>JAKFHU010001569.1:18195833-19457500 GCA_023783475.1 Daubentonia madagascariensis
TGGCTGACTGGTGAAAATGTTTTCCTGCCAAAATGAACCTGTAAAGGCTGGAAAAGATGACTGCTTTCTCAAATGTGCAAAGATCAATTCAAGAATACAAAGATTATGAAGAATCAAGGAAACATGGCATCACCAAAGGAAACTAATAAAGCTTTAATAACTGACCCTAACTGATCAATGAACTGAATGGCAAAGAATTTAGAACAATCTTCTCAAAGGTGCTTAGTAAGTTACCAAAAAAGCAGTTAAACTGAATGAAATTACAAAAACAAAACATGAACAGAATTAGAAGTTCAACAAAGAAATAGCAACCATAAAACAAAACAAAACAGAACTCCTAGAGCTGAAAAGCACAAGAACTAAACCAAGGAATTAAATAAAAAGCTTCAAGAGCAGATTCAATCAAGCAGAAGAAAGAATCAGTGAGCTCAAAAACTGGTTGTTTGAAATTAACCAGTCAGAGGGGAAAATTTTTTTTTAAATAAATGAATGAAAAAAGCACTTACAGGATATCACCAAGTGAAACAATATAGGCATTATGGAAAAGCAAGAAGGAGAAGAGAGAGGGAAATGGACAAAAATCTCAACACTGTTAAAACATCTATACTACCTAAAGTGATTTACAGAATCAACGCAGTCCCTATCAAAATACCAACATCATTTTTTACAGATCTAGAAAAAATAATTCTATGCTTTGTGTGGTACCGGAGAAGACCCCATCTAGCCAAAGCAATCTTAAGGGAAAAGAACAAATTGGGAGGCATCAATCTACCAGACTTCAAACTATACTACGAGGCTATAGGAACCAAAACAGCATGGTACTGGCACAAGAACAGAGACATGGACCAATGGAACAGGACAGAGAACCCAGATATAAAACTATCCTTATACTGTCATCTGATCTTTGACAAAGTAGACAAAAACATACACTGGGGAAAAGAATCCCTATTCAATAAATGGTACTGGGAAAATTGGATAGCCACATGTAGAAGACTGAAACTAGATCCACACCTCTCAACTCTCACAAAAATTAACTCACGATAGATAAGAGACTTAAACCTAAGACATGAAACCATAAGAAGTTTAGAAGAAAACATTGCAAAAACTCCTATAGACATTGGCCTAGGCAAAGAATTTATGAAGAAGACACCCAAAGCAATCAAAACAGCAACAAAAATAAATAAATGGGACCTGACCAAATTAAAAAGCTTCTGCACAGCCAAGGAAACTATCACTAGAGTGAACAGACAACCTACAGAATGGAAGAAAATATTTGCATGCTACATATCTGATAAAGGGCTAATAACCAGAATCTATACACAACTTAGGAAAATCAACAAGAAAAAATCAAACAACCCCATTAAAAAGTGGGCAAAGGACATGAACAGAAACTTTTCAAAAGAAGACAGAATAATGGTCAACAAATATATAAAAAATTGCTCAACACCTCTAATCATCAGGGAAATGCAAATCAAAACCATAATGAGATATCACTTAACTCCAGCAAGCTTGGCTTATATCAAAAAGTCCCAAAACAACAAATGTTGGTGGGGATACAGAGAGATAGGAACACTCATACACTGCTGGTGGGACTGCAAATTAGTACAACCTCTATGGAAAGTAATATGGAGATACCTCAAAGAACTAAAAGTAGAACTACCATTTGATCCAGCAATCCCATTACTGTGTATTTACCCAAAGGAAAAAAAGACATTCTATAATAAAGCCATGTGCACTCAAATGTTTATAGCAGCAATTCACAATTACAAAGATGTGGAAACAACCCAAGTGCCCATCAATACATGAGTGGATTAATAAAATGTGGTATATGTATACCATGGAGTATTACTCGGCCATAAAAAACAATGGTGAATTAACACATCTGGTATTATCCTGGATGGAGCTAGAGCCCATTCTTTAAAGTGAAGTATCACAAGAATGGAAAAACAAGCACCACTGGTACTCACCATCAAATTGGTACAAACTGATCAATACTTATATGCACACATGGAAATAATATTCATCAGGGGTCGGGCAGGTGGGAGGGGGTTGAGGGGATGGGAAAACTCACACCTAATGGGTGTGGGGTACACTATCTGGGGGATATTCACAATTGTAGCTCTGACTTGGGTAGTGCATAGGCAATATATGTAACCAAAGTGTTTGTAACCCCATAATATTCTGAAATTTAAAAAAAGTCTATTTAAAGAAATAATGTCTGAAAACTTCTCAAATTTGGAAAAGGAAACGGGCATCTAGATTCTTGAAGCCCAAAGGACACAAGATAGGTTGAACTCCAAAGGTATACACTAAGACAGTATAATTAAATTATCAAAAGACAAAGAGAAAATTTTGAAAGCAGCATGAGTAAAGTGAAGTGTAACATACAAGGGAGTCTTCATAAGACTATCAGATTTATCATAGAAACCTTGCAGGCTAGAAGAGAGTGGGAGGATATATTCAAAATATTGAAAAAACACCTGCCAACTACTATCATTATACCTGTTAAAGGTGTCTTTCAGAAATAAAAAGAGATATATACTTCCCAAACAAAAAAAGCCGGGTTGTCACCACTAGACTTGCCTTCCTTACAAGAAATGCTAAAGAGATTTCTTCAACCTGAAACAAAAGCATATTAATTAACAAGGTAAAATATATGAATGTATAAAACTCACCACTAAAGGTAAATATATAGTCGAAGTCAGAATTCCCTAACATTGTCATAGCAGTGCATAAGTCACTTTCAACTCTAGTATGAAGTTAAAAAATAAATGTAATGAAATAACTATAACTGTAATAATTTGTTATCAGATATGTAAAGTTTTAAAACATACATTATGAAATCAATAATCTAAAATGTAAGGGAGGGTGAGAGTTAAAAGCATAGAGTTTTTATATGAGATTGCAGTTAAGTTGTGATCAGCTTAAAATAGACTATTACAACTATATTTCATGTAAAGCTCTATGGTAACCACAAAGGAAAAACCTGTAGTAGATATCCAAAAGATTAAAAGAAAAAAAATTAAAGCATACCTCTACAAAAAGTCATCAAATTACAAAGGAAGACAATAAAAGAGGGAACAAGGAATAAAGGAACTTCAAAACAGTCAGAAAACAATTAACAAAATAACAAATCCTTATCTTTCAATAATTACTTTAAATGTAAATGTACTAAATTTTTTATTCAAAAGACATAGAGTGGCTGAATCAATCTTGAAAAGTAAAATTCAGTGATACACTGCTTGCAAGAGAATCACTTGAGCTTTAAAGACATATCAGCTGAAAGTGATGAGAAGGGAAAAGATATTCTATGAAAATGGTAAATAAAAGAGAGCAGGGGTAGCCATATTTATATCAGACAAATAGACTTTAAGACACTAGGGTATTCCAGATGCCTAAAGTAATGTTTGAGAAATAGTGGGCTTTAGGTAAATATTTGTTAAATTAATGAGTAAATGAATGAATGAGTAAATTAACATAGGATCCATGAATTATTCCTTTCCCTATTTCTAGCCCTAGTACAATGCCTGACATCCACACACATAGTAGTGGCTAAACAATTATTGTTGCTAAGATAAATAGATAAATTAATTAACGAATGCAAAAATAAATGCAGGAATGATTAAAAGAATGGTTGTAAGAAATAGTGGGGTACATAAAGATGAATAAGATATAGACCCTAATTTAAAGATGATTGCTATCTGGAAAAGATGGACAAAGATGGCAATTGTAAACACACATATAATGTTCAGAAACAATCACAAGTCTTGGCTCTCCTATTCTGTTCTGGAAATTATACTATTGCTGGTTACCTAAACTTCCAAACTTTTGATTATCAGCATTTCTTATAATATGCACTAAGACCCTAACTATTTTTATGTCCTAGATTCTGTCTTACACCACAAAATAGCTAATGTTCTCTTCTTAGAAAACCCTTAACATCATTTTTCATGATTGGGACCAATAAGATGGAAGCCCCCAAAGAAGATAGTGCTATAGTCTTAGAGGATATGGTTATTCTTTCATGAGAAGAGAGCCATTTAAGTATTTGCTTTTGATTAATATTTGCTCACAGATTATTGTGTTTGGATTGGTGGAGATGATTTTGTTGGTTTCTGAATCCTATTTTCCATCATGTAGGTTTTTGTGTGAGACAAATAGGAAAGTTAATCTATACAAGACATTATTTCTTCTATAATTTTAAAATTTATTTAATTTACATAAGGTGCTTAAGAGGGAAGAATTAGCGTAAAAGTGAGAAACTGGAATATGGGGAAACCAGCAACGAGAAAAGAAGGAAGTACCTAGATAAACAAAGCAACTATACAAATAGAATGCAGAAGGTTGTGAAAAGTTGTGTAAGACTTGTGAATCCTTTCAAATCTTAAAAGAAAGACTTTTTGCTTCTTGGTGTGAGTAGCCACTCTGCCACTCTAAATATGAAAAAAGGGAAATGGCCAAGCTGGTTTCTAACACAAATACTTAAACACTCTTGCCTAAGACAGTGGAGTTTTGTTATTTATTATGATGTAATGTGAGAAATGCTTTAGTAGGGTGTCAGTCACTGTACTATCTAGGGTACCAGTTCCTTGGATAATCAAATTCAAACTAATATTTAATTAGTCCAGCATTAATCACCAGAAAAGGTCCAAAGCTAAATTACTGAAGTAAGCATTTAAATGAAGGAGGAGGCTTGAAAAAATTACAATGGGCAAGGCATATAAATGAAGCAAGAATAATTGCATTCTATTTTAAGAAAAGATCATGGAAACCTCTATTTTCTTGAGTTATGGCAAAAATCAATTAGCCTATAATTGAGTTATGGCAAAAATCAATTATTCTATAATTGGAGATTTTTTTCAGTCAGAATGTACCAAGCCTAAGAGAAACCATTAAGTTTGACACCACTAATAACACAGATAACTTTTTATTTAATATGTAGTTCTCCCTAAAGAATATCACCTCAGAAAATTATCCATAAATGGAAAAGCTTACACTTGTCCTTTTTACACATTTTTATCTGGTATCTGAGAAGAGAAAAATCCAAGCAAGACAATTAGAGAGAGAGACAATGGGTGTGGTATTACTGAAGAAGCAGTTAGTATAACAAGAAAAATAGTGATTTGAGAGCTATATGGCCTGGGTTTAAATTCTACTTCACCACTCACTGTGAGATCTCAGATAGATTAATTTCTGTAAGTCTCAGTTGTATCAATTTTAAAAACTTCAGATAGACACATCACCAAAATGGCAGAGTAAGACATACCAGTCTTCATTTTCCCACCAAAAGACAAATAGCCCAGAGAGGGCTCAAGGAAGCTGCAGCAACACTGTGAAGCAAAAAACTGGAGAATATCCACCTAGAAAGGATTGCTAGCGAGAGTGGCATTTCTGAGATGCCAGTAAACATCTAAAAACAAAGAAGAAAGGTGGAGGCCGTCAGTATCAGCCACACAGCAGAAACCACTGTAGTTCCCAGTGGCCTGCTCTGCAGAGGACACTAGCATTTTTTCCATTGAATTAATCAATAGGCATTCCTGCTGAGGAACCCCAGAGAAGGAGATATGGCTGCACATCCCTCCCACCACCAAGAAGCTGCAGTGGGGGCAACTGCACCCAAGGCACAAGCTCAGCTACCATAAGGAGCTAAGGTCCACTCTGACCCTAGAGCTGCTTTAATTCTTCACAAGCCTGTGCTACCATTCTTAGCTCCCCAGCTGCTTCACAAGCATCTGCACGTTTATAATGTTAGCAACACAGAAGTGGATATGCCTGTGTCTTGGTCAGCAGTGCCATTACCCCTCCAAATCCCAGAAACATAGTTGTTTCATATGTGCCCATGTGTCAGGCTTCAGGTTGGTAGCCACTCCATGGGTGCCACTCATCAGGCATCAGTGCCACCACCATCATGAGTGGGCCTGCAAGCCAGACTCAGTACCGAGAGGGAAACACAACTTCCACAGTGGGAGAAAAAGAAATTGAGAGGACTTTAGCAGCCATCAGCACTGAAGACCCCAATAACCATTATCACCACTGTGGACATCCACAGCATTAGCCACTGAGGATCCCTGAAACCTTTGCCAACACCAACCTCAGCTGACAGAGCTGCATAGAGACCACAGAGCTGTCCCCCCACTGATGTCAGAACCATTGCACCCCATCCAGAAAGCACCTTATCAACCCCTATAGGGGAGGTCTTTTAACAGTAAAACCAGTATGTAAAGCCTGGAAGAGGTGACTGCTCCACTCAATATGGAGACATCAATATAAGGCAACAAGGAACTTGAAAATAACACTACTAAAATAATACAGTGATTTCACAGTATATGACCCCAAAGATATAAGAACTGTCTGACAATGAAGTCAAAATGTTTGAAGGAACCTCAGTGAGCTTCAAGAAAATACAGAGAAAAAACTAAAAAAAATCAGGAAAACAAACCACCAAAACAAGAAATATAACAGAGAGATAGAAATTATTTTTAAAATAAGCCAAATCAAAATTTTAGAGCTGAAAAATACATGAATGAAATAAAACATGTGACAGAGGATGCTGACAGCATAATCGATCTGGAATAAGAAAGAATATGTGAACTCAAAGACAGATTACTTGAAAATATGACATCAGAAGAGAAAATAGAAAAAAAGAACAAAAAGGAATGAAAAAAGCTTACAATTATGGGACAGCACCAAAAGAGCAAATATTTGAAATATAGGGTGTAAATAATAATAAGAAATAGAGAAAGGGCCAGAATGCTTATTTAAAGAAACAATAGCAAAAAAAGACACTTTCCAAATTTAGGGAAAAATATGAATATCAAGGTACAAGAAGATCAAAGTTCTCAGATTCAATCTACACAAAACTACATCAATACCTATTATAAATGAATTGTCAAAAATCAAAGACAAAGAGAGGATCCTACAAGCAGTAATAGAATAGAAGCATATCACATATAAAGGAATTCGAATGGAGTGAGCAGTGGACTTCCCAGCAGAAACCTCACAGACCTGGAGGAGATATATCCAATGTGCTGAAGGGAAAAAACCTTTTCAACCAAGAATACTTTACCTGGCAAAGATGCCGTTCAGAAATGAAGGAGAGATAAAGGCTTTCCCAGACAAACCTGAGGGAGTTTATCACCACCAGACTTTCAATGAACTCCCTTTATAAGAAATGCAAAAGGGAGTTTTTCAAGATGAAAGAAAAGGCTACTAATCTGTAACACAAAAACATATGAAAGTATAAAACTCACGGGCAAATGTAAGAACACAGTCAAATTCAGAATACTCTAATACTGTAACGATAGTATGTAAATCATGTATATCTTTAACAGAGAGGTTAAAAAAGAAAACTCTTTAAAATAATAATAGGTACAATAATTTGTTGCTAAGGGATACAAAATAAGAGAAGATGAAAATTGTGACATGACATCAAAAACATAAAATACTGCGGTGGTGTGCAGTAAAAGTGTAGAGTTATTTTATGTCACCAAGGCTAACTTGTTATCAGCTTAAAATAGCTTGTTATAAATGCAAAATATTTTATATAAACCTCATGGTAAGCACAAACCAAAAACCTAAGTAGATACACAAAAGATAGAAATGAAGGAATCAAAGCAAACTAATCCACAAAGGCATATAGAAAGAGAGGTAGAAAACAATTAACAAAATGGAAGTAGTAAGTCCTTACCTATCAAGGATTACCTTAAATGTAAATGGATTACATTCTCCAATCAAAAAACACAGAGTAGCTGAATGGATAAAAAAACAAGAGACTCATTTCACCTTAAGGACAACATAGGCTGAAAGTGAAGGGATGGAAAAAGATGCTCTATGGAAATGGAAATCAAAAGAGAACAGCAATTAAAATAAATTTGTATTTTCATTTCAGCTTTCTTCTCTCATAAAACCTGACTTTCCCGGAAGCCCTACCAATTATGGTTGTTTTCTCTTTCACTCCCTCCCTTCCTCTGGGCTGTGTACTTTTTGCTGCTTCTAACCATCTTCTTTCTTTCCTCCCTGAAAAACAAAAACAAAAACAAACCTCGAATCTCCTGTAGTTAAACTATACCACCACCACCCGACCTTCTTATGACCTCTCATCCCAGAAGTGTCACTCATACTTATCCTTGGAGGTTTTAGCTCCTGTCACTTTCTGCAATAACATACCCATGACAATTCTTAGTGGTTTAAATTCCCACAAAGATGATTATTCCAAAACCCAGGCTCTTAATTCCTTAATTCTCTAAAATGAGTTTATTTCCCACCCTACCACAGCCATAACTTCATGGGTATACCCCATGGTTTGTTCTTACCCAAAACCACAACCCCTGCCTGCTCAAATCTTATTTTTAAGTAGCCGAATCTCCATCTACCACCTCCTGTCTTTCTAGCACCTTCTATCTAAAACCCTAGTTAGGGATGATAATGCTGGCACATGGGGCTTGAAAAGGCAATCATGGAAAGCTTGGTTCCTATATTGACCAAGTAAAAACTGTTATTTTCTCTCATGACCACAAACTCCATAACCATATATATTTTTAAAAAGTATAAATCAACCCAAGTGTGTTCTCACTACTGTAACAATCATCAAAGCACATACTCCACTGATAATGAATTAATAGAAACATTCTTGACCAAAAATTTCAGGACAGTGACTTACCAACCAGTCTGTGATATCTGAGACTCCTTTCCATTCATAATCCTATCAATTAATTCTACTACTTTCCTTTCCTGTGAAGAAAAATTCTCCTGGCCTTCTCCTCTTACACTTTCCTTCCTCTGGGGGATTATAAATCCAGTAAAATCAGAAGTTGTAATTTTCAGTAATAGTCAGCAGGAAACAAATAACAAACCGAAACTAGACAATTTAAGGTGAATTTAATAAAGGCCCATTTTCAAAGTTGTGGGCAAGTTTTAGGGGGAAAATATGTAATGATTCAGTGTCCCAGGGTTACTGAGATCAGGGGGCTACCCCTAGGCCTGAAAAACACAAAGGACAGGAACAATAACAGAACTGAGAGAGTACTTTATGGGGAGAGCCATCTAAGAGTAATGTGGCCTTCTGTAGAAGACAGAGAGCACACAGGCACTCTCCTCCCAGCCTCCAGATCTCTTCTTGGTGTCTGCCATTGACAAAATCCAAACACAAGCCACAAGACAAGGGAGTCTGCTGATAGAGTCTGCACAGGTTATTCTCCCAGGCCCCAGAGTGGGAGAGAGAAGAGTGGAGAATGGATCTGGAGCATTGAATGCCCTCATGGACTAACTGCAATCTCTAAGTCAATTAAATACTTCTCACAGACAGTTCCCAGCTCAATCAAAATACTCAGAGATAGAATTAGCATGTTAAAGAAATAGCATACAGCTTTCAGTTCATATTGTAAAAGACATTTAATATGTGGGATCAGATTCTCATTCCAGGTAAATTCCTGGGAGGATTTCTATAATTTTTTCAGGTTAAAAGTTAATCATGACTATGTTCCTAAATTTGTCAAACAGCATGACTAACATGGCATAAGAATCTTTATTAAATAAATATCATTCTTTGCATCTAAAACACAAACTCAGTGGGTTTCTGAACTGCAATGATAGCTCCCTCTGTTTCTTTGCTCCTTCCAACCTTGCTCTGTCCCTGCTCCCATTCCAGGTCACTGCTCAGCATACTAATGCCAAGCCTGCTTTTACCCAAAGTGCCTGTTTCGTATGCTGTCATATAGATACTGCTGGTTGGATCTCAGCCAGAGGAATTAAATGAAATGGTTTTCTGTCAGACTGAATACTAATTATGTCTTCATGCCAAAGCTAGGTCTGCATAATGACATCATTTGCAAGTAGGTCGTAGGTTGAAGCTCAAATAGAGTTTGCTCTGATGTTTGTGGACATAAGCAAAGTGGTGCTATGCTGTTTCATCTACCTGTTTTGTGTTGGTTTGTTGGTTTTAGAGATCTTGTTTTGAAAATCCAAAGTCTTCTCTGGGCAACCTTGTGGATTAAGTAAATTTTTCATTGCCTAAATAACTTGTCCTCCCATTTCAAGGCCACAGACCCATGACTCAGTTCCCTAGGGCAGCCTTTGGATAATAATAATTTTTTCTATACTTTCAGGGTCTGAGACCCCCTCCAGATCACTCATGTGTGCCTAGCGCGACAATGTATCTGTTTTGTGAGGCAGTACAGCTTATACCTGTTGTACTAATACCTCCTTTCCTTATAAAAACTATCTCATTTTGTGCATAAATTATATTATTACCCCACCTAGACCCCAACAGTTTCTATATATGGTCTACTCTTTTGCTGTCTGCACCTTGACTTCAACAGCCAGTGTCAGAAATAATCATTTTCTTCACCCTTCAAATGAGACTTATATATCTTGCAGCATTTACTGTGCTCAATTAGCTAAATGACTAATAAATCCATGTTAAGATATGTTATAATAACAATGAAAAGAATCCCTGTAAGACCCCCATTTTTCTCCCAGTTGGGATTTTAACAACGTCCTTCTATAAGGACAGATTACTTTACTCATGGGAATAAAGGACAAAAAACAGAGTCAAGTTAAGGGAGGCCCATAGGAAAGAAAAGTTCAGGTCAGGGGAAAATGTGTGCTGTTATTTAAATCAACACATACATAATGCACACTTTTTGAGTTTAAGGCATGTTGCTAGGTATATGAGGCATAGAAAGAGTAGCATTGCAAGAGTGGAAAAACAAACACCACATGTACTCACTATTAAATTGCAACTAACCGATGAGCACTCAAGTGCACAGAGGGAAGTAAAATTCAGTGGAACGAAATCGGGTGGGAGGGACAAGAAGGGAGGGAAAGAAACCAACCTAATGGGTACTATGAGCACTATTTGGGTGACAGGCACAACAATAGCCAGGACTCAAGCATTACAAAAACGATTCATGTAACCTAAAACATTTGTACCCCCTTAATATTCTGAAATTTAAAAAAAATAGAAAGAGTAGCATGTGAATCCTCTACTCCAACATCTATAAAGTATATGGAACCATGGAAAGAGAATCAGGCTGGTTGTCAGACGATGTAATTTTTAGGTCAATCTGTATTAATAACTAGGTATGTGACCTTGGCAAACCATTTAACATTCTAGACATTGAATGACAGGAATACAATAGATGATCACAGGTATATACAGCCTCTAAAATTATCTTCTCTTTTTTGGCTATAATATATTCCTATTGAAATAATTCTGTTAAACTCTGGAAATATACAGTTACACAAACATAATTGCTTCCAATTCTGTCAGAGAAAAGCCACTATTCCTGAACATTGTGGCATGTTCCATTGATTTTTAGAGTGGCAGTAGGAAGTTAGGAACTCAAGACACTGGTGACTTTTTTAACCTAAATATTTGGTCTACAATTACAGAATACTTTTTCCAAATGAGTTTCTGCACTGTTTAATCTCCCACTAATGTCTCTTATCTGGACTATGTCTATATTTAACTGAAAGGAAGTTTATGTTCCTTTCCACTTCATCATGTAGTACAGTGGAAGCAAGCAAGAAGCATAGTCAAACAAGGAAATGTCAACAAGGTTCAAGACAGTGAAATATACAGTCTGAGAACACTGAGGTCAAATCTCCAGACCAGTGTTCTGGGCAGCTCAGTGGCAATCCATCACTGACTCTTTTGGTGAAAATTTCCGCCTTATATTTGCTTTCTCCACTATAGCTACAAGATATGACTCCAGGTGACCCTCTGGGAGTTGAAAAGGTTCTAACCTTTTTAAGTTCATGTTCTGATTGACCTGGAGGAAAAATCATCTCCATCTGCCCTAGATTTTTTGTAGTTGTGTTGAATAATAATCCATCATGAGAGTGATGATGAGGGGGGTTTTAATTATACCAGTCAGTATAAAAGAGTACTTGATTTGGTATAATTGGTTTTTCCTTATACTTCAGAGTTTTAACCCTTAGGTTTTCTAGATTTCCTGAAAGACACTCAAGATGCTCATTAGAGCTAATATGCTCACTGAACTTCCTATGAAGATGGTATGTACAGTTGCAATTCATTCTGGTGTCCCTGCCATAAGAGGAATTTTTTAAAAAAATCTAAAATATCATCCAGAGAGGGTTGGTCAGCAAATAGGAAGCCAAGTCAAATGAGCAATGGTTCATTGTCAAAGACTAAATGAAAACATGGCCACCAGCTTTAAATATTCAAGATCCAACAAATAGAAAAAAAAAAGTTCAATGTAAGAAAAATTGTTTTGCTCTTTTGTGCTGTCTTATGATACGAACTCTTTGGGGAAACATGTTTCCCTGCCACCTTGTTCCACACATAATTAAAGGTAGTGTTCAAGGATACTACCTTAAATATTGGAAAATTATATGAATTAAGTGTAGATAAGAATATACAAGAAACAGTACCCTCCTCATTATTTGAATTGTGATAAGTTTTGGTGGCTCCATGATCATATGCCAGAGTGCTTTAGAAGGGAATTCCTCATGGAAGATTGAACTAAATAATGCAAACCAGTCATTAAATCTTAGAGTTAAGAATGAGTTAACCTCTCAACCAAATATCTTACTCAAATGTAAAACATTCTTCATCAATAATTCTATAACATGATAATCGATACTGTTTTATTGTTTGCTATTATCCTTTTTAATCAATATCTCCTGGGACAGTCTATTCTGCTGAGGAATAACCAATTCTGATGAAATTCTTTAAGTTGAGCTAAAATCTAACTTTTTTTAAAACTCCTTTGTGCTATTCTAAGCTAGATGGCTTCTGGAATGACCCAGATGAAACATAGTTCTTTTGAACACCAGCCCTTCTAGTAACTGAGCTATTTTCCTGTGAATTTTCTCTTGCACAGTGGTTAAGAGATTGGGCTTTGAAGTCAGATAAAGTTGGATTTGAATACCGAGTTCACAATACAAAAGCTTTTGATTTTGGACAAGTCATTTAAATACTCTGAGTCCGTTTGCTCAGTTTTAAATGGGTAAATGATATCTACCTAGACAGGTTATTGTGAACATTAAAATAAATGATGTAAATTAAGAACAGTAAATAAGAATGGTACTTGGTGCATAACATATGTTCAATAAATTTTCTCTTTCACTCTCTTCATCCCCAGATGTCTAACATTTTCCTTAAATGTCTATATTGTAGATTCCTTATTATCATATCATAAGACATTAGGCCCATTATAATTCTAAATTCTATAGGACATTAAATATTTTATATGTGAGATGCAGATATTTATACTAATGTTTTTCAACCCTATGTGATTTCACACCCTCTTTTTATAATAAATATTTTGTAATACTTCTTTACTATCTTCAAAATACATTAATAGGTAATTAGCCTACCTACAAAATAATTTCAAAAAATCAATAACATATGTGTAATATTAATGATACATTTTAAAAAGTAACATATAACAAAATAATGTGCACTTTAATATGTACATGCTTGCACAAGACTACAATGGTGGATATAATAAAGAAAAGAGATGATTACCTTATACATAAAATCTCCATCAATGTACCAATCTCAAATGCAAGCTGTTAAAGGAATGAATTATATAGCTACCAGTGGTGTAATTTTATAAACGATCTCCTGGTAAAGTTCTGAACAAAAACTAGAGTATGATCTTCCATTTTATACATAGCAGTTATATCCCTGAAAATTCAATAGGTTATTAATATCTTGCAAAAATACCTTGATATTTTATGTTGTGTGAAGTTAGAGATTAAGCTCAGATGATTATAAATAACTTTTTCCTATAATAATATTCTTCAGGACATGTAAAGGTCACGAATGAGGTAGAACTATTCTTTAGAGTTTTGACCTGGCTTATGCATTGGAGGATGTTTAGCATCACTGGCCTATAATTCTCACTGTACCAAAAGCATTGAGACAATTAAAAAAAATACATCCACAAATTTCGAGAACATCACTACTAAGAAGTACTGTTTTAAGGGTTGCAGATCTATCTGTGCTCCTATGCTTTATCTGAGCCACTTTTTAGGAGCGGCCATAGAATCATATTGGTGATATCCCTGGCAAGTTGTGGATTTTGAAGCAGTACCACTTCTTTCAGAAATGCCCTCAATTTTTCCCTTTAGAATAAGTCATATCTGTCTTAGAGAGATTATTTACATTAAAACTAAATTCAGTATCTTACATTTATTTTTGTTAAATTTCATTTTCTTTGTTTCAGCCTATCTTTTCAGTCTATCATTTTGAATCTTGATTCTGACATATCATATTATCCCTTCCTGGCTTTCATCACCTGCAAATTAGATAAGCTTTTCTCATCTGTCTAAGTTGCTACTGAAAATGAAGAATAAGACATAGCGAATGACAGAGCTTTGTAGAATTTGACTAGACACTTCCCTTCATGTTGATACAGCCAATTACACATCACTCTTTTATTAATAAGTATACAGCTGAATGGGATCCATGAAAGACACAGCCAATTGTCTTGCTAAAACTAAGGCCCACTATGACATAGTATTTCTCATATGTGCCCAGGTAGTAATGTTATCATATACATCTAATTTTAGGGCAAAATGCTCACTAAATTAAGTTGGCCCTTAGTGGTAACAATACTCTTTTCTAAATAATTTCACGTGCCCAATTTTTATAATAACTTTAAGAATTCTGATAAATATACATAGTTTTTAAAAATATGACTGTATTAGTTTAGTTTCTGTAACAGTTAGACCCTGAAATCTCAGTGGTCTAATGCAATAGAAGCACATTCATTGCTCAAAACTGAATCTATGCTAGAGGTGGAAGGACTGTGCTTCACTGAATCATTCAGGTCGCCAAGCCAAGCTGGGTTATCCTTAGTACATAGGTAGGCCCCAAGCTCACCCTGAGTATTGACAGACATCCAATAAAGCAAGAGAAAAGAGTGCATAAGATCAGGTAGAAAGTGTTTATGGGTTAAGTTAGGAAATCACATGAATCATTTCTGTTTACATTGTACTAGCTAGAACTCACATGGTCACACTTAACTTCAAGAAAAGCTGGAGGATATAATCTGGCTGTCCAACTAGAAAAAAGGGAAATGGGTTTTGGTAAACTAAAGCAGTCTCTGCCAGTATGATCCTTAGACCTGGGCTAGTGGGGACCCTGCTCTGAGCCCCCATGCTTCAGGTGTTCTCACGTTTTAGAATGCCTTCCTGAAAATGTTCTGAGTTACCTGAGTTACTCTCCTGTGCCTGGGACTAACCAAGGCCAGTAGTGCTCTCTGGGCAGTACATGTAGAGCTGGGATCTGGTCCCATTACAGTGTCCATCACTGGAAGCATCGACCTCCAAATTTCCTAAGTCCCACCCAGTAACTGCAACCTGCCAGGGCTAATAGTGCTTGCTAAGTGGGATACCATGAGTCCACACCAGGAACTGTGTGGGCTGCAGTCTCTGTTTCTGCCCTTCAGGGTATTCTTTGACCTTTTACCCAGTCTGTGGGGTTGACTAGGTGCCACAATGACCTCCAGGACTTAGGCCACTAGAGTCTTCGTGGGGCTGTGTGGCTGGATCCCAGTTATAGGAGGGTGACTTCCTGAGTGGGTTGCACTCACTGGCTGGTATTGTGTTTCTTTCATGGCATGGTGTGAGATTGAGCCCCCAGGATGGTGCTGACACACTGATGTTGGATGCCTTTTACCCAAGGTGGAATGCAAGACAAACTCAGGGCTCTGTGTTACCTATAGTCCACTATCAGCCCTTGGGTATGAGCCCCAGGGGTAAGTCTCTGCACGCATCCTCACCCTTCTGTGTTGTTCCATAGTACTGCCTCAGGTCTATAGCAACAGAGATGGCAGTAGTCAATATTTACTCTTGGTACCATCCCTATCAGTACCCAACGAGGTCAACCACACCCGCCAACAGCTCTGTACCATGTTCTAGGCGATCTCTTAGGGTAGCTGCACCTAATTCCTCAGAGGGCACATGTGAACCTTATTCCACAACGCCAAATTGCCTTTCTTTTTGTTGTCCTAGCTCACCTCTATCAGTGTGGTGAGGTCATGCTCTCCTGGGTCAGGGTTAAGTCATTCTAGAAGAGGATTCCTTGCATGAATTTCTTACATGAATGGGACCATTCTTCTTTCTTTGAACACCGTGTGCTCAACTTTCCTCCCCACTGGTGGCAGTATATGGAAGCCAGGGGTAGGGACAACACTGAACAGGATCACATTATAGAAATGTAGTGATTACAGCCTGGAGAGTTCAAGAAAAGATGTAGTTGGAAAGGTGCTGTTTTATGTTACCAATCCTAAAATAAACATGACTAGAAAATGAATTCTCCTTCACATTTTCCTTCATACTCTGGAAATTTGCCTTTGTGGTTATCATCAATGAAGCCTAGTAACAACCTTTAAGTAACTCCATTGGAAACTATGGACTGCACGATGGAAGACGCAGCATAATGGGTAATGAACAACATAACCAGCACTAAATAAATGGCATTGGGAAACTGCAGAAACAAGACGATCCATATTGTTTTCATACAAATGGAATTCTAGGAGCTATGGCACTGTGAGTATTACCACCTTTTTATCTCAATGGGAGATATGTAACTAGTGAGGAATGACACATTTGACATTATGGAGCATGAAGAGACCGTTCTAGGACCTAGAAAGGAAGCAAAGGTGTCTGGTCACTACAAAGAATCTTCACAGGCAGATAGGACAATACACAAATGTATATGTACATCTTTGATAAATCACTATACCTCCATGGGCATGTGAATTTTGTAATTTTTTAATCAAATTTTATATATACAGGAGCCCTGCAAAAAAATTTTGTGGGGGCCTTGCATATTTGAGAAATAGCCCTAGTCTCTGCAACATTTACTAACCAGTACTCCAATAATCTGCCCTAAATTCCTAAATCTGTTAACTGATTTGATCTGCTGAGGAACTTTAAAGCCGGAGGGTCTTCTCTCTACCATCTTAAGCACACCATCAGGTCCTAGCCATCCCCACTCCAAAGCATATTTATGCCAAGAACAGAGCAAATCTCAACTTCATCCTTAAATCGTTAGCCTCACTCACGTGAGCATGCTTTTCTTTCTGCTGAAACATTGGATTGCATTTTCCTATATGGGCTCTCTTTTCCAAGTACTCTCTCCTACTTGATACCCATTGTCTGGAAAATGCTTACTCACTGGTTTTCCCAAGATACTGGGAAATTTCAGATGTTGTATGGCTTACTTTTTAGAGCCCCTGCCCACACTGCTCTCGGGTAACTGATCTCACAGTGGTAATGCTTTATCAGCATATGCCTTGTGATCCACTCCCTTTGCTGTCCGATGCCTACACTATCTGAGCTGTAAGTTTCTTAAGAGAATGACTAGGTTTGATTCACCTTTACATCCCTATCCCTTGGAGCAGTGCCTAGAACTATCAAACTTATTTTTTTTGCTGTTCTCCATCCTTTTACTTGTAGCATTCTTCTCTTGGCTTGTCATGTAACTCATGTCATACACTTCCATGTATAATTTTATAAACCAGAACAAGCATATAAGTAAGGAGAATAATATTGTTATCAGTTGATTTTACAAAATAAAAATCACATTTTTCATACCTTTGCATCTTGTTTTTCTCAATCACCACCACCTCATAGAAGCCTCTCCAAGCCAATCGGCATTTCTCTAACTCATTCAAAATGGGTGTATGATATTTCTGGTATGGCTTCACCATAATTTACTTGGTGTTTCCCTGATTGATGGGATTTTGCTCTTTTCTTATTTCTTATTTTTTCTTTGCCAGATGCATTATACAATGCATCTTTGTATAAATATCATTGTATACTAAAATATTTATTTTAATGTAATTGCATATACACCCAGCAATAGAATGACTAAGACAAATGATATATTTTAACAGATGCTGCTGAATTCCTCTTAGAAAATCCTATAAAAATTCACATTTATATTAGCAGTACATGACAGGACAAATCCTTTACCCTATATCCTGCCAGCAAAAAGGTGTTATCATTCTGTTAAACATTTGCCAGTCTGGTACTCACTGTTACTTTAAATTGCAATTCCCTGAATTTCAGCATTTTTCATGTCTTTACTGTGCATTCAGATTTGTTCTTTCACGAATTGTAAATTCATACCCTTTACTTACTTTTTTCTATTGAGCTATTTGTCACTTTTATGAATTTATAAAAGTTTATTATTGTATTAATAAATATAATAAGTTATTGTATTAATATATACAATAATATTGTATGTTATTAGTATTAAATCTTTGTCATCTTGCTAGGAAATATTTTTCATATGTAATGTTTGTCATTTATTTTGTTTAGGGTATCTTTGCCCACCAAAAGTATAATCTTTATGTAGTCATATAAGTCCATTTCCCTTTTATTGCTTCAGGTGTCTTGTTTTACTAAAGTTTTCTCCCAAAGCTAGAGTATACTTTTAGTCTACTAGATTTTCTTCTAAGATTTTATTTTTTAAAATTTACATTTGTCATCATTCAAAAATGTATTTTTATATAAAGACATTTCATGCTTTAAAAATGAACTTTCTTTTTTGATAATAAAATTGAATAATGCTTATTTGCAAAAGCATAAAAAGGAATGTAGATTTATTATATTTTACCATTAATCAAAGACATTATTTATATTTTTGGTGTATAAGAGATAAACATATACATAGCTACTCAAAACATATAAATTTTCAAAATTGATGTAACATATACAGCATGCTATCTTGGTTTTATCATTTGTATTGTATCGTGACCGCATATAGAAGTAAGACAAGACAATTGTCGGAAAATTGAAAACATGGAAAAACAAATACAGCAAAAAATTTAGATGACTCAAACCCAGCCCTCCAGTGATGGAAGCTGTTGTTTGTATATTGATGTTATTGTTGTTTCATGGAACATTTCATTCTGTTGTGCTAGGATTGCTTTTTTCTTTTTTATTTGTATTTCCAAAATTTGACAGTGTATGCCTAGTTATAGGTCTTCTTTTGCTGTTACTGCCAAGTCCTTTTGATCCATCATCCTCTAATCTCAAAATTTAGGATAAATTTTAACTATATCCTTGATTATTGATTTTACTATAATTATTGTTGTTTCTTCCTCAGAATATATATGATGATTATAAAGCTCATTCTTTTTTATTAGTATAAATTTTCTTATATTGTGCAATTATTTTTGGTATTTTATAAATTCTGTTATATAATTCATGGATTTATTTTTTCAATGCCTTTCTAACTACCTATTCCAATAAATATTCTAATTCTGCCATTGTGTTTACAATTTTCTTACAACTTTTATAATTTCATCTTACTCATTTCCCTTTTTATTTTATTCTATAGTTTTTCATCACATTCTATCTACTTTTTGTTTAACTTTAGTGTTTTTTTTTTTGGAGGGGTTACAGAAAAGTATTCCTCATTGTCTTATATTTTATTGATGATTCCATACACTGTTTTGTACAATTTCATCCAGATTCAAATATGTATTATATACAGTGTCTTCTCTCCCTGTAACTATTACAAATGTTTTCATTTCAATATGCATTTTATTGAAACATTTTATATATCTTCAAATGAGGACAGACCCATCTAGATCCAGAATTTTCCAGCTCCATGGCCACTTGACTGACTTGTATGGTAGTTGATTGAACACCCTTTTCAGACATATAGCTGAATGACAAATTGCATCTTGCAAACATCCCAGCATCCAGCAGGCATTCATTTAGTGTTAGTCCACTGGACCAAGGAGAAAATCTCTCCAGTGTTCACTGTTTGTCTTTCAAGAACTCCAAAAAGATAGAGTATCATAACAAAACCAAACCACCATCTCCAGTGTGCTCTGTGGGCTTTCTTTCTCCAACCTGTAGAAAGGTTTCTCTTTCTAGCATTCAGTGTGGTACCCTACTTCTAATATAGTTCCCATCTGGAAGATTAGATGTTCTATTGGGCTAAGAGAGGTGTTTAAGGCATGATGATGTGGGAAAGGCAGGAAGAGTCTGTTGGCTACTTCACAAGATCTGTATATTGTGAAATAGACATACAGGTAGCTTTCTAATTTTCTGGTCAATAAAATCCTTGTAATTCGAGGTAGGGATTAGAAAGCAAAAGAAAGGTGAAGTACTTAGAACTTCCTTTCAATTGTTGAGGCTGCTGTGTCTGACAGAAGAGCACAAGTAAATCATCAACTAAAATTTACCATTCTAGTCCTAATGATCCTGAATTTACTGGCATATCTTCTTGGAGTGTGGTCACAACTTTACTGTCATTCTGAGCTTCTGCTAGTGGTATGAGGTTTTCTTCTTCTATATGTATTTAGTTGTTAGAGTTAGGAGTTTAGAGAGTCTCCTTCAGGCTCCTCAAATCAGAGGCCATTTTAATCCAGATTCCAATAATTTAGAATTAATCAATTAATCTTCCATTTTTTTTTTTTTTTTGCTAGAGAAGACTAAAGCAGATGAAAAGTGAACTGTCTACATGGGAAGTCACGTCCACTCAAGCAGCTTTTGTGTGCATTGCCTAGCTGGAGTTTCTGAGCCATTATCTGGCTAATGCTCAAGCATCCACTGAGATATTCACTGAACACCTTTGGGATACCAAGCCATTGTATCTAAGTATTGGAGGTGAACAAAAAATTACATAGTACCTTCTTTCATGGAATTGACAATTGGGAAAGAAAATTATTAAACAAACTAAATGAACATACAAGTATACACACATATAACACATGCATGCACATGCATTAAAAAACTAGCCTCAACCAAAGTCATTATCTTCTGATTTGGGCAAAATAGAGAATAAAGACAATAGCTTAGCATGAGTGTCTGGGTTACTTTCCTATTCCCTGTTGGACATTTTCCTGGTGTCCAAGGGAGCCATTTCTCTATAGTAAATTCCCTTGTTTTGCATTTTTTTTCCAGATTCTTCTGGTGAAGAATGGCAGACTGCCTCTATGGCAATTTTGTATCTATTCCACCAATATTCCTTTCTATCTTAGTCACAACTGGCTTAATGTACCCTTGCTTGTGCTTTCCCTGCAAGTAGGTCTCTATTGAGTTTAACCTTCCCTTGCCTGGAGAAGAGAGGGCAATTGCTCCTATTCTCCTAACACGTGCCTCCTTTCAAAAGATCTTATTACCTAACAGGTAACCATTTTTCACATATAGTGGGTTTTTCATGTAATTATTTCTCTTTTTTCTTCTAATACAGGTTTAAAATAGCTATTTGATATATTTAAAGGCTCTGTTTACTTTGAAATTTGTCTTCCTGCCACTGACACAGGTATAAAATTACATGTGTCCTTTGTTGAGGTTTTCTGACTTTCATTCACGAACTTTTTAATATTTAACATAATTGGAAAACACCCCATATAACTCCACTAATTTGTTAGATTACCCCATTTTTTCACCACTATGACTGTACAAACATTTTGATTGTATGGAATCTCTCTATGTTCCTTAATTATATTCTCTTAGAGTTTATGGCCTTAGGATGACGTCTATATTTTTCTCTAAAATTTTAAAGAAAATCTGTTCAAAGCTTTCAACTTAAGCCTAAATAATATTTATTGTTGAAATTCAGAAATGTCTAAATGTATCTGCTGAATTGGTGAAGGCAGACTGCCAGGAATCCATTTGAAGAAAAAGAGCCAGACAAACTTTATCCAGCAACAAAATCCTCATTTTTGCAAGATAGAAGCATTTTGGAATGTGGTTTGATGCCTACCACGTAGATTATTGCCGCCCTGCCGCCTGTTTTTGTCCTTATGGGAGAGAAAGAACTGCAGGTAAAAAATGGAGGAAAAGATAGAGTCATTTTCCTAACTTATATGAAAAGACATAGGGGTCCAAAGGGGCACAAGCTCGTCGCTTTGGTTTACAAAAAGTGGAGGGGGGAGAGAGAGAGAGAGTCCCCCATTTTTATCACTGAATACTTTTGGTATCGCAAGGCCCATTGGCAATGCAGAAGCAAAAGCATATGTACAAAAGTAGTATCAGGTTAAAAAACGGAAACCCGTCTTGACAGGATTTTCTGTGTACTACTCAGGCAATAAGGTGATATCTTCCAGAAGTGACAGCAGTACCCAATAGATGCCACATTGTAAAAGATTGGATTTGATTTTGACAACACGTGACTACAACATGGGACATCAAGAAGTAGCTGTATGTATGGTAGGGATTTAGTAAGTTTCATTAGTTGGGATAGGTTACATTATACAGTACTGTCATAACAACTACAAAAGTTCAGTGGTTTAAAACTGAAAATGTATGTTTATCACTCACAGAAAATCCATAATGGGTCTAGATAAGTTCTCCAGGGCAGTTGTTCTTCCTGTAGCAAGTCAGTGATCCAGGCTCATGTAGGCTGCAGCTTCCTCTGGCTGCAACATCAGTTAATGCAGCTGAAAAACAGACACTGGAATGTATACATTGACAATTAAAATCTTCAGCCTGGAAGTGACAGATATCTCTGGTCAGGACCCATTATATGGCCGCATCCAATCACAATTGTCTCCTTCTTAACCTAGAAAGTATGGAGCACTAATAATGTCTTAAACAGAGGTCTGGATCTTACATGAATAGATGAAGAAAGATTTACTGAAATTTGGGTTATTAAACTTAATATAATACAATTTGTAGCCACAGGTAGGTGAGGCCTAGAGAAGCTGTGTACACGTAATTTCTATTTATAAAATCACTAGATGTAATTATAAACTCTACATCAGTGGTTTTCAATCAGGGATTTTTTGACCCCTAGGGGATATTTGGCAATGTTTGGAGATATTTTTGGTCGTGCTGCTGGCATCTAATGGGTGGAGACCAGGGATGCTGGTAAACATTCTACAATGCACAGGACAGCTCCACAACAAAGAAATATATGGTCCAAAATGTCAATAATGCTGAGATTGAAAAACACTGTTTTAGAGCAATGAAACTGAATAATGAAATTGTAGTTGAGGCTCAGGTTTGGAGAAAATATCCTTTGAAAATAGGAATCTGTTTTCCAAGGTACGGTAGATATCTTAAATCAATGAGCATTATATAGTGCTGTGTCCCCAATAAGTAGAATGCACAGGTTCAAAAAAAAGGGGGGAGGTAGAAGTAGTTGTGGCTACACTAACTTCCCAGCAATCTACTCAGAAAACTTGTATTTCCCTTTTCTATAACTCTAAGCTCTTTAAGTCTATTAGTCTTGGTTCCCAGAAGGGATCATTTTTCACCAGATAACATAGCAAGAGTCCCATTAAACTTTAAGACATGGCTACCTTGTGACCTAAAGCTCCTTTTACCAAGAGACCAGCATATAAGGAAAATAATTTTCACCCAGCAGAGGTAATTGATTTGATTATCAGGAGTAGTTAGAACTGTTATTACCCCCTGTAAAAGCCAACAATATGTCTAGCACCCAGGTAACATACAGGGATATTTCTTGGTGCTCTATTGTCTATTTTTTTCCTTTTTAAAAAATTTTTTATTTGTGGGTACATGTGCAGATTTGTTACATGGATATATTGCATAGAGATGAAGTCTGGGCTTTTAGTGTAACTCTCACCTGGTTGGTGTACATAGTACCCATTAGATAATTTCTTATCTCATATCCCTCTCCCACCCTCCCACACTTCCAAGTCTCCAATGTCTATTATTCTACTTGCTGGGTCTATGTGTACTCATCACTTAGCTCCCATTTACAAGTGACAACATGCAGTGTTTGATTTTCTGTTTCTGAGTTATTTCGCTTAAGATTAATGGCCTCCAGTTCCATCCATGTTGCTACAGAAGACAAGATTTCATTCCTTTTTATGGCTGAGTAGTATTCCATGGTGTGTGTGTGTGTGTGTATGTATATACATGTATAGATATATATATATATATATATATATATATATGCATTTCCTTTATCCACATCAATTGATGGACACTTAAGTTGGTTCCATATCTCTGCTGCTGTGAATAGTTCTGCAATAAATATAGGAATGCAGATATCTTTTTGATATAATGATTTCTTTTCCTTTGGGTAGATATCCAGTAGTGGAATTGCTGGATCAAATGGTAGATCTATTTTTTAGTTCTTTAAGGAATCCGCATACTGTTTTCCATACAGGTTGTACTGATTTATATTCACACCAACAGTGTATAAGCATTTTCTTCTCTCTGCAGCCTTGCCAACATCTATTGTTTCTTGACTTTTTAATAACAGCCATTCTGACTGGAGTAAGATGATATCTCCTTGTGGTTTTAGTTTTCATGGTAATTTACAAGTGCAGTAACCACTTGCTAAGAAGGGCATGGTGAACAAAGGTGCAGACTCATCAGTGTATCACCCACCAGAGAAGCCACTAAGAGCAGCAGAGGTATTTGTTCAGGATGATGGGAATTCAGAATGGGTTGCATAAGAGGGAAATGATGAACATCAGTTACTTTTCTGAAACCAGCTACAGTAGTGGTGGCTCTTTCAATTAATCTTCTTCTTTTACATTTCTCCAGGAAAAGAGACTGACCAATCTTCACTAGGAACTCTTCCCAGTGGAAAATGAGTGCTGCAAGGAGTGGATTGTAAAGGATGTTATAGAGATCTCCAGATCCTCTTCCCTCACCTCCAGGACCAAGGTAACTCATTTCCATCCCCCCACCCACTGGAGGGCTGCCGGCTGAATGGTCACTGCTGAGTACCTCCCCAGGAATTTCCACAAGCCAAAGAGAGCTGCTTACACCAAAGTTAAGCCCACTTGCCAAGGTGCCAAGGGCAGCCCATATACAATGACTAATCTATGTGGAAGGATAAAGTCCACATCCTCTTGTTGTAGATGGGACAATTCTGAACGGCCATCGTCAGCTTCAGAGATTCCTGTGGGATCAGCTGAGGCAAATTTCCCGTTCACACTTCCTACAAGGGGTTGTTCACACAAGAAATTCCCAATAAATTTTCTGCATGCAAATCACCACCTCATGGTGTGTATCTCAAAGAACTTGACCTAAGACAATGAGTATTAGAATTATAATACAATGTTTATTTTAGTAACAACTTTATTGAGATACAATTCACAAACTATGAAGTTGACCCTTTTCAAGTGTACAATTCAGTGATTTTTTTTAAACCACATATACAAGGGCTGTCCGGAAAGTATCCAGCCACATAACTGTTCTTGTTATGTTAACAATGGCTGGATACTTTCCGGAGAGCCCTCGTAAAAACCTGTGCATCAATAACCACTATCTATTTCCAGAATATTCTCATCACCCAAAAGGAAGCCTCATACATGTTAACCATTACTCCCCATTCCCCCTTACTTGAGGCCTCAGCAACCACTAATCTATTTTCTGTCCCTATGGATTTTTCTCCTTGGGACATTTAATATTAATGGAATCATGTGACATGTGTCCTTTTGCGTCTGGCTTCTTTCACTTAGCATAATGTCTTAAAGGATCATCCATGTTGCAGTATGTATCAGACTTTCATTTCTTTTTATTAATAAATGATATTCAGTTATATGGATACCTATTAATACTTTTAGTTCATCCACACAACAGTTGATGGACACAAAGTTGTTTCCACTTTTCCACTCTTATGAATAATGCTGTTCTGAGCATTCAAGTACATGTGTTTGCATGGACATATGTTTCCAGTTTTCTAGGGTATATAACTAGAAGTAGAATTGCTGGGTCATGTGGTAAATACAGATGTAATTTTTTAAATAACTGCCAAACACTTTCCAAAGAAGCTACAACATTTTACATTCCCACAGGCAACGTGTGAAGGATCTAATTATTCCACATCCTCACCAAAATTTGTCTATCTTTTTTATTATTGTCATCTATTGGGTGTGAATTGGTATGTCATTGTGCTTTTGATTTACATTTCCCTGGTTGCTATTGATTTGAGCATATTTTCATGCACTTATTTAGATACCAGCTCAAATGCTTTGTCCATTTTTAATCAGTTTGTCTTTTTGTTACTGAGTTGTAAGGGTATCTGTATATTCTGGACGTTGTCAGTATATAATTTTCAAATACTTTCCTCCATTCTGTGCTTGTCCACAGTCAAAAATCTTTATCATACTCAAAAATTAGCTAAAAATGGGTAATAAAACCTAAATATAAGAGCTAAATCTATAAAATTCTTAGAAAAAAACTATAAATTTAAATCACTGTGACCTTGGGTTGAACAATAATTTCCTAAGTGTGACACCAAAACACATATGACAAAATAAAAATATATAAATTAAACTTTATTAAAATTTTAAAAAACTTTTGTTGTGCAAATTATATCATCAAGAAACTGAAAAGGCAGGCCACAGAATGGGAGAAAATATTTGTGGATCATATATTTGATAAGGGATTTGTATCTAAAATACATAAGAACTTTTATAATTCAATAATAAAGATACCCCAATTTCAAAAATTGGAAAAATATTTGAATTGATATTGCTCCAAAGTATGCAAATGACCAATGAACACACTAAAAGATGCTTATCTGCTAGGTCAATCAGAACCACAATGAGATATCACTTCATACCCACCCACTAAGATGGCTATAATCAAAATGGCAGATAATAACAAGTGTTGGCGAGGATGTCAAGAAGTTGGAAGCCTCATACATTGCCGGGGGGAAAGTAAAATGTTGCATCTGCTTTGTAAATCATTTTAGGAGATCCCCAAAATGTCAAACATAGAGTTACCTATGACTCAGAAATTCCACTTCTACGCATATACCCAAAAGAAATGAAAAACACATTCACACAAAAATGTAAATAAATGTTCATAGAAGCATTATGCATAATAGCAAACAAAATGGAAATAATCCAAAAGTCCACAATCTGATGAATGAATAAAAAATGTGATTAATCCGTCCAATTAAATATTATTGGCAATATTAAGGAATGAAGTACTGATACATACTACAATGTGATGAACCCTTAAAACATTATACTAAGTAAAATATAACGGTCACAAATGACCAAAAAGTATACGATGTGACTTATATGAAATTCCAGAATAAGCAAATCCATAGAGACAGAAATTAGATTAGTGGTTGCTTAAGGTTTAGGGAGGTGGTTGATGAGAGGAGAGGAAGAGGTGGTAGGTAATAGACTGCTAATAGGTAAGGGATTTGGGGTGGGAGGGATCACAATAATGTCTAAAATTAGTTTCTAGTGATTGTTGTACAACCCTGTGAATACACTAATAACCACTGAATTGTACACTTTAAATGGTAGCATGTATGATATATGAATTATATCCTAATAAAGTTAAAACAATACCCTATTTGCCCTTTCTATATCCTGTTGCTCATGAAAAATACACATACATCACCATCATAACCAATTTATCACATCTCAACTCAAAATGCTTCTTTCCCTAAATTTCAAGTGCTGAGAATTATCTTTCTGAATTGATTATACATCTACCTCTACCACTCCATTATCTTGTTTAAAAATTTCAATTTAGCTTCACGATGATTCCTAGTCCTTGACATTTTCCAGTTCTTGCCACTTCACATCTTTATCAAGACTGCACTTCATATTGGCCATATCAAACCTTCTCCCTAGAGGTCAGGAACTTCTCTTCTTGGTATCCCACCATATTGACTTTATCAATTACCATTTCAGTGAAAATAAGCAT
Source organism: Daubentonia madagascariensis (assembly GCA_023783475.1). Classification (NCBI taxonomy): domain Eukaryota; kingdom Metazoa; phylum Chordata; class Mammalia; order Primates; family Daubentoniidae; genus Daubentonia; species Daubentonia madagascariensis. The sequence goes on from JAKFHU010001569.1 coordinate 18,223,437, forward strand.
TTTATAATCTCCACTTCAGTGAAAATAAGCATTTTATAGTCTCCAGCTTTTAATCCAAGTCTTCAAAGGAATGAAGGAAATTGAAGAAAAAAAATATGTGTATAATGCAACCATTGGCTGCCCTACAAATTCATGCTATGTCCACATTAAATGCAACTGCAATATGAACTTCATTTATCTTTCTTAGTCGAATATCTTTTCTTACACAGAATTGCTGTCTCATGTATGGAACATCTGCCTCTTCACACTAGTGGTTGATCTTATCTTCTCCTTTGATGAAAGATGAACTCATCCTTTGAGAACTCGCTCAGCTTACCTGCCATCAAGTTCAATGTGTTCCGTATCTGCCAATTATGTGATCCTTCTTTCTTATCTCAGAGGACCAAATATTCTTGTTATTTTTCAAAGTAAATCCTCCAAACTTTGTACTTGATCCTACCCTACGTCATGTTCTCCAGAAACTGCCCCCATGGTCTTTACGTATCTGTAATTTGTTTCTTATCAGTGGGCTGTTCATCATAAATATTCAGGCATTCCCTACAAAAATAAACTTGGCCTTGATGCTACTTGACCTCATTCCACTGTCTTTCTGCTAAACTAAAAAAAAAACCCTAAAATATTGGTTACACTTTGCTTCTAGTTCTTCTTCTAGTCATTCCTCAATTTATGATAAACTGTCTTCAATCTCAGCATTTTAAAAGAAGAACTGCCCTCCTAAAAGTCACCAACACAAATACAATAGGCATTTTATAGTGTTTTTCCATTTCTGTAGCAGCAACCCAATGAAACAGTTCCTTTTTGTGGTAATAGTGTCATCACTTCCTTGCCATACTCAGTTGATAGACTTTTATTTTTTCACAGTTTTCACTTTTCTTTGCTGTCTCCTCTTTTTTCATCTTTTTCTATTTTGCAGATCTTCATATAATTTTATTCTACAGCATTGATTGTTTCATTCTATGGATGACTTCTGGGCCTTCCTTTCTTACTCCAGATTGCATCTTGATCTTTAAATATTTCCAGCTACCTTAAGAAGACCTCCCCCCAAATCATACATCATCAAACTCATCATGCACATTCCCAACCTGAGCCTTGACCCTTGCACCCTATGTCAATCAATGCCCTCACCATCCTCCTTGTCACTCATGCTTTGAAGATCAGGCTTGTCATCCACACTCCCTTTCTGGACTCTCCATGTCAAATCAGTGGCCATATGTTACAGACTTTGACTCTTTAAAACTCTGACTCATTTCTTTTCTTAATTATCCAGTTCAGTAACTTTTCACCTCTTTCCTGAGATTTTATAATAAAAGCTTCCAATTTCTCCACCTTGAAAAATATGATCCACATTGTCATCAGTTATTATTCTAAACCCAGATTTTATCAAGCCACTGATACAAAAATTGAATGTGATAATGATGTCCTTATTCTATGCTTGTCCTAATCCTAAGCAAAACAATTCACATACAATATCTAAGCTATACTCAGGTAAATCTTTGAGAGAAATAGTCTTATCCTCAACAGCGAAATTAATGAACTTGCCCAAGTCATACAGTTAGTGAGTGATAGAGGTGAGAGGTGGAATTTAAATGCTGGTCAGGGTCCAGAGAGCAATACAGACTGTCAAACATATTTAAAATAAAATTCACTGGCTCTCCACTGAAATGTAAATTCCTAAACTGGACATTCAATTATTTATTACATAAGATGGAATATTCTTCCACAAGATGAATGATATTTCATCCAAGAGATTAATGTCATTTATATTTTTCAGGTTAATGTTTCTCCTGAAACCTTTGTTCTTTCTGCAATAAGTGCTCATATAAATAAAATATATGCATAATATTTCTTTGGGCTTTGGTTTCAACATAAGTGAAAATTCTGTAGAGTAAATAATCTCTGTGGACTCATCCAAATCTGATATTATATGATTCTATACTAATTTTCACACTATAAAATTTTCAAACTATTGCCTTAGCCTACTAAAATAAACAATTCATGAACAAGCTTGGTCTTTCTTCTTTCTTTCCTTTGGCTCATACTTTTCCCCCTACCTTGAAATCACATCCCATGACTCCACTTGTTCAAACCTTTCACAGATCTTCAAGGGCATGTCCAAATGTCACTTTTTCTACAAAGCTTTGTCTAACACCATAAGAATAATTATAATAAACTTATCCCTCTGAGCCTGCTATTTAATTTGTATTTGTATTATAACAGAATACACCACTACCTGACATTTGAATTAGTGCTGTACTTTCCTATCTCATTCACTGGATGAAAATTTCACTTAACTAAGCAACTATATTTTACCTGGATTATTATCTAGCCTACTTTGCTGCTATGATTATGTTACAAATGGTAACCACTCAGTAAATTTTTAATAAGTGTGTTTATTCCAAACTTATTAGCTTAATTCACTTTCATATGTTTATAGCTAAATGGAAAAATAGTTTAGCATAGTGATTAAGAGCTCATATGGTGTGTATTTAAATCTCTACCCCACAATCTACTTTAAGTCTTTGAACCTTTCTTCATCCAAAAAAAATGGTGATAATAATAGTATCTACCTCCTAGGGTTTTGTGAGATTTGAATCAATTCATATAAAGAACAGGAAGAGTACCCATAATGTTGTAAGAACTAAATAAATGTTAGCTATTATTATTGCATATTTTAAAGCCAAGATAAAGATTTTAAAGAGAGATCTAAAATACTTTCCAACAAATGGACTTTTATGTGCTTTATACAGAACTTCCTGGCAGGTGAAAAATAACAATAAACTTAATTAAGGGTGACTTTTCTGGTCAGTATAAAGAACAGAGCAGTTTTGATCCTGGCAAGAAACAGGGTCTGGAAGCTTTTCATATTCAATCATTTTCTTTAACATGAATAAGTCTAGTGCTCCATTAGTTCTGGAGAGTATAATAGAATCAGTTTCATAATAGGGACATTAAGCCCTCTTGCATTATAGGAAATGATTGAAAAAGACTGCCAGGCTCTGATTTCCTTGCCAAAATATAGCTATGAATGTTCAACAGTGACATCAAGCCTGATAACAACTTTTACTTTAAATAGCTAGAAACCCAAATGGCAGCATAGAATGTCAGTCTTAAACAATAATAGGAAAGGAAGGAAATAGGCACAATGCTGTGTCTTAAAGCAGGTGCTTATATAGAGACATCACTCTAAGATGCTTTAATTAATATGAAATGATATTTACATTGCTTGGTTTGAACATGCATTGCAACCGTATGTCAAAATTGAAATAAGCCAGTATCAGCAGTCCAAATAAAATAGTGACATTATTTATGTTTTGAATGTTGACGTTAGAAAGTGTCAGCTCTATCATAGTAATTTAAGGAAATTTTTGCTTCATCTTTCTTTTTTATTATAATTTTTTTACCTTTTTTGAGAGTTGGGCTTATTTTCCTCCTATTACATTCCTTACTACCTCATTTCTTAAAGGCACTAATTTGTCTATCCATGACACACTGCTTTCTGATTTGAAAGAGGAACTTTTGAGTCAACCTTATACCCATTAAGAAAATTCAATGCAGGCATTTATAAGGCTTGCTGCAATCCCTTGTAATTAGTAATACTTCATGTGGGGCTTATGACATAGAGAAAAAAATAATGCAAATGACTATCCAGAGGCAGAAAAGCCTCTCCGAAGCATTACTCTAAGGCATGGAGTAAGGTATACCAAACTGAGAGAAAATATGTAACTCATAGACACACGGACATCCTTTTAATAAAATATATATTAGTGAAGCTGACCCCACAACCATCCTTTCCTTATAAAACCTTTCCTAATTATTTAATACTTTACAGCATTATTTAATACTTTAAATAATACTTATTTAATACTTTCCTCAGTTCTCACATACAGACTGCTCATATTCCCACCCACTGAAATGAAATACATACTTCACAATAATTCCCCGGATGGATTTTCCTTCTACTCCCCGTCCAGAATGCCACGAAGCCATATGGATTCATATCACTAATGAACCCAGATAACTAACATAAGCTCTGTCTTCTACATTACAAATAAAAGAGTTATTTCCTCTCCTTTTGGCCTCAGTGTTCTTTATCAGGCCCAACATCTCATTATTCACAGAGACATTTTAAAATGTAGAATTCAAAAGTGAAGGTAAAATTATTCAATGGCACTGCAAATTCATATCCTTCCAATAGTTTAAGTCCAATGGATTTCCTATTTAACCTTCCTCTTCATTTAACAATCTAACAAAGCCTTTGATAACTGCTTCCCATGTTCCTTTTTTATATTTTTAAAATGAAAACCATGAGTGCTTTTTCAGATTTGTTCTTCACTGAGCATTATCAGATCTTAATAATTCAAGAAGAGAAAACAATTAAAAAACTCAAAGAGACGTGCTTAAAGATATGATTAGACTAAAATAAGGATAGATAAAAGTTTTATCACATTATTATGAGACATATATCCCAGTATTTGCAAGGAATCTAAGAGGCAATTTTAACAGTATCAATACACACTAAAAGCACAGATTTCTCTTTCATACTGCTTCCCAACACCCACTGACCTACCGCCATATCCTTGGCCATGGTAAAGAAATGTCTTCTTTACTTATAAATAAAAGAACTCTAGTTTGAAACACTGACTTGGGAAGTTAGAGAAAAAGCCGGAAGTAACAATTTAAAGGTCACTTTAGCCCCACTTCCAGGACCCATATAATATAATATTTTATAGTATGCCAGGGATATGTCTATATAGTAAGTGGTGACATACATGAAAAGTGAATGTAAATGGAAAGTGGCTTAAATTTACTTTGTGACTTTTTTCATGTATATATGTGTTATTACTCTCCTTTAAACTGGTTGAGGGGGAGGAGCAGAGCAAGATGCCCAAATAGAACCCACCAGTGATCATCCTCCCACAGGAACAACAAATAGAACAACTATCTATGCAAGAAAGCACCTTCATAAGAACCAAAAATAAGGTGAGTGATCCCAGCACCTGGTTTTAACATTATATCAAGGAAAGAGGCACTGAATAGGGTAGGAAAGACAGTCTTTAATTGCCTATGGCACCCTACCCCATCCCCTAGCAGCACTGGGTAGAGAGAAAATCTGTATGCTTGGGGGAGGGAGAGAGAAGTGGTTATGGAGTTTTGCATTGGAACTCAGGGCCATCCAGTCACAGGGAGATACAACACAGGGCAGAATTCTACAGCCACTTACAGAGGGAGCATTTAGACCAGGCCTAGCCAGAGAGGAAACCTCCACCCCAATAGTAGAAACCTGAGTTCTGGCTAGCTCTACTATCAGCTGACGAAAGTGGCATAGGGCCCAAAATAAATCTGTAAGGCAGTCAGACCACAAAGACTATAGTCCTGGGGCAATTCCTGCAGCTACACTGGGCTGGGAGGCAGTGGACTTGGAGTGCACATGACTCAGTGCGATAGGCAGCAGTGGGCAAGGCAGTGCCTGTGTCACCCCTGAGCCATGTAGCTCAGGGACAGTCTTCTTCTGCTTGGAGAAAGGAAAGAGAAGAGTACAGAGGACTTTGTCTTGCAGCTTGGGTACCAGCTCAGCCACAGTAAAATGAAGTACCAAGAAGATTCCTGAAGCCCCTGACTGCAGACCTTATCTCCTGGATGGCATTTCTAGACCCACTTTGGTCCAGAAGAGAACTCACGGCCCTGAAGGGAAGGAGCCAATCATGGCAGTATTTACCACCTCCTGACTAAAGAGCCCTTGAGCCTTAAATAAATATCAGTGGCAGGCAGGCAGCAGTTGCCGTGAACCTTGGGTGAGACTGAGCTGGCTTCAGGTGTAACCTGATGCAGTTCCAGCTGTGGTGGCCATGAAGTAGTGCTCATGTCACTCCCCCCACAACTCTAGGAAACCCAGCACAGAAAGTGAGACTCCTGTGGAAGAAGAGAGAGTGAGAGAGTGAACTCCCTCTGTGTGGAAGGAAAAGTAAACCGTGGAAACGCAGGAAGATGAAAAATGATGAAACTTTGACCGACTTTGGTAATCCAGGGAATTGTTCCTAATCTTATACCCACGTTCACGAAAAATAGCTGTTCTAAAGAAGCTCAGTGAACTTTAAGACAACACAGAGAAAGAATTCATAATTCTATCAGACAAATTTAACAAAGAGATTGAAATAATTAAAAAAATCAGAAATTCTGGAGCTGAAAAATTCAATTGACAAACTGAAAAATGCATGAGTCTTTCAGCAGTAGAGTTGATTAAACAAGAGAAAGAATTAGTGAGCTTGAAGACAAGCTATATGAAAATACACAGTCATAAAAAAAAGAAAAATGTATAAAAAAATGAAGCATGCCTACAAGATCTAGAATACAGCCTCAGAAGAGCAAATCTAAGAGTTATCGGCCTTCAAGAGGAAGTAGAGAGAGAGATTGCGGTAGAAAGTTTATTCAAAGAAATAATAACAGAGAACTTTCCAAACCTAGAGAAAGATGTCAGTGTTCAGGTATAAGAAGGTCATGGAATACCAAGCAGATTTAACCCAAACAAGACTACCTCAAAGCATTTAATAATCCAGCTCCCAAAGGTCACAGATAAAGAAAAGGTTCTAAGGGAAGCAAGAAATAAGAAAAAAAAATTTGCACATAAATGAGCTCCAATACATCTGGCAGCAAACTTCTCAGTGGAAACCTTACAGGCCAGGAGAGAGTGGCTTGACATATTCAAAATTCTAAAGAAAAAAAAATCCTAGAATATTATATCCTGAAAAAATATCCTTCAAATATGAAGGAAAAATAAAGAATTTCCCAGAAAAACAAAAGCTGAGGGATTTCATCAACACCAGATCTGCCCTACAAGAAATGCCAAAGGGAGTTCTTCAATCTGATAGAAAAGGATACCAACAAACATCTGAAATCATCTGAAGGTATAAACCTCACTGGTAACAGTAAGTACACAAATACATAAACCACTTATCTTGAGTAGGAAGACTAAAAGACAAACCTATCAAAAATAATAACTATAACAACTTTTTAAGAGATAAAGATATAAATGGAAGAAAAAGTTAAAAAGTGTGTGTAGATGGAGTTAAAGTATAGAGTTTCTTTTAGATTTCCCCTTATTTGTGTGCTTGTTTTTTGTAAGCAGAGTTAAGTTATCATCTGTTTAAAATAATTGGTTATAAGATTTTTTGCAAACCTCATGGTAACCTAAAATCAGAAAACCTACAATGAGAAAAAAAGACCTATAATGGATACACAAAAAATGGAAATCAAGAAATAAAAACACACTACCAGAGAGAATCACTTTTACACAAAGGAAGACAGGAAGGAATGAAGAAAGAAAGAGAGGGCCAAAAAACAATACGAAATGAAATAAGAACATGGCAGAAGTAAGTCCTTAATATCAATAACAACATTAAATGTAAATGGACTAAACCTCCAATCAAAAGACATAGAGTGGCAGAATGGATAACAAAAATAAGACCCAAATATATGTTGTCTACAAGAAACCCACTTCACTTATAAAGACATACATAGACTGCAAATAAAAAGATGGAAAAAGATATTCTACGCAAATAGAAACCACAAAAGATAAGGAATAGCTACACTTCTATCAGATAAGATAGATTTCAAGACAAAAAATGTAAAAAGAGACAAAGAAGGTCATTATATAATGACAAAGGGGTGAATTCACCAAGATGATGTAACAATTCTAAATATATATATGAACCCAACACTGGAGCACCCAGATATATAAAGCAAATATTATCAGAGCCAAAGAGAGAGAGCGACTGCAATACAAAAATAGTTGGAGACCTTGACACCCCTCTTTGAGCATTGGACAGATGTTTTAGACAGAAAATGAACAAAGAAACATCAGATGTAATCTGCACTATGGACCAAATAGGCAGAATAGATATTTAAAGAACATTTCCTCCAACAGCTGCAGAATACAACATATTCTTCTCCTCAGTAAATGTATCATTCTCAAGGATAGATCATATTTTAGGCCATGAAACAAGTCTTTAAAATTTTTTTTAAAAATAAAATAATATCAAGTATTTTCTCTGACTACAATGGAATAAAACCAGAAATCAACAACAAGAGGAACACTGGAAAATATACAAACACATGGAAATTAAACAATATGCTCCTGAATGACCAGTGGTTCAGTGAAGAAATTGAGAAAGAAATTTTAAAATTTCTTGAAACAAATAAAAATGAAACCACAACATACCAAAACCTATAGGATATAGTAAAAGCAGTAATAAAAGAGAAGCTTATAGCAATAAGTGCCTACATAAAATAGCAGAAAAACTTCAAATGAAGAACTTAATCATGTATCTTAAAGAACTAGAAAAAAAAGCAGACCAAACCCCAAATTAGTAAAAGAAAAGAAATAATAAAGATCAGAGCAAAAATAAATGAAATTGAAACAAAAAAATACAAAAGATCAACAAAATGAAAAGTTGGTTTTTTGAAAAGATAAAAAAATTGGCATACCTTTAGCCAGACTAAGATAAAAAGAGAGAAGACCCAAACAAATAAAACCAGAGATGCAAAAAGGCACATTACAACCGATACTACAAAAATTCAAAGGATCATTAGATACTACTAAGAGCAACTATATGCCAGTAAATTGGAAAACCCTCCCTCCCTTCCTTCCTTTCTTCCACCTCTCCTCCTTTCTTCCTTCCTTCCTCCTTTTCTTCCTTCCCTCCTTCCCACCATCTTTCTTACCTTTTTTTCTATTTAGAACCTTTTCCAGCTGTAGTTGTGTTTCCACCACAGGGGTTCTGTGTAGATACTAGATATCAGAATATCCATGTGCGAATTAGGGAGTGGGGGTGGGGAGGTGAAACAGTACCAGATGGTCAGTATAATTTGACCAAACATGAACCCACTTAGGCACCTCTCATCACTTCTGGTCCTTGGGGAACTGACCACACAGGGTGCCAGAGAGATGACATTTCTGTTCACATGGCATCTTCAGGTCTGGCAGCTCTCTCTACTATACTTCCTCCATCTGTGGTGCAAAGCAACCATTTTGCTGCTTTGACAACATGCAAGAGCTTGGGAAACTGAGATTACTTAAGACTACCTCAGCCCAGATGAATCATTCAGCCATTTCTTTTCCAGGGTCTTGCCATCTTCCCTGGGAGCTCTACCCCACAATTTTTTTTTAATTTCAGAATATAATGGGGGTACAAACACTTTGGTTACATATATTGCCTTTGCACCACCCAAGTCAGAGCTACAAGCATGCCCATCCCCCAGACAATGCACCCTGCACCCATTAGGTGTGAATCTACCCATCCCCTCCACAAGAGTCTACCCAACAGGATGAACAGAAATCCACCCCAAATATCAATTCTACTCCAGAATTGACTCAAGTCGTCTTCTTCTCAGATCCCACAAACCTGTCCTGGAGTTTTTTCCTCATCCCAAGATTTATCCAGGGGAATAGCCAGTCTTGGGAAATTGATGACTCTGCTCCAGTTGCTCCCACCTCACTCTCCCAATTCTCCTACCTTGGTTGTAAATGATTTTATTTTTTTAATTAATTTTTTTTTAGAGATGCGGTCTTATTATGTTGCCTCAGCTGGTCTTATACTCCTGAGCTCAATGAATCCTCCTGCCTCAGCCTCTGGAGTAACTAGGACTACAGGCACCACTCTACCTGGCTTTGTTGTGATTTTACTTTTTCTCAGGACTTAAGCTTTTGAAACATACCTTTTCATTTTCAAACTCCTTTTTCATTTTGAGTTATGTTGTCTGATCTATCCCTGGAGGCAAGGATCATAGAATGACTGAGATACTTTAATGGGAGAAGGGCAGCAAGTTAATCAAAAACCTAGAAAAAAATAAGTAGTTTAAAATGAGACTTTAGAAAAGGCTAAAGGATAGCAAAATTAAAATAAGCATGTAAAGTTAGATTGAAGTTGACTTATTAGCGTGGGTCCATCACGGCAATGTCTCCTGGTCAAGTTCCTTTTTCTAAAAAAAATTTTATTTTTAATTTACAAATAATAATTGTATAAATTTATGCATATGTATTTGTGTATATATTTATGTACAAAAATAATGTTTTGATAGATATACATTGTGAAATGATCAAATCAGGCTAGTTAGCATATCCCTCACCTTAAATATTTATCATTTCTTTGTGATGAAAACATTTAAAATCCTTTCTTTTAGCTGTTTTGAAATAGACAATATATTATTATTAACCATAGTCACCATGCTGTCCAATAGGTATCAGCACTTATTCCTAACTGAAACTTTGCACCCTTTGACCAAAGTCTCCCCTTTACTCATCCAACACCCTTCCTGCACCCTCTGGTAACCACTGTTTTACTCTCTACTTCTATGAGTTCAACTGTTTTAGATGACACATATGAGATCATGTTGTATTTGTCTCTCTGTGCCTGGCTTATTTCATTTAACATAATGTCCTCCAAGTCCATCCATTTTGCTGCAAATGACAGGATTTCACTACTTTTTTATGGCTGAATAGCATTCCATTGTGTTTATATACCACATTTTTTTAATCTATTCATCCATTGATGGGTATTTCAGTTGTTTTCATATCTTGGCTCAAATTCCTTTTATGGCTTCCTATACGGAAGCCTTCTTCCACATCTATCACCTAAATGTAATTTCCCTAACCTCTGCATCCTCTGAACACAAATACAAGAGAACAAGGTCCAGGGATATAAAGGAGCCTTGCCTTGCCAAAGCTTTCCTTCTCAATCCTATGACCTGCCTAGACTGTGATTAAACACTAGGACATAAGTTTCATGTGGTTAGGGACTTTGTCTTTCTTTTCATTACTGATTGCCTGCACTTGAAAGAGGGTCTGCCCATAATAGCTGTTAAACATGTATTTATTGAACACATAAATCCTTTAAGACTTCCTTTCTGTATTTATATACATGAAGATACATTTTAGTAATCCTTGCTGCTAAACATTGTTAATTAGTCATTATTCTCTAAGGCACTAGGTAAAAATAAATAAACCAAAAAAAAAAATGGTAGAAAACTACTTGAGGAGTGTAAGTCGATGGTTGGAGTGAGAGTAGAGATAAGGTCACCTAGAGGTCTGTCTCCCCTTATACAGTCCAGAGATCTATAGATTTCTCCAAATTTTTGAGTAAAGTATGAGGATGCCCCAATTGTATAAGAGATATTTTGGAGGGAAAAAATATGTTTTTCAGAGATCTTAAGCCACCCAAATAAAAGCAACAGCAGCAACAGGCCCCTCCTCCCTCCAACATAATCTGAATCATAAAGGCTAATGCAGGTTTTCCATGCAGAGAGTTCGGTTGGCTGACCATTCACAGTTGACTTCCAAACCTGTTCCACTATTCCTGCTCCATATTATGCTCTAGAAATAGAGCAGAGAACTAGAGTTAGGGTCATAGTGCATCCTAGACAAATTCATGATATAAACCTGAGGCTCAGGAGTTTTCTTATTTAGCCAACATATTAGATGTTCTTTGTGATAACTAAAGCTGCCTTGAAGCCGTGTGCTTGATCAATAGTTCCTGGTCCCAACTCTGAGTTTTCTCTCCTCTAACCTTTTCCTCAAATGTCTAGGTGGTATTATTCAATGAAATATCCCTTTAATCATCAAGTTAAATTTATTTCTGTAAACTTTAATTTTTATGCCAGAGGAGTGTTTCATTTTTCCACTGGAGACTATACATGGGTTATTTTATTGAAAATATCTCTTGAGTAATTGCTAGAGTGTTATAACTAGAATGCCCTGCCAGTGAAGAATGAAGCACACATCCATTATTAGTCCCATAATAATGTTATTAACGTGAGCCAAACTCAATAAGCCTAACTAAATATGGATCTACAGAGTAATCTCCCAGATATGGAATAAGTGCTACACATAATGATTCATTTTAACACGCAACAGTGCAAAACAATCTCTTATGATGAGGTAGTTACATTCTCAGAATATTGCAGCTTTTATTAAAATGTTTTGCATAAAATGAACACATGCAAAATATGAGGCTACCTCTGTCATGACTGGAGACAATTCAAAGCTATGTGGTGTTGGAAAACAGATAAAAGATTAGAGCCCATTAGAGATCCCTGAATTAAATCAGAGCACTTTCGAGAAGCTCTGTTACCAGATGCACTTCCTGAAAGCAGCCTGCTCTTGTCATCCCAGGCTCTGACGATTTTGCTAATAAAATACTTTTGCTTGGAGCAGCCATCTCTTCATTCTTCAAGTGGACAGCTTCTGGTCTCTGTCAGAACTCAGCTGATGCACCAACTTTCACAGGAAAACTTCCCTAAGCTTCAGTCCCCTGGCCATGCCAGGTGCCTCTCCTCTAAGTTCCTAATCACCACTGAGTATACCACTTTTATGGGATTTATCACAATATTGCTATTGTGTATTTATTTCTTGTGATGGCTCACTATGTCATAAACTGCTTCAGTACAACAACCTTGTCTTTTATCTCTCTGATTCCTGACCTTATATTTGGCCTATTATATAGAAGCAGCTCAATAATTATGTCTTGATGCCTCTTCCTTTGGCTAAGTCTTCCTCATAGCTGAGGTCTCGATTTAAATGACTCTCACCTAGACTCCTTCCTTGACACCTTGGGTTATTTTGATATCTTTGCAAGGATTCTCACAGTAGCTTTATCTCGGCTGTAATTACATAGATATTAGTGTGACTATTTGTTTAAAATCTTCCCCCACTAGGTTTCAAGCTGTGTAAGGACAGGCACCACGTTCCTCCCTGTTTGTAGTTATATCCCTAGTGTCTTATAGGGCCTGGTACATAATTCACACTCAAAAATAATTGAATCAATTACTGATGCCTGCTAAAATGTAGATGAAACTTGAAATTATTATGCTAAGTGACAGAAGCCAGTCACTAAAGAGTACACATTATATGATTCCATTTATATCAAATATCCATAACAGACAAATCTATAAAGACCCAAAGAATATTAGTGATTTCCTAGGGCGGCAGCAGGGTCAGTGGGGAGGAGTGGGGAATGAGGGCCACTGCTAATGGGTATGAGGTTTCTTTTTGTGATAACAGAAGTATTCAAAAATTAGATTGTGCTGATGATTGTGCAACTCTGCAAATATAGTAGCCGTGCTTATCTATGGTTTTACTTTCCACAGTTTCAGTTACCCACAGTCAACTGCAGTTTGAAAATATTAAATGGAAAATTCCAGAAATAAACAATGTTTAAGTTTTAAATTGCACACCATTTTGAGTAGCATGATGAAATACCATGCTATCCCGATCCATGCTTCACGAGATGTGAATCTTTCCTTTGTCCAGAGTTTCCACACTGTCTGTGCTATCCACCTGTTAGTCACTTAGCAGCCCAGAGAGAGACCACATTCACATATCTTTTATTGTAGTGTATTGCTATAATTGTTCTATTTTATAAGTAGTTAATCTGTAACTGTGCCTAATTTATACATTAAACTTTATCATAGGTTTGTATATACAGGAAAAAACATAGTATAGTTAGGATTCGGTACTACCTGGGTTTCAGGCAACCACTGGGGGTCTTAGAACGTATCCCCCACAGATCAGGGGGAATCACTGTGTACTAAAAACTACTGAATTGTATGTATGATTTAATTGGATGAATACTATGGTAGGTAAATTATATCTCAAGAAAGCTATTAAAATAGTTGTTGAGAGAATAAATAAACTGAAAGATGAACTTGAATTTCAGGTGTCCCCTCATATAGTAAAGGCAGGATATTTCTGGAAAAGGGAATCCTATTATACTAGATCTTTTTATCACAATCTCTTCAAATATGCATTTTTTTGGCATAAAGCATTATCAATCATTCTTCATTTCTCTTAATATCCTCTTAATCCATCAGATGATGCTATAGTTTCTTCCAGCATCCAGTAATACAATTGATCTCCAGTTCTCCTAGGCTGCAGTGACATTTATAAGAATTTCTGCCAAACCCTAATTGTCATCTGTTTCCTCTGCCCATTCTTTGAAGGTACTATGGACCACTGAAAAATTAGCATTCAGACTAATGTTAGGAGTGGCCAAATAATTTCAATGAACTTCTACCTTTCCCTCTTCCTCCATCATGCTGCTCAAAACACACAAATGATAGCTGTAACTCTAGCCATCACTTTGGGTAAGGAGGATAATGAGGATTGAGTGGGAAGAAGATTATGAAACTTTCTTCAGGTTAATTATAGCAAAATATAAATTTCAAACTACTCAATTCTAAAATATGGGTACTTGTCTAAACCCGGAGGAAATGTCTTTCAAGTCATGAAGAGAATATCTTACAGAAATAATAATGGCAGGAATGCCAGCACATTGAGGAAGCAAGAACGAGCTTTGAAGTTTAAAAGATGCACTTAATTATTAATTTCATCCTTTATTAGCTACAAGACCTTGGGAGTTAATTCATCATTGGGCCTGCTATCTTCATCTGTGGAATGGTGTTAATAACACCTACTGGGTTATTGAAGGATAAAAATTATGCAAGGTGTTGGATGGTGCCCATCAACTACTGGGACATAAGAAACTACTGGGATATTGTAGATGCTTTAAACATGCTTGTACCCTTCCAAACCTGCATGTCTTTCAGAAAGAAAAATAAACAAAGCCAGCCTCTTCTCCTAAGCAACGTTAGATGCCAAAATATTGATCTACACTGTGTTGGGAACAGAGATGTGACTCAAATACTATACACAACACTGGAAGACATTTTCCTAAACAAACAAAAAATCAGAAAACAGAGCAGTAAGGTTTTCTCCATTTCACACCCACTTAAAGATGGAATATCCTGGGAGCCAAATCTGAATTAGAATAAAGAAATTCTAATTGGTTCACTGGTTAAATTGTGGAAAGAAAGGCCAGGCAGAGAGCATCAAATCTGAATAAATGTATAAGAAGATCAGTGACATTACCCATAATAAGGACGAATAGATGGGTATTTTATAAATCCTGAAAGAAACCTATGATAGTCATAATAAATTGTTAATAGTGGACTGGGACTAATATCACCGACATGACAATAAAAGAGGAAGTGGAAAAAGTGGAAAAAGGAGGTAATATAAATTAACTAACTTTACTATGTGTTATGAAGGGAGTCAATATGGTCACTTTTACATTTGACATCGTGTGTGTGTGCGCATATATATATATCATATGTATACATGCGCGCACACACACACATATACCCACACGAACACATTTATATTTGACATGTAGCTTTAAACCCATCACTTTTTTAAGTTATAAATGTAACTATTATTAGAATTATATAGTTTCCAAATAACAAGATAATATAAAAAAGCAAGGATCAAGTAACAAAAGATAGAAAAATAAAGGAAGCATCACGGTAGAATAAAATAAGCAATCACTTATTAATTCAAACTATTGAATGTCTACTAAGTGTCAGGCACTGTAAAACTCTGGGTAATATATAACAAAAAATTAAAAAGACATGTTCCCCCATCCCCAGGGAATTCAACAGTCCAAGAGCTTCACTCACACACACACACACACACACACACACACACACACACACAGACTCTAGAGAGAATCCTTGTTGCTTAAAAAACTGTGCCATGTTCACTTCTACTGCAGCTACAGAGAAGTCTGCCTGTCAGCATGGCATTTATATGGAGCACATGGTCATCCTTCCCAAGGGACATGCCCATCGCCTGTACTGATCAATCAGATACTTCATTCATGGATATGGAATAAAAATAAAGTTTCACCAAAGATAGATTTAAGGCAATATTACATTCATAAACAAGACAGGATGCTATGACATGATACTTGGCAAATGAATGTATGATAAAGGTAGGAAGGAAGGATGAAAGGAAGGAAGGAAAGAAGGGAGGGAGGAAAGAAGAGAAAGAGAGGGAAGGAATAAGAGGAAGAGGGAGAGGAGAGAAGAGGAAAGAAAGATCACTGAATAAATAATAAAATGGACAGTGCTTAAATTCAAGGTGATAATTTGAAAGTTAAGATTTGAAATCTTCCAGATCATAGAGCTGAAAACACTGGAACATATCCTGAAAAAGTAAGTGACAAGGAGAATAATGCAAGTGAACCAACATCTGTTTAACAGAGCAATAATGCTATTCAATACACCAGCCACGTGTGGTTGGTGAACACTTTTAATGTGGCTAGCCCAAACTGAGATGTGTCATAAGCATCAAATAACCAGAGGAGGCTTTAAATATACAAAGATGTAATACTAAAAAAATTATAATAATGCAAAATGTCTCAATAAATTTTCATATTGTTTGCATGTTAAAGTAAATGTTATATACAATTAAATAAATTTTAAATTATTTTTACTTGTTAAATTTAAATTTATTTAAATTATTTTCACTGGTTACTTTTTAATTTTTTAATGTGGCTACTAGAAAATTTAAAGTTACATGAATGTCTTTCATTTCCGTTCTGTTGGACGTTGCTGTAACAGAGTTTCAGAAATAAAGAACAGAGGTAGAAAAGGGGAACGAGAGATTTGCTAGAAAATCACAGAATATTTCCCAGAGCTAATAAAAGATAATAAGAGTATTCATACTGAAAGAAGCTACCTAGTGCTAAGAAAAGTAAATACCCACAGCAAGACACATTGTCGAATTTTAGAACTCCAAAAATGAAGACAAAATATTAAAAGCTTTAAAAAATTAACATAAAGGAATCTACATAAATACAAAAGGCAACTGACATCAGACCTCTCATCAGCATCAGTGGATGTTGAAATATAATTTCTTTGAATGTGTTTTTTTGCCTTAAGAAATCTGTGCTCAGCTAAGCTGTCAATCAAATATGTAAGTCAAAAATAAGACATTTTCAAATAGGCAAGTGTTCAGAAATTTATAAACCACAAAAAAAATTACTTGAAGAAAACTCAGTAGAAATTAGGAGAAGAGAAGAAATGTTTAAAAAAAAAAAAAGGAAACAACATGGGATACTACAAACGAATCATGATATAAACCAGATTAGAATCAACTGTAAGATTTTAAATCCCTGTACCCAAACTGCCCACCCCCAACCCTGGCTAAAAAAAAATAAATAAATAAGAATCTGTAAGGGTGAGACTCAGTTATCAATATTGTTCAAAGTCCCCAAGGTAACTCTAATGTGCAATCGAGTTTGACAATTATTGATGAATTTTTAAAAATTAAAGATAATCCAAGGGAGCATAACCCTTCAACATTCATTTACAAGCAGTCGAGTGCACATAGTCACTTCATATTGCAACCACATTATATGGTTTTGCTGTGTATAATATTCTCACGATTATAAAAATGTAAATGTAGTTTTATTGCAGTAAAATATTCAGGCTCAGCCTTTAGCGAAAGCTCGGTAGGTTTCATTATAATTAGACAGAAAATGTTATAATCCTTGACAACATAAAGATAATAATCTAATAAAAATCAGGGTCCAGAGAGGGAGAAGTGATGGCAGGGAAGGTAATTGCAATTGCACAAGATTCTTTATCTTTCACTGCAGTAGTCAAGTTTAATTGGTAAACTTGATAAATTAAAAAAGCATTTTATTATTTGTTTTATGATAGTTCATATATTTAAAAACTATATGTAATATATATGAAGTATTCATAAAATATGTCAAAGATTATAATCTACATGTATAAGTGATAATGAAAATATGGCTAAGACATGTGTACCCCTTACCCAGCTTAATAAACAGAACATTACCTAGCCCGCTGCATCTCCCCCTGTGTTCCCCACCGTCATGCCCCTCCCATTCTCAGTGACGTAGGTGTTATTCTAAATTTTATGTTTAACATTTCTTTTCTTTATAATTTTATTACATTTGACTGTTCCCTCAATTAATTTTTAGGTTTATCTGTTTTGACCTTTATAAAAATAATGTAAGCAGTAGCATTATACTTGATAAGTCTTCAACATTCTTCTTTTGGTTTAAATACTATATATCAACCTAGTGCCAGTTTGGCAAATTTCATTGTTCTATAATGTCAGAATATATTAATGTACCACAGTTTATTTGTTCTCCTATTGATGAATATTTAGCTTGCTTATTATGTTTTATTAGCACAAACAATTCAACTGTACGCATTCTTGTTCAGGTTCCTGGTGAAAAAATTTACCTTCTATGATGATGGTGCACCCAGAAAATATATGGTTATGTATTTTTCTATTGTTAATGCTACTATTTTTAAATCTGTAAAGTTTTTTCCCATCTTTCAAATTAAAATCAAATAAGTTCTCAAGCTTAAGATGTTATCCAATTAAAACTACATGCAACTCAGTCATAATGTTATTCTATAAGAAGGAAAGTGTGTTTTCTGAGCTTTATCTATCTTATCAAAATCAGTTTTTCATCTTGTTGATCTGTACTAGACAAGATGAATGTTGAACATCTTCTACCAATAGGTTCCTGATATTGTTTCCAAACGTAACTAATAGGTTTTGCATCATATATTTTGAATGCTAATGCAGTAGAAATTAAAATTTTTTTATTATACTTTTTATTCATATATAATGACTCTCTTTTCCTAATTTTTTATTCTATTTTGATTAATAATATTGACACTCCTTTTCCTTTTTATATTGACCTTTTTTTAATTCTTTTTCTCTGTTTTGTGTTATATATCTTGAAAGTGAAAAGTAGCTTTCACCACTTAAATACATTGTCATAATAGCTATACTTACTCATATTTTATATTACTTTGATTTTTCCTTTGTCATCTGTCTTGCATTCTGGTCTAGGTTTTGTTTAATTTTATTCTTCAGTGATAAGAAAATTTAATATAATTTTTAAAATTTTACAAGTTATCAACTTCATGACTTTCAAATGTATGTTTGAGCTTCCCATAACTTTATGGGAATACAAAGAAGAATACATACTAATTTTTCATTGTTTCTCACTTTGTAGAAATGTATTTCAAAGAGGTATAATATTTTTCCCAAATCTTCAAGTGACTGTCCCTTATATTAGCTGAAAAACTTCATATCTCCCCCCATTCATCTGTCTTTAAATCTTATGGTCACATGGTCACTTAAGTATACTTAGAATTTTTATTTTATAGAAATTTAAGTAGTTTTAGTTCTACTTAACCATATACTACATCCTTTCAATAAGTTTGTTACTCAGGTCTCCCCCATTCTCTGACTGCTCCTTCCTCCATGTAAGGTTTCTATGGAGAGTTTACATCGTTGAGTATGATCCTCAACCACTCATTTCCCCTGACACATTGCCTATTTGTACTAGGAATTATAGTTTCTAACTAAATATAGAAACAGCATTTCCAATGAGTATAAGGTATTCATGGGGTATAACAAGGTGGGATTATAAAAAGAAAACTTGACCTGGACAAGCTCAGAAGACAATTCTTAAATTTCTAGCAAGAGGCTCCTTGGCATTGCCTTTTAGTTTTTATGCCAGGTGTAGACAATATTTTATTGACTAAAGCTGCTGATAATTAGATTAATCGAATCAACTAATTGTGATTTTTACTATAAATTTATCCATGTAACAAGCAGTAGAAAATTTTTCTACAGTAAATTTGTTTGCTGTTATTCATTGTTTCCAAATTTAATTGATTATCCTTTTCTTTTGCTTGTTGTTATTTTAATGAGAAGTTAGAAGAGGATATGTGCCACAATTTATTTATTTGTTCTCCTATTGATGAATATTTGGCTTGCTGCTTATGTTTTGCTACCACAAACACTTCAACTGTACACATTCAGGTTCAGGTTCCCGGTGAAAACAATTTACCTTCTATGGTGATGGTGCTTTTATGACTAGTGGAGACTGCTAATTTAACTCCATCATAT
The DNA here is from genome assembly GCA_023783475.1 of Daubentonia madagascariensis. Taxonomy (NCBI): domain Eukaryota; kingdom Metazoa; phylum Chordata; class Mammalia; order Primates; family Daubentoniidae; genus Daubentonia; species Daubentonia madagascariensis. The sequence goes on from JAKFHU010001569.1 coordinate 18,243,235, forward strand.
CCTAGGTGGGCTGAGGCTCTTATTTACCTAAGTAAAACTTAATTATATGATCTTATTCACACAGGGCATGAGGTGAGAAATTAGCTCTGTGAACTCCATTGTAGCATATACAGACACCTGGAGCAAAGTGGAATTCATTCACCTAAAAGTACAACCAGAAAGACAGCAAAGCAGAGACTTAGGAAAAAAATATCTGCAGATTAATCAGAGAAATGGAAAGTTTCTGAAAACTATCACTGAGGGGTGGAGACTCACTTCACCTTCATTATTACTTGGTAGATCTTGAGAATGTTCTAGACCTGAAATGCTTCATCATTTAAAAGTGCCAACTGTTGGAAACGTAAAGGATACCAGTGATTTACGGACCTCATTAATCAATTAACAAGTGCCAACTGTTAGCCAAAAAAGTAGATATAAGTCTTTGGAATTGTGGTGTTTCTGAAATTACCAGCATTCAAACAACATAATACAATATCAAAACCTTGCTGAACGTAGCCATAAAAGCAACTAATAAGTAGCACATGTTCACAGATTCCAAACCTCACCGTTTAGGTATATATTTTTTTGTTGTTGTTTTGTTTATTTGTTTTGAGACAGGATCTCTGTTGCCCAGGCTGGGGTGCAGTGGCACAATCATAGCTCACTGTAGCCTCAAACTACTGGGCTCAAGTGATCCTCCCACCTCAGCCTCCTGAGTACTGGGACTACAGATGCACACCACCATGCAAGGCTAATTTTAAAATTTTTTGTAGAGACAGGGTCTCACTATTTCGCTCAGGCTGGTCTCAACTCCCAGGCTCAAGCAATCATCCCATGTCAGCCTATCAAAGTGCTGGGACTATAGGCATGAGCCACAGCACCTGGCCACAGTTTAGGTACATTTGAAGATAAAAGCTATATCAAAGTACTTTGTAGGTAAAGTCAAAGATCATTAATATTTAGATTCTTAGATGTAGTATGTAGACATTGGACCTCTTGGTGAAGACCAACGCTCTCATCTAATTAATAGGAAATTCTTTGATCAGCAATTCCTTTTGAAAGGAAGATTTACAAAGCAGAATTTTTCATATCACCTGTTTAGTGGATAGTAACAGAAAAGCAAGATGAGCTGACCTTCCCTTGTCCAGCTTAGTGATATTAAGCCATGGAGATTCTTACACTCGCCCCATGTGCTGGAATTTAGAATCATTTCTGGTATTTTTCAGAAGCATATAATACTCTAATTGTTTAAAAAATACACTGATGGCCACAAATATGGAATGTGGGAATGTGGTAAGAGAGGGAAGCACAGCCAAGTTAATGAGAGTAAGTGCATCAACCATGGGTACCAAAAGAGTAAAAGATGCTCTCATATCCCTAAATCCTGGCATAAAGCGTGGTTCTAGCTCCTCTATATTGTTCTTTTCCCTTTTCTTGAAATAGGTTTCTGATGAAGACTATTTAAAAGTATTTTTTCTAGAAAATAAGTCACCTGGATGAAAATGTATTGGTAAGGACAGTGGAATCATTCCTCTCATGGAATAATGGCAAACCTCAACATAATTTTACTTCAGGTAACCAAAGAACATCTGCTTTATGTTCACAGGCACTGTGCTAACACCTGGAGTGGAAAGACAAGTTACAGCTCCTGCCTGGCTCCTTCAGGCCAGGTCAGGTGTTCTCTTCCTCAACTCCCATGTTATGGCAGACACATTTCTACCTTCGAGTTTACTGTGTTGTGGTGCTATTATCTTTGTGTATCTTCTCCCTCCTCCTACTGCCACTACACGGGACTTCCTTGTGAGCAGGGACTATGCATTATCTATCTTCATGTCCTCAATATACACCATCTACTGTGCCTCACACAACCTGCACGCTCATTCCATAGTTACCTTTTGAATGAGGAGATGTAATCACAATCTTGTGGTGGAAACACACAAATACACAACTATAGTAACCATATTAGAAAAGCAGGTAGTGATGAGTGCTATAATAAAAGTGAGGCTGACTAAAAATGGTTCTTTAGGGTTTTTTCAAGCCCAGAGTGGAGCTCTCTGTAAACAGCTCTCAGAAAGACGTGCCTTTATTTTTTTCAGATATGTCACCAAAATAGTCGGAGATATTCAGCATTCTAACTTCCTACTGAATTTGAAAAAATATTAATTGTAGAAGACATAAAAAATGAGATAAATGAAATATAAGGGGGTTAAAAAAAAACATGCAACCCTGAAAATGCAATAGGTCAACGTACTTGGTGACTTGACCCTGTTGCCATCCATCATGGCACCAAAATCTTTGCTGTATCTAACTACATTCATAAATATAAATATTATAAAAATGATACATCTGTATACTGAGAAGAAAAGTTGCTATTCCTGTGGGCCAGATTGTCAATTTTATAACCCTAACTAACTTCATTTTTTTTAGCACTGCAACACCACGAGTGCCAAAATGAAGTTGGAAGGTGTCTGTCTGCTCTTTCACATGTTTCATTACTCTAAATCACAGAGAAGCAACATCCACTGAGATTTCCCCTGAAAGCAACAACCTGCTAGCATAATCCTTGTGTTAATTCTTCCCGTTAAATATCTGTCATAAAGATTGTAACCAAATAGGGATAATATATGTTCAAGCACTGTGGGAAGTTCAAATGTTATATAAATATGAGGTGATATTCTTATCATAATTTACATGCCTACTTGTCTTTCTGATTACATGACTTTCACTATTATGGACTTTGAATACAGAGCCACTAAAAACAGAAACAATGCTTCATCTAAAAGTGTTATTTTGTTTGGCTGGGATTCCATATTATTATTATTATTTCTTAGTGGTACAACTTATTCTATTATCCCAGAAAAATCCCTCAGGACAATTCCATACTTCATCTTTGAATGTGAAACCAGTATTAAACTGCAGCTCTCTTTCTCGGTTTTTAGGAAGCAAAATTGAGAATTCATTTGGCCATGAAAGCATCTCCTCTTGTTCCCTCAAGAAAGGTACTCTGAAATTTGACTTTGTTGGATCTATTTGTCCCTAGGCTTACAACTTCTTCACCACTCTTCATATAAAGATAAACCTGGGATATTAGAAAGCAATGAAGTTATCAGAGACTAGTGGAGTCCTATATAAAGGACTGAGGATCCAAGCAAAATGGCTACTGGCCAAAGAAGAGAAAATTTAAGAACACGTAGAGATAGTAAGTGCAATGGATTGAAACGCACTCAATACGTTTAAGTCCATGAGGGCATAATAATGCTAACCACGACATACACACCCCACACCTTTGGGAGATGCTAGAGAATGGTCTCATTATTTTTGAAAAGTTACATAATAAGAAAAAAGTGAGCATTAATTCTTATTTTCTTATGCAATCTTTACTCCATGGTAACCCAATAGTTGAAGAAGGAATATTTCCTTTTACATACATATCCCAACAAATATATGAAACATGAATGACAGAATTAGGATATGATCATCATACAATGCCTAGTGGATTAATGAATCTATGCAGTGATCACCAATGGCTGCTAATATCACAGAAGGAGAGGTAACCAAACATCACATGTCTCCTAAAGGAAGAGCACAGCAGAGTACCCTCTATAAAGCAGTCTTGCAAAAGTAAAATGAATAAATAGAAACATGAATTTCATCAAGTCTCTAGACCTAACTAATGAATTATAGGAAATCCAAAGGATAGAGAAACATGCAAACCACATTAAGTGCTGTCATGTGGATGCAATCAGAAAATCCAGACTGTGGGAAATTCTACAAGATAAAAAATGTATATATCTGGTTTCTTCAAAAACAATATATTAGAAAAAGAAAAGAAAAAAACACAAAACAATAGAGATGAAAAGAGCCTTCAGAGGCAAGAGACATATGAATCGGTTGCTATACACTTAGTTTGCATCCTGATTTAAACAAAATGTAAAGAAAAGAAAAGGAAAAAAGAAAAATAAATCAATATAAAAGACAATCCTGGAAATGTGAAAACTACTTAGATATCTGATGATATTGAGGAATATTATCAATATTATTTAGTTGTGAAAATGATATTGTGGTTTTCATAAACCAGAGAGACCTTATCTTTTAAAAGTACATAATGAAATAGAGATAAAAGTGATTTCTGGTATTACTTTAAAAATAATGCAAGAAAAGTGAGTGGAGTATAGATTAAACAACATTGTCACTGTATTGACAACTGTTATATTAACATGTATTGAAAAAGATGGGTATATTGGATTTATTATACTATTCTTTTTATTTTTATATGCATTCCAAAATATCCAAAGTAAAATATGTTTAAAAAATCTCCTGTTACAACTCTCCAGTCAAATGTATGATAAATAGATTTGATGATCCTAACGGCCTCACAAATCACAGTGCTTACATATCCTATTTCTGGCACATTGATGAAAATCAGAAAGAATCAACATCTCCTCAAATGGCCACAAGAATCCAGATAGTGAAGATATCTGCTGCTAAGTATCCCCTTCATCATCTGGGAGCATTCAGTGTTCATATTTTGATCCAAAAATATCTTTAGTAAGATAAAATATATCAAAATGAAAATTAATAAAAATCAGTGTAATATCATGCACGTCTATGCATTTATAAGTCAACATAGTGGTTTGTATTGTATGTATAATTTATGTTATACATAATGGCATAAACACAAATATTAGATAATTTAGCAGACAGAAAGGTCAACGGAAGTCACCTATCTAATGTGGCTACTAAAAAGAAAGTGAATACTTCTGTTAATTCACAGCCATGTACCAGGACAAGGTAGAGGTCAGTCCCAAACTTCTCTCTGTCACTTAGAACATACCTACTATATTATGTCCATTAAAGGTGGATAACCACACTGGAAAGGTTATAGGATTAAACTGGATGGTTTAGAAAGCCTAAAGATCTGCTATCAGGAATGTTTGAAGTAAAATATGTTTTGCTTAGCAAATAAAGACTCTGGGGCACAAGGGAGCTGGCAGCAAGTGAAAGCAGGAAGTAGGGGTGTGGTGGCCTGGTAGGTCTATTCAGAGAATGGGAAAAGTGCCATATAAAATGAGGAGCTCCTGTCTGCTGAACCCAATGTGGAAGGATTACAGAGAGACTAAAGCCAGGGACCATAAAAAACTTTCAACTGTAGATAGGGCTGCCTAAAAACACAGAGGTCCTCTCTCACTGGAAGTGTGCATATACATACTAGACAACATTCTTGTAATGTCATGAAGGACATGCCTTTCAGTTCATGCAAACCTGAGAGTCTGAAATCAGAACTATACTTTATCATAAACACTCTGCTTGTTTGGTGCTTTTTTTTTTCCTTATTCTAAATGGCAGGGACTTTCAGGGATTATTACCAACCTATTTGTGTTCAAATCACAGCCTCCATTCTTTAAAATTAGCCACCTTTTCCTCCTCCTGCCTGGCACACTCGCTGTTGTCATGATATGTGGCTTGGAGTATAGCATTTGATCACAGATAGGTGGTTGTTACCTAGTTTGAGCTCAACCAGAAGCAGATGGGTGACTAGAAGGAAAAAAGCTTCTATATATACACACGTAAGCATAAGTGATGGGGAAGGAAAGAATCAAGATAAAGAACATGGCAAGTAAATTGTAGCCATTACGTGAAAAGTTTTTCAGTGGAAATAAAAGGCTCACATAGCAGTATGTCTAAGTGGAAACCCTGCTCTGTAGAGCCAGTGTGTGTACTTTATCTATGTTTGATGCACCATTGTACATTACTCCCTTGTTACACCTTGACCTGAAAGTGTGACTACTGACAGTTCTTGAAAAACAAAGAAATATAACTAATAATACTGACATTATTCTGAGATGATTGAGTTCTTGCCCTAGCAACTCCTTTGAATTTTGTTTTGAAATATGTAGCATCACAATTAAGTATTCTTTTTCCCTTTGTTCTTAACATGCTAACTGAGCGATTTGTTGAAATTATAAATATAAAGAACTTTTCTTGAAAGCAGGATAAATTCTGCTTTTATATTACCCTAGATATTTCACTGGATTTTATGCATGCATGACACGGCTAAGTCTAATAAAACCTAATGTACACTTAAGACAAAATATGAGACTTCTATTCAAGTATTCTAGTGTAAAGTTATTTCTTTAATCATGTCATGCCACCACTAAAACTACAATAACCCCAAATAACTAATACAAACAATGCTTGGGCTTTATAAATGTTTTTAACTTTCATAGCAGAAATTAGTTTTTATATATAGACATCAGAATCCAAGCCCTGGTTTCATGCTTCATTAAGAATGTGAACTTTGTGAAGTCTCAGCTTCCCTGTTAGTGAAATAAACCCTGTGGCATGAGATCATCTTTTTTGTTCCTTCTAATTTTAACAGTCTTTAAGTCTGAATTGAGAAATTAGAGCTAAAATATACATACAATTTATGGTTTAAAAAAAAGCGGTTCAGAAGATGGCTGACCAGAGACAACAGCTGCCAGATTGTCTCAGAAAGAAGGAAAAGTTTTAGATGAAACAGAAAAAACAAACGAACAATCACAGATCAGGTGTAATTCCAAGGGAAAAGTGTCAGAACCTACAAGAGATTCCACAGAAAGAAGTTGCAGAACAGAATAAGAAGGAGCAAGATATCAGCAAAGGACAACCCCCAAGAGGCTTGGAGTCCAGAGAAAAGGGTAGGTGGAGCGGTTTCTTTGTCCTTCCTTCACATCTCTGGGAGTCAGCAGGCTCCCGAGCTGCTGGAGAGCCTTTCTACCCTCATGAGCCCAAAAGCTGCTGCCACCAGTGAACTGGGAGCTTCTCGAAGACAAAGCACCAGCCTGCTAGCCCCCATGGGGTGCTTCCAGTCACCACAGACCCGAGCCAAGATGGCAGGTGCCATCTACCCACTGTGTGCCTTTGTCCACCCCAAGGGGCTTCAGCTCCTCGGTTTTCATCTTGCTTGGTCCCACACAAACATTTCCCAACTCCAGCTCAGATTGCATGAATCACAAGGGGTCAGTGGGTCCTGGGGGAATCTGTGTGACCCTAGAGCCTGGACATTCTGGGTGGGCTGCCTTCTGGAGAGAGAGACAGAGATGACTAGAATTCTAGCTTTCCTCCATCCAGACTGTTTTTCTCCCCTTCTCCTTCCCCTCCACTGCCCATAGCTCCCAAGAGGGCCGATTGAGCCAGGGCTTTCAAGAGCTGCTGCTTCCCCCCTGTTGGTGCATATGCTACACCTGGGCTTCCACAGAGAGAGGAGCTCAAACCTTTCCTCTTAAAGACATGCAGAGGACTAAGGGGTGCTTAGACTATGAGCTTTCTGCTCACCAGCCCTCCCCAGTGCTGCTTGACCAGCTGCTCCATCAGAGCAGGGCACACCTTGAAATGGAGGGACATCAAACCTGCTTGAGCATCTAATAGGCAACTCGAGACCAGCACACTTCTCCCTGGCACAGTCAGGCATTGATCTTTGGGGACCCAGGGACAGGACTGTGGGCCAGATACTGTACCCCCAAGACTCGATTGTGTTGCTTGGGGGCATGGAGGGGAGATTTGTGAACTAATCTCAGGATGCAAGGGAGCCCGAGTGGGCAGAACTGAAAAGAGAGCACAGTGCAGGTCCCAGTTGCAGCACGCTCATGGAGCACACCTCCCCCCACAGGAAGGCTGTGCTCTCAACCCATGGTGGGACCCGGGACAGGAAAGCTCCCACCTCCCAACACCATCATGGGGATGCTCAGCTACTTTGAGCTCCTGCTTGCTGGCAGGTGCCAGAGGGAGACCATGGAGCAGGGGAGGGGGAAGAAGAGTGAAACCTGCTCCTGAAAGCCAGATTGTGAATCTCAGATGGCCCTGTCTCTACAAGCAGACATTCTGGGTGAGTGGAGCAACTTCAGCCCCTCCCTGGTAGCTTCCCCCAGAAGCTGGGAGCAGACATATGACCCCTGCCAAAACAGCTACCATATCAGCTTTTGTGGAGTCTGAGGGCAAGCTCACTGAACCCAGCCCCACCCAGGCTCATGCCCACCACCTCCACTGTGGTGGAGAATAAGGACTCACCTGGAAGTTCCAGGGTGCCACCCACCACCTGAGGCATTCAAGTGCTTCTCCTCAGGGGCTAGAGCTGGTCATGGGTCCCAAAAACAACAACGCAGCTTGTTCCTTCTGGCAAGTTCCACCTACAGACAGGAAGGTAAATTTTCACATCCCTTTACAGCATTTACAGACTTAATCATACAGGGTGTGGTTCATTTTTACCCACAAGCACCACCTACTGTCTCAGAGATTAAACTGGGTGTGCCAATACAATTTACAAAGTTAAGAAATCCTTTCTCTAAAGGATTTCAAAGACCTCCAAACTCCCTCATCAAAGACAGACAGGGAAACTGCCCCAAGACATAGCTCACTACTGCTACAGCCTACAAACAACTAGCAAATGAAAAAATCACCACACTAAGGATATCTATAACCACAGCATCCATCTGTAACCTAGATTGCCATCAAAGCATGCACAAGCAAAGCCAAATGTTCTTACCCAATAATCCCATCTAAACAAAAGAAAATCCAAAAACAAGGAGTGACAGCTGGCCCAGATGAGAAGGAATCAGTGAAAGCACTCCAGAAGCATGAAAAATCAGAGCAAAAGGACATCCCTAAAAGGGAACCCCAGCTCTCTAGCAATGTATACCAAACAAAATGTAAATATTTAAATGAAAGATAAAGAATTCCAAATATGGATTTAAATGAAATCCAAGAGAAAGTGGAAAACCAATTCAAAGAAACCAGAAAAACAATTCAGGAAATGAATGAAAAATTCACTCAAGATATCAACATATTTAAAAAACACCAAATAGAGCTTCTGGAAATGAAAAATTCATTTAAGGAAATACAAAACACAGTGGAAAATTTTAAGAATAGACTGGATCAGTCCAAAGAAAGAATCTCAGAGCTTGAAAACAATTCTTTCAATTAAATCAGTCAGTCAAAAATGAAGGACAGAGAATTAAGAGGAATGAACAAAGCCTAAAATAAAATGGGATTATGTAAAATGGCCAAATATAAGAATCATAGGCATCCCTGAGGGTGAAGAAGAAAATGTGCAAGGGCTAGAAAACCTAGATGAGGGAATAATTGAGGAAAACTTCCCTGGGTTTGCTAAAGATTTAGACACTCAGGTACAAGAAGCTCGATGAACACCTGGAGTTTCTTTGCAAAGAGGCAATCACCAAGACACATACTTATCAGACTGGCTAAAGTCAACATGAAGGAGAAACTCCTGTGAGCCATGAGGTGAAAACATCAAGTAATTTACAAAGAAAAACCCATCAGACTAACAGCAGACTTCTCAAGAGAAATCTTACAAGTCAAAAAGGAATCGGGTCTTATCTTTAGTCTCCTTAAACAGAATAACTGCCAACCAAGGATTTTGTGTCTTGCTAAACTAAGTCTCATAAATAAAGGAGAAGTAAAGTCCTTCCCAGACAAGCAAACACTAAGGGAATTTGCCACTATTAGACCTACCCTATAGGAAATGCTCAACAGGGCATTATACATGCAACAGCACAATAGACAACAACCGGTGTAAAAACTTAAATGCAAAGCTTGTACCTCACAGCTCTTCTAAAACAATAACACAAGAGGTAAAACAAAGTAATAAAATGATGAACAGAACAGCATCCAACATATCAATATTAACATTCAATGTGAATGGTCTGAATGCACCTCTTAAAAGACATATACTGACCAGGTGCAGTGGCTCACACCTATAATCCTGGCACCCTGGGAGGCCAAAGCGGGAGGATTGGTTGAGCTCAGGAGTTCAAGACCAGCCTGAACAAGAGTGAGAACCTGCCTCTACTAAAAAATAGAAAAAATTAGCGAGGCGTGGTGGTGTGCACCTATAGTCCCAACTACTCAGGAGGCTGAGGCAGGAGGACTGCTTGAGCCAAGAAGTTTGAAGTTGCTGTGAGATAGGCTGACACCACAGCAGTCTAGCCTGGGCAACAGACCAAGACTCTGTCTCACCAAAAAAAAAAAAGACATATACTGGCTGAATGGATGAAAAACCATGACCCAAATATCTGCTGTCTGCAGAAAACACATCTAACCACCAGGACTCATACATACTCAAGCTGAAAGGATGGAAAAAACATTCCATGCAAATGGAAATGAAAAGAAAGCAGATGTAGCCATTCTTATATCACATAAAATTTAATTTAAATTAACATAGTAAAGAAAGACAAAGATGATCATTACATAATGGTAAAGGGAGCAATTCAACAAGAAGACATAACAATCCTAAATATTTATGCACCTAACAGAGGACTGCCCAGATTCATAAAGCAAACCCTACTAGATCTAAACAAAGAGATAAACAGCAGCGTCATAATTGCTAGGGACTTCAGTACCCCACTGACAGAACTGGACAGATCATCCAAGCAGAAAATAAATAAAGAAATATTGGACTTAAATGGGACTCTAGAAAAAATGGGCCTAATATTTACAGAACATTTTACCCACAAACTACTGAATATGCATTCTTTTCATCAACACATGGAATACTCTACAAGATTGAGCATATCTTAGGCTACAAAACATGTCTCAACAAATTTTTTTTAAAAATTACACCATGTATCTTTTCAGACCACAGTAGAATAAAACTAGAAATAAATTCCAAGTGAAACACTCAATTCTACACAAAGTCATGTAAATTAAACAACCTGATGCTCAACAATTATTGTGTCAATAATGAAATTAAAATGGAAATCAAAAGATTCCTCAAACTGAACAACAAAGGGGACACAAGCTATCAAACTCTATGGAATTCAGCAAAAGCAGTCCTAAGGGGAAAATTCATAGCCGTAAATGCCTACATCGAAAAGACAGAAAGATCACAAATCCACAATCTAATGACATGTCACAAGCAACTAGAAAAGGAAGAGCAAACCAAACGAAAAGCCAGCAGAAGAAAAGAAATAACTAAGATCAGAGCACAACTAAACAAAATGTAAAACAACAAAAAGTAAAAAAATAAAAAGGATCAATGAAACAAAAAGTTGGTTCTTTGAAAAGATAAACAAAATTGATAGACCTCTTGCCAGATTAACCAGGAATAGAAGAGAAAGGACCCAAATAAGCTCAATCAGAAATAAAAAAGGAGATATTACAACTGATACCACAGAAATACAAAATATCATCTGTGAATACTCTGAAAATCTCCATGCACATAAACTCAAAAACATAGTAGAAATGGACAACTTCCTGGAAACACATAACCTCCAGAAGTATGAAAAATCAGAGTGAAAGGACATCCCTAAAAGGGAACCCCAGCTCTCTAGCAATGCTCTCTAGACTAAATCAGGAAGAAATAGAACTCCTGAACAGACCAATAACAAGCAACAAGATTGAAGCAGTAATAAAAAAAGCTTCCAACAAAAATAAAGCCTCAGACCAGATGGATTCCAGCCAAATTTTACCAGACCTACAAAGAAGAGGTGGTACCCATACTGTAGAAATTATTCTATAAAATTGAGAATGAGGGAATCCTCCCCAACTCATTCTATGAAGCCAGTATTACCTTGATACCAAAGCCAGTAAAGGATACAACATAAAAAGAAAACTACAGACCAATATCCCTTATGAAAACAGATGCAAAAATCCTTAATAAAATACTAACAAAATGAATTCAACATCACAACAAAAAAATAATCCACCATGAACAAGTGGGCTTCATCCCAGAGACGCAAAGATGGTTCAACATATGCAAATCAAAAACTGTGATTCACCACAAAAACAGAAGCAAAAACAAAGATCAAATGATCATCACAATAGATGCAGAAAAAGCATTCAACAAAATTCAGCAGCCTCCCATGATAAAAACCCTCGACGAACTAGGCATAGAAGAAACATATCTCAAAATTATAAAAGCCATATATGACAAACTAACAGTGAACATCATACTGAATGAGGAAACGTTGAAAGCATTCCCACTAAGAACTGGAACAAGACAAGGGTGCCCACTGTCATCACTTCTATTCAACATAGTGCTGGACACCTTAGCCAGAGCAATCAGGCAAGAGGAAGAAGTAAAGGGTACCCAAATCGGGAAAGAGGAGGTCAAACTTCAGTTTTGCTGATGATATGATCTTATATGTAGAAAAGCCCAAAGACTTCACCAAGAGACTCCTGGAATTGATAAATAAATTCAGCAACGTCTCAGGTTATAAAATCAATGTATGAAAATCAGTGGCATTCCTACATACCAACAACAGTCAAGCTGAGAGTCAAATCAAAGACTCAATACCATTCACAATAGCCACAAAGAAAATAAAATACCTAGGAATATACTTAACAAAGGAGGTGAAAAATCTCTACAAAGAGAATTACAGAACACTGAGGAAAGAAATCACAAATGACACAAAGAAATGGAAAAACATATCATGCTCATGGATTAGTAGAATCAGCATTTTTAAAAGGTCCATACTACCCAAAGTGAATTACAGATTCAATGCAATCTCCATCAGAATAACAATGTCATATTTCAAAGATCTAGAAAAAATAATTCTATGCTTCATTTGGAACCAGAAAAGAGTCAGAATAGCCAAAGCAATCTTAAGAAAAATGAACAAATCTGGAAGCATCACATTATCAGACTTAAACTATACTACAAGGCTATAGTAACCAAAACAGCATGGTATTGGCACAAAAATAGAGACATAGACCAATGGAACAGAACAGAGAACCCAGATATAAAACCATCCACATACAGTCAACTGATCTTTGACAAAGCAGACAACAATAAACACTGGGGAAAAGAAGCCCTATTCAATAAATGGTGCTGGGAGAATTGGATAGCCACATGCAGAAGAATGAAACAGGATCCATGTCTCTCACCACTCAGAAAAATTAATTCAAGATGGACAAAAGACTTAAGTGTAAGTCGTGAAACCATAAGAATGCTCGATATCAGACTAGGCAAAGAATTTAGGAAGAAGACCATAATGGCAATCACAACAACAACAAAAATAAATAAATGGGACTTGATTAAATTAAAAAGCTTCTGCATAGCTAAGGAAATAATCAACAGAGCAAATAGACAACCTATAGAATTGGAGAAAATATTCGCAAGCTATACATCCGATAGAGGGCTAATAACAAGAATCTACGAAGAACTCAAGTAAATCAGCAAGAAAAATCAAACAGCCCCACTAAAACGTGGGCAAAAGGCATGAACAGAAGCTTTTCAAAAGATGATAGACAAATGGCTAATAAACATATGAAAAAACACTCAACATCACTAATCATCAGGGAAATGCAAATTAAAACCACAGGGAGACATCACCTTACCCCAGTCAGAATGGCCTTCATTAAAAAGTCCAAAAACAAAAAATGCTGGCATGGATGCAGAGAGAAAGGAAGACTTATACACTGTTGGTGGGACTGCAAATTAGTACAACCTCTATGGAAAACAGTATGGAGATTCCTCAAAGAACCAAAGTTGACCTACCATTTGATCCAGCAATCCCACTACTGGATATTTACCTAAAGGAAAAGAAGTCATTTTATCACTTGTACTCAAATGTTTATTGCAGCACAATTCTCATTTGCTATGATGTGGAATCAACCCAAATGCCCATCAATTCATGAGTGGATTAATGAAATGTGGTATATGTATACCATGGAATACTACTGAGCCATAAAGAAAGATGACTTAATGCCTTTTGCAACAATTTGGATGAAACTGGAAACCATTATCCTAAGTGAAGCATCTAAAGAATGCAAAAACAAGCACCACATATACTCATTACTAAATTGGAACTAACCGAAGAGCACACATATGCACAAAGGGAAGTAAAACTCAATGGAAATCAACCAGGGTGGGGAGGAGGGGACAGATGAAAATCTACCTAACGGGTACAATGAACAACATCTGGGTGATGGGCACTCTTATAAACACGACTCAAGTATTATAAAAGCAATCCATGTTACCAAAATTATTTGCACCCTGTAATATGATACTTTGAAATTTTTTTAAAAAAGCCATGTAGCTACTAATAAGAACAACTAAATCAGAGAACTGGGTTGAGGTTATGATATTAGTGGGTAAGTAATATCTATGAACAGTTTTTAATCCCATAAAATGCCTTTGATAATGCATAATTTAAACGTTTATTAACTTTTTATAATCTCTGGAGAATTAAAAACCTCATGTCATTACCTAATTTAAAAAAAATTCAGGAATATGCAATCTCTATCAAAATCCCAATGAAGTTATTGCAAAAATAGAAAGACCCTTCCTAAAATTCATAGGGAATCTCAAGGGATTCAAAATATCCAAAATAATCTTTAAATAGAAGATTCAACTGGAGGACTCACACTTCCTGACTTCAAAATTTACTACAAAGCCATAGTAATCAAGACAGTGTAGTACTGGCATAAAGACAAACATAGACCAATGGAATAGAATAGAAAGCCCAGAAATAAACCCTCACACTTAAGGTCAAATGACTTTTGACAAGGGTGCCAAGACCATTTAATGGGGAAAGGACAGTCTTTTCAACAAATGGTGATGGGAAAATTGGATTTCCACAGGCAAAAGAATGAAGTTGAACCCCTTATCTAATATTGTATGCAATAATTAACTCAAAACGGGTCAAATACCTAAATATGTTCTAAAACTGTAAAACTCTGAGAAGAAAACATAGAGCAAATGTGCATAACATTGGATTTGGCAATGGTATCTTGGATGTGACATCAAAGGCGCAGGCAACAAAAGAAAAAGATAGACAAAATGGACTTCATAAAATTTTTTGAAAGTTTGTACACCAAAAGACAATATCAACAGGGTAAAAAGGCAACTTATGGATTGGGAGAAATATTTGCAAATTATATGTATATTTTAAGGAATTAATATCCAGCCTATACAGAGAACTTCTCAAACTCAACAACAAAAGCAACCCAATTAAAAAATGGGCAAAGGACTTAAATAGATATTTCTCCAAAAAAGGTATACAAACGTCCAATAAGCACAAAAAAGTGTTCAACACCACTAGTCATTAGGGAAAAGCAAATCAAAATTACAATGAGATACCACCTCACATCTATTAGGATGGCTACTATCAATAAATCAGAAAATAACAAGTATTGGCCAGGATTTGAAGAAATTGGAACCCTATGCTTTGTTGTAAAATGTAAAATGATACAGCCACTGTGAAAAACAGTCTGATAATTTCTCAAAAAATTAAAAATAGAACTAACATACAATCCAGCAATTTTGCTTCTGGGTATATACCTAAAAGAATTGAAAGCAGAATCTCAAAAATGTATTTAATATTTATATGCCCATGTTTATTACAACATTATTCACAACAGCCAAAATGTGGAAGCAACCCAAGTGTCCATTCACAAATGAATGGATAAGCAAAATATGGTATATACATAAAATAGAAAAAGGAAAGAAAATTCTAACATATGTTACAACATGGGTGAACCTTGAAAACTTTATGCTATGTAAAATAAGCCAGTCTCAAAAGGACAAATACTGCATAATTCTACTTCTATGAGACACTTAGAGTACTCAAAGTCATAGAGGCAGAAAGTAGAATAGTGGCTTCCAAAGGGCTGAGAGAGTGGAGGTTATTATTTAATGAGTATAGAGTTTCAGTTTACAAGATGACAAGAATTATGGAGATGAATACCGGGGATTGTTGCACAACATAATAAATGTATTTAATATCACTGAAGTACATACAGGGTGTCCCAAAAGTCTCCATACAAAGGAAAAGTTTTGTAAAATTTTGTAATGAATATTTTGTAAAGGTATATTTAGCTACAATTTCCCATTTTCCCTATGTATGGCAACTTTGGGGATACCCTGTATTTATAAAAGGTTAAGATAGTAAAGTAAAACTTACATGTAGTTTACAATAATAAAAAAAATGGGGGAAAAAGACCACAGGAATGACTGTAATTTATAAGAGAGTAGAATAATCTGCTACAATGAAGATGATTCTGAGGTCCAGGAAAACTTTCTCTTTTACTGTGCATGGTTGAGATAGAACATACAATGTAAAGAAGTCTGGAAAACAGGGAATGTAAAGGAGTATTTGAAGGAACGTAGGTCATGAAAGGGGTAACTATAGAATCAATCAGAAGAAGAAAGAGAGTAGGGTAAAAGCCCATAAAACTCATGAAGCACAAGTGAAGGGCAATAATAGTAAAATAACAAGAATGCCAGAGGAAGAAATAAGAGCAGAGACCGTGAATGCCAGGTCGAGTGGTTCTGGCAATGCTGAAGGCTGCCAGCAACGACGGGGTCCTGAGGGCGCAGATCCGTAACCTGACAGAACATGGACACCTATCTCTCTCTAAATGCATCCAGCAATCCCTGTGGAAAGAGTTTAATAACAAAAAGGACAGGAATTGGTAGAAACAATAAAGTTTGGGGTCACATCAGGAGAAAAGATCCAGGTTGCAAGAGGAATTGGCGAATACAAACAGGAAATTCATTAACAGGAGGAGGAACGGTGGAAATCATGAAAAAGAGAGAAACAACTGTGATCACAAAAACAGTGCAGATCACATTTGCATATCTGATAGGAAAAAAAAATAGCACCATATGCCTTCGTTTGGGGATGACTGAGAACTCCCTGCATTAACTTGGACAAATTCCTTTACCTAGTTGTTTGCTTCTGTACAAAAGACTGAGCATAATTATATCTTCTACAACAGGATTGTTGTGTTACCTCAATTTAAACACTGTTAAAAGGCATTGAGATTAAAAAAAAAAAAAAAGACCATAGATTAAAAAGCTTTACAGAAGGAAAAGGATGTGTGATCCCCCAGCTGCAGCCAGTAAACAAACCCTGTCTCCAGCCCTGAGCTTAGGTCAATGGATGACACTGGTACACAATAAAGTACTTTGGCAGCAGCAGGCATGAATCAATGTTGGGAAACAAAACGACTGTCAGCTGCATTCAAGCTCCATTGTGGAAGGGAACCAATATTTGACAAACATTTTGTAAAAGGACACAAATTAGAAAGGCAAAACATTTAAAAATATTTCATAGGAGCCAGACAAAGAGCAGGAAGTAAGTATGCAAGGAAATGGTCTTATGCATCTCTGAAGGCATTCCTGGGCATGAGTGCTGAACCACAAGAATAGTCACACTTCATAAGTGAGAACCTAAACCTTGTTGTGAGAATGCCCTGATGGGTATGATAGATACCAGATCATCTAAATCAATAGATACTCTACCTTAATGAGAAGCAGGCTATGTTGAGTTTACTGTTCTCTCAGATTTTTAGCTAAAGCTCTGAATAATAGGCAGGCCAGGCAAAATCCAATAAGTGATTCTAATCAATATGAAGCAACTACATGCAGGAATTCAATGATTCTAGGCCAAGCTGATTGACAGCAGGTGTAAATATTACTGTAATTCATTGAAGAAAATTATTTCCATCTTGGTATGTTATTCAGATACTTAATGTATCCTCATACCATGACACATTTTATTCTTATAGCAAGTGTTCAGTAAACTTTTTCTATAAAGGACCAGAGATACAATATTTTAGACTTGTAGACCATACAGTCTTTGTCTCATCTGCTCAACTCTGCAGTTGTTCCACAAAAGCAGCCATAGACAATATATTAACAAATGGGTGTGACTCTGTTCCAATAAAACTTTATTTGCACTAAGAGATGTCAGGTTCAAGTTGGCGCACTGCTGTTCATGGACCCTAGTCCTATAGTGTAAGCCTAACTATCCCTAAGGCCTCAGCAAATCAAGTGAATATTGACAGTCAATAGCTTTGTCCTGTCCTTTGTAGCTTGCCTCACTCCCTCCAGATTAATCATCCAGTCACCTGATAGATCCCCTGTTTTAACTCTTCATAGTTAACGTGGACATGAAATTGCTATTTTCCTCCTTGTTTACTGTCTGTTTCCCACAGCTTCCCCCCACTATCCAAAAAGAATGTAAGTTCAGTGAAAGCAAAAACCTTGTTTGTGATCCTCAGTACCTGAAACAGTACCTGACGCTTAGTAGAACCAGTAAATGATGTTGGTTGAATAAACATATACTAGGACATTGAGTGGGATTTTACCATTCTCTCAGATTTTTAGCTAAAGCTTTGAATAATAGGCAATTGAGATCCCCATATTATAAAGAAAGATTAATAGACACATCCTCACAGTATTTACTACAATGTGGATTAACCTCATTTCCCCACTACCATCAGCCTATATAAAGAGAAGACTAGATATTTAATGGAGAGTCGTGGAACCATAGGCCTGGGGTAAGAGTGCTTTTGCTGTGCTTTTTCCCCACCTTCTTCCAAGCCAAGGGATAATGGCTCCAGGAGACCTACTCTTCAAGATAAGGGGGGGTCAGAAAGAAAAGAGAACTGACACCTCATTCTCCACTGGCAGCTTGCTGAGCTTCAGAAAGTCACAGGCCTGCGCACACAGCCTGTGCGAGTGGTATCTGACATATCTGACGTTGAAACTGCGGGATAAACAATATCATAGAGACTGGTGCCTACATATAGCCTGGAGTATTCTGAAGGGATGAGATCTCTAGAGCAGCCTGATGACAAGGCAGGAAGAGAGCACTCGAGGTGCACTTCTGCTACTTGGAACAGCAAAATTCATGAGGTTGTGTTACCGAAAGCTCACTACCTGTTCCCGAAGCTGAACAAAAAAATGAGAACAAGCGGGTCGAGAAGAAAGGGAAGGAAGACGTATTGATTTGCCAACAAATGAGGAGGATGGCAGTCTCTCGCCTTAAAGAACCACTGTCCTCCTGTTGAGAGGAGTTTAGGCTCTTTTATCGGTACACAGTCCTTTAGTTAACTCAGGGTCTTCATGACCGGTGCCGCATACTGCTTCCACAGGCCCCTGGTGGCTCAATTGTTCCTTGTCTAATCTAATCTTGTGGTTTCTCCATCATCTGTCTTGTGAGCATTGAGCCAGCCCCTGCACTGAGAAGAGGAGAACGAACAAACCAGCACAAACACATCTGCACGTTAAGCTTCCTAGGATTGTTACACTGTTACTATGAGATTACAGTATCCCCTTGGCTTAATTAATGTTTAACCTTGTAACAGTCAGGCTCAGGATATGTTACACACACCTTGTGAGGACGTTGGCTGGCAATGATGAATTGTAAGGGGGACAGGCTGGACAGCTTTGCTTGGGCAGGACCCAAAGAAGGTAGACACTCTAGTCAGTCAGAGAGTATATTTTCCTTGTGACAAAACTGTTTAAAGAGAGATCTTTGAAAAGGGTTGGCCAGAGAGCTCCCCAAAAATGTGCTCAGAAGACCTTTTGGGCACCTGCTATACAGATAACTACATAAAACAACAGCTACATAAACAATAGCTCCTTTTTCTATTATCCATCTATTCACATTCCCCAATACTGGATGATCTCACAGACTTAGGGACCAGGTAGACAGAAGAAAAGTGAAAGATCAGAAAATAAAAGAGAACAGATTATAATCCTTTTTCACATATCCCTGAGGGTTAGAAGAGGTGAGAAGTGGAAAGTGTGATCTGAATATGAGATTCAACTTTTAAATGGTAAAAAAGAGTTGTACCTTAGTACCTAAAAGAGTTTTAACGACCAAAATGACCCTGTTCTAATAGCCAAATGATTAAGAAACTGTAGAATTTATAAAAAGATGTCATCAAGGGACATGCAAATGAGATCGAGAAAATGTTTAAACATGATTGGAAAAAATAAAATCATTTTCATTTATGCCAAAGTTCAACCATTTAAATAAACTCATTAATAGCTTTGACCTTTCCAAGTCTTACTGGTGATTCAAAAATAAAATGTTTTTTTTTAAAAAAAGAACAAAAATAAAGTGTTTGTTGGGCGCCAGGCACACGACACAGAATGAAACTTGCCCTCCATGTGTAACGTCTTTCCACGCAGCCTCAGTCAGCACTTGGCTTGTTCACCTGAGTATTGCTAGCATCTTATTTAATAGCGCTCAAAACCAAACTTCTCTCCCTCTCAAATTGAATGTCTTTTCCAATTCACTTAATAGTTCCTTATTGCCCCTAAAGCACACAGTTTAGAAATTGGAGTCATTTTTTAATGCCTCCCTCCCTTGCTTTTTGGAATCAGTCAATTCTTACTCTTTAAGGGGTTCCCTGCTTTCTACCATCCCAGTTTCCAACCTAATGCAGGTGGCCTGGACTACTGAAATGAACCACACTGGTTTCCCTTACCAATCACCAACCATCTGAAGAAATGATATTCATTGCTAGTGATTAATCATCCCAAATTAATGAATAATACTCAAACCTTCACGAGTTCTCTATTTTCTAGGCTGAAATCTCAGCCTCACATTGAAAGCTATCCATAGCTCTCTATACCAATAAACTGGTATATTTCCTCCCTGATCACCTCTCACTACTTTATGTAAACCTACCCCAGTTACTTATTTACCTTTCCCTAAAAGTGTCTTTTCTTCCCACTTTCTCACTTTGCCCATTGTATCTCCCTCTGCCTCTGAGGAGCCTTTTGAGGAGAAGGAAACACAGCCAAGAGACTGAAAAACAATATTCCAGACCTGCCCCAATCATAATCTAGATTGGGATTCCCATAAAAAGGGGTCATGTGGGATTATTCACCTGCAAGTATCTATCTAGACTTTAGAATCACAGGAAAAAAAAAAAGAAGCTAAATTCTAAAAATAATTACTCAAGCTAGTTCCCAAGCAGGCTGTGAGTCTGATTTAGCAGATCAAGGTGGAACCTGTAAGTTTGTAGTTTAACAAGATTACTAATTCATTCTGTTGATCAGACAGGTATGGGAACCTTGCCACTCTGCCCAAAGGCCGTTGGTCTAGGACCCTAAGAGTTAGAGATGAGGCACCCAATATATCATAGCCCCATCACTGGTATTGTCCCTAATTATTGTCATAACAAAACATCATATTGTTTTCCTCCAGCCCATATGCTATGTCTCCCAAAAACCACATAGCACCCGACTGGCATATGTTCCAGATTTTCTTTAAAAAGCAGAACACTTGTCCTTGGCTCTACAAGGCACAAGCACCTAATCTAAAGGAATTTAGTTCATTATCATGGCCTCGAAGTTTTAATGTGAATAAATTATTATTCCTCCTTCTGCGGAGAGAAAGTGGACATTCCCCAGCTTATTCTACTCCCACTTACAGTACCTTCTGCTTATAACTTCTAAACCTAAAAGAGAGACCAGCAAGAAGAATGTCAGGCTCTATCACAAAGTTGGCATGACAATAAGTCACAGGCTGCTTGAGTAACAGCATCCTTGAAGGGGCATCTCCAGACTAACAAGTGTCCAAGCACTATAGCAACAGATTGATGATATGGAACAGAATGGCATGTTGAGCTTCACTTGACCCCCCTGTCTGCTGCTGAAGTCAGGTAAGACAGAAAGTTCAGAACCAGCCCAACCAAACGCCTCTCTATGCTGCTTTCCGGAGAGTGCTTTGCATTTCAGCCAGGATACTTTGTATTAGCACTGTCATAATAGTATGGTAATTGCCATAGCACTTGGTGATTTAAAAAAAAATCAATTAGGCAATCTTGCTGGAGGCTGTGAACCAGGTGAGACTAATTAGGGCTTAAGAAAGCCAGACTGTTCTTATTATCCTTGGTGAGTTCTGGCCAAGAGTCACTCATCTGCTTCCCTACCAAAACATAAAGCTGAGTTTTACTCCTTTCCGCAAAGCAGAGGCCCTACTCCAAAACAAGCCCAGAAATAAGTGGCCAGGACTTTTGCTGTTCGACAAATACCTACTATGCTTTTCATTAGTATAAAAGTATAATATATGAAAAGTATAATATAATTATATTAGACCAGTTAGAATTAAAAAACTAAAAACTTAGAGTGACTTAAGTAAATGATATTTTCTCAAACAAAAAGATGTCCAAATTCAGGCAGTTCCAGAGATGATTCAGTGGCTCAGCAATGTTAGGGCTTTGGGTGAACATCTCTGAAATTACCTCTCCTTTACCTCAGGGTCACAAGATGGCTGCAGTGGTTCCAAGCATCATATCTTCATACGGCAGTATCCAAAGTAGAAATAAAGAAGGTGGAGAGAAAAGAGATATGTTTGAACTCTCTCTCTCTCTGGGAGAAAAACAATCCCCAGAATTCCCACATTTTCATATGTCACTAGTGAAAATTAGTCACATATCCTCCCCTAGACAAATCACTGGCAAAGAATTATTTGACTGCCATGATTGACTTAGATCAATGATGCCCTGTGCCCTGTGGCTTGCCACCTTGCTGCTAGAACAAGGACTAATTGGGTAATGGTCCCCTTTGTAGGCAAAGGTGATCTGAGTAATTAGCAAGGCAATGTCCTTCACCTGCTATGGGTAGGAAAGGGATGGGAGATGCTAAGTATACAGTTTAGTTGTCATCAACATTTGTGTTGTGATCAACAGTGTTAGGTTTTATAGTATTTAAGGTAAATAAGTGATGTACCTTTGAAATTTTGAAGTGAGGTTGCCAATGAACATGTCTAGGTACTGTTGTGATAGGAATGCAGACAGCAGGATGCCAAACATTGCATTTAGGAGTCACTAATGCAACTTCTTTCCAATTAACTCATAAGACACACACCTTAGAGAATGTAAGATGCCAGAGTTTCAAGGGCGTGAGAAGTTATTTAATAAAGATGCCATCAAGAGGCTATGAGAGAAGAGAGGGCCATAGGAACACGCTAGCTTACTCTAACAGAGAAGGTGCTAAAGAAGTATTCTGCATGTAAGTATTGTTATATCCAGAAGGTATCAGGATGGAGAAAGAGGAAGAGTCAAGTCCCAAACTTTTGTAGGAAAATAAGAACATGGAGTGGGAAGTTACTTCCCTATCCCACCTCCTACCACCATGTCAGTGACTAAGAGAATTCTGAGCTACAGTGAAAGGGAAAAGAGTCAAGTGTCTTATTAAAAGATGAGTAGAAAGGATGTGTTGTTGCAGTAATTTCTACACAGCAATAACTGTAACTAGAGTATTTTAGCAAACACTTTCTTCAGCAGGTGTGGCCTATATTCTTATTAAGATCAGGATGCACAACAGTTGTAGCTCTCTGAATCTATAATTCTCCCAGTGTGGTCCCAATACCAGCAACATGAGCCTCATCTGGGAACTTGTTAGAAATGCAAATTCACAGGCCTCATCCCAGACATCCTATCTCAGAAACTCTGGAGATGGCATCTAGCAATATAAGTTTTAGCAGCTCTCCAAATGATTTTTTAAATGCTTGCTAATGTTTGAGAGCTACCCCCAATGTTTCTGGTATCTTAATCTATTCTTAATACTTAGGCCAGATTCAGATACTTGAAAGGAGTTGTTTGGTCCTAGTTTTTTATTTTTTATTTTTTATTATTTTTGTCCTCATTTCTGACCACATCAACTTATTCTCCAATGGATATTCCTATGCACTAAATAGCTTTTGTTTCTGACCTACCACCATATTTTTCGACTGAATCTAGAGATGAACCGTGGCCTTGTCTTAAAAAGTAAGGTTTTTAGCATTAAAATGAGCTTATTGTTCCACTCTGAGAAATCACTGAGGTGTCAAACCTAGAACTGGCCAGTGCAAATCAGATAATAGAGTCCTGACATTTAGAAGTGACCTTCCCTATCCAGCAGAAACAAATGAACTTTCCTTTCCTGCATTTTCTTTGTGGAATTGCATAAGGAAACTTATGCCCAGCTATCCTGTCTCTTCAAAGAATTTCTATGTGAGTTCTGGCTATGTTATAGAAAGGATACTGTGCTTATCTCCTTTTCCCAGGAGAATATAAACCAAAACTGTCACCAGAACCAGATTCATGCTATTCTCCAAAATAGCCATATGAGGGAAACTCATAGGTAAGAATCTGTTAGCTGCTACCAGCACTTATGGATTATAGAGCATAATTTTTCCTCCTCAACTCTAGGATGTTAAAGGGCAATGAAGATTTTCCTACAGCTCAAATATGAAATGCATCCCTAAAGGTAAGAAAAATTTCAACATTGTCTTCCTTTGCCCTTGGTCAAACTGTTGTCTATTTAACTATTTTTTTAAGAGCCAGCTCTGGGCATGGGTGTGGCAGATAGAGATGGTATTTGGAAAAAGGTCTTCGGATGATTCTGATGTCCTGCTTTCTATCACTTTCTATTTCCTATTCCTCTCACTACTCACTCGTGATCCCACAGCTAGGTTGGCCAATCTCTGAGCCAAAACATGGTCTTCCAAGAAACACAGGCCACAGTACCGTGCTATGAAGCAATGCAGATGAGTCTTGATGAAGCCCATCCACAAATGAGATGATTAGAGAAATAAAAATCATCTCTCCCAGTCTAAGGAATTTAAAGACAACATCTTGTTTATAAACCTGTACCTTAGATACTTATATACACCTACAAAAAGCCAACTCTACCCTACATAGTCCTAAAGCTTCAGGAGGCAGTAAATAAAAGCTAAGGAACCTAAGGCTTGGAGGGTGACAGTGGGGTGGAAAGAGAACTAAGACCCAGGGTCTTCCACTGAAAACAAGTTAACTGCATGAAAAAACTGATTGAGGGGACAGGAAGGAGATAGAATACCAGGAGAGAAAAACTTATTCTAGTTAAAGTGTGAATTGTTGAAATTATGGTGTAAGTGAAGATAAACTGCCCTGTTGTCCAGAACTCTTGTGATCCATTATGGTTTTATTTCTCTAAGAAGTCTGAAAAGAAAGCAGTGAAACACAGAACTGCCACTGATCATATGTGTCAATTTATTATGATGCTGATAAAACTATTGCAGATTTCTTCAGTCTTCTATATAGTAATGCTATAGAGAAAATGACAAAAACTATGGTTCTAGCTCCAAAAACCAATAGCGATGTGGTTTCTGGCTCCTTCTCACCTAGGGATTTAAAAATAATAATAATAATTTTCATGACAAATGCTTAGAATCTTAATGATCTACACTCTGTGGTCAGTCATACCTTGGGAGGAAGCTAATTCCATTTGGCCAGCACTATCATTGGTGTCATGAGCTGAATCGGTGATGAAAAGAGCTCCAACTAACACAAGCCACTTCCTCTCTGTCCTAGAGCTTCCTGAATTTGGTAATAAGACAGGTCAGATGACTTCTTTAATAGAACAAAGCTCAAGCCATCCTCAGATTATAGCATAAATTTTCAATAGATGCAATATCATGACCAAAGAGACAAAAATTGGTTCTTGGGGGCAAAAGTCTTAGATATGACAATGGTTTGTGGTCCTCCAAGGGCCATACCCAACAAATTGCATTCCTTAGTATTTGATTTTTGTCCTTTGGGAGAATTTAATGTGTCTCCTGGGAAGATGGTCATGAAAAAAAGTTGAGAGATGCTGACTTAAAAGGTCCCACATCTTTGCTGATTGACATAAGACCTCTAACCTGCCTTGACCACTCACCTTTCTCCTGATGGCTCTGGGCCAGCTTTAGGGAGGGATAAGCCTGTCTACAGGTACAGGTCTCACAGCAGTTTCAGATGTAAATGTTACCTCCTAGAGGAGATCACTTAGAAGATAACAACAAAAAGTTATAATCCTTAATATACTTTCAGCAGATGAATAATCTATTATGATAATACTCAGTACATTCACTGAAGTGACAGGAAATTATAATAACAAAAATGGAACCTGGGAATGACATTAGTCATTTTATATTTTATGATGTCAAATACCTAAGTGAACAGTGTCTATATGCAAGTTTTAAGAAAATAGCCTCAGGTTATCGTCAATTTAGAGTCAGTTTATAGTTTCTTAATGGAGTAAATAAACTAAATTTATATCAAATGTCTAGGCCAAGGTAAAAATGAAAGCATAGAAGAAAAGGGGAGAAAAGAAATTTAGTATGAAAAACCATTATTCCCTATACTAACAGGAAAAAAAGAAAAAGGACCATCATGATATTTGAATGAACATGGAGCTATATTTATCCCAAAAGTCAGGGATGGCCTAAAAGGGATGTTAAAAAGAGCTCCAAAATGCTCTATGTGTTATTTAGGTGAGCATGAGATTCCTCTGAATTAAACTAAAACCCTAGCTGCACTGTATGGATGGCCGACGTAAGACACTCAGTTGATTGCAGGCCTCTGTACCTAATAATGCGGAGGACAGCAAACAGTTCAAACTAGAAATGTGGTGTTTTTGCCCTGAAAAAGCTATAGTAGGAAAAGGAGAACTCTCCAAGGTGAGTTTGAGAAAACAACCTGAGGTTCTACTCCTTATAGTCACTGTTTCGCTCCTATTACAGCTAACTCTAATTTTCTACTGAGGTGGTGTTCTTTTTTACACCTTGATGGCAACTTTTTGGAGTGATTACTAAAGTCTAACTTTGAGCACTAAAGAAACAAAGCTTCTGATAACTTTTAAGTAACTTGTGAAAAGATTTAACTGAGGCTTTCCAAGTATCACCTGTAATATGACAGTCTTGTTTATTGAGAAAGTGTACTAACGAGCTTTCATTGTTTCAAAGTTTAGTAATAGTGAATAGGGTATGATTTAATGGACAAAGTAGTAGATACTAATTTAGCCTTTGCTTAAACTGTTAAAAGTATTTATTCCAGACCAGAGTTCCACAAACTCAGATGCTTGTTGGAATCATCTAGGAAGTTGCAGAGATACTGACATCTGGGTTCTGCATCCTAGAGTTCATGATTTAATTGTTCTGCAGTGCCTGGGTATTGGAATTTTTAAGAGCTCCCCAGGTGAACTAACATGGAACCAAGTTTGAGAACTCTCCCAGATTCTTTAATTAGGAAAAAATATGGTTTAAGACACATGGACCTTGATAGAAATTCTAATTTGCCAATTGTCTTTGTCATTATTAATGACCTCTAATTACCTTAATTGTATACACAAAAAGTCCTACCTCTTATATTAAAATTATAGTAAAGTGCTTAGTTCCTTGACACAGATGTTAAATGGTTAGCTTAAATGTATATTTACAAGTTATGGCTTTATTCTTTCCCTGCATGCCCTAATACCTGGGGATAACCTAACTTATTTTATGCAGCCTCAAAAGGCTATTGCTCCTTTTCTAACAACTCTCAATTCATTTTTAGTGAATTTGCCCCTGCCAGGTCATAATAGTTTATATCTAAAATTATCAAATATCATTGGCATTCAGGTCAAAACCTACAGATGCTTCCACAGCTATACTCACACATTGTTTGATCCATTGAAGAGCAAGTTTTGTTTGAAGAATCTGGCTTAACTGCTGCTTCAGTAGCCTTCAGGTGGCATGTAATACAGAACTAGGAAATAATTTATATTTGAAACTTAGATTGGATTCTTATGTTTAGCATATTAATCCTAGATAACCATAGAGGAGCAAGAAAAGTTATTTACCAGATTGTGAATGTAACCAGAAAATCTAAAAGCATCAACTCTGAACTGAAGAGTATCTGGTTTGGGACTTGGTGATATGAAAGTAGAAGCAGTATCTTCTGATTGTCATATACATCAATTTATTATGATGGTGAAGATTTCTTTATTATAGAATATCTTTTTTTTTCTATTGGTAGTGGCCCAGTAGTGGGATTGCTGGATCAAATGGTAGTTCTACTTTTAGTTCTTTGAAGTATCTCCATATTACTTTCCATAAAGGTTGTACTAGTTTGCAGTCCCACCAGTAGTGTATGATTGTTCCTATCTCTCCGCATCTATGCCAACGTGTGTTATTTTGGGACTTTTTCACATAAGCCATTCTCACTGGAGTTAAGTGACTTCTCATTGTGGTTTTGATTTGCATTTCCCTGATGGTTAGAGATGTATACCATGGAGTACTACTCAGTCACAAAAAACAATGGTGAACTAACACCTCCTGTATTATCCTGGATGGAACTGGAGCCCATTCTTCTAAGCAAAGTATCACAAGAATGGAAAAACAAGCACCACATGTACTCACTATCAAATTGGTACTAATTGATCAACACTTATGTGCACATATGGAAGTAACATTCATCGGGTATTTGGCAGGTGGAAGGGGGCATGTGGGGATAGGTAATTCACACCTAATGGGTACAGTGCACACTATCTGGGGGATGGGTACGCTTGTATCTCTGACTTGGGCAGTGCAAGGGCAATATATGTAACCTAAATATACCCCCGTAATATTCTGAAATAAAAAAAATGTATTATTATGGTGATAAAACTATTTCAGATTTTGTCAGTCTTCTATATAGTAATGCTATAGAGGTATTTAAAGAGCACTGGTTAGTGAATTGCTTCATAGTTGGGAATTGACAAGGGAGCTTCATGTAACTTACCCATTGAAATCAATAAGGCCATGTCGAGGAGTAGATTCTGGATTTGGCATTAGTGTGGCCACACAAGTATCAATGAGGAGTCTTAGAACAATGTGACTCCTAGTGTGGACACCACTTGAAGGGAAATAGCATCTCCAAGTCGGAAGTTAAAAGAATTCCTCCCAGCACTCCGAGAATCTGTGTTAAGATATCACCCATGTAGCAATGTGGGTAAGAAGTAGTTTCTAATTTACCTGTGCTTCCACCTGCCAGTCATCAGTCTCATGGTGAACCACAGGACAGAGGTCCTGCTGACAGGACAGAGTAAAACTAAATGGAATCTAGGTGGGTTGGATGGTTTTGCCGCTTACATTACTTCTGGAGGAGATAGCAATAGTAAATCAGCTGAGGGAGGTAAAGTGAGGTGGCATGGCAGGGCAGTAGCAGCCCTGAGACACCTCACCTGGGATAAGAACATTTTATTGCAATGACAGTGGATTAGTTCTCAGGGTACTAGAGTTGTTGGCAGGCAATGGATTGTGTCATGCACTCTCTCACACGCGCTTGTACACACCAGGTTCCTGTGGACAGACCCACCCTGTGCACGCACACACACTGAGTGCCCTGTGCACTCAGACCCTCCCTGCACACACAGTGTAGAATTATGGCATAAATCAATGTGTCAGGAGTCATCTAGATGCAGTCAGACAAATATTTATCACCTGTCTAAGATGACTTCTAGGAAGGAGAGCTTGCATATTGTAGCAATACTTTTAGTGGCATTTTCCACTATCACTTAAGAAGCTTTATTTGTAGCTAACTGGTATTGACACATTAATGCCATACGAAACTTGCATTCCAGACTGGTTTCTCCAAAGACCCATGGAAAACAACTATGGCACAGAGCAAAGTTTAAGGACGTGCATTAAGACGAATCTACATTTTAATCCTAACACTGCTAGTTATTAGGTATATGGCCTCAACCAAACTACGCAAACTCTCTAAGCCTCAGTTTCCTCACCAATAATATAGTTATAAAAGGCTGAGGGAAAGTAATTGTTAAGACATTGCACCCCACACTTTATCCTGTGGGCAATTTTTCCTCATAATTAGATTAAGCTTATAGAAATCATTACTTCTCATAGCTTGATCTAGCAGAATAAGATAATTGACTCTTTTTCAAGAGTAGAAAACATAAAAATGAAGCAACTTGAATGTTATCTACAATATTCTTCACCACTAAAAAATTTCACGAGTTGGACATTACTCAGATCACAAAAAATGATGCTGACAGAGGCAGGACAAGAATTCAGGTCTTCTGCTTTGGTTATAATATGATATAATAATTACAGGCCAAAATGGCATGACTTGTGTTTTCCCATGAAAATGGCTTAGTATGCTTAGCATGCCTGTCTCAATTCTCAAGTAAAGCCTGTGTGCTTCCTCCACAGCAAGACATAATCCCTGAACCCCAGGAGGTTACTTCATTATCATCACTTGTTTCAATAGCGTAAGTCCTCTTTCCTCAAAACACATGAAGAATAAGAGTATCGATGAGTGCCAACCATGCATTTTACATTATCTTTTGTACAAGACCCCTAAAAGAAGTTGATTTGATAGGGGATGAGAATATGGGGGTTAGGGAGTTTGATCAACCTCTCAAAATGAGGTTTAGAAGTAACTAGTAAAAGTCAGGCCTTAAAAAGAAAAAAGACTGTCTGCTTCCAGCCATACCACAGTGTCTTCTTCTATTAGTCTCCTAGTCAAACTGTGGCATCTTGAAAAACACCCAATGAAAGTCTCACTTGTACTGTACTGCCACATTCACGAAGGCCAACTTCAAACGTAGCTGTGTTGTTTACTGAGTCTAAATAGTTGCACTGAGAGCCAAGACTCAAATGAGAAGGATTCACCAGATGCCCTTTCCCAAATAACTGTCTCAACACTTACCACCATCTTCTATTCCTGACACTGCACCTTAACAGGTAACGATGGGGAGGAAGCCCTGGGAAGTGGGGTCCCCTCTGGGTTCTAACAAAGAGAAGAGACAGGAGAATACTCATAAGTGGTCTTCCTGCCTTAATTGGGGATTTGGTGGGGGAAGAATACAAGGCAGAAAAGGCCCAAAGAGCAATATACCCCAAGGCACTCCTTGCCAACCAGGCTAATAGAAGCCCCACCCGGTGTCACTGGCCCATCTTGCCTCTTGTTACAACTATTAATAGCTTCCTAGCAACCTAGAGGCTGTGGCCTTTATATCCAATCTTACACCACTTGGCAGCTATGATGGGCTGCGAAGTCAGACTGGAAATAATGGAAGCAAGAATGGTAATCTACCCCTGGAATCCAGCCAGCCTCTCCCGAATTTAAGAAAAAGCCTCAAGGAGGAAGGACTTGAATGTTGAAAGATTTTCAGCTTTCCCTAAGCAGGCACATGTTGTATTCCTTTTGGGAGGTTGATGAGGCCCTGAAGGGGGTTGTAACTTACAAAGATTCAAGGTATACCTTCCCTGTAATCAACAACTGCCTTACCTTGGTGAATAATTTGATTAAATGGAGTTTTAAATCAAAGACATAAGAGTTTAATTAGGAACTATTCTTGTCCTACTGAAGTTAACAGGCAGCTGTGCTGATTTTTTTACCCTGCCAGGATTTTGACAAACTCACAGGGGAGATTTTAAAACAAGTATTGAGATAAAGGTGTAGCAGAAAACACAGTTAGCAATGCAATAGGACAGTAGGCATTTTCTGCACCAGCCGTGAGGCTTGACTAGATGGAGGAGCCCAGCAGAAGACAGCATGGGCCCTGGAGGGTGTGGAGAGTGATCAAATTGCCCAAACAAGCAGAGCCTGGAGGCCTACAAGTCTTGCTTGCTTTATTTCTAATACTCTATTTATTTGTCCCCTTAGGTACTTTGTTCCTGCTTCGCAGTGTTATAATTCTGTGATTCTTGAACTCCTACCTGGTAATTTTCAAAGATTGATACATTTGGCAAAATAGTTTAAAATGCAGATTGTCCCCACTCCCATCCCGAAGCTGGGTTCCATGGATCTGAGTTGGACTCCAGCAGATGGTTTGATGCAGTGGAGACACTTGCTAGTTCCAATACGCCTGTTCTCTCAGTTATCCACCCTCAACCATCACTACTACCTAGACCCCATATACTCAATGCATCTATTACCCACTTTTCTAATCCCCTGCTTCAGGGACCACCTGATAAACTAGGAAGCTGTGATCAAAAGGAACTCTAGGGCATGTTAATATACAGGGCAGGAGGCAACGCCTGTATAGCTGTGGCATTCCCTAAAAGGAGGTTAGTATTTTTACCAAGGGGGTTCAGATCCAAATCACTCTGGATCCTGGGGAAGCCACCTAATTCTGGGGACTCTTGAAATTCTCTCTAGAAAGTACTTGATGGTCCCAGGAATTTAAGACAAAAGTGGCTATGCAAGAATAAACCTTTGGTCACAAAACTGGAAGGAACCTTAGAGAAAATTTCAAATTCATAGGTCAAAAAAGCAAACTCCAGAGAGATAAAGTAATAGGCTTATAGCAAATTCATTAGTTATTGGTTAGTGACATTTCTGAGTATGCAGTCTAGGTAGCTCATTTCTTTCTGTTGGGCCTACTCCAGTCCCAACCACCACATAGGCCTTCAAAGACTGGAGAAAGGCGAACAAGGAATATTGAATGAAAAAATTACACCTGTCAAATCCATTTGCTATGGTTTAGCCAGAGAGGAGGTATATTTCTATCTAACATTAAAAAATGAGGTGCAAAGATGGGATGGTGGTACTCAAAGTCACCCCATGTGTACAGCATCAGACTTATGTAGCAGCCCCCACCCAATTTCTAATGCTTTGTTGATTGAATGTTGTTACCTCTTTTGCCAAGCATAGTATGTTCATTCTTGATGAGCATTTGTGGACATGAGTCTAATATTTTCAGAAGACATTTCTCTAATTAAAAACAACTGAATATGATGTAAGAAAGAAGAAATTGCAAAAAGAGAACTAGTCCTATTCAAAGCTGTATGCCTTAGCTGTAAAAATCCCATTTTGACTTAGGCTTTCCTGGTTCTTCAAATAGGTAATACTTTTGAAAGCAGTCTACCCAGCTCCATCCAACCTCACCCGTAAAAGACCAACATTCTTGTAAAAAATATGTGCACTTCTATAAGAACCATGCCAAATGTAATCAGTTAGTCCACACTGACTTTGTGTTGTATATCTGTGGTGTATGTATATGTTGTGTGTGTGTGTGTGAGAAAAATAGAGAGAGATTGGGTTATCTTTGATTTGGATATCTTTTTGAAATTGAGACCTTTCAAGGGTGGATAATACTAATTTAAATATTATTTAAAGTAAAATAATAAAAATGACATGCAGTTGTGGCATATTATTATTAATGACATTATAATTATCAAAATACATGAAAATAATGATAGTAAAAAGCCAAACCAAGGATGTCTTGGGTGGTGTGCCATTGCCCACACTTCATTTCCATATGGTGTTTGTTTTTTCATTCCGGAGATATTTCACTTAGGACAATGGTCTCCAGTTCCATACATCTCTTTTCATAGGCTGGTATTATTCAAACAAGCCTGTGCTGGACATTGTGAATTTGGTAGGTCCTGGGAAGAGCCA
Source organism: Daubentonia madagascariensis (assembly GCA_023783475.1). NCBI lineage: Eukaryota > Metazoa > Chordata > Mammalia > Primates > Daubentoniidae > Daubentonia > Daubentonia madagascariensis. Next base: position 18,276,127 of record JAKFHU010001569.1, read on the forward strand.
GGAATTTGATGTTTAGTAAATGCTGTTAGGTTTATGAATCCTGGGATTTTGGTAAACACAGCTGCCATTAAGTAAAGGCATTACAAAAAACTCCCAATTTTAAAGATAATTTATACCTTAACTGAAAAGAAGTTGTATAATTCCTCAGTGGCACATCCATTCTAAATGCAGATTCAAATCATAAATTGATCATAAGATGATTCAATATGGTCACTTTATTTAAATAACAGGATGAGGTCTAAATTTGAATCTCAGATTACCATATTAGTTTACCTTTTTCAATCCAAATAACATTGGTATTTAATAAAGGATCTCAGGTGATAAAAAAAGCAACACAGTAAAGACTGAGAGGTAGTTCCACTGTAAAAATACCATGGGCTGGGAGGAAAGGCCACAGGCTCTGTGGCGCATTAAACTAACAGACAAAACAGCCCCCCTCTAAAAGTGGTCTTTTGGAGTTCAACAACCCTACTCTGAATCGCAGGATTTTGGCCATTTTCAAACTTTATGACCAAGAAAAAAATGTTTAACATTTAATGAGGCTCACTCATACCACTCATGGAATGGGCTAAGATCTATCTTGTGAATTTTTAAGGATTAAATTAGTAGCTTTATGAGAGACTGCCTGGTGCTAAGAGATACTCAATAAATAGTAGATGTTATTTTTTATTTGTTCCCTTTCTTGTGTTTTTAGTCACATGGTGCTTTTTAAAGATAATTTTATATGGAGTATAGAAAACTTCCCCAGAACTGGTAGAAGAGAAGGGCACTGTGACCCAGGCTTATCTGGGTGGCAAAGAGACACTCTGACACATGGGTTAGTGGAATCTGCACCAAGGCACTTCTCCAAACTTGATTCCTGGATCACCTGCATTAGTATCTCCTAGGCACTTCTAAGTCAAATTATTGAGCCTAACCTAGGACCTACTGAATTAATCATTATTGGTGGTAAAGCCCAGGAATCCACATTTCAAACAAGTTCCTCAGGTTATAATTTTATAATATATACAAAAGTTTGAGAACTACTACAATAGAAATAATTCCATCATTCCACAATACTGTCTAACACTGTCCTCAAATAAGAGCATTTGAGACCTCTCAGAGGAATTTCAAAAGCCTCAAATATGCACCTTTTCCGGCAAACATCTCCTGATTTTATAAATTCCCATTTTCTATCCAAATAGTTTCTTAGTAGGAAGTCAATGTGTAGGCTAATAGGGGTCTGTGAAGCCTCCAAAATTTATTAAATTTTGCAAGCAGGTGCATATGTGCGTTTTTCTAGAGAGAGGGTCCATAAATTTTGAGATTTCCACAGGATTCTACAACCCAAACCATTCTTGGAGTTGCAAAATTTAAAGATAATGTCCATCCAGGAAGACAGATTTGTTCTCAACAACTCTTTTGGGTTCCTAAAATATAACAAAGCACAGGCTTAGCAGTTAAACTTTTGCTAAATGGCCTTATTTGTCTCCATGTCAGTTCTTTATAATTAGGCATACTTTGACGAATTTAAATTAAGTATGCCTGCATTATAAACTCCTCATGCTGTTTGCCTTATACAAACAGAGAACAAAGAACAGGCCTGTCTGTGCTCCTGTTTCAGTGTTGTTACCTCTGAGGAACATAGATGTCTTTGCTTTTCTGTGGAATAAATTAACTCGAACATCTTCTCTGATGAGAGTCACAGATTCATCTGATACCAGGTGCAGAAAGAAATCTTTGAAACTCTAGACATATTAAGGATAAAGGAGGACCCCAGGGCACAAAACAGATGTTGTAAGTAATCACAGAGACAGAAATTTTAATCAGTTCTTCTGTTTTTCTGAGACAATTCTGTTTCCTGGATTAATAGGGAGCTGTTGAGATGTTGAATTGCCCAGGTGTGGCAAGCTTCTGCTCTACCCTCCTAACCTTGGCAAGCTGAGAGCCCAGAATCTACTTCCTTTCAAAGATTTAAAGTCATCGAGAAAAAGTCTGCCTGTTTATTTTTAAAATAATAATCCCATTGACATATAACCTGGTAGGCTTTGGAGTTAAAACAGGAGGTTGGTTGTTTTTTTGTGTGTTTTGGTGGGGTTACAGTACTAAGATCGTTCAGCCTCTTCCATAATCTTCAATATTATAAAATGTTAAATTCATAAAGTTTATGAATATTACATGAAAACATGTAAAACAATTTCCATTTGGTATGTACTCCCCTTTACCAAGTTGGAATGGAAGATAAACATTTTGAATGATCTGAATTTCATTCCAATGGTGTGGCAGGTAGCTTCTAAGCTGGGTCCCGTTGAGTATGGGCTGAATCTATGACTTCTTTCTAATGGATAGAATATGGAAAAAGTGGTGGAATGTCACTTATAAAATTAGGTAACAAAAGACTGTGACTTCTATCTCTCCCTGCCTCTTTCTCTCTGACCCTGCTTTGGGGGAAACAAACTGCCATGATGTGAGCAGCCCTATGAAGAGGCCCACATGTGCAGGAACTGATGTCTCTGGCGACAAATTGAAGCCTGCCAAGTAGCCATGTTACAAGCATGGACAGGGAATCCACCCCTAATTGAGTGTGGAAATGACTATAGCCCAAGCTGAGGTTTTTTTATTGCAGCCTCGGGAGAGACTCAAAGCTATGGACTCAGCTAAGCCAAACCTGATTCCTGACCAGCAGAAATTGTGAGGTAAAATTGTTTGTTGCTTTAGGCCACTAAATATCGGAGTATGTTGTTATACAGCAGTAGATAGCTAAAACAAATGGAAAGAAATCATAATTCGCCCTTATGAGAAACAAAAAGATCTATCTCTCTGGACAGTGGTAACTCATTCAATTTATTCTATAAATCTGTGGTTTTCACAATAAAAATCATTAGGAGTTGAAGTTGAAAGAACGAGATAGGCATATAAAACCAGCTAGGTAGCTTTTTAAAGTATCAGCAGCATTAGAGTACTACGCAGACTTCTCAGAAGTAAACTGATGATAGTTTAGTATTTACTAAACTGTTAACATGTACCTGATTCTGCGTAAAGGCTTTATATGGATAATTTCACTGAATCCTCACAATCACCCAAGTGTTACCATAATGGACATCTTACAGCTGAAGATGAGAAGACTCAGACAAAGAGAGGTTGAAGAACCTTCCCAGTTCATCTAGATAGAATTTGAATTCAGATTCTCCTGACACTACGACCCATGTTCATTTGAAAGCACAGCACTCTGGAAAGACCTAGCAAGAACGGCATTAAGTAAATAGTGAATATATGCTTTCTTTGCTAAGTCCATTCAATGTTAATACGGAAAATCACTTTCCAAAGTGCAAAAAAATCCCAACTCTATTAAATTAACCTGTGATTCTTTCAATGGACTCATAAAAATACATAGAAATATCAAAAAGTAATGTATTCCATATGCATGTACCATTTTTTTGTGTACTCTAGTGATAGTTACATACAACCAAGATATTTTAGAATCATATGGACCTACAAAAAGGACAAATATAATAATAGCATTTTAAATTTTCTTTCCACTTCTCTTATCTTGCTCAGAACAATTTTGACCAGAATTACAGAACCATATAAATTTTATTTTACACATGAGAAAATGAAAGCCTTTATTTGCCTAAAGCAATATGCTAGTTAAGTGTGGTAAGAATTAGAACCGGATCTACTGAATCACAGTTAAATTCACAGTTTAGTACAAAGCATGGTCCAGTAAACTCTATGTAGTACTATAAAAGCATCAGCTTCATTTTTTTGTCAGTTAAAAGGTTGAATCAAATTAACTGACAATGAATTATGAAGCTCTCTTTGGAAGCCAAAATAAAATATAAAATTCATACTGAAAGAGCAAGAATAAAACAGCTAACTCTTCAAGAGAAATAATCCAATTTTGATTATAATAGGAAGATACCATGAAAGTACTTGAAGAAAATACTTGCTAACTTAATTCTATACTCAGTAAAACTACACATCAAAAATGAAGATTAAAATTAAGATGTTTTCAGAAACCCAATAATTTATCACTAGCAGGAATACTGAAGGGAATATTTTTAAACAGGAAAGTAAATTTTTTAAACAGGAAAAAAATGATTTCAAACAGAAGTGCAATAATGTAAGAATGAATAAATAGGACACAAAAAGTTAAGCACACATAAATTTAAATGAATATTGACTGCATATACAATCATAATGATTTGGAGGGTTTAAAATATATTTAGAATAAAAATTCATGACAGCAATAGTACAAATAGAGGGGAGGAAAATTGGAATTGAGAGTTATGGTGCCTTTGCCTTTTCTAGCAGTTGGTTATAATACATATTTAAAGTGGATCTAATAAGTCAAAAATTAAGAATTATCTCTAGGCCAGCCACTAAAATAATGATCTAAGAATGTACAGCTACATGCTAACAGGGAAGGGGAAGCTGAACTTCACAAAATATTTGAAAAATACAAAAGAAATCAAGAAAAAAGAATAAAGAATAGGCAAGACAAAAACAAAAAAAAAGAAAGTTTATAGATTTTAACCCAATTATATTAGTAATTTTATTAACATAAATAGACTCAATATTCTATTTAAAGGGCTATACTATTCTGTATAAAAATAAACTGAGCTTTGTGCTCTTTACAGGTGACATATCTTAATGTAAAACTTTTGAGGTCAAAAGATGAAAAAATGTATACATTATGTAAACAGTAAGGAAAAAAGAGCCAACATAAGCATATTAATAAGAAAAAAGTGGACTTTTAGAGAAGAAATATTAACACAAAAATCACAGAAGTAAAAGGAGCAATAGACAAACGTACACTCATAACTGGAGATACTAGCATATGCCTTTCAGTAACTGAGGAAAAAAGCAGATTAAAAATATCATTAAGGGGCCAGGCGTGGTGGCTCATGCCTATAATCCCAGCACTTTGGGAGGCCAAGGGAGAATTGGTTGACGTCAGGAGTTTGAGATCAGCCTGCGCAACAGAGCAAGACCTCATTTCTACAATAAAATTTAAAAATTAGCCAGGCGTGGTGGTGTGCACCTATAGTCTTAGCTACTCTGGAGGCTGAGGTAGAAGGATCACTTGAGCCACTGCACTACATCCCTGGTGACAGAGCGACACCTTGTCTCTTAGGAAAAAAAAAAAAGGATGTACATGATTGCTAAATATAGCCTAATTAGCCATAACACTAAACACTACACTCAAGAGCTGGGAAGATAGTATTTTACAAAATCTCTTAGAACATATATCAAAATAGATCATGCACTGTGTCATTAAACAATTCTCAACAAATTTTTAAAAATTGAAGTTAATGAGTGCATTTGCTGAACATAGCAATCTTAAACTAGAAATCAATAACATAAACTTGAATTTTTAAAATTTCAAACATTCAGAACTTAAGCAATATACATCTAAATTACTCATGAATCAGTGAACTAAGCACAAGGGAAAGCAAATGTTAATAAAATAATGACAAACTAAAACTCGTAAAATGCAGCTAAAGCAGTGCTTAGCAGAAAATTTATAGCACTGTAAACATGCATTAGAAAAGAAGAAAAACCATAATCTTTCATCTTAAGAAGCTATGAAAAGAACAGCAAATTGAATCTAATAGAGAAGAAAAGAAATAATAAAGAGCAGAAATCAATGAAATAGAAAGAAGACATAAAATTGAGAAAATCAACAAAGCCAAAAGTTGATTCTTTGAATATTAGTTAAAATTTGAACTCCTAACAATACTGTGCAGGTGAGGAGTCGGGGAAGATGATTTATCAAGATCAGGAATAAAAAAGGCACCATTACTTCAGAAGCTACAAATATCAAAAAGGTTAAGAAGCTATTAGATATAAGCCATTTTATACCAATAAATATGATAATTTAGATGAAATGTACAAGGTATTTGAAAAATTACATTATCACAGCTGACAGAAGACAAAAGATAATGTTTATTAAGAAGCTAAATTTGTTATTTAAATCCTTCTCATTATTAAATAATCCCAGATGTATTCACTTGTGAATTCTTCAAAAACACTGAAGGAAATGGTAATACCATATTAGTTGGGTTTATTCCAAGAAGGTAAGTTTGACTTCACATTTGGAACTCAATCAACATAATTATAACTACATTAATTAAAGGGAAAAATCATATTATCATCTCAATAGTTGCAGAGAAAAACATTTAATAAAATTCAGTTAACACTCTTGATACTCTCAGTAAACTAGAAATAGAAAGGTATCTTTAAAAAAAACTTACAGACCATGTATTACTTAATGTTAAAATTTTGAAGGCTTAATCCCTCAGATCTAGGATGAGATAAAGATTTCCCACTATCATGGGACTTCTATTTAACCTTGTGCTGGATGTTCTACCCAGTACTATAAGGCAAGAGAAATAAATAAAAGTATACGGACTGGAAAGAAGGAAATAAAAATGTGATTATTTGCAGTGTGATTTTTATACATAGAAAATCTCAAATAACCCATCAATTATTAGAATTAAATGACTTTGGCAAAGTTTCTAGGTCACACAAACACAAGATGACCATTAAAAATTAATTTTTTCTATAAATTAGCAACAACAAATAGAAAATTAAAAAGCTTAAAATCTGAAATAATAATATCAAATAACATCAAATGCCCATGAATAAATCTAATAAAGGATGTACCAACACATTTTCAGAGAACACTACAATATATTACTCAGAAAATTTAAAAAGACAAAATTAAATTGAAATTTAAAAGAAAATTAAATAAATGGAGGATTATATTGTGTCATGGATTGGAAGACTCAAAATTATAAAGTTTTCAATTGTACTCATATCATATATACTTACAGACTCGATGCAATACAACCAAAATCTCAGCAAGAATTTTTTGGCCAAATTGACAGGGCAATTATAAAATTTACATGGAAATCCAATGAGTCACGAATATAAAGACAATTTGGAAAAAGAACTACAAAAAGAAGGCTTACATTAATAGGGACCAAGACTTATTTTATATTAACAAGTATTAAGACTTAAGTTAAAGCTATTATAATTATAACAACATGGTATTGATATGATATAGACAAATAGAGCTATGCAGAGTACTATAACACATGCCCACAAATACTACAAAGGTGTCACTACAATTCAGTAGGGAAAAGAACTGTCTTTCCAATAAATAGTGTTGTAAAAACTGTCCATTCCTGTGGAAAAACACAAAACCATATACGATAATAAATTATACATAGGACGCTTAAATGAGGAAGGTAAAACAATATATTTTCTAGAATATAGGAGAATATTTAAATAGGATATAAAAGCACTAACTATAAAAACATATTGATTAATTAGGCTACTCTGAAATCAAGAAATCTATTCATGAAAACATCAGTTGAGAATGAAAGATAAGCCAGAGTGGGAGAACATTTTTACAATACATGATTTAAAAAAATCTCACATCTAGACAGTATAAATAATTCATTAATAAGAAATTGATTGGCAAAAGTCTTGAACAGGCAGGTACTTCTCAAAAGAAGACATACACTTGGCCAAGAAGCATATAAAAAAGATGTTTAACATGACTAGTCATCAGGGAAATGCAAAATGAAACCACACTCACTAGAATGGCTATAACTAAAAATAATTCTGAGAGTATCAAATATTGGCAAAGATGTAGAATAACTGAAACTCTCATTTGTTATAGTATAAATTAGTACCACCATTTAAGAAATAGTTTGACATTATGTACTAATGTTGAGCATAGGCATATCCTATGCATATTAGTTTTTTATTGTCACAAACTTAGCAGAAAATTACCACAAGCTAAAAACAACACATATTTATTATTTTACACTTTCCAGGTGAGGAGTGTGGGCACAACTTAGCTGAGTCTTCTGTTCAGGGTCTCACAAGGTTGCCATCAAGGTGTCAACTGGACTGTGTTCTCATCTGGAAGTTCAACTGGGGAAGAATATGCTTCCAAGCACATTAAGAGTTTTGGGAGAATTCATTTTCTTGGGACTCTAAGACTGAGAGTCCTAGTTTTTGCTGTTTAGTGTCAGGAGGCTGGCTTTAAGTCCTAGAGGCTACACACAGTTCCTCACCAGGTGAGCTCTCTCAACACAACTGCTCACTTCATCAAGTCAGCAAATAGAACCACTTGGTCAAGTCTGCTATAACAGTTTCACATAATGTAGTCACTGGAGTTATAGCTCATCACCTTTGCCATATAATGTAACCTCTTCAAAGGAGTGACATCTTATCACCTTGCCATATTTTATAGGTGAAAAGCAAGTTGTAGGTCCTGTCCTCACTTGGTGTGAAGGAGGGAGTACACAAAGGAATAGACACTAGCAAGTAGAGGTCACTTGTGGTCTCCTTAGGGTCTACCTGCCATATTGTGCCCCAACAATTTTTGACTACCAGACTTGCTACAAGAACAATTACAGCAGCACTATTTGTAAACGTCAAAAACTGGAAATGACCCAGCTGTTCATCAACAGTAGAATGAATAAATAAATTATGGTATATTCTAATAATAGAAACTATACAGCAATGAAAAAATGAATTATTACTTAACTCAAAAATATGTCTAAATCTGCTAGACAAAATGATGAACCAGGCACAAAGTACCTGTGGTAAAATTCCATTAAATTCAAATTCAATTTAAAAAGAGACAAAAGTGGTTATAGAAATAATATCAACAGTTACCTTTTGAGGAGACTGTCAGGGGCCATAAAGGAAGCTTCTGAGGTAGGATAAATGTTTATATCTTGATCTGAGTGTTAGTTACATGAATATGTTCCCTTTGTAAAAATCCATCAAGCTGCACACTTAGATTTGTGCATTTTACAGTATACATTCTTTGCTTCAAAACAAAACTTATAAAAATCTTGAATTATTTTAATTCCCCACACAAAACATCAACTATTTCTGATTCTATACTTCTTTAAGACTTCCCATTCTTAAATTTTTTGAGAAAAAAATAAATAATAGACTTTGTGAATGGCCAATACGTGATTGGAGAGAAACAAAGAGAAGAGGGCAACTGGCTAACAGCTCCTCTTCTATGTGGCGTTTTCTCCCTTGTTTCCAGGCATCATGTTTTCTCTTATCTCACAACCGTCATGGTCATCTTCTAGAGGGCCCATCACCCAATGGTTAGGGTCTACCAGTTGGTTATCCAACTAAGTGTTCATTTAACCAACATTTTTAAGCACTGTGGCGAGGCTTCTAAAAGGGACATATTATCAAAGAATAACAACAAAAAAATCTGCTCTTTAGAGTCTCATAGATGAATGGGAGCAGAGAACCACTAAGGATTATAATGGAAACATGAATTAAATATTATTAAGTAGTCAAAGAAAGAAACACCTTGCACGGAGAATACAGGACTGTCTATTCAAAAAAAGTGTTATCCAAACTAGTATTCAAGGATGAATGGGAGAGTCCTTGAAAGAAATGGTCCCATAGTAGCTAACATGTAAATGTCTACCTCATGCTGAGCACTGTTCCAAATTTTATTTATATATATATTTACATGTATATAATTATTTAGTTTTCACATTATCCTAGGAGGTAGGAACTATGTTGTCAACTCTACAGATGTACAGATGAGGAAATAAGCAAAGAGGTAAAGTAACTTGCCCAAGTCTCTAAGCCAGAAGTGGAAGTGGATCCAAATAGGAGCTCTGAAAGTCTGTGCTCCTAACTGCTTTGCAGCAGCAGTAATAAATGCATCACCATCTGGGAGAATTTGGTCTTCTCTGAAGATAAGCATCACAGCTTGGCTGAGCAGTGGAAGATGAGGCTGGTGTGGTAGCAGGGACCAAAGAGTAGCATTTCATAAAGTTTAGACTTGATTAAGTGGGGAGCCATTGAAACACTTTAAGGTATTGAATCGTTGTGTGGAAAAAACACAAACTGTTTCTTTTTCTGCTCTCACCCCACAACAATCAACACATAAGACTTCTGTGACCAAATATGTGGGGATTTCTCCCCACCAACAAGCAAGTAATCAATTCTGCAGTGGACACCAGCTGATTGTCCTCCAATCCAATTCAATTCTGATGCCATCTTCTGATAGTATCAGATCCCACAGGTTGAGGGCTCAGTCCCACAAGACTGCTCCCACTTCAGTCATTAGTCACAAGTCTAAGCTTCTGGAACTTCTGACCCTAGAAGCTTCAAGTTGGAGTTTCCATGACCCCGTGTTCAGGCCCCATTAATTTGTAAGAGCAGTTCACAAAACTCAGGGAAGTACTTATTTATATTTACTGATTTAGTATAAAGGATTTTTAAGGGGTACAAATGAATAGCCAGATGATATACATAGGGCATAGGACAAGGTATAGAAGGGTCCTGAGTACAGAAGCTTCTGTTCTTATGGAGTTGGGGTGTGCCACCCTTTTGGCACATGGATGAGTTCTTGTTCACCTTCCTGCAAACCTCCATGAGTTCAGCTGTCCAGAGCTCTCCATACCCTGCTCTCTTGGGTCTTTTATGGAGACTTCATTGGATAGGCATGATTGAAGCATGGACAACCGTGTAGAAATGTGATGGGACAAAGGGGTTGGATCTAATACTAACAGACTGAGTGAGGGAACCCAGCAAGGCCTGTCTGTTCACATTCTTCTTGGCCTCTTTGTGCAGCTTTCCTTCCTCCCAGGTATGGAGCAGGACCCCGTCTGAAATGAAGGTCTTATGACCCACAATCAGACAAGGTAGGTCAGAGGATTTCTGCATGGCCAGCTCCAAGACAGAAAGGTGGGAAAAGGCCTGCCTTGGGGAGAAAAAGGAGCAAATAAAAGAAGGGCAGGGGAAGGTCAGAGAGAGATATTCTTGTTTCTGAGGCCTAAAGCACCCCAACATTATAACAAAAGACTGTAACAAGGGCTATGCAAGTTATGAAGTTATGAGTCAGAAACCATGGATGAAAACATATATATATATATATATATATATTATATATATATATCTTTCATAATATCAAAGTCATGATCAAATTTTTATTTTATAAACACTTTAGCAACAGGTGGGACAGAAGGAAATGACACAAGATGGGAATCTATAGCAATAATCTAGACAAGAAATGATTAAGACCTCTGAACTAAAACAGTGAGGGTAGAGATGAAGAAGGGCACAGCCTAAAGAAGTAGTTCTCAAAGTTTGGGCAGGACATCAGCACCAGCATCACCTGGGAATCTGTTAGAAATACAAATTCTCAAGTCCTACTTTAAACATACGAATCAGAAACTCTGGACATGGGGCCCAGAAATCTGAATTTTACCAAACCTTTCAGGTCCTTCTGATTTACACAAAAATTTAAGAACCACAGGCCTAGAGGATTAATTCTTGACCCAGGGTATACATTAGACTCACTTGGAAGGCTTTCAAGATTCATTAGCCCTCCACCTACCCATTCTAATTTAGTAGGTCTGATGTGGTGCTCCAGCATGTACATTTTTTAAAAGTTCCCTGGGTAATACTGATGCATCCCTTGATTAGGAACAACTGGAACAGAAAATAGAATCTGGTTCTCTGTTCATAAAATAGAGAAATAAATATTCCATAAATAAATGCTTGCCCAACTTGCACACAGGGTATTCCCCACTTTAAAATAAACCCCTTCCCTCTAAAACAGTAATCTGCTAACATCCACACTTGAGACTGTCTCTAAGTAAATCTTTACCCAAGATGCCCTTTCATGTCATTCTATGTGCACAGGAGTGATTCAGCCCTCTTATTCATATCCCATATGATCTTTTGATGTTTGCATTCCATCCAGCAAGTAAAAACAGGAAAAGTGGTACATCAACTAAATGTTTATCTCTGAAATGCATCAGATAATGGTTTCAGAGTGAGTGATTTAGTCCCTAATAATAACACTGTATAAACTAGTGAATACGATTTAATCTGAGTTTATGGGAATATTCAAGCAGTTTTATACTTGTCAGTACTGAAATTTAAAAAGCAAACAAACCTGCAACAGAAGAGAGGCAGGCAGCTGTACAAAGCTCATCTCCAGAGCAGACTTATTTCATACCTGTCTCCTTCCATCACCAGATTCATCTGTCAGTGTTCCCTTAGACCATTTCAGTCTCTACTTTTTTCTTCTGGGCTTACACCACCCTCTATTCTTGAAACATGCAAATTTAACTACCCATGCAGACATACCCTCTGGTTGGTGAGAATTTCAGAAGCCATACCTACCTCTGGGGCACGCTCTTCCCTGTCAGGATCTCCCCACAAGTTTTGGCATAAAGTCCAAACTCCTTTACATGGCTTATTATAGGGTGACTGTGTAATTCATCATCCATTTCAAATGATTTGAGAATGAAAAGTGTGCTCGTAGCAATTACAGTGGGATCACTGGGTAAACTGGGACTGCCCTAGTCAAACAGGAATATCCCTCATCCTCCACACGTGGCCATTCCTGATCTGACATAGTTAGAACTTCATTAATTTCTACTTTGTAACAGACTTGATACACGTGTTATTTGTGCAAAAGTACCCAGGATTTTTTTATTACCCTTATTTTAAAGACGAGGAAACACAAAGAAATTGTGTTTTTTACAGAACCTTTTACAAATAGGAAGAGGCAGAATCAAAAGTCAAAACCTGCTCTATTTGATTTCCATATCCAAATTTTTCCCCAGATAAGCACTTTCCTTAACAACTAGTAACTTTCTAAAATAGAATGAGGAGTTATACAAATTTACCCGATGAGCCCACTTTAATTGCTATTAGCACACTTTTCATTCTCAAATCATTTGAATTGGATGATAAATTACATCATCACCCTATAATAAGCCATGTAAAGGAGTTTGGACTTTATGCCAAAATTTGTGGAGAGATCCTGACAGGGAAGAGTATGCCTCAGAGGTAGTATGGCTTCTGAAATTTTGTATATCAAAATGTGTTTTTAAAAGGGCCTGATAAATCATTTACAATATGATAACTCAAATAAAATTTAGATGGTATATAAAGTCAAAATTTAAGTTCTTCTCAGCCCCTACTCTTGGTTAACCTGGTCCCTTTCACAGAGATAAGCAATATTAGAAAAATCTTGTTGATATTTGCAAAAATGTTAAAGATGGATGGAAAAATGTTACAGATGGAGACATAAATGTGTGTTTCTCTTTTTTCCCACTTAACTTGGAATATGCTATGTGAAGAACTTTCTTAACACTTCATTGAGAAATCTGGCCAAGTTTTAAATGAAAGGTATAAAGTGCTTTCACATCTAAATCTGCAGACAGACACATACACACAAAATCATACTAACTTTTTAATTAAAGGCTAAGGGACACTTGGCAATAAACTCACGAGGGTGGAAGGAACAAAATACATTTCATGCTTAGTAAATTTTGTGCTCATAGTTGGTAGGTTCAAAGAGTTCAAAAGATAATCATTGAAGAGTGAGCCTGTTATGTGGAAGTTGGAGTACACATCTTTGACTCCTAGCAGTGGGATGCCATGAAAAATAACCTGGGTCATAATATTATTACCTCTCCGAGTCTCATCTCTCTAAGTACAAAATCAAAGAGTTATACCTTGTGAGTCTCAGGCCTTCCTCCAATTCCTTTCTTCTCTGCAGGAGGACAACAAACATCACCGCCCTCTCTGGTCTGCCAACTGGGCCCTTTTCTCCAGGGCAGAAGGAGAACAAACATTCAAGAGAAAAACTTGCTGCAGAATTACTGAACTGTGGAAGGAAGATCATTGCTCTCCTTACCCACTCACTAACTACTACACTTGCTCCCACAGAGATTCACACAGAGAAGAGAAATACAATTTTATTGATGGATACATCTTTTCCATTCCTGAAATTTCCTTCTTGTGAAAATAATATCACCTCAAAATATAATATATATAATATAGAATTTTTATAATATAAAAATATAATATAAATAATATCTATATTAATAAATAATATAAATAATATCTATATCAAAATAATATAATCTCTGGTCATTCTCCACCTATTTACTCATTAGGAAGGTCCTCACATGGTTGGTAAGTCTAGCAAAAATAACTAGGTATGTGCATTACTCTGCTTGGACTGCTATAACAAAATACCAGAAACTGGGTGGCTTAAACAACAGACATTTATATCTCACAGTTCTGGAGGCTGAAAAGTCCAAGAGGAAGGTGCTGGAGGATTCAGTTCCTTGTGAGGGCTCTTCCTGACTTTCAGACAGTCACCTTCTCTTTATGTACTCATATGGTGGAGAGACAGAGGAAACAAGCTCTCTGGTGTCTCTTCTCATATGAGTACTAATCCTATCATGAGGACCCCATCTCATGGCCTCATCTAAGCCTAATCACCTCCCAAAGGCCTCATCTCCAAATACCATCACATTGAGGCCTAGAGCTTTCCCATATGAATTCGGGGGGACATAATTCAGTCCACAGCAATCTGCTCAGCCCGCCCGTTATAAGCCTTAGTTCTTTGCTGAGTCACGCTGCAAGCCTCACTGGGCCTATGGAGATAAGTTGCCAGATTCTTGGGTTTGGTATTAACAGTTCCATTTAGCTCACAGACCTAAAGCCAGGCCCTCCATCCTTGTCTTTACCTCAATGAAAGTGATATTCTGGGCATATTGCAATTTTTCTGGGCCTATTAACCAGTAGACCAATTCCTCCTCTAATATGTACAGGACTGTGCATGTCTCCAGCCACGTGCTCCAACTGAGCAAAGCATTTAGTTCTTTGAAGGTGTTTTTCCCTCCCTATGAGTGTGTGTATGTGCATGCACGTGTGTGTGTGCGTGTGTGTGTTGGAGGGCAAACTGGTGGCAGTGGTTCATCCATAGGTAAATCTATACTCAGCTGTATTCTGCACACACTCCACAGCACTCCTGGGCAGCAATCCCGCACTGTGGCACGAGCCTGCCTTTCATGTAACACATCCTCCACAACACATGCTTCTTTGGAAACCAGAGACTCTGTGTATGACTAACCAGTATTCAAGGGTAAGGTCACTGGCAAAAAAACCAAGTAAATAAGTCACCCATCCTTCAAGGAAAGGACACAGCCACCAGGAGGAATTCAAAAGGGTCAACCGTATCAGTAAGGATGCGTTCAGCCCAAAGTCACTGGACAACCTTGATGCAACAGGTTAAGAAATTAGGAAACATTTTTATCTCAAACGAGAAGACAGAGGGGACATCTCCAGGGTTGATTTATTCAAGTGATTCATTTATCTATCAAGAACTGAGGACCTTTTTTTCTCTAACATCAACAACGTGGCAATTACACCAGGGAGCTTCCTTCATGGTTACTAGGTGATGATCACTGCTCCAAATATCTCATCCACTGAGACATGATGAGATCTAGTGGAAAAAGAGAGATGCACCTCTTCCTCTGGGTCCTTTCTTTTAAGAACAAGAAATCCTTCACCCAAAGTCCCTCAGCAGACTTCTTACATTTCAGGAACAGGGAGTGGGTCATATCCCCCTCCCTAAAACTATCAGTGAATAAGGTAATGGGATTAGCTTGATTTACTTAGGCAAATAAAATTGTACACCAGAGTTATAATACAACAGAGAATCAGGACTCAACCAACAGGGATGGGAAAAAGCCTACTGGGTCCGTAACCAGTAGCGTCTATTCTACTTGCTGGTCAGAATCTATGGGTGATATAAGAATACGTTCTTTGTGGTAGAATGTGGGCTCCCTTCTCATATCCGACCAAAGTCCCTCCTCCCCTGATGTGTGCCTGAAGGCTTTAAGGCATGTAGGAAACAGTAACTAAACAGTGTTTGGGTTGTTATCCACGGCATCAGCACATTGGGATAAGAAGTCAGGGATCACATTTAA
Organism: Daubentonia madagascariensis; assembly: GCA_023783475.1. Classification (NCBI taxonomy): domain Eukaryota; kingdom Metazoa; phylum Chordata; class Mammalia; order Primates; family Daubentoniidae; genus Daubentonia; species Daubentonia madagascariensis. Next base: position 18,291,918 of record JAKFHU010001569.1, read on the forward strand.
TTAAATTATGCAAATCCTTCCCCCAAATGACTAGTGTTCTTGATTCCTTTCGTAAATGGATGAAATGAATAAATAAATGATAGGACTACTCAGATTTTGATCCTTGGGAACTGGCACATCCTCCTTGCCAGTGAACACAGAGGGGCAGATAGACAGCATTGGCATTAATAGAATTTCAGCAAGGGAGTAGCTGACCAGACTATATAGAGGTTTAAATTATTATAGATGTGCTTCAGCCAATATGAGAATCATTTTACTGTTCTGACAGCCCTTTTGCTGCAACTATTTATGTAGAATATGCACAATTATTCAAGAAATGTTGGCAGTGATGTTACTCATATTAATTAGATAAGAACCATCTGAGAATGCTAAAATAGATCATATTTTCAGCTAACAATTAAAGATTGTTGTATAATAATCAGGCTCTTGAGACATTTTCTTTAAACATTTCAATTTCCATTGACCATATTAATTAATTTTAAGTTATAATAAAAATATATGATGTTGCTGCTTTTTTTAAGCTATGACGTTAAGAGCCAGCTTGCAGATTGCCTAGTCAGAGAAAGGAGATGAGTTCCTAGGTAGTATGCATGCTATGTTGAAAGCAGAGTAATATAGTCTGAAAGTGTGAGATCTAGTGAGAGAAAACTTGTTAACTTTCATCTCTGCTACTTAACTCTGTCTCTTAAGCAGGTCAATTGATTACTTTCAAACTGTTTACTCATCTACAAAATGGAAATAATATTATCTACTGGGTAGGATTATTGTATCAAATACTCATGCAGGGCCTCGCATATAGTAGGTACTTGGGGATGGTAGATATTAGTACTTATAATGGATTTGAAATAACTTGCACATAGTTGCTGCTATTAGGCTAGGTGATTTAAACCTAGACACATAGGTAGCATTAACATTATTTTTAAGCCATGTAAATTAGACTTTTTAAATGGGTAAGAATTCAGATCATAGAGCCCAACAGATAAAACTTAAAATCTCCTGTGATGGTTAATTTTATGTGTCAACTTGTCTGGGTCACAGTGCCTAAGATAAATGGTCAAACATTATTCACGTATCTGTAAATGTTTTTGGATGAGATGAACATTTAAATCGGCGATCTTTAAGTAAAGCAGATTGCCCTCCATAATGTGGGTGGGCCTCATCCACTAAGTTGAAGGCCTGACTAGAACAAAAGACTTACTTCCCCTGAGCAAGAGGAAATTTTGCCAGTAGACTGACTTCAGACTCGAACTGCAACATCAGCTCTTACCTGGGTCCCCAGCTTAACAGTCTTCAGACTTGAAATGCAGCTTTGGCTCTTCCATGGGTCTCCAGCCTATCAGCACACCCTGTAGATTTTGGACTTGCCAGCCTTCATAATCTCGTGAGCTAGTTCCTAAAAATAAATCTCCTTCTATCTTTGTTTCTATTTTTCTGGAAAACCCTAATACACCCCCTCAGGTCACAAAAGTATGTCTTGTGTTATACCATGATAGCAGTTGGCAGATGTGATATTAGCATCATGGCCCTTCATAATAATAAGTGCTGCTCCTACCTGGCATGCAGGTATGCCACTTGCCATTGGAAAAAGGGAAAAGCAAACTCTGTGTACCTTCCTTGAGAACCAGAGTCATAATCTATTACTTTCATTAATTCTCCTAAGAAAGAAAAATTGGTCCATAGAATACCAGAAGTCTAAGGTCCTATTCAGTAATTTTCCCAGAATATCTATCTTCATGATATGTACTTCTTTTATCTCCATTTACAGACTCATTCTTCCTTTCTTGTCAAAATGTATCATCCAACCTCTCTAGGTTTTCCATTGCCTCCTGCCCTAATTAATTTCTTTCTTTCTCTCTCTTTGTCCTGGTTTATTTATTTCCAGGTGTTACTTCCCTACTTAAATCATTTTTCTAAGGAAGAGATCAACTTGTTAAAAATGCATCTATAATTTATAATGGTAAAATTGGGCCCACTTTTTAGCTAATTTTTGGGAATATATCTATCCATTAAAGATAGTAATACTCATTCTTTTCAAAGTGGTCTATGGCAGGTCAGGAAAAAGTTTATGAAGTCAAATAAAATTACTTCATTGAAAAGAAGGACAAGAAAAAATGGAAATTATCTAGTTCTGGGAGTTTATCTCTTCAAAACTAGTCTATGTCTGTAAAAACCAAACTCATATTAAAACCATATATCCTAGCCAGATTAATTATGATGAACACAGTTTAGACTAAGACAAATGAATTGAACTTAGACCTTGCTGTTCAGTTATGCATTTGAACTGGAAACCAGGCTGGAAATGTAAGCCCTGTATAATAACCAGGTCACTGCTGTCCTGTGACCTTGATTTTTATCCCTGAGTCTTCTACAAGCTAAATTCTCAGTGAAGTAGTATACCATATTATTTGGGAATAGCATATTTGTGTTCCATTTTACCAGGAAGGATGAAAATAGACACCTCATGTGAGCCTTTAAAAATCCAATTTGAAATATCTACATACAAAAGCCATTCAAGATGTGGATTTTGGGGGAAATATCTCTCCGAATAGCTGAAATCTGTCAGATGTTTAGGCATAAGCATTGAAGGTTACCAATACTATATCATGTTATTCTGTTTTACCTTGCTATAAAGGAAATACCTGAGGCTGGGTGATTTATGAAGAAGAGCTTTATTTGGCTCACAGTTCTGCAGACTGTACAAGAATGGCACCAGCATCTGCTTCTGGTAAGGGCTTTAGGGAGCTTCCAATCAAGGCAGAAGGTGAAGGGAGAGCAGGTGTGTCACATGGTGAGAAAAGGAGCAATAGAGGGAGGGAGGAGGTGCTAGGCTCCTTTAAACAACCAGCACTCACATGAACTAACAAAGGGAGAACTCCCTCATTATCCCCATTATTGCTGGGAGGGCACCAAGCCATTCTTGAGGGATCTGCCCCCATGACCCAAACACCTCCCACCAGGCCCCACCTGCAACACTGGGGATCAAATTTCAACATGAGATTTGGAGGGGCCAAACATCCAAACCATATCATGTATTCAACTTTTAAAAAGAGTGTGAATATTTCTATCCCCAAGTTTTGAGGGGAAAAAAAAAGCTAGTGGCGGACAGAATTCTAAAGATATTCCCCCAAGATTCCTTATCCTTGTTATTCAAACACTGTGTAGGTAGGGCTGTTAGAGACTTTACAGATATATTTGAGGTCATCAACCATAAAAGCGGGAGAGTACCCTGTATTATCCAAGTGGGCCCAATCTAGTCACTTGACCCCTTTAAAAGAGAAATGTCTCCAGCGGGAGTCAGAGAAGAGAGAGGTGGCAGAAGAAATGAGTAACAGACACTCAAAGGGAGATGCAGTCAGCCTCTGAAACTGAGAATGACCCTCAGCCAAGGGCTGGCAAGGCAACCAGGACCTCAGTCCTACAACCACATAGTACTATAAAATTCTGCCAACAACCTCAATCAACGATCCTGAAAACAGATTGTCTCCCAAAGCCTGCTGGCAAAAGCCCAGAGCAGCCAGAACCTTGATTTTGGCCTTGTGGTACCTGGAGGCAGAGCTTAGCTGAGCCCCCAGATTCCTGACCTACAGAACTGTGAAGTAATAAATCTGTGTTTTAAACTGCTAAATTTGTAATTTGTTATGGCAGCAATACAACTCTAATCCAGTACTTTAAAAAAAGATTCCTTATCTTCTTCGACTCCCTCTGTTGCCACCCCCTCTCCAGTAGCAAAAGCAGTTTTCAGTGTATCCACAAGAGGGAAAATCGATTCTTTGCAGATATACCCTACAAATTTAAATTAGCCAAGGACAAATTATTCAAATTAGTACTTTTCCCTAAATCAAATTGGTAAAATAAATTAGCATATATTTATGCTGAAAGAGTGTGGCCCTAAATTCTCATTATGGTATTTCCCAGTTTATATGACTTTGGACACATCTTTAACTCCTTATAACATGCTTTCCACATGCATAAATGAGTAAAGTATACCCGTGTTACAGTGCCATTGTGAGGATATAAAAAAATTTTAAAATAGGTATGCCTTACTTATGAAAGATTTTAAAATAATTTTTAAGATTAAAAAAGATAAAACTTTATACCTAAATTCATCATTTTGTTTTTCTAGAATCAATAAATTTATATTTATTATAAAACAAACATTTTAAAAAAGTTAAAACAAATCTTTAAAAAACGGAAAAAAATCAAAAAACATAACTTGACTTTCTAGACTAATATTGGGTCTATATCCTTCCGGACGTTCAATTTTTGCATCCTATGATGCATATATAATCAACAATGTGCATACATCATATGGCAGGAACACTTACTGATGTTTTCTTCTTTATTTTCACCACTATGGAAAGATCAGAAAGAATGAAAACCGTTTCAGTTTTTCTTTTCCACAGAAACTAGAAATTGAATTTCACGAGACTCAGATTGCCGTATGTAGGGCTTCTCTTCACCCCTTTCCCTCCAATGAGAGAAACTTCCCTTGATCATGAAGGGGAAGAACAACTGCAGTCACCTCTCACAAGGTCCAAATCCAGCTCAGCAAAGGTCTGTGACCAAGACAACCACCAAGGCGGTAAAGACAGATTATGTGCCACCTAAATATATATTGTAGGGAAATTTTAAAATGGTGGCATTTCTTTCATCCAAAATGTGGAGGGAAAAAATTTTTCTTATATAACAGTTTTACCAAAATTCTGTAACCTGCATTTTTCACTTATCTTAAACATTTTTTCACATCAATAAATGTAGAGCTACTAAATCATTTTAATAGATACATAATATCCTTTTGGATAGATGGTCCATAATATTTTATTAATGACATATTTTTTGCACATGTTGGTTAAATCCAAATTTTCATTATTGTAAACAATTCTTCTGTCCAGCTTAATTGTCTTTAACATAATGAAAGAGTATTTTACAAGGATCAAAGCCAGGACCTGTGTTTTATAAGGATCAAAGCCAGGAAGCGGAGAGGCACAATTGATGAACATTAAAACTAAGATACTAATTTGCATCCACTGAAGAATGGAAGGTTTCTACACGAGCTCTGCTCAAGCATATGGTCTATATAGAGCTTTGTAATATCTCATTCTTAGTTACTTTATTTTTGGTGCCTTACAGTTTGGTTTTCTCAAAGAGAGGTGACATCTTAAGAGCAAGGCAACAAATGTACTGCTTTTCATAATGTCAGGCTTTCTCCACTTTTCAGCAAAGAGTAAGTGCATGAAATTTACAGAATTATTACCACTTATTACACTTGTTTTGTTGGCTAAACACTTAGTAAGGTAAAAGGAGAATTTTTTTTAATATGGACTAGACTTACCTCTAAAATTACATTATGACTCGGCTTCTCCAAAGAACACAAACCTGTGATGGTTCAGTGCTCTTTCTAACACTTAAGATTTGATTTTCAAACATGTGTTTAGCTGTCTGCAGTTTTCTAAGGCAGCTGGACTAGGAATACACCTTCTAGAGCCAACAAAGACAGAAAATTTTGCTAGGGAGGCTGCATGTCTCAGTTTTTGCATTTCTTCCTCTTAATGATTCAATAAATACATGTGATATAATTTGATGGGCTCATGTTTTACTGTATTTTAATGTTGTAAACTTTTTTTATTTACTATAAGTTCCCAGAGATTAAATTTGTTTAAATACATGAAATTATGACTCCAAGCAGAAACTGATTTTTGACAGAGCAGACAAAAACACACACTGGGGAAAGGACATCCTATTCAATAAACGGTACTGGGAAGATTGCATTGCCACATGCAGAAGAATGAAACTGCATCCCTATTTTTCACCATATACAAAAATTAACTCAAGATGGATTAAAGACTTAAATGTAAGACCTGAAATCATAATAATTCTGGAAGAAAATGTAAGAAAAACTCTTCTGGACATTGGCCTAGTCATGACTAGGACTTCAAAAGCAAATATAGCAACAAAAATAAATAAATAAATGGGACTTAATTGAACTAAAAAGTTTCTGCACAGCAAAGGAAATAATCAACAGAGTAAACAGACAAACCACAGAATGGGAACTAATATCCAGAATCTACAAAAACTCAAACAAATCAGCAAGAAAAAAACAAATTATCCCATCAAAAAGTGGAAAAAAGACATGAACAGATTTTTTTCAAGACATACAAATGTCCAACAAACATGAAAAAATACTTAACATCACTCTAATCATCAGGGAAATGCAACTTAAAACCACAATGAGATACCACCTTACCCCTGTCAGAATGGTCAGTATGAATAACAATACATGTTGGCACAGATGCGGTAAAAAGGGTATGCTTATACACTGTTGGTGGGACTGTAAATTAATACAACCTCTATGGAAAACAGTATGGAGATTCCTCAAAGAACTAAAAGTAAACCCACAATTTGATCCTGCAATCCCACTACTAGGTATCTACACAAAGGAAAAGAAGTCATTTTATAAAAGAGACACCCGCACCTGAATGTTTATTGCAACACAATTCACAGTTGCAAAGATCTGAAATCAACCTAAGTGCCCAACAACTGATGAGTGGATAAAGAAAATGTGAGAGATATATAGACATTTATACATACACCCACACACATACATACGCACACACCATGGAGTACTACTCAGCCATATAAAGGAATGAAATAATGTCTTTTGCAGCAACTTGGATGGAACTGGAGACTGTTATCCTAAGTGAGGTATCTCAGGAATGGAAAAACAAATACCACATGTTCTCACTTATAAGTGGGAGCTAAATCATGGGTATATATGGTCATAAAGTGGTGTAATGGACATTGGAAACTAAGATGGGGAAAGGGAGTAAGGGATAAAAATTACCAATACGTTGTACACTATTCTGGTGACGGGTACACTAAAAGCCCTGACTTCAGCATTATGCAATTCATCCATGTAACAAAAAACACTGTACCCCATAGATCTATTGAAATTTTAAAAAGTTTTAAAAGAAACTTCAAATACATTTAAATAAATCTAAGCATTGGGAAAAAATATTTTGAGGAGGAGATCTCATATATTAAATCTGGGCAACAGTGTCTTGATAAGCCACCAGGTCAAATCAATGAAATGCTTCATGAAATTGTTCCTTAGTCAGATGTGGTTCATTCTCCCCCTGGCTGATGTGATTTCTAATTGAAATGGCTTTTTAGCTAGAAAACTTCAGATGGACAGCCGGTGTGTCCTATAGCCTGGCTCTGGCCTCCTTTCCCTTGAACTCTGTAGGCAAGCAGCCACAGTGAGTTCTGATTATCGAAGATGTCTAATTCCTTAGTAGCCAGGAAGAAACCCTAGTGTAGTGTCTAACTTTAACATTACATAAAAACTTGGTCTTGCTAAAATGGCTTAAAAGTTCCATATAACTAGGAGTAGGCTGAAGTATCCAGGAGAAAATCAATAGTCTCAGAAGGCTAGCCTTGCAAACACAACCCTAGAAAATGATTTCATGGCTCTCCAGCAAAAATGTCTATCCAAACTTCACCTACTTTTCACTCCCTTAACAGGAGCTCAAAAGTCCATTTTCACACATTCTTTACACACATTCTTTAATGGATGTAGAACCCAGGAAAATTGTTTTTTCAGGATGCCAAGGCCACAATGGGATGACAACTCTGGTGTATTGAAAGAGTTAATAACTGAATCATTTTGCCCTATAATCCTTTGGTGTAAGAAGAAAGCTCTAATTTCAAACCAATAAAACTACAAAAAGGTTTAACTTCTGATGCTTAGACTGTAGCTAAGACCATCACTCAGAAACCAACAGTACACTCTAGCCATGCCCTGAATTAAATCATTTGTAGTGAGGATTAAACCACTCAACACAAATTCAACAGTTTTGCAAACACTACATTTCTGTTTCACACAAAAAAGACAGGTAATCTACTTAAGAAAGTAATGGGAAGAACAAGTGTATTTAATTTCTGCTACTCAATGTTATTGGTCCAAACTGTTAGATATAGTTCTAAAGGAGTACTTGTTTTCAGTTGTACCATCCAAGCCCAGGTTTCAATATAGCATTCTTATTTATAATATATATCTGATTTTCTAGCTCACAGGTTAGAGGTCAGGTTGGTGAATGTAGGAATAATCCTTTGGTTTTTTTTTATCTAGTATGAGATTTATCTACCCTACTCTCCAATTTAGAAATTATATTAATAACGATATAAAAAAGCTACTATTTTTAGAGTGCTTAACCATGTCAAGTATTGTGCTATTTTCCATTAATTACCTCATTTGTTAATTCTCATGGGAATTTTCTGAAATAGGTATTACCATCTGCATTTTGTATATGAGGAAACTCTGATGTAAAAAAAAAAAGTAACTTAAAATGACAAGGAAATACTACTACATCCTATTAGAATGGCTAAGATCCAAAACACTGACAATACCAAATGCTGGTGAGGTTGTGGAACAGCAGGAACACTCATTCACTGCTGGTGGGAATGCAAAATGATACAGCTACTTTGGAAGACAGTTTGGCAGTTTCTTATAAAACTAAACATACACTTACTATACAATCCAGCAATCTTACTCTTTGGTATTTACCCAAAGGAAAAATTATGTCCATGAGAAAACCTGCGCACAGATTTTTATAGCTGCTTTATTCATAATTGCCAAAACTTGGAAGCAATCAAGATGTCCTTCAGTAGGTAAATAGATAAATAAACTATGGTATATCCAGAATGAAATATTACTTAGTGTTAAAAAGAAATGAGCTATCAAGCCATGACAAGACATGGAGGAAACTTAAATGCATATTACTAAGTAAAAGAAGACAATCTGAAAAGACTACATACTGTGTGACTCCACGCATATGACATTATGAAAAAGACAAAACAATGGAGACTCTAAAAAGATCTGTGGTTGCCAGAGGAGGGAGGGGAAAGGAAGGGATAAATGGGTAGAGCACAGACGATTTGTAGAGGAGTGAAAACACTCTGTATGAAACTATAATGGTGGATACGTGTCATTATACATTTATCCAAACCCATAGAATATACAACAACAATGGTGAACCCTAATGTAAACTGTCCATATGGGGATGATAATGATGTGTCAATGTAGGTCATCAATTGTAACGAATGTACCACTCTGATCGGGAACGTTGATAATGGAGGAGACTATTCCGGGAAATCTCTGTACCTTCCTATCAATTTTGCTTTCAACCTAAAACTTCTCTTAAAAAAAGTCAAAAATTAAAAATTAAAAAAACAATAAAAATAAGGAACCCATTCAAGTTCAAATGGTAAGTGGCAAATTTGTAAGTGGTAGCCTAATTTTTTCTTCTGACTTGAAAGTTATCTTACTTTGTTTTAGTATTTTGCTATAAAGTGATGTTATTTTAACTTTTTTTCTGGCTTAAGCAAATTTTTGAAAACCTAATAAACTATGAGTAAATTTTTAAAGAGCCTGAGTTACAAAAAGGACAGAGCAGAATCAGATCCCAAAGCACCACATTTATTGTAAATTTCAAATATGGACTATAATTTTTAAAAGGTTTAATGTGTTTAAATAAATAAAATATGCAATCAAAAATATGACCCAGTAATAGAGAGCTGAAACTACAAAAAATTGCTTTTTTAAATTTTGGTATACAATGGTTTTATTCTTATCTCTGTTCAAAGACTGACTTCATCAGAGAAAACTATTTTCCCTTCTTAGTATCACTTTGTTAAAAATCAAAATCTTCAAACATATACAAAAGTAGAGAGAATAATGTGACAAATCTCCATTTACCCATCAACAATATTCAGTGGTCAACTTATGGCTACTCTGGTTTATTACTATCCCCTCCCCCTACTTCCTCACTATCCCTACTGGATTATTGTGAAATAAATTCCAGACATCAGTTTATTTAGTCTGTAAATATTTCTTTATTTACCTGCAAAAGATATTCCTTTAAAATGTATAACCATAACATCATTATCACACTTAAAAAATGATTTCTATTTGTCTTCAAATGTCTCGTAGGGTTATTGTATAATTTGTTTTCATTAGGATGCAAACAAGATCCATACATTGCAATTGCTTTAATGTCCCTTAAGTTTGTTTTAATCAATAGATTGCTTCTTCATCTCCCACCCACACTCACTTCCTGTAACCTATTTGTTGAAGCAACTGGTCATTTATTCTGTGCAGTTTACTACAAACTGAATTTTATTGATTGCCCCTCTGTGGTGTCATTTAATAAGCTCCTCTATCTCCTATAGATATTGTAAATTTGTAGTTAGATCTAAAGGCTTGACAGGACTCAAGTTTGATTTTTTTTCTGGCAATAATGTTATTTGGGTGATATCATATACTTCTATCAAGAGGCACGCACTGTCTATCTCTCTTTTGATGTTAGCAACAATTGATAATTACTGCCTAGATCCATTATTTAATTAGGGCTTGCAAAAATAGTGATATTTCAATTCTATCAATCTTTCTTTATTCATTGGTTAAATGTATCAATAAAGAGAACGTTCTGTCACCAACACTTGATTACCCTTAGATATAATCCGTAAAGGAAAGACAGGATAAATACTTGATTCTATTTTTAATTCAAAACGATGACTTGGATCCCTATCATTCTTCAAAAGTGTTCAATGACACCATTATTTTAAAATTAATATTAGTATGAATTCATAGATTTAACCATATTTGATGTATTTTAATCTACTGCATTTATTTTTCTTATTGATTCTCAAATTTCCCTACCTTTGGCCAGTGGTGCCTCTTCGAGTTGACTCCTGTGAGTCTTTTTGAAACATCCTTGCTTTTAGTAAGAGAAGATGATGTTCCAGGCTCATTTTTTACAACATCGAATCACAAATCTGGAATCAGCTATTTTTTGCCTCAACTCATTGCAAAATGTTTATAGAGCACAATCCGGGTATTATACTTGCTCTTGATATTGAATTTTATGTTATTTCTATAGGCTTTTAAGTAGACAGAACTGGAGGGCAACTTTGTTTCTTTAAGTTCAGAAAATGTTCTATGATTTCGCACTGATACTTTCACTTCAAAGTCATACTATTGAGCTTTCATTTATTTTATTCTATCATGCTTTTTGTATCTTCTTTACCCCCATGCTACAAATTCCAGTTTCCAATGATGTCAACAAACTTACTAACTTCATCTTAAAATATGCACACAACTGTCTCAGAATAACAACACAACTGCTAAAATTATAACTTTTAAACAGTTTAATATGTTTTTGCAGTTTTTTTCCCCCCTCAGGATATCTCACTAGGGATGTATGCACAAATATCTGTGTTTGAGTCACTGAAATAATTCACCTCTGTGTGGTTATACCACCAACTTAATATAAATATATGGTTTCCCCGGTTTTGTTAAACCTTTCATTTGTAGGTATTGATGTTTTAAGCTTAAATTATCTGTTATAATTATGTAAAATATCAAATGTTACCAGAGTCAAACCTTAAAAAAAGGTATACTCAAATAAAATCTAATTTCTATTTCTGTAACCTTTACCCTAGTCCATCTCTCCTCCAGAAGCAATTTTTTTCTATTATAGTTTTGTTTTGTTTTAGTTTTTAGTTCATCCCTTCATTTTTTAAGCCATTACATTATGGTGTATTAAAAATTATCACAATTTACACTATTTGCAGTTCCTCCCATCAGAAGGTGAAATCTGTATCTTTACCCCTTGCAACTAAGCTTGCATTGTGGATTTTTGGATCAAAAAAATGCAACGGAAGTAACACTGTGGTATTTCTACGTCTTTTCCTCAGAAGACCTTGCAGCCTTTGCTTTCAATGGAACCTGAGTCTACTATGAAAAACCATGTGGCGAGAGACCCAGATGTCCCAGCCTTTCTAGCCATCCCGGCTGAGGTTCATCACATTAGTGTAACCAGGCTGCTAGCTGTCAATAGCCGTATGACTCTGCCCAGACAAGAATAGGAGAAAAATAACCCTGTCAATCCACAAAAAACATAAAAATGAATAAATCATTGTTGTTTTAAGACACTAAATTTGGAGGTGTTTATTTTTTATGAAGCAATGTATAATCATCAATATATTATACCCAACTCCATGTTTTTTTCTTAATTTTCACTATTGTCTGGATGTCACTTCATAGCTATATAAAAAAATATTTATTATTCCTTAATAAAGATATGCAATACTCCATTATGGACATATCATGCTAGACCACCAGTTCTCCTGATGGCATTTGGTCGGTTTCCATTATTCCACCATTATAATAGCTTCAGTGAAAAGCCTTGTTCATATGTCTTTTTATGTTTTTAACAAGGCTGCTTTAATAAAGAATAAAATAAAACTTATAGAAATAAGATATAAACCAATTAAAATTAAAAATCAATATGAGTTTTAAAATATGTAAACATTTCTGAAGACTGAACTGGTGAATTGAGAGGTAAGTCTGCAAAATCATCCATAATGTAGCAAAGGCAACAAAATGGAAAACAAGACAGGATAAAAAACATAAAGAATAGATTGAAAGTTACATTTGTGATGGAAGTCAAAGAAGGAAATGATTAGAATCTGGGGAAAAGCAGTATTTGAAGCGTTAATGGCTAAGAATATTTAAACCTGATAAAGATATGAATCATCAGAGTTGGTACACAAATTCCATGTAGTTAAATTAAAAGACGTCCTTGCCACAAATGTCATAATAAACTTGTAGACACCAAAAACAAAGAAGATATAAAAGGAGGAGGAAAGGACAGAAAGCTTACCTACAAAAGAACCACATTTATCCTAACAGCTGCTTTCCCAATAGCAAAAGTGGCAAGTAGAAGCAAATGAATAACATATTCAAAGAGATTACAAAAAATAACTGTCAAGATAAAATTGTATACCCAGAAAAAACTTTCCTTCCAAAGTGAAGGCAAAATAAAAATATTTTCAAGTAAAAAAGAAATCCTGAGAAATTTTATCACCAACAGACCCTCATGGAAAATTAAAGCCTATGAGATGTACTTTGGGAAGAAAGAAAATGATACCAGAATATAGTCTAATATAAAAGGAACACTGATAAGCAAAAAATAATTGCAAATATATAAATAAATATGTCAATACAAATGTGCATAAAATAATAACATATAATTGGTAGGATTACCAAAATAAAATCATATTAAAATATCAGATAAAAATACAGTGATATTTGTAAATCTCTTATTTGAGTTAAAGCCTTCTAAGCTACTTGTTTTGATAGAAAGGGTAAGATATTGACTATTTTTAGAATTAAGTGTGCATATTAAAATTTCAAGAGTAACCATTAACAATATAAAACTAGAGTACATAACTTTTAAATAAGTAGGAAATGGGAAATAAAGCAATTACTTAATCTCAAATTAGACAAGAAAGAGGAAAATTGAAACATAAAATGTACTACAAATAGAGAGTTCAAAGAAGTTTATATAGATACGATAAAATTAAGAATGCAAATAATTTAAATGGATTAAACTTGTTAACTAAAGGGAACATATTTTCAAAAATATTACATTTCTGTCTCTGTGTGGCTTACAGAAGACATGCATATATCATAAAAAAAGAAAAAGTTGAAAATGAAAGGATGAGAAATTATATGAGGTGAATCCTAACCCACATGAAGCTACTAAGGCAAGAGGCATTAATAAAGAATGCAATTCAATAAAAAGATAAATCAAATTGAAATCTATTGGTACCAAATAACGTTGCTTCAAAATCCATAAAGTAAAAGTAGAAAAAAGTACAGGGGGAAGTTCATAATTTCACCATCATGAAGGATGAATCTCAGTACACTAGATCAATCCAATAAAAAAGAGATCGGCTAAGACGGGAAAAATGTTGAACCAAAAATTAACAAACTTGATCAACAGACTACTATAGAACCATATACCCAACATTGTAGAATACATTCTTCTTCTGTATAAAGGGATATTCATGAAAATTGCCCATATACTAAGCCACAAAACAAATGACACACACACAGCAACAGAATTGAAAAATATATAGACCATGTTTTATAAGCACAATACAATTAATTCAAAGTATAAGAAAAAACTCTAGACTTCCTAAATAAATTTTTAAAAAAGCACTTCGAGGAAGAAATCATAATGAAAACTAGAAAAATACTTAAAAGTCAATAACAATAAAAATACTGCATTTTAAAAATTCATTAATGTAGTTAAAGTTGTCTTTAAAGAAAAACATTAGTCTACAAGCTTATATTTGAAAATTAAAAAATTAAAAATAATGAGCTGTGCATCCAATTTAAAAAGTTAAAATAACAGAATAAATCCCAAATACAGTGGAATGAAAGGGATTTTTTTTAAAAAGATCAGGAATAAAATAGACAAAAATACAAAAATACAATAGAGAGTCTCAATAAACCCAAAAGTTTGTTCTTTGAAACAACTAATAAAATTTATAAATCATCTCTGACAGGATGAATTGAGTGGAGAAAGAAATAAATGGCACAAATAAGCAATATTAGAAATTATCAACAAATTAACTAGAAACACACACACAGCATAAATTAAAAATATATATGTGTATGTGTGAGTACATATATAATATAAAAATCATTAGAAAGTACTTTTGCCAAAAAATTTTAAATGTTAAATAAAATGGACAAATTCCTAGAAAAATACAGCTTACCCAAACTGAAGAGAAACTAGAGAAAGTGCAAATCAAAATGGCTCATAAACATCAAAGATATGAATCAGGAATTAACATTTCCACAAATAAAAGACTAGCTCCAGCTCATAGAACTATCAAGAAACAGTTGTAATTTTATATAAATCTTTTCAAAAGATAAAAGTAGAGGAGATGCACCCAAAGAAATTTTAGGAAGCAAATATAGAATTGATCCCAAAACTAAATAAGAACATTACAACAAGGAAAACAGAATGTTTACTTATGAAGACAGAGATGTGTGTGTGTGCGCACGTATAAAAACACCCACCATGACCAGTGTTATTAACCAACATTTCATTCCTGAAATAAAATACACAATTGGTATTGTGATAAAAACAGATTAATTTTAATCACCACTCTAAAAAGTTAAAGAAGACAAACTGGGATAGCAAAAGGACTATAGTTAATGATACTGTATACTGAAAATTTACTGAGAGAATAGGTGCTCTTACCACCAAAAAAGGTAACTATGCAGGGTGATAAATAGGTTAATTTGCTTGACAGCTTTGCTTGACTGTAGTAATAAGTTCACTATACATATACATATGTATATCAAAACATCCTGTTGTGTATCAAAACATCATGTTGCACAACTTAAATGTATACATATACATAAAATAAAGATAAAAACAAGATGATCATTGAAAAGATGCAGAAAAAGTATTCAATACATTTTCACACCTACTCGTAATTATAAGAAACAAACTTTTTGGTAAACTAAGAATAAAAGTAAGCGTCTTTTCCCTTTTCTAGTTAATCCACCAAAGCTTTACAGCAATCATCAAACTCCATCTAACTCAAAAAGAGGCAAGGACTCCAGCTGTCACAGCTGCTTTCCAACATTTTACCTGAGGTCACAGCCAGAATGGTTAGGACTGAAAGGAAGGAGCAAAAACAACTGATGGTCTCAGATGCCTACTTAGAAAGCAAAAACAGATTCTGTATACAAGTTACTAGAATTAATAATAGAGCTTAGCATGGTTATAAAATAAAAATTCAATGTACAAACAGTGATTGCATTTCTATAATAGTTGTCCTAGTTCACTAGTATTTCTATAACAAAATACCTTAGATTGAGTAGTTTGAAAATAATAGAAAGTTATTGCTTACAGGTCTGGAGGCTGGGAAGTCCAAGATCAAGGTGCCAGCAGATTCACTGTTTGGTGAGGGCTTGCTGTCTGCTTTCAAGATGGCACCTTCTTACTGCATTCTCACATGGCAGGAGAGCAGGGGAGGAGGCTGCTTTCTGATGTCTCTTTTATAAGAGCACAGATCCAATTCACAAGAGTGGAGCCCTCATGACCTAATCCCTCACAGAGGCCCCACCCTCTAATGCCATCACCTTGGTGATTAGGTTTCAACATATGAATTTTGGAGGGGCACATACATTCAAACCATAGCAACGGAGGTGACGTTGTAAATCAGTAAATAAATGAAAGGTAAGTCAGTAAATAATGCTGACACAATTGTTTATCCACATTGAAGAAAAAAAATGAAGTTGGATTAAATCTTACATTCTATGTGTGAAATACTTTACAATTCTAAAATTATAATAATTTTAAAGAGAAGAAAAGAATCTTTACATTATATTTTATATATAATTTTAGGTAGTTTACCAAACTCTCCTAAATTCTTCTCTCTATATTAGGAACCCCTGGCTAGAGAAGTTTGAACCTCTCATGTTTTTGGAGCCTGGGATGTGATCAAACCCTCATAAACCAACAGTTAGGTCAGATCCAACCACAAAAGGAAATTAACTTAAGCAACCACTGAATCAAGTTCATCCAGAAAAATAAACAAATAAAAACAATTAGCCCATTTGTTTAGCATTATATAAAGTAGAGTTCCCAGACATTGGGGATGATAATGCAGTTTTCATTTTCTGGAATTCTTGAGATCATTGGTGCAAATACATTTTTAGGGTACAGGGGGAAATTCAGGAGTGGCGCTGCCTTTGATCTACCTTGGGGTAAGGAGTTGTTTGTTATTAGCATCACAGTTTGCTGAGACTTACTGTTCTTTTTGGCACTAAGTACTTTGACATATTGAAAGATGAAGCCAAGGCAGTCACAGATGAATCATTAAGACCTGAAGATATGAATATATACTAGCAAGTTTGATTTACTTATTGCACAATGTCCCCTACTTTCCCATACCCAAAGTATGAGTAAATATTTGCTAATAATATTCTTAGCTTTTTGACTACTTTAATACTGTATAGCTATCACAAAAGTGTCAAACCAAACTGATAAACACACTGAGACAGTTTAGTGTTGTATGTGGGACATAATGTAGGGAATTAAAAAGAACATAATTTGACTACATTTAAAACAGCAATGGAAAAATATTGCCTATGAAAAGCTGAATTTATTATATACTTTAATGAATTTGAAGCCTGATGAAAGAGAGCCTGGTATTTGTCTCCTTACACAATCTGGAAATGTGGTCATTTAGACCAGAATCATGGATAAGGCAGTCCTGGATGCAAATCACATTGTTGTAGGAACCCTAGATATCCAGGGGTAAACATTAAGACAAAAGATTACCAGGTAGGCAGTAGGGCTCCAGGTAGGGGAAAAAAGCCATTGCAGAGAACAAGCTAAAGGCAGACTTTCTGCAAACCCTGATACTGTGCAATCATGGACCATATTGCACATGGTGGACAGATTCCTATTCTGTGATCTGACAGGCTTTTAGATGTAGAATGTGATGCTTTGACTTTTAACTGGTTAAGCATTTTCCTTACCAATCACCCTCTCTGTCTTTCTTCTATGCTCTAACATTACAAATCCCAAGAAAAATATTTGGCAAATTGTTCCAAGTAGTTGAAATAGTTGGCAAAACAAATCTCTAAAAAATTGAAACTTTCTAATCTGATCAAACAAAATGTTGAATACAGCTTATTGTCAAGACAGGTTACAGCTTTTAGGAACAAAAAGAAGAATTCATGAAGGGATGCTGAAAATTTTCTATACAGAACATTGCATTTTATTAACAAGTTTAACAAAATCAGCCCAGCAAACCACAAGAGAGAATCTTTTTCTTTCTTTATTGACTTCCTTGGATTCAAAACATCAATATTTATGGGGCAGAACTTTCCAATTGTCTCTTAAAAATTGGTTTCTTTTGTTTTATATAAGAGATTAGGACATGGATACAGGTTAGTAAACAAGTCCTTTTCACACGTTTTCACGCAGCATGTCTTTTCTCTCGGTGGTAAACCTATTCACCCAGTAGCACCCCTGGCTTGGCGTTATTGTTTGGAAAAACAACTGGGACTATTTTCATCCTCATAGAAGATGTTTTTGAGCATATAGGTGCTGAAAAGAGGCTTGAAAATTAAAAAGGGGACAGCCTGGGTGAACTACCAGGAGAAATCATTCTAAACAACAGCAACACAAAGTAGGGCTTGAGAGAAAGATGGGAGAACATCAATTTGGCAAAAGAGAGAAAAGAGGAGAGAGAAGGAAAGAATGCCTGAAAAGAGACTGGAACAGACACGTCACCAAAAAAGACACATGGTGGCAAAAAACACGTCGAAAGAAGCTCACCATCATTAGTCATCAAGGCAATGCAAATATAAAGCACAATCAATAAGTTGCGACTATTCGCCCATAGAATGGCTAAAAGGAAAACTGAGTATTGGTGAGGATGTGGACCTAGATCTCTCGTACACTGCTGGCAGGAATGTAAAGTAAGGCAGTCACTTTGAAAAATACTCCTGGCAGTTTATTATGAAATTAAATCCATGACTCAGTAATTCCACTCATAGGTATGCGCTCAGGAGAAATGAAAACACACATCATAGAAAGAGTTGTACTCCATCGTTCATAGCAACTTATTCGTAATAGCTTAGAACTGGGAGCAACCTAAATGGCATGAGCAAGTGAATGAATAAACAAGTTCATACACAGAAGACACTACGAGTTAACAAACAGGAATGAAATAACGGTGCATGCAACATCATAAATATATCTCAAAACATTCTGGAAGCGAGATAGAAAAAAGTAGACACTGCATGATTCCATTTATATGAAACTCAAGAAAATGCAAACTAATCTATAGAGACATAAAGTAGATCAGTAGTTGCCTGGGGTGAGGAGTAGGGAGACTGAAAAGGACCTTAGGAAACTTCGGGGGTGATGAAAATACCCTGTGTCTTGATTGGACGGTGCTTACATAACATTTACATTTGTTAAAACTCATCAAAGTTTACATGTAAAATGGGTGAATATTATTGAATGTGAATTATATCTCAAAAAAATATTTTAAACATATACACACAAAGGATACCTGTGAAGAATGAAAAATATAGTGAGGGAATTAGAAGAGAACAGGCTTTACTGGTCTTAGAAAACATGGCAGAGTTAGTGCTAGATAGAAAAATTGCCATAGTGTTTTAGGTAAGGTATTATAGAAAGGAAAGAACGAAGCCAGACCCTTGGCTATGAATCAACCTGATAGGTAGATCATTGCCAGTGCAGCACCACAGGTTTTTATCTTTGGTTGTTCTGATCAGCAATTTTATCCATGACTTAGGTTCTTTCAGGTCTAATATTTTGTGATTCTGTGTTCTATGATAATGTTTTGAAATTTATTTATCAAAACTACAGAAAGCTTATAACTAAAAATGATAGCTAGCTAATACTTTGGATGACAGATTCAGGATTCAAAATCATTTTGACATACAGGAACACTGAACTGAAACCAACAAGATAAAATTTTAAAGGACAAATATCTTGAATTTAGGTTTAAATATTCAATTGCACAGACATAGTTTTGGAATAATCTGGCTTCCTTTAAAACACACACACACATGTTCCAAAGGAGAAAAACCCTTTGTAATAGACTATATATATATATGTTTTATTCCATTTATATGAAACTCTAGAAAATGCAGACTAATCTCTAGTGACATAAAGCAAATCAGTGGTTGCCTAGGGTCAGAGGTAGAGAATCTATCGACTAAAAAAAAGTATTGGAGAACTTTTGGGGTGGTGAATATATATAATTTATTGCAAAGTAAGTGAGCCAGATTGTCAAATGATTACTAAAAAATTCCATGCAACATTAGACTACATGAAGGGAAGTAAACATCCAGAACATTGTAAATAGCAGCCTCATTCTGTTCTGTACTAACTAGTCAGACCATGTCTGCAATACAGAGTTCAATCACGAATGGCAGATCATAAGGAGGATATGTAAAAAGAAAGCCCAATCTATTGAGAGATTCTCCAAAACATTTCAGAGAGCAGAATCATTAAAGTGAAGAAAGTCATAGTAGTTTCCAAATATTTGAAGTATTGCTACATACAAGAGAAAGAGAAACAAAAAGTACACTGTTTCGAAAATTAGAATCAATGTATACAAGTTACAAAGAGGTTGAAATATCTTAGAATAAGAAAGAAGTTGAACAGATCAGCTAGTTCACAATGGTAAGAACCGTCTCTTGATGTACCATGTAGCCTGTCACTGGAAGCAGTTGAGCAAAGGAGTCATGAAAGAATTATAGAGTTGTCATATAGGAATCCTACCATTAGGTGGGAAGTGGGACTAGATGTCACTGATCAGAGAACGAAGAAGGTGGAATTTTCCCCAACCTTAATGATGGAAAATATTTGAAGAGGCAACGGGAAAGGGAGGGGCGGGCTGGAATGGGGTAGGTTGGAAGAAGAGACAGCCTATGTAATGTTGCAATGATGTGAAATTAAAACAATAAAATGAAGTATGCCTCGCACAACATAAGAGACCAGCCTGCCTAAAATGTAGTGCTCTTGTTAAGGAACAGTGGTACCCAACTTAGCCTGGGAAAATAAGAAAGGCCTTGATATTAGGATAGGAGTTTTAATACTTGACTATACCTAGCCAGTTGAGGCCACCGTTAATAGAGGGGGGTAATTTAAGGGAAGATATTCTCAGAATGTGCTCATGAGATTAAAAGAGTAAGGCAGTTCAGTGAAGAGGAAAGAAAGGGAAAGTGGGGAGAATGTTGAGGGGGAGAGAGAAGAGTCCTCACTTAGTTTTGTATGTCTCAGGGAAAATTAAGAGCAGGAGGTAAGTGACCAAAAGGACAGTGGAAAATCAACACTCATAGCGACAACTGCAAGAGAAGGAGAAATGATATCAGGACAGTCTGATCTTTTGAGTTGATTCTATGTGTCCAACTGGCCCACAGAATAGACTCCAGACACACGAGAAACCCAAAACGATGTTTGCTGTGAGAAAGTGAGCACACAAACATGTCTGAGTTTCTTTTATTTGCTTTATTTGTGTTCTCTGTATTTGTTAAGATGGATGGATTCTCTGCTGCATTGAACACAATAGTTAAAGCAAGTGAAAATTAAATGTTGACTTGGTCTGATTAAAATATAAATCTAAATGCAGCACTGAGAGAGAGAATCAGAGAGTGAGAAGAAAGATTCATTAGACATTTATATATACACAGAAATGTGGCTTCTCGATATTCTTATAATGGGTTGAAAGTCATAAAGTCAATAGATATGACAGTTTTACTTTAACCTGCAGATGACATCCTACGCACTTAAAATTCCAGAAGCTGGAATTACCTACCAAATGAAATTAAATTCCTAAAGCCTAAGGCAAGAGGCCAAGAAGCCCAAGCTCTTTCTGCTGTCTTTTATATAAAGAAAAACATGGAGGTTTTAGTTAAACATCTGTATATTTAAATGGCCAATACATGTGTGAAAATGTGTAAAACTTCAGTACTAGTCAAACAAATTGCAAATTAAATTAATGAGATTTTGTCTATCTAATGAATTGGTAAAAATTAAGAAGATAAATAACATTTATTGGTAATAGGAGGGTAACAAAATGGGCATAGTGTAGGTGAATTAAGTTTTCAACTTTCTGAAGTATAATCTAATATATTGTGCATATTTTTGATCAGTAATTTCACTTCTAATGTAAATTAGGCAAAAATATAAAGAAGTAAATACAAAATGGCAGAGGAAGCATTACTTATCACAATACTGTGGACAATATAAATGCCTACTTCTATGAGGGAACTGGATTAAATACATTATAGTTTATTTATAAAGTGAAATACTAGACAGCTGCTTAAAAGCATGAATTCATCATTATGTATTAATATGTCATTATACATTAAATGAAAATGAGATTGAAATATATATACAAAATGCTATGTATATTGTATATTTACTACATTTCAATTTAAGTAAATGATCTTTTTATGAAAAAGTCTGGAAGGGTATGTTTTTAATTGCTAATTATGTCTGGCTTAGATTATGTAGAAGTTTTCACTTTCTAGTACATAAAGATAGGATTTCATTTTATGAATTATATGTTTATATTATTTTGTGATCAGAAAGCTCAATAAAATGATTCAATCTAGTGGACCCTAATATTCCCCTAGATGAAGTTGTAGCCATATGAGCAGGTGGCAGAAGTAGAATGTAGGTGAAAGTTGTTGGAGTTGAGGAGTTTAATCACCTCTGAGGCTGGATAATTGGATGTGTCATCCACATACATGACAATGGCAAGAGACTGAGTGGATAAAATGAGAATGAATCTTATTATAACTTAGACAAACAATCCAGAAAGTGATAGACACTAAGAAAGGACATAAGGCAGTATTGAGGTGGCATTAATCTCAAATGACAAAGGCTTTTGGCATGACTTTGGAAGAGTGATTATCAGGAAGGAGAAATAGGGACCTGGGAGAATATTCACACCACTCTAGACCCTGCAGTTTAGGGAATGAGTGGCCTCTAGGGTCAGGGCTACGAGGGACACTAGGATGCCCACAGGGGAGACCCAGTGTTCAGCAAAAGCAGGTGGAAAGGCTGTGCAGGGAAGATGCTTCGATTCCTGTAAATATTTATTAAGTATATACCACATGCCAGTTACTGTACCAGTTCTTGAATAACATAATGCATACAGAAAGCCAAGGGAAAAGGCATGGACTGGATGAGAAAATAAGGGTAGAAGAAGCGAGTAAAATGGTATTCAACATTCATGACAAAATAGCTTGTCCAGGTCATTTCTTCTGGATGGTGACTAAGGATGGTGATGATGATAAGATTCCTGTCACAAGGGCTGCCCTACAGGTTACAGATACAAGTGCAAGAATGAATGACAGTTTTGAAAATACAAAATATTAATAACAGAGAGATGAAAAGGTTAAGGACTTAATATATCCTAAAAGCCAGAGAGGCCAGATTATGCATCTGGCTAGACATGTCACTGTTGAGAGCCTTGCTCCTCAGAATGTGGTCCGCAGATGATAAGCATTCATATTACCTGGGTGCTAGCTTGCTGGAAATGTAAAATGTTTAACTCCATCCCTGACCTACCGAATCAGAATCCGCATTTTAACATATTAAAGTTTGAGAAATGTTTCTCTAGAACCTGTATTCCCAACTCTTCAACCACAACTGCTGAATTAGAGGCAGAGTTACAACCAGGGTGCCAGGAATCACGCATAAACCTGTCTCCCATTGTGTCTATGCAGCAATATATCGAGCTAACCACTGGTGGGAGTGTGTAGGCTGGGGAAACTCATTTCCTCCATGTATCTTTAGGAAAAAAAGGAAACTAAAAATAGGACTCTAGAAATATCAACCTGCAAAACTGTGACGATATGCTCCAGGGCATATTTGTGCCTAGGAGTGGTGAGAGAGCTGTGAGGACTTCTATCTCATTTAAGAGAGAATTTCGATTTATAGAGAATCATTAATGTATACTTATACTATGTACGTGAGTTTAATTGGGCAGGCTCTGCCTCAGCCAGAACCCTCAGAGACCAGGAAACCCAGAGCCAGAGGAGAAGTGAATGTGCAGTTCCCTAGGAGAGCACTAGGAAGGAAGGGTTGCTGAAGTATACTATGATGGACAGTGTGACTCCAGCAGTAAAAGTCGACTCCACACTCCCTCAGACTGTAAGTGTAGCACTAAGTAGGATCTCAGCCTTGGCAATGAGGGCAACAAGACAGGCAGCCAGCAGGGAGAGTGTGGGGGCTCAAACTCACCTCCGTTTCCAGAAGGTCCCCAAGAGTCTGTCAGAGACCTCCGCCCACAAGAAACCACCCCAAATTCAAGGTAGGCAGGTGAAAACAGAGAACCCTGCCCTGGGAGGGGCCAGCATATGAGTAAGCCCCTCCGTATGTGGAGAAGAGCGGCTGATGAGCCGGCAGGAGAGAAATGGGGCTCCAACCATTTGAAAGCCCCTCCCCTTCTTCCCCCCTCCTCAAAAGCCATGCCCTTTCCGGAAAAACGTTTGGGAGAACCTACCCTCTGGGGCGAGTGATCATGTTAAGCTGAGGCAAAACACATAACATCTTTACCTCCTTTTAGATAACCCCTCGAGGGTTATCCTACACCTGCACAGTAAAGTGACTTAGGGAACTTGCCCCAGACCTTCTCCTTCAACACTCCTCCCCCTTCCCCTCCTTATCCCCCACTAGTTTAAACATGAAATCAGTCTGGGCATTCCTCCTCTGGATTTGTATATGGAAAAGAACTCATGAGAAGTTAGAACACAGCCTAGGGTGGTAGTTTAATGGGGAACCAGGTAAGAATTTCACTCCAATGAGACAACTAAGCATATTGTTTTTTCCTATACTATTTACCTCTTTTTGTGTGTCCCTCCCCTGAGAGTCACAGTGTCTATGTATAAATGGACATATACTTTAAATTAATTTATTGATGATACCAGTTGATACCTTTATTTGTGATATCTTCATCTTTCTCAAATCAATATCTATCTCAGGACAGCACAAATAGAAATCTAAAAGGTAAAAAGAAAAAAATATCCTGTGATTATCAGTTTTTCATTGCATATTCAAAAGAGCAAAGGCAACTCAATTATTTTAGATCAGTTGACAATCCCTTTGGATAGAAATATCCTTGCTCAGCAACCAAAATTGCTCACAGGGATAAGTTTGGCTAGAAAGCTCTGAAATGCTTGAAGTCCTGAGTCAGGAACATGAATGAGACAGCCTTGCAGACATCTCTTATTCCGTACCTCCTTGGCATTTACTTGGATTCCAACACTCAAAGAGGACAGATGTCTTACCATCCCTAAAATTCCCAGAATCCTCAGAAAAGCAAGTCACAATCGCTGTCCTGTGTGTCCAGCAGGGGGCCAAGTGCATCAACATGATCCACAGTGATTGCAACTGCATTGAACTCTTTTTTCAAGTCTTCTAC
This sequence comes from Daubentonia madagascariensis, assembly GCA_023783475.1. Classification (NCBI taxonomy): domain Eukaryota; kingdom Metazoa; phylum Chordata; class Mammalia; order Primates; family Daubentoniidae; genus Daubentonia; species Daubentonia madagascariensis. The sequence continues at coordinate 18,316,773 of JAKFHU010001569.1, forward strand.
ATTTAATTTTAATTATACTTGTCTCCTCTTTGATGTCTTGACAATTCATGGAAGGACACCTAAGTTATGCTAGAACGACAGGTAGAGAATGACAGCCCTGAGTCATAGTCAATTCATTTTTTAACTGAAATAATCACTGATCCCTGCAACATCAAATGGACTGAAATATGAAGGATTTGATTTGTTCATGGGAGTTACTGAAATAGCCAGATCATGGCATATCTGAGAGAATTATTCCTGTCATTGTAAAAATAGATTCAGATAAACTGAGCATTGATTTTCTTCATTATTTGGCCATGATCTATTATGATATCTGAAATAAACATTAATGACAGAACAGTTGATTTAGGTGTGCTATATAGATGAAGCCTGAATGTCTCCGCTATGGACATATATATTTTTCCAATTTTTATAAACAACTAATCAATTAGCTGGCAAAAGCCTCTATGGACCTACCATTTCACCAGCTTACCAACCATTCCACCATGAAAGAGAGACAGAGAAAGAGAAAGAGAGAAACAAAGAGAGATGTTTTTCTCCAAGCAATGTGCAAATAAAGAAATGAATGTTTCATTTTGCAAGGCCCATTTAAAAATATGAAGTGTGTATTACGTTTTTATTATAGAAAGTATTGAGAAGTGTCCAGACATTTAAATTTTTTTCACTATTTTTGCAAGGCACTTTGTCTCTATCTGGCCTTCTGTGCCGTGTGCATAAACTGGGATAACAGTCGTCAAAAGATAATATGATGTCTACCCAACAAATGAACCACTGGCAAGTTGTAACCTGCAGTTTTTCTTCCATGTTTCCACCCTCAAAAACATGTGTGGTCATGGTTTCAAACAGGGCAATGACCAATTGTTGGCCCCCAGCAAGAAAGAAAAACAGGATTATCTGTCAAATATAAACATTTATGATGATTTAAAATTCCCATTGAATCTATTTTGTGCACTCTATTATTTTAATTATTTAAGTGTTAGTTTTTCAAATATTAAACCTATATTTTATAGTTTTTTTATTAAAAATTAACAGTAGTGCAAAAGTCTATGAGGGTGCAAATAATGAAATAAGGAGAAGACATTTAGAGACATTTAAAGATTCAGTTAAATAGTCATGTTTATAACCTATTTGCTGGAAAAGTATTGTTACAACCACTTTGCATTTGCATAAGATTATAGTTTTTAAACTGCTTTAAAGACTCTTAAACTTCTGATATTTTAAATCTGCCTAGAGACAAACATCAATACAATGTCATATTTTAAATAATAAATAAGGAATCAGCTAAGAAAAATTAAAACTCATGCATATAGTCTTAAATGTCAATGGCCAAGAAATATAATGAATAGAAAAAGGTAGAAAGAAGGGTGAGTGACTCCCAGCATCTGGAAAGACAATGGAACACTTGAAAGCCAATTCACACACTAAATCACAAAACTGTATGATTGATAGATGGATGGATAGATAGATATGGACAAGAATCAGCATAAGACATTTTGGAATCCCTAAGAAGATTAATCTGATACTGACATTTGAGGAAAGACCTCATTATAAAATTGTCCTGTGGTTCTAAGGCAAGGATTCAGCACAGATACTTGAAATATGCAGGATTCCAAGACTGGACTATTATAAAATGCAAACACGTAGATAGACATAGGCCAGTGTCTCCCAGAATGGGATGAATGCGGAATGGTTTCAAATAGCATATAGACAATAAATAACATGACAATAGTTATTTCCTCTTTGATCAATATGATTAAGTCAAGGATCAAGTCTCATTATAATGTTATTGGGTCCTCAAAAGCTCCCTGGCATGTGGTAAACTCTCTTTAGTAAACAATCTACCAAAAACAAGCAAAAAACCATAAGCAGACTTCTATTTGGCAGGCATCCAAATATATTTCTACTTCTTCTTGGGTTTCAAGTCACAAACCAAGGTTTAGGTCATGGTATTTCACCAAGTGTTCCCCAAAATTGTGTGTCTTGCTCTGCTTGGACATGAAATAACCTGTAAGGAGCTTCAACACTGAAATACCTTCAGAATTGACTGAACTGAGAAGTTTTCTTTGTTTTCTTGGCCTCACACGTCTGTGATCACGATCCTGATCACACAAAAACACTTTAGTTTTGATGTCCCATCACTGCTGAGGAGGAAAGTAAACCCATGAGATATTTAAGTTTCACTGGGCTTTCTTTTCTTTGATATCTCAAACTCCAACCAGGCCTGACGTTATACAAGACAGGTATCTAGCATACCATCAAAGGAGGCTTCCTCTCAAACTCTTAAGGTAGGCTTTCTCTCATTTCTGTCAACTGGAAATTGGTCTGGATGTCACACCATGGATATAATCACAGTGATATATTACTTAATCAGACAGAATAATATCCCCTGACACTTTATACTTATTTAGAATTAAAATAAAATAAAATAATATGATTTTAATTAAAAGAGGATAATAAATATTTTTCAAAAAGGCATATGAAGAAGGTAACAATAGAAAGAATTTTTGTACACCTGCTTGCTCAACCTCCTGAAGTGTATCAGTGGTTCCTGGCCAAAAATCTCCCCTTAAAATCAAAACCACAATGAGGTATCACTTAATTCCAGTGAGAACAGCTTTTATCAAAAAGTCCCGAAACAACAAATGTTGGCGGTGATGGGGACAGATAGGAACACTCATACATTGCTGGTGGGACTGCAAACTAGTACAACCTCTATGGAAAGTAATACGGAGATACCTCAAAGAACTAAAAGTAGAACTACCATTTGATGCAGCAATCCCACTACTGGGTATTTACCCAAAGGAAAAAAAGACATTCTATAAAAAATACACCTGCAGTCAAGTGTCTATAGCAGCACAATTCACAATTGCAAAGATATGGAAGCAACCCAAGTGCCCATCAATACATGAGTGGATTAATAAAATGTGGTATATGTATACCATGGAGTACTACTCAGCCATAAAAAAAAGGTAATACCTCTTGTATTGACCTGGATAGAACTGGAGACCATTCTTCTAAGTGAAGTATCACAAGAATGGAAAAACACCACATGTACTCACCATTAAATTGGAACTAATCAATCAACACTTATGTGCACATATGGAAATAACATTCACTGGAAATCAAGCAGGTGGGAGGGGGGAGGAGGGGATGGGTTAAGTCACACTTAACGGGTACAATGTACACTATCTGGGGGATGGGCACACTTATAACTTTGACTCAAATGGTACAAAAGCAATTTATGCAACCAAAACATTTGTACCCCCCCAATATTCTGAAAAATAAATAAATAAATAAGAAACTATGTTCCATTAAAACCATGCACTCCAGAGACTCCATACTACTACATATGCCAGGTTAAAAGAAAGCCAGTGCTTTTGCCCATGCTGCCCTCTTCCTGAGTGGCATCCCTGCCTTCACATATGAGTCTCTGCCAGTGCTAGTATCACCTTCTCCAGGAAGTCTGCTTCAGTTGCCACCTGAAGCATTAGGTTTTCTCTTACTCCACTCATGTAGTAATTTACATGAATTTCTATTATAGTGTATAGCACACCACCTATATATTTGTTTACACATCAGTTTCCCCACAAAATCCCCTCCCCTCAATGTGAGGGAAAGAGGACAAGGCTCCATCATCTGTGCATCTCAAACCACAAGACCCAGGGTGGTGCCTGGTCTCTGGGAGCCATGGGAATGAATACATGTTAAATGAATATGTTACCAAATGGCCTCCCAAATTTGCTGCAGTTTCCTGCCCTTGCTGGAAGATCAGGAAGCTCCCCTAACCATATTTTATATACTTGGAGAGGGGGCAGATATAAGTTTAAAAATGTAACTAAAGGAATCTCCAAGTTGTATTCATGAGGAACCTGGAATGAAATGAAGCCCGTTTCCTATGCTTTAAAATTCCTGTGGTTGACTATTTCCTGCTCTAAATTTTTAGCTGAGGATGCTATACTATTTACAGAGAACGTGCTTATACTAACAGTCTTCCATTTGTCATTTAAATAGGACCTTCTATCATTTTTCCCTTAGTTTGTTAGTAGCTGTCATGTATAAAATTACCACAAATAAAAGAAGGAGGTGGAATATAAATGTTCAGCAGCGACACAGCATGGTAGGCAGAGGTGAGAAAGGAGGTTGCAAAACACTTATGTGCTTCCCCAGGGGGTGAGGAATGTAGAACAAGTCACATCAGGAGCCTAGTGGCTGTTCAGCCCAGATACATATGTATATATGTATGATTATTATTTTTTTCTTGGAGGGATAATATTTTAGCATCTTTCTGATTCACTATGCTGTACAGGCATCTGCTGCTCATAACTTAAAATATTGTACCTCTTTTTGCTGCAGGTAGCTAAGGCTAAGGCCATCCGTGCAAAACCTTCCTCAGCTTCAAGTCTCTTTCACCACAGAGAAATTTAATTTCAGCAAGGAAAAGAGGACAAGCTAGAGAGGGAGTGTCCCAGGTTGGAAAGCAAATGACAGGAAAAAGAAGAAGGATGTATTCTAGCTCCATAAGTGGAATTGCTCCCCACTCCCACCACCCTGCAAAGTGCAATTAAACAACTCTCAGTATGGACAGTGAGGAGCTAGTAAAGAATTTTAATCAAGGAAGAGGCATGATCATATTTGCTTTTGGGGAAGGTCTCATGAACTACAATATTGGTGATGAATTGGAGGGTGCCTGGCACATCTGCATGAAGAAAGCATGACAGCGACAGGAAAGAGTTGAGGAGCTATTTAGACAATACTTAGGGAGGGATTAGAGAGAAATTTAAAGAAGAGTGTCTAGGTGACTCTCAGACTTGAGAAGCCACTTATATCATGGAATTATTACAACACTTGACTACTAGTCTAATAAGGCTTCTATCGCATGATATAATGCCTATTCTGGCATCTAATTTCAGAACCTCAGATGAATCACATAGCCCTTCCGCACTTCTTTATTGTCAGACAAGAAAGGGCAGCAATCCTAAAGTACTCCCCCTACTCCCTACCTCCAATCTCATTTCTCAAGATATTCTCTCCCCCCCCAACTAAAGTAAGGTAGGATTACTTAATCAACATTACCCAATCAGTAGGATTAGATGATCTTTTAACTATGAGCTCTCCATTTCTGGAAATCTACGAATGAGGAGCCAGGCATCTCTAGTATGCTCTTAGGAATTGTCTGCAAAGGGTGTGGGAATACAAAAGCCCCCCAGTCTTATCCAGTTTTGTACCAACTGATGTGGCACAACAGTGGTATTTTCCAATGGAAATTAAAATGTATGTGAACAATATCCTTTCTCAAGGATCTCTGATCAGGCTTTATTAATATGACAGAATCAGGCCACCAAAGGATTCTGTGGACTAGTGTCACCAAAACACTTCTTCACAAGTTCGTGGGTAGAATGAGACCATGCAAACATAAGACCTGGGTTCTAGGTAGGCCTCTGTTTCAAGTTATCTGGGTAACTAAGGGCAAGTCATTCCCCACTCTCAGACCTAATTTTATTATCTATAAAATAAGAAATCTGGACTCTAAAGTCCTTTCCAGGTCTGATGTTTTGTGCCTCTGGGAATTTCTATAAAGTGTTGTCTCATGCTTTAATTTTCATGAATTCTAGCAAATGGGAACCAACGACTCATTCAAGGTACATTAATTTACCTGAAGTCTTTTAGGGCAACAGAAATAATGTAGCTAAAAAATAGTACTGATATTTTCCTTCTTCTTGCCAACCCAACAAACATCAGAGATAAGAAAAGGTTTAATGTTTTGCTTAATAGCGAAACACCACGCTCCAAGGGGTGACACGATTTACAACATACTTGATAAGGAAGTCATCGCCAAGCAGGGAAAAGCAAAATTTTTATTTTTTCCACTCGGAATTAAAAGCGTTTTTCATTGCACTCTATGCCCACGGCTTTAGAGTTTCAATCAGGTGCTACAAAGCTGATGCAAGACAACACAGAGCATTTGACTACGCTTTATCGCCTTAGCTGCGCAGCAGAACTGCGAATTCAGAATTGTGCCCTCTAGTGGAGAAACACTTTGATTGCAAGTTTCTTTCGCTTGGAAGGAGAATTTCCATCTGCAACTGTTTGGTATCATTTGTGTGTGTGTCAGAGTGGGGAAGGTTTCAAATGATTTGTGTCTTTCAGGGTCTGATTCTTCTCTGTGATTCAGTTTAAAGAGCACAAGACTGAAGAGTACCAAGTCTGAGTAAGTCCTAGGCTGGCCATCATGGAGCTTTGCAAGTCCAGGATCAACCTCTGAGAGTTCCAGTGTTTCCATTAATTATGTGAGTGTCAGCCTATGCTGGGGAAGGTTCACTAAAGGAAGCATAACAATACATCCACATGTGCTTTTTAAAATGTAAAGTGCTTCCTACCTATCAATTTCTATTATTAATAACATTTAAGAATATCTTTTAGCTTCTTGAATGCCTAAGTCAATATTAATAAGAAAATACTTTTCAATGTTCTTACCACAAAGAAATGATAAATGCTTAAGGTAGTGGATATGCTAACTACTCTGATTTGATCATTATACAACATATACATGCACTAGGACATCAGATTGTGCCCTGCATATATGTACAATTACAATGTCAATTAAAAATGATTGATTAAAAATTTTTAAAAATTAAATTGCAGAAGATAAATGTAAAAAATGCATCTCCAAATAATAAGTAATTTTTATATATTTGAATAGAAAAAATATTCTTCCACACTGATCCCCTTTATCAATCACCTCTCACACTTTATCCAGTGTCTTCTCTGAACTCACAACTGCACTCTTAAGTAAAAATTCTTAGCTGAACTTTGAATAGTTATCACTTACCCTCAAATCAACTGAAGAGTTAATAAGAGACATGCAGAGTTCCTGGGCTTAAATAAAAACAAAAATTATAATCGTTAGCAGAATCAAATAACTTAATAAGAAAATAATGCCACCTATAAGAAACCCACTTTAAGTATAAAGACACATGTAGGTTAAATATAAAATTATGGAAAAGATATACCATTTTTACATTAGTCCAATTTAAGATAGGATTCTTTCCCAAATAGCTTCTCTAAAGTTATTTAAATTCTGTATGGTAAAAGCACCTAAAATTGATGAATGACTATCTATAAGTGATGGGATTATCTATCCTTTTATTTTCTTTTTTATTGTTGTATTGTTAACAGTATAGCAATAAAATTATCTTTGTTAAGATAAAAGCATTTTCTCAAACCAATTGAAACATAACTATTATGTATCCATAATAATTAAAAATTAATTTTTCAAAAAAGCAGTGAGTAATTTAGTATGAAATTGACAAAGATTAACTACATTATCTCACTTCATGTATAAGCCTACCCTATCTCTCTCCCCAATTCTTTCTCCAAGAAACACACAAACCTGTTGCACACAGATAGCAAGTTGACTTCTTGCAAAGCATTCCTCCTATTTCCCTAGAAATGTTTGTGTAACATCCTAGTCTACACAATACCCATCTTCCCTCTCTTTATCACATGTTTTTGAGAACATTTTAAAAATTAAACGTATCCTTAGTGATTATGAAATAGAATATTTTTCTATTTGATACTAAGCAATTAACACTCCAGTATAATCAAACAAAGTAAGTGGTCCCTCTGGGTCAGCCTCCATGGTAATGCTACACAGTCAGAAAGGAAAGTCACAGGCAAGATTAATTAGTAAGAAAAAGGGATGTGAAGGGAATGCCAGGAGCAGGGCAGTGACACTGAGAATGGGAAGGTGGGGTGTAATATGGGGCCGATTTGAGGGTCTGAAACAGATGGCAGGAGCAAAGTGCACTTGGGTAGAAGTGGGAGGACGCAGTGGTTAGCCCAGCCCCTCCAAGAGCCCTGTGTCCTCACTTGTATGATCTGATGCCACCTTAAACCTCCAGGAAACCCTAGAGACTATAGAACTTCTTTGCTCTGAGCCACAGGAGAGTTCTAGCTTCCCAGAGACACTGACTGCCTTCCTGAAACCCCTACAGCCAAATCAAGTCCCCTTCTACTCTCTTACAACACCCTGAACTTTCCTTTACAGGACTTATGATACTTTAGATATAAATTTATTTATGGAATTATTTGTTTAATATTTGTGTTTTCTATTAGATGATAAGCTCCGTTCAGGGAAAGTTTTTTGTGTTTTTGCCGCTATATACCCAGTTCCTGGTACTAAGTGAATGCTTAGTTAATGTTTGTTGAATTACTACACACCTAGGCTATATGGCATAGCCTATTGCTCCTAGACTACAAAACCTGCACAGCATGTTACTATACTGAATACTGTAGGCAACTGTAACACAAATATTCATGTATCCAAACACATCCAAATTTAGAAAAGTCATGGTAAAAATATGGCATAAAAGATAAAATGTAGTACACTGTACAGGGCACTTACCATGAATGGAGCTTGCAGGGCTAGAATTTGCTCTGAGTGAGTCAGTGAGTGGTTAGTGAATGTGAAACCCTAAGACATTACTGTACACTACTGTGGATTTTATAAGGTCTCTAAACCTAGACTACATTTAGTTTATGAAAAAAATTCTTTCTTCAATAATAAATTAACCTTAGCTTACTGTAACTTTTTTACTTTATAAACTTTCAAGAATTTTTTAACTTTTTGACTCTATTGTAATAACACTTAGCTTAAAACATAAATACATTGTACAGCTATACAAAAATATTTTCTTTCCTTATATCCTTATTCTATAAGCTTTTCTCTATTTAAAATTTTGGTTTATTTTAATTTTTAAACTTTTTTGTTAAAAATGAAGACACACACACACACATTAGCCTAGGTCTACACCGTGTCAGGATCATCAATATCACTGTCTTCCCCCTCCACATCTTGTCCTACTGGAAGGTCTTCAGAGGCAATAATACCTAGGTCTTCAGAGCTGTCATCCTCTATGATAAAAATGCCTTCTTCTGGAATACCTCCTGAAGGACCTGCCTGAGGCTGTTTTACATTTAACTCTTTTTTTTAATAAGTAGAGGGAGTACACTAAAATAACAATAAAAAGTATAGTATAGTAAATATGTAAACCAGTAATAGTCATTATTAGCAATATCAAATATTATGTACTATACATAATTGTATGTGCTAGACTTTTATACAACTATCAGCACAGTACAAACATGTGAGTAATACACTGTGCTACAACATTAGGAAGACTACAATGTCACTAGGTGATAGGAATTTTTCATCCCTATTATAGTCTTAGGGTGTTACGTTATATATGTGGCCCATCAGTGACTGAAACATAGTTATTTTTATGTGACACATGACCATAATTAAGGGGTTGCAGATATAGGAGTTAAAATGATCCCAATTTACACATGATCACAAGAAACTCAGAAAGACTCTATGGACAGTTGCCTAATACTGCTAGCCTGGTTAACATTGCCAAACCTTTCCATAAGGCAGTCCCCGCCAGGCAAGTATGCACAAAACCACACAGGTTTGAGTTATAATCATTCAGGATCAGAATTATTGTAAATTATCTCAATTGACTGCTTAACTTTTTATAATACATTTTATAACTAATGTCCAGAATTTGGTGAACCACAAGAAACAAAACAGATCAGAAGAGAGAAAACATTTATAGCCCTCTATATTAGATACCTTTGGTGATAGATCTAAAGCAACTCCACATACCCAAAAAATGAAATTACTTGTAGGAGTAGATTTGTACTATTCATTCCACACTGTTTGGTTAGCTCCTTTGGAGGCACAGTAGAACAGGTTTAAGAGCATAACCTGTGGACTTGGAACTCATTATGTAACTACAAAGGGGTCTAATATAATCCTTAATCCTAACCTCACAGTACTAACCAACTAATCTGCTTAGCCTCCCACAATCGAGAACATGAACCAAAAGGACTCATGTGAAACTGTGTGCCCTTTCTTAATTTGTTCTTCTGCCCCAAAGGTCTGAACTCCCCTCCCGATGGTCCATCTGAGTTCCGCTTCCAGCAGTCAAAATAGCAGCTGGACTGGGAACAGCACTCTCCCAAGCAATCTAATTATGAGTTAAAATAAAAATAAAGATCGAAGAGATGGTTCTAAAAATTTTATTTAACCTACTAGGAGCCTAGAAAATGTGATATCTCTCTGAAGATATCAAAATGAATTTTCTAATTTTGCTAATCCATCCCTAAGAATGAACTTTGATGATGCTCCTGTCAGAGAACCATTTGCACGAGGCAAAGGCCCCTTTAGTTTTGTTCGTCTTCATAGCCCTCTTCTGTTTTCCAAAAATATTTCTCCTTGTACAGTCTTTTCGGTCCTAGAAACCTAAGGAGATTACACTCCTTCTCTTGGAAGAAATTTTATTTTTAGCCATGGATGTACCACCTCTAAAAAGAACCGAAGGAAGAAGTAAATGCTTACTCAAAAGTAGTTTCCTCACTCAGAAGGCTTCTCTTAGGGCGTTGATTTTTTTTTTTAATTGTCTTCATTGTCAACAGAGCAATTTGCAGTGGGGAAAAAGCTTTGAAGCCTCCCTGAAGGAAGTGAGGTGGCCTAATACAGAACTCCCTGTTTACTCCACCTTACTTCCTAGGGGGACTGTAAACACCTGTTCTTGAAAGGTTCTCCCCACAGGCATTATATTTCCTTTTCCTCTTTCATCCCTATCCCCACTGTTGAGTCCTAAAGGGATCAATACCATTAACTGGGTCATGAGGTTGAAATCTTATGATGTAGATGTTCTTTATGACAATATTCCCCCTTTCACTAAAATCTTTATATCCCAGGATGGGGAGTGGGGTGGAACTGCCCTTGTTACTAATGACAAAGAAAACTGAGACTCAGTGTTTGTAGAACAGATACTCCTCGACTTAAGGTGGGGTTATGTTCTGATAAACCCATCGTAAGTTGAAAATACCTTAAGTTGAAATGCATTCAGTACACCTAACTATTATACTATCATAGCTTAGCCTAGCCTTCCTTAAACACACTCAGAACACTTACATTAGCTTACAATTGGGTAAAATCATCTGGCAACACAGTACACTGCAGAGTACCAGTTGTTTACCCTCCTGGTCACGTGGCTGATTGGGAGCTGCAGCCCCCTGCACCACCAGAGAGTACCACACCACATATCACTAGCCTGGGAAAAGATCAAAATTCAAAATTTGACATTTGGTTTCTACTGAATGCGTATTGCTGTCACAGCATCATAAAGTCAAAAATTGTAAGCTGAGGCATCGTAAGTCAGGGACCATCTGTATATACGTTTTAGGTGACTGCCTACTCACAATGATTCCTGTTTCTTTGGGACCCTTCCCTGAGAGAATTTTTTTTTTTTTTTTAATGAAGCTGACATTCATGACAAGACCAGACAGCAATAGATATATGAACCAAGCTGGACCAATTAAGTGCTCATCTTCAGAAATTTGGACTGGGTTCTGAGAGGTGCCCAACTGGTCTCTGGGTTTTATGTGTAATGGTGGGATAGAACTATTTTAATGGCACTACTCCCAAAGTGAAATTGAAACTTCTGCTATTGAAACCCACAGAATATGCCTTGTTACCACTCATCTTGAAGCACGCAGCTTTTCATCTCTTTACAGGACCTGTGACCTACCACATAATTCTTTCTTTTCTTCCAGAAGCTATCTCACTTTATTTCTGTAATAAATAATCATGATTTTTATTTAATGCATCTTTTCCTGAAAACTTGCTAGGGTGGCACAAGACAAAACTAATGATTTATACTTAGTCTTCTTTCTGACACTGGAATTCACTGTTACTGGTATTATCAAAGAGGACAGGAATGTTCAACCCCTCCCCGTATTTCACTGTAAAGAACGCTTCCCGCTCTCTGTCCAGCCTCGTCCCGCCATTAACACGGGGCTCTCTTTACTGCTTTTAATCTGTCTTCATGCTTGTCTCGACCAGGCCCAGGTGTGGGCTTCTCTCTGCTCCTGCATTTCATCTCTTGTTGGGATTGTCAAAACCAGCTGTGCAGATCTTGACCATGATGCTGGTTGGGTAAGTGGATTGGCAGTCTTCCCTTCAGACCAGCCATTTTGAGATATGTAGGGGCTGTGACTACTCTGCTTTGCATTCCTAACCTACCTAAAGGATGTTCCAGCAACTCCTATTAATAATAAAGAAGAAATGCATTGTGTTGGGATATTGGACATTGGGCCATTTATCAAAAGCAGTGGTACTTCACTTCCCATTTGCCCTTATTTCAGAGCTTCTTGATCCAAAACTAGAAAGAGTGGATGGTAGGGAGAAGAATTTAGACACTAAAATTCACTTCAAATATCTTTGTACAGATTCATTCTTGGTGTGCTATTTGTAGGTTGGCCTGTATGAAGTTCAGAAGTTCTCAATCTGGACCACTCATTAGAATCTCCTGCAAATCTTTTAAAACTCCCAGTGCTCAGAAAGCACCCACGTCAAATTAAGTCAGGATTTTAGTGGGTGAGAACTAGGCATCAGCAAATGTGCAGTGAAGGTAGAGAACCAACCACTGCTCTATCTCCTACTCTCCACAATGAGCTTCACACCATTCTTTTTCTTTTCCCTCTTTTGACAACAAGGATCTCCGGATAAACTAATGAGCAGAGAGCCTAAGAAGAAGCCAGAAAGAGGCAAAGGAATGGAGAGATGAAAAATGCTGGGCTGGTGGTCAGCAAACAAGACAGGTTGTAGTAGTATGAGCAAAACTCTTATGCAAGATAATTTTTTATAAAATAGAAGAACAGAGTGCTTTGATTGGAATTATATTGGTCTAATAGACAAAATTTAACAGTAAAAAAAGTAAAGTTCTGGAATTAGGTGAAAATGTCAACTTATAGGAACAGGGAGAGGTGACCAAACATGAACCAAAGTTGAGAAAATGTATGTGTGTATTAGTCTACTCAGGCTGCCATAACAGAGTACCACACACTGGGTGGCTTAAACAACAGACGTGTATTTTTCACAGTTCTTGAGGCTGGAAGTCTAAGATCAGGGTGCCAGCATGGTCCGTTGCTGATGAGGGCTCTCTTCCTGGATTGCAGAAGGCTGCCTTCTCGCTGTGTGCCACATGGTCTTTCCTCAGTGCAGCCAAAGAGGAAGAGCGCTGGTGTCTCTTCCTCTTCCTGTAGGGATATCTGCCCTATCTAACTGGGGATCCACTTTTATGACCTCATTTAACTTTTATCACCTCCTCATGAGCCCTATCTACATAAACAGTCAAATTGGAGGTTAGCGCTTCAACATGTGAGCTTTGTGGGGAGGGGGGCAAAATTTAGTGCACAGCAAGGTGATTTGGTTGAGTCTAGAAAAATTATAAATGAATGACAACTATCAAAATTCGATTTTATCTCAAAGTATGTAATAATAATTTGATTATTTATTGAAGTCCACCATGTGACAGGCACTGTAACACAGTATAACGTACGTAACACATGGCCCTTTGTATACATTATCTTATTTAATGTACAGAGAGAGACTAATAGGATTGTCCAAAGATAACCTCCAGAAGTCCGTGACAACTGTAAGAGTTGATTGTGTCTAAATCAACCTACAACATTATCAAGGCCCCACATTGCCAAGGTCCCACGTCCTCCAAAAACCTGAAATCAATTTCCCAGAAAGTTACCAGGTACCGGCAAGCTTGTTCCCCAACAACTCTCTGCAGTTGGTGTCTAAACCCTGGTAGCTTATTCCCTAAACCCGAGCTCATGTTTGCATTGTAAGAAGGGAGATAAGGAGGCAGGATTCCTCCCTTGGAACTCAAACCCATCTAAATGCCACAGCTTCTCCCAGACCCCTGCAGGCGTTTCCATGATATAGGACGGTGTGACTCTTCTTGCTGAACTTTGGCTGGTCTTTTTCCTAAAAAAAGTCTCTTTCGCAAGTAAATCCTATTTCTTCATGTGGTGCTTCTCAAGTTTTTATGGGTATCTGGAAAACCTGGAGGATTTTGTTAACATGCAGATTCTGATTCAATCGGTTTGCTGGGGTACACTTCTCAGAGCTCTAGGTGATGCCACTGCTGCTGAAACAAGGGCCTCACTTTGAGGAACGAGTATGTTTCAGTAACATACTTTGTGACATGGTGTACTTAACCTTCTCCAACTGCCCATCACTCCTCAATCCGCACAACAATCTCCTGAATTATTCTTCTTTCTAATCCTAGTCATCATTTTATGCATTAGAAAATGAAGGCTTAAAGAGGCTACGGAATCATAGAACAAAAGACAAGTACTGGCGTTTCAGGGGTTTTTTTGGGCAGGGGGAAGAGACAACATCCATCTTTCTTCTGTCTTCTTTCTCTTTACAAATTCAGTGATAATAATCTGAAGGATTATAATGCACTATGATCATGCAAGCTAGGTTTGGGAAAACATTTAGAAGGAGCCTAGATTTTGATGTGAATCACAACTCACCAAGCAATTCACTGTCTTTCTTATACCTGAAAGCTATAAAGTACTAAGTGGCAGCTAGGATTGACTTCAGAAACAGCTAGGGGGCCACCAGTGTGGTACTGTTGGAACTTTTCATATTTTTCTTTCTTTTGGTTTTTCTCAAACCCATGACACCTAGTAAAGTTCTGGAATTAGGTGAACGGGTTCTTCTATGAATAAATGTGTTGATAAGTAAATGAGATTTTCTGTTAGACCCAAAGGTTGAATAACGGTATTCTCCCCTAGGAAAACCAGGAGGGAAAGAGACAGACAGACAGACAGTGCATACACATATACACATATGTATGTATATATACACACATACATGTTTTTACTGTTCAGTATCATATATTTTATTTAAATTTATATAAGATGTATATAAAAGACATATATAGAGAGTAGAAAATAAGTATAAAGAAGCAAACACTTTCATTTTTTTGCATGTCCTTAGAATGAACTAATCAGGATCACTTCAAAATGATACCAAAACCACATGATTCAAAAAAGAGATAAATTAAACTCATGAGCTGGTCTGTATTCTGCCCATTTAAAATAATTTAACATGAGTTTCAAAGTGATATTATAACCAGGTTCACTTCACTGAACCTATTTGCATATTTATCTGAATGCAAAGCACAGGATGAAAGTGAATTGCTGTTTAGCTTTCTTCCTTGGAGTTCTCTGCATGATCCACCTCTTGCTGATGGGCACAGCAAAGCCCCTAGGGAAGCATTTACAAAATAGGCTTACCAATTTGTTTGTGTGTATTACCCTCCTCACCAAAACGACAAAAATCACCATGATCGTGCAACTAAAGCAACTCTTTCCATTTAATCAACTGCTCCTACTCATTTTCCATTCTATTCTTACTTTGTACAGTTTTAATTTGAAATCATTATCCTATTCAACCTTTTAAAACTTATTTTACATATGTGACAAGATATCAAGTATTCATTAAGTACCTCTTATAAACTTGACTCTATGTTAGACACTGGATAGACTCAGATAAAAGTTTTAACGAGTTATTTTCTTATTATTATGAGAATAAAATATACATATATTAAAATTCCAAAAAATATAAAAGGATATTAAATTGACTCAGTTCACCCCATTTTCAATACCTCTTCTAAGAGTTTTAACTACTTTTAATTCTTTCTTTCTTCTGTATCCTCCCATAAAGTATATGTTTGTAAATGCGTGGCTGAGCACCTATAGTATACCCTTAAGCTACATACATATGTGTTTCTATATTTTCCAAGAAATTTTAATCCTCTAAAACAAGAAAGAGAACTTCCACATTTTCAGTGTTGTCCTCAGAATGGCACATAATACTGATTCTTGAATATAAGTGCCTGGCAATGTATTTGTTAGCTCACCAGGCTTCATATCCTATTCCCATTAATCCATTCTGCTTTGGATATTTAACTCTGTGTATGACCTTTTCCCTCAACTCCTACTATATTAAACAGCATTTCATCAAATTCTAATTTAAACATACAAATCAACTTGCTTATTTCTGACATATCTGGCTCCTTTTTTAAAGGATTACTCTGCAATTTGTCTATTTTATAATTCTACTATGTTTCCCTGGCTTTGATTAAAGGAAAGGCAATTGATATACAGGTGTATTTGTTATTTCACCAATAATACACTGTCAGTTACTCTAGCTTTATATTAAGTCTTGAATTCAGGTAGTATGAGTCCTCCACTTTGTTTTTGCTTCCTAAAATTGTTTATAGCTATTCCAAGTTTTTTATTTTTATATAAATTTTAGAATCATCTTATCAATTTCCATGTAAAACCCTGTTGGAACTTTTACTAACATTGCCAAGAACCTATACGTAAATTTGAGAGAATTAAAATGAAACCAATATTGAGTCTCCTGACTCATGAACATTAGTCTATCTCTCCATTTATGTATGTCAACAACATTTATGTTCTCTCAACATTTTTCAGTTTATAATGTAGAGGTCTTACATATATTTTGTTATTTTACCTCTAAGCATTTCATATTTGTATGTCATTGTAGTGGATATTGTAATATTTTCCAGTTGCTCATTGATAGCACACAGGAATACAGTTGGCTTTTGACTTTCTGTTTTGTGATTTTGCTAAACTAACTTACTGGTTCTAGTAGCTTTTGTACATTACTTAGGATTTTTCTACATCAATAAAGGATTATGTTTTCTGTGAATAAAGACAGTTTTACTTCCTTTCCAATCTGTGTAAGTCTTACTTTTTTCCTACTTTATTACACTAGTAGAATATCTTTAACAATATTTAACAGATATGGTAAGAGCAAACATCTTTCCCTTCTTCCTGATCTTAGGGAGTAAGCATTCAATACTTCACCATTAAGTGTGATGTTAGCTGTAGGTTTTTCATAGACGGTTTTTTATCAGCTTGAGGACATTTTCTTCTATTCCTATTTTTTTGGAGTTTTATTGTGAATGAATGTTGAATTTTCTTCATATGTTATTTCTGTACCTACTTAGACGACCATACAATTATTCTTTTTTAGTCTGATATTATGATGAATTACCTGGGGAGGATTCTGACATGTTCAACCAATCCTGCATTCCTTGGGATTATTTTCTTATTATTTCCATCTTTCTCTTTATTCTCAGTTTAAATTGTTCTTTTTTTACAAACTTCTTCAGAGTGAACCCTAAGTAATTTATTTTAGGCTTTTCTTCCTTGTTAATGTAAGTATTTAGTACTATAAATTTCTCTCTAAGCTCTTTAGCTGCATACTATAAATTTTGGTGTGTTGTGTTTTCATTATAATTGTGTTCAAAGTATCTTTTTAATTTGATTCTCAGCTTGACTGTTGTTGGTATATAGGTATGCTACTGATTTGTGTACATTGATTTTTTAGCCTAAGACTTTGCTGAATTTATTTATCAATTCCAGGAGTCTTTTGGCAGAATCTTTGGGCTTTTCTAGATATAAGATCATATCATCATCAAAGAATGATAATTTGACCTCCTCTTTCCCCATTTGAGTACCCTTAATTTCCTTCTCTTGCCTGATTGCTCTGGCTAAGACTTCCAGCACACTGTTGAATACAAGTGGTGACAGTAGGCATACTTGTCTTGTTCCACTTCTGAGTGGGAATGCTTTCAACTTTTCCCCATTCAGTATGATGTTGGCTGTGAGTTTGTCATATATGGCTTTTATAATTTTAAGATATGTTCCATCTGTTCCTATTTTGTTAAGAGTTTTTGTAATAAAAGGATGCTCTATTTTGTCAAATGCTTTTTCTGCATCTATTGAGATGATCATATGGTCTTTGTTTTTGCTTCTGTTTATGTGGTGAATCACATGTATGGATTTATGTATGTTGAACCATCCTTCCTTCCCTGGGATGAAGCCCACTTGGCCATGGTGGATTAATTTTTTGATGTGTTGCTGAATTCTGTGTGCTAGAATTTTATTGAGGATTTTTGAACCTATATTCATAAGGGATATAGTTTTCTTTTTTTGTTGTGTCCTTTCCTGGCCTTGGTATCAAGGTAACACTGGCTTTGTAGAATGAGTTGGGGAGGATTCCTTCCTTCTTGATGTTATGAAATAATTTCTGCAGTATGGGTACCAGTTCTTCTTTATAGGTCTGATAAAATTCAACTGTGAAACCATCTGGTCCAGGACATTTTTCTTGGAAGATTTTTTATTGTTGCTTCAATTTTGTTGCTCGTAATTGGTCTGTTCAGGAGTTCTATTTCTTCCTGATTGAGCCTTAGGAGGTTGTGTATTTCCAGGAGTTTGTCCATTTCCTCAACATTTTCCAGTTTATGTGCATAGAGATTTTTATAGTATTCACAGATGACATTTTGTATTTCTGTGGTATCGGCTGTAATATCTCCTTTTTCATTTCTGATTGAGCTTATTTGGGTCCTTTCTTTTCTATTTCTGGTTAATCTAGCAAGAGGTCTATCAATTTTGTTTATCTTTTCAAACTCAATGCCTTTCACAAAAGCTACAAAGAAAATAAAATACCTAAAAATATATTTAACCAAGGAGGTGAAAGATCTCTATAAAGAAAACTACAAATCACTGAGGAAGGAAATTGCAGAAGATGTAAACAAATGCAAAAACATATCATTCTCATGGATCAGCAGAATCAACATTGTTAAAATGTCCACACTACCCAAAATGACCTACAGATTCAATGCAATCCCCATCAAAATACCAATGTCATTTTTCGCAGATCTAGAAAAAATAATTCTATGCTTCATTTGGAACCAGAAAAGAGCCCAAAGAGCCCGAATAGCCAAAGCAACCTTAAACAAAAGGAACAAATCTGGAGGTCTCATTTTACCAGACTTTAAGCTATGCTACAAGGCTATAGTAACCAAAATAGCATGATACTGGTGCAAAAATAGAGACCTAGACCACTGGAACACAACAGAGAACCAAGATATAAAACCATTCACATATTGTCATCTGATCTTTGACAAAGTAGACAGCAATATACACTGGGGGAAAGAAGCCCCATTCAATAAATGATACTGGGAAAATTGGCAGCCAAATGTAGAACATTGAAACAGGATTGATATCTCTCACTACTCACAAAAATTAATTCAAGATGGATAGCAGACTTAAATCTAAGGCATGAAACCATAAGAATTCTGGAAAAATATGTTGGAAAAACTCTTCTAGATATTGGCATAGGCAAAGAATTTATGAAGAAGACCCCAACAGCAATCCCAGCAACAACAAAAATAAGTAAATGGGACTTGATTAAATTAAAAAGCTTCTACACAGCCAAAGAAACAATCAACAGAACAAATAGACAACCTACAGAATGGGAGAAAACATCCGCATGTTATACATCTGATAAAGGGCTAATAAGCAGAATCTACAAAGAACTCAAGCAAATCAGCAAGAAAAAATCAAACAATCCCATTAAAAAGTGGGAAAAAGACATGAACAGAAGCTTTTCAAAAGGAGACAGACTAATGGCCAATAAACATATAAGAAAATGCTCAACATCACTAATCGTCAGAGAAATGCAAATCAAAACCACAATAAGATATCACATAACCCCAGTGAGGATGGCTTTTATCAAAAAGTCCCAAAACAATAGATCCTGGCATGGATGTGGAGAGAAAGGAACACTTATAGACTATTGGTGGGACTGCAAACTGGTGCAACCTCTATGGAAAATAATACAGAGATTCCTCAAAGAACTAAAAGTACACCTACCATTTGATCTAGCAATCTCACTACTGAATATTTAAAGGAAATAAAGGAAAAAAGTCATTTTATCAAAAAGTAACTTACACTAGAATGTTTATCGCAGCACAATTCACAATCTCAAAGATGTGAAATCAACCCAAATACCCATCAATTCATAAGTGGATAATAAAATGTGGTGGATGCACACCATAGAGTACTACTCAGCCATAAAAAAAAATGAATTAATATCTTTTGCAACAATCTGCAAGGAAATGGATTCCATCCTCCTAGGTGAAGTATCACAAGAATGGAAAAACAAACACCATGTGTACTCACTATTAAATTGGAACTAACTGATCAGCACTCATGCACACAGATGGAAGTAAAACTCAATGGAAATCAAGCAGGTGGGGGGGAGGAAGGGATGGGTGAAATCATACCTAACTGGTACAATGTACATTATCTGGGTGATGCGCACACCTATAGCTTTGACTCAAGTAGTGCAAAAGTAATCCATATAACGAAAACACTTGTATCCCCATAATATTCTGAAATTTTAAAAAATCTTTTTATTTTCTTTCTGACATGTTGTTTGGTCCATGGGTTATTTAAAAGTATGTGTGTGGTTAATTTGCAATTGCCTAAGAACTTTCTATTTATCTTTCTGTTATTGATTTCTAGTTTTATTCCATTGTGTTCAGAAAACATATTCTGTTTGGTTTCAATTATTTTAAATGTACTGAGTCTAGTTTTTTTGGCACACTATATGATCTATCTTTGTAAATGTCCCAAGTGCACCTTCAAATAATGTGTATTTGGCTATTGTTAAGTGAGGTTTTCTATAAATGTCCTTTAGGTCAAGTTGTTTTTTGTCTACCACGTCTATCCAATGCTCAAAGGACAAAAGTTAAAATCTGTAACTCTAGTTATAGATTTCTTTATTTCTCCTTCCAGTTCTATTACTTCTTGCTTACTGACTTTTTGAAGCTCCTTTATTAGACGTATGCACATTAAAGTCTGTTTATGTTCTCTTGATTAAGTGACCTCTTTGTCATTATGAAATAATGTTCTGTCTCTTTTATAATTCTTATATTATAATCTACTTAGTCTGATATCAATATAGTTACTTCAGCTTCTTTTTATGAGTGTTTTAATGTTATATCCTTTCAATTCTTTTACTTTTAACTTCTTTGAATCTTTAATATTTAAAATATTTCTTTTAGATAGAATAAATCAGGTTTTGCTTTTTTGTGAAATCTGAAAGTCTTTGCCTTTTATTCAGGGTGTTTACTTCATTCATTTTACTTCTTGCTTAACAACTTTATTAAAATATAATTTATATGCCATAAATTAACCAATTTAAAGTGTACAATTCAATGAGTTTTAGTAAATTTGCTAGGTTCTGCAACCATCAGCATGATCCAGTTTTAGAACATTTTTATCACAGAAGATTCTTCATGCCCATTTACAATTAATCCTCAGTCCTGTGCCCAGCCCAAGGTAAGCACTAATATACTTTCCATCTTTATAGATTTTCCTTTTCTGGGTATTTCATATAAATTGAGAATAACTTGGTTTTTTGTGTCTGGCTTTTTTCACTTAGCTTAATGGTTTTGAAGTTCATTCATGATGGATCATGTATCAATATTTCACTTTTTTCTTGTTGAATAGAATCCAATTTATGGATATAACATTTGTGCTTAAGCATCTATCAGTTGATGGACATGTTGGATCATTTAGATTTTATAGCTACTCTGAATATAAACATTTAATTTCAAGTTTCTGTATGGACATATATTTTCATTTTTCTGGGACATACTTAGGAGTGGCATTGCTAGGGTTCTATTCTACAATTATGCTAAACTTTTTTTAAAAACTGCTAAACTGTTTTCCAAAGTGGCTGTTTTATTTTACATTCATACTAGCAATTTATAAAGTTTCACATTTCTCCAAATCCTCATCAATATTTAGTATTGTCTGTCTCTTTAATTATAGTCATTCTAGTGGGTAATGAATGGTACCTTATTGTGATTTTGATTTGCATTTCCTTAATGACTAATGATGAAGCACCTTTTCATGTGCTTATGAGCCACATCTTCCTCCAAGAACCATCTATTCAAATTTTTGCCCTTTTTTTTAGTTGGTTTGTTTGTCTTCTTATTATTGAATTGTAGGATTTCCATTTACTTTTACTGGTGTAATTGAGTTTAAATCTACTTGAGATTTTTTTTTCTTTCCCACATTTGTTCTTTATTCTTTTTCTTATCCTGCCTTCTGTTGCATTGAGTTTTTTAAAATTCCCTTTTAAACTTCACCATTGGTATATTAGCTGGAACTCTGTTTAATTTTTATGTGGTTGTTCCAGAGGTTACAACTTTAACTGATCACATTCTAACTTCAAATGATGCTATATCTGTTCATATATAGTACAAGAACCCTATAACAGTATACTTCCATTTCCCCCCTCCAGGCTTTGTGCTATTATTGCCATATACTTTACACCTACAAACATCCAATATGCAGCTATTTTTATTTTGCTTTAAGTAGTCAACTACTTTTTAAATGGATTAAAAAATGAGTAAATCGATTTTATACTTACCTACATATTTATCATTTCCAGTGCTCTCTGTTCCTTTGCACAGATCCATATTTCTATCCCGTACATTTTTTTATTCCTACTAGAAGAGCTTCCTTTAACATTTCTTGATGTGCTGGTCTACTGGTGATGAATTCTCTCAGCTTTATTTATCTAAAAATGTCTTTTGCTTTTTAACTTTAAAAAAATCTTTACTATTGAAATGAACAGAAAAACAAATGAACTATAAAATTAATAAATAAGAGAATTGACATAGAATTATTTTTAGTACTCTAAGACTGTCACTCCCATGTCTTACATCTTATGGTTTTTAATAATTCTAGTGTCATTCTTATCTTTGGTCCTTTGTATATAATGTCTTTTTATGTCTAGTTTAAGATTTCTCTTTACCCCTGATTATTAATAATTTGCTTATAATGTGACTTGATGTGGCTCTTTATGTTTCTTCTACTTAGGGTTCATTGACCTTCTTGGGTTTGTGAGTTTATTGCTTTCAGCAAATTTGAAATATTTTTAAACCATTATTTATTTTCTTTCTGCTTCCCCCCACTCCTTTCTACCTCCTCTCTCATCTCCTTCTGGGACTCTAAGTATACTTAAATTATACTATTTGCTTATCATTTTCCCACAGCTTATTGAGGCTCTGTTAATTTCTCATTCTTTTTTCTTTATGTGCTTCATTTTGAATTTTATTGTTTGCTATGCCATCAAGTTCACTGATTTTTTTTTTTTTTTGTGGAATCTAAGCTGCTATTAATCCCATCCAATAGGTTTTCACCTTAAATATTTTTTTTTTATTTTTAAAAACCCCACCCCATTTTGGTCTTTTTAAAAATGTCCTCAAATTCTATCTTTATAATGTTCAGTTTTTCTGTATCATGGAATATATTTTAAATAGCTGTTTTATTATCCTTGTTGGATAATTCCATCATCTCTGGCATTTCTGTAACTGTTTTCATCGATTTCTTTTTCTCCTGGTTGTCATATTATCATTCATTTTTGCATGCCTGGTAATGTTTTATTATATACAAAACATTGTGACTATTGTGTTTAGCATGCTGCTGGATTTTTCTGTATTTTAAAAAATACTGTTTCACTTTATTCTGGCCATGTGGTTAACTTACTTGTGAATCAATTTGATCCTCTCTAAACATGCTTTTACATTTTATCAGGGCAGATCTAGAGCTGCCTTTTTATTTTAGCCCAACTACTAAAATGCTTATAAGAATTCTTCTAGAAGTTCCATGTATTAGAAGGTCTTTCCACTCTGGCTACTAGAAATAGGAGTTATTCACAGCCTTATAATAGTTCCAGGAATTGTTCAGACTACAGATTTCTGATGGTTATGTTCCTGAGCTTGGTTAGTTTCCTCACATGCATACACAGTTCAGTACTCACCTGTAGGGGAACTTCTTTAGAGGTTTACAAAGTGCAAGCTCTTGAGCCTTCATACTTGCATGGGCCCTCCTCCTCTCTCTCTCTCCAACCCCCTCTGACTCTATCTCTATCTTTTTCTCCAGCTCTTTCCTCTCATATTCTGCCCAAGACTTATAGCCATTGTGGCTTCCTCAAACTTTGTTCTCCAGTTCACTGACTGAGCAAGAATACAAGGTTGTTTCAGTTCCCTCTCCTTGCTCTCTGGCCTAGAAATTGCCTCTCTAAAGCAACAACTTGGACTCAACTAGTTTGTTTTTCTTCTCTCAAAGATTCCAGTCCTACGCTGACTATTATCCAATGTCTAATCTGTGTATTTTTTATCTATTTTGTCTGGTTTTCTTATTTAAAGTTGTGGTAAATCTGGTCCCTGGCCAGAAGGAGAAATGACCGATTTTATCTCTTTTCTTTTACTTTGCTGATGGATTTTAAAATTAATGCCAGGCTTCATTGCATTTAATTTCAACATGTTTCATGTGTGTCTTCTTTAAAAATGTCTACATTTTTTACATAATCACAATTTCATTTTCATGATACACAAATTAACAGTAATTCTTTGGTTTATCTACTGCTTAGCCATAACCAAATTACTCCAGTTTTGTTCAAAATGTCTGTTTACAGTTGAGTTGTTTGAATCAGGACCCAACAAGATTTACACAATCTGCTTTATTCATTTTTTTTCTTTTTTCTTTTTTCTTTTTTTTTTCACTAGCCATTGACTTATTGCAGAAACCAATTTTCCACATTCTAGGTGTATCTATTTTCTTTCTTGTGACAGCATTTAACCTATTTCTCTAAATGGAAATAAGCTCTAGAGGCTTAATTAGATAATGTATATTTATAAGTGTTTCATATTTATCTTTTATTTTTCTGATATATTTTATATATGCTTTAGATTGAATCACACCACAAAGCACATGATATCTGATAGTCTTACTTTTTTAATTATACTAACATTAATCAATTGATTTAGGTTGTGACAGCATGATACTACTATTATAAAAAGTTTTACACAATAAAAAATAAAATCAGAGTTCACAGTGATAATGTCAATTAAAATTGTGTATTACTAGATTTTTTACTTAACTTCTTTGATTTTTCTACTTATATGTTTTTTCTATGACATTGGAAATTGTGGTTACTGATATGAAAATAACCACATATTTATATTATCCTACAATAATAGATGTAAAAGAGTTTTGAAATAATACCAATGTTACTACTAATAACCAGAGAACTGAATCAACTTGAAAATGTGTTTGCAACTCTACTTGTCTTTAGAATATATACGCTAAATTTATATAGTGAAAATACTATTTCTGAAACCTCTTAAAACAATTTATTCTCTCTTTGGCTAATGCCATCAACTTGATAGATATTTAAGTTCATTCATTTTATTTTTTAATTTGTAGGAGTTACTCTATCGTGTCTTTTTTATTCAATGTACTTTTGAAAACGTAAATCACTCATGAGTTTCAAATGTCAACATTATTTAACAAGGTATTTTCAGAGAAATCTTGTTTCTATAACTGCTTCCTTTTTTGAGTGTTTTATTTTGTTGTATAACTATATATATATACATACACAAGTGCTTGCATAATAAATATACTCTTCTGAACCTTGCTTTTGTCATTTGGCACTATATCCTGGAGGTTACTCTGTATCAGCTTATGACAGAGGGCTTCCTCATTCCTTTTTAAGACACATGGCACTCCATTCTGTGAATGGACTATTTTATATTCAACCAGAAACTATTAACGGGCTTCTGGGATATTTCTAAGCTTTTTGCTTAAAACATAATTTTTAATGGGTAAATTATATAGGTCTAAGATAACTGATTTAGCCAGTCTTATACCTTCAAGCAGTTATTTCCAATATTGTATCATTATAATAAAAAATGCTCTAATGAGAATCCTTTAGCAAAATTTATAAATAAATCCTAGATTATTTTATTAGAACAAATTCTTAGAAGCAGAATTTCTGCATGAAAATCTTTGCACTTATTTAATGTTTTATTCTTATTGGTTTGAGTCCTATTTAGACAGCCTATGACATATAATAATCCTGACAATAATGCCTGATTTGACCATTCCATAACATCATTCTGTTATCCTAAATATGGAGGGTTTTTTTTTTCAAATCTAAAACTTATAGACATCAAAAAGCTGAATTTACAATAGTAATAAAAACTATTTTAAAACATGGATATAGTCTCCATTACGGAAATACCTATGACATGAAGGTAAGTTTGGTCTGTCAAACTGACTAAACAAATGAAAGTTTTGCTCGAAGGCAATATTTAAATAAATTTTATCCATGTAGATTGCTCTAATTTTAGTGGTTGGAGTGTATTTTGAATACGTACTTTGAGTTTTAAGAACGAGTCTTTTTCTATTGCTTTATTTTTAAACATGCCCTTTTGCACGTAGCACAAATGTAGAAAACGTTGAGGCTATTGCCAAGTTTCTTAGAAACCTGCAATGTGACATTGCTGAAAAAGGCAAGGTGTTCTACACGGTTCTCATTGAGAAACTACCCATAGGGTCAAGGTTAGCTGTCTCTGAGTAAAGGGAAGAAACTCAAGAAGGAAGGGGGTTGAGACAGTCATTCTTCTTCTACAATCATAAAGACCTTAAATAACTTCCCCTGAAGAAATACCCCCGACACTGGTGAATTAACTCCAAAAGGTTCCACCGAAAGCCACTTCTACAGGAAACTGTGGGGGAAATACATTTGACCAGTTAATGTTTTCATTCTGACCAAGGAAGAAAATAATGAACTTAGTACAAAGCTAGGAAGCTACATACCAAGTAACAGATTCTATGTAAGGACAGTTTGTATAAAGATAAAATTGCTGCCATCTACCAAAGACAGATTCAATAGAGCAGAAACCCTTGGCCAACAGAAACCACTGGCACCCAAGGTTCCAGAAAACTATCTGAGAAGCCATCATATAGAAAATTAGGGTAAGGAAGCAACTATGATACAGACTTCATCTGAGTTTTACAAAACATAAAATTAAAAAGACAAAAGGTCGGAGGAGAGAGAAGAGGAACATTATGAGAAAATAGTCTGCGAGTAGAGCTCCACTGGACAGAGAGAATAATAATTCTGACAGGGTAGAGATTCTAGAGATAAAGACTCTAGGCCATAATCAGTAAACTCAAATACCTTAGCAGTGGTCCCCAACCTTTTTGGCACCAGGGACCAGTTTCATGGAAGGCAATTTTTCCACGGACCGGAGGAGGGGAATGGGGCGTGGGAGACGAGGGTGGTTTCCGGATAATTCAAGCACATTACATTTATTGTGCACTTTATTTCTATTATTATTACATTGTAATATATAATGAAATAATTATACAACTCACCATAATGCAGAATCAGTGGGAGTCCTGAACTTGTTTTCCTGCAACTAGACGGTCCCATCTGGGGGTGATGGGAGACAATGACTGATCTGACAGGAGGCGGAGCTCAGGTGGTGATGCGAGCAATGGGGAGTGGCTGTAAATACAGATGAAGCTTCGCTCCCTTGCCCGCCACTCAGCTCCTGCTGTGCGGCCCAGTTCCTAACAGGCCACGGACTGGCACTGGTCTGTGGCCTGGGGGTTGTGGACCGCAGCTTTATAGGACCAGATATAAATTCAGTGGTTGACATCACATAGTGTCAATGACTGAAGCCAATCAGACAATAGAGGGTGGTGGATAAGATGACACTGAAGAGTACTCTCCCACATAAAGGTAGCAGTGGCTACTCATACCCAACTAATGGTTACCACTAAGGAATTTGGGTCCAGGATTGCCATATTGTCTGATTTTTCAAGAAAAGCCAGAGAAGTTTTGTGTAAAAAGATAAGTTATGTTAACAAAAAAATCTTTTTAATTATTTTTTAATTCTATATAGGCCAATCAAAACATGTCTGCAGGCCCCTAGTTTGTTTTCTCTCTAATTGTTCTCAGGTTACTGGGCCTTATGAAGCTGTTACTCCTACTGGGCTTCATAATCCCCTTATACCAGAGAAATGGCAGATTTTCAAGTACCATGAACTTTACCAGTAAAGCCTATCTTTAATTTTAGGGAAATACATAGTTCTAACTGACCTTGAATTGCACAAGCTCCGCTACCTCCTAAGTTAACAATGTTAGTTCAAAATATGCTTCAAATATCTTTTATTTTACAAAAACTATAAAGCTAAAATAGGGCTATAACTTGCCAAATTTCAAACTGGTTCACAGGGATGAAATTCAATCTTTTCTCATCTTGCTAATGAAAATGGCACACTGGGCATTTCATGCCTTCAGCATTTTATGCAAAGATGCTGATGCAGCCTTCTGAAAATAACAGAAAAGGAAAGACCCATCCCCACCACCCCCAATAATCAATGATTAATGTTCCCACTGAGATGACCAGATATTTTGGTGCTGCATATGAGACATTACTTGCAAGTTCAGCCTGGTGAATTTTAAGATCACAGTTTGGAGTTGAGATTTTATAGCTCCTGATATAGTATTATATTTATTTCTATTTCTTTTTCAAAGTCAGTAGTTATTTTTAATCTTAAAGAAACTTTTTTTCCATATGAAAATCCACGCCCCTTTTTCCATCACCGTGCCTCTCTCCACCCCCATTCTACAAATCCAATTTTGTTAGAACGAGGGAATACATAGTGGGAAAACACATTAGAGATCATCCTGGTCAAATCTCTCATTCAGTGGAGAATTTGATGTGGAACCCCCAACAAATGACCGTTTAGTCTTTGCTTAAATAACTGGTGAGTTTTACCCAGCCCCTAAGAATTTTGGCTAGTATGGAGAATTGGAAAAATGTGCCTTGGAATTCTCCCCCCCCCATCTCAAGTGAACACATAATGAAATGAAAGATCCCTGCAATCTACTCTCACCTATCATGTTCTGCTCTCTTGTCAGTAATCCACAGCACCAACAAACACCCAACAGACTGGAGTCCTAAGCACCAGTCGTGACTCACAAGTATCTGATTATTTAAAGCAGTGAAATATCACATT
This sequence comes from Daubentonia madagascariensis, assembly GCA_023783475.1. Classification (NCBI taxonomy): domain Eukaryota; kingdom Metazoa; phylum Chordata; class Mammalia; order Primates; family Daubentoniidae; genus Daubentonia; species Daubentonia madagascariensis. The sequence continues at coordinate 18,345,423 of JAKFHU010001569.1, forward strand.
TGGCACCTCTCCTGAGAGGCAGCTGCTGTGCTTAGCTGGTGTGTGAGCAGTTGGTGGGTCCTGCCCACTGGCAGGCCAAGTCAAAAATAGTTAGTGCCCACGTCAACAGTCAAAACCACATGGTTTCACTGAAATCCCAGAATTTGTGGAGCTAACTTGGCCAAAATGAGGAGACAGAAACCTGTCTGAAAGTCAAGGCAAATAATCTGCGTAGTGTGCTGGCCTTTCTGTCCTCATAGGGGAGTACAAATGACTGACCTTGTGGGATTGGTCTGAATTACTTGAGTTTGTGATAAAAATACATTACCATTAAAAACCAAATGACTTAACTATGGATAAATAATTCCAAAATCAAAATAATAAACTATTTTAATTATTTACAGAAAAAAACATATTTTGCTGTGGAATATGGGTGCATTTTGAAATATTTGATTTAATGTGAGGATCTCTAGTAGGACAAGTGCCTAGGGCTCCTAGAGCCCATAAAACAACATCCTGGAAGCTGTCCTCATTTCCCCTGTTTGTGCCCATGACACAGCTACTAATCTTTGATCAGTTACATATCTTGAAAATATCTTCCAAGTAATGTCTTTCCACTTTTCGGTGAGTTTATATGAAGAAGAAGTGCTTAATTTAATGTACTTGGTTTTTAAAATATTTTCTTGTACATTTTGTTTCTTATGCATTTTAAGAAATATTTCACATCATAAGATTTAAAATTGTTTTCTATATTTTCTCCTAAAAGGGTTACAGCTTTGCCTTTCAGAAATAAGCCTTTAATCTAGCCAAAATTATTATATATGTATGGTGTGAGGTAAGAATGTAATATCATTTTCTCCCAGCATGATAACAAATTGTTAGCATTTATTTTCTCACTGATCTGTAAAGCTACTTCTGCTGCATATGAAGATGTCACAGAAATAGATGCTGTCTCAGCGCTCTTGGCTCTTGTTCTTGAGGCAATTTGTCTACCATGCATAAATATCACTGCATTAAATACTGTAACTGTGTAGTAGATTCTGATTTCTTGTAAAGCCTGTCTCCGTATTAGATTCTTCTTCAGCAAAGTTTTGGCTATTTCTTCCCCTCAAATTTTGAGAATCAACTAGTCAAGTTTCTCAAAAACCCAAGCTTAATTTACAGATATTGGGCATCTTCTATGATAATGCGTTTTCCAGTCTGCTAACATGTTACATCTCTTTATTTATTTTATTTTTCCTTAATGGCTTTCAAAAAGTTTTGTAACTTTTTTCTATAAAGGTCTTATGCATTTTTGTTAGATTTATTCCTAGGTACCCTTATACTTTCTGCTATTGTAAATGTTATCATTTTAAATTATATTTCTGTTTATTGATGGTATATAAAAATTCAACTTTTCATGTCTTATAGCCAGCCACATTGATAAAATCTCTCATTAATTCTAATAATAAGTTGAAGATACTTTTTTTAATTTGGGCAATCATTTTCTGCAAATATTAATAATTTTTTTCATCCTTTTAAGATATATTTTATTATTCTTTCTTTTTCGCTATCCTGGCTGCACTTAATACACTAAAGTTAGAAAATAATGTTGAATAGAAGCTGTTATGTTGGTCATCCTTGTCTTGTTCCCAACTTTACAGATAATTTTTCACTAATAGTGATAGATTTTAAAAACATTTTTGTAGATACCCTATTTCAGGTTAAGAAGGTTTTCTTCTATTCCTAGTTTAAAAAATACTTATAATAAATGGAAGAGTGTTGAATTTTATCAAATTTCTTTTCCATCTTTTTACAAAAAACTATATGTTTCTTTCTCTTTTAATTTCTTTATGTAGCAAACTTAATTTATAGACTGCTTAAGCAACAAAATACTCTGCTTCCTGAAGTATATTGAAGGAATATTCTTTTACTTCCTATTCTTTGGAAAACAGGTAATATTAAAGCTATCCCTTGAAAGTTTAGTAAATTTCTTTGCATGTGAAACACTCTGTATCTCGTATTTTTCTTTGTGGAAAGAATTTATATTACTCAATTCTTTTAATTGAGTAATTACAGAAATATTCATGCTTTCTATTTCTTCTGTAGTAAGTTTGGATAAATTATGTTTTTCTAAGCATTTGTATATTTCATTGAAGTTTTCAAACCCATTGACACAAAATTATCCATAGTAATTTCTTATCTCCTTTTGAATCTCTTCTGTATCTGTAATTATAATCCTTTTTCTATTCCTAATATTGGACATTTACGCCTTTTCCTTCATTTCAGATCAATCTCACCAGATATCTATTTTATTAGTATTTTCAAAGAACAACTTTTGGTTTTGTCATTTCCACAACTTTATCTTTGATTTCTTTTTTTATATTTTCTGTCTCTAATGTAATTATAGTCTTTCTTCTACATTCTCTTGGGTATATTCTGCTGTTCTTTAACTCTCTTCTTAAGTTGAATATTTAACTCAATTAACTTTAAGATCTTCTTTCACAGGCGTAAAAGAAGCCAAACTAGTATTTGTGACTAATAACAATTGCATATATTTCCATATCATGTTTCTATGCAGGAATCTCAAAATATCACTTATACTTATATCTACTTAAAAATTATAGTTATTAGATGTACTGCTAGATCTTATTATTAATTAATAAAGTACATATATTTCTAAACCACAAATTAAAAAAAATTGAAAACTCCATTTCTTTGTAATTGGTACTTTTGTACTTTTATATATTTAATCTTATGCAACAGTGATCACTTTTACATGAAGGAACCAATATGCTTTATCAAATTTCCATAAAGGGAAAAAAAGTTAAAATCACCTTTGGCAGAGCTTAATACAGGATTCACAGATTTAGCTTCCTCACTTTGCCAGTGTCCAAAATCTCTAGATACTAGTACCTATATGGTTGTTACCCTTCATGTAACCATACTTTACCATTCCCTGGTTTGCTTTCTTTTTCATAACTTACTTCTTTCTGCTGTGTTTTTAGCTCACTGGGTTATATTTTGTCAGTTTCTTTTCGCCCTTGGATATTTTTCTTACTTTGTAGCAAATCCAATAATGCGTTAAATATTATATTTGTGGTAACTTTCAAGGAACTCATTGTATATTAGCAAAAGGATCCTTTACACTATGTAGCCCATTAACCTGCTGAAAGTAAAAGTCTTGTCCAGGATTTTCCGACTTTTTAATTTAAGCTAGGTTGGGAGAAAGATCTATCATAATTTATTTATCATTCTGACCTTCAGATTTATATTCAAGAAGGATTCTATCCTTTTAAGAACAGTCTTCCCCAGTGAGACCTTACATATCTTGCACATCTAACCAAGAAGCATTCTTCCCTAATAGCAAAATTCAAAATTTTAAATCTGGATAACTAGTACTCAGGTTCTTCAGCATCGATTGCTGCCACCAGCTTTGGTAAGGACATATACAACATTCTCTCTAGTAAAATAGGCTCCCTATAAACATCAGATCATCCATGAAGCACAGTGCCCTGGTCCTCCCTCAGGGCTTTGTGTCCCCTCCTCTTTCTCTGCTTCTGCAGCTCTCACAGCCCAGGCTTCTGGGTGACGCCTCAGCTGACATTGCCATGGCTCGGTGGGTTCCTCAACTTCAAATGTTCCTTCAGAATCTCATGCAATGACCAGTATCAAAAGAATTCTATCTTTTTTCTTAAATCCTATACTATTCATCCTAATTGATTATCTATTCTTTCTGTATCTTTCAAGATTCTGATTCTCAGTGCCATTTTGCTTAGATTCCTACCTAAAAGTGTAAAGGTACTCCACTAGTCAAGCAATAAGTCTTGTTGTCCCTCAGAAAACCATATAATTGATCTCCCTCTCATTTTCTTTCTCTCTCTGTCTCCTCTCTCCCTCCCACACAATATATGACACACATATATATATTATACATATATGTGTGAAGGATGCCACCTTTTTTGCTGATTTATATTAAAGCTATACCCTGAATATTATCAAGGTGAATGAGAAGGGCAATATTTGAGCCATAATTTTAGACTGTTTTTCTTTGCTTTCAAATAAATAATTCTGTACCTGGTTGCTCTAATTTGTGTTTCTCCAGCTGTACTTGAGCAAGTTTACCTTACTACACCCTTATCAGCATTAGTTGTTATTGTTCTATTTAGGCTTTTCCAATTTCATAGGCAAAACACATTCTTGTTTTAACTTATGACTAGTGATGTTGAATATTTTATGTGCATTCTTACAGGAGCTGACTGAGTTATTCTAAAATGAACTCATTGTCATTCCAAAATGAACCTTATCTTTCAAACTTAGGCCAAATTGTGGTTACTGTAATAATTAACTACTTGTTTTCATATAATCTTTTTGGAGAAACTGCAGGATGTAATTATTTTCAAAGGTAATTAGATCCAATACTTATTGCCTTACTGCTCAAATTCATATATCTTTTCTAACTCATTTGCTTTAATTATCAAGGAATTAAATTAAATAAACTGAGTGATTTAAAGTACCTGAATAATAGCCCCAGCTCTTTTTTAGGTATAAATACAGCCTGCAGATATTTTTATAAGACTTCGAAACAGATTTGATTCAGTCACAGCTTCAAACATTTATAGATATTTGGAGAAGGAAGGTCTTTAGAGAGAGTCAAATCCAGCCCTCTCATTTTGTAAATCTGGCAACTAAAATCCAAAAAGGAAGGCTGGTTTAATAATATTGCAAAGGAAGTAACTGGTAAACTTAGGATTGGAACCCAGGCATCCTGGCTTTTTTTCCTGCTGATTTATAACCATTTTGCCACCATACAAATTCTTCTATATTGGGAAAGGGACTTATGACCAATAATACATTTTATAAATTCAGATAGGCATGTGTATGTAGGCTCCAGAGAATATCAGATTTTCTCTGACCAAGGATACCAATCCATTGGGTTGAGAGGAGTATTTTAACCTAAATTCAATATGCTTTTTGTTTGATAGTTTCAAACTGCTCAAAAAATAATCAGGCTATATCCCACTTAGGAAGTACGTTAGATAACCGGAAATAGATGATATTTCTGGAATCATTCTTTAAAGATATTTCAGTGCCACTTCCAAAAAGAAAAAAAATAATAACTTGACTGGATTCAGGAGTTAATAAGTGACTTTTTTCTACACAGCATCAAACTGAACATGGAACTCTCACCCCTTACATGCATTTCTACTTGAAGACCAAACCCACACAAAAAATTTTACTTAGGTAAAATTCAACCAAAGACAGTTCCCTCTATAAGCAATTCTAATGCCAGCTGTTTAGATAATAACATTTTTCACCATATTATACAGTGAGCAGAGAGTCAGCCATGAAGATTTGGTGCACACACAGAGTTTACTGCAGCACTTATTTAGCAGTCTCTGAACTCTGATATCTTTCTCTACTTCTCCAAGTTCATTCCACTTCTGAACAAGTGCTTCTCTCCTTGTTAAAAATGACATTCTCTTGCTGGTTCTACCCCCTTCTCTTCTTGTTCTTAGGCAGAGTTTTTTCAGCCCTCCTCTCCTTCTTTCCTCCAATTTCCTACCTAGCCCAAATTGTCTACCATCCATCCCTTGCCTAGAAAGAAAGAGTTAACCTAGTAATCTTCAGCTTTTACAGAATTCTGAAAACTTATTCTTCTCATTCTTTATTCACGGTTCTCAATTTTCAACCCAAGCATCCAATTATTTATTGTTGTTCTATTCTAGAGCTTTGGGGTGAAAATGTTACAGCCTCTCATTTGCATGCTACCATTAGAACATATAATTATAAAGTATGAAATGTCTGATTTCCTTAAGTACTAAGTTTGACAGTTGATATCATATTTTATTTTTATTGTGAAGATACATCCTTAGTCTTTCAAATGCATGTTATGGCTTATGATTATCTTTCAAATTTTTTTGAGCAAATTTTTGTGAAACCATGGATAAGTCACATTATTTTCAAATATGAGTTCCATCGTGGAATCAATACAGTGTGGGCAGTTCAAAATATCAATGAAGTGTTTGGGAAGGATGTGGCTAATGAACGCACAGTACGTTGATGGTTTGAGGAGTTCCGTTCTGGTGACTTTAATCTTGAAAATGAGCCATGTGGGTGACCTGAGACCAACATGAGTGATGATGAGCTGAAAGCTGTAGTGGAAACGAATCCATCTCAACCTATGCGTGAATTAGCAGCAAGGTTTGATGTTACTATTCCAACAATATTGGACTATTTGAAACAAATCAGCAAGGTAGGGAAGCTGGACAGATGAGTTCCGCATGAATTAAACGAGCATCAGAAGAGAAATTGTCTCAAAGCTTGCCTTTTTTTGCTGTCACGACATACAGGTGAACCATTTCTACACAGTATTGTTATATGTGATGAAAAATGGATTCTTTTTGACAATTGCAAGCATACGGCACAATGGTTGGATAAATATGAAGTGCCAAAACACAGTCCAAAACTGAATATTCATTAAAAAAAAAAGTAATGGTGCCTGTTTGGTGGTCCAGCTCTGGTATTATCCATTACAGCTTCATGAAACCTGGTCAATCAATTACAGCGGATGTCTACTGCAACCAATTGGATGAAATGATGGGGATGCTTGTGATTAAGCATCCAAGACTGGTCACTGGAGACAGGCCAATCCTCTTGCAAGATAACGCTGGACTACATGTTGCACAAACAAAGCTGCTCAAACTACAGCAGCTGGACTTGGAAACTCTCTGTCATCCACTGTATTCAGCGGAACTTGCACCAACTGACTACCATTCCTTCCAGGCTTTGGACCACTTCTCGCAAGGAAAAATATTCAATTCTCAACAAGCTGTGGAAAACGCCTTTTGCAATTTCATCGCCACTTGCTCACCAGGCTTCGCTGCTGGCATAAACAAGCTACCACTAAGATGACAAAACTGTGTCGACAGTTTAAGTGCATACTTTGGTTAATTGTACTGCTTCTTGTTTGAAATATAATAAACTAAATTTTTGATTCGAAATCAGAAATGTCATATTTAATTACCTAATAGCAGTAATTCAAGATGCCTACTTGAAAACAGCCCAATGAAACTTTGGTGTTTTTCACTGAAAAGATGCCAACCAAAAGAGGAGCATCTTAGTCCATTTGGGCTGCTATAACAAACTACCATAGACTGGTTGCCTTATAAACAACAGAAATTTATTCCTTACAGTCCTGGAAATTTATTCCTTATATTCCTGGCAAGTCCAAGATCAAGGTGCTATGAGGTTCATTGACTAGTAAGGGCCCACTTCCTTATAGAAAGCTGTCTTTTCATCATAACCTCATGTGGCTGAAGGGTTGAACAAGCTCTCAGGGGTCTCTTTTATAGAGGAATTAATACCATTCATGAGGGCTCTGCTGTTATGACCTAATCACCTCCCAAAGGTCCCACGTCCTAATGTGATCACCCTGAGGGTTAGAATTTCAACATATGAATTTTTGGGGGAAAAAAATTCAGATCATAGCAAGGTACAGAGAATTTGCTTTAAATATGTCCATGTCTTTGTAATAATTTTATATTGTTTTTCCCAAAATCAAGATGGCAGATTTCATTATCTTAGCAGATCCTCAGTTTTGAAAAGAAATATTTAGTATTCATTCCACTTATGATATTAGATCCCAGTCTTATTTCCCTCTGCTTTTCAGCCTCTGAGAGAAGTTCTCATTCAATTCATATGTAAAACCATTTTGTAATAAGGGAATTTAATGGCACTGGCAGAAATGTTTCTGTTGTACTCAGTTAAGTAGCATGGTAAGTTAAGTAGCATTTGTACAGCTCTTACAAGGGTCCCTGTTTTAATATTTCCAAATACATTGCTTCAGGAGTATTCAGACCCATCACACACTTGGTTATAACCCTCACTTGTGAAAATCATTTTTATTTATGGATGTCTTAAAACTGGCACTGTTCTCATGAAATATTTTTTTCTCTATAGTTCAAATTTCTTCTTTCTGTCCTTTAATATAACCATTTGGCTAGACAAAGAAGGAATTTAATTCAGAAGGAGGAGGCAGGAAGACAGGACGGGGAGAGGATGAACAAAAGCTCAGAAGTGCACAAACATAATTAGGTGCTACACAACCTAGTGAGCATCAGTACCTGGGAAAGTTGGAAATAGCATTGTGCTGGTAAATGGGAATTTTATGGGAAATACCACTCAAGTTTTGAGAAAGTTAAAATTGGGTGCAAAAGATCTTCATGTATCCAGCACTTTGTGGGAATTCTCCAGTTGAGAGTTTTATTTTTGCTCTAGTTCTCAAACAATTGAAAATAATATCATTCCTCCCTACAAAGAAGAGATACACTCTTTACTAAGAAAACACTAGAAATACTTTTCTGGCTGTTGAATATTTTTTTATAGGTGACCTCAATTCCTTCAGAATAATCGGTATAGATTGCCACATAAACACCTAATACCTAATCCTTGCAAGTTGGAACATTTCTCAACATATGTTTAATATCACTAAGCTTGCTGCTATACATAATTTTTGTTGTTTTTTTCAATTTTGTGATCACTTATCAGCCTGGGGCTAAGAAGAAAAAAACAGATGCATCATCTTGAAAACACAAGAACATGACTGACAAGCAAGAACTGGCCCCCAAGCTAGTTCCAGTCAATTTTCTGAACAAAAGATTTGTTCTCAGTCTATCTTCCCACAGACCTAACTGAGGGACTCTTATATAATCCAAAATCTACAGGATCATCGTAAGCCAGAATTCAGATGTTTACTCCATCAAATAAAGGATGAGGCTAAAAGTCCTCCATTTAGGTCATAAAAAAACCCAGAGATTTAAAAGAAAATCTTCAAGGTACAAATTCTGACTTTATTATCCTTCTTATTTAATCAGTATGTTATGAGTTTTTTATGGTTCTTCAAGTTTCAGGAATTCTCATCTTTATTCCCTTTATTATAAATACTCCTTCCCCACCAAAGGAGAAGGGTGTGTGTGTGTGTGTGTGTGTGTATCATGCAACCCTAACTATTACAAACACCTTAATGTGTGTGACATTTCAATCCAATCACATAACTACAAACAACCATATCTGTTTTCAGACATTGAGGAAGTCCACATCCATTTTTTTGTAGGTTAAATAATCCCCATCCCAACACCTTCTTCACACAGAATATTATTTTCTGAACAAAATATTTTGGTTGCTCTCTTAGTGAATCTTTAAAATGTCTACTTATATCTAATCTAGTAGAACCCAAAAGAAGATTCTAGCAAATCTCTGATTAGTGAATATCAATGTAAGTCGTATAACTTATTCTTCTGAACATTTGAATGTGGAACTGTGCAGTCAGAAGAGTCTTATCTCCTAGTGATTCCTTTTCTATCATGTAGATACAAAAGAAGGCTGGGAGCAACCTTTCTATGTATTACAACCATGTGGAGAAGAAACCATAAACTCCCACGACCACCACCCTCTATCTCTGTGGGAACAGACTCATGGCCCTCCCTGCTCCCTATTCTGTGAGTTACCAAGGAAACTACATGGCACATAAATACACTTCGTATTTGAGAGGTATTCCCTGAAGATCTACTCTTCCATTTGTTTTTAACTAGGTCTTTTTACTGGTGCATAACTAAGTAATAAAACAAACTCTAATCAATGATTCCCTCAATTCATAAAAGATCTTTGCAGTTGGAGAATGTACAATGCCAACAACACAGGAAAATTTGGTGCAAAGATAATATGATAGTGTAGCAAAGGACCCTCCTAGCAAGTAACCTGGCATTCAGAAATGCCTGAGATTGTCCAGGACTGAGGTCATGCTTATATGCCAAAGGCTGTAGAAGGCTCCTGAGAGAGCAGTCATCCTGAGGAAGATGAAGCCAGGGAAATAGTTATTCTCTAACACAAAGTGTCTATGTGCTCTCTCTACACCCTTGTGGACCCTTCTCTTTCCATCTTCTTCCTCCAATGCCAAAGTCCCAGCTCCTTTGAAGTCCAGCTTCCATTTGATTCTACACTTCACAGGGTGAGGAAAAGTTTTAGATCCTAAAATTACAGGAAGGAGAGGATGGAAGAACAACTCAGTTCTTCAAAGTTGTCTGGGCTTCAAGTTGAATATCTGAAAAACAATCAGAAGTTATGTACAGCAAATGTGAATCTACCACCTACATATCTCCTATATCTTATCATATTAAAAGAGTGTTTTTATTCACTCCAGCTTAAAGTTCATTTTAAAAACATTTATATTATGGCCAGGCTTCTAGAAGGGAATAGAAGTGGAGGTGAGAATAAGAAAATTGTCTCAGCCTAAGTTAAAAAGTAATTATAATATTCATGTATTTATCCACATCCAAAAACATTTTTATTACAGATAATTTTAAACATATACAAAACTTGACGAAACAGTATAACAATCCCTATATACTCATCACTCAGCTTCAACAATCATCAAGCTCAAGTTGTTTTGAAGCAAATCTCAGTTATATCACTTCATTCATAAATATTTCATATGTAATTCTAAAATCATGATTTCTTGTTAAACATAACAATTTCAGTATAAAAATTAGCAATAATTCCTTAGTGCCATGAAACATCTGGTTAGTCTTCAAATTTCCTCAATTTCCTCATAATTATTTTTATAATACACTTGCTCAAATCAGGATCAGAATATATTGCATTTGTTTGAGACATCTCTCAAGTCTTATTGAATCTATAAGTTCTCATCTTCATCTTTTTTTTCCATTATGATTTAGTTGTTGAAGAAATTAGACCATTTTTCTTCCATGTGTGGCCCAGTCTATATTTTGCTGATTTGATCCCTGGGGTCATTTAGCATGTTTCTCTGTCTTTGTGTATATCGATAGTTCTATCTAGAGGCTTGACTAGATTCGGTTCCTTTTTTTTTTTTTTTCAAGAACATCTTAGAAGTAGAGTGTGTACCTTCATTAGAAGACACTTAATGTCTGAATGTCTCTATTTTGTGATGTTAGAATCCTTTAGGATAATTGCCTAGATACTTTCTTTCACTGAGGGGAATTTAAAAAGACCTAGGCAAGTCATAATGCATATATCCTAGAAATAGGAACTGGGGACTCAAAGAAGAATAAGACATGGTCCTGCTCAGGAAAATCTTTAGCTTGAGGTGTGGGAAAGAAGAAACAGACACAGAAACAAGCTTTTATAACGCAAGGCAGTCTCTAGTCAATACCAGGCAAATACATAGTGTGAGACTAAGTTTTACGGAACAAAAGAGACACGTTAAGCAGCAAAGGGAGTCATCCCGGTAGAGTCGACATCAGTAAAAAGCAGTTGTGCAGAAGATTATTGGGAGTATAGGGGGAAAGCCAGCCTGTCTGAGCAAGGATTTTCTTTGTTCAGCTACACAATGAGAAGGCTAATCCTAATGTTCTTTAAATCCCTCCCCACTCCAAAGTTCTAACAGCCTATGTATTTAACCTGTAAGTCAGCCAAAATACTTACGTATGTAATAAAAATAATCATCAAAGCAAAGAACAAAATTCAATATAAAATAATTTGTTTCCTATTGAATTCAGCTTCTTCAATAAAATTTTCAATTGAAGAAAGATAAATCATTAATTAAGATATTTGAGGCACTTCTGCCAAGAATTTATGACTAATTCAGAGGACTTTAGAGTACAATCACTCCAGTTCTTTACTGAGTTAAGTTTAATATCAAACTACAATTTTCCAAGACTCAACACATTGTGGGCAGGAGTATATATTAGAATAACAACATTTTGAGGAGGAAATTTGGAAATATCTAATAAAATTATATTTGCATACATTTTGACCTGACAATCTTCTTTAAGCAATAAGTTAAATACAAATACTAACACAACTATGCAAAGATGCTGATTGTAGCTTTGCTTGTAAAAGCGGTAAACTATAAACAATTAGACTCATCAATAGGGGAGTGATTCAACAAAGAACGACTGGTCAAAAATGGACTACCAAGCATCACCAAAAAGAATGAGCTAGATCTCTAAGTACTAATAGGAACGTCAATCTGTAATTTTAAGTGAAAAGATTAATATACTGGATGTCAAGTTTAATTCTTGTAAAAAACACATATCTGTATGTGTGTATATATATGTATATTTGTATTTATAATATAAAATATCTGGAAGCATAAAACCAAACAAAAACATTAACAGTACTTACTTTTATAGTTACAGCAGATTTTCATGTATCATTTTCTTTCTATATTATTTGAATGCTTTACCTGTTTATGTTGCTTTTCAAATTAGAAAAAGGGCAAAATTTTCTTTTAACCAGGGCTTCCTTTGCCTTGATACAGTTCCTCTGTCTCCTTCTTTCCTACTTTACACCTGTCCTTTGGGTTTCAACCCAGCGTCATCAGGTTTCCTTCCCCATCACTCCACCAAAACTTCCTTGATGAAAGTCAGCAATGGCCTTGGGATTGTGAGATAGTGTGGACTGGGCTGTGTCTTCATCTTGGCCCTCCGAGCCACACTTGCACTGTTCAGCACTCCCTTCTGGTAACTGTATTCCCAAGACTTTCACACGTTTCCTCCCTGAGACTCTGTGACACCTTCCTCTTGGCATCTGTGGTTGCACATTCAGAGTCTCCTTCTGTGAATCCTCTTATTTGTGTCCTCCCTTGTATTCTTCCCTTTGTCCTCTTTTCCTCTTGATTCTATCATCTCCCACATCCTCAGGAACTTTGTCCTACCTTTTACGCTGTGTCTTTTGTCTCCCTTCCTTGTCCCCCTCTCCGTCACCTCAAGTCACGTCACCAGCACGCTCATGTCACTCCAGAAAGTAAAAACACACACATACTCCTCTTATGCCCTCTGCTCTCTACCTCCACACAGTGATTTCTCAAAGTTTCTTCTTTCTTTCAAAGGCAACATTCTTGAAGGAGGAACCAACACCTACGATCTCATCACCACCTATTCATTCTCCAGCACAAAGATGGATGTGTTAAAATGCAAATGAAACTGTATGTCAGGATCCCTCATTGCAGGCACCACTTCCAAGGCCTGACACGTGGTTTTGGATTCATAACTGTGTGTTCTTTGCCTTATAAGGCACCCCCCACATCATACAGCTGCAGACCCCCATAATTTGGATCCATTCCTGGCTCAGCACACTGAAAACTGGCTTCTATTCTAACCACTCCACTGAAGCAACTCGGACAAAGATCACAATTTAATTTCTAATTGATAAATCCATAGGCAATTACTAGTCTACTTGAGCTTTTTGTCACTTTGGTCACAGTTAATCCTCTCCTTCTTAACACCACCCCTTCATTTTAACTTCCATCCTTCCCTGAATCTTTTTAGTCATCACTATCACTGTCCGTTTTTCATTCTCCTTCTCTCCTTGCTTGCCCACTCCAACATTCCCTGAGCCACCAATGCTAGTAAGCCTACCTCCAAAATCTCTCTCCTGTACTCACTGTCACCTCCATTCAGGCCTTGCTCTTGTCCTCTCCTCTCATATGCTCCAATCCCAATGACCACGTCATCTCTGTGCCTTCACTTACCCCACCATTAAATCCTGAAGGTGACCCATAGCTTGATAACGAAAATAAGCCATTACAATGATGTGCAAATCCTTCCATGATACCTTCTTTCCTTTTCCAACCTCATCTCAAAACGTGGCTCAATAACTAATCTACATTCCAACCAAAATGCTTATTCCCAGAAGGCACATCTGCGCTTTGTACCCACTGCCTCCTACGCCTAAAGAACAATTTCACATTTTCTCCTGTTTTCCCACCCACTATTCCATTCAACTCCTAAGGTGAGCTTAAGAATCACCTACCTAAACACGCTATTTTAAACTGAGTTGGTATTCCTTGTCTAGCTACAATAGCATCCTGTGTACACCTTTATTATAGTATTTACCACTCTATGTTGTAATTGTTGATTAAATTGTCTGCTTCCCCAACTAGGTGGGTTCCTTGAGGAAAGGGAATATGCTTAAGCCATTTTATACACTTAGCATCAAAAACAATGCTTGGAACATAATAGGCCCTCAACAAGTGTTTCTTACACAAATGAGTAAATGAATTCATGAATGCTCAAAATGCTTCAATAGAATTAGTTTAGGAGCCTTTTTCTATCTTTTCTGACCAAAGCTTCTTTTAAAATTTAATCATAAGTTGAATATCCTGTTCTCTGTCTGAAATGAAGCTACAAGTTTGATTCTTTTTGAATATTTCATGTTCATAAGGTATTTCTTTTTATCAGTCTAACCAATATTTATCCAGTGCCACATGGTACATGCACTTGAACTTTGGGGTTCCCATACTATGAAGAACCAGTCAACGAAAGATGTTCATACCAGTCCGGTTGATATGCCCTGTGATTATCGACTACACTCTCAAGTTTGAGGAGAATTTATTCATATTAGAGGGATCAGAGACAGCACAGATAAGTGAGATATTAACAGAGATCTAATTTCAACAAATAGCATTACAAAAGATTGACAGGTAACAACAAAGTGAGAGTGTTAGAGCAAAAGACCCGTAAGCATGGATCTATGCCTGCTGAACCTCAGTTTTCCTTATCTAGAAATCGAAAAGATAATTCCTAAGCCTGTTGTTGACATCACACCCTCCTATCTCACCCTGAAAACCTAACTAGGACACCCCGAGAAGCATCACACACAGGAGATGCTAAGCGAGAGGAAGGTATGGAGAAACAGGAGAAGGAAAAGAAACGATACATTTGTTGGAGCCAGAATATCAACAAACTGTAAATGTAAATAGGAAAAATTACCGGGAGAAGGGAATATTTGAATTATGCTCCAAAATGAAGCAGACAGTTGATGGATGTTCTCTTCCTTCTCGCCCTCTATGAAGTTACCACATGAAGGCACCCTCTGAAAAAGACAGAAAGTGAGCATTAGAGAGAACACACCCCAAAGCCCCCTCGCCCATGAATCTTCATATGGTAACTAAGGTTTCTTCCAAACCTAAGACATAATCTTTGTGATGGTTGATTTGCATTAATTTTTATTTTAGTGACTGCCCTAAAGCAAACATATGCTACTAAAGGATGAAAAAAAATGGTACTAAGCCAGAATCCTGAGGGATCCAATAAGCTGCCTGAGAATTCGATGCCTTTGACTTATGAAAAAGCTGTGGCTCTAAAAAACTAGGAAGTCCAGATTGGAGTCCAGAAAAAAGGAGAAGAAGCAAGGAACCGTCTGTTACCCTACATTCTCCTAGGTTCCAGGCTCAAAGGATAGAATTAAGGTCGCTTGAGGATTTCCTTCCAGGTTGGCCTGCCTAATCCACTTGAACAGGAAAATAGCGAAAATTTTGGGGTCTAGATCTAGAGTAAATATTATTCATTTTTTTAAAATTCTACCAAAGAAATATGCCTCCATATATTCACTCATGCCTTTATAAATATTTACTGTATGTCTACAATAATGCAAACACTGTCCTAGCCACTGGGGATACAGAAATGGGCAAAACATACAACAGCCTTGTCTTCTTTGAGCTTACATTCTATTGCAAAGGGACTGGCAAGCAACTAAATAAGTAAAATTTATCATGGGTCGGATGACATAAGTGCCATGCAGAAAAATAATGCAGAGAGAGAAGGGGGGGGTGCTGGGAAGAGATGAGCATTTAAAATAAGTTGCTTATGGTAAGTCTCACTGAGAAGATAATATTATATTTTACTAAGACTTGAAGAAGAGAAAGGAATAAGCTGTGGGACTATCTGGGAAAACAGAGAATGAGTCATGAGGGCATTTGAGACATGAACTTTGCAGGAAAGGGAACCAGCAGTGTCAGGCTCCTGAGAAAGCAGTGTCTAGGGTTTTAAAGGAACAAGGTGTGAGTCAGTTTGTTGGAACCCGGTGAGTGAAGGACGGAGTAACAGAAGAAGGCTAAAGAGCTAGTTTAAGGATAAATCATGTAGGGTCTTGTAAACCAAGAGCAGGGGGTAGCTTTTACTCTGAATGAGATGGGAAACCATTGAAATTTTTCAGCAGAGGAGTGGTATGATCTGAATTGGGTTTTAAAGAGTGTGTGTGTTGTGTGTATACGTGCTGCAGAGCATATTTTAAACAATATGTGATATCAAAAAACTCTGTTACATTTTTTAAAATCAATTAATTAGAGGATCGCTATTTAGATCAAATCTTTTCAACATGGGGATATAAGTAAAATCTGGATTACGGGCAATTGCAAGTACAAACATCTAGGTTTGTTTAACAACAGCAACAAAAAATAGGGATTCTCCATATTCACTTAAGAAATTTATGAGACAATTGAGGATATGTGAACACTTTATATTTGTGAAATTAAAGAATTATTGTTAGTTTGTTTTTTAGTGTAATAAAACGTCTTTAAAAGTCCTTGTCCTTTAGAGGTAAATACTGAAATGTTTACAGATTACATGATGGAGAGCTTGGATTTGCTTCAAAATAATCCAAGTGATGGGGGTGGGTGACTGGGTGAGGGAATAGATGAAACAAAATGGGTCAGGTGTTAATTGTTGAAGCAGGGTGGCAAATACACATGGATTCCTTTTGCTATCATCTTGCTTTTATACATTTTTGAAAAGTTTCATAATATAAATTCTTAGAAAATAGAACTGGATCATTTTATACAATGAAAAACAACCTAGTTTAAAAGAAATAAACATTGAGCACTTTCAATTTCATGAAAAAAAAGCCATGACTTTTAAAGAAAATCTTTATCAGTTCATATTTTGATAATCAAGACTTTGTTTATCTTTAGGCAGCTCAGCACAGCATAGTGAAAAGAGCATTGGAGTGTGAGAAAAGCAGGCATGTCAGGCTTCTCTTTGCTACCAACTAACTTTGTGGCCCTGAGCTAGTGACATAAGGACCATGGAGTTCAGTTTCCTCCTCTAAAATATCAAGGAGTTAGACGAGATGATCACTAATCTGAAGAAGTCATAGGTACAGTGAAAACCACTTTGTACTTAAAATAGTCACAAAATAACTATTATATATATATATATATATATATATAAATTACCAAAATGTTAAAACATGTATGCTATCTCTGAGTGATAGGAAATGTATAATTTTATACTATTCTTTTTATTATCTGTATTTAAAATAATTCTAATATATTTCCTGAATATAAATAAAATGCAAATCCATTGACTTCCAACCAACTTTAAGGCCCTGGTGCTGCCTCTGTCTACCTCCCCTCACTCAATTCCCAGTACCTCATTTGAGGTCCTCCTGCTTTTGCTATACTTTTAAAGAAACTTTGCTTCTTGAAAGAGAGGAAAGCAGCTTCTGAAATTCTACATATTGCACCTTTTCTTTTAATCATGTAACATGCTTTCCTGGGAAAGGACTTCACTATAAAGACAGATTTTTATAGCTAAAAAATCCAACATAAAATGGGACATTGAACAAGATTTTAGCTCGTCTCATTATATCACTGATAGGATTTTATCTATACATGAACAATCCAGGAACCTCATTTTAAGTAGCAGATTCAACTACTCTACTTTTCTTAGGACTGCTAAAAAGAAGCAAGACTGAAAGAGTTTAGTTATTGTGTCCCTTTCTTTTCACTTAAAGGAGCACGGCTATTGCCCAATATCAGGTAATAGAGACATAGAAAAAATCCAAAGGATAAATAATTTACAAAATGGACAACTGTCCTCTGAACGATGGAGAATTTTCACTATGTGGCACTGAATGCCACACAGGTCTTCAGGCTGAACAATTAATTATTGAACCACTGGAAGCTATTTTTCTCAATCTCTTCCTAGTCCTTATAAACAGTAGGCAAATGAGTCTCCAAATGCAAAAATGCATTGGTTTTATTTCGTCCTCTAAAAACAACAGAACCAGGCCTTTGTTACTCTTCCTAAACTGAAGAATGTCAATGAGTTAATGCAAATGAAATGTCATTCTGAGGTCTCTACAGATGACTCCACACTAACTTTGATTCCTTTGAACAGCCCAAATGCCTTTAGCACAGGCCCCTTCCACACTCTGGTACTGTGGAGGCAAAAACACCACTCCCATGCCTCATCGCCCCTGCCCCATCCACAGCTCTCCAAACCAAGTCAAAGTCCTTCAGCCCAGAGGTTTTATAACTCAGGCATGCATATGCATGTACATACATACATACACACACACACGTGCATTAACTTCATCACATAGCATGACATGGCTAGAGTTACCCATGGGCGCATAGGAGTAGATCTGGGTGTATTGCCAGGATTTTCATTTATCAAAATGGAAATGAGGTGGTGCTAGTTTAAACCTTTTGTTCATAGTTTAACCTATTCAGGGTCATGGATCCTTTGAGAATCTGATGAAAGCCCTGGATCCCATCCCCATAAGGTATCTGCAGTTATGCACATATACACAAAAACGTGAATTTCACAGTATTCATGAATCTCCCTGAGGCTCAGAGACCCCCAAGTCTACAATTTTGATCCCCAATTTAGGAAGCAATAGCTCTGGGAGTGTGATAAAGTTAGTATTAGGTCCAGGAGTGTGAGGAAATCATCATCAGGCTGTAATCTGGCTTCTTCCTCAAGGAACCAACCCTACCATTTTTTTTCTTAAATTCCATTTTTGGCATTATACCACTTCTGTGTCTCAGTCTTCCTCTTCCCTGTGTCTCTCAACACCTACATATTCTCTCCTTTCTTCTCACGGACTCTCTGTCTCTCTCTGAACTCTGTGTCTCAATCTCTGTTTAAGTGTCTGTTTCTCACTACCTGTATCTCTCCTTTTGTGTGTGTTGTCTAAGTCTGATTTAATAATTTGATATTTGTTATAACACCACAGCCTGCATCTTCAGAATTGCTCTACTCTGTACGCATTCAATCAATTCCAATTTTTTTCAGTTCATTTCAATTCTTCCTATTGTCTTACTCTTGCTGAATAGCAATCACTCCATCTGTACTGTCATAGTTTAGTGTCTAAGTATAAAAGTTCTTTGCTAATAAAAATGATTTATTTTTTCAGTCCTCACACTGAGGCATGCTATGAAACGAGACAGTGTATGACTGCCGTTTGAATCCCCAGGCATGTTTAAACATATCAACCTAAACGTGATGTATACAATCACGTTGTCTGTACTGAATCAGAGTTTCCCACACTGATTTCTACATTTTCTTTCCCCAGCGATGAAGCACCACTGTGTGGTTATGCAAGTGGAACTGTCTCTTGCAGATTTCTGTGTAAATTATTTTTTAAAACTCATTTATACACACACCTGCACAGACACACACACACACACACACTTGCAATGAGATACATCTGTGGTAAGAAAGAATTAGAACCATAAAGGGAGTTGAATGACTGCAGAAAGGAAATATTAATTCCAGTTAATTAGCTCAACATAAAGCATGGGAACTCATCCTAGAACCAAATCAAACGCCATTGTTTTAAAGAATATCACCATCCCCTGGTGGCATCACTAACTCTCCTACTTTCATTCTCTTTTTATCACTATGTGCACCTATATGTACACACTTTGCCCCAGCTATACTCTGTACACCTAATCATCATTTAACAATGACAATTATCATTTGATTGTTACCAAGGTAGGATACTTATATATCTCGTTTTATGTATTATTCACAACTACACCATCCCTTTTTCTTTTGCCCTTTCTGGGTTTCGTTCACTTTATAACAAGTTGCACCTATACAATAAAAATCATTCTGTTTAAAAGTGACTAAATATAATTACTCAGTCAAAATAGCCTGCTCAATGGCAGCCTTTGGCGTGCGTCTGTCATTCTTGTCCTTTATACCAGAGTCTTCAAAGAATCTTTCCCTGATAAAAACCTCTAGGTCCCACGCTCCAAACTTCATTTTCACATTTCAGTTAATATTGGCAACTTTACTTTGCTTTATCTTTCAGCTGAATACTTTTGTAAATTAGTGCTTTTTACATTAACAACCTGACAGCTCTTTCTGTGGGTGATATCTTGCTGATATAAATATAACTTTGATTTGATGTTGATGGACAAACTTACCACTGGTGGATTTCCAAATGTACTTCTACACAGGAACATCACTCAAAGATAGCCATGAAGTCGCTGGTGTGATTGAGTTTGTCAGTAAAATTCAGCCGTAGACCCAGTAAGCACTTTAGGATACTCGGTAATTATCAACTATTTAATGAAAATTTCTAACATTTCTGTGCCATTTGCAGCATATTCTCACATTCATAGCCTATTCTATCTTTCATGTGACCTTGAGAGTGAAGTATTATTTTTGCTGATAACATATGAGAGCTAAAGAACCTAAGATTGAAAGAGGTTGAGTAGCTATTTTCCAAAGTCAGTCAGTTAACAAATAGCAAAAAGGACATCATTGTTCAATCAAAGTCTTATCAATATTGATGAGCAGTAACATCTGCTCCCATGAAGTAAATCTATTAAATTTTATTAATAATGCAAGCCTGCTATTGTATCTATATTGGAGGAAGGATGCTGACTGGTCTGCCTTTAATATTATATTTTTATATTCATTCTTGTAAGTGTTGTGTTTGCATAGTTGAGGTCAAACTATACACATACATTGTTATGTATTTCTTTTGCATTTAAATTACAACATGTGCTCTTTGCAAACATCATTTTAAATGTCTCCACAATCATTCATCTCAATTCATTTAACAATCTCCTTACTGTTGACCATTTAAGCCACTTTCATATGCATGTGTGTATATGTTTCCAGAAATATTTTTATGCATGAGGCTCTATAGCATTTCACCTTATTTCCTCAGATAAATTTCTATCAGTGATTGAAAAGTTGGCTGGGTGAGGGTGGCTCAACGCCTGTAATCCTAGCACTCTGGGAGGCCAAGGCGGAGGATCACTTGAGGTCAGGAGTTTGAGACCAGCCTGAGCAAAAAAATAGAAAAAATTAGCCAGGCATGGTGGCACACGCCTGTAGTCCCAGCTGCTCAGGAGACTGAGGCAGGAGGATCGCTTGAGCCCAGGAGTTGGAGGTTGCAGTGAGCTATGATGATGCCACTGCTCTCTAGCCTCTAGCCAGGGTGACAGAGCGAGACTCTGTCTCAAAAAAAAAAAATGCAAAAGTAGTAATATTTTTTAGGTTCTTGATACACATCGAAAAATTTCTTTCCAAAGGGTTATATGATTTACATTCCCCCAAGCAGTATTTGAGAAAATACTCTTCCCGGCTTAAAGTTATTTTCATTTTTTAAATTTAGATAAGTTCATAGTTAAACATATTATTTTGATGATGTTTTGATATGTTATTTGTTTGTGAGACAATATTTTCCCATATGTTTTTAGCCATTTAACCATTTTTAATTCCGCTTCTGTAAATTCTTGACCACTTATTTGGAATCTTAGCATGTCTTAATCTAAATGTGACTTACACAAGTGTAACTTGTATAACTTCTGTATATTAAACATTTTAACCCTTTCTCCATAATATGTATTACAAATGTTTTTCAAATGTTTAGGCTGCCTAATAAATTGGTCTTTTAATTTTGAACAACATATTTTTTTAAACATCTACCACCACTGCCAAGGCAATTTCTTTAATTGTTTTTCCAAATAGAAGATAACCAAATAGAAGATATTTGATAAATATTTGTTTGTATTTTCCTGGTCTTTTATTGTTTAATGTTTTATGTAACCCATTACTTTAAAAATGTCATTGAATACATTCTAGTGTGTCATATATGGGGGAAACTTTCATTGATTAATCATCTACTTATTGATATTGATTAATCAACAGTCTCAGTATGACTTATTGGATGATTCACCTCTTACTGATTTGTGATGTTTCATTAATCATATAGTAATCCTTTATATTAAAAAGTCTGTTTCTGGTTGATTTATTTTGTTACTTTTGTTTATTTTAATGCCATTTTTATAATTTAAATTATTACAGTATTACAAAGCATTTAATATCTAAAGAATCTACTCCCAGCTCAATACTTTTATTTCCAAATATTCTTATCTATTCATACCTTGTGAAGAATTTTTGTTCCACATTTTTTTTTACACTTCTAAGTTCCAAGAAAATCCAGAAATATAAATTTATTTGAGAATAATGTATTTTTCTCTGAGAATCCTTTCCTATGTTTATCCTTTATTATGTATGTTTTATATAATTCTTTATTTGACATTGCTAGTATCTATTAATTTTTTCTTAAAAATTTAAGGGGAAAAAAGAGACAGGCTTACTTGTACAGACAAGGATAACAGGGTAAAATGCTCAAGTGGAAAGTGTGTTTAAGGGTAGAGCACAAGAAATGTCATAAAGTGGCCCTTAATAATATGATGGATTTATCATGTCCCATTGTCTGTCTCCTTCAAAGGCAGACCCCCATCAAGTAAACCCATTACACCAAGGCATAAAATCCAAATACAAGGAATAAGTGTATCTATACATAGGTAGATAGATCATCTTCATGAATTTTAGAACTCAAAACTGTTATAATGAAAATTTTCCCCAAATAGATTCAAGGCAATCACAATCAAATTCCCAAAAGTCTTTTTTTCTCATAGAATTGACAAGCTGGTTCTAAAAGTTATATGGAAATGAAAAAGATCTAGAATAGCCAAAATGGTTTTGAAAAAAGGAACAAAGTTGGAGGACCTGATTTCAAGATTTACTATAAGGCCACAGTAAGCAAAACTGTTTGCAGTTACTGAAAGGGTAGACTTATAAATCAATGGAAGAGAAAGAGAGTTTGAAAATAGATCCACATCTATGTGATCAACTAATTTCCCACAAAAGTGCTAAAATAATTTAAAGAAGAAAGAGATAATTGTCTAAAATGGAACTGAATTAAATGGATGTCATATGGAAAAAATTAACATTGACCTTTACCTCACATCATACACAAAAATTAAACTGAAATGGAAAAAGAGCCTAAATGTAAAACTTAAAAGTACAAAATTTTTGGATGAAAACACAAATTCTGATTACCTTGAGACAGAACACAAAGAGGATAAAACAGAAAAGAACAAAATGATAAATTGGATTTCATCAAAAATTAAAACCTGTTGCTCTTTTGAAAACACCATTTTATAAAAAGGCAAGCCACACTGGGAGAAAATATTTGCAAAGAATATATCTGAGAGGACTATCACAAAAATGAAAAGAACTTCTAAAATTCAACAGTAAGGCAATCCTCAAAAATGGTCACAAAATTTGAAATAATGCCTCAAAAAGAAGTATGAATGGGCAATAAGCACATGAAAGACGCTTAACATCATTAATCACCAGGGAAATACAAATTAAAACTACCGTGAGCTATTACTACATACCCATTAGAATGGCCAAAATTAAAAAGCCTGATCAGACCAAGTGTTGATGAGGATGTGAATCAACTGAAACTCTCATATACTGATAATAAAAATATAAAATTGTATTATTTTTGCAAAAGAGTTGGAAATTAGAACTTCCAAACTTTGGAAAACAATTTGGCGGTTTCTTAAAAACTTTACTTATACCTGCCATATAGCTTAGCCGTTTTATTCCAAGGCATTTGCCCAAAAGAAATGAAAACGTATGTCCACACAAAGACTTGTACACAAATGTTTATGGAGGCTTTAATTATAATAACTAAAACCTGGAAATAACCCAAATACCCATCAACAGGTAAAGGATAAACAAACTGTGGCTTATCCATACAAGGAAATATTAAAAAGCAATAAAAATATAAGCTATTCATAGAAACAAAAGCATGGATGAATTTCAAAATAATTATGCTAAGTGAAAAAAGCCAGGCCAAAAAACCAGAGCACATCACATAGGTTTCCATTTATATAAAATTCAAAACCATGGAAACTAATCTATAATGACAGAAACTCAGTAATTTTCTGCACACATGAAGGATAGATTGTACAGGGGCATGAGAACATGAGAATATTTGGGGGGTGATGGTTCTGATGTAATTTTATAAGTGAAGGTGATGGTTCCACAGGTGAACATATAAGTCAAAACTGATCAAACAGTCACTTTAAATAAGTGTAGTTTATCATATATCAATTATACCTCAATAACCTTCTCAGGGTTGCTTCCTATAACCTTACAATTATAGTTTACTAATATATAGAATATGTATATTAATATATACTGGTATATTATCCTTCACATTTCTGAATTTTATATTGCTATAAAATTATTAGTTCTTATATTTATATTTCTTTTCTATTTATATTGTATCTGATCACTTTACTAAAATTTATTAATGTGAATAGTTTTCTCAGTAGATTTTCTATGGTTTTTAATGTAATCATTTACATTTTCTACCAAACGATGATTATTTTGTGCCCTTTTTATTGAAAATTATGTAACCCAAATGACATTCAACATGAAGTACTGAACAGTAGCTGCTATTGCTGTCTGGAAGAATCTAGATGAACTTAATGTTGCAGAGGAAAAGCCAGAACACTTATGTTGGTACTCAAGGAAACAATGTGTTTTCAGTGTGGATTTAAAACAAAAGTATTCCGAACAAAAAAGTTTGTAAATATTTCTTTCTTTGCTACAGCACATAGAAAAAGATGCTGATTGTACATGGAGAAAACACCAAGGATTCAGAGAGAGAAAGGGAGAGGAGAGAAGGGTGCTGTAGCAACCCTCACTCAATAGTAAGGTTCAAAATGTCCTTTTTTACTGATATAAAATAGTTGTGCATATTTTGGGGTACATGGGATATTTTGATACATGTATACAATATGTAATGATCAAACCAGGGTAACTGGGATATACATCACCTCAAACATTTAGCTTTTGTGTTGGGAACATTCCAATTTTTCTCTTCTAGTTATAGTACAGCAAGACTATAGTTAGTAAAAAGTCTTTTGAAGAAATCAGTGACATCTCAGGATTTAGACGATGTCTTATTAGCAAAAACATAGTAATAAAGGATCGTAGTAAATGCTGTGGAGGAAGACTCATACATTACCATTCTGATAGCGTAGGTAAAGAATAAAATGAGTCGCACAGGCTGGTGTCTCTACCAGATCAGAAGCAAATTTTATCACTAGTATCATTTCCAGTGATGTCGTTTCTGCTCTTTCCTTTCTCTCCAGGATTTTAATGGTGCTGTGGCATTTTTCATCTTTGCAGCCTCTCCTTACCGTATTCTTACATTTTCTACTACTCAGCTCTTCCTTCTCCTTCCTTATAATGACCTATCCTTACATTATAAAAACAATATATACTTTTATCTCTTTGAGAATATAAAGGATCTGTTTTTCAGGTTTTCCTCATGTTTTTTTTTTTTTGGGAGAGGGGGTTTGTTTGGGTTTTTTATTGTTGTTGTTGGTTTTGTGGTTTTTTCCTAACTGCTTTTTCCTTGTTTACTTGTCCTTAAATGGAAGGATTACCCAATGGAAGTATATAGAGGAACTTATCCTCTTTCCTAAAGGTTACTAATGTGTTAATTGCTCATTTCCAGATATAAACCTGGAAGACAGGTTTCTGTGAATAACTGAGTTCAATTCCAGGACCTAGTAGAAATTAAGCTAGGGCAGCTTTGTTGAACAGGAGTGGTTCTCTGACTGGAAGGAAGAGAATCTGTGTCCCGAAGAAATGAAACCAATTCACAACAATTTTTCTTTGTTTATAAATGAAAAACAACATTCTCTCATACATGCCACTTCTTCCTCTGCCCCCATAGCAATTCTTAAGCATTTTAGGATTTGATGTCCCACCCTGTCCCACATACCTGCCCCCTTATCCAGGTCAATTAACCATATACTCAAACTGCATTTTCTGAACAGACAGCATTCAGGTGGGAGATACTGGGGAGGTGGCATCCAGAGGGCCTAAGTTTCTGTCTGGTGTTGCTTTTATATCTTCAAATTCAGATAGATAACTTGAGCATGTCAAATCTCTTCCTTCCTACTTTTGAATTTGCCCAAGGATGGAGCATTTCGAGGCATCTATTTCTCAATTCCTCATTCTTGTAGCAATAAGTAGAAATTTCTCCCAAATTTGGTATATGGACAACTTGGTTCCCAGTACTGTTGTGAGATTAGGTCTTTCTGTGTCTTCATGGGCACCACCCAGTGCAAGTATTTTTAGAAGCAGGTAATAAAATCCTATGCAGCCTGGCTTAAACAAAACACAATGAGACTCTAGTGGAAGACGCGTAAGTCCAAGATTAAGAAGTACGGGTGGATTTCAAAAAAGCCTAAACAGATAAGTCAAGAGAGTTCGATGAAGTGATTGCCTCTGACTCTCTATAGCCCCATGGCTGGAGTCTGCTTCTGGGGGCACCTGTGACCTTTTTTTTCCCATGAGCAAACCAGCTTTCTCTATTTCTCTTGTACGTGTTCAAAATCATTAACCAAGATTTGGAACTACATGTCTAGGATCAAGAGGCACCAAACCACTGACAAATGCCCTAGTGCTACCTGCAAATTCCAGAGGGAGAATTTCTGATTGGCCAAGTGACCCTTGATCTATGCAGCTGCAACAAGGGAGTCTCATCACATAATACAAAAACCACCCAGTCTGGCTTGGGATGAAGGGATGGTATAGTGGAGGATGGGGAAAAAATAGGCCAGGGTTGGGGAACCTGTGGCCTTAAGGTCACATGTAGCCTTCTAGGTCCATAAGTGCAGCCATTTGACTGAATCCAAATTTTACGGAACAAATCCTTTTATTTTTTTGGTATCTTTTTGTTCATCTTGTATATTTTTATTTTATTTTTAAAATGAACATATTTAAAATACCAAAGAATAAAATAAATTTCAATGAAATAATCCTCCCAGATTGACTGGCACAATTAGAACATTAGTAAGCCATAAGGGCTAAGTTGATGGCTGCTATGCTCATGATTTAGTTCTAACTTCCCCTGCCTGACTGTCACTACTACCACAGGAGGCTGGTTGGTGAGAGTTTATGGGGGTTGAGTACGCCAGTCTGTTATCAGCTTTTGACAGTGGTGCACTGTGTTTCTGTGTGAAGAGGAATTTGTGAATACTTGCACAGCTTAACCGTCTTTTTTTTAATTCTGTCTGTGTAACAGCCCATCTTGTCAAAGAAGACCAAGAGAACGCTGAAGGAAGAAAACAGACTTGTTAATGAGGATTGGGAATTGCAATATTATCTTTTTTCTGCTAAAGATAAGATGATTTGCTTGCTTTGTGATACTGCAATATAACGTTAAAGAAATTCAATGCTCATCAGTGTTATAACATTCATAAGGACCACAAATATTTTAAATTAGAGGGAGAGGCATGAAAGGTTGTATTGCACAAATTAAAAGATGAAAAGCAAAAGCAAAGATAATTCTTATAAGCAGCAATAAGACCTGGACATAATGCCACTGAAGCAACTTATAAAGTAGCTTATATACTCAAGGAAAAAGGGAAGCCATTCAGTGACGTAGAAATTGTGAAAGAATGCATTGTTGAAGTTGTAGGATGCTTAGACCCCTATAACGTTTCAAAGTACAAACCACTGCCTCTTTCAAGGAGAACCATAACTGACTGGCAGTTGAATTAGCCTTCAACTTAACAGAACAACTTCAAGCAATACTTCAAAAGAAAAATGTATATTATTCAATTGCTTTGGATCAATCGACTGATACTACTGACTCCATGCAGGTTTTATACTTCATTTGGATCATAACAGAAGATTTTCTTTGCTACAAAGAGTTACTGGCTTTGAGCACTCTTGTGAACAGGACACAGGAAATAGATATCTTCAACAACTTCCAAAGTAAATGTCATGAAGTTGGACTGAATTTGTTAAATTTAGCAAGTGTACAGATGGTGCACCTTCCATGACAGGAAAACATGAAGGGTTTGTTGCACAGATTAAAAAAAGAGTATTAACAGTTCCAGATGCTCTGATTTCTTTTCTTTGTATCTTGCATCAGCAAAATCTCTGTGCTAAAGCTCCTATTTTAAGTGACACTTTGGCAACAAGTTGTAAGTATTGTTAACTATATTCCTGCAAATGCAACACGGCATTGTCAGTTTGATAACATGCTAAGATTGAATGATGAGGTTTTCTGTGTGGATTTGCCACATCATTCTAAAGGGCATTTGCTACCGCAGGGACAGGTGTTAGCCAAAATTTTCTCTCCGTGAGAACAGATAGTTAAATTTTATGAAGAACAGAGTCAGCAATGTGAATTATTGAATGATTTCTATAGGAATGCAGCATTTCTGTGTGATATCATGTCAAATCAAAATGACTTGAATATTTCTTTTCAAGGTAAAACTAAGTCTATAAAAGATATGTGGCAAAAAAAAATCCAAGCATTTCAGAAAAAGCTATACTAAAAATAGTATTCTCATTTTGATTTTCTCATTTAGCAATATGTCTTGGCAATTTTTCCATAATTTATTAAACCCATTTCTATTAATCAATATTTGGGTTCTTTTTCATTTTTGTGCACATATGTAAGAAATCCACAAATTTTAAATATGGACTTTTTGGGTAAAAGGATAGGTACCTTTTTAAATTTTGATATACTTTATCAATCTACCCCCAAAGAGGCTATGCTGGTTTTGTACCCACACAAAATGATGTAGAAAAGATACTCTAGCCCCATATACTCCCAAATAGGTATCACAAAGAGTAATATCTAATCATTTTAATTCACATTTCTTTAATTAAGGGTGAATTTGAGCCTTTTCTCAAAAGAATATAAGGAATATGTGTTTTTCTGTGAAACTTCATCATGTACTTTGCTAATATTTCTACTGAGTAGTTATTTAGTTTTTATTGATTAGTAAGAACATAAAGGGAGTTATATCTGTCACTAAATATAATAAATACATTTTTGAGGTTTTGAGTTTGGATTTTGGATTTTTTTCATGTTTTTATAAAGAATTTTTAAATTTTTAATTCAAATTTAGCTGTCATTTAATTTATGAGTTCTGAGTCATTGATTACTTATAACAATGTTATTCTTTAACTCCTTTTTTTAAGTAGTTTTATAGCCTCATTATATTTTACCTATTGTTAAACCCATTTCACAGATGAGGAAAATGAAGCAGTAATTTGCCTGAGGTCACATAGCTATGAGTGATAAAGCCAGAGACTGAACCAGCTTGCTTGACATCAGGGATTAATCAATTATATCTACTAATACACCAAATATATTTAATTACTCTAGCTTTATTATCACTGTAATACTCTTACTTAAAAAAAAATTCTGACTATTTTTGCAGGATTATTTTTTCAATGAACTTGGAAACAAACTGTCCAGTTCCCTCCAACCCCCACCACACTCCCACTAATTTTATATTCAAAGGCATCACATTGAATTTATATGTTAGTGTAGAAGGACTTGAAATCTCTCCTATCTGAGAAAATATCTTTCCATTTATTTAAGTCTTCTTTATTGTCCTTGAGTGAAGTTTTCTTTATACAAGTTCTACAAATTTCCTGATAATTTTTTATGTATTTGTCCTATTGTCAAGGAGATCTTTAATTCCACTATGTTTCCTTAGTGGATGCTATTTATATCCTAAATTTATTAATTTTTAATATTAATTTTTTCACTCACCTTACTGAATTTTCTCATTGTTTGAAGTAGTTTTTCAGTAGACTTTTCCCAGTTTTTCATATAAATTTTCATATCATTTGCCAGTAATAACAAAGTGGCTTCTTCCATGCAATGCTTATAATTTTCATTTCAATCTCCTTCATTTGAACTTCAGAAAAACAATAAATATTACTAGTGCTGGTGAGCATCATTGTCTTGTTCTGAAATTTAATGAAAATTTTTCAAGTGTCTTATTGGTTAAGTTTTTTAAGAGCAAGTTTTCCCCATCTTAAAATTTGGTTTCATTTTTATATACTTGCAAACAGATGCATCTTCAAGAACATTTGTGTTCCCCAAAAGGAAGAATACGGATATCATTTTTAAAAATATGCATTCAAAGCTCAATGCTTACTCAGTTCAAACACAATATTTTTGTTAATAGGTTATTATGGTTCTTTCTTTTTACAATCTAAGTTTACTCCAAATTATTACTTTCAGAAATTGACTATGGTCCCCATAAGCTATTTAGCTTCTTAATATTTTTGTGACATCTCTATATTAAAAATTAATAAAAGCTAGTTCTGAAAAATATAACTTTGTATTCACTTTTGTCTTTTGTCTTATCACTTTGAAAAGTTTTAATAAAATATTTTAGAGTAAATAATTAACTTCACATATAATGAACAAGAGTTTTCAATTTATCCTTATCTTTTTTTTTCAAAAAAGAATGGATGGTAAGAAGCCAGAAAATATGAATACTAATTCTTTGAAAAACATAAAAATCTGCTGGGCTTTTTTTTTTTTTTCCTTCTTAACATTAAAATATGTGTCCCTTGCTTTTAATCACTGTAAGCAAACTACTGCACAAATGACAGATGGGTTCTTTGCTTGGAGATTAAAAGTTATTGTCACCCTCAGCATACTATTATGACAAAATGTACCAAATACCCAACGGGCAGAGGATAGGCAGGCAGTAGCAGGGAGGGTGACTGCCTTCAGCAAAACATAGCAAATTTATCTTTCTATGCAGTATTTTATTCCTTCAGTTTCCAGGAGGAACAAGGGAAAAATATGGCTGGTTAGAGTCCAATTAGATGATTTCAAAAGGGTGACATAGGTGGTTTCAGTGTTCATAAAGTAATGATTAACTTTCTTCTTGATATCTGAATTTCTTTGACCACAAAGGGGGAATGAAGACCAACATTACCCACAAATTTTTGTGTCCTTGATGAAATTTATCTGAAAAATGGCTGGCTCTGTTTCAGACCTTCTGTCTTTGTGAATGGCAAATCTGCCAGCCAGGGCTATGATGCTCAATATACAGATGTTTGAAAACCTCTAGATGAAAAACAAAATGTTTCCATCTCGTGTCATGAAGAAATAATTATAGTATGCTAATTTGTAGTAGTGTCATAGAAAAATTTTACATCAATTGATATTACAGGTAAACATATTCATGTTTTTCATTGACCTCTATTAGTATCTTCCCATAAAAGAAGTATCATTAAAATCAAAATTCACACATATGACAGGAGTGGAGAAATGCATTTAAAATAAAGTATTATGGGTAATGTTCATTAAATCAAATATTATACTTAAAATATTATATTGTTTTATACTAGAAATAGCAGCAGGTTTGTGTTATGGAAAGAGCTCTGTCCTGGGAGTCAGACATTCTGGGTTCAAATTCTACCCATGAAGAAGTTTCTTACCTAATCTGATTCAACCTTTCTTATCTCTGAAATGGAGATAGGGCTCTTCTGAGAATTAAATGAGCAAACATATAGAAAAGTGTTTTGTACAAGCTGTTTTTTTAAAATGTGCTATTATATAGCTCTAAGGATCATATTTCATTTTAGAGAAGTTTTGAAATTATATTACAAAGTTATTATTTGTGTCACTAATAGCCACATTTGCCATTTGTTGTCTTCCTTGTATATACAGATTAGATAACTTCACAGTGGAATTTCAAGTTCTGTGATGAGTTTTTGTCTGCCCATTAATTCATTTATCAATTCATATATATATATAACTATAGGCACGCACATGCACACATACATACACAGTGGGTGGAGAGAATGTATTAATACATATTTTGAACAAAACAGACATGATCCCTGCCTTATGGTGCTTACAGTCTAGTGGAGAAGGAAGATGTTAACCAAATAAACAAATATAAACTTAATGACATGATAAGAGGATTTCCCCTGGCCAGGGAAACCAGGAAAGGCTTCTCTTGGAAAGTGGTACTTGAACCAAGAGTCATCTGAAAGATGAATAAAAAATAACAAGGGAAAACTGGAAAAAAATTGTTTAGTCTTGTCCAACAGCCCTGTGGCAGGATGGAGCACAACCAAGACACTGGACAGAAAGATAGCCACTAGATTTGGAACCAAGAAAGCTTAGAGGAGGGGGTGAAATTAATCTGGTGAAGAGGTCATCAGAGTCTGTTTTAAAATTCTTATTTAGAAGTGACAGGAAAGGAAAGGGTGTACTCAGATGATGAATTCTGTTGATTATGAGAGGTTTGAAAAATACTGAAGTTAAAGGGAAATTCAGGCTTATGTTACAAGAATGCACAAGGCAAAGATAAGCAATGATGTGGCAGGGCAGGCTGGAGGTCAGGAAGTCTTCGAAAATGCTGCTGAAGAAGTTATCCTAGGGGGGTGCCTGCATGTTTTCTCTTCTAGTTGTCAATTGCTTATAGGATTCCCTTGGCCAAAAATAATTTATTAGTCACAGAGAGGTCAGAGAATGGTAGAGAAACCCTGCTGCTGCTACTACAACTGCTTTGCCATAGACTTTGAATAAGCACACGCATGCTATACCTAGAGACAATCCATAGGGTTGGAAAATGTCAGAGACAATCCACAAGGTTGGAAAATGTCTTAAAAGTTTCTCAGGTTTCTCACTTCCTTCTGAATTATGTTTCCTTCAAAGGTCACACTTTTCCTGCTTAGATGTTCAGACCACAAGTTAACTCGTCTTTTTAAACCTTTACTAGAATATTGTCTTTCAGTAAATGGTAATTTTTTTTCCAATAAGAAACTAAAATTATATAACTTCTAAAACAATTGCTTGTGCAGCAAAAAGAAAACAACAGAGCATCCCTGAGAGGTAGCTGCTGAAGGGTCTGCCAGTGCCCTCAATGACTGGGTGACATCAGGCTTGCAGCCATGGACAAGCCAGAAGCAGACACAGGTACTGGTTACTCCCTGTCTTGGCTCTTTGTGGGAGCAAGGTCAAAGGTATACCCTGTTGCCCCCTTACAAAGATGTGATTAAGGATGCCTGGAAAACTGAAGGGTTTATGTTCCCTCTATTTGTCCTAGAAACTATCAGAAAATTCTTGAAGTATCTGATTGTACAAAAATAGTCTGTTTTACCTATCAGAGAGGTAGTTTTGTGTTGCACAATTACTGGTCCTACCTAATTGACCTCAGTCTTCAACCTAGAAAACACCACCTCAGCAAAATGAAATAAGCAGAATCAAGAAAGAGAAAGCAAAGCAAAATAGCAAGAAAGGAAGAAAAGATTAAAGAAACACACCAAAAGAACACATTTTCAGAACAAAGGCTCAGAGTGTAAGATTTATTTAGGGTACAATATAGCTAGCCAGAAGAGACTATTTCAAGTGGAGAAATTAAATCATCTAACATGTAAGTGGAGTCACAAGCCATAATTAATGTCTAAATTAAAATTACATGTATCAGCCATGTGCTAATTGTGACCAGTAAGTAATTCTAATCCAGGTAGACACTCTGTAGTTTTACCTTTTAAATTTAAATGTAGCATAGCTGAACAGAAAATCATCAGAAAGAGTAACATAATAATTATACAGTAACACACTTTCATTTGAAATAGGATATTGATCATTGGGATGATGTGCATTTGTTATGCACTAATGCTTTTCAACACACCAAAGAAGGATGATAGATTTGGAGTAATTACATAGAAAATGACAGGACATTTATCACTGTTTGTGGTTATTTCACAACATTGGCATTTCCATGAATTATGGCATGTCATCTCATGTGTATACAGATGTTAAATCATTATAGCAACAATTGATCATTAACCATAGCATATGCTGAGGGGTGGCACCTATAAGACTTTCAATTAAAGGAATGAATTTAGTGTTTAGGTTGTGCAATTAATTTGACAGGGACACTGAAATTTTAAAGGTGACTCATATATCACTCATTTTGTTGTTTCTATCTATAAAATATTACTGCAATGAGATAAACAAGCATGCAGAAAGCATGAAGTATTTTTCAATCCAGAAATAGACTCAGTGTTGCAATACCTGTGTTGAGGAATACCAACTACCTGATCTCTGGAAGAAATCGATCTATTACTCGGCCCCCACACGCACATACACACACACCATCTGCCAAGAGATTTTGTTATACAAGTTTCTAGGCAGCTAGTAAGATGATCAGTTAGTAATTACTCTAGGACTGAAGTAGGGAAAGATAGAGTGATGGAAAAACAGAGAAACTTTAAAAGCAGAAATACATATAAGCAAAGAAAGATCAAGGAGAATGAAGAAAGGTCTAGGGGAGAACAGGAGAAAAGAAAAAGAACACAATTAAATTCATGAGCAAAAGTTCCATTTGAATTCAATTTAATGCAACAAGTATTTAAAGAGTATGTTTTGAGGCTAATTACTTTGAACTTCTTTGTCAAAATTAAGGTCTTCTCTAAAAGGTTCTTTTACTTATTTCTTCCTTTCTATTTGCACCGTCCCCCTCAACTGTAGGTCCTTAATTCCTTGTTCTTGGGTTATTTTAAGAGGCCATAACCATTTTCTGGCTACATAGTCTCTCAACTCTTGCATTTCCTATGTATCAATGCCAGATTAATATTCCTAAAACTGTCTTTGAACACATTATTCCTCATTTCAAAACCTTTCAGTTGTCTACAGGAAAAATTCAACTCAATTCAACTCTTTGTACTTCCTATTAGTGGGGGACAGTGGTGTGCTGGTAAACTGGCTCTCAAAAATTTTTCAAAAAGCCCTAATTTTTAGCACTTACTGATTTCTGTGGTATAAATACTCCCACCATCACTAATTTCAAACTACTATCTGATGTCCTGACATTACTCATGTCCCGGAATTAGGAAGAAACATGCATAATTGGCTCTTAAGTCAGTACGAACCAGCTCCAGCACCCCACTATTTGGGAGATGCAAAAGAATATAAAATACAGCTCCTACCTTATAATGGAGTAAAGTTTCAATACTAA
Organism: Daubentonia madagascariensis; assembly: GCA_023783475.1. Lineage (NCBI taxonomy): Eukaryota > Metazoa > Chordata > Mammalia > Primates > Daubentoniidae > Daubentonia > Daubentonia madagascariensis. The sequence continues at coordinate 18,380,083 of JAKFHU010001569.1, forward strand.
CCTAATGGCTTAATCTAAAATGAGAATTCCTTTTGTTTTTAATTTACCATGGCAGGCATTGTCTCTACAGCTCACGTGATACCTCCCATGAGCATCATTACCACATTTACAACACCAGCGTCCTAACCATTTAGAGACCACAGGCTATATTATATACCTCTTTTTACAGTCAGCGTGTGCAATATAGCACAGCACCTTGCACATTATAAGCCCTCCACAAATAAGTGATAGGTGAAAATGAAGAAGAAATGAAATCCTGAAATTAGTCGTTCCAGTTATTCAAGCTTTGCAACACCGTCATCACGGTCTACTCTTATGTCAGCCTCTATGTGAAATAAGACAAGAAACTCATCTGTATTGTCTGCCAGCAGCTGCTGAACCATCATTTTTATTACGCAAGCTGGGTTCCACTCTAGAGATATCCTACTCACGTTAGCCAGCTTTTGCCAGGTTATGCTGCATACCACTGCCTCCCACAAATCTCAGTGGCTTACCAAACAGAAGTTTATGTGCCACTTGTGTTTCATGGAGGCTGCAGGTCCGGTGGGGTTCTCTTTCAGCTGCGGGTTAGGCTGTGTATCTCTGTCTGTCTCCTCCAGTCATCCAGGCTGAAGAAGCAGCCTCTATGTGCGACGGGCTGTTCTATGGCAGAGCGGAAGAGTAAAGTGACTGGCGCCTACACAACGGTGCCTAAAGCTTCTCCCTGGACGTGGTCAATGTCTCATCTATTCATATGCTATTAGTCAAAGTAAGTCACACAAGCCCAAAGTCACAAATAATGGGTTGGGATGTGCAATCCTCTGACAGGAAAGGGGAATAAATACTTAAAAACAATAATACAATCTACCATCTTGGTCAAGCTGATTGATTACCTAATTACCCTGTTTAGGACTGTATACTCCTTCATGCAATGCAGAAGGCTCTGGAAGCAAGGCAAAGGCTCAGTGAGGGGCTCTCCTGGATTTCCCCTAGTGAAGAAGTTTTGGACAAAGAGTAAGACTTAGTTTTTGTGTATAAACCCAACCCTTATTTTTCATTAGTCAATTGATTACTACGGCCTGGGGATGCTCCAGAGCAGAGGGGCTGGGCACCAAGTTCACAGGGCAGCTGTGAATGGCAGTTGGACTCAGGGCCTGCTCCTCAGCCTGTAGGGATGTGAGTCCATTCATGAGGATTTAGGATCCCTTACAGCTCCCCAGTGAGGACTTGATAACAAAGCTGAAACAATATTATCACTTGGGGATTTAGCAAGAAAACCAGTCAAGAGAAGCTGCAGTAGAAGCCAGAAAGAGCAGTTCCAGATATCACTGCTAAAAATCTATCTGAAGGACTAGATCTATTCATGGTGGTTCAATGGCATTACCTTCATAAATGTGCCTGCCCTTCCCAGTCCCCAGAAGGCTGAGAGAAGAACAGAATCCCATAGTGCTGGGTTAAGACGTGGGCCAACCAGGTGGCTGTTGGGGCTATAGTTCACAAGGGCAGCTGACATGTCGCTGGGCTGCATCAGACATGCAGTGCCAAATCTTCCCGGCTCCACATATAACTTTTAATAACTGGCAAGATGTAAATTGCTCCTTCTCCTTTCAAAGTCAAGAGCTTTAATTAAATGTAAAAAAAAAAAAAAATCCATTACCCATGCTACTGAGGCCGTCTCTTTCTGCTGAGTATGTCAACAGTATGCCATGCTGCATCCTGAGAGAGTGACTCTCAGAACCAGCTGGAATTCTGAGGCCGGGTAGGGGACAGCACAGAGCTGGTTCCTTTTATCCTATAAATTTATGTGGCACCAAATGCCTTCCAAGAAGTTGTTAGGATCAAAACAATTGCACATAATAAATGCCTATCATAAATGAAATGACAGTTACAAATTATAATTAAATAAAATATATAAAATCCCTTGTTTTGATATTAAAAAAGGTTTATAACTTTCATTAATGGAACTTTAGTTTCAATATGCTAAACTAAATGAAATTTAGTTGAATTTAGTTCAAATAAGTACTGAACAAAATTTTAAGGAACTCCTTAAACTGCTCCTATGTCTCTTTGGAGCGCTAGGTCACACTGATAGGCCATAAAGTATTTCGCATACTCATCCCCTCTGAAGAAACTCCAATCTCCTTCAGATTTTTCTGAGGTGATTCTGGAAATCGTTAGCAGGGTGTCTGGTGTGCTCTGTGAATCGTCCCGCTTGCCTCCCACACGGTGTAGGCCACTATATTCTTCTCCTGTTTCTGCTGTCTGTGGATCCAGTCTTCCCTCTCTGCCAAAACCAAAAGCAGAAAATCTGCTGCTGGCGCCCTCCAAAAGCACAACCTTCCATACCTGCCAAGCACTGCAGAGAATGCCAGCGCCTGCCAAGGTCCTCATCAGGCTGCCAGTGCCCCATGTCAAGGAGACTGACATTTGTGCAGAGGGCAACTGCACCTGATGTAGCAAGTCCTATTATCTGTGCTGAATTCCCTGCCTCTTGCCCTAACAAAAGCTGCTGGCACTGTCTTCTGTTGCTGCGCAATGTTCTGGCATAAGTGCTGTTGATCACATTCTCAGTAGTCCAGCCCTTCTAGTATTTCCTTGGTCATCCATTGCTGCCTTTTCCCTGTAATTTGTGACATAAGTCCAGCATGGGACTGGCCAAAAGATGCCGAAGTAGTGGAAACCACGTTTTCCAGAGTCACTCCATACAACTGCTGTACCAGGCTATTCCATCTCATTTGCCTGTAGGTGGAAGTTTTCCCAACCAATGTAACTGAGGTTCAAGATTCTCATCTAGCCTGAGAATGGGGATCAGCTGGGCTTTCTGGGGTGCCATAGCTGAAGGCAGAGATACCATTCAGGATTCCTTGGCATTGAATCTGCTTCCTCTCCCCAGTGAGGAGGTGGCCAAGCAGATATTGAACCAGTGTCTCCAGACTATGGTAAGCTCTCCCTTGTAAGAATCTGCCAGATGACAGTGTCAATTTTGTGGAATGAAAACACAGGCGTGACTACAAAATGGCAAGTGGAGAAGAATTTGGCTACTTTCTGCTCTCTGTTGTACCAATCTTGTACTGAAAGTGTCCTAGGCAGCTGTGTACCCCACAAGAGACCATGGACAAAGGAATGCCACACACAAATCTGCTGCCTCTACTCCTGCTCCATATCAGTGGCAAAAGAAATCAGGAATATATAGCATGTTGGTGTGTGGCCTCTTCCTACCAATCCAACCCATAGAAGCTGTTTTAAGGGAAGGCAGTAGCTTCCCAGGTAATGGAAGATTTGGGAACCAAGAGGACAGTCAAAAGCATCAATTCCAAGGGTATAAGTATAGGCTAACCCAAGTCCAACAGAATAGTTTTGTAACCAGCCAGTGTGATAAGCAGTTCCAGGCCCTTAGCAGCTCCTCTGAGCTTGCTGGATCAGCCATAGAACCTCTAGAATGCGGGACTGTCCTTCAAACTGCCTGACAGAGACGTGCTGCTCACTGAATACCCATACACATTTCCCTACACCTTGAAAATGGGAGCCATTTAACTAATCCTGGCCAATGGACAATGATAGGAAGGACTTATGTCCCACCTGAGCCAGAGTGTGTAAGACTTGATGAACCGCCTTCCAGCTCCCTTCATATCTGCCGTGGTGACCACAAAGGGCACCCAATGAGATGTTCTTACTTCCTTGTGTCTGGGTAGAAGAATGACTATGTGGGGCCCATCCCTCTACCAACCACTATTGGTGAAGTAAAACCTAAACCTGTGTTGTGTTAAGTCATTACAACTTCGGGATTCAGTTTTCACAGTATCATATTCTGACTAACACACTTACAGCTGCCTCCGGAGATCTTTCCAGCCTCTATAAAATAAACCCATTTATTTCCCTGGCTTGACTGTTCTTTACTTAAGATTGTATCCCTACTTTCTAGTTGATCCTTTGGATATTTCTTTGTTTCCTGGGCAATCTATACTCATATGAACTTGACCCCCCCTTAACCAGTACGCACCCATTAAGCCAACACCAAGGGACTCAGAGGGGCAACAAAGAGGAATACCAGGAGTGATTCTCCCAGGCATTGTGTGCAGAGCCAGAGAACATTTTGGGGGCCCGGGTTCTTCCACACCCAAACATGCTCACAGTGAACTCTGTTTAACCTCAAACCATGAACTTCATTATGTAGTAAAAAAGACAACACATTATTTCTGTGTTAAAACTGCAATCACAATGGCCAAACATTTGCCAAGCTACATTTGACCACTTTTCCAGAGACAGAACCTCAGACAGTGCATTATATAATCCTTCTCTATGTGTAACCACCACTAGAAATCAACATTATTACAATAAATAGCATCTGATCAACACTGTTAATGCTCCAGTTTTTAAAATAGGAAGTGGAGACTTTCCCACTCCTACATAAATATCATGTACAAATTATATGGGATAGATAGCTGTGATGAGGAAAAAAAATTATTATGGATGAAAAACTACCCTGCTCTACTCTTTCACCATTTGAAAGGCATCTAAAATATATTTATGAGATACATTAAAGAGCTTATTTCGCTAGTGTCCAACTCTAAGTGAGCCATTTCCAGTGTTCTCTAGGGTATATTTTTAATAACAGTATCAATTTATTATAAAGGTCAATATTTTTTTCCTCTTTCAAATTCTTTCAAGTGGGTTTTAAAAGTCCATTTCCTGAAGTGTTTAAAATTCTTATAAACCACTGCAAAATTACCAAGAAAGTCCTGTGGGTTTTTTTAAAAAAAAAACCATACTATTTGATGCAACATGAAACCTGGGTTACAGTAAAATATCATTAAGAAAAGGTCAGCTCTGGAAAACAAAGAACAAAGGCAAAAAACACCAGGCATCTTGGAAACACTGGAGTCAATGGAGCTTATTCAATGCACTCTTTCAGAGTATAAAGCTTGAAGTTCCAAAGTGTTGGTTTCCCAAGGAAATAAGAACGCCCATCCTGTAGCTATGGCAAACGTGGTGTTCTTTCTCCTATCATTTTGATCAAGTCACTTGGTTTGATTTCTTCCTCTGACACTGTGTCTCTTGAAGGGGAAGGAATTTTTTATTGTCGAGAACCATTCCTAAGTGATATTTTCAACCACAATTCCATTCTGGTATGTAGGGCTTGAATACAAAGATGTGTTGAATGAATAAATGAGTATTTTCTGGGTCCTATGACAAGTATAAAAGCAAAACAATTCTATCTATAAGGTCACTTGTTTACAAGACACCAGTGATTAATATGATACTTTTATTGCATTGAGTTTTCCGAACAGACCAGCTATTTTGATATTTTGAAGGCATCGATGGAGATTTCACCCCAAACCCCATCCTCAATCTTCTACCAAGAGTGGGTCGGGGGCAAGGGAAAGAACAGTTCATTGGTCAGCTGTGCCTGAGTCTAGAGCTCTCTCTGCAATGAGCCTGACTGAATGTTCTCTTTCTTCTTGGCAAGCTTTCTATGAAGCCACACTTGGAAGATGGTTCTTCCTGAGGGTGGTTTTCACAGATCAGCAGAACTCTAGATTTTGACATCTGTGATTCTTGTTCTTACACCTCACTAACTAGCTTGCTCTCCCATGGAGGGATGAAGGGGGCAATGCTCATACATTTGGAGAACATGGGTCTGTCTCTAGCCTGGATTAAAGCACCCACTCCACAATCCAGCAAAGATCACTATTCATACTGCAGATTGGGTTCAAAACCCCAGCTAATAACCTGGTGTTTTTTGTCCTGGCCTTGTCCTTCACGCATGTTATTTTCTCAGAAGCCTCACAGAAACAGTAGCTACTGTACATGCCCCTGGGGGCCTACCATCTCTCTCTTTATATAGAAAAGTCTATTTCCACAGCCCTCCTCTTAACATAGCTTAGATCTACTTTACCTCTGACAACTTAGCAGCATTGTTTCATATCTATACAAACCAATAAAACTGAAGTTATAAAGAAGCACAACTAAAAATTTTATTTACCATTTTGACTGAGGCAATCATATCCTGTCCTATTCCTTTTTTAGAAAGGTAATAATAGAAATGAAAAAAAATGATGATTTTAGTGTTAGTATTAAGTCAATGTTGGTTTTACAATGAGTGATAGGAATATCTTGAAATTGTCAATTAGTTTAAAAATATAAGAAATGTTGCTTCTTATATATTTTTTAAATGTATGCATATCAACCTTGTCCATGATGAACGTTCAGCCTGTTACACCTATCTCAGCAAGAAGACAATGTGAAATTTTTTAACCTATGCTTAGGGTACCTTCTACATAGACATCGTAGTGTTTCAGTATGCTGTTTCTTAATTGATGCCACCTGGACAGCTACCAATTAGAAATACATAAATGGCATTAGTGGCCAAATAAATAAATCTGTGCAGAAAGGTCCTCTTGGGCATTTTACACTGCCAAGACCATCTTACCACTGGAAAATAGATTTGTGTAGACAGGCCCCAGAGCCTACTTTTGCCCAGTGTGGGGTCAACATGAAACACACCTAATCAATTGAGAAAAGAGCACTTGAGTCCCACAGGAAAATAAGTGCAACAAAATCCTGTCCTTTTTCTTTATCTTCAGAAGCAAACAGCAATTGTACCTTCCACCTGTAGTCTAAAATCCACTTCCCTGCTGCCACTGGGTAGAGAGGCATATATGAAACCAACCCAGTCCTCTAGATAGAGTTAGGAAAGTGAAGTTGGTCCAGTCCCCCAGACTCAGATCAGAACATGGACTGTAACCCAGAATCTGACACTAACAACCTGTGTCACCACTGGCAAAATGCCTAACCCCTCTAAGCTTAAGTTCTTTTGTACATTATGGACTTCCTTGGCCAACTTCCCAAGGTGGCAGTGATTTTCAAGCTTTAGCACAAAGCATGCATCAGAATTACCTAAAGGCTTGTTAAAACCCAGACTGCTAGGCCCCAGAGTTTCTGATTTAGTAGGTCTGGGTTGGGAAGGCTGAGAATTTGTACTTCTAACAAGTTCCCAGGTGATGCTGATGATGCTGGTCAGGAGACCATAGGCTGAGAAACACGGAATCAAAGGAGAAGAGAGAGGATCTTCTGCATGAGGCAAACCCCAGAACCTGTACTTCAAGTCCCACCTTTCCTTGTCTTCCCAAATTTCTATCATCCTAAAAATATCCTTGTCCCCTTCTCAGTTACCCACTAGTGTTGATGAATGTATGATTTATCACCACATGCTCCAAGCCTAGGACAAGAGCTGACCCCATGTTAGGCACTCAATTAAAAAAAAAAATCAGTGAAATGAAGAAATATATATATACATAAAAGTATTTTAAAACAATGAAATACATGAGGGACTTATATTAGTCATGGACTAGCCTAAATTATGTAAAAAAGATACTCAAAAATAGAGTGAGCCATCTATGGTGAGTGGGGCAACTGTGCTCCAAGAGGTTATTCAAGACCCAAGTGTCTTCCAACCTATTGCCCCACCATCTTCTGGGGTGTTGTCCTCACCGACATGGTTAAAAACAGTTCACAACCACTGCCATGCTCCAGGCCCATAGAAGGGGAAGAGGAAATTCAGCACAAAGGAGATGATCCAGAAGTTAAACAAATCACTTGGATGTCCACTGGGCTACACTTTGATCCACAACCACATATAGCTGCAGAGGAAGCTGGGAAATGTAGTCTCCATATAGTCATTCCCATGTCCAACTATAATTCAAAGATTCTATTATTCAAAGATAAAATGGAAAATGTGTACTGAGGTACGAACAGAAGTATCTGCCATGGGAGATACTTTTTGGCCACCCAATCATTTATGTATGTCCCTACACATAGAATACTCTCAACCCTCCTCTGCAAAATTTAAAACCCAAAGACTCATCCTGTTCCTGCTTCTAGCTCAAAACTAAGATCTCTTACTTGTACGTAAGAAAACGAACACAGAAATCCAAAGAAAGCAGTTCACATTGATGGAGTTGCACATATCACTTTTCACATGTCATGGCCTAAGTTCAGGCAAGCTCTCAGCAAAAAAGGCTGGAAAATACAATTTTTAGCTGGAGGGTTGTCTCAGTCCATTTTTGTGTTGCTGTAAAGGAATACCTGAAGCTGGGTAATTTATAAAGAAAAGAAGTTTCTTTGTCTCATGGTTCTGCAGGCTGTACAAGAAGCAAGGCCCCGACATCTGTGCCTGGTGAGGATCTCAAGCTGCTTCCATTTATGGCAGATGGGGGAGAGGAGCCAGTGTGTGCAGAGATCACACTGTGAGAGAGGAGGAGGGAGAGAGAGAAGGAGAGAGAAAGGAGGGAAGGTGCCAGGATCTTTTGAACAACCACCTCTTCTGGAATCTAAGAGTAAGATCTCATTCACTCCTATGAGAATGGCACTAAGCCTACCCATGAGGAATCTGCCCCCATGACCCAGACACCTTCCATGAGGTCCCACCTCTAACACTGGGGATCAGATTTCAAAATGAGATTTGGAGGGGTCAAATAAGCAAACCATAGCAGGGGTCATGGGCTCAGCTAAATCCCAGGCTTTTGACTGAATTCTTCCCATAAAGTAATTTGGAGAAGACTTACTTTTTAAAGAGAAAAGAAATTGCAATTAATTTCTACATCCCGTATACAAATACACAACATTTGTCTTTTTAGCTCTCACATCGCCTTGTTCATTGTAAGATGTTCGATATGTTTCCTGAATAGTTTTCTAAATAGAGAAGTAATAGCAGCACAAACAACTGGAAGCCAGGTGTGTAGAACAGAACAGGTTCACACTTTTGAAATAATTCATCAATTACTTTAATATACCAATAAATCATTTTATTATTTGAGTATTACGTAGATAAAACAACTTGTAGAGTTTTATGTAAAACTCTTATATTATGTAACTCTTACATTTATGTAAATTTATGTAACATGGTCAGATTTTAATGAGTGTCTTTATGAACAGATACAGATATATTTTATATTATAAAATGAAATAAAGATGCTGTAATATTAACTATAGAGCTACCTTTTATAATTCAATAGATTTCAAAACTGTTCAAAAACAGAAGGGCCAGAATTTATTTTTCTTCTGATGATTAGCAGCATAGATATATGCAAATAATATCTACAAATAGGCAGAAATAGTTATCATTCATTCAGTATCCATAAAGCATATCCTAGCTGATTTATGTGTGTTATTTTCTACAGCTCCCAACACTTCTACAAGGGGGTTAACTTTGTCCTTATTCTTAAAATAACAAATTAAAATTCAGAGAGATTTTGTTGGCACTGAAATATGAGATGTTTGGTGGCACCAAAAAAAATTTTTGTTATGTGTATAATGAATGTGTGGATGGTATATAGGTACAGCCTCACCTAATCAAACATTTGGGGAAATAAAGGCTTGAAGTATAAAATAAGTCCTTTTTGCTTAATAAATTGTATGATGCACAGGCCTGATAACTTTGATTGTTATTGAAAAAGACTTCTGTCATGGTATTATGCTTTCCAGATTTAATTCCACTTTTCTTTATAACTGAAGGCATTTACGCAACAAGACTGTTACCAAAGAGTTTAGATGTTTGTGTATTGCCTGAAGTAATAATTCTCCCTTTGGATATGACAATTATTTCTACCACAATCAATTGAGAAATGAATTATAGAAGCAAATTTGTTTCTAAATTAATGGTTTTTAAAAGTTTCCTAGGGAGTTGTCAGACAACTCTGAACAGTTTTATGCTGCATATCAATTTCTAGCATGGAAAATAGCAAAACTACACTGAAAGGAAAGTAAAAGAAACCATTGTAAATAAATTAAATTTTGCCATCTAGACATACAGCAAATTACCAAATGACAGAAAAAAACTGAGAGCTAGATTTATGTGAATAAATGTAGTAGATATTGTTTTATGCAAACACAAGTCTGTGAACTTGGAGAGCGTGGCTTAGTTGGCAACAGAGTTTCCCTAAAGTGACCCTAAGATGCCCTTTCACATGACATTATCACCAGTTGATGTGAGATAAAGATTTACACATTCAGCACTCTACAGACATCGGACGAATCACAACTGACCAAAATGTACCCACCCATGTGCACTCATGCACACATGCCTCTTGATCTAGGCTTCTTCTACCTTGCAATTGTAGAAGACTAAGTGTTCCCTTTTGTAAAGTAGCTAATGTTCAGTGTGGGTGGCATTCAATAATTCTCAACTGATATGATTTAGAGAATGATATTATTCTTGAGCCATTTACAATCATTATGGTTGAATGCACATGTACGAATTGTACCTGAGCCCACATGTCACACGCCACCTTGTCGTGACTAGCTCCATCCCAACATCTAAGCGTATGCACCCTTGTATTTTGCTGCTGTTGTTGCTACAAATAATGATAATTCTATGCAGAAGGAACTGCAGGAGAAATTGTGAATATTAATGATGTAAAAAGCCAGGTGTTAGCTAAAGAAATAGATCAATCAATAGGGTGCAAATAAGATGTGAGTGTTAAGCAAAAGAAATTAGAAGGGATCTGGGTTAATCAATATCTGATGCATGATCCCGGGACTACAGTTTACACACTCTGTCCTAGATTCACAGACCAGAAGGATCCCAAAGAGTCTGGGGGTGAAAGCACAGAGCCTGAAGCCAGTGTGAGAAGGCATAAAGTTAATGACAATTATTAAATCCATGGAGGTGTGTGTAATTATTATTTTTGTGTGTGTGTGTGTGGAGACAGTCCTCGCTCTGTCGCCCTGGGTAGAGTGCAGTGGCATCATTGCAGTTCACTGCAACCTCCAACTCCTGGGCTCAAGCAATCCTCCTGCCTCAGCCTCCCGAGTAGCTGGGACTACAGGCACACACCACAACGCCCAGCTGATTTTTTTTTCCTAGAGATGGGATCTTGCCCTTGCTCAGGCTGGTCTCGAACCCCTGAGCTCAAGCCATCCACCTGCCTTGACCTCCCAGGGAGCTAGGATTACAGGCGTGAGCCTCCACATGCAGCCGTGATTAATATTTTATGTTTAATAATTACACCAGCAATTATAATCTTATAATGAGTTAATGATTAGCAATAACAAGTTAAAGAATGATTTATGGTGACAAATTCTAAAAAATTGAAATAGAATTCTGTAAGAATGACCGGTGTATATAAGAATTTAAAAAGTGAGTAAATTTCAAGCTCTGAGCCTCAACCACAAACCATGACTGTGGAAGAATTCTGTGTCTTTGGTGCTTAGCACAGTATCTGACACATACTAAATACTCAATAATCATTGGTTGAAATATAAACTAGCAGGATGTGTATGTGACATTTCAACGACTGATGAGAAATACAGCCACTTAACAGAGCATAGAAACCAGCCTGAGGTCCCATTTTCTTGAAAGTGGAAGCGAACAAGACCAGCAATGAAAATGGGAAAGCTTTGGAGAGCAATCCTAGGGGGTTAAATCCCCTATTGGCCCAACTCAGAATTCTCAACTGGGGATAGGGCTCTAGGGGACATCTGGCAATGTCACTACTCAGGGGCAGGGCACTACTGGCATCTAGTGGGTAGAGCCTAAGATGCTGCTAAACATTCTACAGTATACAGGACAGGCCCCCACAATAATAATTATCAAGCCCAAAGCATCAGTAGTGCCAAGTTGGGATATTCTGTCCTAACTGAATGGACTCATGTGCTCATGTGGTTTCCTCCCTACCCTTGTCTTTCTGTCAAACTCCTATTCATCCTTCAAAGTCCAGCTCAGCTGTTATTTCTTCTCTAGAGCTTAACCCTCCTCCATACCCCCAGAGAGAATGAATTGTCCCTTTAATGGGGACTTATGTTCCCAAAGCACATTTTACCAATTTCAAGCATTGTACTTGTCACAAATCTTTGTTATTTGTTATTTTAGTTAGGTATCACTTTAGCTGAACTGAAATAATAAAAATAGCTACCACGAATTAAACATTTACTATTTTCAAGACATTTTACTAAGTGTACAAGAAAATATAAGGTAGCTATTAATAATAACCCACCCACAAAGATGAGCAAGGATAAGGGACACAGGCCTCTGTGTTGGAGCTGACAGCAGATTCGCCCAGGAAGGTGAATCAAGCAGTGTCCAAATGACATAGAGATACTTGGTCAAAACCCCAGCACACGGGAATAGATAAGTTAAAATAATGTAGTCATTCAGAAAACAGACGAAAGGATGATTAAACACGTGCTTGTGGTCAAGTGTTCTAGCATGTACTGAAAACCCTACGGCAGGCCTTCTGGGGGGTGATGACTAGTCTAGAGCACAGGGAGCTGGAATACCCAGGACTGGGAAGTCTGGACAGCCTGTGATTCAGAAACAGGAGAGGATGTGCATGCCACTGACCAGGAGCATACTTAATTATGTGAGCCCAGGGATGGTGATTAGAGGGCTGGTACCAATTGCAGGGCAGAGATTGAGGGCTGGTACCAATTTTGAGTGTTACATCAGGGAGGAAGCAGAACCATGAATAGCCTTTAAGCTGAAGCATGTGGTGCTGGAGCCAGCTGAATTCAAGTGAGGCCAGGCAATGGGAACCAGGAGCAGGACTGAGCCCACAGGGGACTCTGACTTTGCAAGAAAGAAAGGATGGTAAAGCCTGGTGCCAGGTCTGGGCTGATGGCCATCTTGCCTTTGAACTGGAAGTGATGGGACCAGTCTTAGACTCAAAGTCAGAGTCCCCAAATGGTTCATTAAAAATATATTATAGAGAGATACAGATTATATCATAGACAGAAAAAATAATTGTAGAGCCTAAGAGGGAAATGATTAAATGTGACAAAATGCTAACATTTCACCAAAAGTAATAGAAATTTTTTGTACCATTTGGGCAGATTTTTTCAAAATTTGAAATTACTTTACAAAAAAAAGTTAAAGTTCTTTCTCACCTCCTCCTAGTGAGTTGACCAGGGTGATGGCATGGAAGCCCAGAGCTGGTCCCCCCATCAGAGAGGAAATTTGGCTATTCCACACAGTGCCCCAAATTCTCTCCCTGTCTGCTCTCTCCCTAAGACCATGCCAGCAGCAAACTCTAAACTCTCACTGCTATCATAATAGCACAGGTTGGGGACATTAAATTAAGTGATGAATACTTCATTACCCAACAGTCTGGTTACCCAGGGAAAAGCAAAATCCTACAGTGGTCCCCACCAAATAATCTCTTTGCTAATCTCCCGGTAGGAATCTCCCTCAAATCTTTGTAAAAATTTATTACTGTGAATTAGCTATGTGTGCTTGAAAATACAGAAGAGTACACTCGAATTCCATTCAATGTGACGTTAGGGGGCACTTCTCAAGAGCCTCTCTCTGTCCACGCATTTGTAAGTACCAGTGAACAATCTGACCTTCTACCACAGAGGACTGAATCTGCCTATTTTACTTGTGGCCTGGTAACAGAACTTGTATTATGACATTAGAGGCGTTTATGGATGCTCTTAAACAACATGCTTTTCTAATCTTTAATCCAATGTATTTCCAGCCAATTCTAAGTTGAAAAGAGGAAAAAGCTGATTACACATAGCCAGTAGCTAGAATCATTTAAGCTAAATTAATAGAGTCTATAAATAACTCTGTCCTTCCTTTAAAAAAAAAACAAGATTGTGAGGTTAGTGAACAATCAGAGGAATGGCCTACTTCCCTCATCAAGTTGTCACAACCTGAGGAAATCTCAGATTAGGTTCAGGGAAAATGTAACAACCCAGTGCAGAGTGCCTTGTACAGAATGGGTGCCTGTTAACTAAAATTGCCATACAACCATTTACCAGCACACTTGTCAGCCCTTCTTCCTACAGCTACTAATATTGCCTTACTTTGTGTTAATGTGATTTTTTTTTCCTTTACCAGTGGATAGATTTTAGGCTTGGTATGTTGACATCATTGATTTTTCTACTTTGAATAATTTGTAAACTTAAAATAAAGAGCATTTCCCATGGAACTTTTCAAAGACTATATCAAATGCCCTTGAATCTGACACCATAGATCCTAGAGGCCACATTATTTTATGTACCCACCAGAAAGAAAAACACCGTAGATTAAACTATGACACAATGTATTCTTATCCCTTAGATTATTATGTATTATATGCAAATTGAGAAAACTCTCTTCGATGTATTTAGACACATATTTTTATAATTTATTACTGTTGTACTCATATGAAACAAAAATATACATGATATTATTATTAATGTATATTTCTAAAACTTCATGTTCAGAGTTTGGCTCTTTTGTGATTACCTTTGAACTGAGGGACGGTAATGTCTGTTATTCCATACAGTGTTGCTGATGCAATATTTCTTAAGAGAATCTACAAAAAGAACTGAAATCCTTTGGTGCTGAGCCTTCAGCAATCACACAGAGGTAGAATACCTCCTTTCCCTACAACCGTGTGGTTCCTAGGGGCTAAAAGAGTGCTCTACTATTTTCTCTGGGATTTTCTTCCAAGCATCTGTCAGTCATTGTGCAACTTTTGATGATATTTTGTTGTTTTCACAGCTCAGGCAATTTCAAATGTGTCACACTGGCCTAGCCGTCAGCAATTGCTCGATGGTATTGACTGTAATACACAACCTAACACAGAGACGTTAAAATTTGCAACTTGGAACTCATCAAATACAGTATGTGGTCATTGAACTATCTGGGCTGGAAATGTGTTTCCTGAACTGAGAAGACTCTCTCATTTCAAATCTCACCTCAATTGAGAATTGAAACCCAGAGTTTTTCTATGTTGGCTTTTTGGCAGCCATCTTGAGTTGTTTCTGGGCTCCTCTTAGGAAGCTTCCACCCCCAAATTTGTCATCCAAAATTTGAAGAAGACATTCATTAATTTGGGTGAGTCTCAAGCTACGTGTGAATAATTTACAGCTTAGAAGGAAGTAATTTAGTAAGATACCTCCCCAGAGGATGGTAACATGTAGAAGGGGGAATAAGTTTAACAGTGTGAATGCATAGTCAGGCCAAATTTGGGTCATGACCTCTGAGCTCCCCCACCCCCAAGAGCTCAGTGCCTGCATGAGGTGCTGCTATATGAAGGTGAGGTGAACAGCAGATGCAACACTGGGCACAGAGGAAGGAGACAGGGGAGAAGTTGGATGGCACACAAAACAAAGTCTACTTCACTTATTCCTTCAACCAGTCAATCAGACAGCAAATATTTATAGAACCTCTAATGAATGCAAGATGCAAGCTTTGGTGTTTATTCCAATTTTGACCCACATCCATCTTGCATCAAAGACACAGATGGCTGCCTGCCCCATAACTCCATAACTATTCTTTCTTACAAATCCTACTCTTTGATGTTTTAGGGTAGAAAGGCTAAAACAGTATATGATCAAATATTTACCCCCATCCTTTAACTACGTCAACAAAACATTTCTTAGAACAAACCGTTATATGTACCAGAATGCACAGCGTACACGTGTTTATTCAGCTCTGGATTTAAAAGTCTCTAAACTCACAGGTTTCAAAATTTTAGTGGCATTGCAAGTTTTCAACCAAATTAAATTTGCATCAATACATTTCAGATCCTCCAGTATGGGTCAAATGTGGCTTATATTAATAGGAATTAAGGTTATTCATCCAAACAGCTGAAAATTGCCCCAGTTTAACTCTGAAAGACTTTGATGGGTATCCTTTTATTTAGTTATTTCTTCTAGAAATGACCTAGCATTGAAAAATTAGGCACTTTGTTATTTTTCTTCAGCCAGTCCAGAAACTAGGTTACTGCATCCCAAACATCAAATCAGAAATACCCACTGATTTTTTTTTTTTTTTTAAGAAATGCTTCTTGCTTCCCTTCAGTGTAGTTTTACAAATCACTGGTGCTGTGCTGGATATAGGCCACCTCTATGGCCTGCTGAACAAATGATTAGACACAGCATAGGGTGTGTTGGGTTTGCTGTGAAGTGAGTTCCCTGCTCGCTGTGCCAGTGCAGAGCCTGTGATTTGTCTGTTCTGCTTTCCCACACTCTGGCCACTTGATGTTAACTTGTTCAAGCCTGTGTTAGTGCCATTTCATTGTTTTGGGTCCTTGCCAGACTCTCTTGCTTGCTGCCTGCTTGACTCACCCGTGAATGACAAACAGGCCCTTCTCAGCCCCCTCATCTCTTTGAAGTTATTTCCATGTAGCCTCTTGCAGAGTTATTTTTTCCTTGAAGTCCTCTATGTTTTGTTGTGTTATGATGAAGCAGCCTAAAATAGTTAAATGGGTGCTCAGTTGGTCTATTTGTCTTTGAAGCCATCTTAAAAAGCTGTATTAGAATGTCCCTAACACAAAGAAATGATAAATGCTTGAGGTAATGGATATCCCAATTACCCTGGTTTGATCATTACACTTGGTATGTTTGTATCAAAATATCACATACCCCAAAAATATGTACAACTATTATGTATCCATAAAAGTTAAAAATAAAAATTTTAAAAAGCTCTATCTGTACTTCCAATTTGAAATTTTAAAATACTCTATGAGCAGTCATTGGTTTTTATTTAGTTAGTTGTTTTCAAATATATAGACATAAAAACTGGAGGATAGGATCCCTCATTTTGGCTGAGATTGGAGTAGGAATGTGGACGGTATGGCTGAGAGGCAGTCCCAGGATGTGCCCTTGGTGATCTACATACTCGGGGCATGCACCAGCTTGAAGGAGACTTAGATGCCCACTTCTACTGACCTTGGAGAGCTAAGGTTGAGCCCTCAAGTGGGTTGACACAATCCCAACAAGGTAATTGATGCAAGTAGTCAATTATTATAAGCCATTTTTATGGCAAAAATAAAGGTAGGATATATTTCCCAAGCTATTTAATAACTAACAAATCAAGAAAATTATGCTAACCTATGACCAAAATGCACATATACAAAATTAATTATGATCCCATAAATCTAGGGAATATGTTAAATAAAATCACAAAGTTTTTGACAAGCATTTTCACCTAGTAGTTTTTGCAGCCATTCATTCTATTCATTTGAAGCTAGAGAGATGGCTGGACAAAGGTACTTGATACCACATCCTAAGGATTAGTTACCAACTGCTGGGTTCTGTGTACAAAGGCTTATCGTTGCAAAATTAAATTCCTTTGACAAAAGAGAAGATATAAAAATGTTCCTAGAGTAAATCCCCACACTGAGAACTCATATCTAAATCCTGCAAGGCTGGCTGAGTTCTAATTTTATCCTTTTCTACTACCTACACTACTCTTTAAAGTGGGGCAGAAAGCATTTATTATTTTAGTTTATGTGCAAACTATAATTCCAATATGAAATCAAGTAAAGCCATCTAAAAATCAAAGTTAATGTTAACAAGATGATCTATTTCATCCCCCCAATAGAAGCTAATGAATCATTGTGAATTTATTGTGGTTGAAAGACAGTGGCTGCTGGCAATTATACTGATGAGCAGAAATCCTCACAAGTGGGTACTTTAAAGCAATTATTTTCCATTTGGTTCTAAAAAAGCCTCTGAGTACAACTAAGCTTTGATTACCTGGCATCTGAAAATATACATTCTCAGAGGGGTATTTGCAATGATTATTTTAGTGGAAAGAAAGTAAACAGCTACTGTTTGTGAAAGCTCAGTTGTGAGCCTCTTTAAAGTTTAAAATATGAATTGTGCAAAAGACGGAGCTCTGACTAAATAGACTAGCACATTATTACATTATGTTCCCAACTGGAAAGAGTCAAGAACTTATTGGGTATCTGAGGATCAGAAAGCTGTTTGAAGTGCATTTTCTCAAGAACAAACCTCTTCAAACTCAAAAGCCAATGTCATCTTTACAAACAGACTCTCCAGTCCCAACATAAACCTTATTCCTCCATTTTTGGCCCTAGGTTTATGGAAAAGTGCTGTATCAAAGAATGACAGATGGTACAGAGCTTGCCTTGTATAAACATTGACTTCTTCAAGAGAGGCAAGCCAAAGGTCCTCCAAAGAGGGAATCGAGTGGAGAGAACATTTGATTTATTTTTTAAATGCAGAAAAATTAGGGGTTCTTATAAAGGGGTATTGTGTGCCTCTCTGTCTAATTTAAGTTTATTGGTGCAAGGTGGAAGTCAAAAGGCCACCACATTTTTTTTTTCAAAGTGAGGAATGTCTAACCAAATACTAAAAGCTATAAGCAAAAGTGTTAGAATTGTAAACTTATCTCATAACTCCAGGTCTAGAGATGGTGGGAACAAATATAGATGGATATAATCAACTTTTTCACTTGTCTTGGGCATAATTTTTCCCCACATGGGGAAAATATTTTCCAAAAGACAGTTAATGCAATTCAATGGCTGAGATGAACTCAAGAAAATGGGAGGGCACTGGATTGTGTAACTGAAAGTTACGAAAGCCAGAATCATCATTTTAATAACCATTTTTATTTACCAGGCCCATTACAGTCTGATGGAGCACCAAAACAGTGTGAACTGCGATGTAACCCCTATGAAAGGGGTCACTTGCCCAAGTTCCCACAACTAACAAATTGAGAACTTGGACCAGCTGCTTAGTGTGTACATATCTGTATTTTGTTCTCAATATGAAAATAGTACATACTTATTTTGGAGAAAGTACAAGGTAGAAAAATATTCAAGCTATCTAAAAATCATAATCCCAACTCCTAGAGAAATTGTTAAAATGTTATCATAATTTTTTTGATTTTTATACATATTGCTTTACATACTAGACACCGTTTTGTGTTCTGCTTTAAATTTTATAACTGTTTTCCATATCCTTAAAAAACTACATGTGAATATCATATTTAATGTCTACAATTATTTCCAATATACTATTTCTTACTTTACCTAGGCAATTTCGTATGGCTGAGCATTTAGCAAGTCTCAGTTTTTCACTAGTATAAATTACCTTATAAAAACATCAGAAATTGAATTTCTGGCTCTAAAGATACGAGCATCTTTAAAATTCATTAGTCATATTCCTGAATTACCTTCTTGAAAGGTCAAAACACCGCACTTTCAGCAGTCTCTGGAGGACCCACTTCATGATACTTGCCAACATTGGGTATTTTCTTTAAAAACAGCTTTGTATATTTAATTAATATAATTTACATTACCGTCTTTCTTCGCAAGCTTTGGTCATGGAATAAGCCAAATACTTTTCCAATGGTTTCTACTTATAATATTTGCATTTCTCTTTGGTAAAGAAAGCATGAATGAATGATCTTTGCTCATTTATTTATGATAGGAGTCTCAGGGTATTTCTCATTAATATTTAAGATTGTATCTGTCATACTTAGTGCTGGAACCCTAGAACTGCATGTGACAAATTAAAAATTAATTGAATTATGAACACTCATACACTGCTGGTGGGACTGCAAACTAGTACAACCTCTATGGAAAGTAGTATGGAGATTACCTCAAAGAACTAAAAGTAGAACTATCATTTGATCCAGCAATCCCACTACTGGGTATTTAACCAAAGGAAAAAAAGACATTCTATAAAAAAGACATCTGCACTTGAATGTTTATAGCAGCACAATTCACAATTGCAAAGTTGTGGAAACAACCCAGGTGCCCATCAATACATGAGTGGATTAATAAAATGTGATATATGTATACCATGGAGTACCACTCAGCCATTAAAAAAAAAATGGTGAACTATCTCTTGTATTATCCTGGATGGAGCTGGAGCCCATTCTTCTATGTGAAATATCACAAGAATGGAAAAACAAACACCACATGTACTCACCATTAAATTGGTACTACTCAATCAACACCAATGTGCAAATATGGGAATTAACATTCACAGGGTGTCAAGCAGGTGGGAGAGGGGAGGAAGGGATGGGTAAATTCATACCAAATGGATGCAGTGTGTGCTGTCTGGGGGATGGGCATGCTTGTAGCTCTGACTCGGGTGGTGGGTGGCACAAAGGAAATTTATGTAACCAAAGCATTTGTAGAACCCCATAATACTCTGAAATAAAAAAACAGACAGAAAAATTTTAAAAATAAATTAATTTTTTAAAAATTAGTGGAATTACTTCTTTATAAATTAATATGAAGGTTTTCATATTTGTTGTAAATTTTCTTTGCCATCTTTTAATTTAATGAGCACAGTTTAAACTCTTGAAAGTAGTTGAATCTCTGTCTTTTCTTTTGCAAATTCTTCCATTGTGTTGAAATATAGAAGGGGTGGGGGAGCTCAGATAAACAAACAGTTTCCTTTTAGGCATTTCATGGCTTAATATTTATAAGTTAATAGTTATCTAGAATTTATTTTAATATGGGATAGGAATTGAAAACAACATTTTTGTTTAAAACTAATGACCTAAACCCATTTATTGAATAATGCTTCTCTTCCCCCAATATTTTTTAATAGATCATTTTTATACATTTAATTCGTATATGTACCAAAATGCCTTTTTGGTATTGTTCTATTTCTTTGAGCTTTCTGAAAATACTTATGATTGTATCACATTGAGTAATACATTATAACCTTATACTGTTTTAACATCTTGCAGCAATAATTTACCTCATTAATCTTCTTCATATTAAATAATATATTCTTACCTACATATTTTTCCACATAATCCCACATATGTTTTTATCTATATATTTCCCCATGCAATTTTAAAAACATTTTAATAATAAAGGTTTTAACTTTTATTGGAGAACTACATACACATTTTTTAAAAATGAGAACAAAAAACATAGAAAGCCCCTAATGCAATACAAGCATCTCCCAATTTGCCTTTCCCACCCCTATTCTCAGTCTCCACAAGAAACTAGGTTTCAATATTCTAACAGTTTATGTTTTTAATTCATCCAGTAATTACCTCCAAGACTCTACATAATATGCTTATGCTAATATATTTTAAAATGTATCCATTTCAAACAGTATCTACTTTCAACTAAACAAGATAGGATTCAACTACGTGGTGCTGAAAATCCCTCCCCTATTCCTTCTACTAGAGTTATATTAATATTACTAGTACAATTCGTCTCTCTGTTACCTTTGCAACTTTCGATCATGTGTTACTGTGTATTTCTTGTTCAAACAACTAGAGATTTCCTCCAGATTTGTTTTACAAAGTAAAGAGTTTATTGTTCCTATTTCATCACCTATCTCCCCCTCTACTTCTTTTGTCTGTACATTTATGTTATATTGACTAGTTTGATAACATTGGTGTTCTTGTTCTGCAACCATAGTTACATAAACTTTCACTAACTTATATTTATACTGTGATTCCAGAAGACTCAGTAACTGCAATTGTTCCAACGGTTCTTCCCCTTCTCCAGAAAAAAATACACTGTATAAAATGATGTAATGAATCCTCTCTCACTAAGGAAAGTGGGTCCAACAAGACCTTAAGATGTGTACCCTGTATTTAGGGGGACCTAGTGGACTGGTGTCTGACTCCTACCTAGAAACTCTAAAGAGAAAGAAATGTGGTTGTGGCTACTTGGATGGGGGACAAATGGGAGATGGCTGCACTGAGATTGGACAGCATTTTCAATCTGTTGGGACATGAGTAGTACATCCAGTAGAAAATAAGAGAGAGAGAGAGAGAGAGAGAGAGAGAGAGAATATGAATTAGGTGTTGTTTGATAAAAAGGGGCTAAAGAAGCATCAAGTAACCAATGGAAATAGAGTTGCATTTGTCCTTCTCCAGATAACTTCAGCTGAGGGATCCGTGGTAATGGAGGGAGTCTCTGAAGAACCCATAAAAAAGGCATCTTACAGGAGAAAAAGCAAGTTTTCGTAACCTGCCAGGTCTTGAGAGCATAGGAGGTAGATCACAACCATTCCATAAGGAACTTTCCTGCCCCTTTCCTTTTCTCCCTCTCCCTATTTTAATCTTTAAGAGATAGAAACCAATCACCAAGATAGGGAAGAAGAGCTGTATTATGAGAAAAAGAGAGAGAGAGAAGCAGCCTTAACATCAAAGCAAAATTGAAATTTTTGCTATTATATAAGATTGGACTTTTAAGTACTGAGTCTATGTCTTGTGCCTTATGGGGACAGAAAAACTCTGCATTCCATAAAAGTGACCACAAACTGCCAGAGTTTTCATCCAGGAAGGGGAAAAACTAGCTCTGAGTAGTAATTTCAAAAGAGAAAGGGGGAAAATGTTGCTTTATGATTACTTTCTATCAGTTATGCTTGTTTACAATAATGATTATATAAAGTCAAAGACAGGTATGGGAATGTAGAGGAAATGACACCTCAAGCCAATTTCAGCCAATTCAGAAAGATGACATTTCAGCCAGTTTCAGCCAGTTCAAGCCTTATAATTCTATGCTCTTCATTTTAAAATTTATCATATATTGGTATCTATATTATTTCAAGTATATATATAGGGCCATCTTCAAGAAAAAATGTAATTTTGAAAGATTGTATGTAAATGTATCTTAATTGGATCATAATTTCTTCCTCAATTTCCATTAAACTTACTTTAGCTTCACTTCTGATATTTTTCAGGCAATCAAGGACTCCAAGTTCCTACGCCCTTTGAACAAATTTTGATTAATATAAAAACCATTATGGAAAATTTACCAAAGTAAATAATATGGAAACTCATTATGTTTTTATTTTGGTACAAGTATTTAGCTCTATGTATTTCTTTCATAATCTTTTTTATAAAGGAATTCTCTATAAATACTTTTAAATCCACATGCAATTTTCCACATCCACTATTTCTCTTAATCAATAAAATCTACAGGAAAGTATATTATATGGTGTGACCAAAACTTGCTAAGTACCGCCAGTGAACATACAACCATTTGTTAGCTGGAAACACAGGTGGGTAATCATCCTGGCAGTAAAATGACAATCAAAATACCATTTTCCTTTTATGTTTCTATAGTTTATAGAATCATCATCCTCTGGCATTCTGAACAGCTCTTTCCTGTCCTACCCTTAACAGTTTGCTTATATGTTCTCCTTTTCAAAAGGGATTTAAGGCACCTTAAAATAAAATCCATGTATACAACAAAGTTCTGAGGAAAAAATGTTTCAAAGATGTAAGGAGGAGTAGGAGAAAGCAAAAATGCTAAGCATGAGGTTTGAGATAATCATTGTGATTGCCTATTCACTTTTGCTCTGCATTTCCTCAGAGGCAAGAAAACGAGTATGTTGAATATTTCAAGTTATTTGTTTGAAGAAAGCAAACCAATTTTAAAAGAGAAGAAGAGAGAGAGATACAAAGTCAGAGATAGAGAGAGAAATGAACACATATAATTCTTCCCTGATTATAAATTCTAAATGGACTTATCAAATGAGACTACATACACAGAATAATGTGTCTTCAACCAAATTTACCTACCAAACACAAACAAAACCAAAGAGACATCATTTAAAGTTAATCCAGTTAAGGTGGTTGTTCAGAAGATAAAGTTAATGAGAAAAAATTATGCAACTTTCTAGTGCTCTTTCCGACTAAAGGATAGAGGTAAAGATTACCCAAAGAAGTGAGTGGATACCATGTTTTTTATCCTATATTACTTACACATCCCTGCTTTCAGTAGAGTTTTAAGAAGGAGTTGATTGGTACACAGTTTGAGGTCACGTGCTCTAGCAAGAGTCTAGGGGAACGGCATGTTTTGTTTTAGCAGCACTACATGTTCAATACCACATTGATGAGCGGTGAGGCTAATGCAAGCGGTCTAAGGACCATTTCTTAAAAAGCACATCCTGGTAGTTAAGCATTCTTCATATTTAGAAACGGATGTTCTACCATCTCCTGCATGTGTCCAAAAATATATTGATTTTTTCCTAAGCTTTAAGTCAATAAAGTTGCATTAGTCTGACAACAAGGACATGTTTCCACTTGTAGCTTCCACTTGTAGCTTCAAGTCCTTCAAGATAAAAAGCCTTCTTTCTAGAAGCAAATTTATGTCTATTCAAACTTTAGAAGCATACATATAAATCATAAACATTTTTCAAGTGTGCTGTTCTTTGTCTAAGTTTAAAAAAGAAAATAAAGTTCCTTGGTATTTCACTATTTCAAAGCTTTTAAAGTCAAACCCCCAATGTAACCTGCTTTATTAAAAAGCTTTTTAAAAGTTCATTTGTTTTTAAAGTATTGTGGTTGTGCTAATGTATTTTAAAAATCAATTAAACCTTATCTAAACATCTCAAGAGAGAGGAAGCTTTACTCCTTTTTCATCTAAACCACAGACACAAAGCCCTTAGTAAATGCATTTTCATGCTGTGCTGGGAATATGCTATGTCCAAGCAAACTGCTTAAATGTCATCAAGCAAAGTGCAAATCCAGCATATAGTTTGGAGGAGCAAATGTTTGAAATTCTAATACACTCAGATTAATGGTGGGCCGTGGTTATACACAATGATGTTATTATGCCAAGAGAAGATGCTCGCCAGATAAACTTACAGAATAACATGGAAAACTTGACTGGAGAGTTTCTTGGCTAGAAATGGAACATATGACCGCTGGAATACATGACTCTCTTAACTTAGAAAAAAATTAATCAAAGTTCAGAAAAATATTTTATAATACATTATACTCTGAAAGGAGGTCACAGTTATGTTTGACAGCTGAAAAAGATAAAACCAAATTGTTTAGTAACTCTTATACACCCCAACTGTCTAAATAGTCCCATCAGGGACAGGAAAGTAAAAATGCAAGCTCGCCAAATAGGGTTATCCTACAAACTGGCAGCAATTGGCCCAATTAAATCTGTTAAGCATTTTTATCCTACTAAAGTCAAAATCTCCTAGTAAGCAAAAAGTGATCTCCCTCCAGCACATCTCTTCTCTAAGCATCTTTGACCTGACTGGAATATCTGAGTCATGTTTTGCAAATCTATCTCCCACTTGGGAATTCATGTTTTGCAAATGAATTCCCAAACAGTTACTGAACCCCTATTGTATATAATGTCCTGCAATATGTGCTAAGAAAGAATCAAAAGTAGTTGCAAGACACATTCAAATACCAAATAATAACTTGGGTGAATAACTGAAAACATCGGGAATGCCACTATGTAAAACAAAATGCATAAACATGTAGAAAAAAAAAAGACTAAAATTAAATATGCAAAAAATAGCTGTTATAATCTAGGATTATAAATTTTTTCTTTGTTTTCCAAAAAAATCTATAGTGCAAATTTATTGATTTTGTATAGAAGACAATATTTTAAAGATTTTCTTACAATATAGCTAGGGGAAGAAAAACAAAAATGTACAAAACGAGTCAAGGAAAAAAAAACAAAAGTAGCATATCAGCATATGAAAAAGAACATGCTATAAAATACATTCAAAACTATTAAGTAAGAAACAACCACAAGGCTGAAGTTGGTTCAGGGCAGTTTCCTGAAGAAAGTGAATTCCTGCGCTATGGAAAACAAAGTTATCCTGCAACAGATTATGATAAATTGATGAAGATATCAGAAAAGCTGGAGCAGATATAATATGAGTTTGTAAGAATGCTGATTCTGCAAGAAGACAATTTCCTACACATTGCAAGGCTATGTACAAAAAAAGAAAAAAAAGGCTTTTTTTTTTTTTCAAAAGAAGTTGTGGAGTGGCAGGAAAAGCTCTGTGCTAGAAATTAAATGATCTGGATTTTGTGCTTGTCCTGTCATTTTCGTGGCTTTGAGTATTTCACATAAATTCTCAGAGTCTCAATTTCCTCATCTGAAAAATAACAACAATAATTATACACAGTCTCCCACCTTCCTCTGTTATTATAAAGGCTAAATGATATGATGTTTCTGAATTTGAAAATGTAAAGTACTACTTGTGCAAAAAGGGTTTGCATGAGGAACATGCTAATTGCATCTGTCAAAATGTTCCTGTGGCCCCGTCCTCAGTTCTAGTTCCTCCACACACTTTCCTGACCGAACCTCATTCCTACCCTTGGCTTCAACCACCACCTATATCCTGAGGGTTCTCAACTCAATATTTCTAATTCAGATCTAACTGCTTATTAGGTAATAATACAGTGATCCAAAATTAACATGTCCAAAAACTGAACTTACTATCCTCTCTCTAAAATCTGCTCCCTACCTGTTATAATCTATCTAAGTGAAATGTTTCATTAAAATCCATTAGTCTACCTTGCATTTTAAATATATCTTTCACTGGTGCATAATTTTGTAACATCAGGAATTATTTCTTTGAAAAATTATAGTTCACTGAGTTATGCAAACCTTCCAAATATTGATGCATTATTATATATTAATAATATCAAAAAATCACTTGTGTTAGTATTATTACTGATCTCATCAGAAAGGTCCTTAAATATTGTGGAACTGACAATCTCATGTGATAGGGACAAGTTTCCCAAAATTCAAATTTTCCTTTGAAAGCTCAAATTTTATTATTTGCAACAAATACTATCTAGTTTTTAAGTGACAGGCTTACTTTGTTTATTTTGATAAAATGTTTTCTAAATACTCAGGTCTGAATAAGCATAGTCATTCAAGTAAAAAAAATGGTGTTTTACTAAAAAAGTGGCTAGTTCAGCTTGTAACTATAATAGATTGCACAAGTGCTTTTTTCAATGTAATGATGGTGGTGATATTTAATACAATTAATCATTTTTACTGCCAAATGAAATAGGCTTTTTGTTATTTTTGTTGTTGTTGCTAGTGTGTGATGGTGAAGAATACAATAACTACTAACACAATTTGGTGCCACTGCATTGATTTATGGTAAGAGACCAGCCCTTTGTCTAGCACTGATTGTGGACCATCAGTGCAAAGGTCAACACAGTGAAAAAGGTAAACAACATTTTAGGATTATTATGAAAATCATTTTGATTTTGCAAATTACCTAAAAGGGTCTCAAAGATCTCCAGGTCTCTGTGGATCACACTTTGATCATCACCGCTCTGGCTCATCTATCCCCTAACATTCACCACCACAACCTCTTTACTAGGTTCCTGACTTTATTGAAAGTCATGAGCAACTCTCATGGTATCACTAAGTACCCACCTTCCCAGACACTCACTGTTAACACCCCTCATACCCAGGGAGCTTTTCTCCTAAATAAATCTTCATCTAAAAAGCAGAACTTCACTTCCATTTTCAAGTATTACCCAAACTTAAAAGGACATATGCCCAACATGCACATATCCAGCACGGGGTCAGGGAACGAGCTAAATAACCTCCCATCTTACCTTCTTTCTCCTGGTTACTCTTTAAATTTCAGCTTCTTCTACAGGAAAAGAACACAGCACTCTCTGAATTTGACTTTTCAGGATTTAGTAAGCTTGTTCTTAACAAGAAATGTCTCCATTTTAACTCTGCCCAATTCAGTAACCTTTAGATACAAGAAAAGGTGTCAATGATCACCAGCAAAGTACCTAATGAGACTTCACTGCCTCTGCCAAAAATAAAAACATCTCCTTATTCTTGGTTTAGCAAGGCTGTCAATGATCACCAGCAAAGTACCTAATGAGACTTCACTGCCTCTGCCAAAAATAAAAACATCTCCTTATTTCTGGTTTAGCAAGGCAAGTACCATGTTCTTATATAGAAATAAGTAAGAATAAGGAAGGTGAAAGGGAAATCTATCTGCTTTGGAGAAGCAAAGTCTAGGCATGAGCAGGGTGAACATTGAGTGGAACTGGCACTGTGCAAACCACCCCAACACTCTGCTTACAAAATATAGACACAGATGCCCCTGGGTCCAGCTGCAGTAGAACTGGGATCCCCACTCCCTGTACCTTCATGAGAGTAGAACTATGTGTCCTTTCTTCTTTACTCTCCCTCTTTCTAGAGCAGGGACACACTTCTTCCAAAAAACACACAAACTTGTATGGAGGCCTCATGCACCAATCCTAATGCCACAATTCATGACCCCTGAATCAACACATTTCATTCTTTGGTTTAATTATACCTCTGCTCCTATTCAAATCACTTCATCATCTCTTCTTAGATATCAAACCTAATTGCCAGATTTCCAGTCTTATTTTCTTCAGTGTTCCGCCCTACGACCCGACCTTCAGAGACTCTTAGCACCTGTGGATACTTCTTTCAAAGCATGGGGAACTTTTCACCTTAATCATCATTGTTTATCCCCCCGCCTACACTCCAAGTTCTTTAAGGCCAGACACTGAAGTTGAGTTTTCATCCTCTGATGTGCCAGCCTACCCTATGTGTAACAAATAGGAGGCAGTTGACAAACGTTTGCTGCTAAGTGCTTGACAAGTGTTTGTCGGTGAATGGCACAAGGCAGTACGTCCGACCGGCGTCAGCATAGACTAAAAGGGTTAAGTTGTAAGAGAAATTGAGATGGGAAATAGGGAGCACCGCAATACAGAGTTTTGTTTGTCTCTTGGAAAAGGGATAAACCAGAAGAAAGTAAATCAATTAAATGGCTAATGAAATAGTATTTGCAAGAAATATTAGAGGCCTAAATTTAGTAAAAATGGAGAAGTGAAAAACTAATTGACATCGGTCTAGGAGACGGATTAGATAGGACTTTATTTCCAGATGTGGCTGTTAAGAGAGACAGAAGAACGAAGACTTCTACAGTTTTCAAGGTAGTGAAAACGAGGTTATATTTGGTCATTAATTTTTTTGGTTAGTATTGTAGAAAGAACATAACCATTTGAGAGCTTGATTTGAACTCTGGCTCCTTGTTACAAGCCATTTATTATTGGAGAAATTTCTTATGCTACCTAAGTTGCAGTTTTTTCATCAAGAAAATATAAAAATGTAAAAGTTATAACTAGACCTCATAAACCGTAGTGAAACTAGATATTATATAAATAACATCTAGCACAGTGCCTGATACATAATAAATTATGCTTATTTGTCCACTCATTATTTGTTTTTTTGTCCTATTTCTTTTTGAGTGTATGATTTCTTTAATGCCTACATGCTTTTGAGCCAGGATTAGAGAGAGAGAGTAAGTAGAGAACACTATTAGAAACCTGTTCATATATCATCAATGGCAAATGATGAGTCTCTTTCAGAAATACTTGAAGGTGTATTTAGATGAACACAAAAAAAAAGTTAGAGGATTTGCTAAATTATGGATGACTTTATAATACCTGTTCACATTCTCTTTTCTCCCTCTTATAAGAACTGCTTATGCTTTAAACTGGACCATGGATTATTCATCGAGGTGAAGACCCTAGCTACCTCAAGGGAACAGCAGAATTGCTCTTCCAAACACTAATAAGGAAGGGAGAAGGAGCATTTACCTGTTTTATTGGTTTGTTGATTTTTTTTCCCCTAAAGGTAAGAGTAATGCTCAAGGTATTAAAAACAGTGGTCTGTCTCCCATTGACACGGTATCTTCTCACTGCACTCACCATAGGCTCTCTCTGTCCCCTTGCAAACCGTTTACTATCGGTCATCCTTCTCATATTGCAATAGTAGAAAATGTCCAGTAGGGTTACATAACCATGTCATCTGTCCATTTCCTCCTTTGGTTTCTTTCTCGCTCATTCCATCCTCTCTCACCTACTCATCTAGTCTCCTACACCTACTAAAATAGCAACCTATTCACTGTCAAGTGACTAAACTTCTGGTATATTCAAATATACACATGTCCTCATGTATTTCTGTATCTGAGAATGTGAATATGTATCTTAAAAAGTGATCATATATCTATATCTATATCTATAAACATTTTTATCAATTATAGACATGGAGATAGATTCCTTTTCTTGATCACATTTGAACTGCCCTTTTTCTTACTACCAATTCCTTTTTGACATTCTGGCTTTCTCAAACACCATTTATATTTCAAGATCTAAAAAGACAAGGAATACATAATTTTTCCAATGTGGAACACACAGATCCCCTTTTGGGCTCCCAGAAGGAGTGCATAATGATTTTTGCCTAGAAATATTTTTACCAAATATATTTTACAATGTCAAAAATTTAGCTTTCAAAGGCAGCCATCTCCTTCCTTGATCACCAGATGCTTAGCCAGAGAAGTACAAATAATGTTGGTTTGTTCTAAAAATAGTATGACTTTGGACATCAAAATACCATACACATGTTATAGCTATAAACAATGAATAGTTATTAATAAATTCAATTTTCCTTAAAACCACAGAGAACATCTTTACTTATAAATAAATATATTTGTATTCATGTGTGTGCAGATGTGTGTGTGTGTGTGTGTGTGTGTATACATATACAACATCTCCCTTAATGGCTACAGAGTATTTCTTTGTGTGGATCTACCACGGTTCACTTATGAATATTTTTGGACATCTCAGTTTTTCCATGTTACACTATTAAAAATGAATATACAATTAAAAAATTTTTACACATGCATTTTTGTGTTTCTATCCATTTCTATTGTTATGATGAATTTACAACAATCTCATTGCTTGATTGAAAAATATGCATATATTAAACTTTGTCATATTCCTAAATTGCCAACCAGAAATATTAGATCACCTGTGCTTGCTTCCACCATGAAAGTGCTTATTTTTTCACATCATTACATACTACTATGCATTCCTCTTATTCTTTATTAATTTGATAGAAAAAATATAGCATCTCATTGTTTTAAATGTGGTGCTATCAGCAAGCATATATGTATATGTAATTTTCCCCATTAATCTTTTTGCTTTTAATTTTACATGCAATGCTTTTCCCAAAGCCTTTTATTTGCTTTTTTGTGTCTTTATCAACAAAGCTTCCTCTCTGCCTCTCTCCCTGCCCCACCTCCCTCTACTTATGGGTTTTGCCTTTGGAGTCATTCTTAGAAAAACTGGACAATGTCATTTACAGAAAATTCTAAAGAAGAAATTATCTGACTCAAAAAATGGTAAATCTCTCATCAAGGGAGTTAAGAATATGCTGGATGATTTCCAGCCAGTATTTTGTTGAAAAAGTTTATATTCTACCTCTAAGATTGAAGAATTATATATATATATATGTGTGTGTATATATATATATATACACACATATATATATACATAAAGTTATTTATGACTATAATTATGAGAGGAAGTGAACAAAAAAATCAAAAACAGAAATGAAAAAGAGTAACACTGCAGGATAGGAGTTGGGTGGGGACTTTTACTTTTCATTTTAAGGCCTTTTCATCAATTTTTAAAACATGTTCATGAAATACTTTAATAAAAATAATAAATAGTCATAACAAAATTTAATGATAAACAAGTAAGTAAACTAGAGAAGATGGGAGATATGGGTCATGCCTTCAAAGAACGCATTCTTCATTGGAGGAAGTCACAGGCTAGAAGTTTCCTAGTCAAGCTTAGATTTTTACCTAGTGACCAAAATATCTTTACTTCTCCTGACTGCATCACATTTATAAAATAAGCAGGAGCCTTCCCTGTCCACTAACCACAATCTCCTGATCAGTTTTCAGCCTCAGGTTTGCTGGCTATCTTTCAAATTCCTATTCTGAAGCAAAGAGGAAGGCTGAGCTAGAACTAAGTTGTGTCTGATTGCTCTTCCTGGCTGAACTCTGGCATCATTGAGCACCACACTGAAGCCTATTTTCCTGCTTGAGCACCTTCTAATTTATTTCATCCCTGCCTTGTTTGAACTACCAGGGGAATGACAGTATGACAATTACTTTTGATTTTCCTGATCACTTTCTTTTCTGGAACACAGTCTTAGTGACCAGGGCAATGAAGGCTACCTATCATCCATTTCTGGGATGCCACCTGCACTCGAGTGATTATGTGAGGGGCCAGACAAGTTCAAAGACCCTGCCTAGCAATGATTCAAACAAGCAGGGGGCAGAAATGAGTTTTCTGACCTTAACCCAGAGTTCCTATAGGTGTAGAGGGCTGGTATACTCTGCACCAGAGAGGAAACCTGAGGCCGCTTCAAGAACAGATTGAATTCCTGAGTCATTACATTAAAATAAGGCCCAACCTAAGAGAGCAAGAGCCTCCTTCTCTACCGTTCAACAGCTTGCTTGGATCCAGATGATCTCTTTCAGAAACTGGAGCAGGTGGTTGACTTCACCCATCATTGAAAGGCTCGTAGTCCTCTCATCTATTTGGCAGTTCTGTGAAGCAAATACAACAAATCCTATTTCTACTACAGTCTACTCTACAATGTATTATGTTGTTGCTTGGGACAATGTATCATTGTCTGGACAAAATGTAACATGGAAGAAACAAGAGGGAACCAGATAAACAGGTGTTTAAGAAAATATACATACCTACACAACAGAAATGTATCACTGTGGAGATAAATTGCATTTAAGGCTTCCAAAAAATCCATTAAAAAAATTGATCAACAGAATGGGCTCTTCTATACATGAAATTCATCTTAATGATTATCCTAATGCATTTAACTCATAGGAGCAGCATGTGTGGTGTAGATGTTGCCCACGGAAGGTCAGTAGCAGGATTTTCAATGAGAATTGTCTCCTGAGCCCAGAAACAACTTGAACCCAACAATCTATATTCAACAGAAGGTCTAAAGCTATTCTTCTTTATAATCAATTTAGGTAGCCACACACACGGGCAATATAATTTCCGAGGACACTCATGGCCACATTGCCCCCAAATGCTCCCCCCATTGCCTCAGTTTCAGACCTGTTGTCGTACCATCCTACATTCTTCCCTGATGAGAAACTTCATATTTAAACAAGGCAGCTGTGGCAAGAGTAAATGAAAATAACAAGAGAAAGAATAAGAAATGATATTTAAAGATGACTGTGGAAACAGTGAAGAAAGACACCGTAATGTCTTATTAGCACAAATCACAAGTAGGGTACAAGAGCTTCCTACAGTAGAGGTGAGAGTTTGATTATCTACTAAACTTCTGTTAAAAATACCTTCTTATCGAGGGAAATCCTCTAACCAATTCTTCATTTGTTCTGGGTATAATCTCTCTCAAAAGATAGAAAAAGTATGAAGAAATCATTAATCTGGATCTAATTCTGACCAGAGATTTTCATGTGTTCAAAATAATTTTTTTAAGGCTTTCAATTCAATTCTACACCTATTTATTGAGCAGTATACACAGAGCAGCCTGTTATTATACTCACCACTTGGTATAAAGTTGAGCAAAACATGAGCTCAAATATTTTGGAATCAGGCAAGTAAAAAGACTCTATGTTTAACTTATTCAGTTATGTATTTAAAGCCAAGGTCATAGATTGGATGCCCAAGTGGGGTCCCTGAATTCACTTGATTTTGCTATTACATCTACACTATTAATACCAACTAACAGTTATAAATAACATATATTAATTACAGAGGGAATAACAAGAAGAAAAGGAATAAATAAGCAAAAACCCACCAAAAATACTATAAAAAGTCATATGAATATAAGTCTACTATCCAGATCATGGAACATATATCTGCTCTGTACTAGTTTAAAAAATAACTTTATTGAGTAACTTTATAAAATATTTTAATAAAGAGATTTTCAGCCAAGATAATTCTTTGCTGACAAATGTGACTCTGAGAAAGTGACTCCCTATTTCTAGATTTTATTAACTTCATGTAAAATAGATCTCTCAAACCCTAAGAGTTCTCTATGTATCCAGCCGTTGTAGAAAACATGATGTTTTCTATTCCCTTTCACTCTCACTGAATTCTAGCATTTCTGCATACCAAGAGTTTCTTACTCCTCAATGATTCTGTGACTAAATAAATAAGTAAATAAATCCTGACTCCTTCCTTAATTCTAGAAAGTTGATGGTTTAACTGCGCCTAGAGACATGACACATAGACCAGTAATTCTAGAACCTGGGTTATTATCAGAAATAGTTCTGGAACTTTTTAAAAAAATTTTATAAATTGTTCTGCTCTTACCTCAGATTTCATCATCCAGAATTTCTAGGATCTAAACATGTATTTTTTTAAAAATTCAACTATGGCAGTGGGGTAAATCTAAAACTCCCAACATAGTCTTTAAAAAAATGAAACTATGCAAGACTCCCATCTTCAGTATGGCAAGAACACAGAGAATATCAAAACTTCAAAATGCATATTAGTAGAAATAGAAACAGGAAATGCCAGCAAACTCTCTCCAAAGTCCTGCCATAAACCTTGGCAAAGAGCAAGGGAAGTTTGGAAAAAGTGTGCAGAGGAGAGAAGGTAAAACTATCACCAGAAAGGAAAAATCAACCATAAGTATGAAAATCCTAAAAATGTGTATTGGTAAACCCAAGTACTAACTTCATGAAATGACCTAAAGTGCTGGCCAGGATGTGAGGAAGCAGTCTTGGCAAAGTATTATTTCCAAGAAAGGATAAGGCTAAAAGGAAAGCCTTTGTCCTTTGAAATGCCTGTAGGAAAGTAGAAAAACAAAAAAGAGAAATTTATGATCTATAAATATAAAGTAAAATAAATTAAAATAAAGAATTAAAGGGCATGCCAACACTCCTACTGCTCCTCTGACAAACAAAAAATCAAACAAAAAAACTACCCAAGTAGAGAATCCATACTTCAGTACACTGTGAGAGGAGGGCTCTCTTGAGGTAGAAACACAAAACACAATTCTCCAACCCTGTGCACAGAAACTTAAAGGCACAAATCATTTTTATCTATATAAAAGTATTATAAAAAGAAAGTGGATAATTTGAATCCAAGCAATTCAAATAATAAAATATCTCTTTATCCAAAGCATACAATAAAGCAAAATAAAACTGCAACATTATAATCTAAATTAAATATTATGAAACAATCAGTATGGGGATATGAAAAATCAGAAATTTAAAAATTAAAAACAGAAATGGACAAAAAAGGATGAAATAAAATAATTGATTCAATAGAGAGAGAAAAAGTAAGATAAAAAGATAAAATTATACTAGAAACAAAGACTAAATGATATAGCATCTAAGGAGGAATACAATTAAATGAAAATACAATAAAATGTAAAAAAATTCAAAAAACAATCAAGAGAATGCTAAGGAGACAATACTAATATTAAGAATCAGAAAACTAACAGAAAGTACCAAATAGAAAAGACAAAAAAGATACACCGTGAAAATACAATTTACATATAATTGGAGGACCTAATTTACATGTTGTAAGGACCCACAAAGTACATGGGAAATTGACCCACAACAATCAGTTTTGAGACATAAATTGGTAAAAGTATTAGACATCACAGATTTTTCAGTCAGTTCTTCCAGGTAAAATATCAAATATGTTACAGGAACAAGAGAATTAGATTGGCATCAGAATAGTCACAAAGAGCCAACAAAGTAAGACAACAATAGAACAGCTTTTTAAAAATTTTTCTGAAAAATAAAGTGTAAACCAAGGATTTTATATCCAGCCAAACTATCCATCAAATGTAAAGCCATAGAAAAGCAGTTTTAAACATTCAGTTAGATTAGAGAATTCTGTAACTATGAGCCTATCTTGGGAAATCTGCTAGAACGAGGGTTGGAAAATGATTTTCTATAAAGGGTCAGAGAGTAAATGTTTTCCACTTTCCCACTTTGCAGTCTATTTGGTCTCCACTACTACTATTTAACTATTAACTTGATTCCAAGTGGGAAAGCAGCCATAGACTCTGTGTAAACAAATGGGTGTGGCCAGGTTTACCCCACAGGCTGGAGGGTCACAATTTATAGACTTCTATAGTAGAAGATAAACTTCATTTAACCAAGAGAGGAAAATAAGCATATAATGTGTCAAATTATGTTAAGTTTAACTTTTAACGTGTTAAATAATTTTATTTATTTACTATGTCAGAGTATGCTTAATGTGTAAGTTGTAGTTCTAACACTAAAAGATGGGAACAAGGGTGGAAGAATAATAAATATAATATAATAATAAATAAATATAATAAAAATAATTCATATGATGCATACTACATATTATAAGTGCTGACAAAGTATAAACAATATAACTAAAATGAGAGAAGGAGAAGGAAGCTAGAGGAAAATACAATAAACTTATTTTTTATGGGCAATAGATGGAAGCTAAAAGATACTGTTAAAAACTGATAAATCAAATAAATTTTAAAAACAGGGGAATAGAGCATTAAAAAAGGTATAAGAACCAAGTCATAACACAAGTGATATAAATTTCCTAAATATTAAAATAAATTTTTCAATCAAATTTCCTTGATAAAAGAAACACCTGGTAACTGACCTGAATACAGGTATGAGAAAGGGAGACGAATCCCCCAAACTCTGAGAATGGTCTCTTCACGGAGACCTTTCCTATTAGTGGGTCATCTGACCCCCTGACTATCTGGCCCATGCTACCAGCCTGTTGCTGCTATCTGTCTTATAAGAGCACTGCCAGAATAAACTGCTTGAACATCAAACAGTGTGTCTAAGACTCACCTTTGATATGAATTTCACCTAGAATTGCCCCTGGGTAAGCTGGTTAACTACGATCACACGAAAGCCCCTAACATGACATTACCCAAGTGAAATAAAACATACATCCACACAAAGACTTGCATGCAAATAAATATAGCAGCTTTGTTCATCATAGCAAAACAAAAACAAAATCGAAACCTGAAAGCACTCCAAATACCCATCAACTGGTAAATGGAGAAACGAAACATGACATATCCATACAACGGAATATTAGTCTGCAATAAAAAGGAAAAGGCTACTGACAACATGCAATGACATGGATGAATCCCAAAAGCGTGATGCTTAGAAAAAGCAGCCAGACTCAAATGGCTACGTACAGTAAGATTCCACTTACGTGAAATTCTAGTCTGGTTAAGTAAACACACTCCACTTTAACCCTCCCACTGATTGCAACTAAAATTCTTGGTCAAAATATGTAAAGCAACTATTCAAGGACTCTGAAAAGTAAATATTTAATAATAGTAGGCAATTTAGGGAAATAAAAACTCAAAGAAGACCAAAAGAATCTTTCACAAGTATATATACATTGTAATTCCTAGCAAAAAAAAAAATCCAGAGAGATATACCCAAAAACCCATAAATAATTACTGGAGCCTAAAAGCTGGGTGTGATACCAAAAGAGGCAGACAACTTAACAGAGAGATCAGGGACAAAGACAAAGAGAGCCCTGCTAAAACAGTTGTCATCCCAGGGTGACTGAGTACGCGCTCCAAGTTGTGCCCTCTAAAAAGTGATGTCAGAGACTTCAAACTGCAGGAAAATATACTTCACTAAAATAGTCCATCCAAGTCACTAAACAAATAAGTTAACAACTACAAAAACAAGCACCAGAGGGAGGGGTGTTAGCATGCATAGTTGCTATAACATACTATCTAAAAATATGGTCTGGTTTTCAAGAAAAAATGAGACATGCAAAGAACCAGGAAAATCTCACCCTTACACAGGAAAAGCAGCAGTCAACAGAAATTGCTGGTGAGATGTCATACCAGGATTAAACACGGATATTACAAAATGATCCAAGAATAAATTCACCAAGAAAGCATAAAAATTTTAGACATGAATGAGCCTAACAACAGAGAATTCCAATACACAAAGCAAAAACTTATAGAACTGGAAGAAGGTGATAAAACCAAGCTTATCGCTAGAGACTTGTAATCAATAGAGCAAGAAGAGAGGAAAATCAGCAAAGATAAATAAGACACAAACAATAGCAAAAACAACTTGACTAAATTGAAAGTTATAGAATATTCTCCCCCCCACAAAAAAGTAGAATATACATTCTTCTAAAGTGCACATAGAATACACACCAAAACAGACCATATCCTGAGTCACAAAACAAATTTTAACAAATTTAAGAGAATTAAACTACAAATTAATCACAGAATGTTAGGAAAATCTTCAAATATTTGGAAATGAAACTCTATACTTTTAAATAACCTAAGAAGAATTCTCAAAGGAAGTGTGTAAGTCTGCACAGGCTGGTATAATAAAATACCATCAGCTGCTGGCTTAAACAACAGAAATTTATTTCTCATAGTTCTGGAAGCCCAAGATCAAGGTGCTGGCAGATTCCATTCCTGGTGAGGTCTCACTTCCTAGCTCACAAATGGCCACCTTCTCTGTGTCTTCACGTGGTAGAGAAAGAGGAAGCTCTGTTCTCTCTTCCTTTTCTTGTAAGGACACTGATCCCGTCATGAGGGCCCTACCTTCAGGACCTCATCTAAGCTTAATTACTTCCCAAAGGCCCCACCTCCAAATACCATCACATTAAGGGTCAGGGCTTCAACATATGAATTTTTGGAGGACACAAACATTTAGTTCATAACACAAAGTCAGAAAATGTTTAGAACTGAATGAAAATAAAAATATATCAAAATCTATGGGAAGTACCAAAAACAGTGCTTGGAAGAGTATTTATAATATTAAATGCATGTATTAGTAAAGCAATAAATGAAATCAATAAAATGAGCTTATATCTTAAGAAACTAGGGGGAAAAAGAACAAAATAAAACCAAGGCAACCAGAAGAAAGGAAATTTAAAGAGAAGAGAAAAATTAAATGGAATTCAAAAGACAAAAACAATAAGAAAAAACAACGAAGCCAAAATCAGGTTATGTGAAAACACCATTATATCTCATAAACCTCTTGTCAGACCGGTCATGCAAATGTAAATTCGTCTCATATTCTGATTTATGGGAGGGATCTTTAGGTCTTTAGACTTTGTGACCTTATATCTTTGGACTTTATAACTCTCTACTTCCATCTAATGTCTGAGTATATACAATGCAGAAAGTTTCTTCTAAAAAGGGAAATTCACCCTCAAAATACTCACATTTCATTATAGTTTTATGACTGCTAATGACACATAAGCAACAAAGTCTTTGGTAACATTCTTTTTTAAGACAAACAGTGGACTCACAGGTTAATCATAATCATATGAAGAGTAATCTGTTGATAAGCCACAGCTTAATCTGGTTGGTGTCTACACAGGAGATTTTTCCAGCTTCTGACTCTCTCTGGCCCCCTTCCAGAATCTATAGCATTGCTTCCCAAAACATGATCTCAACAACTGCACTGCAATAAGGTCAACCCAAAAAACAAAAGTTATTCGGCTAACACTCTTTTACTTAGAAGAAGCTTTCCAACTTCCTTTGATATATTTTTAACCTTGTCCTTTTCACAACTATTTAAAATCCAGGACATTTCTATCTGATGAAACATCTTCAGTTGTTCAGTAGCTCTGTAGGTCTATGCCCTCAAGGAATTTGCAACTAAGTGGGGTGGGGGGAGGCACAAAATAAATACAAAAATAGCAGACAATCTTGGACATAAGAAATGCTAAAATTCCTGTGGAAATAAGAGAAAGGGAGGTCAGTGAGAATTGGAATGGGCTTCATATGTCAGGTTGTACCTAGAGGAAAACACAAGATGCTCAGAAAATAGGAATCACATAAATAAAAGCACAGCAATAAGAATGTCCAAGAAGCAGGAAAGACCACTACCATGACTAGAGTACAGAATGAATATTTGAGATGAAATGCTGTTTGAGAAAATCGAAATCAAACAGAGAAGTTCAGACACAAGGCAGTGGCAAATAGGTGCAGGGAAGTGATGGACTTGGGGAAAGTGGTTTCAGGGGAAGGTGAGTGGGGCAGAATGTGTGTTAATCTTGAGGAGGACAGCCAGACCCCATGCAGGCCACCGGGAGGTATCCCTGGATGGCAGCAGTGGAAAGAGAGAATACAAGACAGACATAAAACATTTGAGTTCTTGCAAGAATATGATGAGATAAATTTAAAAAGCAGCAAAAC
The DNA here is from genome assembly GCA_023783475.1 of Daubentonia madagascariensis. NCBI lineage: Eukaryota > Metazoa > Chordata > Mammalia > Primates > Daubentoniidae > Daubentonia > Daubentonia madagascariensis. Next base: position 18,419,571 of record JAKFHU010001569.1, read on the forward strand.
AGAGAGAAAATAGAGGAACTAATTGTAGGAGAGATGATAAGAGGATGAACATTAAGTATGACATAATGGCAATGCTCTTGAATGGCAATGTTCTCAGCAGAGATTAGGGTACCAGAACAGGACCAGAGGCTCAGATTTCTCAATTGTCTGCATAAATGTGATAAAGTCACATACACACAAAAAATTCATGTCTTAGAGAAAAGAGAAGAGAAGAAAGCTAAAGATCATGAATGAAATTTTCCAAGTATCCGATTAGGAAGGAAGGAAAAAGATAAGATGGTACAGAAAGCAGTAAGAGCAGTTGGAAATAAACAGAGAGGTTAAAAAAAAAACTTTCAAAAAGCCATAGTTGGTGAATGGTGTCAATGCCACAAAGAGGTCAAAGAGGATGATGATGGAAGGAAGACAACTTAAGAATTAAATGTTATGGCCAGAGGTTGCCATGGCCTGGCGGGTAGGAGGGATGGGGAGTTATCGTTTAATAAGTAAAGAGTTTTACTTTTGCAGGATGAAAAAAGTTCTGGAATTGGATGCTGGTGACGTCTGCACAACAATATGAATGGACTTAATATCATTGAATTGCACACTTCAAATGGTTAAGATGGTAAATTTTGTGTTATGAGCATTTTACCACAATAAAAAATATTAAAGGAAAAAAAAGTTATACCATTTTGTATTCAAAAATCTATAACTCATTGTGTTTTTGTGTTGTGGTTGTTTTTCACTTTTAAGAGGCACATTCTTTTTTTCTGCTTGTGGATAAGAAAATAATCAGTTCATTATATTGGATTATACAGCAGCTCCCAATGATGAATAGTTACTCAGAAATATTTCTCTCATCAAAGAACTTCCTTTTGAATTAACTTTCCATGAAGACTTCTGATACATAAAAACAAAGAAATAGGATAAATTCCTCATAAAATCCAAGTAATTAAAACTTTTGTCTGCAAACATCTAAGGAATGTAGATATCATATTCATCCTAGTCTCTAACCTTTATATTTCTATTCTAACTCTGTCATATTGAGGATCAAGATACTGAAGCCCAAACAGACCAAAATGATATGCACAAGACCACCCCTAGAGCTGGTAGAAGAGCTGGGACAAGGACCCAGGTCTTCAGAGGCCCTGTTCAATGTGCTTTCTGCCATGTAATGCTCTTTCCAAAGCAGAGCTTTCCTCATGAATAATTCTGTAAATTTGTGTATGAGTCTCATGTAGGAATTACATGGACAAAAGTCCCTTTGGGGAAAGAAGTTTCTTGTTCAGAAAAGAGGACACAGCCTACTACATTTCAAATTCATTGTTGTATTAGAGTATTACTCGGTTCAACTAGTCTACGGTCTATAAATGATGATAAGGCACAGTTATAAGGCTGTACTCAGAAAGTACTCATAAATAGAGCTATCACCTAATTAGATATTCACAGTGTTATATCACAAAACTAGTATCATTCCTAACCCTAGAAACCTTATGACTTACAATCCATAAACTACTTTTGCCCAAAAGTCATTTGCAAGATTGGAGAGGGGAAAAAAGTGGAAAATAAAAAAGCAGCAAAGGTCACATGACTTTGTTCTTTTGTACTAGTTCTCTCACTGACCTATTTCTTCGTAATTATAAAATTACTGATTTATTGAAAGCTGTTCAGGACCCTAACCGTGTTTCTTTCTCCTATATTCCCACAAATCACTATGCCTTTTACAAAAAGTAAAAGGTGCTTCCACCTCCTTCCATCCTCTTGGATGGAGCAAATAACACAAATACTTGAGAAACGCAGACTGACATCTTTTGAGCAGCGCCCACCTAGTGCCTGAATATGGGCCAAACATTTTCCTCATAAATAGATGCTTTGCATTCATTTACATAGTACAGTTATCCCTCGCTAGCCACAGGTGATTGCTTCCAGGACCCCCATGGATGTCAAAATCCACAGATGCTCAAGTCTCTGACATAAAAAGGCATATTTGCATGTAACCTATGCATATCCTCCTGTATACTTTAAACCATCTCTAGATTACTTATAATACCTAATACAATGTAAATTCTATGTAAATAGTTGTTATACTGTATGTTTTTTTATTTGTAGTATTTTTTTCTTGTTGTGTTATTTTTATTTTTTTCCCAAATATTTTTGATCCACAGTTGGTTGAATCTGTGGATGTGGAACCTGTGGATACAGGTGATCAACTGTACTCACATCTTCTAAGGTTACTGTTGCAAATGGATGTCTTGTGGTATGGGATGAGGGGGACCCTACATCCATAATGGAACTAATCCCTCTGAGAAGTCAGGCTTAACCTTTTAGCCAAATCATTACTGGCCACTTTTGTAGCTTGCTTTAAACAAAACTACTGTACTTGGCAGTCTAGGGAGGAGGGGAGTGGAATCTTTGAGTTACAAAGTGAGGAAAGTCATCTTAAGGCATGAATTAAGTATTTATCACATTAAGAGAGGGTACAGAAAAGGTTTGCCCTTCAAAGTTGCTGGGATTTTCCATCAAAAAGAAGAAAATTTCCTTCAAGTTAAATAAGATAAAAATTAGATTTATGTATCTGTCAAATATGGTAGGAAACATCAATTACTAGTTTGTGATAAGTAACAGAGTTACATTCAGTCTTGATGGCATGGAATGTATATTTAGCTGTGTGGTGTCCTTACTGTTGTTGGTTGGATTACAGTACACGTTTCCTAAATCTCAATAATTTCCTTGTGAGGTTGTGTAATTCTGATAGTTGGTAATAACAGAGCCAGGTTTAAGGTATGATAGTGAAAGATTTCCTCAAGCACTGCCAGGTGAGACTCAGCATAGAGCACCACTTCCATGAGATATTGTTTTAATTTTTTAATTGTTAAAATAATAATGTAAATTAGCTTATAAATAAGAAGCCAAACTCTATTTTAATTGGCAAAGATACAAAAAAAAAAGAAAACTATCTCCTTGAAGTTAAAATAAAACTTTTAAAATAGTTTGAGTTGAAGAAATAAAACTGAAATTTCAGATGATTTAGAAATTATTGACAATGGTGCTGCAATATATAAAGATTTTTGTGAAAAAGATCAGAGGAAAATTCATAGCCATAAATGCTTTCAATTTTTTAGCCTAGATAAATGTATTCATTTATTTTTTATTGATATATAATAGTTGTACATCTTTTGGGAGTACATGTGATATTTTGATACTTGTATACAATATGTGATATTCAAATCAGGGTGAGATATCCATCACCTCAAACATTTACCTTTGCTTTGTGTTGGGAATGTTACAATTCTTCTCTTGTAGCTATTTTGAAATATACAATAAATTATTAACTATAATTTCCCTGGTATACTAACAAATACTAGAACTTATTACTTCTATCTATTAATAACTATGTTTTTGTACCCCTTAACCAGCTTCTCTTCATCCCAATAAAAAGTAATGAGGTAAGCATTCACCTGAAAAAGCTAGGAGAACAAAACCAACCCCTAAACATTAAAAGGCAGCCATTAAGCCTTTGGAACATCTAAGGCACGTCCATATAATAGAGTACTCTGGAGCATTTTGTTTAATGACGTATTTCCATATGCACTGAAATGGCATATGTCCAAAAGGTGTTAAATGAAGAGACCAAGATGCAGAATTACTAATGTAGTATGCAACCATTTAAGTTTATTTTCTTTTTTTCAGATGAAAATGCATGGCAATTCCCAGATCATCTTTAAATAGAAACAAGAAAAGGATGGGGAAGTGGGACATTAGAGGTCAGGGATGGGAAGGTGACTTAAATTTTATACTTTGTACCTTTCAAGGTTTTTAATGAGAATGGATTATTTATTCAAATATATAAATTTAAAATAAAAGTGATTAGGGCAACAACTACACCTAGCAGCTCATTTTTTATTCCTTTTGAAGACAGAAAAAGTTCTTCCTGGCCCTCAACTCTCCCCTTTTCAACCCACTCCACCTGACAGGTGAGTTTTCTACCCCTTTAAGACGCCGCAGTCAATGGGGGAAAGTCCCACAGGCCACGTAGTTGGCCCAGACACCATTTTCTCTCATAACCTCACTTTCCAATCTGAAAGTGACATTGAGGACAAGCCTCTATGTCTGCAATTTCTATTCTCCTTTTCCTCTGATTCCCACCCACTCTCTTTCCATTTAAAATCAGTATCATTTGCCTATGTCGTATTCTTCAGTGAAATGCATATAGTTCTCAGAGGTGTTGGCTTTCTCTCATCAACATCTATTCTAGAGTTTCATATAACATTTCTTAAATCCACAGAAGTCCATGATTCCATGCTATTTATTTAAAGCTATTGAAAGTAATGCAGTAACAATCTATGTCTATGTGAAATTATTTGGTAGCTATGTACAGCCCTTTAACTTGGCTAAAGACTAAATCTACCAAAGACAGAAACAAATTCAGTAATATTGCAACTTAGAAAAAGCAACATTTCCTGAAGTTTTAAATCTTTTTGCTTAATCCTTCTATTTATACTTTCTATTCCCACTTTTTATTTCATATTCTCTACACACCTGAGCCTCTGTCATTTCCCCTAGCTATTGGTTTTAATTCCAAAGATTCTACCCCAGCTCTAATTCCTGCTGAAAATGGTCCAGATGTTGACATGCTGCCACCACTGCTAGGTTATTAAGAGCAGACACCCTGAGGGGTGGGATAGCAATGTGATAATCTTAATGCCTGGCTCTCCTGTGTAAAATGTAAAGGCTATCTCCTTTCCTTGCACAAATTTTGAATGAGTACCACCTCTATGTGCAAAGTTGAGCTGCATTCCCTGCATGCTTTTGTGTTTATAGCTGAAATTATTATGGCTCACCTTTCCCATAAGGCCTTCAAATAAATCCATTTCCAAGCTACTATTCCCTAATTGGATTTTTTTTTTTGAGGGGGTGGATTTCTGGAGACCATCTATTTTAGTCGGTCTGGGCTACTTTAACAAAGTACTATAGACTGAGTAGCCAGCAAACAACAGAAATTTATTTCTCACTGTTCTGGAATCTGGAAGTCCAAGATCAGTGTGCCCGTACGCTTGGGTTCTGGTGAGGGCCCTCTTCTGGGCTGCAGACAGCGTCCCTCTCTCTGTATCCTCACGCAGCAGAAAAAGTGAGAAAGAGCTTTCTGGGGCTTCTTTTGAAAAAGCACTAATCCCATTCATGAGGGCTCTACCCTCATAACCTAATTACCTCCCACGTCCCTACCTCCTGATCCCACCACCCTGGGGGTTAAGATTTCAACATAGAAATTTTGAGGGGACACAAACCTGCAGTCCACAACATCATCTGAACCAGAATAGCACACACCTACCTACAGCATTTTTTAAGGAATCCATAACCCTTAGGATACTAAGAGATGAAAACATGATGTTACAAAGTTAGCCCCCTCCCAAAATGAATGGGACCTACTAAGAGATGGAATGAAGAGCCTTGAAATATTTTCCACTTCTGCTTTCCACGAGCATCCGCTTCCTGGAATGGCCAGAGAGAAGTTCCTTCCTGGACTTCCTGGTTCCAGAGCTCCGGCAGAGGAGTCCCTTCGCCCACTTGTTTCGGCTGTAACTAGTCCCAGTCACCCTCGAGTTTGTTTCCCTTTCACAGACGAAGCCCGCCACTCTTCTCTCTTTGTTCTAGTCCTACCACATGCTACATTTCCTTGCAAATATTTGTTAATTGTTAGGTACTACACGGCAGAGACAAAGGAGATACCGTTTATCCTAAAGGAACACACAGACTTGTGTGAATTCAAACTAATAAGTAATAATAATTAAAAGAAATAGGTTTTACGAGAAGTTGGTACACATTGTTATGTAAGCAGGCATTTTCCCCCCAAAGCCTCAATCCCACCTTCCCCGCTGTATTACAATCTATTTTTGTGCAGGGATCACAAAAATACTAAAATAGTTTTCTTAAACAGAGTCAGAGCTCAATAAGTATTTGTAAAAAAAATGAATAAAATGCATTTTTCTTCTTCATTATTCTTAACATCTTAATATAATGCTAGGGAGAGAATATGCATTTCTTTACTGAATATATTATGGGATATATAATTTAATTGACTTCTTAAATATTTTACTGTATTAGTTTGCTAATGGTTGCTTTAACAAAATACCACAGACTGGGTGCCTTAAACCACAGAAATTTATTTTCTCACAGTTCTGGTGTCAAGAAGTCCAAGATCCAGGTGTCAGCAGGTTTGGTTTCTACAGAGGCCCCTCTCCTTGGCTTGCAAATGGTTGCCTTCTCGCTGTGCCTTCCCGTGGCTTTTCTTCTATGTGCACACTTGTCTGTATTCTACTCTCCCCTTCTTATGAGGGCACCAGTCATATTGCATTAGGGCCCACCCAGATGATCTCGTTTTATCTTAATTACCTCTTTAAAGTCCTATTTCCAAATATCACATTTTGAGGTACTGGGGGTTAAGAATTCAACATATGAATAAAGGGGGGGACATCACTGAGTCCATAACATTGACTAAAATATATTAGAGTCTCACCAAAATATTGTTCTCTAGGATTATATCATGGAATATAACTGGGTGAAATTTAACAATGGGGTTCTTTTCACACTTTTGTAACTAAAGCTCCTTAGGTTTTATGTGTAAAATTTCATTGAATTTTACACATAAAGCATAATTATGGCAATGCTTCAGCGTGAAATCTTTTGATAAATTGTTTTTAATAAAAGGTCCCAAGGTCCCAATAATTCTGCTGCCTATATCCATGCTATTCTGCAGTACCCTTCCCAAGTGATACTAGTCTTAGCCATAATTAGACATTAGTAAATGTGCTGTAAGCAGAAGCTTAAAAATCACTTGTGCCATTGGAGCTTGTCCTTTTGACGTTCTTGGAACCTTTTCAATGATGTGAATAAGCCCAGGGTGCTGGATGATGATAAACACATGGCTCAGCTTCCCCCTCACCCCAGCCAATTGCCAATCAAGTCCCAGAAGCAGAGCCACCTGATGTGGCTGCATTTACACGTGTGAGCCCAGCCAAGATCAGCACATGACCACTAGCTGAACTCAACCCAAACTGCCAACTCATGGAAACTGAACTAATGATTATTGTTTTAAGCAACTAAATTTTGAGACAAGTTGTTACACAGCAAAAGCTAAGCAATACAATGAAAACTTCAGAACTAAGAATCTAAGGACTTATTTAAACACAAACAAATAGAATTAACATTTACAGTTAAAGCACCAACAACAGAGTTGGTAAAAATCTTCAGAGATTAAAGAAAAGCCTCCAAAAGTCAACAAATGCCATACTAAATAGGCTACACAAGAGCAAAGAAATATTAGTGCATGCCACAGACAGAGAATGTTGGCAAAATGATGTCAGAATACTCAAAAAAGAATATAGTCATCCCTCAGCATCTGCAGGGGATTGGTTCCAGGAGCAGACACCAAAATCTGAAGATGCTCAAGTCCCTGATATAAAATGGTATAGTATTTGCATATAACCTACGCACAGCCTCCAGGATAGTTTAAATCATCTCTAGATTACTTATAATACCCAATACAAGGTAAATGCTGTTTAAATCGTTGTTATATTGTATTTGTATTAATATTTTTATTATTGTATTGTTATTTTTATTATTTATTTTCTGAATATTTTCAATCCTCATTTGGTTGAATCTGTGGATATAGAACCCGTGGATATGGGGGACTGACTGTATTAAGGCAGATTGAACCAAAATCACAGTTGCTACCATGAAACATCACCCCATGTTATAGCAGTCCCTTGTGAAATGAGGTAAATTATAACTAATTTGGATGAAGACTAATATAATTCAGTGGTAGAAATCTGAATTATAGACTATATAAAAGGAGTACACCTTAGCATTTTAAGTTCTACAAATCATTGGCTAACACAGTGTGGCCACGAAAGGACTTTGCTAAACCAAAGATCATTTGCTACTGATCCATGAAGAGTATGTCAGTGAGGCACAAGTATTCTAAAGAATAAAAAATAAAACAAAAAAGGAAAGAATGAAGGAGAAAGAAATTTCATTTTAGTTTTGATTAGCAGGCCCCGTTAACAAACAGTAAGCAATTCATTTGGCAGAAGAGGAAGAAAAGCAGAAAGAGATGAGAAATTTTTGAGCATTGAAGCTATGGGTTCTTAGCTGATGACTCAGCTTTCTGAGGCAGGCAATTCCCCACGCAAAGCCCAGCTCAGCAGCTCTAAGGGGAGGCTAATTGTTAATTGCTAATTCGTCTTACCTAGATAAATTAGTCTGTCTGCTCAGGTAGAAGAAGATAGTGGTCACAAAGCTGGAAGTGGAGTTCAATGGCCAGATGTGACAGTTCATACTGAGGCTCCCTGGGGATGCACTGAGAGTATAATGCCACCTGAGACCCCTCACCAGAGAGATAAAAACTGGGGGAACAGAGGTCCAATGACAAGATAGCAGGAATAACTGCACATAGTGAGGATGACCCTATGATATATTGTCAAAACAGACAACTTTGAGAACAAAATGGGATGTTTTTAATAATTATGCTGAGACCACAGGTGTGAACTGGAACTGTCCCAGATGTGGAGTCAATAGTTCACACACTAGTTATTGCACTGACGAATGTACCATAATCAAAGAGAATCCTACAGGAAAATATTCTAAAGGAGTACAAGGGTATCAAGAAGAAGTTGGTAGAAGACTGTGACTTAGGAAAACAAAAGTCCAGAGTTACCCCTTGGGGAAGAGGCAGCCCATACACTCTATACCAAGGAGGATGTGAAGCTTCACAAGTTCCAGAAAACCAACCGACTGCCTCAGGACAAAGACATGCATCGTGGTAGTTGGTGACTCACTGCCTAAGATTCAACTGCTTATGAAACGAACAAGGCTGAGTCGACAGTGAACAATGTGCCTGGTACAGAAACGTAGGAAAGACAAGAAAGCCTTTTGTGGTATATTATCCATTCATTTTCAACAAGTGTTTGCTGCGGGCCAACCCTCTGCTAAGCACTTCTCTAGATGATATGAAAGGCAACCAGACAGACACGACCCCCGCTGTCAGGAACCAACTTTCTAGTGAGAGACACACGATAAAGGCGTAAACACACACACTTATCATTGTCGTGAGAGCTAGGAGGGAAATAAGAACAAGAATAAGAGACGGTGTTTGCGGGAGGTGGAGTGAAACGATAAATGGTTGTTCAGGGAAGGCCTGAGAAGGTGACTTTTGAGCTGAGGCTCAGAAACAGAACTGACGATGCAAAGACTTTGGAGGGAAAAACATTTCAGAGAGAAGAAACAGCTGGTACAAGAAGTCCTACAACAGGAACAAGCAGCGTAGCTGAAACAAAGGAAACGAGGGGCAAGTGACAGAAGATGAGATTGGAGAGTCGGTGGGAGGGTGAAAATAATGCAAGAACTTTGGGTTTAATCTGAGTGTTTTATTAAAGATTCTTCGCAGAGGAAAGACATGATCAGATTTACCTTTTAAACAGCACCCTAGCTGTTTTCCGGAGAAGAGGTTGTAACCAGAAAAGAGGAGAATGTGGAGAACAGTCAATGGATTATTGCAGTAGTCCAGCTAGACATGACCTGGGTTAGCAGAGAGAGAGAGAAGCTGTTTGGTCAGGCTATGTCTTTTATGGTTCAGATCTGGAGCTTGAAAGAAAGAGAAATAAAGACTGAAGTGACTTTTACTTAGCCAGCTGGGAGGATGGTGCAATAAACTAACAGAAAGAAAATTGGGGGAAAAGCAGGTTTACTTCTGCCTTGTAAATGTTAAATTTGAGGTGACTATTAAACATCCAAACACAGACATCAAAAAAGTGATGGTACATCTGGCTCTGAATCTTAAGTAAAAGGCCAGACCTGGAGTTATAAATTTTGGAATCATTGAATATAAATGTCATCTAAAGCAAAGAACTAAATGAGATTAGTTATGGAGAAAGAGAAAATAGGGAAGAGCCAACTGTGTGGCACTCTGAAATTTACAGGCTGCTTTGAAGGAGGCCACAGGCAATAAAGGAGGAGTAGCCAATGAGGTAGAAAGAAGATATAGAACATGTAGTGTCAGAGAAGCCAAGAAAAGACAGTGCATTAAGAAAGACAGAGCCATCAGCTACATGTACATGCAGCAGAGTGATTAAAAAGAGAACAGAGAAGCAATCTTTGGATTTTGAAATACAGAAGTTAATAATGATTTTGACAAGGTAAGTTTCAATAGCATGGTGGGGAAAAGTGCTCTACTAGAGTAGGGTGAGAAGGTAAAGAACTGGAGACTGTGACTTCAGACACATGTTTTGGAAAATTTTGCTGTAACTCCTCATCTGTTCCAATACATTCATATGAGATGAATAATAGTGCTCATAGAGGGTAGTCCTTGGTCCTGGAGATTCATTTCCGTGTCCCTTTGAGTAGCTTAGCGGAGAGTTGTCTCAGGAGGTCTGATTTAGCTCAACAGAAGAACAGGCTGACACCTGTTACTGAGATCCATTGGTAAGTAGGCAACCCTGATGTGCTCATGCAGTCACAGCCTTGAAGAAGCTGAAATTAAGAGACTAGAGAACTACAAGTCACTGCCAAACCAAAAGCACACACACACACACACACACACACACACACACGCAAGAGAGCATGCAAGAGAGGCCCCATATCACCAGAGCCACGGTGCAGTGGCTATGCAGTGGCTATGCTGTTAATGGGACTCAAGCGGCTTCCAAGTGCTCTCTAATGTTATCAATTGAATTAGCCACACTCTCCTTGTGAGAAGAAGTAGTTGAATAAAAGTTTCTCTGACACTATTTCCTCCTGAATGGAACAAAAGCCTCCATATGTAAATATAAGGATAGGTCTGTGATATTTTCCCTAACACTGGGCTGGGTGAGCTATGGGCATCACTTTTAACCCTTTAGCTTTAGGCTTTAACTAAAATGAGGCCACATTTTTTTCTGGCTCTGTAGAACTTCATATTCTCATAGTGACAGCATGGAAAATAAAGCTTTTTGTCCAGAGCCCCAGAGCCAAGCTTACCTAAGCTGTCCTTGTCAGGCTTTCTCTTCTCTCTTCCACTCAACTCTTCCAGGATTTCCATGATCAGGAACTCCTTCCAGATAGAAGTGTGCCCCAGCCCATCTGGTAGGGAATAAAGGAGAAAAAAGGGCTCCAATAATGTCATCTAATCCTAAGGGAGAGATTTTCCCCTCCCCACAAAAAATGACTAATTCTATGATGAAGATGTGCATTAGAGCACTTCTTCCTTGCCTTTGGAAAGACGGAGTAGGGCAGGAACCCTTGAGTTTCACCCAGAGGTTATAGAATGACCCTGACAAAAAGCATATCATGATGATTGAGAAGAAAATTATTTGTTCTTCTGATTGAGAGGACTTGAAATTAAAAAGATGAAATATTCCCAGTTAAAATGGGAAAAATATAAAGACAGTCAACATCACTTCTGACATAAAAAAAATCAACAGTGGATGAGGTACCCCATAATTCAAAGGAGAACATATTTGAAAGTACAAAAATCTGTGCCTATTTTGGCAAATATACCAATGCATACAATATAGGCTAGGGAAAAAAATCCAGATGAACTTGAAGCTTAGAAGAGAAGATCAATTTTACCTCATAAATATCCCTGAGACTTGGTGGTATAGAATTCATTAGGAAGACAGTGATCCAAAGGTGCATCCTGTTCAAAAGAAATCAATCAGACAAAAATGGAAGGAAAATAAAATTACAGTTTAAAGAATTTGTGATGGAATACAAATCTACAAATGTGAGATGGCCATACCTTGAAACCATTTGGGCGAATAAGAAAGAGAGAATTCTTGCAGGCAAGCTATCACAGCGAGAGTGTTCTGTAACATGTGTTGTTGCCACATGAGAACATATTTAATGTATTTCTGAGATGTACATCAAAATTGGACTTGCGTTATGACAGAGAAATAGTGTTTGGAGTGACTCTACTCTCCTACCTTCATGTTTTCATGAAATAACTTCAGCTCCAGGAGGGGATAGCATGTCAGTAGAACTTCTATCTCTTCTCCCCACCACTTACTCCTTCACAAGGAAAGAGCTACCCAACTAGTATAAAGACCCTGATGTCGATTATAATAATTTACTTTTGTAACCGGAACAATATAATGACATAAAAGTCATCTGTTCAACCCCTTTCTCAGGGTTTGAAACATATGGGAGAGTGATTCCACTTCTGGATGGATAGTTTTCTGTCTGAATAGGAATTCCATCTAGAAGTTATAGAATGCTTCTGACAACAAAAATATCAGGGTGAGTGAGAATTGTCTGCCTTAGAGGCTCCTTTCTAGATCCAAACTCATGGAGCAGGTTTTAGAAAGCACAATTGTGGTTGCAGGTCCAAGGTACCTGCTCCAGTACAGATCTAGTAATAATAAAGTAGATATATTAACCCCTTTTGTGTCTATTTCTCACTTGGACCTCTAAAATTATAACAATAGGTACTTGAGTTATTTTCATTTTAGAAATTTTTGGATAATACGAAACATAGCTCTGTTTAAAAATATTATTTTCAGAGCTCAAAGCACAGAGCTCACCTTGGTCTTAAGTCTCCTATCTTTTGGGAGATCTAAATCCTACATCCTTTATAGTCTAGCTCAGATGCCACTTCTATCCTTGACTACTGCAGCCAAAAATAAGTTGAGTTTTCTCTAGATTGTAAATTGCTTAGAGCAGGAATAAATAAATCATAAATTTCTTTGTACCTCCCTCATCATCTTTACTTTTACACCTGTTCCTATCTCTGCCATCCAAGCTAGGAGTCTCAGAGTGATTCTAAGCTCCTGCCTCCAATTCATGCTCCCCCATATTTTGGATGACAATATGTTCCATTTGTCCTAGCCTGTTCCACTCATTGCCCATTGCTCTGGCATAAGTATTAAAATGCCAACTTTTACTCTCAAAAGTGCCCTTTATAAAAGATAAATTATATGGTCATCCTAAACCCATATCCAACCTTGCCTTCTTCCTACGTCCTAAATTGAGCCCTCCTTCTTCCCCATTCTTAAAATATATGTCCTCATTCAGACTTTCATCAAGTCTCATTACTGTAACAGCCTTCTAATTACCCTTCTAGAGGCAAGACTTCAATTCTATCTTCCACAGCTGCCAGAGTAGTCGGTCTAAGAGTCAAATGTGTTCATGTTATTTCCTTATTTAAAACTCTTCTATAGCTCCCTATAGATGAGTCCAAACTGCAAAGTCTGGTCTCTGATTACATCTAATATCCCACCAATTTCTTTTTATAATTCAAACTTTAGTTACACCAAAATTCAAGTGTTTGCACACTGTGTGCTGTCTTTCCTCTTTTGGTCTTTGCCCGTGCTGTCTCCTTTACCTGGAATGCCCTTTCTTCCTGTTGCCAGCTTTCCCCAGCTCATCTGGCTAACTGCTGCTCATCCTTCAGGACTCAGCACAAGCGGTGGCTAATACCAGACACCTTCCCTCACCCCCTATGACCACCCCTGGTTTGGATGATGAGAACTTTCTCTATGTTGCCGTAATCATTTGTGTTCATCTCTACTGAATTTTAGAGTATAATGTTTTTATGATTTACATGTCTGTTTCTCTCCCCAGACTAAGAGATCTTTGAGAATAAAAAACCACTTATCCTTGATTTGGGGAACTATGGTCCTGACACAATACCAGTTCATATTGAGTGGTTTATAAATAAATTTTACAATATTTATCACAAAACACTTCAAATATGCAGAGAAAAATAATACTATAAGCACCTATATAGCTACCACTTGGATTCTATCATCATTTTCCAAAACTGCTTCATTACCTATGTATTCATTCCTCTATTCCCCCATCAATCCATCTTGTTTTCAGTGCATTTCAAAGTAAATTGAAGATATTGATACACTTTCCCCTAAATCTGTCAACATGCATGTCATTAACTAATGTTTATTAGTTATATTTTTTCTATAGAGATAAGATTTATACACATTGAAATGCATAAATCTTAAGTGTACATTTGCTGAGTTTTGACAAATATATATACTTGGGTAACCTATCCATTCTCCACTGAATTGTGTTTGCATCTTTGTCAAAAAACAGTTGACTATATTTGCGTGGATCTACTTCTGAGCTCTCTATTCCATTACATTGATCTTTGTGTCTATCTTTTCCACCAATACAATCTTGATTACTATACCTTCGTAGTAAATCTTGAAATTGTTCATTTCTACCTGTTACCGTTTCCTTTTATCCTAAAGAACTTCTGTCAACACTAGTTCTAGTTCAGGTCTACTAGTTAAAAAAAATTATTCTAGTTTTCTTTTACCGAAAAATGTCTTCATTTTGCATTATTCTTTTTTTGGGGGGAATTATGTTTTTTAATTACAAATTTAGTATCAAAGCAAAACTTACTTTCAACTTAGAGAAAATTTGCAAAAATAGCAGTTTCCCTATATCATTCTTAAAGGATATTTTTTTCAAGATAGAGAATTCTTGGTTAACAGTTTTCCCCTTTGGCACCTTAAACATTTTGTCCTAATGTATCTTGGCCTCCATTTTTTTCTAAAAAGAGGTCAGTAATATTAGAGTTGTCATTTTCCTTTATATAATGTGTCAATTTTCTCTGGATACATTCATGATTTTCTTTTATTCTTTGGTTTTCTGCAGTCTGACTGGCCTATGTATGATTTTCTTTATATATGTCCTGCTTAAGTTTTTCTAAGCACCTCAAATTGAAAAATTTATGATTTTCACCAAAGTAAAAATCTTGGTCATTATTTCTGCCCCATTATCTCTCCCTTCTCCTTCTGGTACTTGAGTTACACTTACGGTAAATGTTTTCCTATTTTGCCACATGTCTCTGAGACTCTATTAATTTTTTAAAATATTTTTTTCCTCTGTTCTTCAGATTCAATAATTTCTATTGATCTGTCCTCAAGAGTACTGACTTTTTCTCCTGTCATTTCCTTTTTTAGGTTAAGCCCATTCAGTGAATTTTTAAAATTAAATATTGTATGTTTTAGTTCTAGAATTTCCATTTCATTCTTTGTTTTTCTCTTTACTTCTCTGCTACAAATTACTTTCTTGTACTTCATTATGAGCATATTTTTTTCATGTCATTGAGCATCATTATAATACCTACTTTAAAATTCTTGCTTGTTAATTCCAACATTTGGCTCATCCTGGAGTTTGTCTTCATTTACTTTCTTTTTCTCTTTAAAATAAATCAAATTTTTCTGGGTTTTTTTGTATGTTAAGTAATTTTGGATTGTGGTTTGCTAGATTCTAAAGAGTGTTTTTGTGGTTGAGTCTGTTTACGTTAGCAGGCAATTAGCGTGATAGGCCTCAAACTTTAAATCAGATTTTTGGATGGGGGGTCTTAACGTCATACTTAAGTAGGCTCCTTGGAATCTGCCCAAATATTCATGCTTCAGGCTTCAGTCAAACAGTTGAGATATGTTTACAGACAAAATTTTGGGCTCCTTTTCTCAGGTTTTACCACTTTCCAGAGGCTTTATTGTCCAGAACTTTGTTCTTTGATTCTTCAGACCAGAAAGAATTCAGATTTCCCATCGCAGTTTTATTATCTACATCTATATGAGGCAAACTGGGGCCCTCACTCAACTTGTAAGCCTTGAAAATGGCACTCATCTTGAGTCTTCCCCTTCCTGTAAGTATTGATTCCCCTCCAGAATCTCCCTGGATTGCGTTGCTCTCCAGCACCTTTGGCCAATTTTTTTTGCTTTGTTTTGCTTTTGCTCATGTCTAAAATTTGTGGTTATTAACCACAAAAGGGTCAGTCAGGTAGGAGTTACTCAGACATTATTAGAAGCAAGCCTTGACAATTCATAAATATTTATTGAATGAAAACCTTATTCTGTTACCTCAAGGACAGAGATCTTTCTCTGTTTATTTACTGGTATATCACAAGTGCCAAGAATGGTGTATGGCATATTTTCAGTGCTCAATAAACATTTGTTGAATAAATGAACAGATGAATGGTTATGATTGCAATACCTTATATACAATAAACATTTATATTTTCCATGAACCTTAACTGATGTTCTCAGAAATTGAGCATACACTAAACAGGAGCATAACCCATAATCTCTTTTCAAAAAAACAACTGTTAACATTTTGTCATATTTGCTCTGTGTATCTTTTTAAATTCATAAAATAGATATAAAGTTGAAGACTCCTTAATATATTAATTTTGTATCCTAACTTTGGGCTCCAGTGTATATGTCTTGTTATTTTGAGTATAGAGAATTCATTAATCTTTTCACTTTCCCAAAAGGAAGAAAGGAACAAAAACTCAGGTGATGATAAGCAGTTCTTCTAAGAGTTCAGTAGGGCAAACAAGTTAGGAAAATGACAGATTCAAAAAAATAAAACCTTCCGGCAAGTCTTCTCAGCACTAATACACATAATAAATAACTAAGGATAGCATATAGTACATAGTACTTCCCAAACATATCTTACCTTGGAACACTTATGCTAAAACACCTCATTGGACTAATGTTCCCTGCAACTCACTTTGGGGAAAATGAATATAAAATAGTCTCATATTTCTGATGCAAAATCTTAGGCATTAAAAGCTATCCTCTGATAGACTGGATCTGCACCCTATCTCTTTAGTTCTTCCAGTGGCATGTTCTCACCTTCTCCACTGAGCCTGGATTTCATTTCTACCTTTTCATTACATTTGCCTTAAGTAAAGTCAGCCATCGTCCTCAGTTATTTACATGTTGATCCAATCATGAAAGAGAATAAAGCAGCAGAGTGGAGAAGCAATTAAGAACTTGAAGATATAAAAGGCAATTGCTTTCAAGCGGATTCACCCAGCGCAGAGAACTTTCTTTCATGATTAAATTCTTTTTGAAATTCTAAATCAAAGATGCAGCCTATCAGAGAATTAGGAAATCCATAATAATAAAAAAAAAAGTGTCATTGATGAGAGCCGTTTTGGTATTCTACTGAGTGCTTTTGTCAGCATTTGCTACCCAAGTACGTGTGGGAAACTGCAATACATGCTGAGCATGTTCTTTATATATAAAATTCTACAATGAAGTGCTCAGCGAGAGAGGAAAAAAGAAATAAAACACAGTCGGCAAAGTCAATGCAAGTAGAATTAATGGCTCCTAACCACAGCCCAGGTATCTCCAGCCCCCCAAGGGGATTGGTTGGAAACTATAGCTTTCATTTAGTCCTTTCAGAACTCTATTAATTTTTTTCTGCTTGACTGAGTCAGGACTATATAAGGGACAGGCAAGGGACAGGACAAATCCATTTCTAAAGCTCTTCAATCAAATCCTGAATAGGCACCAGTAATATTCAAAAAGTAACAACCATGAGTAATAAGTGTTCTTGGGAATCCAGAAGCATTTTCTAATCAGTGACCAAAAAGTCCCAAACTAGGCACACCACATATAAGCCCAGTTGACCAGTTGTGCATGTTCTGCTGATAAATACAGCTTCCATTTTGTGGTATTTCCAGTTGTCATTTTCACTTTGGAGTAAGTGATATCAAAAGCAATTTAGGAGGGGTTGGAAGAGAGTGAGGGTCAGAATGATGTGTCCCTAGATAGGGAGACAAAAAAAAATAGACTGACAGTACATTGATAAACAGCAAGTAAGTCTGTTTATGTGGAGACCCAGAAGGCCACACTGGGAGATCAGGTGAAAACCAGTACCCATACTGACTACAGGATTTGCCATGAGCTAAGCATTTATCTTTTTCTTTCCTTTTTGCAAACTGAAAATAGTAATTTTCTGATTGCAACAGAAATGTGTTCTCATTGACATAGTCAGACCAAACAGAGAGGTATAATAAAGAAAGTAAAAATCACTCCAACTTCCACAATGCATATATTAGTACTGCAACACCTGGGTTTATATTCATCTAGATTTCCATGACACATAAATCACATACTTTTAAAATGATATAAAAACAAATTTCTCCTTTGCTTGCTGTTTTATAACTTTATTCCACTTAACTATATATCATGATCACCTTGTTATATAAATGACTATACCATCCGTTAGAATAGCTATATAATATTTCATTAATTGG
This sequence comes from Daubentonia madagascariensis, assembly GCA_023783475.1. Taxonomy (NCBI): domain Eukaryota; kingdom Metazoa; phylum Chordata; class Mammalia; order Primates; family Daubentoniidae; genus Daubentonia; species Daubentonia madagascariensis. The sequence goes on from JAKFHU010001569.1 coordinate 18,437,599, forward strand.
ATGTATCATGTTTCATTTGTCTAAGCCCGTTGCTGAATATTTAATTCATCACTATTGCAAACAATGCATTATAAACACACTTGCTTATACATCTTTGCATACTTAATTATTTCCTTAGGAGGAAAAAACCTAGATGGGCAACTTCTGGGTCAAAGAGTATACATATTTGAAAACTTTATATGTTTTGCTGGATTGTACTCTCAGGGAAGAAAGAAGTTGCATCAGCTTACACTCCCACCAAGAGTGCGTGTGAGTGGATACTCAGCTTCAGTACTTGGGATCTGAGATTCTTCTCTCCCAAGTTGGATGGGGCTTTACCCACACTACTCGGGTCTGAGTTCCCTGAAGGCAGAGTCAGCCTGGTGCATCTCTGTATGCTCCAAAGCACTAAAAGTGGTATAAGTTCCACAGCAGGTGCCCAATAAAGGTTTGGATAAAAAGACAAAGTTTTTATCATGACTCCAGGCCCCATAGTATCTGCCTGTCCCCAAAACCTTTCCAACTTCTTCTACTTTTCTCCAATGTATCCTGCTTCAGCCACACTGATACCCTTGTTTTTCCTCCATCACACTGTGCATGCTCCCTCCAGGGGTTTTGCCTGTTTTCTTTCTTTCTGGAACTTTGTTGTCCTTGATATCCAAGTAGCTCAATCCTTCAGGACTCTGCTTAAAGGTCACATCACCTGTGAGGTCTTCCTGTTTCAAAGGGCAACTCCCACAGCATTCTTTATTCCCCTTCCATTATAAATGCTTTCTCCAATGTCTTTATTATCATGCAAAACTACATATTTTACTTGTTTATCTTGTTTATTTTCTGCCTCCACTCACCAGAGCAGGAATGTTTGTCTGATTTATTTACTGTTGTATCCACAGCACCTAGAAGAGGTGCTGAGTAAACATATATCAAAAGAAGATATTAATTTATTAAAATAAAGAATAAATAAAGAACATCTGCAGGCAGAAAGTTAATTGCCAGAACCATAAATGAGGGCTCAAAGAGCGAAAGTATACATGTAGATGAACAATAAAGCTAATACATAGACCTGGGTTACATCTTCAGAATTGTACAGCCATTCAATATTTATTTGAAGTTGGGGGTGAGGGAATATAGGTAACCTTAAAAAGTTTATAATCTATTAATATTTGGGGATAAAAAACACATTTGATATTTTTACAAATTACATAGTACAAATAAAAATAAATTATTAAGTCAAAATTGATATGTCAATACTGAGGAGGTACAACCAGAGCCATAATTGATGAACAGAAAAAGTAGTTTAGAAAAGAAGGGAAATTGTTCTAAAAGGAGGTAAAGATGTGGATGTGTGAACGGCTGTGTTCATTGTGTTGGAGAGCAAGTGAAGAGAGCTTTTTCATTTACTCATAAACATTAGTTAAGTATTTTTTAAAATACTAGGCATTCAATTGGAACAGGGAAACAAGACACAAACCCTGCCCTCCAGGAACCTCCACCCCAGGTGGGAAGAAATATGTGTAACTTACCATTGTGACACCATGTAGTGGATGCTACTTGTAGCAGACTTGAGGGGCCTTTAGCCCGGATGAGTATGTGAGTGAGGAAGGATGCACTGTCAGGAAGGCAATCTCTGAGCTGTGTTGTGAAGGACACATCAAACAGGAATTAGCCAGAAAGTACACAAGGAAATGTTTGCAAGGAGGAATGTGTGCTAAAACTCTACAGCAAAGAGAAACTACGGTGCTCACGGATCCGTAGGCAGGGACGTCCCGCTGAAGCAGAGAGGTCCAGAACAGTAGTAAGACATGGCGAGACAGGTGAGCAACCTCAGGGATAGTTCTCTGGGGATGTCTTCTCTCCTGGATTGGCCTGAACCCTGAAGTCACTGGGTTCCATGGAAGGAATTAAGAAGGGCAATAATACAGTTAGCTCTAATCTTTACTAACCTCATTTTACAAAATTTCAGACACGTTGAACAAACTAAAAGAGTACAAGAAACCACTTAGAACCTGACACCTCTGCCAGAATCAAAGGATTAAAGTAAAAAGATGTAAGGCAAGATCTGGGCTTCAGCTGTCAGCAGGGCTGCAGCAGCGGGTGCCCGGGTCTCAGGGGTGGCCAGGGGCATAGAGCGGGCACTCTGTTAGGGAGGTGGTCTCAGCTGCGCCCTCTAGGACAGCCGGGAAGCCCTGTGGACAGAAGTCAAGAGATACAGGGTAGAATCTGGCTTATTTTCAGGTTATTTCCTTCCCACTTATAGTTCCGTCTGTTGAGTGATTTATCGAATGTTTATCTGATCAAAATTAACTTTTATTGAATAAAGAACTAAATATATGACAAACTACAAAAGCCTTCCTACTATGTGTCATTTATCATCATTTTTTCCTTATTGCAGCAAATGGGGGGGGATACGAAAAACAACTGGCCTTCTGGACCAAGCATATGTAGTAAGAAAATGTCTCATTACAGCAGTACTTCTGCATAGCAGAATCACCTGGAGAACTTTAAAAACTACTGATACCTGGATACCACCCCCAGAGGTTCTCATTTAATGGGTTTGGGGGGGTACCTGGGAATCCATAATTACAATGTGCCTATTAAATATTCTAAGAAATCTAGTTACAAAGATCAAGTTTGACCATGTATAACCAAGAATTGCCAAAATTTGTTTCACCGTGAGGCCATTTTTTGGCAGGTCACTTATTAACATCTAACAAGACACTAATCTTCAGCCAAATATAATTTGAGAAGTGCCACTATTTCTTTTTAAAAAATAAATGTTCAGGAATAATTGTGTACACTTATCACTGTTCCATATTTATCATCAATCATATTTGAATGAAATCTTAGGAAGAAGACTGAATTTTCATTAATCCTACTCATTTAGGTATAATTATTTTCAGACGAATGACAAACAAATAAACAAGCATGAAAATTTCCCTTTTCTACCAGAGACTAACAATTAAACAAAATAAGAAGTCCACCACCCCAGGACTCTGTCTTTTGCTCAGCCAGCTGAGCTACAATAGACCCTGTTCCAAGATAGAAAATATTTCCCCAAAACAAATGTCTTAATAATCTACAACTTCCTAACATTTTTCTTATGACCTGTGGCACAGCTTTATGGTCTGCAAAATAACTAGCCCATGTAAGTAACTTAAAAAATATTAAATAAACCCTTTGGAGGCAACGCATGGCAATGAAAATGGCTCTTGAAAGAGCCAGGCCTGAATTTAAATTACGTTTTCACTACTTATTAGCTTTGTGTCCTAGGGAAAATTTACCTCTCTGATCCTGAGTTTGACTAATAAAGCGAAGATACCCAAAATATCTAATTTGCAGACTTGTTGGGATATTAAAAGTTATGTATGTAAACTGCCTAACAAATAAGATGCCCAATAAATGTCTGTTGTTTGAATGACTGGTTTCCAAAGTAATAACATAGCTGTTTTTTTTTTTTTAATCAGAAATCGCTTTAAAATTTTTTCAGAGTGTAATGTCAGACAAGGTTTAAAATAAAGGAATTCTCCTTGGTTCACAGGTCATTTTTGAAACAGTTGTGCCTTCTGCTGGAAATTCAATGTTGAGAGCCCTCTGGTATAGCTGATGTCATAGCCATAATCACAAATCTTTAATTTTCTGTACTTGAGCAGATATTAGCAATGAGCTTCTTTATGTTTCTAAATAAAAGCATATTAACACCAAGGACAGGTGTATACTAAAAGGCTTAGGCAACCAAATCTAGGGTTATTGATGAAAACAAACATATAAATATGGCTGCTGTCAGGAAATTCTTTCAAGCAAGAATATTGAAAGATCCAAGAATTGGGGAAAAAACTGCAAATATCTGTTCCAATTCAAATCTAATACTCAAAATCTTCCCATCCCACAAGCTCACTTCTTTGGGCCGATGGCAAGGTCGTTTTATTCATGTTCTTAGAGACCAATTGCAAAGTAACCTGTGGTGTAAATTTAATAAGTAAGGAGTCCTATCCCACAAGATAATTTACATTACTACTTATTTCTTTGACTGTGACCATTCACCTTTCAATATGGATGCCACTCTATGCTGCTTTATAAAGGAATTGAGAAGAAATGATTGTCCTCATCTCTTATTCAAAGTTTCCTGACATTGAAGAATCCTTCGGTTGCTTCCCTGTGGGTTAAAAGTCAAAGTTTAAAATTCGTAACATGGCCCAGAAAGGCAGCTTTCTTATCTTACTGACTTAAACTCTTACCACTGGCTCTTCCCTCACCCCTAAGTCTCCACGCTCCAGTCATATTAAATGGTCCTCAAACTCTCCTGCCCACCTTAGGCCCTCATAGCCTTCGCCAGGAATGTTCCGCCTACCCCTCGCTGCACCTAACTAACACTTATGCAACTTCCCTTGACTTTTCCTCTCCCACACCCAGCTGGGTTACGTCCCCCACGTTATTCACACTCATGATAATACCCTTTATGACACTCACCATTACTTACTCCAAACCTACTTTCCTTTAGAAACTGTAAGCTTCTCAGGGCTGGGATTTTCCCTGTCTGGTTCAGCACTACCACCAGCACCAATACAATCTATTTCTAATAAGTAAGTGAACGCAGTAAAAGAAGAATAAATTAAGAAAGAAGTTGAGCTTTTAACCTGCTTTCTCTTTTTTCTCATCTTGCTCATTTACTTCAAAAAAGGGAAGGTAAAAAAAGAATATGCTACTTGTGGCATTTTCTTATGTGAGCTGAATCTTCATGTTTGAGCAATTTCACAGGCATCAGTCAGAGCTTTTTACTTGAAGTGGTTGCTGCAAGAAAGGCTTTAATTTTTAATATTCTACTTCCCCAAATAATAAGATATATAATCATCATCCCATGTTTGTTCAGTAAGAATATATGTTGTGTGTAATTATTAACCATGGTAGTAGAGATTGAAAATAATTTATTAAGTAAACACATTTCAATGACTTACCATACATAATTTTTAATTAAAGAGCCTGCTTTTATAAATCAGCTGCCAGTTAATATTTTTGCTAATTTACTTCTGCAGATCTGCTTTACCCACTTTTTAAATTTTGAATTAAGCAAATGTATAAAATAAAGCAAATTTTTATAATACAAGGATGAAAAAATGTAATTGATACAAGACTGTTTTTATCTATCTCAAACATCGCTTGCTGAAAAGTAGGTTTAGCACATGGGGTAAGTAACATTGGATCAGGAACATTTAGAATATAAAGCATTAGGAGGTGATGCTACTTTTTCATGTCTTACCTCATTTTAGAACTTAAGATTTACTTTTTTTCTCGATGTGTATATACAGCCAAAAGATCTTCTGTGATAATTGTTATTTATTAGCTCACAAATGGAATATGGATAAGGTGGTAATAGAGTAAAAATATGACAAATATTTTTGAAAAAACTAAGAAGAAAGAAGCTTAAGGTGAGAGAGAGAGAGTGTGTGTGTGTGTGTGTGTAAGGAATTCTCCAGAATGGAAACAACTGAGCTGTGAGTGATAAGCAAAACCACATGTGCAAAACCCCTCTGAAGAATAAAAAGAGATGGCAGACGTGCATCTAGGAGCTCTTGGTCCTGCCCACCAAGTAGACTTACTGGCTCAGTACAAGCGGGTTGTCCTGGAAAAGGACAGCTTTGTGAAAGAGGTAAGAGTTGAGTCAACACCCACCTTATCCTCGCTTTTCCTCTTCATTTTAGCCCAGATAGAATTTTGGACTAGCTGATTCATTATGATTTTGGAAAGAGAAACATCTTCCAAATTAAAGAGAAATCTTTAGTCCATCCCTTCCCTGAGACTTTAATCTTAATGGAAAACATTGGCAAATTGTTTTTTCTATAGACAGCCCTTCATCTAAAATATTTTTCTAAATCCACATTTTAAAATTTCAACTCATTTTTTTAAATAAATTTTACATAAATATTGCTGCTCCGTGAATAGTGGAAAGATCTACTCTTTGACACGAAGCATTAGTTACCTCAGGCAATTGGATATAAAGCTATTGTTTTTAGACATTGATTAGTTCTCATTTTGAACCCATTTACATTTAAACTAGTTCAGCTTGTGAGCTATTCATTACTTCAGGGAATGAAAGAAGGAAGGAAGGAAAAGGGAAACTCAACTACAGCTAATATATGTAAAAAAAAACTGGAGCGTTCCCTGTATATACACGGATCAGACATTCATTCCCAAGTCATATGAACTTTTTCTACTCCCGGGTTATAGAATAATCATGCTTTAGTCCAAATCCTCAGCATGACCACAGGAAAACTGGAGAAAGTCTGGAGGGACTCTCTGTATTCTGAGTATTTAGAAGTCACTAACTTCAGAGAATGTGCCTCTTTCTACATTTCATCAGCCTGTTGCTAGAATAAAGAAACTTACGGTCATTTACAAGGGGCTAATAAGTCCTATAATAGAGTTGTTTTTTTTTTTTTTTTTTTTAAGGAAACAGGAAGCATACTACTGACAGAACAGGGAAGTTCATTCTAATGGGAAAACTTGCTACTTGGTAAGCTACAAGATGATGACTCCTTAGGGAAAATTTAGAAAGGAGTCACTTGGTCTAATGTATCCACATTTAAGAATAAGTACATAAAAGGGTTCACATAGCATCTAAATCTCTTGCAAGAGAAAAATCCTTGAAGTTGGAGCAGTTGGTATATCTCTCTGTTAATTATGCTAGTACGTAGAACAGAAGTTGGGACAAGAAAAGAAAATCCTTATTATTTCAGGTGTTGGGACCAACCACTGACTACCAACCAACTACAAAGTTGTAGAATGAAGTATTATGAGGACATGAACCACATTACATTAAAGCCCATTAATCAAGCCTATTAGAAAAACTAGAAAATCAGTCCAAACACTAGAAAGAGATAATAATAGGTTTTATGTCCTTTGATCTAAAGCTCATATTTATTTATGCACCAAAAAAGAATACACAGTTAATGTATTCTTCTAAACACATGCCCTTAAATGTCAGGTCACATAGGAGACCATGGAAAGCATATCCAAAAGAAAAGAAAAATAGTGGGAAAGGCCTTCTCAAATGTAAACAAATTTTTAGTTGATCTTGTTGGCATTTAGAACCGCCCCTGTAATAAAGGAGTGCTTGTTGGATTTGACCAGAATACCTTCCTCCTCTTCTGGTCGGAGTACCCTGACTTTCCTTGTTGCACTACCCCTCTTAAATCCCCCATTTCTCTGTGAAATAACCAATCTTGATGCCCAGCCCCACCTGCCAAAGGGATGAAGTATCACTCAGGTTCACCAATCAGAGGATATTGTTTCCTAACTAGAGTAATTTTTTCAGGGATGGGCATATAAACACCAACATAGCCAATTAAAGTCTACCTTGAGATTTGGTGCTAGCAGAGACAGGATCTCTCTTTTTGGGAGGTCACAAATGATGAGTGTATACTTTGGGCTACCATTGTCCATCTTTCCTAACATGTGGCTAGATGCTATATGAAAAAGAAGCCACACACAAAAAGTACAGAACCAGGAAATGGAGATTAAAACAGAAATATGATGACATTATTCAAGGCCCTGGATCCAGTTGTACTCAAAATATCTGGACTTCCCTATAACATGAACCAATAAGTTCATTTTTAATTTGCTCTGTGTCTCTCTCACTTTTACCTGAACAAGTCCTGACTATATAACACAAATATGTTTCTGTGGTTACAAGCACAGAGCACAAAGTGTTTAACCAAAATACTGGAAAGATCCAGACTTGATAGGTTACCTATTTCTATAATAGTACTATAAACATACAATGATTGAAATCTGAACTCAAAGTCCATCAGATTAGACCTCTCTGGTGTCATAGCATCACATAGTGTCTTGAGACTTTCTTTGAGATTTAGTATCATGACAATCCTGACACAGGTTAGCAAATAGCAATTTCTGGGTTCTGATAACCATGATGGCATCCTCTGGAGATAAAAATCTTGTTTCGTTTTGCTTTGCCATAGCCACAGATGGCGTCCCTGGCTCTAGCTTGCCTTTTCTCAAAAAGATGCTTAGGGTCTTTTGTAACGGGAAGGAGAGAGATAACATGGATGAAACTAAACTATTTATTGTAAAACAAAGATGGGCTCTACTTAGGATAGGTCAATGCCGCCCTCTTGTATGGAGGAGACAGCCCTTATAAGAATTATGTGAATTGTAATGCTGTGTATGTGATGCTGAAGTTTTTCCTTCAGTATCATGGGAAATAAATATCTCTGTCTTCTCTGTTACTCACTTTCTCCATGTGATGGGGAGGATAAGGTAGAAACCCAAACATGACCTAAAGAGTTGTGAAAAAAATTCTAAAATGGCATATATCTTCTTGAGGCATGTATTTCTGTCCTAAGTTCATACATAGCCTTCACATGTGCTTAACTTTTAGCTGCAGTCTACATTTGGTGGCTGTAGCCATTTTTTTTCAAAGCCTGTGACTATATAAGTTATCTTGAATCCAACATAATAAACATTATCATTTTGACCCTCTGAACTGGAATAATTCCATTGAGCAATTATGCAAATTACATTGTTACCAATCCACCCTCCTTAACCGAATCTTACCTTTTTCTATGCAATTCTGAAGGAGTCAAAAGGAATCTTGCTCCATGTCCTGCCTAATAATGCCTGATTTTCCTTAACTCAGAAACCACGAGAGCCTTATATTCAGTTGCAAAGAGCTGAGAAAGCAAGAAATCAGAGCCAGGAATTGAACAGCAGCTTCCAGACTGTAAAAAAGTTGGGGAACACTGCAGTGACTAAGCCATAGCAATGTATTTTCTTTGTTGTTTTCTTTTCCTAAGCCATGCCTCCAATGACATACACATCCCAGAAAACAGAGTAGACAAGTATTATAAAGTAGCTAAATATTCCTCTGTCCTTCAGAATCTTTAAGGAGAAACAGCCACTGAAATTTTATTAGAACCTATTCTTATGGCAATTTATTCCATAATGGCCATAAAAATTTATCATTCCCTTTGACCCAAAAAAATTCCATTCCTGGGATGTTTCTTAAGGAAATAATTCAACAGAAGGAAAAACTAAGTACACAATAATGTTATTTACAGCTCCATCTAAAATAACAAAATATAAGAAGTAATGTAAATGTATAAAAATAAGGAATCTTTAAATAAATTCCTCTGTATAATTCAATGGAATATTACACAGCCATAAAATTATAATTATACTGTCATGGTGAAATATTCAGTGGAAATGTATAAAAATGTTATATTCATCATTATGATTACAACTATAAAAACTAAAAATGTATATAGATGAACATTAGGATGGAATATTAAAAAATAAAAGTAATCATTATGATTGTGAGGTCATTGGTGATCTTTCTTTTGTCAAAATTAATTTGTTACTAGAAATGAATAGCAGCAATGATAAGAACTTGCCTTCTCCTTCAGAGGAGAAAAGTCAACCTCAGTTATCCATTCATTCCCTAAAGAGGCTCATACTTTGCCCTTCCTATGTGCCAGAGTTTGTTTAGAATTAGGGATATATTCATGAGGAGACTAAAGTTGAATATACTCTGGCCATCTCTCCCCTCTGGTTCCATAGGATTAGAAAATATTACAGGTATTTGTCACATTGTATTTCTGTAAGTACCATATTTTATCAAAACTGGATGCCCATTTCCCCCACATACTAAATATCTTTGAAACCGAGATACATTTTCTAATTGATGGCATCTTAAAATACTGTCACCCAGGTTGCAGTTGTGACGAAGTTGTAATTAACTGCACATGTGCAAATTTGGTCATAGATCTTCATGTGGTTGTCACTTTAGTTGAGTTATTTGCATTGCTGGTACTACAAATGATGAGTTTCACTACATTCTTTAAAATTTTGCACTAGCACTTGGCATTAAAAAAAATGTGACATACATGCAGAAAAGTATGGATACTGAGCAACACAGTATAAATCTAATAACTGTGGAACAAATATTCTTCATGGGAAGAATGACTATAATTCCACATCTTCCTGCAATAATAACCAATTTATTTTACTTGCATTTTCCTTATCATGCACAAAGACGGTAAATGATAAAAGAAAAATATAAGTTTAAAAGTGTCTTGATAGATTTGGGGGGGGTATGTGTGAAAAAAAGTGTCTTGATAATGTAAAATAAAAATTTTAAGATGTAAGAAACATGGGGTCATAGTCTAATCGGGAAGCACTGCTCTTAGTATCACGTATAATGATGATATCACTTAAAAATCAATGGCTATTGTAGATTCAGTAAATACAGTAATTGACACCACCCACTGATAATCTGACAAACAGGTGGCATTCAGTGAACATCGTTAAATAAATGAGGGGAGTGAATGAATAAATGAATATCTGTAAAATGAAAGGGTTTGACTAAATGAACTTGAGTTTTTATTCAGCTCTAAACTTTGAAATTTTAATCTGTGGATGGATTATTCAACTGACATTTAAATGGTCTATGCCTTACTTCAAAACAAGATTTAAAGTAACCACACTCTCTAAGCTTTTAGATTTTCCTGTTCCCAAGGCTGCCTTCTGTTTCGAAGTATCTGCCCTAGAATCTAATAGGTGCTCAAAAAAAATGGTAAAAATTAACCTTTCAATAAGTCAATCAATGTGGGGAAAAAAATGAAGGATTAATCTTCATTTTTTCTTAACCTCTAACTTTTCTAACTTCAATCCTAACTTCTGTTGATGAAGCTATCATCAAGGACAACAAATATTAGCTAACACCGAGTCAACACTAAGTATGTGACACATTCAATTCTCACAACCGCCTGTGAGGCGCGTACCATTCTTTCTTCACCAGCTCTGTCTTTTCACCCATTCCACAGCAGTAGGCTTTGATTTTCAGGACGAAATTCAGAGGCCTTGTGCCAAGCACCAGTCACGCCAAAGAAGGAGAGAATCTTAAGGGAAGAAATGACATCAGGAAGGGGAGGTGAGTTGGGGGTGTGACCGATCACAGTCAGGTGAACATACGCTGTCCCTTACACTGTGGCTGTCTGCACTTGATGAGGCTCAGGTAACACGGGAAGGGGACTGGTTCAACTCCTCCGTAACAGTTTGCCTAAAATCTTGATTTCTAGACAAATCTAAATGAGGAGTCCAGCAGGAAATACGACTAGGGGCACATGTACGTGATACAATGCAAGGTGCACTAAGAGGGCACTGCTCTCCTCTCTCTTTACCTGTCCCCTGGCCAACACCCTGTGTGCTGATGACCAGAGTCTTGGCCAAATCTTTTTTCTCCTCTTTTCTCTTCCTGTTTTGCAATCATCAGGCTTTTCTCCAAAGAACGTGTATGGATGTCCATAGAATTTTTATATTTATATTTTGGGAGGTATTTCTGGTAGTAGCGAGGAGAATATGCTGGAATAAAAATAAACTTTAAGGCAGGGGTTCCAATTAGGAAAATAAGAGGCAGTTTCAACATAAAGCTGGGCTAAACTTGAGCAGCGGCAGTGGCAGTAGAGAGGTGGGCTCAGTTTTGAGACGTGATGGCACAGCAGAATAGACGCTGCCTCTGTGGTCGCCGGTTGGCAGTGTCTAAACCGAGCCTTCATCTCAACCTTGCCCCGTCAGCAGTGGGTATCGTCGCTCATTCATCATTTTTTGTACCTCTTCCCTTCCATTCCCATAGCCATATTCTTCCACTCTTACTTATAACTCAGCTCCCTCTTCTCTTTTAAACTCATCTTTACACCTGACTTCAGGCCTTTATGGGGCAACTTGATCACAGCAGGAACAAATGTCTAAGATTTCTGCAAGGGTTTATAATCCACAGTCGAGGTTAATCAGAAAGACGATCATTTTGTGTCTTGAGTTGCTTCAATTCATTTAAATCTTGTTCTGAATTATATCTATTTTAAAACCTATGAAAATGTTAGTAATCACAGACTCATGAATAACTATGGTTTTATTAAGAACAAGTTTTTATCAAAAACTATTGTTAATGAACCATAAGTGTTTATTTAATTTGTTAATCTCAGTTGGCTCAGGCAGGAATATCAGTTCTGACTCCTCACCTGGTCACAGCTAATGGAAATACAAGCACGGTATCTCTCTACAAGGTCAGGTCCACAGGAAAGCCTCTGGATTGAAAAAAAAAAAGAGAGAGATTCTTGATCAAATAAGTTTGGGAACTGTTACATACCCTGATCCCTTCTCGAAGCACCTTTGATGTTCACATTAACATCTCAAAGACTCTGGGAAGTCAAGTACTACATTAAATAAAACTATTTAATGGAGCATTTCCCAAATGTTGACGCCCTTAAAGCAGTATATATACTCATTAGTATACTATTAGTGTACATACTATTTAGCCTGACTGCTTCGTCACTTCCCCAGGTGGAAATATTGTCCTTATTTCCTTCAGAAAATGGGAGCAATAGCTGATGAGCACAATTAATAGTCACTTAGCAAATGGGAAGTTGTTGCTTCTTAAAAACATGAAAAATGTCAAGTCTGTGCCATATAGAGAGCATTGTTGCATTGGCCCATGGCCTTCCTTTCTCAAAATAAGTGTGTGTCATCTCTCACATTGAAGTGATGAAATTGTTACCGAACCAAACTACGGTCCATTCATCCAGCACAGCAAAGCCAGATACTGAACCTGAGAGTTGCAGCAGGAGAAAGAGGCATTTTTATTGTATGGCACCACACAAGGAGAACAGGCAGCTAACACCTAAGACTCGAAGTCCCTGATGGCTTACAAGCAAGTGTTTTTAAAGGTCACTGTATGAGGTATAAGATTAATTTAATTATATCACTGTTAGCTGAATAAAATATAGCAGCAATTTAAAATGCATTAAACTACTCTCTTCTTTATGCTTTAATTTTGGATTCATTTTCGATGTTTCAGAATTATTGATAATACTAAAATTCAAATGTGATAAGATTTGATAAGAAGGAAGAAGCCAAAATGTAAACAGAGAAAGAAGATTGGCAGAACTTTCAATATCCCCAAAACTCCTATTATATCATAATGAAAACTAAAATTTGTGGACCAGTATCATGAATATGAGAAAAGGAATTACACCAGGATTGTAAAAAAACAGAAATAAAAAAGGAAAAGGCAGATGAATGTTGTAGTAAAGAAAAACAATTTGCATGCAGACGTCAATCATAACTGTTTAATGAGTGTTATCAGATCAAATAATATTGCGGAATAGATACTCCCTAAAAAAGCTTAAAATGTCTAAAACCATAAAGTTAATATAGTTTATGTTAATAATCTATATACTATGTTAAAGTCAATAAAGTTTATGAGGTTTTTTGTAATTTGTCAAAAATCCTAAGTATTTGCATGACATTACCAACAGAGGGTTGCCAAGCTGAAATAAATGTTTCCAAGCTATCAGTTATACTAATCAATTTTAAATCAACCATGATAGAGGAAAGACTACTATCCATCTATTATCTCTATAGAAAATTATATTTAAAATTTTTGTCATTTGAAAAGGCTAAAAATGTAGCGATTATAGAAGTACATCAAAAATTAATTAATAAAAACATTGTGTTATTTTTCAGGATTTTGTGATAATTTGGCATCTGTATACTTTTTTAAATGCTTAATTTCTAATTCTAAATAAATATCCATTTTCACATTTAATTTAGCTTTTGCAACTTTGTATTCTTTTTCTTAAAGAAAATCCCCCAAATTGTAAAAGCCTCAGACCCCACACAACCTGGATCCACTCCTAATCCATGGTTTCTTAGGCTTTGGCAAGTTGATTCGTTCATACAGATTGACCAGTTGGTTATTTGGTAACATTTACATACTGACTCAACTACCAGTGAATTGAATCAAAATGCATCCCATACCTAGACTATCCCAAGATAGGCTTCTCTAAGCCAAAATCATATCCTGATAGTGAAACAATTTCTTAATGTGGAGAAAGCTAGTAGGAGTAAATATTGCTCTCTATTCTAGAAATTTTAAGTTCTATACATTAGGAATGATTCCATAACATGATTTAGACATCAAATTTTTAAAGGCATATTTATAAAGTTAAGTGCATCTACACATGATTTATTGCTTATAAAAGCCAATTTTATGAGGGAAGGCTTCTGGCACTTACTCATGATCATGTTCATAAGCAGGATGACACAAAACTGACATTTGCCTTGTGGCCTGTTGCATGACTTGGACAATGGATTAATAGAGGCAGTTGAAGACACTGCAGGGGACCGTAGTTTTTCCTGCCTAGAGCAACTCTGTAGACTGAAAGAAGCTCCTGGAATATACTGCTCTCCCTCCCTGCCAACAACTGTGCACACAGATCAATAATTCACTTTATGTGCAGCATTAAATAAGCTGTGTGGAGTTTTGGAGATGTGGAAAATCTTTCCTAGGGACTTCACTTTGTTCTGAACAGTCTTGGCTGTGACTCTTAGAAAAATGTAATTGCTTGCTTCCTTTGCTGTCCCCAGTCTCTCCTCCAACATAACAAAAAATTAAGGAAAACTAAGGAATTAAAGAAAAAAAAGCAAACTAAATACCCAACTGCTCAACAGGGATAAAAGGGTAGATGGTGGGGAATATATTAAACTAAGGTTAAGATTCTTATATTTTCAACCCTTCATCCTTCTTCAGTGCTTAAAGATCATTAAAAATAGGTACACGCATCCCATCTGCAAGAGTTAATCTTCATAATTAGCTGGTAGTACATGCTACACTCACAGAAAGCTATCAAAAGAGATGACGACTCAGCAACGTCGTGGCAACCCTTTCATTTTTCATTGTTATGTTGATGAGCAATTGAAATGGCTGTAATTAAAATGATGCTGTAATTCTATTTTTAGTAGATCTGTTCACTGTCAAAATTAAAGATATATGGTAATAAAAAGTAACCTGACATGGTAAATAGCATAAACAGAAAATAGATGATGTTCTCATGATGTCATTCTATAGTCACACAGAAGAATCTCTAAAAAGTGTATGATGTGGTCCATTTTCCAACAAAGTTGTTTAAATTTCCTACTCCATATAATATAAATTATTTTTGAACTGCTCTAAATTCCTCAGATGACAAGTGTATCTTTAGCCTGCAGTATTCCCCCTTGACTTGGCAATAAAATTACATTAACCATGTGCAAGCTGGCAAACGTGGACCTCTGTGACAGTGTAGGCTGTGAGCCCCAAGACTCAGAGAGACAGGGATGGGAAAAGTGGACACTGGTACCAGTTTGAGAATAGTGAGCAGGTGATCTCCTTTCCCTAATTAGGTAGAAGTGACTGAGAGCCCAGCAGTTCAATAGCTGCTGTCCAAAATATGTAGAAGAAATGGCCCTTGACATTGCAGACCTGATCAGTCATCCCAGGCAGGGATCCTGGACTCCAGGCCTGAAAGCCATCATCTGTTCCAGACTCTGTCCCTCCAGGCAGGTGAACCTCCAAGCCATCCAACACAGATGGCTGTCTCCTTCTCACCTCTGTCTACAGAGGAGCTAGGGGACCACTTAAGGCAGCTGAAACAGTCACATAACAAGACAGGCATTGAGAGGAAAAAAAGACTCTGCCAGCAGAAACTAATGTTCCTGTTATAGGAAAGATTGTACAAGAATACATCCCGGTCATGGCAATGATCACTATTATACTGTGCCAACTCCTGTCACAACACATCTCTATCAGTGTTAGCTTGGCCTTTGTGTTCTGTTTTCGATAGAACAGAAGACAATCATGGCTCTGACAGCTATCTGTCATGTCCCTTATTTTCCTGTGTTAGCAAGACAGGGGGAAAGGATGACCTTGAAGCATTTGTGAGGTATAATCTATATCTCCTTTAATTTCTCTCTGAAGAAGGGATAATCCACATTCCTTAGCACCTTTTAACTCTTTTTTATCAAGTCCAAAGACCTAAGTAAATGTATGATATTATAATCATGACCACTACTATTAACTACCAGTCCAAATCTTTAGATTCTCTTTAGACAGGTTCATACTATCACAAAAGAAAAGTTGGTGAAATTCTAGAGGCCTTACAACCTACACTACCTCCGCTGACTTACTCAGTGTTAAGAAATCCCTGTTTCTATAATCCTTCTTTAACATATATTCAGTTGGATGGAAAGCTAATATACTACCTTAACTTATACCTCACTTGGAAAGGAAAATGATACAATTTCTCTTTGGGAAACCAGTGTATTAAATAAGAAGCAAATGATATCTTAGGTGCATGGCTGTCAGTCCTGGATAAAGGAATAAATGGTCGCCAAATTCTATATTTGTCTTCCCAAGGATTTTCAGATTAATCTTCTGGGAGAGCAGCGAGAACATCCCAGCCATCCAGTCCTCAGCTTGTGTTTAAGGCAACAATGATGTGACGCCTTTCACTCTGAGAAACTCCCACCTATTATACCCATTCCTGCCAATAACAAAGAGAATGCTTCTGGATGGAGGCAGTGTAGTGCAGTGGTTAAGGGCATAGCTTATCAGGTGTGTGATCCTGAGCAAATTATTTAATTTTGCTGTGCCTGGAGTTTCTCTTCCATAAAATGGAGATGATAACAATGCCTACTTCATGTGATTGCTATAAGGTTTGAATGAGTTAACACATACAAAAAATTTAGGACAGCACCTAATCCTTAGCAGCGCTCAATAATATCAATGCTAAAGATAGGCGTAGAGAAAACAGCTAATGTTCTAGAGACCAAGGATCAGCAAAATTTTTTTCCATAAAGGACCATACAGTAAATATTTTAGGCTTTACGAGCCACATTGTTTCTACAGCAACTACTCAACTCTGGCAGTATAGCATGAAAGCAGCCACATATGAATGACAAATAAACAAATGAGTGTGGCCATCTTCCAATAAAACTTTATTGACAAAAGTAGGCAGAAGGCTCCATTTGACCCATGAGCCATAATTTGCCAACCCTGTTCTATTCTAATAGTGTACTCTGGTCGTTCTATTGTATAGACCAAGAGCCCAAAGAAGATTGAGTTTCAGTGTTATTCCTGCAAGAAATTTTCTTAATTATTGGCTCGACTCTTGCACGGATCTGCCAGTGTAGAGATTTCTACCTACATTCTTGACCCTGGCTGTGAGCCTGGTTTGTCTGGTGGATTGTGTCATTTACTTACTTCCTCTGCTGATACTTGTTGCCTTGGTTTTGTCCATTAACTTCATGATACCCATACATACTGTCTTTTAAACAAATTGAGCCCATCTATTCATCCATCTATCTAAGTCATTATTTCATTCAATCAATTATTCACAAACATTAAAGCAAGTGCCAATTATGTATATGTATGGGTACCATGCTGGATACTGGGAAGATGAATATGAATAGGACCTACCTAGAATCTGCTTTCCAAGGACTCATAAGCCAGAAAATTATTATAGCAAAATGATGATTTTTACCTACAGACGTGTTCAAGACACCATGTGAAGCCAGAAATGGAAGCTGCTTCTTGCCTCAGGGTCTTCAAATATACTGTACCCTTTGCTTGGAGGGCATTTAGCCCACCCTCTGCCTGGAGAACTCCGACACATTTTTTACATCTTGCCTTAAATAGCACTTCCTCAGGAAGTCTTTTTACTTTCATCATTTCAAGACATTCCACCTGTTAGATACTCCCCTTTATAGTGTCTACAATAGTGAAAATAAAATAATCATTAGTATTTGTTTGATGCATATATCCCCCACTAGACTGTGACTATCTCTCTCACTGTTATATGCCCAGCATGAAGTAAAAGGGAAAACTCCATATTTGGGGTGTCTTACAGGATAGGTGGACTGCAGCAAAAAAGCAAAGAAGAAATGGCATCGCAGAAAGAGGAAAAAGCAAGTGGAACTTCACATCCATGTGGAAGAGCATGATGCATTCCAGAAACTAGTTAGTTGATAGCTCCTCATGGCTAGAGCTCAAAAGGAAATAGGAGGTTGGTGATAAAACTGGAAAAGCAGACTTCTCTTTGTTTCCATGAGTTCGACCTTTTTTGATTCCACATGTAAGTGAGATTATGCAGTATTTGTTTTTCTGTGTCTGGCCAATGTGTACATATATCAAAACACCACGTTGTACACCTTGAATATATACAATTTTTTATCTGTTATTTATACCTCAATAAAGCAGAAAAAAGGAAAAATTGTGAAAGCAGGCATGAACCCAATAATGAAGGGGGGACATGCCAGGAATTTAAACATAATCCTGTGTGTTCTGGGAAGCCACTGATGCCTTGAGCACCCAGGTGAGGTGGTGCATATTTTAGAAAGATGGCTGTGGCAGCGGTGAGGCAAAGAGATGCGATGCAAGGAAATCAATGAGCAAGTTATTGAGAAATGAGTGTGCAAATTAAGGCAGGACCTGAAAATGTAGAGGAGGGGGTGGATTTGAGGGACATTAGGAAGGCAGAATTAACAGCTATTTGTAATCATTTGGATGCCGTTGTCAAAGGAACAGGAGGGTTATAGATGACACCCGGGATCCTGGGTTGGGTGATCTGTGATATGCATAAATTGAGGCACCACTGAACAATATTGTAAATAAAAGAGGAGGTACAAGCTTAGGGGGAAGACAGCACATTTAATTTTCATTTGCTGAGTCTCAGATACCTGTGGGCCTCTCAATAAGGAGGTTAATGGTCAGATGAATGTATAAAAGCTCAGGACACAGTATGGACTAGAGCTGGAGATTTGGGAGCTATCAGTGAATGCATGGGATTGATGCCATGAGAGCAGATAGGGAGAAGGTGCAGGCTGAAGGAAAAAGGGGCTGAGTGTGGTACCTTAAGGAGTTCCGGCAGGTAAACTCTGTGGCCTCTTCCCTCCAGGCTACCATTCACCGTCCTCTGCCGGCTGGGACTTCCTCCCCTGCATCACCCCTTGTGATAGCCTTTGCTATCTGTACCAACAACCCGGCACTCACAACTTCTCTAAGGAAATCAAACTCTAATTTCAAATGCATTCAGAGCAAAGAGGAAAAAGAAAGGTAACATTCAAAGCTGCAGCACAATTACAAATAAAATGGATGCATTTATAATTGTATTAGCTCGGGCTTCCATAAAAAATACCACAAACAGAAATTTATTGTCTCACAGTTGTGGAGGGTAGAAGTCTGAGATCAAGGTGTCAGCAGGATTGGTTCCTTCTGAAGACTGTTCCTTCAGAAGAATCTGTTCCATGCCATTCTCCTAGCTTCTAATGGTTGCTGGAGGTTTTTGGTGTTCCTTGGCTTATAGACTCACCACCCCAATCTCTGCCTTCATGTTCATGTGCCATTCTCCCTGTGTGCATGTGTCTGTGTCCAAATCTCCCCTTTTTATAAGAACATCAGTCATATTGTATTAGGTCTCACCCTAATGATCTCATCTTAAATTAACTATTAATAATTATATCTGCAAAAACCCTATTTCCAAATGTAGTCACATTCTGAGGTACTGGGGGTTAGGACTTCAATATATGAATTTTAGGGGGAGATAATTCAAACTACAAGAACTGCTGAACACCATCCATTTGTTTTAGTTTACAGAGAAGCTATTTCTTTCATAAAGTAATATATAAGAAAGTGCTCTCGGAACTAGAAATTTTTAAAGGCACTACAATTACTTTTGATAATGCATTGGTAATATATATAAACACTATCTCTCAAAATTATTGAGGGTTAAGCAAAAGACCCTTAGTAGTCCAAATGCCAGGTGTATGGAGACCACCATATGGTATGACGATCATGCCAACTTTATAGCCCTTTCAATGCAACAAAAACATGGGATCAAATTTTAATAGATGTTCCTATTACTATTTTTAGGCTTTATGTCTACATCGTCACCCCCATGGATTTTGCAATGGCTTTGTATGAAATGAGCTCCTTCATCTCTGACTGAAGACTCAACTGTTAAGACTGCAGCCATCAGTCCCTGATATTCACCACAGCATTGGATTGTGCTGGTGCTCCCAGATCATGAAGTCATTGCCTGACATCCTCCAGCAACTGAGTTTCAATGGTGTCATTTCAGAGCGTGTGATGTGGCTGGAGCAGAGGCATCTCAGGGTATGTTCATAACGCCATGTTCCAGCACTAGCCCAATATACCACACTATTGCTCTACGTTCCTGAAGAACTATCTTCAATGAAAGCCTGCCTTATGCTTTTTATTGGCTTCAAAGCTTCTTCCCAACATCTTAGAAGGAAATTTGTAGATACTGACGTGCCTCTAAATACCATGCCCCACCTGAGAAAAGGGATCAAAAGCTTAGACTTCCTTTTGATCCATATAGCACAATGCTATACTCAGAACCCTCAAGCTGATTATATTTTGCTCCTGTTTGTTTGAGGAAATCTTTGTTCAAAAGAGGTCTTACCAAACAGAATCACAGCAAAACCTTTTTACTCTTACTGTGCCTTTGCACTTTCTCCTCCTTCAAAACCTATGCCCACAGATCCAATTTCTCCCTCACAATAAAATCATAAATATCTGCATAGTGCTTTACATAATCCTATGAGGGATTATAAACTGCTAATTCCTGAGGTAGCTACAGCCCCTCTGAGCCTCCATCCAACTGACCGGAGAGCCACAAAGATGGCTTCCAATACTTGGATATTTTATTTATTATATATTATATTTAGATGGCTACAAATCAGTTAACTTGTTAGCCTCAGTATAACTGGGGTAGGAAACAGAAGGTTCCCTTGCTTCAATTCAAATAATTATTTCCCTCTCTTCCTTCTCAAACTAATCCTAAAGTTCATTTAGTCGTTCCCTGTAATCTGTATAAAATAGCCATATATACAAATTCCCACCTTGCTAGACACAAAATGGGGACAATAAGTATATTGGCATAATACCCACTCCTCAACTCAGAGCCAAGGATGCTATATTAAATGAAAGTGCAAAATTCTTAATGTTAAGTTGCTGCCAAACCAGAGACGGCATATACTGTGGATCACTGAAGAGAAAAATTGCAAAGGGTTTGGGTTGGCTGCACTCAGCTGGGTTGGCAGCTATGGGGCAGGGGAAAAAAGTGAGGGAGTAGAGTTACAGAAAACAAAAATATACTTTCATAGAAAACTAGTTGGTCAGGGACATGGATGAGGGGTGGCAGACGACCCCACAACATCCAGGATGACCTAATGGAGTGAGCCAGGTTTGGGGGCACCATCAAGGAGATGAACTAGGGTGTAGAGTAAGAGATGCCCAGGAGCACAGCAGTTGACCTGTGAAGACCATCTGTGAGGTCATCATGTCCTCCAGCCAAAAGCCAAAGGAAAGAACTAAGGTCCAAAGGCCGACCAGAGGCAAGAGAGCCAATACCACAAGCAAGGGCCTGAGCAAGGGTAGAGCAGTGATTAAAAGGAGATGCTGGAAGGCACTGTTTAGTTTTTCAAAACCAGCCAAGATTTGAAGAAATTGGAAGAACTTCATCTTTCTCACCAGGGAGGCACCTGGTCATGCTGCTTTTACCTCTTCCTGCTATTGTGGCTGCCCACACCAGCCTCCCATACCTACCTCCGCCCAGGGTCACTCGTGTGCTGGATCATCTTTCTGTCTAGGTGGCTAGTCAGATTTTGTATCATCCTAACAAAAAATCCAATTTTTCTGCAGATGAGACCAGGATGTAAATAATGGACTTTTGCTGCTCAGAACTCTTGCAATCGGCTATTTACCAGTTCCTTTTCCACTCCTGAAATTTCCCCATCCCTTCACTCTGGAGTGAACCGTTTGAAATCCCTTTTCAACTACTGTGGGAGGGGAATCAGTAGCATTAGCTGTTCCTCACTTGAACCTTCTCAGAGATAAATCAAACTAGCAACGGAAGGCTGCCTTGTATAACTCTGGCAGAGGAGCACTTAGTAATGTGAACATTGGTTTATTACTCACATCCACCCTCTGTAGTATATATTCTCAATCCAACAGGGAAAATCTGAACTTTAAACTCCAAAGCAATGCCTAGATTTGCACTCAGCCCATTTAAATGTTCTTATCCATAAAGGAAGGGCTCAGGCAAGGCTGTTTCCAAAAGCAGCAAGAAGCCAGAGGTAAAAATTTTGGCACTAAAAGCCCAATTTACAGCAATTCTTTTCACTCCTTTTTATTTATGGGATAACAGCAGTAAAGCATCAACCTGAGATCTACTAAAAATGAGACAAGAATGCTGCATTTTATTTGGTCTTGGATAAATTAAATAAAGTTGAAATGAATCAGGAAAGAGCAGACAATAAAAGCATACCAACAGAGTTTTACTTTTTTTCCTAAATAAAAGAGTACAAAAAGGTTGGAAGCTTGAGTCATGTGGTGCAATATAGATGATATCGACAAATAAACAAAAAAGATAAAGGATGTCTAGAAAATGCAAACATAAGCAATCCGACTAGGTCCAGATGAAATGCTGCCTGGCTCCTGCTCCGCCTGTGTATCCTCCTATTTTCTCTGCCTGTGGGCTCAGTACTACCACATGCTGACCTGGTCCTGGTCCAGTGCAGAGAGTGTATCATAGTCCTTCTAAAGCTCACAGTACATGTCAGCAAGGTCATTTTTCTTTGCTGTATATTTTCTAATTGAATCTGCTGTCCAGACACTGGATCTAGGTGCTGGTTTCTTCTACCTGACCTTCTGGGCCAGTTTTCTGACCTTTGTCATTCAGCCTTACCTATGTATGTGTTTGTTTTCCAGGGTCCAGAATTCTTGCTGTCTGTTCCTCCAGACTCTAATCCGGCTGGGCCGCTTTGGCCTTTGTTTCTTCTGTGCTCTTCCATGTCCCTGCTAAGGTCCTAAACCTACTGCGCTGTCCTCATCCACGGACTTCCTGACCCTGATATCTGTCAGAACCTCCCTTGCCTGGACAATTTTCAGGCCCTACTCAAAAACTACCCCAATCCCTGTACCGATAAACATAAAGAGAAGAATTTATGGGTCTCAAGGGGATTATTTATTACTCTGGGTTTATGGATATTTGCTAAGAGGTAGCGATAGATATAAACATAAATCCATATGAATATTCTCTACTATGTTAGGGGATAAAATAGTTACAATTAGGCAAATCTAAATAATAATTGAAGTTCAGGTATGAAATAGGAAATGGGTATTAAGCAGCCTGAAGACAAGGAATTAATGAGTATTAAGCAGGGTCTGGAAGTAAATTTTTTAAAACTTTACTCCAAACAATTATATATTCTACAAAATAGATGGAGGTTTTCATATTGCTTTGCAGAAATAAATATGTAAATAAATAAAGTAAGTAAGGTACAAATCTTTGGGGCAATGAATTCTAGAAGAAAATCCATCTGAAGGACACACAAAAACTTCTCCATGGTGATATGGTCAATCATGGCTGTGATTATTGTAAGCTCTGGTTGTTCCTTCTCTGATCTTTCACCCAACACCATTGTCATTAAGCAAGGGCTGGTTCAGAGACCTCATATCCTTTCTTTTCCTACTTTTAGTTTCTTCTGGTTCTCTCTAGGAACTCAGGACTTAGAGGAATGGGCAGCCATCACCCATTTGAGAAAAAACTCAGAGCCAATGACTTTTTGCCAGACTGATGGAAATCCTGTTTCTGTCACAGGCTGACAAATTAGCATAAGAGACAGATTATGTAGCTATGCTCAAGCAGTTATCAGGGGACCTGAAAGCTGTATCAGAATATGCTTCTTGTCATTAGTAAAACTCTTCCAGGCAGGAAACTATAAACATTATCAAAGGTCCTAATGATTACCATAGTCATCAAAAGGTGGGTATGCACTGAAAGTTATATTCTTAAAATTTACCCTGGAAAAATATTTATATTCAAGTTGTTATAGAATACTTCACAAATCAAGTAATGCAACAGGCTTAAAAATGTTAAGAATGCAAATATAGATGTATTGCCAGCTTGTAGGGGAGAAACCCTAACACAACAAATGATTTACACCTATAATTCAGACCTGAACAGAGAGAGTCTCTGATGTCAGTTGGCTATGTGGAAAAGAAGAAAAAAGAAAATAAAAAAGCCATTGGTGTTTTTTTAACAGAAAAGTGGAAAATTACATCCAAAGGTTAAGACTCCTTTGGGAAGATGACAGTTAGAAGGTAACATTGAGAATTGATCAAGCTGCAAACCAACTAAATAATAAGGGCTGGAAGCATCTGCCTGGGGACCATCTACAGTCATCAGGCTAAGTCACAGAGCTCTGCTCACTGCTATCCAGAGAATATTTTACACAGTAATAGGTGCCATGGCTGGGGTCCACTACTAGTTCACTTTCTAAAATTAGCTTTAAAAAAAACCCCAGAAATGTTTTCTGGGCAGTAATGCCTTTGAAAACCTGATAAATTCTTGGGTTTCTCCCTGGAGGAGAAAAATGCAGATAAGGTACAAATTTGACAAACAATTCTAGGAGATTCATGAACCAATGCCCAACTCATGAATATACATGTCATATATTAAAAATCCTTGCAGTAGACTAATTGGGGGAAAAATGTTTGTAAATGGAGTAATCTACTCACGACATTTCAAAGGGCATAGCTAAGAACGATGGAGGTGAGGTGCAGCAGGGGAGGGTGATGTACTGACAGCCACAGTCCAAATCTGCAAAAGGTTATTGGAATAAAGTGCTCACATATCAGATATAATCTTTGAACCGTTCATAGTGAATTATTCCTTTATCACACAACCTACTAAGAGAATCTCTGTAGGTTACTGTGTGTTACTACATTTTTTTATTTTTACCATTCTCTCTCTCCTTTACTCCCTGTTATGTATTCTTCTCTCCCACCTGCTATTTTTCTCACTTATTCTCTATCAGCCCATTTCTCTCATTTGATTTGTTTTTTCTGACCACTCTACTCCTGACCCATGATGTATAAGCCAGGAGGAACACATTTCTAAACAGCTCTAGGAACATGTTATAAATACACCAAGCAGCCAACACATTAAGCATCTTGAGAAGTTTCCTCAATGTCACAAACGGTGCTTATTGCCCTTTAAATTGCAATACAGGGTCACCACAACGAAATATGGGAATGAGACTAAACTACTCAATGCTAAAGCAAATCATTCCTTCGGCTGACAACCGCAGAGTTTTCCCTCATAGTTTCACAGAATTGGCTGGGAACCAAAAATGGATGACCACCATACGATGATCTGAAAATGGCCAATTGTACAAAGAAGGGATCAGAAGGCCTGGAAGCAGAGAGTAATCACAGAAAAGATGGTTTTCTGGAACAAATACATCATTTAGAGCTGCTGTTCCCAAGCCCCGGGCCACGGCCCACTCCTGGTCCTTGGGCCTGCAGCCTGTTAGGAACCGGGCCACACATCCCCGCCTGAGCTCCGCCCCCGCCCCACCCCGAGTGGAAAAATTGTCTGCCATGAAACCGGTCCCAGGTGCCAAAAAGGTTGGGGATCGCTAATTTAGAGTATGTTTATAGCAGCATAAGATTCTGAAAATTAACAGCAGCCGCCAGGATCTGCTGGACAGCATTTTTACATGCACACTGTACAATAGACATTTATCTCGTGTCAGTCTTCCCAGCCATATCCAACACTCCCAGCTGTGGAACATGGTCAACAGGGTGGCCTTCTGCTATTTGCACATTTTAAAAAGCACTATCAGATTTTTCAAGTAGTTTTGAAAGGGCAATAAAAAATCTTGGTTATTATAATGCACCATAAAACAAAAAAGAATGCATCTGAATTGGGTTTTGTCAGGTAGTCAGTGAAACATGGCAAAGTACAAAGGAAAAAGATGAAGTAAACACACTGGACCCAGTTTATGTTGTTCTCCTGAGTGATGCAGGCTTCAAAATAAAGAAAGGAACACTTTGAGCACTTACCGAATTTAAGGCAGTGTTTCATGTTATAGGCCAGTGATTTTCAAATCCAACTGTCCAGAAAAATTATCTGGGTAAGCTTAAAAATATCAGATTCTTGAAACCCTCCTTAAAACTTCTACATCAGAGTCCCTGAACTGGGGCCCCAGATTCTAGGTTTCATAAAAGGCACTTCGGGTGATTCTGATGTAGCTAGTTTGGAAACTACAAATATAAGACATAGAATTAATAAGATGTAGTCGCTGTCCTCATGTACTTTAGAGTACAGTTTTTGATAAAATGCGTAAGTATAGATAAAATGTGAATGTAAATAATGATAGAGCAACACAAGAGACAACATGACACAGTCAATAACAGTGTCTGTTTTCTCCTCCATCCTTTGAGCGCTGAGAAGTGAAGGTTATGATACAAAGACTGAGCAAGATAAAAAAGTATCATTTTATTTTACTAAATTATCTCAGGCTCTAATCAAAATTCATGTGGTTGTAAAAGGCAGACACTGTGAGAGGGAATCATTAGCACAGGGCTAATGATTAAGCAACATTTATAATAATAATAAAAGCACATTAAAAGACTGAGTTAATATCTTTAAATTTTAATAGCCTCTAAAAAATAGTTTTCATTTTAATTTGTCTAACTAATCAAATTGACTACATATGTCTAGCAGTAATCTAAATATCTAGCTACAAATTATAAACACACCATTGTATGAAAATGCAAGGGAAAAAGAAATATAAAAGCATTACATGTAAAACAAATTAACCAAGCTTTTGATAAATTATATATGCTTCATATTCAAAAACCCTGGTTCTGGACACTGGTCTTCTGTCTTAACCCTTACCTGTTCAGGTAGTTTCTATGTTACCCACAGTATGGGGAGGACTTGGTTATCAACCAATAGAGCTCCCTGAAGTCATCCACAAACAAGCTTTGACTTTTGAGTACTGGCTGCCCTAGAATTCTCAGAAGCCCTGTTGGACACCTTGCCTCTTTATCTTGGACCTCCAAGGGTAACTATTTGCCTGGGCTTTGATAAGCTGTTGCTGTAACGTTCTTATGCTCAGAGCCCATGTTAGTCTTTAATCAACATGTATCTCACAGTGTGGAAAATATTTCTAACAAGAATTTCATTTGTACTTGAAATGTTGTATCTTATAGCACCTTACCACACCAAGTGGATTATTTTGAGCTATTAATAAACTAATCATCAATTATTTTTGCTCTCTTAATATTAGCTCATCATCATGCTAGTTACCTGCAGAAATGCAAAGGAAGTTTAAAATATGTTACCTGTTCTTAGCAAATTTAAAATATAAGAAAATACCATATTTATGTACAAGAATCCATGAGAAGCAATATAAAACAATATAAACAAGTGTGAAAGTCGTGATGCGCCCTCTAAATATTAGAGAATTTTTTAAAAAGGAAGCTATATGTAAGCAGAAGTAGGGCACAACACAGTAGAAAGAACACTGCACTTGGAGTTTGGAAGAATTGAGTTCTAGCCCTGACTCTGCTCCCCAATTGGATATGAACCCTTGTCCTCACTGCTCTATGTCTCAGAGGCCCTGTTTCTGAAGAAAAGAGATTGAATTAAATCAGTGTTCTTAACTGGAGGAGGGGAGACTCAGAAGCATCATGAAGAATTTCCAGGCCAGGAGCAGTGGCTCATGCCTGTAATTCTAGCACTCTGGGATGCTGAGGCGGGAGGATCCCCTGAGGTCAGGAGTTTGAGACAAGCCTGAGCAAAAGCAAGACCCTGTCTCTACTAAAAATAGAAAAAAATTAGCTGGGTGTGGTGACCCATGCCTGTAGTTCCAGCTACTCAGAAGGCTGAGGCAGGAGGATCACTTGAACCCACGAGTTTGAGGTTGTAGTGAGCTATGATGACACCATTGCACTCTAGCCGGGGTGACAGAGCAAGACTCTATCTAAAAAAAAAAAAAAAAAAAAAGAATTTCCAAACTCATACCATCCCTCCCATTGCCTTGAACAGGGGTGGGAAACCATTTCATGTTGAAAAGTTGCATTAATTTAGCTATAATCAAATAAGGCCGTATTCCAGAAATTTCAATTAGATATACTTAAAATGTACATTTTGTAAAAATCTAACTACTATGTACTTAATAATTTCAAAAAGGGAAAATTATTGTTAATTTTAAAGTTAATTAACCTTTTAATGACTTTGTTGTGTCTGCTTTTTATTGGAAAGCATTTGAATATTTGGTTGCAGCATGGAGGGTCACAGTTTCAGTTGATCCTCTAGATGGGTTTCAGTCAGTTGTGTCCTTAAGGGAATCTTGATTTGGGTTAGGTAGGAGAATGTAGATTCCCAACAATAGTGGTTGAAAAGCAAGAAAGCATTTTTCGGAATATCGCTGAAGGCGTGGGTATTCTACTACATTTTTCCATATTTCAATTGGATCTTTCTTAGCATCAAACAATGACTTTAAAATGTCATCTATGAGAGTTCAATCAATTCCATCTGTAGTTCTTTAGGTGCCTTGGTGATATCAACTCGGTGAGGCTGAAATGCTAATTTGAGTGTGACATCATGATTCTCAAAGTCAATGAACCTTTCATTGTATTCTCCAATTAATAGGTCCATAACAGCTGCGTATTCTTCAAATGATTCACACATATCATCTTGCTTATCAGTGACCTTTGCTAACTGGGGAAAGTGTTCACCTGAAATTTCCTTTTGAAGAAATGTTTTGAAAAAAAGATAGCTTTTTTTGAAATGCTTGGATTTTTTGCCACATATGTAGACTTAGTTTTACCTTGAAAAGAAATATTCAAGTCATTCTGATTTGACATCATATCACACAGAAATGCTGCATTCTTACAGAAATCTTCTTTCAATAATTCACATTGCTGCTTCTGTTCTTGATAAAATTTAACTATCTGCTCTTGCAGAGATAAAATTCCCTGCAATAGCCAGTGCACCTTAGAATGATATAGCAAATCCACACTAAGTACCTCATCCTTCAACTCTAGCATGTTACAAAACTGACGATGCCGTGTTGCATTTGCATGAATATAGTTAACAATGTTCATAACTTGTTGCAAAGTGTCACTTAAAATAGTAGCTTTAACACAGAGATTTTGCTGATGCAAGATACAATGAAAAGAAATCAGAGCATCTGGACCCATTAATACTTTTTTTTAAATCTGTGCAATAAAACCTTCATGTTTTCCTGTCATGGAAGGTACACCATCTGTACATATACTCACTAAATTTACCAAATTCAGTCCAACTTCATGACATTTAACCTTGAAAGCTGTTGAAGATATCTATTCCCCGTGTTCTATCTGCAAGAGTGCCAAAAGCGAGTAACTCTTTGTAGCAAAGAAAATCTTCTGTTATAACCCAAATGAGGTATAAAACCTGTGCCGAGTCAGTAGTATCAGCTGATTCATCCAAAGTGATTGAAAAATACATATTTTCCTTTCAAAGTATTGCATGAAGTTGTTCTGTTAAGTTGAAGGCCAATTCATGCTGCCAATCAGTTATGGTCCCCCTTGAAAGAGGCAGTTGTTTGTACTTTGAAACGTCATTGGGGTCTAAGCATCCTACAACTTCGACAATGCGTTCTTTCACAATTTCTACTTCACTGAATGGCTTCCCTTTTTTCCAGAGTATATAAGCTACTTTATAAGTTGTTTCAGTGACATTATTTCCAGGTTTTATTGCTGCTTGAAACACTTGTTTTTGCTTTTGCTTTTCATCTTTTAATTTCTGCAATACAACCTTTCATGCCTCTCCCTCTAATTTAAAATATTTTTGGTCCTTATGAATGTTATAATGTTGATGAGCACTGAATTTCCTTAATGTTGATATTGCAGGATCACAAAACAAACAAATCATCTTATCTTTAGCAGAAACAAGGTAATATTGCAATCCTCATTAACAAATCTGTTTTCTTCCTTCAGCATTCTCTTGGTCTTCTTTGACATGATGGGCTGTTAAGCAGACAGAATTTAAAAAAGACTGTCGAGCTGTACAACTGTTCACAAATTCCACTTCAAACAGAAACACAGTGCACTGTTGTCAAAAGCTGATAACAGACTAGCACACTCGACCCCCATAAACTCTCGCCAACCAGCCTTATGCAGTAGTAGCTCCAGTCAGGCGGGGGAAGTTAGAACTAAATCATTACTGTAGCAGCCATCAATTTAGCCCTTATGGCTTACTAATGTTCTACTTGTGCCAGTCAATCTGGGAGGATTATTTCATTGAAACTGATTTTATTCTTTGGCATTTTAAATATGTTTGTTTTGAAAATAAAATTTAAAAATATAAAGGATGAACAAAAATGTATCAATAAAAATAAAAGGATTTGTTCTGTAAAATTTGTATTCAGTCAAAAGGCCACTATTAAGGACCTAGAAGTCCACGTGTGGCCTTAAGGCTTCAGGTTACCCACCCCTGCCCTAGAACATTCAAACATTACCTGCCCTCCATATCTTCACATGAAAGTTTGCAGAATATAGCACAACTGGGCAAACATAGTTCATAAAAGCACCCCATGGAATTATTTCATCCTTCCTGACCTTCCATTTGAAAGCCACTGAATTAGATGGTCTCCAAGGGAAAAAATCAGCACCATGTTGGAAAATCTTGATCTGTAGTCTTGCTATATGAGAAGATATTAAATGGGCAGAGGCAGTGATTCTCAAGTCTTCATGTGCATAAAAAATCATTTAGTGAGTATTTATTAAACACCTACTCTAAGCCAAGGCAGTCCTGGGAATCGATAGTAAGAAGACAAACACACGTGACTGAAACCCAAAGTCCCAGACCTTACAGAGCACACCTTCCCTAGCCCTGTCCCAAGAGATCCTGGTTCCAGACCCTCTGTAAGAATGTTATAAGCCCATATACAGTAACTTAACTGTACACAGGAGTAATTGTAAAGTGCATGAATAAATCCCACTGAACTCAGTATATGTATCCTCAATTAAACTTCCCTTCACCCAAGTCCCCAAAATGCCTACTCCAGCACTGCCTGACACCAAAAGAGGTGACACAGAAGGGAAGTCAGAAGGGAAAGAGAAAATTGTCCTAACTGCATTAAAAACATCTCACTCTTACCAACTTCACAAACACATGTAACCATATATCACCTTGATAGGGCTCTTTGCAGAGACTTGGGAAGGATACAGTCCAGTGAGAGGCCTTAAAACATAAGCTTCATTAGCCTCACTGTAAATCTCCCTCTGATTGGGGCCAGGATTGACAGTCAACAGAGCAAAGACAGACAAACATGAAACACTATCTGTGTGAAGAAGATAATGTGGATCTGAGTTTAACTCTAGCTTTATCCTAGGAGTTTAATTAATATTTTTGATGGGTTAATTTATCATTAAAACGTATTGATGTTTCCCTACAGTAGTGACTCTTACAGAAGGAGGACATAAGGGTTGTTTCAGATTGTCCTTTGGAAGTGGGAAGTATATTACAATAGTTTGAAAACTCATATTCAATATTTTTTAAATGCAAATTACAGAAGGTCAGATTTGACAAAATCTTCTTGATCTGTGGGGATTTACAGATTAGAGAGTGAGAAAGCATTGCAGGAGTTGTGGATTTTAAAGAAGTAAATGCCTTTATGACTAAGAGAAGGTGAGAGCCAGTGCAGACAGGTGTTGCAGTGGATAAGGGGCAGGTAGAATGGAACAAGGCAAGAGCGTGATCAGTCTCCACTGTGGCTCAGATCCCCTATCTTTGTCTTTCCCAGCTCCTTACAAGCAGATCGGTGATCAATCCAGATGGGAGACTGGACTAATACAAGACTGTCCCAAGACCTAGCCCCTCCTGGGGCAGGGAAGATTGAAGTCAGATGCTAAGGGGTTTTGATGCTCTGCTAAGGAGTTTAGATTTTATCTACAGCCCATGGCGGCTGGTGGTGACCAACCTGGTGTTTGGCAAGACAGCTCTGGTCGTGGTGGGGAGGTTGGACTGACACAAAGAAGGCTCAAGGACAGCCTACAGAACCATCAAGATTCTGTGGCACTTGTCCAGGTGAGAGATGGTGACAATGATATGAAGACATGAAGACCATGGGACCTGGAGCTAAAGGGAGGGAGGGAAGTAGCAGCACCATTCCCGTCTGGCCCAGCTCTACCCCTCCAGGACAGCACCCACTCACTACCCTCCTACCAGCTACCTGAGACAATCACATATCACAACTCCTCAAGAGCCACGGGTCTATTCTTACTTTCTATCCAAACTTGTCTAACAAATCTTGTTCAGCTTGGAGAGAAGGCTGGGAAAGAACATGAAGGACTCTATAAGAGGGTAGGGCCAAACTGGGGGCCTTCCAGTGCCCAGCTAATTTGTTATCTGCAGTATGATCAATATCATATACCAAATGGAGAGCATCTTCTGGGATTGAAGTTTCTCTACATCCTAACAATATAAAACAATCTATGCAACTGCAAACTTCAATGCCTGTCTTAGCCCAGCCTGTCTGGGTTTCTTAGACTACCCCCAGGCAATTT
Organism: Daubentonia madagascariensis; assembly: GCA_023783475.1. Lineage (NCBI taxonomy): Eukaryota > Metazoa > Chordata > Mammalia > Primates > Daubentoniidae > Daubentonia > Daubentonia madagascariensis. Next base: position 18,469,838 of record JAKFHU010001569.1, read on the forward strand.
CCTGTCAAGCAGACAAGCTTCAGAACTCTCCTTAATGTACCTGTTAGAGACGCAGAACTGCTTCCTCTGCCTGATTAATTTCCCAAAGGGACTAAGCTGCTTGTTTCAGAACCATCCTGCTTCAGATCAAGAGCTAAAAAGACCTATCTAGATCGCAAAGGATCAGGGAGCCAAATGGGGCATCCACTTTAGGACACAGGTTAGTGTTTTAAAAAAAAAAAAGTTAAACAAGTCTGGCTGCACCTGCCTTTCATATAATATTTCCACAAGTACTAGGAGGATGGGGAAAAGGGGTGGTATTTTCTGATGAAAGAAAACAGTTATCTTTCCATAACATTTTCACAAAAAAGCAAAGTGAATCTCTGTACTCTTTGTTCTGGGAAAAGATATATATGCATCTGTGAATATATATACTACACACACACACACACACACACTCACGTGTGTATCTTAATGCCCTTCAAAAGAATGACATGTGTGTGAGATTCTAAAGTTATTTTCAACATGCAGTCTCATTGCAAATCATTACAACAAGGAAAACTGTGCCATCATATCATGTCTGGTCACTCTAAAGAAGACACTAAGGTCCAGGGAAATTGAGTGACTAACTCAAGATCACAGAGCAGCTCAGTCAGGCATGGAATCCTTTTCTTCTTATTCCCAAATCTGTTTTCTTCCAATTACACCAAGCTACTCCTTTCACATTGGAGAGGATAGGAGAGGAAATGGTTAAGAATCAGACTAACTGAGCTTATATACCAACTCAGGCTCTGTGGGACCCCAGGCAAGTTATTTAACTTCACTATGCCTCACAGTCTCATCCAGGTAATGGGAATACTCAGTTACCTACTGTACAAGACTGCTATGGGAATTAAATAAAATAATATATGTTAAGTGCTAGTATATGTAGGCATGCTATAAAGATAATATGACCAATATTACTATTATTATTGTTTAACTGAAGCAGTCACACATGTGTGAGCCCTGGATGGGCTATTTTCACTGAATTTGTAGGTTTAAAAACTGAAGAAGTAAAATATCTTAAATGAATTTGTAGGATCATACAACCTGCAAGCAATTTCCATAATTTTAAGGTTGATGCCTGAATGTGTGTACTTTCTCTCCCTTCTCAGATAAAATTCTCTGTTTTCTCCTTAAATATACTTTAAGATGTAGTCTTTCCCAAAGTTTTCCAGGGGTAAGAGGTACAAAAATTATATAAGGATCACTACCTTAAGGTTGCTTCACAACTAATATTCCATGCCTTGCTCCTCACGTTATTTTCCCAATTTTTCTATACAGTCATCCTTCAGTACCTGTACAGGAACTAGTTCAAGGACTCCCAGAGGATACTAAAATCCTCAAATGCTCAAGTCCTTGATATAAAATGGCACAGTACTTGCATTTAACCTAGGTACATCCTGTTATATACTTTAAATCATCTCTAGATTACTTATGATACCTAATACAGTGTAAATGCTATGCAAATATTTGCTACAGTGTATTGTTTTTTATTTGTATTTTTTATTGTTGTATTGTTATTTTTATTGGGTTTTTTAACAAATATTTTTGGTCCACAATTGGTTAAATCTGTGAATGTGGAACCCATGGATAATGGAGAGCCAACTGTATTAGTAAAATTCTATGATGCTCCTGTATTTGAACCTGGCTAGATATAACTATTGATTGCTACTGAACAATAGTCTTCTTCCTTTTTCCCACCAGCTGTCTCAGAATATAGTATCAGAGTCCCCAAACTATAATCCAGTCCTTCCCCATAACTCTTATTTTTGAATTACTGAATTCTTATTTTACAACAGTGGTTTTCAAATGTGGCTGCATATTGAAATCACATGACGAACTTTAAAAAATACTGATGCCCGGGTCCCCCCACAGAGAGTAGGAGATAGTTGGTCTGGGCTGCAGTTTGGGCATTGGGATTTTTCAAAGCTTTCCACATGATTCTGAAGTGCAGCCAAGGTGGAGACCCTCTGATGTAGGGACCCTATGTGGATGGAGAGACTTAGAAGGCTGGGACCAGAGGAACCCAGCTCAATCACCCTCTCTTCTGGGAGACCTCTCAGAGCTCCTAAAGTCACATTAACCACGTCTTTCTCTGTTCCCTTAAAGTACCTCCTGTGTAGCACCTCTCATGATGATTTACATTGATTAGCTTTCTAATTCCTCCTCAATTCTTCACTGTGAGCTCCTGAAAGCTGAGATCACTTTTCTCTTATGCCCAATACCTCAAACAGAAGCTGACAAATAGAAGTGCTCAGTGAATGTTTGTTTCATCAAACTGATGGTGTTTATTCCTTCTAATTCCCACCAAAGTAACCAGGCTAGCACAACTCTTTTCAGAGAGCCAGGACTGTGATGCTGCAAAGAGAACATCTGAAGGAAGCCCAGAAAGGCATCCCATGTCCAAAATCAGCAGTAAGTTAGAAACAGGTGTGTGGCAGCTCTGGCTCTGACAGTTTATAACTTGCAAACTGTTCTTTCTGGAGGCTCCTCAAGTGTGGCTATAATTAAAGCCTTTGAATATTACCTCTTCCATTATGCCTGGTACTAGTCCTTGCTCATTGTTCAGATGAGACAAGACTGATGATGTGAATGAATGTGAATATGTCTGAAGTTAAAATAGGCAGGAGATAATGAAAAAGGCTGATTGGAAAGTCCTTATCAACTCAAGAGAGTTCTGAGGTATACAAAGCATGAGGACTACACACAGCCCTATCTTCCAAAGTCAATAGGGGAACTGCGGTTGCTGCCAACTCTGCAGGCTTCTCTCCACTGACGCACACATAAGCAGGGCTGCTTCTGCACAACTCCAGGGGTTAATGTTCTATTGGGAAAGATAACCCCCGGATCCTGCAACTCAGCAGCCCCAAGATTGTCTGTGCTGGGAAGATTCACAGCACATGTAACACAAGGTTGCTTTCATTATTAATAAGCTTCAAGAAGATCAAAATCAATTATGGTAATCATTGCTACTGATCACAACATAGTCCTGAGTCTCCCTCTCAGACTCCAGCTCTCCATTCAGATCCCACCTTCAATTCCTGAGAACCTCTGGTTCTGAAGTCCTGCTCCAAGCTCCCCTCTTCTCTCAGCCCCAAGTGGGTTCTCTATCCACTAACCTCACATCATGGAGATGGTTAAAACCACTGGAAAATCAGGATGGAGCTCTACATTGCAAATACTGATGGGCTGTGTTTATCTATTTTCCTTTTTCATCATTGTTACCTTGCTGTGATGAAACAAGGTTTGCTTCTCAACTCTCGTCCCATTGCTGCTGTGACAGATGATGGCTCAGTCTTTAATGTGTCAGTTCATTCTTAGAACAAACCATTGTCACTCCTCCTTGTCCAAAGCCTCCTCCCAAGTCAGCAGGTGCAGTCATGAAAGTTACTGGCCTTGGAACTGTATGGTCTGGGATCAAATCTCAAGTTCACTACTTACAAGCATTGATATCTTTGGTGAGCAGCCATGCTTTGATATATTCAGCTATAAAATGTAGGTGATGATAATACTATCTACTTCGCAAGGTTGTTTAGAGGATTAAATATATATCCTTAGGCCAGTGCCTGACACACTCATATCAATATTATTCCCAGGTCTGAATTTTAGGGTAAGATTGACTCTACCACAATTATACTCACAGAACATGTGAGCATCTGGTCACCCCTCTCTAGTTCCCATGCTGGATAAATTTCTTCCTTGTCTCTTTTCTTTTCCCAGCCTATAACATACATCATTCTAGAGGAAGGGCACTTTGTCCTTTAGTCCCCACTGTGATGTTTCTAGTTCACCCTCTCCGCTTTGGTGTTTCTTTAATTGGCTTCTTTCTTCAGTCACAACATGCACACATCTACCCCAGCCACCAGCTTTCAACTCCTACCACAGCCAGGAAATTATTTCCCCTTGTATACTTTATTCATGTTTTTGAAATACAGAACTGACTTAAAAAAAAAAAACAACACTGCTACTATACTTAAAAAAAATTCTTAGTACTATCCATTGATATTTTAACAGAGGACTCCAGGGAGTTCCCACTTTTAAAATCACTTTTTAGGACATGAGATGTTTTCCCAAACTGGAAATTAAAAGATAAACTTGAGGCAACTCAAATACTGAAATAAAGAAACTGAACAGGATACTGCAAGACAAGGATAGGAAAGTGAGGATTACATTTTAGATTCCCTCTAAGATATGGCAACAGAAAAGCGACATGGACTACAATAAGATACACATGTACGTGAACATTATATCTGAGGGACACTATGACTCAGATACTGTGTTTCTCCCACCAGCACATTCTTGGAAGGGATTTCCTGCTGAGTTGTAACTTGAAGTACCATGTTCATGTGGGTGGAGAAGTACAGAGAAGATGCAACTTGGGGATAGCACATTATTTCTAAGAGTTTTGCAGAGCAATGAGCTACTTTGATTCACTCATGAATAACTCATTAGTAAAGCTCTTCAGATCCCAGAATGGCTGAGTCTATGATCTAAAAATGCCCCCAAGGAACTGTTTTTCTCCTTCAGCTTACTGTCATTTGAACTTTTACCTACTTGTCTCCCACAGCAGTGTTTCTCAGACATGCTCATCTTCCAACGGGCACACCCCACCACAGTGCCAAGGTATACCACCATATACTGGGCAGGGGGTGGGGGATGATGGAAACCACCTGGGAGAATAGTAACCTGGCCATGCACACCTAAACAGATGACCATGCCCTTTTAGTAACTTAGAAATGTGTTCTGTGTTCCCCAGGTGCCATCTAAATTGAAATCCAGAAATGTGGCTAAAAGCATTTTTTGTTGTAGGCACTTTGATGGATGCCGATGGGATAGAAGATTAAACATCTTTCAATGTTAATACATTTCTGCAAACTAAAAAAAAAAAAATCATGTTCATACGTGACAATACATGCCCTTGCCCACTCCCCCCCAACCCCTACCACCACTTTACAAGCAACTTTTTCATTCTGCAGTAGTCTAGGAATAATCTCAAACCCTGGGTTAGTCACCCAGTTTCATTAGCAATGCTCCCAAGGTACCACTTTCTTTTTCAATTAACAGAGCCTTTTTAAGAAGAATGAGACCGGGTGGGTAGTAAGAAAGGTTAGTGTATTTGAGGGGTGGAGGGAGACTGTCAAGAACCAAGGTTTATAATATTTGGAGAGTGAGGCCTGATGGCAAACTTGGAAGGAAATATGAAAAAATACGAATGTGCAGTGTTGGATATTGTTTTGTGTTGAAACAGTACAAAATAGAAATTAGGCAAAGATTCTCTAATTAACAAATGAATCTGGAGAACTGGACTAACAGCCCAAATGCCTGAGACATGGTGAAACTGTGAAGAGGCAGGGAGTCTGTGAAATCATGGGGCAGAACGGAGTGTGGACGATGTGTAACATGAGTCTTTGAGGGTGGACTTTAACAGCCACATCAGTTTCCAATTGCTGCTGTGACAGATTACCACAAACTGGATGACTTAAAACACCACAAATTTATTGCCTTACAGTCTTAGAGGTCAAAATCAAGGTGTTGACAGGGCTATGTTCTTTCTGGAGGCTCCAGGGTACAACCCTCTCCCTTACTGTTCCAGCTTCTAGAGGCCTCCAGCACTCTTTGACCTGAGGCCCCTTCATCCATCTCCAAGGCCAGCAACAATCAGTTCAGTCTTTCTCACATCATATCATTCGCCTCCCTGTTCCACATTTAAGAACCCTTGTGGTCACGTTGGGCCCATCCAGTTAATCCAGGATAATCATAAAGTCAGATAATTAGCAATAATTAATTCCATCTGCCACTTTAACGCCTCTTTGTCATGTAAGGTAACAGACTTATACAGTATCTGGGGATTAGGAGGTGGACATCTTTGGTGGGGGGTGGTCATTATTCTGTCTACCATAACAATCCTTTAAAAAAGCATTAAGAGAATGGTGATTGAGTGATAAAAGAAAACCCATGTGTGGAGGGTGGGGAAATAGAAACCTAATTTAAGATGACTCTTAAGAATGGATTAATGTCTTTGTAATGTCCTCCATTGAAGCAGGCGGGGGAGGGGGGAGACTTGTTGCCCTCTTCTGCATTGACCCACTAATTGGAACAAACCTCGTGAACAGAGATTACTAAATCTACTCATCATTCAAGGAATAATTCAAGCACTGCCTTCCTTAAGGAAGAAGCTCCCCCTACTCCGCAGGCAGAATTAATTTCTCTTCCTTGGATCACTGTTCCTTGTGCTCTCCTTTCCAAGGGTACTTAGCATTCTGTAACGTAATTTCCTGTTTTTGTGCCTGTCTTCCCTACTGGATGATGAGGACCTTTTGAGGACAGGGAACCTGACTACACTTTGATTCATTGAAGCAAACAGATGACATAACATAAGAAATATCACATGTTCTGAAAGAAAGCTGTGGGTGAATCGAAGGATTCAGAATGAGTCTTAGGGGAAGGTGGTATTTGGGGAATGAAACTAGATGATAGCAGATTTCAAATTAGAATAATGCACAATAAACCTCTAAGTCCTGAGGACACGTTTGAGAGAGCAAGACAGGAAACTGATAGAAATTAAGAAATGAAGCAAGTTTCCCTCTAATTGACTGCAGATTGCAAAAGCAAGGTCAAAACACAAACAAGAAAGTTTACCTGTTATGACTTTATATATTTTCAATCACACATGTTTCAGCAAAGTATTTACAAAAAAAAACCTAAAAAACTACAGTTCAAGAAAAGGAGTAATTTAATAATTTTTAAGCGACAACGTTCAGTCAGTGTATATAACATCAGAAAATTTTCAAACAAGTTTCATAATACTTATTAAAGTACAAAGCGCTAGGAAAAAGAGAAAATTTCCAAACTGCTTTCATCTTCCCTAAAGATATAAGCGTATGTTAAAGTTTCATGAATTTCAAGTGAAATTTGGGAGAAAAAGAAAACTCAACCTCTGACCTAACTCTCTGCAAGAAGACATGGAAGAGAGGGGCCAGGAAAAGAAAATGTAGCAGAATGAGTTTTCAAATTTGCTTTCCCTCACACCAAAATCCCTTCACAAAAATCCTTCTTCTCCTTCCACACCTGTCAAGTACAGGGTTATTTTATTCTATGTGTACTAGTCATTAGAAAGAGGAAAAAACAAGTTATGTAATAGTTCAATAAACCTAAAGTTAAATAAACCCTGATAAAGACTGCTACAATAATTTAGCAACACCATTCTTTCTCAGTAAAATTTGTTTTAATCTTTGCTAAAGGTAACTTTATTTCTGATTTCCAATTTATGGACCAAGGAAGTTACAGTAGAGTTACAGTAGAGAATTAGTAGATCGATTTTTTCCCTCCTACCTATCACATTATATCATGAGCAACAATTAGGAAGGGTAAGTGAACTGGGGGGCCACAGGGCATAGAGGTGGTGAGACCATGTGCAGATGACAAAGGTCTGCAGAACAGGGAAGGGAAAAGAAGGTTAAAAATAGTGTCCAAGAAATTACAGAATTTCAAGGGTAGGCAAAGAAAAAAGAGTCCAATAAAGCAATTGATAAGGACAAACTGAAGATACAGGAGGAAAGTTATGGGGATAGTGTCAAGAAAGCCACAGAGAAGAATGTTTCAAGGAGCCAATCAAAAATAACACCAAATGCTGCAAAGAAAAAAACATATGGTAAGTGAGGTCAGTGAAATACGCCCAAATATTTTCATTGTCCATTGCATACAAGTAAGAATTAGCTTCTAGAAATATCAGAATCTTCCTCCATAAAGTTTACTTTGTTAGCATAGAGTCCTCAGACTCCATCCTCATCCCAAACACATAAATTCAAACATATACACACACCTGCAGATACCTTACTAAAAATGCAATGGAGTCAGTTTTGATAAATGTTCAAATGCTCAAAGAGGAAAAACAGAAAATGCAACTCCCCTTGTTATTTTCATTTTCATAAAGGTCAGTGGACCAATTGGCTCCACTGACTTGGAAAGAAAGGCAACTGAAGCATTCAACCACAAAGCTGAAGGTTAGGGCATGGTTAACTGACAGTAACCCTGCCGTGTTTAGAACTAGACAAAAGGTTTCACCAGCTCATCAAAGGTAAGTTGTCTTCATTAGGTAGATCTCATTAAACTCAAATATCTCTGCATATAACGTAGCAACATGATGACAATGAACACAGAGTTGGGAGGAAAATCTAAGGCTCTGAATTAAAAGTATTATGCCAGAGGAAATAAGAAAATAATAAGGAAGAGAAAATTAATCATTATTTGTAAAGCATTTTATATTCGATACACCATGAAGTAGAAAAGGTAGGTATTATTTTTATAGTTTCCACATATGAAAATAGTCTCAGGAGTTATATTACCAGATATCATACTGCCTTGTAAGGAGAGGGATAGGGCTGAAGACAGCACCCTGGTGGCAATAGCAACACAACCAAGCATCTTAGAGAAAGAGCCCTAAATCAGCCAGGTTTTCTGTGCACATAAACAAATCTGAATTGTGGATGAAATCATATAGATGGGCATGCATTAAAACAAACCACTCAGGAAAAAGACTGAGTGATATGCTGTAGGTGCTTGTACGGGCCCGCCAGAGCCTACTCTGTGCATCTCTTCCCAACTCTGTTTTCAGTGTCATCATGTTGTTAACTAGAAATCAGTCATAATGGGAGTATTTACCACAAAAATCAATAAACATTACAAGTAATGGCTACTTTGGGTTTTCAGAGAACCAGTTGTTAAATATCTACCAGCATATCAGTGAGTATATTCCACGGTTGAAACATGATCAAATTCACGTGGTGATAAATGTAAACAGACATAAGCCTTGAGTAGCTTGCAATATATTGTACTGCCAACACAACAGTCTAAGCACTTCATAATGCACAGCACATATCTTTCTTCCAAAAGGGTATGTTCATCAGACATTTACACAATTTCAGAAAAAAGCTGTTGTATTTGTTCTCAACCCTTCTGTTTACTCTGACAAATTATTTCTAGGTGTTATACAACTTTATATATTTATTTAAAAGAAAAGCTTGGGGATTACCAATAGATGCATTTTATGGTGTGATAGAAAAGGACCAAATGGGCCATAGCAGATTAGGGTTCTCGTCATGGATCTTCAGCTTCGTTAAGTGTAGCATTCGAGCAAGTCACTTGATCTTTTTGGGTCTCAGTCTTCTCTTCAGTGAAATGAATTTAATCGCGTTTCATAGATCATTAAAGGACTGTGGATTTTTTTCCAAAGGATACTAAATTAAGATTGTCTTAAATATCATTCTTTAAATAAATAAGTTTTCAAAACTTTAATTAAAAAACTCACACACTCAAATATGTCATATACAAAATTGTAATACCTTAGAGATTGACAACTCATTAACTTACACTGTCAGTTTAACTTGTGTTTTGGCAGACCTTAGAATAAATCTCCCTCTGACATGTATATAGTTAAACTATATACATGTGTATAGTTAAACTATATACATGTGTATAGTTAGATGAATCTTTGATTAGGATGGTTATAACTCTGCACAGTTTTTATTTTGTTTTATTTAATTTAAAACTCCTGAGCTCTTGAACCTCCACCACTACCAAAAGAATATTCATAGGCTAGCCTGCCGGAGGATGAAACATACGGAGCACGGCAGAGTCGCTCCCACGTCCCAGCCAAAGCCAGCCTAGATCAGCCCATAGCCAGCCAATCTCTAGATATCCAGATATGTGAGTTTGCCCAGCCACGTTCAGCAGAGCCACCTAGTCAATTTTCAGATGACCATAAATACATGAGCAAGCCCAGCAAAGACAAGCCTATCCCAGTCCAAATCAGCTGAACATAACAGAATCCTGAGCTAAATGAATGCTTATTGTTATGCAAATTGTTCTTAAAAATCCTCAAGCTAGTTTATTTCTGCTTAGATAAAAATTATACAAATAATTATGCTATGTTAGCCTGTTTTGTATTATTAATATGTCATGTTATAGGTTATAGATGATATTATGCTTACTGTAAGGTTTGAATTTTTCTCATCTAACTTTAATATTCATAATAAGAGCAGTGGTTATATACTGATCACAATTTGATATAGAAAGAAGATTTTCCTCTCATTCACCTTTCAAGATTCTGGATCAGTTTAATTAACAATTGTTATCAGTATAATTGTTTCCATTAGAAATTATGTATGCATGTATATCATGATTCTACTGGTATTAGACAACACAAAGAATTACCAGGAATAAACTGAATGCTGAAATTGAGATAATTTGTCACAGTTTCAATTTTTTATGTTTATAAATGAAACATCAACACAGATTTTTTGTTAATAAAATAAAGACTAAAAGAAACATTGTTTTCTTTAATAAAATATTTCTGACACATAAAAAAGTACAGAGAACAAAATAACTAACACCCACATAACCAGAATAATAAATGCCAACATTTTGCATTTTCTATTTCAGAATCTTTTACAAAAATCGAAACATTACAGATGCCATGCAACATCCTTCCATCCTTTTTGAAAACCATTTTACTTCTTTCCTCCCCAGGAATATGACTTTACTGAATGCGGTGATTATGTTTCCTTACATTTCATAACTGCATTACATATGAATGTGCCCACATATTCATATATATATGTTACACATGATACATCCATATATCACATATGTATATTATATATATGTACACATATATAAACACATATATTTATAATATGTAAATGTATATAAATATTTTCAAATTGTTCTACAAATTGGTGGAACCAATTTACCCACCCACCAGGAATGTGTAAAAGTTTGTACTTCTAAATATTCCCATCAATTGGTATTTTCAGACTTTTTAATTTCTGCCAATCAGTTGAGAAATTGTTCTTTGTTCTAATTTTTCATTATTCTAATTTCATTGATTTCATTGTTCTAATTTTTATTTCATGATTAATAGTGATGTTAAATGTTTTTACATGTTTATTAGACTTTTGTTTTTTCTCTTCTGTAGCTTTCCTATTAGTATCTTTTGCCCATGTTTGCAATGTTATATTCTGATCTGCACTTGTTTTTAAACTTTCATTAAGATTTGTTTTCTTAATTGGATGGCCATATGTAGAAGACTGAAACTGGACCCACACCTCTCACCTCTCACAAAAATCAACTCACAATGGACAACAGATCTAAACCTAAGACATGAAACCATAAGAATTCTCGAAGAAAACGTTGGAAAAACTCTTATGGACATTGGCCTAGGCAAAGAATTTATGAAGAAGACCCCCAAAGCAATCACAGCAGCAACAAAAATAAATACATGGGACCTGATCAAATTAAAAAGCTTCTGCACAGCCAAGGAAACTATCACTAGAGTGAACAGACAACCTACAGAATGGGAGAAAATATTTGCATGCTACACCTCTGATAAAGGGCTGATGACCAGAATCTATACAGAACTTAGGAAAATCAACAAGAAAAAATCAAACAACCCTATTAAAAAATGGGCAAAGGACATGAACAGAAACTTTTCAAAAGAAGACAGAAAAATGGCCAGCAAACATATAAAAAAATTGCTCAACTTCTCTAATCATCAGGGAAATGCAAATCAAAACCACAATGAGATATCACTTAACTCCAGTGAGATTGGCTCATATCAAAAAATCCCCAAACAAACAAATGTTGGTGGGGATGTGGACAGATAGGAACACTCATACACTGCTGGTGGGACTGCAAATTAGTACAACCTCTATGGAAAGTAATATGGAGATACCTCAAAGAATTAAAAGTAGAATTACCATTTGACCCAGCAATCCCACTACTGGGTATTTACCCAAAGGAAAAAAAGACATTTTATAATAAAGACATCTGGAAACAACCCAGGTGCCCATCAATACACGAGTGGATTAATAAAATGTGGTATATGTATACCATGGAGTATTACTCAGCAATAAGGAACAATAGTGAATTAACACATCTGGTATTATCCTGGTTGGAGCTAGAACCCATTCTTTGAAATGAAGTGTCACAGGAATGGAAAAACTAGCACCACTGGCACTCACCATCAAATTGGTACTAACTGATCAACACTTACATCACGCAGGACAATAATATTCATCAGGGGGCGGGCAGGCGGGAGGCGGGTGGAGCGGATGGGAAAAACTTTCACTGAATGGATGCGGGGAGCACAGTTTGGGGGATGACCACGATTGTAGCTCTGACACGGGCAGTGCATGGGCAATGTATATAGCCAAAATGTTGTACCTCCATAATATTCTGAAATAAAAAAAAAAAGATTTGTTTTCTTGTTATAAAAGTTTTCACTTTTAATGTAGTTGAGTTTATTGATTTGTGTTTATGGTTTATAATTCTTTGGAATCTTTTTAAAAAGTGTATTCTCTACTCCTTAGGTAATATTTTATCCCGTATCTTCTTCTTATGTTTCAAGTCTTGCTTTTCACATTTAGTTGGTTAATCAATATGAAATTTATTTTATGTATGTTATTAAATAAGTGATCTAAATTTATCTTTTTTCTATATGAATAGCCATTAGTCTAAAGCAGTTCATTGCATAAACTACCTTTTCAACAGTGTTTTTTAACATCACTACTGTTATATTTATAGATCTGTTTCTGTATTCTCTACTTTATTTCTTTGTCTAATACCCCTTTGTTTAGTATAATTACTATGGCTTTATAATATGTCTTATTATCAGGTAGGAAAAGTGACGCCAACATATTCTACTTCTTCAAAATTGTCTTAGCAACTCTTGGCTTGTTATGCTTCAAATGAATTTTAGGAGAAGCTCATTGTATATCAAAAATATTATAACTGGGATTTGACTATAAAATGCATTAAATTATAGATTAATTTGAGGAGAATTGATACATTTTATTATTATCTTTAAAATATATGGTTTACTTTCTTTAGAACTTCTTTGATTTCATGTGCAATTTTATTCATATAGGTATTATGGGACTTTCTTAGGTTAATTCCTAAGAATCTTATCATTTGTATTTTTGCTGTAAGATTTTTTACTATTATTGTTCTCATTTGTATAGGTATTTTAAATTATTTGTTCCTTGTATGTAAAATGTTATCTACTTTTTACTAATTTTATGTCCACCAACTTTGCTAAAATTTCTCATTAGTTTCATATTTTCAAGATTTGAATTTAAGACATAGATAACCATATTACCCATATTCAACATCTTCTTTCTGTCTTACTTTTCTTTTTCCTTCCTTCCTTTTTTTAAAAAAATCCTCCCACTGTATTTCTTTTTCTTATCATATTGCACTGGCTCAGATGACCCCTAATTAAATAAATATATATGGACATTCAGATACTTTTAAGTTGATAGGTATATTTTTTTATCATAAGCTAAAAGAGTTGCAAAATTTGCAATTTTCAATGTCTTTAAAACATTGACACAAAATAAAACTGTTTCACAGCCAAAACTAATGTATAGTGATAGAAGTTAGTAAAGTCAAACAGTAGTAGAGGGGTTAATAACTACAAGGTGGCATGAGGAAATCTCAGGTGCTGGTTTTGATCTGGGTTTTGATAACATGGGAGGATGTTAACTTAGTTAAAACTCATTGATCTGTACACATAACATTTTTCCACATTATTCTGCGTATACTTCAATATAAAATTTACCAAAATATTTAACACTGTAACTAAATAAATGTAACTGTAATCACTTTTTAACTGTAAGGTAACTGTTACATAACTTTTTAAACTATGGCTAGATAATACCTACTATCATGCATTTTTTTAAAAAAATGTTTAGAAAATTTCATTTTTAATAGTCACACTTTTATATCATTTCTTTTTTTCATTAACTCAAATTTCTATTCCAGTTGCCCCACTACATTTTATCTTATGTAATTTTTTTAAGTTTCAAAGTTTTCACGTATTACCTTGCCATACCTCTGTGCAAAAAAGGTAAATATATTAAAATAAAAATAAATTAAAACAGGTAAGTAAAATACGAATTTTTTTTTTAATTTCCTATGACCAAATTACTCTAGCTATTGAATGTTTCTGTTAGGTTATCATTGAGTTATAATTCATTTGTATAGACATAAGCCCAAGAAAGCTTATTTATGAATAAGTAGATGAAAATAAAAGAAAATTTTAAGAATATTATGCAATTCTTTGAAATTTGTATGCAACAAAAATCCCACAAACTATTAAACTTGATTTCAAACTTGTTTAAAATTGGAAAACACCTGACTTTCAAAAGGATTTCTTACCTAGTCAGTTGAATCATTCACTTTTTCAACTTCTAGAAAGTTGAAAAGATTTTTATCAAAGATTTTCAAAAGACCATGAGATATAAGCATTTCTTGCTCATGTTGTGGCACATTGTTTAATATAATTATATCAAACTAGGCTAGAAAAATGGAAACATTTTAATTTTAATAACTTTTGTCAATAAAATATTTTTGATAAAATGCTTTTCTTTTATCACCTATTTTGTCATTTGTTTTGAATATATTATCTTCAACACCATGGGCATGCTTATTTAGCTCATTCAATATATGGAAAATTTCCACCATGTAACCTTAGTGCAAAGGTTGATCTGGGACTGGGGTGAGGCAAGTGAGGTGTTATGGGTGCAAAACTTAAAGGGGCATCATGTGCAGGTTGATGGTTCCTTAAAGTTTGTGCTCCAGGCACTTCATTTTCCTCTTCCTAGTCCAAACCCTGCCTCATTGTCAAAAGAATCAGCCAAATCAAACTTACTTTCCATGAGAAAATGACTGTCATTTTTCAATTTAAATGAATAATACATATCCTCATGATAATGGTCTTACCTCTTAATATTAAAGTGGATACATAGATCGATTGATCAATTAATCCATCAATCAGTGGATAGATAGATACAAGACACACCACATGAGAATGAGCTTTGCCTTGCCGTAAATTTATTATCTGGAGAAAATAACCTAAGCATTGAACTCTCCTTTACAAAAGAAAGGACTATTCAACAAGTTTCTTTGTTACTTCTCCAGGCTGGCAAGAAGAATTTCATACTTCATGAAGACAGTTCACACTTACAGGCTCTTGGTCTTATGCAAGTGGCCTGTTCCCAGCTTCTGTCCCTGTCTGGATGTTTCAGCCTCTTCCTCCACGTGATGCTATATCTCATTAGAAACCTCAATGGGCCAAGTTAGTGCATTCAGTTTACCCTTGCCAATATGACTATGATTTCTTTCTAGGTTTTTGTTATCTAGGGATTCTATTTTCTTTCAGTTGCATAACTTTTTTTCAAGTTTTTGGTATTCTCTCCTGGCATTTCTATATATTAGAATAAGGAAGAGGGCCTATTCATGTCAGTTAAATCTGCAATGAGGCCAGACATCTCCTCATTGATTTTGGAATAATTAAAGGTCAATAAGAATATTCATTCTCTATTGCTGCATACAAATTAAACCAAAACTTAATGGCTTAAAGCAGCAATAAGTATTTATTATCTCTCATGGATGCTGTAGTTTAAAAATTCAGGAGTGGCTTGGCTCAGTTCTGGCTCAGGGTTTCTCATGAGGTTGTCCACCCTTAAATTCTTTACAGGGCTTTTTTTCTCACCAGATGGCTCCTTGATTTCCTCACAAATAATTTTACAGTCACACCTTCAGCTTCATCTTTATACTATGTATTCCTGAGAGTAACCCAGATTTAATCTTTGTCCAAAATCCAATTTTTTTTTCATTTTAGCATTGTTTCCCATCCAAAGAGGCTAGGAATTTTCCAACCCCCCAGGTCCTAACTGCCTTATGTATTATAATTTTTCTTTAGCTTGTCTCTCTCCTCTTGCATTTTTCTATAAGCAACAAGAAGAAACCAGGAGGTACCCTCAACATTCTCCCCAGGAATCTCCTTAACTAGATAACCCAATTCATTAAGATACCATTTCCATATTATCACAGATGATGATGTTGCTAAACTTACTTGATATGAATCCCCTTTCTTCCAGTTTCAAAAAACTATTTTCCTCACTTTCCTATAAACCTTCCCCAAAAGCCTCCTTGGGGGCATTCAGATTTCTGTAACATCTCTAGAGCCCTTTACATTTTGCTAATATACTCAACAAAGTCTTTTCAGTATCTGTCTACCCTGACCCCGGGCCCAACATCAATCCCATATTTTTTAGCTTTTTCTTCTGTCAGCACCCCTTGTCAAATCCATATTAGTTATCTATAGCTATATAACACATCGCCCCAAAACTTAGTGGCTTAAAGCAACAATGAGCACTTACTGTCCTTCACAGTTTCTGAGAGTCAGGAATTCAGGAGCAGCTTGATAGGCCAGTTCTAGCTTGACACCTGTCACAAGGCTACAGTCAGTTGCTGGCCAGGGCTGCAGTCATCTGCAGCTTGACTGAGGCTGGAGGATCTGCTTCCAATGTGGCTCACTCTCATGGCATGCTGGTGCTGGCTTTTGGCAGAAGGCCTCAGTTTTTCTCCCTGTGGGTCCCTCCGTGGGGCTGCCTGAGTGTTGTTATAGCATGGTAACTGGTTTACCCTAGTGTGCAATACAAGAACAAGAGAAGGAGCTGCATCCCTTCTGTGACCTAGCTTTGGAAATCACATAGTATCATTTTTGCCACATTCTGTCTGTTGGAAGTGAGTCACTAAGTCTGGCCCATATTCAGGGGAAGGGGTATTAGAAGAATTTGTGAAGATATTTTAAAACCATTAAAACACTTAGAACTCTACAATAAGCTTATGCTAATAAAATTACACTTCTTATAAATTTTTGTTTGGAAAAAGTTTATACTTTTTCAAGAATCAAGAAGGCAGAACAACATTAGGAGGTCAAAAGAATTAGGTTGAGTCTCTCCACCTATATTTTCTGAGGGTCTCTGTAGCCATTTCCTCAGGGAGAGAAAAAAGGAAATGACCACAAAAGGGCGAGGCTGGAAGAGGCCAGTGTCCTGAGCCAAAAGCCATTTTCACTCAAACTCACATACATTTTAAATGATTACAAACATTTGCTAATGATGAGGAAAGAATGCCAAAGAGGAGCCCAACATACCAATTCACCTGGGAGGCCTAGTCCATTTCCACCCTGGGATGTGATTTGGTTTTGTTGGAGTATAAGCTACCATAGGAAAATCACTTGGTTTGAGAGTCTCTATGTGTTTATACCTCATTAGTTAGTCTTATAACTAACTTCTTCCTTTAAGTGTAGCTATGTCACATTAATCTACAAAGTGCAGGTTTACTTACAAAAAACCAATCCAGTCATCCCCAGAATATTCCTTAGTTTGATAATCAGTAATTCTATAAACTCCTATTTAAACTTATTATTTTTCAAGATTTTCTAACATCATGTTACCGAAACTTCCTGCATGTCCTGGAGAGAGACCATTCTAGCTATCTTTCCAGCAAGGAATAGAAATCAACAGCAGAGCAAGTCATTAGATACCCATATTTCCACTTTTCATCTTTCCATTTTTGATTTAATCATCTGAATTCAACATTCTAAATGAATACTCATCTAATAATTCCTTTCCATTTACCTACCCTTATTTCAAGAATTTCACAGGTGAACTTTATCATGATGTTACTATAGAAATACATGTGTTTTCTCCACTTTCTTTTAAATTGCCTTTTCTGTCTCCCCCACCACCCTGCAATTTGTTTTTGGTACCTCAAACTATCCTCTCTGATTTAAAGTCCATTACGATCCATTTTAAAGTATTAAAATATTTATGGGAAAAGAAATATAAGCTCTTTAATACCAAGTAAGTTCTCTGACAATGACCAGACTTGGGGAAAACATAATTAAGAAGTCAGCTAGAGGAGTTTCTAAGGAAATTAGTTTTAAATAGATGGTAGCAATTAATCGGTAAAAACAAATACCTGATGGAAGGAGGACGCTTTCACTGGTGACTAGAAAAGAACAATTAAGGCTGGATTTGAGATACTGAGCTGTGTGCATGCTGTGGTGGTAATCTCTCCTTTCTAACCTTTGAGGAGCTAAATGGAGCATAAAGCAATTTTTCCATAATTCAAATAAATACAGAGTAAGCAAGTTGAATGGAGGGTAGCAGCATTAGCTTGAAAAGACTTCCAGTTAAAGGAAAAGTGTAGGAGCTTTAACACCTTGAAGGGGTTGCTAGAGCACCCAGAACCATGAATAAGCCCAAACAAAAAAAAGAAAATATTGTAGGTGCATTGTTAATTCAAATACGGGCACAAAGCTAGGACTAGATTAGGTAAATTTTGTGAAAAGTAAAAGATTAATAAAATAAGTACTAACTTATGCCAGGTATATGCGTTTCTTTAAAAACTGGTTTAAGCTATATTATGTTCATTTAAATAAATTAGTATTTTAATATTGAGTGAAATTATGGGTATAAATCCAGTTAGCCATGCCTCTGAGAAGACCAACTGTTCTACTTGCCGTTCAAATGATAGAGGCAATGAATTTTGCTTTGGAGCAATTCATCTGAACTGCAGCTGCACCTACTCTCTTAGTTATTTTCTTACCCGTAGTACTTTCTGGCATATGACTTATTACATACCCCTGCCCTTCCTCCACTGCCCTCTAGAAACGTTAACTTCTTGAGTGTAGGATTTGACCTACTTTGTTCACCGTTATATTCCCAGCACCTGTAACAATGATTTCATGCAAAAGATATTTAACAAATATTCACTGAATGAATGAACTGGAGGTATCATATACAGCTCCATTTACCAGAACAGTCTTATGTATTCCGTCTGTTGCAATCCCAAACACTTAAAACAATGTCATCGTTCAACTTCAACTTTCCAGTTCTCCATTACTGCTGTATCTCACTCTCTATCCCGTCTTGGGTTTACTCATACCCTTTCCCAGATATTCTCTCACTCCAAATTCATGTAATTTTTTCTACCTGTTCTCTCATGACCAAAAATTATTTGAGAAACCTGGAATGCCATTGGCTAAGTAGTACATAGGTAACGTTTTCCTGTAATTACAATAAAGAACAACTCCCTATTTCCTGTCCACCACCAATCAATCAAGAAGTTCGTGCGAAACATCAACTAAGTGTGAGCATTGTATAAGGTCCTAGAGATACAGGAAGAAACAGATGTCTGCATTTATTACACTCAAAGTAACATGAGCAATGAGGTTTATGTCTATCTGACAAAGTAAAGTGCTGTAAGCTCATATTCTAACTACAAACTATAATTCTAACAGTGATTTTGAATTCTAACCTTGAAAATTCCTTGCATTGTGATTTGGAATTCTTTGCCATTCTTTCTCATATGTTTTTCATTTAAAAACTGCATTGCATGATGCTAATTTTCCTATGTATGCTATTGTATGCAACTCCCACACTCTCATTTTTATCGTGGAAACAGAATAATAGACTCTATTCATTCTCATCGAACTTCTAATTTACATACATTTATAGATGCAGAAGATAAAATCCATCATAAATCATACAGATAATATTTGAGATACCAGAATAATGTCTACCAATTATAATTTTGATGATGTTTAATGAAAACATACTTTCTGAGGTTTAGCACTCAAAGACTGCACTATAAAGGATATGAGGCTGTAACTGTTCTTACTTCCTGGAATCTGTTCTGAACCAGAAAGAACCATAGTCCTGTAGCTTTTTCTCTCTGTTGATTGTTGGACTATGTAATTTGGAATATAGATGCAGATATAGAATATGAGTCTTGATGCACTATAGCCTTGAATCTAGTGACAAAAAAAGAAAAGAAGAGAAGAAATTAAGAGAAAATGAATAGCCCTTTGAGAAAAATGTGGTGGTAGGAGAGGGGTGACAACTGAAACAGAATGTGTGAAGTGGCATGCGCTATCTGGCTTGCACGTGCAGTTGGAGAACTCAACAGAAACCGCAAAGAGCCCAGGTGAGTTCAGTAGACTTATACCAGATAAATGTTTGCTGGGCCCTAAAAGTGGGGGTCCATTTCCAGTCAATACTTGGGAAAGGACGTATTCAAGAACCAATATGTACAATGAAAGGGGCTAAGGTATTCTAGGAACACTTTCTATTCCCAAGCTTGAGTTGATTTCTCTTCCTTGAAAATTAAATTAGAAGGGTGTCAAATTTGGAAAAGTGATTAGTAGAGGCAAAGTACTCATATCAGAAAAACAATTTTTTGCTATCAACTCTATGAGAGAGAAGTAAAACAAAAAACAAAAGCAAGTTGTGAAGAAGATAAATGAACTGAAAAAGGAGCTGGCTCAGATAAGAAACAATTGTAAGGACACTTAAAATATAATCATTCATTTAGAATCCACAAAAGGAGTATCAAAGACAGAATATGACTGAAAAGAAAATCAGGAATGTGAAGGACAAACCTGAGAGGGATTTCAAGAATAACAGAGCAATATATTAAATGTAAAAATTATAAGATATATAAAAATTATTATAAAATTGAATATGTTATATGGGTGTGAAAATGCATATAATCTTAGGAGGACAACAAAATCCAAAAAATGGAATTAAAACTACAATTGATATTAGAAGAAAATGTCCTCAGTTTAAAAAAGATGAACCAAGTCTGTAAATTGAAAGAGCCAACCCTGTACCAGGTGAAAACAAAGAAAGAAATATATCAAGACATAACCTGGTGAACTTTTTAAAAGCTGAAGAAAGTAATAATATAAGTATCCAAGCAGGAAAGATATGATCATCTTCAAAGGAAAGAAATATAATTTGGGGGCTGAACTCAGACTTCTCCACAACACAAAACCATATGTAATAAAATAATGTTTAGGTTTTAAATGAAAAGAATTATGGATCAAGGTAAACTGTTTTTATTTGTTTTAGGTAAAAGGAAAGTATTCATGAATGTGTAAGGATTCAAAGAAACCTTTAAAATGGATGAAACTGTTGTGGTGTAAAAGTACTAGTAGTGAGAAGTTGGACTTAAACATCAATTTTAATAATGGCACAACAATGGATGTATGTACAAAAAATGACTGTTAAAAGGGAAAATATATAATGTTAAAATAATGAGTGAAATCTACCTAAAATCTTACTTAAATTAGCAATTACTGGAAACTAGGAAGAAGTAAGAAGAGGACAAATTCTATAACTTACATGCATAAGGAAAAGTCAAAATTAATCTCTTAATTCTTTTGAATTTTGTAAAAAGAAATATCTGGGGGATTTTTAAAAAGTAAAAGTATCCACTAGTAACATTTAAAACAAGATATGTAAGAAAGACCTTTTAACTTAGTAGAAATAAATAGAAAATAAGTTATGAAAATAAATATTATTTATGTTATTAGCAGAAAACCCTTCTTAATTGGGTCTTAAAATATTCAACTGTAGAGTGACTACAATAAACACATTTAAAATAAAATTACAGCAAAAAAATGGTGGTCTAATAGAGTCCTCCCTCCTAACCTCTCCCAGGGAAGATTTCTCAGCTGAAACCTAATAAGCCAGAAGAGACTGGGGACCCATCCTCAGTCTTCTAAAATAAAATAATGGCCAACCCAGAACTCTTTATCCTGCCAAACTAAGCTTCTTATACGAGGGAGAAATAAAGACTTTTCCAGGCAAACAATCACTGATAGAATTTGCAAAGTCCAGACCTGCTCTGCAAGAAGTACTTAGACCTGCATTATATACTAACCAGTGCAACAGACACCCACCAATGTAAAACTACCCAAAAGCTAAATTCCAGAACCCAGATTTCACAATGGCTTGAGAGGTAAAAAAAAAAACAAGAGACTACCCAACAGAATAAACAGAAATCCACCCCAAATATCAATTCTCTCAATAAATGTGAATGGCTTGAATTGCCCATTGAAGAGACATAGGCTAGCTGAATGGATTAAAAAATACAAGCCAAGTATCTGCTGTCTCCAGGAAACACGTCTTACACACAAGGACTCATTCAGACTCAAGATGAAAGGATGGCATACAATTTTCCAGGCAAATGGAAGTCAAAAGAAATCTGGGGTAGCCATTCTTATATCAGATGATATAAACTTTAAAGCAACAAAAGTAAAGAAAGACAAAGATGGTCACTATATAGTGGTGAAGGGAAAAACCTTACAAGAAGATTTAACAATCCTAAATATTTATGCAGCCAACACAGGAGCACCCAGATACATAAAGCAAATACTGCTTGATCTAGACAACATAATAAATAGTAATGCCATAATAGCAGGGGACCTCAACACCCCACTGACAGAACTGGACAGATTCTCCAAACAGAAAATAAGCCATCAGGCAAGAGAAGGAAATAAAAGCCATTCCAAATTGGGAAAGAGAAAGTCAAACTATCCCTGTTTGATGATGATATGATCTTATATCTAGAAAACCCTAAAGACTCCATCAAAGACTCCTGTAATTGATAAATAAATTCAGTAATGTCTCAGGTTACAAAATCAATGTACACAAATCAGTAGTATTTGTAATAACAGTAAAGCAGAGAGTCAAATCAAGGACTCAATACCATTCAAAATAGCTACAAAGAAAATAAAATACCTAGGAATATACTTAACAAAGGAGGTTAAACACTTCTACAAGGAGAACTACAAAACACTGGTAAAAGAAATCACAAATGACACAAACACATGGAAAAACATCCCCTGCTCATTGATTGGTAGAATCGACATTGTTAAAATGTCCGTAGTGCCCAAAGTCATTTACAGATTTAACACAATCCCTATCAAGATACCAGTGTCATATTTCTCAGATCTAGAAAAAATAATCCTAAGCTACATTTGGAACCAAAAAAGAGCCCAAATAGCCAAAAAAATCATAAGTAAAAGGAACAAATCTGGAGGTATCGCATTACCTGACTTCAAATTATACTACAAGGCTATATTAACCAAAACAGCATGGTACTGGTATAAAAGTACACACATAGACCAATGGCACAGAATATAGAACCCAGAAACAAAACCATCTACCTACAACCAACTGATCTTCGACAAAGCAGACAACAACATACACTGTGGAAAGGAATCCCTATTCAACAAATGGTGCTGGGAAAATTGGATAGCCACATGCAGAAGAATGAAACAGGATCCCTATCTCTCACCACATATAAAAATTAATTCAAGATGGATTAAAGACTTCAATGTAAGGCATGAAACCATAAAAATTCTAGAAGATAATGTAGGAAAAACTCTTTTAGATATCTGCCTAGGCAAAGAATTTATGAGTAAGACTCCAAAAGCAAATATAGCAACAACAAAAATAAATAAGTGAGACTTAATTAAAAACTTCTGCACAGCAGAGGAAATAATCAACAGAGCAAATAGACAACCTACAGAATGGCAAAAAATATTCACAAACTATATATCCAACAAAGGACTAATATCCAGAATCTACAAAGAATCTAAATAAATCAACAAGAAAAAAAAAACAACCCCATCAAAAAGTGGGTAAATGACATGAGCAGAATTTTTTTGGAAGAACATAGACAAATGTCAAAAAAATATGAAAAAATGTTAAACATCACTAATCATCAGAGAAAAAGCATATTAAAACTACAGTGAGATATCATCTTACCCCTATCAGAATGGCCATTACTAAAAAGTCAGAAAACAATAGATGCTAGCATGGATGCAGACAGAAAGGAATGCTTATACACTTTTGGTGGGACTGCAAATTAGTACAACCTCTATGGAAAACAGTATGGCAATTCCTCAAAGAAATAAATGTAGACCTACCATTCAATCCAGCAATCACACTATTGGGTACCTATGCAAAGGACAAGAAGTCATTTTGTCAAAAAGACACATGAACTTGTATGTTTATCACAGCAAATCCACAATTGCAAAGATGTGGAATCAACTTATGTGCCTCTTCAATTCATCAGTGGATAAAGAAAATGTGATATATATATATATATATATATACACACACACATACATACATATACACATACATACATACACACACACACACACACACACACATATACCATGGAGTATTACTCAGCCATAAAAAGGGATGAAATAATGTCATTTGTAGCAATGCGGAGGTAACTGCAGACCATTATACTAAGTGAAGTACCCTAGGAATGGAAAACCAAACACCATATGTTCTCACTAATAAGTGGGAGCTAATAGATGGGTATACACAAGCACAAAGTGACATAAAGGACATGAGAAAGCAAGGAAGGGGGAAGGCATGAGGGTGGGTGTTGGGATAAAAACTTACCTATCGGGTACAATGAATACTATTCTGGTGATGGGCACACCAAAAGCCTGGACTCAAGCATTATATAAGACATCCATGTATTAAAAACACTTGGACTCCTTAATTAATATTTTGAAATTTTTTAAATGCAAAAAAATTTTAAAATAAAATAAAAAATAAGTAAATACTGTATAAAATTCTATGTTAATACATATTATAATTTTAGGAAAATGGATGTTTTTCCAGAGAAAAAACCCGAAATTTTCATAATTTAATCAGAAAATAAGAAAAGAGAGAAAACTTAAATGCACTATTTTATTTAAAAAATAGTAAAGCTATAAAAACCATGCTGGAAGAAAGCAACAATGAAACGAGTTATACCATTTGAACCTTTCAATCTTTTAGGAAACTCGCAATCCCCTTGCTGTATATTCTTCCAAATCTCATGCTTTGTGAAGTAAATGTGGTCATGAAACCAAAACATACCCCCAAAAAACAAAAAACAAACTAGAGTTCTAAGTCAATCTCACTTATGAATCCCAATGTAAAAATACTGCATAAGCCACAATAAAAATTGATCCAACAACAAATTGCAATCATCCTAGTTTTTGGAAAACCTACTTCCTAGGTTGCTAAAGTTTTGGTTTTCCACAATGGATACAGAAGTTTTCAGGAAATTACAAATCTCACCTGGCAACTAAAATAATAGGTGGTGAAAGTAACACTGTGTTAGGTGTTAAATGAATGCAGCATAGGTTATTTGCCTTTCATAGTCACCATCACTGCATTTTCCCCCAACTGCTGACGTTGGCAATCATCATAATTTTTGGTTAACAACAATGGCCCATCCATGGGTGCATAACTCTGAGGGATGCAACTTAAGTTCGCAATTTAAGGGCATTGCAATCATGAGTCTTAACACTTCATCTTTGACTTTACCTGTGGATTAACTGTTGTGTTCTTTACCAAATGATAGTTTAATTTTTAACATTATAAATTAATGATATCATTTTAATAACTAAGATGTATTTAATTATTTTATTTTTCACATTATAAGCTTATAATTAATAAATATTGCTACTATATTTTCCAAGAGCTCAGATAATAAAAATAAGAATGAGTATGTCAATACTCATACATGAGAATGCCAATGCCAGCATGACCCAAACATCACTGAAAAAGAAGGCAAAAAGACTTATTTTAATTACAGACAGAATGACACCTACAATAGGACTAGGGAGATATATAATCAAAACAGAGCATATTGCACAATATTCAGAAAAGAATTTAGGATTGGGCATGTTGGAGAAAAAGGTGTGAAAGCCCATATGGAGACTAAAAATTACTGGGATGAAACAGGCAGGTATTTCTAAATTAATCAAAAGCTTTGTCTCCCCAAAAGATACTACTGCTTGGTTGAAATTAGTGGCCACTGAATTAGCTTGAACATACTACATGAATAAGCACACATTACCTTATTGTTCCTCTGACTACTCTATAAAACTGAGTAAGGTTGCATTTTCTGATTCAGAGGTTTTAACTAAAATGTCCCTTGGGCAAACAAAAAAGGAAATTTGGATTGCCTCTTACAATGAAGTTCTGATTCTTACTGAGGATCATACTTTCTACAGTGTATCATGTGATACATCACAGCAACAACAAAACAAAATGTTACCCCTGGCTCTTCGGTACTTTGATTTGAAAAAATGGAGTTTTGAATCATCTTGATTTCTATGAAGATTTTAATTAAACCACAGAAAACATTAAAAAAAAAAAAGATTGCTGAGTCCTGTTCAAATACAGAGTAAACTTTGTTCATTGCTATGGTTTGAATATTTCTTTCTATCAAAACTCATGTTGAAATTTAATTCCCAATGTCACAGTATTAAGATGTGGGGCTTTTAAGAGGTGATTGGATCATGAGGGCTCTCATTAATGGATTACTGGGTTATCATGGGAGAAGAACTGGTGGCTTTATAAGAAGAGGAAGAGATACCTGAGCTAGCTTGTTAGCATGCTCAGCTCCCTTGCCATGTGATGCCCTGTGACACCTTACCACTCTGCGAGTCCCTACCAGTAAGAAGGCTCTCACCCTATGCACCCCCCTCAGTCTTGGACTCCCCAGCCTCCAGAACTGGAAGAAATAAATTCTGTTTCTTGTAAATTACGCAGTTTCAGGTATTCTGTTATATGCAACAGAAAACAGACTAAGATACTCATCTATTTGCATATTCAGCAGACAGTGAATATATAAATTTTAGAAAATTCTATTCAGTTTATAAACTTCTTACTACCAAAGAAAATTAAAGACCTTGCCTGCTAAATGTCCTACATATCTTGTAAATAACACTGCTAAAAAGGGTTACAATTTATTTCCCTTTCATAATGAAAGTTTTTAATTTTCTCAAAATGTGCAGAATCACTTAATGAGATTTTTGACTTTATAGAAATAGAAGCAAATAGCCTCCCTAGACACGTGCCTATAAGATGTCTATAATTTTTGCCTGCCATTGATGTTAAAATGTTGCCCTCCCCTAAAATCATATTTGCAAAGTATAGGACAAGAAGAATGTCCTCTAATTTGCACATGCACTGAGGAGGAGAATCGAGGAAAGTATTAAAATAAAACAGAAATTTACACACTGTTTCTACAAAAAAATGTTTGATGATCTTTGAAGAGACCACAAGGAACATAGTAAAGAATGAACTGGCTACACCTGAGCTGTTGTATGTTACGTGGTGGTTGCAACAAATGTACCTACAGAGAAAAAAAAGTAATTTTTTTATGTTTATTTAAAATATTTATTAACTTTAAATGATTATCTTTTCACCTCTTTAACAGAGATATAGCTGAATTTTCAACATAAAATAAGGATAACAGTGAGAACATGCAGTAGTTTTCTGTGTCTGGGATATTTCACAAAAAAAGTAATTTTTAATTTATTTTTTATTTTTTATTTCAATAGATTTAGGGGGTATGAAAGTAGGACTGTTTCAGAATTTAAAAAAAAAAGCCCTTAGGGGAGGGGCAAAAAACCTACTATAATGGGTGTAATGAACACTATTCGGGTGATGGGCACACAAATAGCCCTGACTCAAGCATTACAAAAGCTATCCACATAACAAAAACCTTTATACCCCCTTAATATTTTGAAATTAAAAAATAGATAAATAAATAAAGGGCAGCCAAGTTAAATGGGGCTTTCTCACTTCTTTACTAAAATTGTAACTTATTTGAAATCCAACTTCAATTTCACAAGTTTAAACTACTTCTGTGCTTCATAACCATTTTCCCTGAGAAAAAAAGGCATAACTTGAGATAACATCTAAAGTTCTTTGGAGTATCTAAAAATGATAAAAATTGTAGACATGAAGAACCCACATGATGAATTCATAGATGCAAAGAATTTGATTGACAAACAGCTGGTCTACCAAAATACACCCGTACATACAAATGGATGGACATTTTTGGACAGGTGGAACCTCATTCCTACAAATCTAAACACCTGCTGTTCCTAGGGAGTAAAATTCTAAGAATTTCATATGCACTTTCATTGAGAGAATATTTAGCTTGCTATCATTGCATTGAACTGCCGCTAGGAATCAGCACAATGTGGGCTTAAAGAGCAGAGATGTAAGTCAAAGTAAATTTTATATTTCAGTTTATTCAGTTCACCACCACATAAAATAAAACAAGAGTTTCTTGAAGGCTGTAGGTTAGGCATTTCAGAGAAATATTATTGAAAAGAAAACAAATATCAAAATATCAAAAGCATTTTACTGTATCATGGAACAGAAAGAAGCATGTCATTGTTAATTTTATTACATATAAATATGTCTGGTTAACTAATGCCATTGTATTTACATTCAACTTTCTAAAGGTCTCATATTTACTTACCCTAAGGATACACAATAATATAACTTTCAAAATTAACATATCCAAAAAAAATTAAAATCTGTGTCAGCAGAAACATATAAAAATATTGCTGTATTTTCTCACATATATCATTTGTTTAATTAGTCCTACTATTAATTACTAATTTCCATCACTAACTACTCCTATTGTTGTTTTGCTTAAATAATATACATATACATACATTTACATTATATTACATTCATGTAACAGAAAAGTAAATACAGAATACATAATTTCAAATAAACACCTATATTTCATGTTTGTTATAATCATATACATATATTTATGTATTATTTATTATATATTATATCTTTTTTATATGCTATAGAATGGCTGTGTCTGGTATAACACTCTCAAAAGTTGGTCACACTAAATTTATCATAACCAAGAAGGATATATCCTAGGAATATATCATGCTCAAAATAAAATGTAAATTAAAACTACAATGATATAGATATATCACAACACACTCATAAGGGATAAAATTTAAAAGGTTGACAACACAAAGTGTTGGAGAAGAGGTAGAGTAACTAGAATTCTCATACATTGTTGATGAGAATGTAAAACAGTAAAACTATATTGGAAAATTGTGTGTCCTTTTTTTGGTACTGTTAAACATACACTTATCTTATGAATACTCATCAGTTTTTACCAAAGAGAAATAACACATTAATGAAAAGACAGGCACATTAATGTTTACAGCAATTTTATTCATAATAGACATAAATTAGAAACAATCTACTTACCTGTCAACAAGTGAGTAAACAAAATGTGTGGTATATCCCCACTATGGAATACTACTCAGCAATAAAAGGGAATTGACTACTGATATGTGCAACAAAATGGATGAATCTTGCTATGGCCTGATGTCTGGGTCCCCACAAAATTCATGTTGAAATCTAATCTCCATTGTGGTGGTATTAAGAGGTCAGGCCTTCAGGAGGTGATTAGGTCAGGAGGGCTCTGCCCACATGAATGGTATTAGTGCCCTTATATTAGGTCATTACATATGAAATGTCTGATTTTGAAGCAAAAGGGTAGTTTATTATATCTCAAACAAGAAGTAGCACAATTAATCAAAGTATGCGCCTAAACTATCGACAGAGTTTTGCCATCTTAACAGTAGCTTTTTTACGCCAGCAGCGAAGAAGCCTGGAGAGTGAGTGGAGATGAAACCGCAAAAGGTGTGTTCCACGGCTTGTTGAGAATTGAATATTTTTCCTCGCAAGAAGTGGTCCAAAGCCTGGAAGAAGTGGTAGTCAGTCAGTGCAAGGTCTGGTGAATATGGTGGATGACAGAGAGTTTCCAAGTCCAGCCTCTGTAGTTTAAGCAGCATTGTTTGTGCAACATGTAGCCCAGCGTTGTCTTGCAAGAGGATTGGCCTGTCTCTAGTGACCAATCTAGGCTGCTTAGTCACAGCACCCTCCTCATTTCATCCAATTGGGTGCAGTAGACATCTGCTATAATCGATTGGCCAGGTTTCATGAAGCTGCAGTGGATAATACCAGCGCTGGACCACCAAACAGACACCATCAGTTTTTTTATGAATATTCAGTTTTGTACTGTTTTGGCACTTCATCTTTATCCAGTCATTGTGCCAAACGCTTGCAATTGTCAAAAAGAAACCATTTTTCATCACACGTAACAATATGGTGTAGAAATGGTTTGCCTTTATGTCATGAGAACAAAGAAAGGCAAGCTTCGAGAGGATTTCTCTTCTGACACTCATTTAATTCACAAGGAACCCATCTATCCAGCTTCTTTACCTTGACAATTTGTTTCAAATGGTCCAATATTGTTGGAATAGTAACATCAAACTCTGCTGCTAATTCACGTGTAGGTTGAGATGGATTTGCTTCCTCTACAGCTTTCGGCTCATCGTTATCTACCTTGGTCTCAGGTTGCTCACATGGCTCATTTTCAAGATTAAAATCACCAGAACTGAACTTCTCAAACCATTGACATACTGTGGGTTCATTAGCCACATCCTTCCCAAACGCTTTGTTGATATTTTGAGCTGCCTGCACTGCACTGGTTCCACAATGGAACTCATATTCAAAAGTAATATGAATTTTTGGCTCATCCATGGTTTCACAAAAATTGCTCTAAGAAAAAATTTGAAAGATAATCACAAGTCAAAATGTGCAATTTGAAAAACTGAGGACATACCTTCCCAATAAAAATAAAACAAGAAGCATCAAAGCGAAATGTCAGAGATACCAACTATCAAACTTAGTACTTAAGGAAATTGGACATTTCATACTTAATAACCATATAAAAGCGGCTTCAGAGAGCCTTTCACCCCTTTCACGATGTAAAGATACAGCAACAAGGTGCCATCTTTGAAGCAGAGAGCCAGCCCTTACCAGACACCAAATCTGCTGGTGCCTTGATCTTGGACTTCCCAGTCTCCAGAACTGTGAGAAATAAATTTCTGTTCTTTATACATTACCCAGTCTAAGATATTTTTATAGGAGCATGAATGAACTAAGACAAATCTCAAACTCATTTTGCGAAGTGAAAGAAACTAGAGACAACAGAGCATATAGTGTATGATTACATGTATATAAAATTCTAGAAAATGTAAATGAATCTATACTGATAGAAGCAGGATAGTGATTGAATGGCACCAGGAGCAAAGGGAGAGATTGTCTGCAGAGGGGCACAAAGAATCTATTAGGGGTGATGGAAATATTATACCACAGCTATGCTTTTATAGATAAATACATCTGTCAAAATTTATGAAATTGTTTGATATTTTATTTAAATGGCTGCATTTCACGGTACATAAATTGTAACTCTATAAAATCGATTAAAAATAAAATTTCAATAAAGACAAGTAACTCTATCAATATACGTTGATAAACAGAAATGGCATGATCAAGTTAACAGGCCCTGAAGGCATCTGCAAAAACCCAGCAGCAATTCCTGATTTAAAAAAAAAGTATAGCAGATACCTGATAAGGAACATCTATCTTAAGTCAACATTTAGCAATAATCAAAAGGATGGACGCTATACACATTCTCTCTGAAATCAGAAATGAGAGTGGCCATCGCTCCGCACATTAGTAATCATTATATATCTACTAAAAACAAAGAATTGGAGAGAACAAAGTGACAAAAATGAATCCAACAAAAAATGATAAAGCTTTCAAAATAACTGGATGCAAAATAAGACTGCAAAACTCACTTTTAATATGTGAGTAATAATGAGCTTAAAGAAATAAAATTGAAGATACCTTCCATTCATCACTGATAACTGTAGACCAAAACTTAAAATACTGAGGAGCAACCTTACAAAATAAAGTGTAATACACTTATAAAGAAAATTACTAAACATAACTGAAAGACATAAAAGTAGTCTCAAAAAATTGTACAAATATCCCAAGTTCCCAGACAAGAAAGAAGTAAATTCTCCACAAATTAATTCATCATTGCAATTCAATGCCAATAAAAATCCACTTTGGCAAAACAAAAAAGAGATCCTAAGTTAATCTAGAAGATAAATGGATTATATCACCCAAGAAGAAAATTTGGAAAATGGAGTATGATGAAGAATTTTCCATAACACATAAGAAAATTATACATCTACAATAAATCAAAACTATGTACTACAGAAACTGAACAGTTTAGCCAAAAACAAACTCTAGTATATATCGGAACTTATATACATAATAAATGCAGCATCAAAATAAATAAGACGAAATGATGCTAGAACATCAGTTAACTCTTTTTAAGTGATTTTTAAGTCAGATAAAAACCTCATGTCATATACTAAAGGAAATTACAAATGGATTAAAGAGTTAAAGGTTTATCTTTAAGAAACTGAAGCTTAAAGGATTATTTTTTAAAAATAGATGAATATCTATAACTTTTTAATCTGATGAGATCCAATTTATTAAATTTCCCTTTTATGTACTTGCTTTTGCTGCCAAAACTAAGAGTTCTTTGCTTAGTTCAAAGTCCCAAAGATTTTCCCCTTTGTTTGTTTCTGGAAGTTTTATAGTTTTGTGCCCTACATGGAAACCTATGATCCAGTTTAAGTAGCTTTATTGTATAAGATGTAAGATTTAATTGAGGCCTGTTTTTTTTGTTGTTGTTTGTTTTTTGGTTTTTTTTGGCCGATGTCTAATTGCTCTAGCACCATTTGTGGAAAATGTTTTCCCTTTATAACTGAATTGTTCTTGCTTCCTTACGCAAAATTAATTGGGTATATCTGTACGGTTCTATTTTGGGCTTCTCCATTTTGTTCCATTGGCCTATAGTCTACCCTTTATCAATACCACACTATCTTGATAAAATTGTAGCTTTGTTAATAGGCCTTAACATTGGGAAGAGAGATTTCTCCTACTTTTTTCTTCTCTTTCAAAATTATTTTGGCTATTCTAGGTCCTTTTCCTTACCGTACGCATTTCAGAATGATCTTGTGTATCTTGAAAAGAAAATTCGCTGAGATTTCGATAGGAATTATCTTAAACCTATATAGATCTATATAGGGGAATTGACATCTTTCCTATGTTCCATATGAATATATACATTTTTAAAACATCAATGCAAAAATTCATTAACAAAATTCAAAGGCACATAACACAACCAACAAAAATGAGAAATAAAATTAATATTCTTAACAGACAAAACACTCATACCAATAAAATTATTTCCAATATGCTAAGAAACCTGAATAGGACAATCCACAAAAGAAATAATTTTAAAAGCCCAACTTCATATTCAAAGAAATGCAAATTCAAGCAAAAATGAAGTAATTGTTTATAGCTACCAAATTGACAAATATTTTAAAGAAAAATACTCAGGGCTGAGTGATGAAGATGAAGTGAAACAAGCTCTTGGTCACTGTTGTCAAGAGTCTAATTGGTATAAATTTTCAGCAATGCCATTTGGAAATATCTGTCAGGAACCTTTAAAAGATGTGTCCTTTTCCCCAGGGTTTTCATTTATAGAAAACTACCTTAACAAAAATAATCAGAAATCAATAAACATTGTATATACAAAATGTACATCACAACATTAATTGTAATAGTGAGGAGAGAAAAACCTAAATGTCTAGTGATAGGAAATCATTAAACTATGGCATAGCCATGTGATACAGTATTATGGAGCTGTTAATAAATTATATATTCAAAGAATTCAGTGACGTGATTGTTCACCATATGGTACTGAACAAAAAAAAGCTGGATGCAAATGTGTTAATGTAATACACTCTGCCAAATACTTCTAAGATGTATTTTTGTATAGAAAAATAATCTGTTGGGAAATATACAAAAATAATATTTGTCAATGTTGTAAAATTTTAATCATTTTTTTCTTTATATACTTCTCTGAATAGTCTACCTTTTCCACAATAAATATGTATCACTTTTATAATCTGAAAAGTATTCATTAATAAAGTGAGCAGCAGTTTTAGTAATTATTATTTAGTAATAATAGGCCTAAGATTCCTAACCCAGATTATAAGCTGATGTAGCAGTGGCCCACTTGGGAAATCCTTCTGAGGGTTGGTTGTGTGGGAGTAGAGAAATCTAATTTCCGCAATAAGTAGAAATATTCTATTCTCTCCTCATGCACAGTTTCAAGAATGAATTGTCTGAATGAGGTTGAAAAGAAAGACTAGAATGAATAATAATAAAAATTGCACAAAAGTTAAGTCTTCCCTGGTACAGAGTAATGCCCTTTTTTTGAGTGTT
Source organism: Daubentonia madagascariensis (assembly GCA_023783475.1). Classification (NCBI taxonomy): domain Eukaryota; kingdom Metazoa; phylum Chordata; class Mammalia; order Primates; family Daubentoniidae; genus Daubentonia; species Daubentonia madagascariensis. The sequence goes on from JAKFHU010001569.1 coordinate 18,503,584, forward strand.
TGGTGCTTTGCATGCTCTTGGTCCTCTGTGATGTTATCAGAATGGAGTACCCACACACGTTCCACTGCTGGAGAAAGCTAGAAGTCAGGTAAGGCCCACACTAAGCCACACACACTCTAATTGGAAATTGGGTTATCAAGGACTGGTGGCCTGTTCCATAAATATGTTATAACTCTGGCAGAAAGGTACAATGAGCTCACTTTTTTTAAAAAAAATCATTCATATGCAAATTATTCCAGGAAGAAAATCTCAAGCACATTTCAAAGCATTAAAAGTTCAAGCCTCTAACATATGATCACACTCAACAATTACTTAGCAATGTAACACACACTTCAGGCCACATCAAATTGTTGCCTTTGAATGATAATTATGATCAGGTTGACCATATCATTTATGGTCTAAACCAGGACACTTATAAACATGAAGTGGGTGCCATTTAAGAGTTAGGCTGGGATGATCACTATAAACCAGAACTGGCTGGGCAAATCAGAATGAAGGTTCATTTGCCCTGTGGTTGGATGAAACTTACCCAACCACATTCCACCCATGGTTCAACATCATATAGAAGTTAGGTCTGCATTAAATTAATAAATAATTATCTATCAGTACAAATTATAGAATTGAAAGCCACAATATAATTTTTAGTTGATAAAGAAATACTTAGCAATAATAATAGGGTACTCCATTACCATATAAGCATTACCACTTAAATTTGTTTCTGTTCTGAAAAGCTCTTTAGAGGGAAATGACATGATTTTGAATGGATATTTTGGGTCTAGGGTGTGTGTGCACACACAAAGATAAGCAAACACCTCCACATTAAGTTCAAGGCAATATAAAAAGATTGATTTAGAAATAGCACCCTCCTGCATAGTTCCATATGGACGATTTACCCTTCAAGGGCATTCTCAATGCTAATAACCTTCACTACATTTCCCCCTCACAATATTCAATTCTATGGCCAGGCCCTAAAATCACTCTAACTCTAAAATGTTGCATTTCTGCCTTTAAACACCTATATTCCAGGCCTTATTCCCTCAAAGCCTATTCTCCTGCCTCATTGAAACTTTCAATGCCTGAAGCTTATTCTTTCCTCCCAATTATTTGTTCCTTCTTGATTTCACATTCATCCCGGGACCCCAGGGACGTGTGCTAGGCAGGGTAACTCATGCTAGCTACTATATTAGACAACTCCAAGATTTTGGTGGCCTAATACAATAAAAGGTTTTTTTCCTGCTCACTCAAAGTCAAATGCAGGTTGAGCAGCATGCTTTGGCGGTAACACAGGGATCCAGAAGGCTTCCGTTCTGAATGCATGACCTCTGGTATTTTGCAGAAGAGAAAATGGAAAGCCAAAGCTTTGCTGGAGATATTGTTAAGAGCCAGGCCAAAAGTGGATTACATCACATGCACCTACATTTCACTGGCCAGAACCGAGTCACATGGCCATACCTAATTCCAAGAGAGGCTAGGAAATGCAGACTTCCTGTGTGTCCAGGAAAAAGAAAGGAGATTGGTGAGCATCTAGCCAAGCCTGCCGTAGTGTAACTTCAACTTCCAATACAGCCAACTCTCTCACCTTTTGTCTTTCTCCCACAACTATTCAGAATTTCCCCAGACCTAGAGCTGTTCAATCATTGGTATTTACTACTCCATATTGGTATGGAGTATTCCTGGTACTCCTGAGAATATAGTCTCACGAAACTCTATGCTACTATAATTTAGGATCTTCAGCCTCAGTTAGGACCTAAGCATGGATCAGAAATCTCTTTCTCTGCCCCTATTAAACATATCCTCTCAGTTTTTATGACAGATATTCAACCCTACTGCCTCCTGTCTTTCTCAGAAAATAATGTACACAAAGAAAAAAATTAGATTATTGTGATGGTTAATTTTGTGTGTCCACTTAGCTAGATCATGGTGCTCAGATATTTAGTCAAACACATCTGGATGTTGCTGCAAAGGTATTTGTAGATGAGATGAACATTTAAATTAGTAGATTTTGCAGCAACATCCAGATGTGTTTGACCAAATCAGTAGACTTCGAATAAAGGAGATGAACCTCCATAGTGTGGGTGGGCTTCTTCCAGTCAGTTGAAGGTCTTAAGAGAAAGAATGACTCTCCCTAAAGAAGAGGGAATTCTGCCAGCAGACTGCACCCAGATTCCAGCCATAGGACCAACTTTTCCCTGGGTCTCCAGTCTGCCAGCCCACCCTGAAGATTTTCAACTTGCCAGCCTCCACAATCATGGGAGCCAATTCCTTAAAATAAATCTCTTGTTCTCTCTCTCTTTCTCTTTCTCTCTGGGGGGAAAGAAACAGGGAAACTGTGCTTCCTCTTGTACTCCAGATGCATTACATTCCAATTCTCACAGGCTTTGAACCATCAGTTATCCCATCTGAGTTTCTGAGTTTACTTCTCAACTGACATTTCTCTCTAGGCACAAAAATAGAATCAAATTTTTAAATCTCCTTATGTGTGTATATGCATATATACATATATGTGCATGTATATATAGTATATATTAACCAAATAGCATCTATATCTGGATTAAAATGTCAATTGGGTAGCATGCCCTATAACATGATCTCCCAATTTACCACTAAGAAAAACAAGAAAACGCAAGAAGAAAACTCATAAGCCATCAAATCAGAATTTGTGAAACAGAAGAAATAACCAAATATAAGTGAAAACTGGATCTGAGAGGCAAATAAAAAATAACAGCACTGAAAACAAATGTCAAAGAGGCCACAGACATCCATGCAAATTCCTAGCACTGAAGTCTAAGAACAACGGGAGTGAATGAATCTATGGTGATGACAATTTAACTGGATGCAGTATTAGCAATTAAATTTGTAAGAGTTTTCAGTTAACCAGAAGTAAGTATAAAAATCTTACTCTGGACTATTACATAAACTTATTATGGTATATTAATGATTATTTACATCCTGTTTTAAACATTTTTTTCAAGGACTCTACTCAGGCCAAATTCTGGAAGACAATTCTGCTGTACAGTAAAGGTCACTTATAATAGGTGAACTTATATTTTGAAAGAATGTAAAGATAATGTTATAATTAAAATCTGGATTTATTAAAATAGCAATTAATAAAATCAAAGATAAAAATAAATGTCAAATAAATATACAAAACTATCTAAATTCCCTAGTAATAAAAAGATAAATTCCATATTTTTGTATGAATAGAGAAATTTATTTTTTAAGTGATAATATCCAGTTTGGAAATTATTCAGGAAACTGGGCACTTTCATATATTGTTATTGAGCATATAAATTGCTGAAAACCTTATGGAGGAAAACTTGAAAAAAAATTATATACATATATTTGTAGTACATATAAATGTATAACAAAATTACATGTATATACATACACACACATATGTATGTCTGCGTGTGTGTGTGTATATATATATATACAGTAATGCACTGCATAACGATGGTTCAGTCAACAAGGAACTGCATATACAACGGTGGTCTCATAAGATTATAATGGAGCTGAAAAATTCCTATCACCTACTGATGTCATAGCATAGCGCATTACTCATGTGTTTGTGATGATGCTGGTGCAAACAAACCTACTGCACTGCCAGTCATATAAAAGTATAGCACATACAATTATGTACAGTACATAATAATTGATAATAATAAGAAAAGATTATGTTACTGGTTTATGTATTTACTATACTATACTTTTTATCATTATTTTAGAGTGTATTCCTTCTACTTCTAAAAAAAATAAAATTAGCTGTAAAACAGCCTCAGGCAGGTCCTTCAGGAGGTGTTCCAGAAGAAGGCATGGTTATCACAGGAGATGATAGTCCAATGTGTGTTGTATGCCCCTGAAGACCTTCCAGTGGGACAAGATGTGGGGATGGAAGACAGTGATATTGATGATCCTGACCCTGTGTGGGGCTAGGCTAATGTATGTGTTTGTGTCTTAGTTTTTAACAAAAAAGTTTATAAAGTCAAAAAAATAAAAAACTTTAAAATAGAAAAAAATCTTATGAAATAAGGATACAAAGAAATAAAATACTTTGGCACAGCTGTTCAGTGTATTTGTGTTTTAAGCTAATTGTTATTACAAAACAGTCAAAAAATTTAAAAGATTAAAAAGTTTATAAAATAGTAATTAAAAACTTACAAGTAAGCTAAGGTTAACTTGTTATTGAAGAAATAAAAATATTTTTTATAAATTTAATGTAGTCTAAATGTACTGTACAGTGTTTATAAAGTCTATGGTACTGTACAGTAATATCCTAGGCCTTCACATTCACTCACCACTCACTCACTACTGGATTCACCCAGGGCAACTTTCAATCCTGCAAGCTCCATTCATAGTAAGGACACTTTACAGGTGTACCACTTTTTATCTTTTATACCATTTTTTCCTGCACATTTTCTATGTTTACATATGTTTAGATATACAAATACTCTAACCATTGTATTACAATTGCCTGTGTTTGCAGTACAGTACCACGTTGTACAGGTTTGTAGCCTAGGAGCAATAGGCTATACCATATATCCTAGGTATGTAATAGGCTGTACTATCTAGTTTCGTGTAAATAAACTCTATGATGATCGCACAAAGATGAAATTGCCTAATGATGCATTTCACAGACAGTATCCCTGTTGTTAAGTGACACATGACTGTAGCGAGTATATATGTATTTATATTTACATATGCACATACACACATACAGCTTGTTAAAGCTTCATACCCTTTGACTCAGCAACCCAACTAATAGGAATTTATCCCAAGAAATAATTAAGGCTTTAGTTTCAAGTGTGTTTATTATAGCATTTTTGTGATAGTAGAAATCTGAAAGCAAAATAAATATTCAACAATAAGAAAACTTTCAAGCAATTAAGGTATTTTTGCTGATCCAAAGTATGAAAATTACTGATCTAAAAGAGTATTTAATTCTAAGTCTGAAATATTTTATATACAAAAGGCAGATTACAAAAATTATGATCATATTTGTCCCCTTTTGCCAATTATGTATTTAATATTGACAGCTATATATGTATATACATAAATTATCAAATTATTTACAAAAATTTATCTTTTTAGAACAATTTATAAAATATGTATCACCTTTTCTACTAAGAATATGCATTATTTCAAATAAGAACAAATAGAAAGTAACTAATGAATATTCATCATGAACATTGCAGAAAATAAACAAAATGTAATAAAGAGAAAAATAAAACACAAAATGACTGAGCAATGGCTACAACAAAAAAGCAGAGGTATCCAAAAAATAAAAGGATAACATTCTGAGCAATTATATGATACTAAATTTGAAAATATTGAAATTGACAAAATGTACTAAAACATCTATCATAGGAAATCAAATCAGAATTCTATAATTGTACAATAATAATAAAACAAACTGGACCAGGGAAAAATTATCAGAGAACTATCCCCCACCAAAAGGCCAGATGGTTCCATGGCAATAATCTTGAAAATTTTAAAGCATAGATAATCCCCTTATTATGTGGACTGTTCCAGAGCAAAAATATTAAAAATGACCTAATAATTTTGTAACATATACCAAATCAAAATCTGAATAAGATATATAAAAAACATACACTTTTCTCACAAAACATGTATCCTAAATCAATATTAACTCATAAGTCCTAAATCAACATGAACCAAAAATAATAATTGAGAAATATTAAAAGAATTATATACCATAATTAAAATGGGTTTCACTCAGATGTATGAAGATTATTTAATATTAAATATTTAGAAATCAACTAAAATTATGCATTGCAAGATGAAGTTCAACAAGAAATACTATCTCAAAAAATTTTGTTAAACACAATACCAATTCCTAATTGCAAAAGCTTTTAGAAAATAAAATATTTAAAGTAGTGAAATATTTTAATAAATAAAAATTATAAAACTTAACCAAGGAATATTAAAGATATTGAAACAATAAAGATGTGACATTTTTCTATATTGTATGACTAACTATTGAAACATTTTAGTTATCCAAATTGCTAGGCTTACCATTCAACTGAAAATGCCAGATAACTTCTTGAAACTTGATAAAATGATTCTAAATTTTATTAGAAAGAATTTTTAAATTATTAATGTTTAAATGAATATCATAGCAAGAAATAAGAAAGAAGATGAATGGAACAGAAGAGAATATCCTAAAGCTATGTGGATTTATTATTTAATAAAAGTAATATTATATCTTAATGGGGAAAGAATTATTCATTAAGATGAATTGGAATTTTAAAGGCTAATAATAATACCTCTTTCTTCCCCACCTGACTACCAAACCAGATGAGAATACCCAAGAAGCTGAGTGATAGAGATCAAAATATCTTTTGAATACTTTTGTTGCTAATAAAAGCTGGACTAGAGAATGTGGCTTTGATGTGTGATCCAAATAAGCATCCTAAAAACCTTACCCAGAATTAAACTTCTTCACTAAGTCACATACAAACCTAAAAAAATACAGGGGACCCCTGCAGGACCATTCTCCTTGTGGCATTGGCATAGAACAGATCAGAATGCAGACTTACAGTCAGGCAGATTCACAAGAGGTTTGAGGGAAAAGATAAAACCAACATGTTCAGCTCCCCTCCTAACTACCTGTCAGAAATACCTCTCTTCCTCCCCTGGAGAAGTGGATGTGGAGGCTGGGAGACAAGGAGCATTTCTCTAAAACAAGTCCCTCCAAATGGAAACATGAGGTAATAAGTAAAGGGAGTAAAGGTGGAACTGTTGAATATTCAAGCAGTGAAAAAACAAGTAAATCCTTACTTCACAAAGTAATTAATTAGACTAAAAATGTGGCTTTCTATATTAAAGCAGTAGTTTCATACTCTGCTGTCAAGTTCTATTTATTCCATAGCACTATGTTGGAGCCACTGCAGGAGAAATATGGGGTCCAGCCAATGGGGTCCTGGGCTTCTCACCCTACTTCATTGTAAGTAGCTCTGTTTGTATCTCTTCTACATACTCAGCTTTCCAAGCAAAGTTCTATTTGAAGGAAGAGCTCAGCTATCACTACACCACTAGACTAAATACTTATAGGAAATAAAATTTTAAAAAACATTCTTTACACTACTGAAAGTATACATTGGAGAGGATTAGCTTCAAGATGGCTGAGTAGAGGCATCTGGCACTCACCTCCTCCATAGAGAACCAAAATAGTGAATAGCTAATCACACTTTGAATACAGCATCTAAGAAAATACCAGAATTCAGCAGAAAACTGACAGAAAACACTTGAGGCATAAAAGGAAAGGGAAGCAAGGCAGTCAGCTCAGCTGGGATTGGCTGAGAGCCCTCAGAGGCTTCCTAGTGTGGGGAAAGGGTAAGTGATAGATTCCCAGCAGTCCACATTTCCACTGTGAACTCCTGCAATCCTAGCCATGGGAGAACCCCTCAACCCTCACAGGCCCTGAGACTAGAACAGTGAGTTTCCTGGAGTCCAAATGATTGCATCGTTCCAGAGTCACACCATGCATGCTGCCCAGGGAAGTGAGGATCCACCCACCCACCCAGCACATTGCTGCCACTGCAAGCACCCAAGCAAGCTGCCCAGTGGCCCAAAAATTGGCCAACCAGGTGCCTGCATACGCCATCCAGGGGCCCAAGGACAGGCGTCTTGGCCTGCTGCTGCCACCACTGGGTCCAAGGACTGGCTCACTGGCATCCCTAACCCCAGCAAAACCTCATAATAGCCTCCACTAACACCACAGCCTAAGCCACTGAGAAAATTGCAGATAGCACTGACACTGTTTACAGATGAAGAAATCCTATGGAGATTACTACTGCATACACCAAGAATCACAGCTAAAGTGCCCTACCCAAGAACACCATAGATACATCTTCAAGAAAAATTCTTCCCTTACAAAAACCAATTCAAAATATTGGAAGATGCACAGATACCAAAGTAAGGACACAAGAAACATGAAAAAGCAAGAATATATGACACCTCCAAAGGAACACAATAATTCTCCAGCAACAGATTCCAATGATAAAGAAATTTATGAAATGCTTGAAAAATAATTCAAAATAATGATATAAGAGAAGTTCAGTGAGATATAAGAGAATACAAAGAAAAAGTATGAAGAAATCAGAAAAATAATTTATGATATGAATGAGAAATTCATAAGACACAGATGTCATAAAAAAGAACCAAACATAAACCTTGGAACTGAATAACTGAATGAATGAAATAAAAAATAGAATCAAGAGCTTTAACAATAGACTAGATTAACCAGAAAAAAGATATTCAGAACTTAAAGACAAGTTTTTTGAGGTAACCCAGTCAGACAAAAAATAAATAAATAAAAAGAAAAAGAAGAATAAAACAGAATGAAGAAAGTCATTGTCACATATGGGACACCACGAAGCAGACAAATACACAAATTTTGGGTGTTCCAGAAAGTGAAGAGAAGAGCAAAGGCATAAAAAAAAACCTATTTAATGAAACAATAGATGAATACTTCCCAACTCTAGCAAAAGATTTAGACATCCAAATACAGGAAGCTCAAAGATCCCCAAATAGAAATGACACAAAAAGGTCTTCTTCAAGACACATTAGAGTCAAACTGTCAAAGTCAAAGACAAAGAGAGAATTATAAAAAAAGCAAGAGAAAAGCATCTAGTCACCTATAAGGGAACTCACATCAGACTAACAATGGGTTTTTAAGCAGAAACCTTACAGGCCGAGAGAAAATGAAGTGATATATTCAAAGTGCTGAAAGGAAAAAAACTGCCAGCCAAGAATGCTATATCCAGTAAAGTTATCCTTCATAAATGAAGAAGAAAAAAGCCTTTCTAAGACGAGAAAAACTGGGGGAATTCATCGTTAGACTGGCCCTACAACAAATGCTTAAGGGAGTCCTACACTTGAAAGTGAAAGGACAATACCAACCATCATGAAAACACACGAAAGTATAAAACTCACTGGTAAAGCAAATACACAAATGAGAAAGAGCAAGGATTCAAATGTTACCACTACAGAAAACCACCAAACCACAATGACAAACATTAAGAGAGAAAGATAGGAACAAAGGATATACAAAACAACCAGAAAACAATTAACAAAATGACAGGAATAAGTCCTTGCATATCAGTAATAACCTGGAATGTAAACAGATTAAATTTTTCACTTAAAAGATAAAGACTGGCTTAATGGATTTTAAAAAATGACCTAACTATATGCTGCCTACAAGTAACTCACTTCACTTGTAAAGACACATATAGACTGAAAGTCAAGGGGTGAAAAATGAGATTCCACATGAACAGAAACCAAAAGCGAACAGGGATAACTCTACTTATATCAGGAAAAACAGACTTTAAGTCAAAAATGGTAAAAAGAGACAAAGAAGGTCACTATATAATGATGAGGGGATCAATTCAGCAAGAGGATATAACAATTCTAAACATATATGCAGCACCCAAAGCTGGAGCACCCAGATATATAAAGCAAATATTATTAGATCTAAAGGGAGAGATAGACTCTAATACAGTAATAGTTGTGGACTAAAGATACCTACTATTAGCATTAGGCAGATCTTTGCACAGAAAATTAGCAAAGAGACATTGGATTTAAACTGCACGTTAGACCACATGGACCTAACAGACATTTAAAAACATTTCCTCCAACAGCCACAGAATACACATTCTCATCATCTGCACATGGAACATTCTCCAGGATAGACCACATGTTAGGACACAAAAAAGTCTCAACAAGTTTTTAAAAATTGAAATCATATTAAGTATCCTTTCAGACCACAGTGGAATAAAACTAAAAATCAATAACAAGAGGAATTTTTAAAACTGTACCAATACATGTAAATTAAACAACATGCTCCTGAATGACCACTGGGTCAAGGAAGAAATTAAGGAGAAAATAAAAAAATTTTTTGAAACAGATGGACATGAAAATGCAACATACCAAAACCTATCGGATACAACAAAAGCAGTGCTCAGAGGCAGGTGTATAGCAATAAATGTCTACATCAAGATCAAATAAATAATCTAATGATGCGCCTCAAGGAACTTGAAAAGCAAGAACGTATCAAACCCGAAATTGGTAAAAGGAAAGAAATAGTAAAAATCAGGGCATAACTAAATGAAATAGAGACTTAAAAAAAGAATAAAAGGAATCAATGAGTGAAAAGTTGGTTTTTTGAAAAGATAAACTAAATCAATAAACTGCTAGCTAGACTAACCAAGAAAAAAAGACTAGACTCAAAAAAACAAAATCAGAAAGGAAAAAGGAAACATTGCAACTGATACCACAGAAATACAAAAGATCATCAGAGACCGTCATGTACAACTATATGCTAACAATCTAGAAAATCTAGAGGAAATGGATAAATTCCCGGATACATACAACCTGCCAAGAGTGAATCAGGGAGATACAGAAAATGTGAACAGACCAATAATGAGTAATCAGATTGAATCGATAATAAAACATCTTCCTCCCAGGAAAAGCCCAGGACTAAATGGCTTCACTGCTGAATTTTACCAAACTTATAAGAAAAGAACTAACACCAATTCCCCTCAACTTACTCCAAAAAATTGAAGAGGAGGGAATTCTCCCTAACTCATTCTATGAGGCCAGCATTACTCTGATACCAAAACCATACAACCTAATCCAACAGTACATCAAAAAGACAATACACCATGATCAAGTTGGATTTATTGCAGGGATGCAAGGATGGTTCAAAATATGTAAATCAATAAACAAGATACATAACACCAACAGAATGAAGGACAAAACCATATGATCATCTCAATAGATGTAGAAAAAGCATGTGATAAAATTCAACATCACTTCATGATAAAAATGCTCAACAAACTAGGCATAGAAGGAAATACCTCAACATAATAAAAGCTATATATGACAAACCCATAGCTAACATCATACTGAATGGGAAAAAGCTGACAACCTTTTCTCTAAGAACTGAAACAAGACAAAGACACCTACTTTCACCATTCCTATTCAAAATGGTGCTAGAAGTCCTAGCCAGAGTAAATAGGCAAGAGAAGGAAATAAAGGGCATCAAAATTGGAAAGAAAGAAGTCAAATTAGCCTTGTCTGCAGATGATAGGATCTTATACTTAGAAAAACCTAAAGACTCCACCAAAAAAATGTTAAAACTGACAAACAAATTCAGTAAAGTTGCAGAATACAAAATCAACAAACAAAAATCAATACCATTTTTAAATACCAATAGTGAACAATATGAAAAAGAAATCAAGAAAGCAATCCTATTTAAAATAGATGCAAAGAATATAAAATACCTAGGAATCAATTTAACCAAAGGAATGAAAGATCTATACAAGGAAAACCATAAAACATTGATGAAAGAAATTGAAGAGGACACCAAAACATGGAAAGATATTCCATGCTCATGAATTGGAAGAATTAACATGGTTACAATGGCAATACTACCCAAAGTAATTTATGGATTCAAAATACCAGTGACATTTTTCACAGAAAGAGAAAATATAATTCTAAAATTTGTAGGGAACCAGAAAAGAGCTTGAATAGTCAAAGTCATCATGAGTAAAATATACAAAGCTGGAGGCATCACAATATCTGACTTCAAAATATATTACACAGCTGAGGTAACCAAACAGCACGGTATTAGCATAAAAACAGACACACAGACCAATGGAACAGGATAGAAAACCCAAAAATAAATCTATGTATTATAACCTACTGATTTTTGACAAATGTGTCAAGAACTTACATTGGAGAAATGATACCTTCCTCAATAATTGGTGCTAGGAAAACTGGATATCCACATGAAGAAGAATGGAACTAGACCCCTAACTCTCACTATAAACAAAAATCAACTAAAATTAATTAAAGACTTAAAAGTAATACCCAAAACTTTATAACTACTAGAAGAATCGTAGGGGAAACACTCCAGGACACTGGTCTAGGCAAAGATTTTGTCTCTAAGACCACAAAAAGCATAGGCAACAAAAACAAAAATAGACAAATGGGACTACATTAAACTAATAAGCTTCTGCACAGCAAAGGAAACAATCAACAGAGTGAAGCAACAACTTGCTGAATGGGAGAAAATACATGCAAACTATTCATCCAGCAAGGGACTAATATGCAGAATATACAAGGAATTCAACTCAACCACAACAAAAAAATAAATAATCCCATTAAAAAGTTGACAAGTATCTGAATACACATTTCTCAAAGAAAACATACAAATGGCCAACAGTCCCTAATTATCAGGGAAATGCAAACAAAACCACAATGAGATATCATCTTACCCCAGTTAGAATGGCTATTATCAGAAAGATAAAAAATAACAGATGCTGATGAGGATGTGGAGAAAAGGGAGCCCTGTTGGTGGAAATGGAAATTAGTACAGCCATTATGAAAAACAGTATGGAGATTTCCCAAAAAACTAAAACTACCAAAAACAGGACTACTATAAAATCCAGCAATTCCACTACTGGGTATTTATTCCAAGAAAAGAAAATTATTATATCAAAGAGATACCTGCACCCCCATGCTTACTGCCATATTATTCACAATAGCAAAGATATGTAATCAGCCTAAGTATCCATCAAGAGATGAATGGATAAAGAAAATTTGGTATATATATACAATGGAATACTGTTCATCCATAACAAAAGAATGAAATCCTGTCATTTGAACCAACATAGATGGAACCGGAGGTCATTATGTTAAGTGAAATAAGCCAGGCACAGAAAGACAAAAATATTGCATGTTCTCATTCATATGTGGGAGCTAAAAAAGTTAATCTCAAGAAAGTAGAATGATAGTTATCAGAGACTGGGAAGGGTGTGTGTGTGGGTGAGGGATAAAGAGTTTGCTTAATGATTACACACATACAGTTAGATAAAAGGAATAAGTTCTGTTTGAAAGTAGAGTAGGGTGACTATAGTTAAGAACAATGTGCTGTATTTCAAAATAACTAGAAGAGAGGTCTTGAAATGTTCCCAACACATAAAACAAAAAATGCTTAAGGCAGTAGATATCCTAACTACCCTGACTTGAACAACACATCCTGTGCATGTAACAAAATATCACATGTACTCCATAAATTTGTATAATCATTATAAATCAATTTTTTAGAAAAATATATACATGGACATTTTCCTGCTCTGAACACAGGAAAGAATTTCTTGGCATAAAATAATTAAAATTTGAAGGATGTATAAATGAGAGGAAATAGGTAGATATTTAGATACACAGATACATAGATAGACAGATACAGATTTGGATAGACAGATATCAAAAGCTTTGGTACCTCTTGAAACATCACAAATAAAAATAAAAGGGAAAAAAGAAACAACAAAAATATTTGCAATAAGGAATACAAATGAAAAATTGACATCCATAATATATAAAGAATTATTGCCAATCAATAAGAAAAAGACAAATGTCTCAGTTGGAATAAATAGGCAAAGGGCATTATAGAGAGATAGACCTGCCAGAGGACTGTAGAGGTGAAGGGAGAGCTATTGTTCAGGAACACTTGGGCAATGGCTCTGCATTCCTAGCCCACCCCACCCCTACATAAGGATTTAGGCGCCAATATGCCCAGAGAATATCACCAACAGTGACATGCCCCTTAGAGAATAAATGCCAGGAGAAACAATACAAAGACATGCTGAATAGGCTCTTCTCCCTGTGGCCACACTTTGATATTGTTAAGCTCTAAATTCTTAGCCAAGTATTTAGCTTCCTAGGGCTCCTGAAACAAGCACAACACAATTGATGGCTTACAACAACAGAAATGTGTTGTCTCACAGTTCTGGAGACCAAAAGTCCAAAAAGTCAAGGTGTTAGCAGGGTTAGTTCTTTCTGGAGGCTCTGAGTGAGGGTCTATTCCATGCCTCTCTCCTAGATTCTGGTAGTTGAGACAATCCTTGGTGTCCCTGGGCTTATAGACACATCTCTCCAATCCTACCATCATTATCACATGGCATTCTCCCCTCTGTGTGTCTGTACAACTCTGTCCAAATTTCCCCCTACTTAAAAAGACACCAGTCATATTTGATTTAGGGCCCACCCTAATCCAGTATGACCTCATCTTAATTTGATTACACCTGGAAAGACCTTATTTCCAAACAAGGTCATATTTATAGGTACCAGTGGCTAGGAATTGAATACACCTTTTTTGAGGGGACACAATACAACCTGCAACACCAAGAGACCAGGAGCTTAGGGTAAGGGGGTGTTATGGTCCCTGCATACAGATGTGGCAAATCTCTACATAGGAATAGACAGTTCACAAAGAGAGTGGGTCAAATATGGAGATGGAAATATATGTAGCCTCACTTGTATTTAAAGATATACAAACTCTAAAAACAAGACACCATTTTTACCAATAAAATTAACAAAGACTAAAAGATAATACAAGAGAAGATGCAGAGAAATTTGGCCCTGAAGGAGGCAATGGCAGTATTGGGGGGACATGCTCAGATGTATAACTGTTTTAAAGGACAATTCAGAAAGAAGTATCAAAAACCTTCATTCAAATCACTCCAAACTTATTGGGAGAAGTTTAGAAAATCTGAGGTTGAGAATCTAAAAAAGGCCAAATTGAAAAGAGAGAAGAGGGCAGCATTTGGGGGAGAGGAGGTTGCTTTTGAGAGACAAGGGTTGAAACCCAGGGGAAAGGAGAATTTTGGAGGGGATGTTTATTAGTCCCTCAGGTTGTGTTGCACCCTTGGACAAGGGGACAGTGGGGAAGAGGGGGTGGCCAAAGGGTCACAGGGGTCTTCACCAAGACTGGAAGTGATTCGGGGCTCTGCTGAGCTCCCTGGAGGCCCAGCTGGCCACACATGTATGGCTGAGAGTTGGAGCAGGGCCTGCCTCTGGGTGGAGCCCAGAAATTTCTGGATGGTACCCTCAGCATAGATACCAGTATTCTCATAAGTGGGGGCAGACAGGGCCTTTCAGGGAACCTGTGGCCAACAGGCATGGACAGTTGAAACAGGATAAGTAAGACAGAGGAAAGAAAGTGCCTGGAGTCTGCACCAAATAACAGATGAGGGCACTCTGAGGTGGGCCCCAGGCTTTGTTAGGACACGGGCAAGGCATGAGGATGTGTGATGAGGACAGGACATTTCACAGCCACAGGCTAATAAAGCCATGGGACATGCATTTATAGTTCCCTCATTTTCAATTTTAAACACATTTTCAACAATGAATAGCATTTCTTTTAGAATCAGGAAAAATAATTTAATGCCCCCTCTATTCTGTAGCACCTTCTTGGCTTGAACTGTCCTTATTTCTCCCTTTGAAAGCAAAGACTTTTTAAGGAACCTCACCCCCATCCTCTCCTCACATGCCTCTCACCGCTGAAATGTTCTTACGAAGATCATCAATCACTTTCTAACGTTGAACCTGACCGGCACTTTCCAGCCATTTTCTTTTTTGTCTTCTTATGTTTGTGAAGGGATAAAGAATAAAAATGTGCTAATCTGAAGCTTGCAAATATATTGTTAAAACTCAGTAGCAAGCACAGCAATGGTTTAAACTTTAGACTAACAAAGACTTTTTTAAGGGAGAAGTATTTTGTCACTAGCATTGTGACACGATAATAAAAAGACCAACTCTTATTTAGTTTTAGTCTGTGTAGACAATGCACTATCTTACTGTTGTCTGTCCCCCACCCCACTGTTGGCATGGTATTGACAAGAGATATTTGTCAAAGGGATGAATACATTTGTTGAATGGCTCTAAGACTGTCTCTTCAGTGTAACTACTCTCCTAAATTCCAGACTTGTTTTTCTTTGGGTATCTTCACTCTGCTGTCCCAGAGGAACCTCAACTCTGTGGTTTTGCTTTTTTTTTTTTTTTTACCCTGCCCTACATTGGTGAATGGCACCTAATTTCACTGAGTGCCTCAAGCTAGAAACTTGAGATTCCTGTCTCCCCATTCCTCCCAACCAGACACAAAACAATTTTTCTACCTCCTACACATTCCTGGACTGTGTTCTCCACCTACCCATTCTTGCTAACCTGGGCTAATTCAGCACTTGATCATTCTGTCCAGGACCAGTATGACAGTTCAGTCTCTCTGACTTTTGTCTTTCCTTGCTCTAATCTCCCTGAACTTTCCTAAACCTCCTCATCTTTAAAAAAAAGGATATGAATCTCTACTGCAAAGGATTATTGTGAGAATTAAATAGCATATATGAAGTGCCTAGTATAGTGTCTGACCCACAGCAGATGTTCAAAAATAATGTTAGTTTTCCTTCCTGAAATATTTTTTGATATTCTACTGCTTACAAACTGAATATTTTGAGAGAAAGGAATTGTATTTTAAGACTGAATTAATGAACCACAATTTTGTATGCATAAAAAGCCAAATTATGCAGGTAATTTCAGTTGTATAAATGTGAACTAATTCAAAGTTTTCCCAAACTCATTTTTATTATCAGCAACAAACATTTACCAATCACTACTTGGCACACACATAAAATAAGTTATGGACATGCTGACTCAGGTATACAGAAATACAAGAAAACATCTATGCTGTCAAGGACTTTATAATTCCACAAACACATGTAACTCATAGTGATACACAGTGATAAATCTATGTTAAATAAATGCCACAGTCATCCACAAAAGAGAGAGAGACAGAGAGAGAGAAGGAAGGAGGGAGGGAGGGAGAGAGAGAATCCACAAAATTGATGCAATCAGAATATTTGAGGAGGAGAAAAACAAAGAAGTGTCTTAAAGGAAAGCTATGCAGCTATACTTAGGTAAGAAAAGGAGAGGTGTACATTTTCGATACCAAAAAAAAAGTGTGAGATAGGAATGCTAATAGGACATACGACCCAGCTTGAAAAGGGTACAGAATTCATGAAATAACGTGAGTGAAATTTGGAAAGAAGAATGAGACCAATGAGCAGATGGAATTAAATGCCAACACAAGGGCCTTTCTTTGACAGTAATGAAGCATCAGTAAAGAAGCTATGACAGCCTCCTATCTGGCTGACCCTACATTTGGTCGTTCCTTTCTATAATCCATCTTCCACGTAGCTGTCATTGTGACCTTTACAAAACCTAAATGTGACTATGTCATGTCCTTGTTTTAATTCTCTTTCATGGTTCTTCAGATAAGATATACAAATGGACAATAACCACATGAAAAGCTGTTCAACATCACTAATCATTAGGGAAATGCAAATCAAAACCACAATGAGATACCACCTTATAACCATTAGGATGGCTACTATCAAAAAAACAGAAAGCAACAAACATTGAGGAGGATGTGGATAAACGGAAGCCTTCTGCACTGTTAATGGGAATGTAAAATGGTGCAGCCACTATGAAAAACAGTATGGCAGTTCCTCAAAAACTTAGAAACAGAACCACCATGCGATCCAGCAATTCCACTTCTGGGAATGTAGACAGTCCTCAACTTACGATGGTTCGACTTACGATTTTTAGATTTTACAATGATGTGAAAGCAATGCACATTTAGTATGCTTCTCAACTTACAATGGGATTATGTCTAAATAAACTCATCCTAAATTGAAAATATCAAAACACACTTTCGACTTAATGATATTTTCAATTTATGATAGATTTATCCAGACATAACCTCATCATAAGGTGAGGAACATCTGTATAAACAAAACAACTGAAAGCAGGGTCTTGAAGAGCTATTTACAAACCCATATTCGTAGTAGCACATTCACAATAGCCAAAACGTGGAAGTAGTCCAAGTGTCCATCAGTGGATAAATGCATAAACAAAATGTGGCACATCCATACAATGGAATATTATTCACCCTTAAAAAGGGAGGAAATTCTGACACATGCTACAACATGGATGAAACTTGATGACATTATGCCAAGTGCAATAAGCCACTCACAAAAAGACAAATACTATATGATTCCACTCATTTGAGGTACCTAGAGCAGTTAGAATCACAGAGACAGAAAGTAGAATGGTAGGTGCCAGAGACTAGGGGAAGGGGAGAGTGGGAAGTTGTTTAATGGATAGAGTTTCAATTTTGCAAGATGAAAAGAGATCAGGAGATTGCTTGTACAACAATGTAAATGTACCTCAGACTACTGAATTATACACTTAAAAAGGGTTAAGATGGTAAATTTTATGTTATATGTATTTTGCCATAATTAAAAATGAAATTCAAAGTAAGTTCTCTTTCATGGGCTTCCACAAACAGGATAAATTTTAAACACTCTATGGAAGGAGCAGCAAGCATAACCAAAAGCTTTAGGTTATGTCTGGGTTCCAGGAAAAAAAAAAAGTCAAAAATTGTTTCATTTTCAAACATGTCCTGCAATGAGGAAATACAGAGTAGAATGACTCATAATAAGAAAATCACAAACTTAGGTTTTTTTATAATCTTGGAATGCAATGCTCCTTTAAGAAACATTTAGTAAAATTACTGTTTACATCAACTGGTGTAATTTTTGAACCATCATTAATTTTCACAATAACCATTGTTTTATGACGTATGTAATTAATTCAAACAATGTTACACAAGCATTTGGAACTAGGGAATCTTAAAGCATCTTAATGTGTGTAGCAACAAAGTAAATTAAAAAGTTTATTAGCATCAGGAGGATTCTTATCTTCTCCCTGCATGTCAAAAGCTTGACAGAAGTTTTCAATCCAATTGGCACACATTTTACTGATTAAAAGCTAATTTCCATTTTTAAAGGGCAAAGCCATATTTCTGATCCTGTTTTCTTCAAAAGAAGAGCATGGATGTTTTGCTTTCAGTTTCTCCTCAGCATAATCTCTCATGACCAGCAGCACTGACCAATCCTTGGATCTTGTATTCCAGAATACCAGATTATGTGCTTCCCAAGGGACCTGTGCATGTTTGTAAAATATCCCTGATTGATTTTTATTCACGTTTTTGCTGGTTTATGTATCTTCTCCAGAAGAATATAAGCCAGGAACAGGCAGAAACTGTCTTCTTGATGTCTGTATATGCAGAACTAACACAGGACTTGTCACTCAGGAGGTATTCAATAATGTAAATTTAGCATAATTGAACTAATAAATTTAGCAATAAACGGGGTGTTAAGGAAGCTATGTTTTAGAAACATTAATCTGGCCAAAATGTGTAGGATGAATCAGAGGTGGTGCATTAGTTTCCTAGGGCTGCTGAAACAAACTCCCACAAACTAGGTGGCTTTAAACAACACAAATTTATTCTCTTAAAGTTCTGGAGATCAGAAATCCAAAATCAATTACACTGGCCTCAAACCAAGGTGTCAGCAAGGCTGGGCTCCCTCCAGAGGCTCCAGGGGAGAATTGTGTCCTCTTTTCCAGAGCTGCATTCCTGGCATTACTCAGGTTTATGTGCCTTCCCCCATCTTCGAATCTCTCTCTTTCTCTCTCCCCCGTCCCCCTCAGTCCATCACATGCCTTCTCTCTTCTGTGTGTGGCTAAATCTCCCCCTGCCTCTCTCTTATAAGGACCCTTGTAATTACACTTAGGGCCCACCAGGATAACCCAGAATAAGATCTTTACCTCATCACATCTGCATAGTCCCTATTACGGTATAAGGTAACATCCACGGGTTCCAGGGATTAGGACCTGGCTGTCCTCAGCAACCTTTAGTCAGCCCACCACAGGCGGGTAGAGCAGCAACAGATCAGTTAGGGAACTACTACAGTACTGACAATTACTGAACTCAATTTCATGGCAGAAGAAAAGTAAAGCAAAAGACATGAGGTGTGCCCTGAAAGAAGTGACAGAATATGGTGAATAATTAGATGTAGGGAGAAAGTAAGAAAAAGAAAGAAAAGATGAGCCCAAGGCTTGGTACCCAGGGAAGGGTTGGTGCTCGGAACAATATAAACAACAAAAAGGAAAACTGAGTTGAAAGGGAGGGAAGGAAGAGAGATTTTAGTTTTAAACACACTAAGTTTGAGTAGTGGGCAGAATATTTATATAAACATGATTTGTAGGAAGCAAGATATGGGAACTAGAACTGGGAATAAAATCAGAAATAGAGACTGAGAAGGGGGAGTCAGGACATAAGGAAAGAGGGCTCCCTGAGAGAGAGAGAAAGCCACAGGTTGAATCTTACAATAACCCACTGTTAGGGCTGCAAAACAAGGTGAGGAAGGAGAGAGAAAGGACACAGACAGAGAGGAAAGGTGAGGACATCGTCCAGAGTCCCTGAAGCAGCAGGGGGAAGAGAGTTTAAACTAGGAACGCATTACCTGTGGCACCAGAAGCAAGGCAACAGACAGGGTATTGAGCATTGGGAATGAAGAAAGCCTATTTGAATTTGCTGATTATGGGGGATTGGTGTCAAGGGAAGAGTTCCAGTAGGGGAGAGGGTATAGGAAAATGGATTGCACAGGACTGAGTGTGTAAGTGCTAATGAAAGGAAACAATGAACCTAAACCCAAGTTTGGCGCTAAATAGCAAAAGCAAGAAAAATACAGGACAGCAAGATAGCTAAATATGAAAGCATAATCAATGCTATGATCTGAATGTTTGTGCCCCCCTAAAATTCGTATGTTGAAAACTAATCCCTGATGTGATAGTATTAAGAGGTGGGGCCTTGGAGAGATGATCACAAGGTTAGGGCCCTCATGAATGGAATCAGTGTCCTTATAAAAGAGGCCCAAATGATCTCCTTGGCCCCATCATGATAAACAAATCTGCTGACACCTTGATCTTGGGCTTCCTAGTCTCCACAACTGTGAGAAATAAATTTCTATTAGTTACAAGCTGCCCAGCATAAGGTATTTTTGTGATAGCAGCCAGAATAGACTAAGACACAAGGGGAGTTTTTATCTACCAAGAAGGGGAGTTCTGAGATTGTTTATAGGGAGGTAGATATTGCAGAAAGAAAGCAGAATGTGGATATATATAAAGAAGCAAACCGAGAAGGGAAGAGTAAGATTACAAGCAGAAGGCATAGCCCCGAAAGATTTCTTCTCCTGTAGAAGCACCAGGGCGTCCAGTAGATGGAGGGCACATTTGATGACCTTTGGGTCCCAATTATGAAGTCATCCTAACATCACAATATCCCTCTCACTTGCTGTTTAGGTACATGGTTCATATGCAGGCCTCTGATTTTCTTTTGACTGTGACACCCACGTCCTTCAGACTGGACAAAAAGGAAGCAGTCTCTGCCTGGGATCCCAATTCACACGTGGCCACTCCTGCCTCCTCTGCAGAGTAAAACGTCCCTGACTGTGCACGCTGCCTGCCTGGGTCAGAGCACTCCTCCCTACCTGGCTTCCTTCCTTCAACTTGACATTTTGTCACAACCTAACATATCTGCCAGATGCCTCCCACTTAACTGGACTTTAGTCTTGGATTTCACAGTTAGGCTTACTAGATATCACATGACTTCCATGTCCCACCTTGACACTCTAAGCCCTTTAAGAGTTCATCATTCTAACCCAATTTCAATTTTGTTTGAGCCTAGCACACAATTGGCACATCGTGAACCATGAAGCGATAATAAGGGTAAAGCTGAGTATTAAATCAGGCAGAAAACTAACAACCAAGTGACTTTAGACATGTATCTGGATGTGATGACATACATTTGGTTCCTGTCACTGGGACATCACCAGGGTAGAAGTGTTCATCTGCAAAATTGACAAACAGATCTCATAGGACCCATATAAAACCAAGTTTCTTAATTAATAGACTCATAAAATATCTGCTTGCACAGTAGGGCAAGTTTAACTGCTCATGAGAGGATGCCATTTGGAGGACAACAACCTCAAATAGACCATGATAGAAGAGAGAGAAGGGATTTTAAAGGGTCCATCTCAATAAACAGCAAACACTGTAAGGCTCACAAATCTGCCTGCAGAGAAAGAACTATTCCCAGTGTGAACTGTGATCCTCTCCCTTCATGCTGAAATACACTTACTCTTTCAAGTTCTCTGCCTTTCAAACAAAAGGCAGAATTAAACCTTTTGAGGTTGCCCTATGTTATCTATGATTAGCCTAGCTTGGTGCTGAATAACCTATTTATCTGTAGCTTTTAATCAGCTACACAAATAACAAAAAGATGAACATAAAACACACACACACACTCACCTCTTATCAGAATGGAGGGATGCAGAAACATACAGGCTAGAATAAATTAGAGCAAAATGAGTTCAAGACGCAATAAGCCTGAGGAATAAATTTCCCAGACACACTATGGAATGTGTTTGTCATAAAAAATATGAGGACTCTGTCCTGATCCCCTCTTGCAGCAGGCAGATATTTCTGCCCCTCCAGCTAGGCACGGCCTGGGGCAGCGGGTGGATGAGAGTCTCCGAAGGCTCAGAGCAGCCTCTGTCCCCTTGGAAAAGGCAGCTCCATGCTCCTCACTCCTCGCTCCTCGTGTTCTCTTTGGTTTTTTTTTTACCTCCAAGCAGGAGCCTGCTGAGGGTGTGGAGGGATGGAATAGCCTAAAGAAGACAAGCCTCTCCAGTAAATTTTACCTCAATGTAAACATGGCTTTCATTTTTTGAAGAGAAAACACTATGTAGGCAATTAATTTTTTTCTATCATTGTTCTGATCATTTTCATCAGTCTCATTTGCTGTTGAGATACAATTTCTCAGTAACCATCTCTGCCTATTAGTATACATAATAGTATTAGGCAAACACAAACAGGCATGGGAAAGAGGAAATAATACACCAGGGCAGGACCTGAGCTTCACAACATAAGAGGTCGTCTAAAAATTTTCCGTGTTCCCTAGCCAGAGTAAAAGAGAGTGGTTTACCAGGCGATGCCGATGTGCTAAACACCGGGGCACAGAGAACTATTGTGTCTTTAATCTGGTGTTGATACTATCTCAGAAAGGAAGGATAGTACTAGGACTCAAGTAAATAATATAAAGACTGTGCTCTGTGATTCTTAATTCTAACTCTGCCAGCTGATGCTCTGAAATACAATGCAAACGAGAGCACAATGGCCAGCTTCTTCCATCTTCTCTGTGGATAAGAGCCTCAACTGTACTTTCATAAGACAGTTCAATTTCCAATGTCAGTTTTATAATCTGTTAATGGATAGAGTGTTGCTGCTGACAATAACTCTAACTTTTGTAAAAGATATAAACTGTGCATTGCGTGGAAGCCAAATGACTAAAGACAAGACACTTCTCCCAATCTGTTTTTACAAAATTCTGTTCAGCGTCTTATCACTTAGACAGCATAAGCACATTGCGGAGCAATATTTCTGTGCTTTTTTTTAATAGCTCACTGTGCTTAGCACAAAGCAGATGCTCAATTAAAATGAAACAGTAAAATTAAACGAGCTCTAATATCTAAAAAAAATAGTATCAATGCATATGGATAAATTGAATTATATATTTGAAAGTTTATGATGTCTCAGGGCAGTTAATCTTGTTATTGCGGGAAATACAAAATCAGGACCAATAATTGATTATCAAAGAGAACTGAGCTACAACAGAAAAGGTGTTCTCCTGAAGTGATGACCTCCATGTTCAGAATGATATTCAAGAAAAAGCTTGAAAAGATGTCAAATGTCAGAACCAAATGGCTAACAACTTAAGCCAAGCACTCTGTTAGGGGCTTTAAATACACCATATCTAGCTCTTATAACAACTCATAAATGTAGAAATTATTCTGGCTTTACAACTAGGAAACTGAGATTCAGAGGTTAAGCAGCTTAGCCAAGGCCACACAACTCACAGAGAATAGCAGAAAAACCATAAGGGAAGTCTGCAAAATTTCAGAGGCATAAGAACCATACAGCCCCGGCTGTTCTTATCGGTCTCACCAGGATTGGGTACTTGAGATTAAACCAAAGCAGGACATTAAATCCATCTACTGCTACATACTGACACTAGGCCAAGAGTTAGTAAATCTATAAAGGAAAGTTGAAAACACAAGTGGCAAACCCAGCATTCACACCCGGATCCCTCAGACTCCAAAATCCAAGGTCTTCTCAATGTAGTGAGTGGCTGTAAGAACATCTCATCCTTCAATTTCCTGATGACTCCAAGATTCAATTTTGAGATTATCTTCCAAGATTAAAAAATGTATAACATTTCTCAAAAAAAGTAGAGGAAAGTGGCAAAATTTTAAAAAACCATAACACTTAAAATCTATAACTAGAATTGTAAAAGTTACTGCAATTGCATTATTTTTTTATTTCAAAATATTAAGGGGGTAAAATGTTTTAGGCTACATGGATCACTTTTGTAATGCTTGAGTCCCAGCTAAAGGTGTGCCCATTACCCAAATAGTGTTCATAGTACCTGTTAGGTAAGTTTTTGCCCCTCCCCTCCTCCCCTCTCCCCCCTCTGGTTAATTTCCAATGGGTTTTACTTCCCTCTGTGCACATGTGTGCTCGTCAGTTAGCTCCAATTTAATAGTGAGTACATGTGGTGTTTGTTTTTCCATTCTTGAGACACTTCACTTAGGAGAATGGTCTCTAGTTCCATCCAGATTGTTGCAAAAGATATTAATTCATCTTTTTTATGGATGAGTATACTCCATGGTATACATATACCACATTTTATTAATCCATTGATGAATTGGTGGGCACTTGGGTTGATTCCACATCTTTGCAATTGTGAATTGTGCTCCATTACGTTTTGTGAACAGATAACTCTGTCTCCCGTAGGAGTCTGATGCAGCTCAAATCTGAAGCAACAGAGCTTATTTTATTGTACTCCTATCAGTCCAGCATTGTTTTCTATTTACCATGTTTTCAAATTAAATGGAAAAAATACCAAGGAAGTAATATTGGTTGTGTTTACAAACTTAAACCCACTTTTAATAATGATTTTACTAATAATATTACCAGATTCCCTTTCCCTGGACCAGTAGAGTACAGTAAAATCAACTTGGGTTGCATCAGGCCTCAGCTACTCTCTTGAGACAGCTCAGGGGACAGAAAGGCTTCAATAGCAATTTTTTTTTAACTGATTCTGCTTTTTCAAGATGAAAGGATTTATTTTAATACTAAAAAGAAGTAATTTACAGATTAACATTTGATTTTACCATAATAACATAAGCCACTTAGCTTTTCTTAAGGACCTTCCTAATACGTAGAAAATGCCTTAATCTGTTCTAATTCTACTCAAATCTATCCACAGAGTTTTCAGGTAATCCTTGTATAGAAAATAAGATGGCATCACCTTACACCTCCTGCTTCAAACACCACAGAAACCTGGAAATTAACTTTTTGGAGCCATGGCCCTCTGTGAAAGTCTAATGAAGGTTATGGATCTTGTCCCCACAAAAATGTACATAACACACATACACAAAGTCTGGCAAAAGTTTCTTTACACTGTATCAGAAATTTTTCTTCACACAGATGAGGAAAACACTCTTGAGCTGAGTTTCCACTTTCTGACAACTAGCATAGGCTGCTGTCTCCATCCTCTCCCCCAAAAATCCAACATGGAGAAACTATAGAAATAGAATATATACATCCGACGTTATACCCGTGTAAGTCATATAAGTGTGGATTTTTTTCTAAGTGCAACAGGCAGCCAATAAATGGTATGAGTAGAGGACAGATGGCTCTCTGTTGGAAGTCAACATTTGACTAAAACCCTACATCCACTGTCTTCCTCTACTCCAAGCTAACGTACCATTTTCAGGGCACATGATGTCATTGAGATCTCTAATGCATATATATTTTCTTGTTTGATAATACAAAACTTTCAGATGGGGCAAATCTAACTGCTAGTAAAGTTTTATTTTTTACAAATAAAGTCTCACAAAATTTAATAAAAATGAATCAAATAATCCAACAATAATTTCATAATGGACCTAGACAGCCTGCTTCTTTAAGTTCATTAGCTTCATATTTCCACTAGAAATATTAAATATATATAAATACACATAGAGGTCATCATACTGCATTTTCAGACTTTATGTTGTCACAAAAAGGAAATTCTTGTTCCCCTGTAAGTATTTCTAAGATCAATTCTATTAAAATAGCAATAATCATTACACCTACGTGTAATAGAGCAACATACCTGTTTGTGGGCTCACAGGTGCCACATTAAAGCTACTTTCTGTTTTCTTATATATGGTTTTAAAGGAAGGAATTCACTCAATTTGTTTATCCTTGTTCTGGTGCAAAAATATCACGGGGTTCTCATTTGGTGTCTATTCTCTCCAATCCTCTGATTTGCCTCATGAGATTTAAAACCATTTAGTATCTGCCACATCAACACTAAAAGAACCTTGAAAAGTCCTGTGGGACCAGATTCTTGATCATGGGTCATGTGACAAAGCTTTCTGCACCTCGGAAGGGATGGGGCTTGATAAACTGTCAAATATCATCCAACTCCACAGTACCACAAGGCCTTGGCCTTTCATTGTAAAATATAATATAACACATAAAGTTACAATAGGGGAAAGGAATAAAAGCATGAAAGTGCTATAATATTCTTAAATAATTGCTCTTGTTCTGATCAATTATTCATACTACTTTACTATGTTTCTATTAGAAGATACACTTTGCCTTTCAGTGTACTAAAAGAGGAAGAAAAATAGTAATTAGACATTATAAAGGACAATCATCTCTGTTTTTAAAAAGAGCAAAGTGTGACCCCAGCCATAGGAAAGCAGTGGTCAAAACAAAAACAAAGATCTGGATCATCAGAAACCTCTTTGACCAATTCAAGCTAAGACAAGAGTATCTGTCACTGCTTAAACTTTAAAAGAAAAGAAAGAAATCTCACCAGCAGAGGGCTGAGAAACCAGTGGAGGTAGAATCTGATTATTATTTAATATAACTGTAAGTATAGAATAAAAGGGACTTAATTGGAAAATGCTTTTGCCGTAACTTCATCTCTTACAAGGCTCGTTGCTTTATAAAAAGGAACAAGTAATTAACTGTGTACTGGCAAAAAGGACATTGAAGTCTGCCTGATTTCTGGCCTGAATATTCTAAAATTTTACCTTAGACCAAAAGAAATTAAGCCATAAATCATAATATTTAATCTTAATATCAAATGTGTAAACAAACCATCAAGAAAAAAGTATATAGTTTGTAATAACAGCCCTAAAGATTACAACTTAAATATGAGTTGTCCATAAAGAAAAATATTTAAAGCAACTTTAATAGGTGAAACTTCTTTTCAGTACTAGATATAAAAGGAAATAGTAATACAAGGACACTTCATTCTAAAAGAACTCAATTCCTGTATTTTTAAAAAGCATTTAATATATTTTGATAGTAACTCAATCTAAACATGTGGATAAATTCCATATGTACATTTTTCCCACCTTAGAAGCAGTTTGTTTCACAGGCTGAATTTCTAAGAAAAACAAACATCAACAGTCACTTTAAAATATTTTGAGAGAAGCTCTGAATCAATTACTGAATCAATTAACATATTCTTACTACAGATACTTGTAAGATACTTAACCTGATAAGCAAATAATCAAAATAATAATTAAGAAGCAAAATAACAGAAATGGAAAAGCAGAGATATTTTAAAGAGAGAAATTAAAAGTAAATATTTTAGAAACACTCTAGAGTAGCATTTGTATTGTTATATTTCCAAGAGCATTATAGGTCTAGGTTCTAAGGCCAGTTCTCAAGAAGTTCATTATATATTCTTAGCAATTTTGACCAAAATTAAAATGAGCTATTCCCAGGAGGATGACAGTGTCTCAAGGAGGACCTCATTGTCCAAATGGCCAAATCTCTTCCTGCCACGGTTACCGGCTATTGATGGACTTCTCCACTCACTGTGCTTTCGGAAATAGAATACAACACTATGCTTTAAAATAAGCACACTTAAAAAAATAAGACATACTATTAATTAACATTTTATTTAAGCAAAGACATACAATTAGGGTGATCTTTAAAGAATTTAGAATGCCTAAAGATAATTTGTTTGCCCAAAGATAATTCGTTTGCCCAATTTCTGAAAAGTTGGAAGGGTTGAATTTTGTCTGTCTATATACAAAAAATAAAATGAAGTATATGTCTGTTTTTAATAAATAACTAGATTCCGTAAGAAAATTGTTTTCAAACTGTGATTATCAGAGTCCCAGGTCTCTGAGGAGGTAAGGATGGCACCATCGCAGATGAGAGAGGTGGGGATGCTGAGGGCACAGTCTTCCTTCTTGCTTCACTACATCCCAAATTTATCTGTTTTCTGCACTGGGATCCCACATAAAATTTTATCTGACAATGGAGTTATACTTTAGAAAAAAGGCAGCTTTTAAGGAAATTACATGAAAGTCATAGGTGGCCAGGTGATAATTTTCTAGGATAAAGAGAATTAAAGTGATAACAAAAGAAGAAATGAAGAAATGGAAAGGATCAGCACAAAAATGGGAACCTAAAAAAGGGACAGAGGGAAGCAGGGTAAGTATACAATGGCTAATCATGTTCAGACCTTCATCAGTTTAAAAATTTAAAAATTTAAAAATTTACTAGTTGAGTTATGCAATCCCTTGTTTCCATGACTCTTAACCCAGAGTACACATAATTGATATACAGTTGTGACAGTTAATTTTATGTGTCAACTTGACTGGGTTAAGAGATGCCCAGATAGCTGGCAAAATATTGTTTCTAGGTATGTCTGTGAGGTTGTTTCCAGAAAAGATTAGCATTTTAATCAGTAGACTGAGTAAAGAAGATCTGCCCTCACCAATGTGGGCAGGCATCATCCAATCCATCAAGGGCTTGAATAGAATGAAGGCCAAGGAAGGGTGAATTCTCTTTCTCTGTCTCTTCTTGAGCTGGGACATTCATCTTCTACTGCCCTCAGACATTAGAACTCCTGGTTCTTGAGTCTTTGGACTCAAACTGGGAATTACAGCATCAGCTCCCCTGGTTCTCAGGCCTTCAGACTTGGACTGAATTATACTACTGACTTTCCTGGTTCTCCAGCTTGAAGACAGCAGATTGTGGGACTTTTCAGCCTCTATAATCATGTGAAGCAATTACCAATTCCCATATAAATAAATAAATACATATTCTATTGGTTCTGTTTCTCTGGAGAACCCTAAAACAACAGCCATGTGCTTGCCAGGGTGTACATAAAGCCATAGGATAAATAAGTGTCAGCCAATATTATTATTATTATTCCTGGAGCTCTAATCTTATTTAATACTATCTAGTTATATTAAAACAAACTTGGATATATTATTGAATGAATTGAAAGTTCAGTAAATTTCAAGATAAAACACCAATCTTCTTGAAAATTATATACTTGCCAAGGGCCACTGTGAACCCAAGCCCCCAAAGGTGTGCATTTGCTCTTCACCACTACTTGGAGTAGTCACTGAAGAGCACTAAATTGTAGTAAAACCCTATGATAACATGCCCCATCATGACGCTAACTGATTGGCTATTAGTTCCCAACCCCTATTCTCAAAAGAGGTGGGCTGATGTTTTCATCTTCTGCAGTAGGGAGGGGAAAGAGAGGAAAGAAAGAAATGAATGCTCAGTATGCATGTGTTTGTAATAATCAGTCTATTTCTATACAGCTGATAGTAAAAAAGAAGGTTTTCTCCTGTTTTTTCATACAGCAACTAGTAGGCTGACCAAAGATTGTTTTTTATTGTCCATGCAATCATGAGCCTCTGCATTTTATGCAACTGAATTTTTTTGGACCTTATTTATAGCATTACAGCAGGGTTTACTGCACTTAATCTCCCTGGAACTTTTATTGGCCAAGACAGCAACCTGTCTATATCATAGTTATCTTGTCTATAAAATGAAAACTTGAGCACCTTAGGAATGATGATTTTGATACAAAAATGCTTCCCTTCCCCTCATGACCACGGCAGACATGATCCTGGGTATAGTCTTGGAGCCTTTGTCCTCACTGTTTGCCAAGAAACCAAATCCAATCAACTTGGGATGAGTTATAAATTATATTTGCCATCTTTGGACTAGATTTTTTCCATGTATTCTGCAAGCTCTAAGTTTTATGAGTGACATACTGAACAGGAGTCATAAATACATAGCTCTTCTTAGAAAAGCCAATGCAAGCTGTATGACTTACATAGACTTTCTTTGGCCAATGCCATGTGCAGGGAGGGATGCCAACCAGTCACCCTGGCCACAACTAAGGTAGAATGCATAAATTGAAAGTAATTGTCTACAACAGCAGTCTCCAACCTTTTTGGCACCAGGGACCGGTTTCATGGAAGATAATTTTTCCATGGACTGGGGTGAGGGGATGGCTTCGGGATGATTCAAGCGCATCACATTTATTGTGCAGTCAAACCTCTCTGCTAATGATAATCTCTATTTGCAGCCACTCCCAAGTACTAGCATCACCACCTCAGCTCCACCCCAGATCATCAGGTGTTAGATTCTCATAAGGAGCTACAACCTAGATCCCTCACATGCAGAGTTTACAGTGGGGTTCGTGCTCCTCTGAGAATCTAATGCTGCTGCTGATCTGACAGGAGGCAGAGCTCAGGCGGTGATGAGAGCGATGAGGAGCAGCTGTTAATACAGATGAAACTTCACTCATTCACCCGCCACACACCTCCTGCTGTGTGGCTGGGTTCCTAATAGGCCACAGACTGCTACAGGTCTGCAGCCCAGGGGTTGGGGACCACAGATCCACAAGATGAAAACAAGGAAAGCCAACCCCCCCTGAGACTTCCCTCTTGGTCATTGAATCTTCTCTTTGGGGAATTATGAGCAGGAGGCACATGCAGAAAAAGTTTGTCAACTTAAGATCAAGCTAGATCCCGTAGGATTTTTTTAAAACTGAGCTATCATTCCACTACTCCAGAAGGCTCCTCTATAATCTAGTCAAGAAAAAGAACCTGGCACCAAAATAACAGGGGCATGGAGGTCAGAAAAGGTTAAGTAACCTTCCCAAAGTTACACAACTTAAGAATGAAGAAAAGCACTGGCTTCTAGTGGTTTCTCACTTCGTGACACGTGCAAAGAGGGCACAGTTTGGATTAGAAGACTGGAGTTTAAAGTTGTGCTTTTCCTCTACAATTATCTTAAGCAAACCTCTTCACCCACATCTCTTCATTCATACTCTATCTGGTGGAGGATTGATAATGGCTCTCTCAAATATTTGTTGTGAGGGTTAGAATTTAGCTGTGTAAAGCAGCACCTAGCATAGTCCCTGACATATGCTCAGCATTTTAAGTGTTTTAGCCATTCGTAGTGAATCAGTCAAGTAACACATGCAGGTGTTGTAAGGGAGAAGGAGAAGCGAAAAATTAACTTTGAGATTGATCGAATGAGGGACTTTGGGGATGGTAATGCTGCTAACCAAGACAGAAAACATTAATTTCCATTGCATAGCAACATATCTCAAAGGAAAATTATATTAAGTGAACAATCAGAGAACAGAAATTGTTAAGCTTCAAGAGACTTCAGGAAATCATCCATCCATGTCTCTGCCTTATGTAGGTAAACAATTCAGAACAAATGCTTGCCTCTTTTCTTCTTTAAGGTCACTGGGAAAAGAAAATAAGTAGCATCCCCATACATTCCATTTCAGTGTTTGATCCCTTTAAAGTCCTGAAGATTTTCATTAGATCCACTGCGATCTTTCCTGCCTTAGTGTAAGCCCTTTTCATCTTATTCTGTCCTTTGCTGATAGAAAACTTGTTCAGTTTTATGGAAATAAAACTCCTCCTAGATCGTAGTTATACTTTGCCATCTCTTCCAAAAGCAACCCAATCTCTGTTATTTCTGTTTTTTCCATAGCATCATTTTCCAGCTCATTAATCATCATTTTCATCCTTTCTTGAAACATCTTCCTTTTTGCTGCATTTTTAAGATATGACAATAATGCAAATTATTTTATTACCTTGGAAAATCAACTTTCTCATCATTTAACTTATTGAATTCTCTTCCTCTTCCCCATTCAAACATAGCAAAACAATTATTTAACGCTGACGTTTTACTCCGTGGGAAGCTTGAATTTTGAATAATTAGCTGTTAAATTACCCATGTGCAAAAAAACCAGAAAATGTTTGAGAACAGGTTTTTAAATTTCTCCCTCAGATTATTTACATTCTAATAATAATAACACTTACGTTCTATTAAGAATAAGACAGCAAAACCACGCTGAAGACATTACAGTGCATAAAGATATGGTGCTAAAATTAAATTCTTGTTTTAGATCTGGGGTATTTGTAATAACCTCACTTTTTTTTTTTTTACTGTTTCTTAAGAAGTAAACACTGAATTGAATATACAGAATTTTAAAAATTAAGGCTAAAAATATTGACCTGCTGATTGACAGTTGCTACCGTTAGACGTGACAGTCAGACTGCATGAAGTGGAAAGAGGTACTTAGTATTGTCCCCGTAACACAGAGGGCAAGATCCCTGAAACAATGTCAACAGCCTTCACATCACTACAGAGGGGCTGTGAATAGAGGGATAAAATCTCTTTCAGGTGTAGTTGGGCACCGAAAGGAACGCATGATACTTGACAACTGTGCTCCCCAAAGGCCCACTAAAAGAAAATGGACTAAAGAAACTCAGCTGTTTCTCAGAACAAGCTTAATTAAAGTTTCTCCCAAAGTCTGGTCTTATGGGGCGGGGTTAAAAAATGAAGAGTGAAGTTTTTATATAATCCGAAACCTGTTTCTTTCCTCAGTCTTTCACCTGGGGCTAAAAAAGAAAAAAGAGAAATTGTTTTCTTATATCTTCCTCTCTCTGCTTCTTGCAAACATAGTTCTCATTAAATCTTTTTGTTCCCCAAAAAAACCTCTTGCCTTGACTGATGGCTTTTGCTTAAGGTTTAGTCTATGTTTTTTCCTCATAACTGAATGGCATTGTGTCCATATTCCCTGCTATGCTACAGTAAATCACACGTCCCTGCACCTCCGTAATGCAGTTAAAGGCTATCAGAATTATCTCAGAGGCGACAGGTTTCCCTTATCTAAGGATGATAGAACTGTCCCTGGTGAAGAAAACACCTTGTAACTGTTTGTAAAGATCCCTCTGCAGTATTCAAATAGTTCTGACTAAAGAAAAAAATAAGAAGAACTCAGCCCTTTTAAAGAAAAAGAAACAGCTAGAAATCATTAGTGAAGCCAGGCTCTAAAACTGCAGAGTTTGGTAATTTAGTGATCTATGGGTGTGTCAAGCAAAGAACTCTCCCAAGAGATCTGAGCTTCTGAGGAGCTGGGTAGACTGCTGAGTCAACTATGGCCTCTGGAATATATCCAAGATGCTCTCCTAATTGGAGGCCAAAGTTGTTTACAAAGGAGATGGTACTTTGGGGAAAGGTGTTTGTTTGTTGTTTGACTTTTCACTAAGATAAACAAAAAGCTTAAAGCAGAGGCTTTCTGAGTGTCTTTCTGAGCTGCACCCACCCACACCTACTGTAGTGAAGCCTACTTTCCCACAGCCTTCAACGGCCCTCAAATAAGGAAATAAGCACACTGGGCAAACAGTGAGGCCATCAGGTTTCTGACTTTTCTCTTTTTGATTTCTTCCCTTCCCCTTCTTCTTAAGCTCTTTGGAGTATCCAGTGAATGCTTTGCCTATCTTCTCTGCAGTCAGATTCAGAAAGAACTAATATCAATTATTTTAAACTTTCAATCACCATACTGTTTTTACATTAGTATGAAATGAATATCCTGGGTGACCACTTCTAGACACTTATATTTTCAAAATTCTTTGATACATAAATATACATTGAAAGCTTTTGGTTTCAGGAACCAAAAGCTATTCCCTGAATTCTTGCTGTATTTCTAATACTGAATTCTCTGCATAAGAAGACAGAAGGGACACTGACTCCTAAGAACATGAAGCTGGCCAACAGCCTAACTGGGGTTCATAAGGACCTATTTCCCAGTGCATACATTCCTCAAAGGCAAGGGCAATTATGTAATCACTCATCTTGTATTTCCAATTGTAAGAAGTAAGCCTCTGAACCTTTTGAAAGAATTCCCTTGTAAAATTAATTTTATTGAGGGATGGCAAATATCACTTACCTTAGACTCACTACTAAGCTGATCTTTCTTGTATTTGTTTAGCTCAGATGTGTCTCTATTGAGAAAGCCTAAGATATATTTGTCTTATAACTAGAATAAAAATTAAATTTTTATTCACTGAGCATTCCCCAAGGTACCATGGCACAGCAGAAACTCAACAGATCCACCAGATAGGGTCTCTCTACTCCAGGGTAGCAATTATCAACTATTTCACCACTAGGGGCTTCTTGTCATTTCCTCCCATAGACCTTACAATTTGAAAGATTTTGTCTACAAAGGATGTGCATATTAAGTAATAATTCATTTTCCCTTTTCATTAATCTAACAAATACAGCTGCCAATAATCAGAACTCTGGATAGATTGAGATAAATATGTTATAACAATGGAGTAATATAATCCCTGCCAAAAGCAAAGAAGCTTGACATTTTAATTAGTCTTTGCAACATTGTTGACAATAAACATATAATTCCTCCAAGATTTTTCAAAATTTTTTTTTTCAGAAAAAGCCCATAGATTTTCATTCCATCCTGTGGACCACCCAGTTAAGGATAGAGACCAAGGGCTCTCTCTCCCTCTCTTATATTCTTTATCCCCCAGAATTTCTCTCTTATCTAGTGCTGGATTCTAAAATACCAATGAAACATATTTGCCCATCAAGCTATTAGTGTCTTACCCACTGCGTTCCCCATTTTATGTTCTGATTCTTGTTTCCCAGTGAAGTATTCACTTGGGCTCCTAGTATGGTAACACACAACCGCCCCTACCCTGCTCCCAGCTTGGCCCCAGCTGTGCCCCATGCTTTTAAACTACCCTCACAGAGAGTGACATCTATGAACCAGCCTTGCAGGTAGGTGGCTCTGCCAAGAATGCCCAAGCAATTCAGTTTGGTTGGAATACATCTTTGAAATATAAAGCTTTGTTAATTCAGTGGGGGAAATACAGTTGCTCCCGAGAATAAAATGGTTGGTTTAAGGATTTTTTCCCCTTCATTTTCTCTTTTACTTATTTGGGGGCAGAAGGGAAGAATATTATATTAGCAGAACATCAGTTAATTAATTGCACCCTGTACGTTTCAAATGGTTTAACCTGAGCTTGTGTACTTAAAATCTGACAGTCACCACACAAAGAGGGAGTAGATAAATGTAGTCCCCCGCCCGCCCTCCTAGAATCTCTAAATACCAAAAAAAAAAAAAGTATTTTCTTCTCTCTTCTCTCTTCTCCTATACCATGACAAGCATTTATAGTACAGATTTAGCCTGTATATGGTACTTTCTTTAAAATGCTGTTGTTTATCATAAAATATTGTTTTATTTTATGTTTGACCACATTGTGGGACTAGGATGTTTGACCACATTGAAGTGACATCCAACATATCCACTGCCTGAAATCTGCTCTTAGAATTGCCTCACTCTTTTAACCAGGAATACCCATTTCAGAGACAATTCTATTTGCTGCTTTAAGTGAAAAGGTTCTCAAATGATATGCCCATAATTATCTGCATGCCATCCATTAACATTTTCTCTTTAAAATACATTAGTCGCTTTAGCTAGACCTTTGCCTCCCCTCTTCTTGGACACCCATTTGCCTGGGATCCACGAGAGAAAAAGTTCACTCTCCACTGGGCCATTCTGTACCTCCCTAATGCCTGTCAGACCACCGGAATCTCCTTCACCAACAAGCCAAAGAGGCTGGCGCACACATGTCCCTCACCCGGGCTATATGCAAGTCCCATAGAAATAGGAAATGAAAGACAAAACAAATGAAGTATTAACACTTACATGATTCAAAGGAATACAAAGGTTCTGCCAAGCTTTAGAGAAAAAATGCCCAGCGTCAGCACATCTTCATCAAGACAAGGTTCTTTTCCAATGTTCAATATCCGTTACTTCAGTTCTCAAAAGCCTATAAATCTCAGGAGATGTCATTTGTGGTAAACTCTAGCCAATACTTTAAAGTAATTGTATAAAGGTTTGATGACACTGAGTCTCCCCTCCAAGACTTTTACACAGATTCATAACAGCAGGCCATGACAGGTAGCAGATTTGTTGCCTCTCCTGACAGAATAGTATGGCACCAAGAGGCCATTTTTCTTGGGCAACTCCTGAGCTAAGCACTTATGTGTAGGTTGCCTGCTGTCTGTGCTGCTCAGCAGAGAGCAGGGACTAGACTCCACTGTCAGTTTCTGCTGTCTTAGTCACCCTTATTGATCAGGTATAGTCACACCACTATTTGCCTAAGCTTCCCACCCCCTGTTGGGGAAAACTGAAGCAAGTCAAAAGCTCCTGGCTGTATCAGAACATTGACTTCATGTCAAAGCTTCCTACCCATGTCAATATATAGCTTCTCCTGGAGGTCTCTCTGTCAGACTCTGTTAGATTCCTGACCTACTGTTTACTAATGACCTCTACAACCATCCAGGGAATATTTTCTTACACAGATCCTTGTCTTTTGTGTCATAAAATCCTACCTGCTCACCTGGTTCCAGGCCCCATGACCTCCAAGGCCCTGCAGTGACATCTTGTTCTTCCTGGTCTAGGCCTCTCTGATTCGCCACCCACAGGAGCCCAGAACAACATGGAGAATCCCACCCTTCCCTGGACAGTTAATGCCACATGTCCTCTGCTCTAAGAAATAACATAATTCCTAACCCCCACGGTTAACTGGAATGATTCAAATTTTTTGCCAAGCAGTATAATTAAGTCTATATCTGTTCCCCTCCAAATTAGAAGTTTCTTTAGGTAAGAAACGATGTGTTTTTTAGCCATCTTCACCTGGAAGTACCCTTTTTGTAGTAAGCCCATTCAAGGAATGTTGGTTGAATTTAACTGAAACAAATATTTCTGTTTTTAATTATTTAAAAAACTGTTTAGTCCAGTTGGAGCTGTTTCTGTGTGAAGGAATTTGGGTGATTGAGTACACAGGTTCCCTGTGTGTGTGTGTGTGCAGACCAGGGTGGGGAAGCCAGAGGGAAGATCATCCACCTCCGGCAGACCACTTCCAAGCCCCACAGGCCTCCCCTCACATCCATGCCTCCTTCCCCACCCCTTATGAGAATCTCGGCATGAGAGACATTACTGAAGGCAGCATGCTGTGCTTGTGCACATTAAAAGAGAGAAAACAGAAAGGGTCTGAGAACCACTCATCCACTGATGGATGATCTTAAAGAGCTTGCAGCAATAACTATGTACCAGGAAATGTGATGTTGGGTGACAATGGGATTTATCACCAGCCTGTGAATGTTCCACCTGAAATGGAATGAAATGGGGCAGGTCGTGAAGAACTAAGAAGCACAATATAACCCAATGTGAAAAGCAAGGAGCCCTGGCAGCCAGTCACTGCAGCCAGCAGGCAAGGCTGCAGGAAAAGGTGCTTTTTAAGGAATCATAAACTAAGTGGGAAGATCTCTACAGGGGTGATGCTGATATTATCTGCCTTAACTGTACACAAACAAAAAATGAAATATTGGGACCCACCCCCTAATACATAGAAAGAAAACAACTCTTTGAGGACATGGAAAGACCAGTTCAGTGAGTGTGATCTGCCTTCCAACATGCATCCTAAAGACCTGCAGAGTAAACCAAGGTTTCTCTGCCTTATACTAACTCCCTAAAGCCCTCTAAACCTCAGGGGACAGAGATCACTTCCTGTAGGATCTTTTCTAACATGTACATACACATACTCACGCCATACCTACACTGCTTTACACCATAGTCTGGACCAGAAGTCCCCCTTCTGTGCTCCCATAGCCTCCTATCAACACCTGTAGTTACCTGGAGGTTACCTGTCTGTTTCTCCCATGGACCATGAGGCAAGTGAACGTACAATATGCTTTTGCTTTTATATATTTAAGACCTATCTAGGAATATATATTTGGCCCTCAATAAATGTTTATTGGCCCAAAGAAAGATCTTGGGAAATGTGACAAAAGACAGTCTCATATCAGGTAAATACAATATTCTCTTTTCTCCATCCCCCAGTAACCCATACACACTAAGCTCATATATCTTGACCCTCCCATTCAAGTAAGCTACATCTTAAATTAGCACACAGCCTTGGGGGTTAACAGGTCACCATATCTGGATCAAGGGCCACAGTCAATCTCAAGTGGCTGGTCATTTTTCATTTCTATCATATTCCTAAATTCTTTAAGCAAGTGGGATCCCAGCAGCCCTGCTCTATCAAAGCTGTAGACATTCCTGAGTATGTTTGAGCGTCTACAGGATACATGGTTTGGGCCTCATGCTGGCACCAAAGATTAGAAACAGTAACCTTGGCATTAATCATGTTTGCTATTTAACAGGAAGAGAAAAAATAATAGGGTCCCTGGAAACATTGCATAGTGTTCTGGGAGATTACCTGCTTTTAGAGACTGTAACATCCAACTCAAAGATGGGAAGGGTGGGAACAAGAAGAGTAAAAATGCCATTTCTCAATAAAGGAACCAGGAGCAAGTAACTGATTTTAGGTCCAGGGCAAAAAAAAAATAATAAAGGAGAGCCTGGGACATCTTGTGCCAGAAAGCAAGCAAATGCTCAAAGAATAATAAATTTATGTTAAAAGGACACAGGAGCCAATTTAAAGGAGCTTCCACTGACCAGATTTTGGAAACGTGAGTATCAGAAAGAATAATGATAATAATTGATTGAAAAGCACTGAAAAACATAAGATCTTACGTGACATCAGTAGTGAAAGCAACAAAGAAAGGGGGGAGGCAGGGAGGAAGTGAGGGAAAAGAGGACGAGGGAAGAAAGGGAAGGAGGGTGGAAGAAAGGAAGGGAGGAAGGAAGAAGCAAATAGTCTGAACTCTGGAGGTGATGATTATGCCACACTTCTGAAAATTTATAATAAAAAGGAAAGAACTAAACATTTGCCCTGATTTTAGAGAAAAAATATTTTTTGATAATGGAAACTACCGCAGAAGAATGCCCACTCATAAATGTAGATAGAATGAAAGAATTGAAAAGTCACCATTTTATAAACCTTAATAAAATAGTTGACTCAGAGATTATCAACACATGTTAAACCATAATGGAAAAAATATTTGAGGAATAGGCTATCCTCACAATGCCAAAGGACTACACCAGAAATTACTAACTAAAACAATAATGCACCCTTACAAAGAAAAGATCTGGCAGTCCACACCTTAACTAAGAGATTGAACTTAGCATCACTGATAGTGGGACAACCTGATCTTACAAGACTCCTAATGTCATACAACATGTGTACCTTAGGTGAGAAACACAGCATCAGTTAAAAAATATTATTGCCAAAAATATTTAACCTAAATATGCTCAAGCTTCTAGATGTAACTTCCAGTTTTACAATAAATGCAGAATTGGAGGAACGAGCTAAATAACAACACAAAGAACCAATAAACAAACCCAGGTTGGTATGTTCTACAAGACGATTGCACTGATTTCTTCTAAAACAATCAATATTAGAAAAAAATGTGGTAAACTAATCTAGATTAAAAGATACTGCAGAAACTATAGATTGTAAAAGGAGAAATAAAATTATCTAGATTTATAGATAACACGATTGCCTATACATAATTCCAAGAAATCTACCAAAAAAATCTTATAATAAGTGAGATCAGCAAGGTCACAGGATACAAAATCAACACACAAAAATCAATCACATTTCTATATACTAACTATGAATATATAGAAACTGAAATTTAAAACATAACATTATTCACAATTATTCCAAAGAAAATGAAATACTTAGGAAATGAAAACAAAGGATCTATACACTGAAAATTTAAAAATATGGAAAATTTAAAAATAAGGAAAGAAATTGAAGAAAACCTAAATAAAGGGAGAGACATACCATGTTCATGGATGGTAACATTCACCATAGTATGGATGTCAATTCTTCCCAAATTGGTTTATAATGCAATTCCTATCAAAATCCCAGCAAGGTTATTTTACAGACATAGACAAGCTTATTCTAAAATTCATATGGAAAGGCACAGGTCCTAGAACAGCTAAAATAATCTTGACGAAAAATAATAAAATGGGAGGAATCATTCTACCTGATTTCAAGACTGATTATATAGCTACATAATAAGTGGTATTGGTGGAGGGATAGACACATAGATCAATAGAACAGAAGAGAGAAAGTAGAAATAGACCCACACAAATGTACTTAACTGATTTTTGATAAAAGTGTAAAACCTATTCAATGGAACAAAGATAGCCTTTTCAACAAATGGTGCTGGAGCAATTGAACATTGGCAAAAAATTTAACCTTGACCTAAACCTCAAACCTTATACAAAAATAACTTAGAATGGATCATTAACTTAAACATAAATATTGTACAACTTTTAGAAAAAAATAGCAGAAAATAGTCCAGATTTAAGACTACAAAGAGTTCTTAGACTTGACACAAAAAGCATAGCCCATAAAAGGAAAAATTGATAAATTGGACTTCAACAAATTTAAAACTTTTTCACTGTGAAAGCCCAGGGGAAATGGATAAAAAGACAAGCTACACAGTGGGAGAAAATATTTGCAAACCACATATCTGACAAAGGACTAGTATCCAGAACGTATAAAGAACTCTCAAAACTTAGCAGTTTAAAAAAAATACATTAAAAAATCGGCAAAAGACATGAATAGACATTTCACTAGAGAGGATATCTAGATGGCAGATGAAAAGATGCTTAATATCATCAGCCATCAGTGAAATGCAAATTAAAACTACAATGAGCTGCCACTATACACCAATGAGAATGGCTAAACTAAAAAATAGTTAACTCCAAATGCTGGTGATGATGTAGAGAAACTGTATAATTCACATACTGCTGGCAGAAATACAGCCACTATAGAACAGAGCTTAGCAACTTCTGAACAAACTAAACATGCACCTATCATAGGACCCAGCAATTACACTCTTGGGTATTTATCCCAGAGAAATGAAAATTTATGTTCACACAAACACTTGCACACAAATGTTCATAGCAGCTTTATTTGTAATACCAAAAACTAAGATCATCCCAGATGTCCATCAACAAGTGAATGGTTAATAAATTATGGTGCATACACACCATGGAATACAATTCAGCAATAAAAAGAAACAAATTATTGATTAATACAACCACTTGGATGAATCTCTAGGGAATTATGCTGAGTGAAAAAAAAAATCAATCCCAAAAGATGACATTCTGTATAATTACATTGTATAACATTGTTGAGATGATAAAATTTCAGAAACAACGGACAGATTAGTGGTTGCCAGGGGTTAGGGATGGGACAGGAACGGGGAATAGGAGGGATATGGATGTGGTTATCAAAGAGCACTAAGAGAGATCCTTTGGTGTTGGAACTGTTCAGTATCTTGACTGTGGTAGTAGGTACATGAACCTACTAAGGTGATAAAAATTATATAGAACTTACACACACATATTATAAAACTGGGCAAATCTGAATAAGATCAGTGCATTATATCAATGTCAACAACCCAGTTGTAATAGTATATTATGGTTGTGTAAAACATTACAATTGGGGGAAACTGGGCAAAGTATACAAGGATCTCTATTATATTTCACAAGTGCATGTGAACTTACAACTATTTTGATGAGAGACAGAGAGAGAGAGAAAGAGAAAGAGATACAGCAACATATTGCAACACATCACCTTGTTTGGATTCTGTTGATTTTAAGCTATAAAAGAAACTTTAGAGCAATTGGGAAAATTTGAATATGGACAGGATGTCAGTTCATATTATGTAATGATTGTTAATTCTTTTAGATGATAATGGTGTTGTGGTTATATAGGAAAAAGTTTCCCGTTTTAAAAGATACATGGTGAAATATTTTGAGATGAAGTCCACGAGTCAGTAATTTCCTTTCACGTGTGTGTGTGTGCTTATATATATGCATGTAGGTATATGTACATAAGCATATGTATATTTAATATTATTCATTTAAAATTTTTGTATTTTTAAGTATTCATAATAAAAGTTTGATAAAAGTTGAAAATATTATTGAAATAATTATGGCCTAAAGAAATAATCAGAGATGGGGTTAAAGATTGACATACCATTATTGTGTTCAGTATTATTTATAACAGAAAAAAAAATAGAAACTAGTGGAATGTAAAGTAAGTAGACTGTGGACTCCATAGAGGAAGGGACTTTTCCTTGGTCACTGAAGTAACCCCAGCACCCAGAACAGTGCCTGGCACAAAGTAGCCATTCAGTAAACATTAACTGAAGAACTGAACAAGTACATAACATTGAGGAGATAAATCAATTTATAGTGCTATAATGAAATATTAGCAAACACTTTAAATCTGCCTTTCAAGAATATATAATGACATGGGGAAATTACCAACTTAAAATAGCTTATGAAGTCCTATCTAATCCCAAACATTAAAGGTAAGTTAAGCGACTGATAGACAAATGGACAAGCAGTATAAGTTGTTAAAAGCAGCTATTCCTTGGTGTGAGGTTATGGATGGTTTGGGTTTCTTGTTATATTTTGTTATATTTTCTAAGTTGCCTAAAAAAGCTTCATGTTACTTTCTTAAATCAGAAATAAAACATGAATAAAAATGTTTTATAAACTTTGATGTCTAGTAGGTGGGGTTTGGAGTCTTGATTCTTCTTTAACCACCTACATGGAATACCCTCATACCTATGTAGCCCTGAGTTGGGCGCAAAAATTTTTCCCCCATACTATGTTGATTTGCATCTAAAAGCTAAGCTTCCACATTAACTCCCTACCTAACACTCCAGTTCTGATATCCCTGTCCCAGGACCCAAACCACAAATAACTGAAAGTCCCTGTACCTTGCTATGTCCCTCTAAGCCATTCTTCCCTGAGAAAATAATCTTGCTCTCCATACCTCTTATCCCCCACCTCCACAGACAGGAGTAAGTTAGGGTTGGGGTTAGGGCCATTTTTTGGATCCCATTCCTATTGTGTCCTGCCTTACAGGATTAGTCCTCTTAGAGGCAATGATTGCTTCAACTTGCCTGAGCTCTGTATCCTTTTGACCATAGCACTAGACAGACTGGCTTCCCTTTCAGGGCCACCCTTTGTGGCTGGTTCTCTTCCCAGCCTAATTTCCTCACTAACCCGCTCCATTAAGGTTCCCAAATGGCCCAACCCAATACTTACTCTCCTTATGACACCACTTCAAGAGCTACATGGGCAGAGCCATATGCGCAAGAGCCAAAATATTTCATCTACCTCTTCATCACAGATCCTCCATTATATTTTTTTTACATAGCAACAATAAGATGGCCTTGAGAATAATGTAATATACTAAATGATTTTCATTAATCTCATGCATGTCAAATAGGACTTAGGTATAATGTCAAGTCAGCTCATCTCTCTAAGAAACATGAGGCACTGTCAATTACGTAGTAAATTTGGATTATCTTTCATTGATCTCTTTGAGTAACTCAAGCCAAGGGGAAGTTTTAGGAGATAATTAAAATTCATCAGAGCTAAAGGATGATGATTTACAAATGAAACTTAAAGTTCTATACAGTAATTATTTAGCATGACAAGAAATAGACACAGAGAAAATAAAAGTGTTCTAAGATGAACAGAATATGGACAGAAGAATACTTGGCACTATGGAGGTGAGGAGATGCTGTTCTGTAAAAGTTTATAAAAATGAGTAAACATTAGCTTATAATGAGTTTCAGTGATAAAGTGTTGACTAAAGTTATATTTATTGCCCTTTCAGACATTATCAGGAAGGC
This sequence comes from Daubentonia madagascariensis, assembly GCA_023783475.1. Taxonomy (NCBI): domain Eukaryota; kingdom Metazoa; phylum Chordata; class Mammalia; order Primates; family Daubentoniidae; genus Daubentonia; species Daubentonia madagascariensis. The sequence continues at coordinate 18,547,213 of JAKFHU010001569.1, forward strand.
TTTTCCTAAGATTAAGTGGAAATCAAAGGTGACAAGCCATTATCTGTTACATAAGGTTCCAGGGCCATTTTGGAAGAGAGAAGGGAAGAATATTAGTAAGACAGATTAAGTATAAAGTTATTAAGTTCCTGTCAATATATACAAGATTGTGTGATAAGCAAACCCTAAGTCTCAAACTAATATTATTTTTTTAGAATGTCATTTGCTATCAGAGACAGGCAGAATAATCAGCTTTTTATCCTTGCAAACCCCTGTTAAGAAACTTAACTATTCACTCACCTTGAGACAGCACACATTTAAAACAAGGAGCTAGTTCTTCCTTGCTTACCAGAAATGGGGTGTCCCTGAGAGCAAATGAGAGGGTTCTGGTCCAAAACTCCCTTAAGAGCTCCTCTTGTGCTTAACTCTCCATCCTGCTGCAACATCAGAGGGAGGCTGCAGATGTACCGTCACGTAGATTGCAGCATAAGTTCATTCTTTCAGTGCCAGACCCACAGTATTAGGAACAGTACACTTCACCTATACCCTGACTAGTATCTCTTTCGACAAAACCATTATTGTACGTGAACTTGCATAATTCACTTCCAATTGACATGGAAAGGAAGAATTGATTATATTGAAAAGCAAATCATTTATTTACTCCAGCTACCAAGATATTAATTGTTTCCAAACAGATGAAAGAGTCATGTTTTCTTACTGATAAGGTAAGGAAGTAAAGGACTAGTTCTGTGCAAGTGAAAAAGCCCACCTTATCACTTTGTCTTCAGCTGCCTCTGTGATGATAATTCTCCATGGGAGCAATGAGGTAGGACAATATTTCATTGTGTGGGACTGTACCTTTCAGGACATTTAGCATCCCTGTCCCCACCAACTAAATGCTAGAATTTCTCCCAGGCATGACATCCTAAAAGCCCTTGGACATGTCTGAATGGCCCCTAGGGGGTGCTACTGACCCCATTTGAGAACCACTGATGAATAATTAGGCTTATTTCAGATATCATAGACCCAGGAGTTGGGCTCCTTGCTTCGTTTTTAAATAAAAAACAAAGTTATTTCAAAATACAATTAGAAGCTAGATCAAGTATAAAAAGCAAAGCAAATTTAAAATATACATAAATACTTTACAATGAATTGCTAAAGTTCAACAAATCTAAATTTATTGATTTCTTTTCCTTCCTTTAAGAGAAAGCTGCAATCATTCACCTAGAGATTGATTTTTTTCACCCAAAGGTTGTCTCAGGCTTTTTATGCAAACTCTTGTCCCAGGTGACTAGTGACAGTAGTTGAATGGCTACACGGGGAAGACCAGAAGTGTCAGATGAGACTTAGTTCACCATAAGAGAGGATTAAGCACCAACTGAGGACAGAAGCGAAAAAGTGATAGACTGTAGAACTGCATAAGGAAAAGCAGTTCAGTTCTACAGCTTGCTACCTAGAACATTCTGCCCCTAGATGTTTTCACTTCTAGCATTTACTAGCCATTCCCATCTTACATACCTGGAGAGGTAGTGTATCCCATGAGCTACAGAGCCAGCCTCCCTGGGTTCAAATTCTAGCTTTGCCAATTACTTGCTGAGCATTCTTGGACAAGTAATCTAACATCTCTGAGCCTCACTTCCCTCATCTATGAAATGAGAGCATTAAGAGTAAGTAATGGTATAATAGTACTGAAAATTACATGAGTTAATGTGTGTCAAGTACATAGAACAGTGACTAAGTCATTGTGAGCACTTAATAAACACTAACTATTATAATGGGATGATGGTTAGAGTTTTTACTGAGACAACAGGATGGAGAAGATATGAAATTCCAAGTGAGATATTAGATCAAAATACCAATATTTTAAGAAGGCTTGAGAAATAATTTCACAGCTGAAAATATAAAATAGTCAATAGAAGATTTTGGGGACAAGAGGGGTTGTAAGGAGATTCTCTTTGGAGAAAGATGTGCTGTGAACCCCATCCCTCCCTATTGGGGAATGGAGTACCCCTTCACTGTCAGCCTTAGGTCTACTGGGAGATCTTCATATGCAACCCTTAGATAGGTACATAGTTGACAAGGCCTGATTCCTACCTAGGAAATCTGAAAGCAAAAGATGAACTGCACCAAGTCCTTGGGTGGCAGAGCCAGAACTGAGCTAATGAGTTAGCTTTACCTTACTTTCTCAGAGTTTATCGGGCAAAAGTTGCCCGAGGACTACAAGTGGGCCTTGCAGGAGACAGAGTTAGGAAATGAGGGGCAGAGCTCTTCAGCAAAAGATAAATGTGCATCGCTTAGAGCTGGAGTCAGAAGAGTCCAGCAAGAAACCTCTGAAGTGAAGGGCCATAACAGCACTGCACCCAGAGACGGTCAGCTTTTTTTTTTTTTTCCCACACTTATTGCAGTAAGAACACTTAACATGAGATCTACCATCTTAACAAATTTTTAAGTGTACATTATTGTTGACTATAAATAAAATGTTGTATAGCTGATCTCTAGAGTTTATTTATCTTACCTAACTGAAACCCATTGATTAGTAACTCCCCATCCTCTCCCAGCCCCTGGAAACCACCATTCTCCTCTTTGATTCTATTAAGTTTACTATTTTAGAAACCACATATAAGTGTAATCATGCAGGATTTGTCTTTCTGTGACTCACTTATTTCACTTAGCATAATGTCCTCTAGGTTCATCCATGTTGTCACATATGGCAGGATTTTCTTCTTTATTTAAGGCTGAATAGTATTCTACTGTAAATATGGTGGGCTTTAATCATCTACCAGCAGCAACAAAAAGCCAGGCAGTCTTGTAAGACCTGCCCTATAACTTTATCTCTTCTGCTGACTCCACTCTTACCTCCTTTGACCCACGCTGAGAACAAAACAATAGCCATGCATGGTGAAGGAGATAAATCTTTATTCATTTTATTCTTATTTCTCTTTAGAAAGAGAGAAAAAGACAACCACCACCACCACTATGCCACTTCCCAGAAGGCCTGGCATGCAGAAAAGATAAATAAACATTGAGGATGGATTTGAATGAATATTTAAGGCCAGGTTAATATCTAGGAGTAAATATTCTAATTACAGAAATGAGACTATGTTTGTGACATTACCTAAGACAGTACAGAAAAGCCATTCAACCTGCCCAAGTATCTAGAATCAAGGAAAGATCACTCTCACAAAATACAATTTTTTAAAAATAGTAATGACAAAAACAAATTTGCATTTTGATTACTTCATGAGTCATGCTTATTCACAATATCTCTTACACTATTTTTATTATTCCCAGACCACCCAATCTAAATTAGTCAGTGTGATATGATAGTCACTGTCTATCCTATCATTATTTCCTTCATAGCAATGATCCAAGATGACACTATCTTATGTATTCATTTGCTAGCTTCTTTAGAGTCTTTCACTCTACACTAGAATGTAGGCTCCTTGATAGTGGGCACTTTGCCTATCTGGTCCTCTGCTGTATCACAGCACCTAGAACATAACCAGATACAGCATGGACACTCAATAATTATTTCTTCAATGAACGAATCCTGATTGTGTGATTAACCTCAGTGCTATTTCAATCCACCTCATTGCTTCAATTACATTTTTGTATCTAATGGTTATAAGCTTATCATCCAAAATCTGAAGACCCAAAAGCCCTTTATTAAACAATAAAAGGATCAGACAACAAGCAGAACTTATTGCTGCATAAAACACAAGATGGGAGAGAGAAATGGGGAGTAGGTTCTTTGATGAAAAAAAGAGAGCCTAAAGTTTCAAAAAAAATTAGGTGGAGGGTCTGTATCATAAATAAGGCAGACCGAGTACTGTGGTCAATGCATTCAGATGCTGAGCTCTCTACCTCCCCCGTCAACTTCCACCTAGCTTTCACCAACAGGTCAATCCCATCATGCGCCACCATTGTAGTAGCGCCTAAATCCAGGATTCTCCACACACTCAATCAATCATACACAAACACTCACAAGCCAAATAAAAACACAGCTTCTCCCAAGGTGTCTTCCATGAAGCACTGATTAGAACAAATATAAGTTTCTCTTCCATAATGGAAACTTGTCTCCTAGGTTTTAATTTCTCAAGGAAAAAGAGCCAGCCTTATTCATAGACATAAGGGTACAGTATATTTTGCTTCTATCTTGAAGGATAAACTGTGATAGGAATTGCCCTCCGACTATAAACAAATCAGAAAAAAATACATGAAACAATGTTTTAGACATTGGACAACAGGAATCTCAGGACTGTGATGGTTCAAAGAAGTGAACCCTACGATGCCCCAGCTTATTGTCTGGTGGCAGAGGCCACAGCTCAGGGAGAGGAACCAAAACAGAGATGCACGGTCTCACTAAGTTGAGGACGCAGAGATCGGAGTACAGGAAGGCCAAGGTGGCTAGAATTTGCAGAACAGAGAATGGGAGAGGAGGATGATACACAGTAAAAGAGAGAGCTCTAAATATCTGAAGAGGAGTTCCTTCAAGTCTTTGGTTGAGTACATATTAGTGCATACATGAGATGAAAACTCCTGAGCTGAGAAAAGAGCCACCAAAAAACAGTTGGCTAAACAATTCTGAAGCTCACACAGGTCTGAGAATGATTTATGATCCCACCAAACAAAGTGTAATACATGGGGCATTGGTTAAAGGTCTAAGAAGGATTATGACTTAGTCATTGGGCTAAATTAATTCCATAATAGAGGTTGCTCTGATGCTCCCTTAACAAAGCTTAAAAGCAAGACTTAGAAAGGATAAAACTTATCTGTGAGTTTCTGAACTACACCCCAGGACAAAATCCAACACTTTTTAAAGAAATATGACAAAACCTACCACCCAACAATGCAAAATTCACAATATCCAGCATCTGATAAAAATTTACAGGCAGATAAGGAATCAGAAAAATTTAACCCAAATCTCAGGTAGAAATCAATTTCTAGAAATAGGTCCAGAAATAACACAAGGATGGAACTAGTAAATAAAGACTCTAAAATATCTATTACAAATCCTATAAATATATCAACATGACAAAAGGATAAATGAAAGATATAGGAAGACACAAATGGAACTTCTAAAGATTAAAAACACAATAACTGAAATACAAATATATCAGGTGGGATTGCCAGCAGATTAGTGTAAAAGAAAAATCAGTGAACTTGAAGGTAGAGCAAAAAAACCAAAAATCAAAAATGAAACATGAAGAGAAAAACTGAAAAAAACCAATGTTCTGTGAACTGTGAGACAATATTAAATAGTCTAATGTGTAATTGGAGTTCCAGAAAAGGGGTGAGGAGCAGAAAAAAATATATAAAGAAATAGTGACCAATTTTTTCCCAAATTTAATGAAAACTATAATTCACAGATCCAAGAAGCTTGATAAATCCAAATGAAAAGAAATTTTTTAAAAAAGCAAAGCCTCATCATATTTAAATGGCTTAAAACTAGTGCTAAAGACAGATTTTTAAAAGCATCCAGACAAAAAAATGGGGAATAAAGATAAAAATGACAGCAGATAGCTCATAAAAAAGCATGAAAATCAGAAGACAGTGGAAAGAGATCTCTAAAGTGCTTTTAAAAAAAGGTAAACCCAAAGTTCTATAAGCAATAAAAACATCACCCAAAAATGAAAGTGAGCTAAAGACTCAGACCAAGAAAATTTGAGATCGTTCATGGCATCAGACTCGTACAGCAAGTGATGTTAAAGGAAGTTCTTTCATCAGAGAAAAGGAAAATGAGAGTAGCTGGAAATGTGGAGCTAAACTAAGGAAAGAAGAGCAACAGAAAGGGTAAATAAAAAAGGGTAAATATCTGGGTAAGGAATTCAACCTAGGGGACAGCCACTTTCAATAATGGGGAACTAATGAATTTGGACCAACACCCACCCCTTCAGTTCAGTCTTCAAACAGAAGACAGGAAGGATGATCTCAAAATCATGGCTTTCCTCAGTTCTTAAGATAAGTGTTTTTACTCTGAACTTCAAGCCCATACATGGCTTGACTCTTGCCTCCCTCTTCGCCCTTATTCCGCTCCCCTTCGCGCTCTGTGCCCAAATCACACCAGCCTTCTTTCAGTTCTATCACCATAACAAGTTCCTTGTATGAATGTTGACACCAAAAAAGTATAAAAAGACATTTTTGAAGAAATTTGGGGAGTTCTGATTAAAGGCATGGTATTAGATGGTACCAAAGAATTACCATTAATTTTACTGGGTGTGATAATAACTCTGTGGTTACATGAGTATACCTATGTTCTTTACAGCTGTATGTAGGAGTAAATGACACGATTTCTAGAATTAGCTTTAAAATATTTGGGCAAAGGAAATAAAGGGATATAATAAACAAAAGTGGAAGAACCAGCATAATTTTTTCAATCTGGGTGGTGAGTTTACATTTACTTATTATCTTTTCTCTTCTGGGTATGTTTAAAGTTTTTCAGAATAAAAACATCTTAAAACAAATATGAAACAATAGCTAAAAAAGAAAGGCTAGCTGCAAAGAATAAGACAGATTAGCATAAAACTTTTCATTAGAAACATTAGATGCTAGAGAGAAAAAGTAATTTTAAATATAAAATAATAATTATTTTATGAACTTATTAATGAAATAAGAGAAAAAATGATTAAATTTTCAGACATCCAAAGACATTGAAAACCTACCTCTCACGTATTATTTGGGGGGTTGGGGTGCGGGGGAGTTATTTAGTAAAGCACAAAAGCATTCAGAAAAGAATAGGACAGGACATAAGATTCAAGGAAAAACAAAAGAAATAAGGAACTGTAGACAAAACAAAAAGCTGTATAAGAACCCAGAGTTCAAGTAGGAAAGCAACCAAACTATGTCACAATTTTGGTCATCTGATGCACTTAAGGAATGGGAGTTAATTTGTCCTTAATGCTGGGAACATTTTCCCTGAAGAGACTTAGGTTTAGTTCTTAGGTTTAATCACAGTTCTCAGTTTTGGCAGCGAATCAGGTTTATGTAATTACAATATTATAAATTTGGGGTTTTTTTTATTTTTAAAGTCACTAGACAAAGCATGGAAGGCTTAATTATAGTTCCAGAAAACAATGAAAATGTGATTATTGTTAAAAATGTAAACAGTACACCTGATGGAAGTTGAAGGATTATGAGGAACAATGTAGAAGTGAGTTAGCAGTGTTAATTTCATTTTAATAATGGGGAAAGAAACAATATCATCTAAAGTGATGGATCAAGAAACAGAAGTTCAAGTGTATTATGTGAGATTATAAATGCAATACATACACATATGCACACACATAACAGTTTGGATAAGAAAAGAAGAAAAGGAAAGGATAATATAAAAGTTACACACGATCTAAATTTCTTTTCTTTTATATTGGCAAGTCAGTAGATAATATTTAAATTTGGTAAATCAATAAATGTCAATATATACATATAATTTGGTGTTATAGAGGTAACTTCAAATAATCCAAAACAGGACTGGGGTGTGAGAATGAGCATTGGACGGTGTGGTAAAAGACTTTTAAATTTGATTTTCATCTTCCTGCACTGCTTGAATTTTTATTACTATGAACACATATTACTTTTATAATTATATTTTTTTAAACCTAAGGTCCAATCGCTAAATAAAGACCTTGTTGTATGAAATAAAAAAGGATGTAAATCACAAAACTGAAAGGCTCTCCACATGAAAAAAGAATAGGAAAATGACATCAATGCTACATGTACAAGAAACAAAAATAAGGTAACCTATAAAATGTTTATTAAATTAAAATATTCAAAGAGATGAAAATAAAAATCAAAGAAAATAATCTCTGCATATGGATCTTCATTGAAACAATAAATTTTACAAAGAGTAATAAATGCTGAAAATAAGACAGCCAAACAGGATTTTAATTTCATAATTGATGAAAATGTGAAACAGCATAAGTGTTCTAAAGAACAATATGGACATCTACATTATAACAAAGTGACAAAAACAGTTTTATTCTCATATGTGAATCCTGTGGGCTTACACTCAAAAAAAGTAAGACATAATAATAAAAAACTAATATGAAGTATTTCATTTGCTGCAAAATTTCAGAAACGGCACACAGGTTTAATAAACTATGTTTTTTTAATAACCATAAAAATACACTACAATCAGCAACGATACTTATGAAAATGTGTTTAGATACGGAATCTTAGATCGAACTTAATAAAAAAATGAAAGCTTGGAGAAGTATTATGGAAAAAATTCAATACACATAACCATGAAATAAAGGTAATTTTTCTCTACTTCCTTATACAAACAGTCAGAAGAGTAATATAAATGGCAATAAAATCACCTGAATTATAATAAAACCAATAAAGCTAAAATAAATCTTTCGGGCTTCTGAAGTTGAGCAGCACCACTAATTACAGTTGTTTTAAAAATTGAAAAGAATATGGTGTTAATTTTTCTAATTTTTTAATAAAAAATAATTCACAAAACATTTTTCAAAGAACACTTTAAATGAATGGCTCTGAAATACACATATTAGCATTAAAAATTCCTTTGAAGCTGTGATCAACCTAAAACACTTCAACATGTTAATTCTATGAGGAGTTTATGTCTTCCAAGTTCCAGACACTAGCAAGGTGCAGGAAAGAAACCAAAACAAGTAAAGCATTCTAAGACATTTCTGGTAATTTCTCCGAGCAGTGAATTAGGTTGAAAAACGAATTCAGATATAATTTTTAGATGTAATGAAAATGACCACAGTTTATGAAAATCATCTATAAAAAATGAAAATTAAGGAACAAAATACAAATATAAATCGCCAAGTAGAAATAGGCCAGATTATATGAAAATGCAAAGGAAAATTCCAACCACAAAAGAGAAAAGTATCTGATGAGAGGGAAAGAGAGAGATTTCTGTTATCAAATGAATCTCAATTATTTTACCCGAATCAGAGTAAATTCAAGGATCTCTAGGACAATGGCTTAGCTAAGGTAGCCTGGAGCCTGCTCTTGCTCTGGCCCTGCCCAGTAAGTTGAATATCCTCCCACTTTGCTCAGAACTGAGCCCCTGCCTTTGAAATAAATTGAACTTTCATCTTATTTCTGTGTTTTTTCCTTAGAGTTCTTTATCTTTTCAGCTGTAAAATTGCCCATGGTCTAAATCACTCTCCATGTTATGGTACAAATAAAATTAATTCTTTCATTCATCTATCATTTACATATTCATTTGATTTTCCATTTATTCATTCAATAGATATTCTGTGAGTACTTGGCATTGTGCTAGTTTTAGGGCACATATTGGTAAAAATCGAGTCTCTGCTCCCACAGAGATAACAGATAAGAGCTAAAAGTTTGATATAAAAAGGGAAATACAAGGCTGCTTCAAAACAGGCCTTCAAATATCACATTTTGATGGCACCGTCTCCAGTGGGTTGATAGAGAAGTGATTGATGTCTAAGGAATACAGGACCCAGATTATTCATGCGGCTGATTCTAAAGTCAAAAACACAAATCAATGATTGTCCTCAGGTTGCTAAGGATAAGAATAACAGCCATGCTGCTCACACCTTTAATCAGATAAAATGCACCCACTAAAGTTTCTGAAAGTTAAACAAAGGAGGTTTTAAGATAGACACTGACATTGTTTTCTACTCAACAAAAAAAAGTTGCTTGAATATAATTACTGACATTTACTCGTAAGAAATATCTCCTCGGCTTTACAGGTTAATTAAATCTGGAATTCGATTCTTTTTCAAAACAATATACACATAGCTGAGACATAAATGATAAATTCAAAGAATATTAAAGATAGAGAAACTGACTCAGACCCAAAGGGCCAAACTGACTAACTGAAGATTACAACTCAAAACAAAAGCAGATTTAGAACTGGAACCCAGGTCTCCCAATATTCAGCATCCTGAATTTTTTATTGTTTTTAACAATATTGTGTATTTAAACATACCTCCTCTGCCAAAGGTTAATCTTATCTAAAGACAGGAGAATGAATTTATAGTTTATTTCTTACATTCCTATCTTGTCAAAAGTAAATTTCACAAAATAAGGGTCATCACTTTGTTTATCTTTATATACAAAGGTAAACAAGCAAGGAGAAAAAGCAAGACCTTTGCATCTTATAAAGAGAAATGCAATAATACATCTTCCAAAATGACAATAATTTGGATGGATACTCTCATCCACGATAATCAATTATTATGAGGGGCTTTCAGGACTGAAGTCCACATTCTGTAGGCAATACACTAAAATTTAATGTCCAGATATCTCAAAAGAGTATTTTACAGAAAGCCTTCAAGTACATGTTCATAATCACTAAATCCACAACAGAATTTTATTCCTGTAAATGTTTTTAATCTCCAACTTTACCCAAAATGTTTCTTACGATCGGCCCTTTGCACTTGAATTTACAGAGTTATTGTCTTTACTGGAACTCCTTATTGTGAAAGTCTTCAGTTCCAAGGCTTTCAGGAAAGATAATTTGCTAGAATCAAATCAAAGTGTCAGGCCAAAGATATCTAATATACTTCATTTTAAAAAGTAGAAACTGTTTACATTTTTACACATGAAATAGGAGGCCCACAATTTTCTACCTCGACAACCATCTGGGATTTATAGCTATGTCATTTAGAGAGATACACCGGAAATGCAGAAGAGAAGCAAAGAAGCACTTGCATAAATTTTAACACATCTGATGACCTAAGAGCTACCACTATTCATTCATTCATTCAACAAATATTTATTGAACACATACTATGCACCAGGCGGAATTCTAGGATGTATCTAGGGATACATCAATGAACACAACAAAAATCCCTGCTCCTGTGGAATTCCACTGGGGGTAAGGGGGAAGATAGATGATAAACAATAAATCTGGTAAGTGAGTTAACTATGTCATACGTGAGAAGATGCTACGTGTTATCAAAAAGGAAGAGTCAAGCAGGGTAAGCGGCATCAGAGTGAAGGGAGCCAGGGCAGTTTGCGGTAGCAAAGACAGTGGTCAGGACAGGTTTATGGAGACAATTAGATACCAGCGAAGACTTGAAGGAGATGAGCAGTTGAATCAAAGAGATGTCAGAGGGAAAGCATTCCAGGCAGAAACTGTCAGTGGGAGAGTACAGGGCAAGCGTGAGGGACAGCAGGTGGTCAGTATGTCTTGGGAGCAACACAGTGGAAGACAAATAAGAGAGGTGGATGAGAGACGACAGGGGCCAGATCATGCTGGATCTTGTGACTTTGGCTTTTGCTCTGAATGGGATGGGTTTTGAGGAGAGGAGTTTTCAGGAACTGACTTGCATTTAACAAGGTCACCCAGCTACTGGGTTGGAACTAATCTATAGGAGAAAAAGGAAAGCAGGAAAACAATCACTGAGGAAGCTATTCCAGTAACCCAGGTGAGAGGGGATGATGGCTTTGATGAGGCGGTTACAGTAGATTGGTAAGAAATTCTTGGATTCTGGATATAATTTGAAGATTTTTCTGAAGGATTGGGAATGTGGGATGTGAGAGAAAGAGAAAAGCCCAAGAGGACTGCAAGGTTGATAGGAGAATCAAGTTGCCATCGTCTGAGTTTGGAAAGGCTACAGGTGGAGTGGGTAGAGGGAATAGTGGCATAAAAATCAAGAGTTTGGTTTCATGCAAGCTGAGTTTGAGGCGTTTATTAGACTTCCAAGTAGAAATGCTGAGTAGGTAGTTAGATAGACAAGTATAGAATTTAGGAAAGAGTTCTGGGATGGGGTGCAAATTTAAGAGTCATTAGCATATGAATGTTATTTAAAGCCAAGAATCTAAATAAAATCACCAAGGGAATAGGTGAACAAAGAAGAGGACCAAGGTCTGAGCTCTAACACTCTCCAACGTCAAGAGGCTGGGAGAAGAGAAGGAGCAGCCAGCAGGCTGAGAGTGGAGCCAAGACCTCCCACGTGGATGAGGTGTATCAAGGAAGAGGGAGGGACCAAACGGAACATGGGCTGACCAGGAGACTTGGCAAGGTATAGGGTAGCCTTAATGAGGGCAGTTTTGATAGAGTTTGTGGAAATGGAAGCCTGATTGGAGTGGTTTAAGAATTAATGGGAAGAGAGAAATTGGAAACCATGAATTTTGCTACAAAAAAGAGTAAAGAAATATACTAGCTGATGGAGGAAGTGGAGTCAAGAGAAGATTTTATTTTGTTTAGGATAGAAAAATAACAGCATGTTTCAATGCTGGTGGAAATAGTCTAGTAAAGAGAAGGGAGAATGACATAGAGGAAAGAATAAAGAATTGCCAGAGCAATATCCTTGAGTAGACAACAAGAGATGAGATCTTGTGAACAAGTGGAACAACTAACTTTAGACAGAAGCCAAGATGCTTCATACAGGAACAGGCAAGAAAGCAGAGTGTGTGGCTGCAGGTGTTGGTAGGGAGGTAAATGGGATGTGAGCTTCTATAAATTCTCTTCTGATTGTTTCAGTCTTCTCAGTGAAATAAAAGTTTACCACCTGAGAATGAGAACAGAGAAGCAAAGCAGCGAAGGCAGGAAAGAGTCCTTCTGGGCGAGCAGGGAAGGAAGGGAACCGGGGTGTATGGCACGATGGCCTAGGAACATCAAGAATCCACTTGCAGGTTTATGCTCATGAGTCTAAAATGAGATAAGACAGCATGATTGTACGTTTTCCTCTAGAGCTTTTCAGTTGCGTAGCTGCAGTCTTGGAAAGGCAGAGAGATTCTGTTTATCCAGGGTTGTGACTTTGCCAACACCAAGTAAGAAGAAACCAGAGAGGCGCAGGGATTTTATGGTGAATTCACAAGAGGGATTATGATGATGGACCTCAAAATTGAAGCCTAAGAACTAGAATAAATCAAAAGCCATGCACATCATCTGCACTTTTGTTTTTGTCTTACCTTAGGTCTTAAAGGACAAGACCATATTTTCTACATTTTCTATAATGCTCTATAACAACCAGACCTGTATCCATGATGACTACTCAAATAATAGGAATCGATTGTCTAGTCACTTCTGGGTGTGAAAACATAGCAGGTTCTCCAATCTTCAGTGATCCTTCCAGAGATAAGCTCCACTGGATTTGACAGATGGTCTATAATTTTTATATTTGAAACACCATATGTCAAGTACCACAGTTCTATACATACTTAGCTTTGAATTTTCAGGTTTGGGTGATAATGTATTTGGTAGCACCTGTGCTTCAAAATCTGCCATCCAGAAGCTTCTATTTTCTCCTCCCCACACATTCATCACCTCAACCAGATGCTCTCAATTTCCTGCTTCCTCAGAGCACGGTCTGGCCATTCTGGGACTGAATCCCATTTAACCAGGTCTTATGTAAGAGCCCTGGTCCAGAAGCACAGAGCTGCCATCTGCCTATTCCTCTCCTTCATTTCTTAGCGATCACTTGATTCCAAACTGCTGTTACAGAAATATTTGAAGGATGAATTAATTTTCTGCAGTCTCATTGAATGCTTCATCCCTGACCCTCTCGATTATCTCACATGCAATTCAGGTTTATCTACCTACATACAACTGATGGCACTGATAACATCATTGCACTTGTGTTCTAAATCCTAAGTGCAGATGCTACTAATCTTGCTTAAAAGATATGGCAACTAAAGCACTGTGACATTCTTATCCCAGGTCACTCAATGTTGCGTGATTACACAAGCTCTAAAGTTATTCAGATTCCCACTTCAATATACTTGAGGAAATAATATTTGTAAACCTGTATCACTATAAGATATAAGCCTACAGGTTGCTAACCGGAGGACAAGTCATATTGCCAATGATTCAAATTAGAATGTACCCCCATTATAGATGCCCCGTCACTTAACTCAATTTATATTTCTTTTAGGCACAGAATCAGTGTTTCAGCAAAGGTTTTTACCTTAGTTCCCTTTGACTTCTACTTTAAAAGCTGAAATATTTTCTATTATGAATTAAAAAGTTGGACATGGATATGATGAAATCACATCAGAAATGTAGTAAATAATTTCATTGAAAGGCAAATGTTCTGCTTTGTATAGGATGACCCCAGAATGAATGATACAATAACATGAGCACAATTTTTTTTAATGTTACCAAATATACTGTGTTAGACTCTAAGGATACAGAGGCAAAGGAAATAGTACTTACCTGCCCACAAGGATTTACAGTGAAGAGGGGAAGACAAACATGTAATTCTGGTGGATTTACAAAAGCATTTCTAAGCCAGAAATCTGAAAAGATCCCCTGGACTATGAAGAGTGCATTATTGTCCATAATTTTTCTTCTAAATTAAAAAATATATATATGCTACCAAACAGAAAGTTGAAAGTAATACTTTAGTCCAGAACCAGGAGTCCTGGTAATGAACTCATTGATCTGTTGCTCTGTCTGTGGACATATAGATCCCTAGAATTAACATGAGACATGCCTCACACACCTTAATTCTTTTAACATGATATCTAAAGATATTCCTTTACAATACCGACCTAATTTTTACATTTTTCTAATTACTTCTTTCTAAGCATCTTTGCTTGTCAATGACTGTTACTATATTTTTGGCAAAAGCTACATGCATATAAATAAAACAACCAACTTCAACACATACAGTTATCAGGCATTCACAATAGTCTTTCCCATACAGAAATGTGGACATAAACTGAAGCTATCCATACAATTCAAATAGGGTTTATTTTATACAGTGAGTGGGTGGCTATCTACTTGTAAATTTTCAGGTTTCATTAAGGCTCCTCATTTTCTATCATCAACCAATTTTGACATTTTGTAAGTTGGGAAGGAAGTCATTTGACTCCACTGTGGGAGATAAAGCTTTATATGCAAATAGAGGAGCCCTTCCACTTTCAAATGGTCTTGATCCACAGTTTTGTTTAGTGGACTGGCCCAAACAATTTAATCTGATTTTTGAAAACATCTATTGCATGCCTACTGTGCATAAGACGACATAGGGGTTAGCTATGAGCCACGAAGGGAATCCATTTGGGGTGCTAATATGCTCACCAGTCCCACAGAGAGAGAATTTGAGAACAACAAGAGCTACTTCTCTAATTCCATCTGTGATTTGCACAGCAAGAACAACCTCACTGCCCCAAAACCAACTTCCTATCCTGCAGATGGATGAAAAAAAGCAGCTGAAAACTAGAATTTGGCATCTTTTTGTGATAATACATACTTTTTCAGATTGATGTTTTTGCTCAAAAAAGATAAAAGTTTTCATCTAGATTAACTCCTTGGGTGGGAAGAAATTCAGATGCCATACGAGTAGCCACAGGAAAAGAGTAACTTGAGAATACATTCAAAAATATACCAAGTGATAAATATTTGCAACTTGTCCATCTTTAAAAGTGATGTTTGAAAAGTGAAAACTCTGGCATTTTGTTTCAGTAGCCAGATTCCTAGTCTATTCATGATGAACTTACAGGAAGTTTCGAAAAGCAAGATCTGCGCAACTGTTCCTCCCACCTAACAAATTCCAGGAGAGGGCATTTAGTCATTGCAGAATGCAATAGGAGAAGTTTGTGTTTTACCACTGTTGACAAATGGATCTTATAAGCTGCCCTGTCTCCTTTGAAGCCAGCGTCTAGTAATTAACCCTTCCAACTGGCAGCATCTTTTCCACACTTCTAGTCAGGGGACATTTCACATTCCTAATAGCTGTGACTTCAGAGGTCCTCCCGCTAATGATACTTTTTGTTTCCATTCCCATTTGCTAAAATGCTTTCCTGTAATTTAGTGACCTGGGCAGGGATATTAGGAAAAGTGGAAAACAATCATTCAGAAACTCATTAAAATATCTCAGTGCAAAATAAGAGTGGCACACGTGAAGAGAATGAAAACACTGGAAAGGAATAATAAAGATTTCAGTGTCATTACAGCTGCTGTCAGTATGCCTTTAGTCAATCATAGAAAGACTCTGGAAAAAGAAAAAAAGAGTCAGCATGGAGTTTAAAAATAGTAGGAGCTACTCAAACGAAATGTGAAAATAACCTTGTATCATCCTGACCATATGCTCTACCAAGAAATAATCTTTGAAAAGAAATCCATCCTCCTCTTTATAAGTTAAAATGCTGTTGATATGAAAATTAAAATTGACTTCTGTCTTTGCTGGAAAGCATTCTGATGTAGGCTTACAAGTACAACATCCTTGGAAATGTGTCCACCTGGACTTGTAATGTAACCAGGTGAGTAATACTTCTTGAGGCAGACTACTTTCTCTAGTGAGATTAACCAGACTGAGAATGAAGAGCCAGGTTTTCATATCAGATAAACCATTTACTTGTTTTTGATCTTAGCTACCATATGGGAACTTCCATGTTCCCATCCATAAAGGGGCACTTAACTACTTAGATTGCTGGAAAGCTATTAAGAGGTAATAAATTCTTTAAAATGAAGTCAGTCATCCTTAAGATCTCAGGCCAACTGTCACGTCTTTGAAAAAGACTTCCCTGGTTACCAATCTTTGTGCAGACCCCACCCCAGCCAACTTTCACCCACAACCCACTCTTAGAACATCACCTCCTTTCTTTCATAGTATATAACAAAACTTGTAGTTATATATTTGCCTACCGTGTCCCTCTAGTATATTCTCCATGGTGGCAGAGACTATACTCTTTTTCATTGTGACATCTCACCCACACTCCCAGCACAATGTTTGGCATATTAGTAGCCTGTCAACAAATAGCAAATTAAATGATTTTTTTAAACTTAGACCAGGATAAAAGGATGCAGGTTGAGTATCCCTTATCCAAAATGGGATAAGAAGTGTTGGGGCCAGAAGTGTTTCAGATTTCAGATTTTTTTCAGATTTTGCAATATTCACATTTTACTTACTAGTGGAGCATCCCAAATCCAAAACTCTGAAATACAAAATGCCCAGGTGAGCATTTCCTTTGAGCATCATATGTCAGTGCTCAAAGAGTTTCAGATTTTGGAGGACTTTCAGATTTGGGATGCTCAACCTGTATTTAGAGTCCTGATAAATATATGATCAAAAAGCAATTCTTCTTTTCTTCTACTCTGGTTTATACCATGGATAAAATGGCCAAAATCCACCAAAACATTGCCCAAAGCCCACGGTCAACCCAACCCTGTCATTGTGGTCTCCATGCTGAGCAGTGTCACACTGGGGGATCCTGAGCAGGCACTGCCTGTCCTACCATCCTTCAGGACTCACTATTTATTATTTTCCTTATAAAAAATCAAAGCT
Organism: Daubentonia madagascariensis; assembly: GCA_023783475.1. Lineage (NCBI taxonomy): Eukaryota > Metazoa > Chordata > Mammalia > Primates > Daubentoniidae > Daubentonia > Daubentonia madagascariensis. The sequence goes on from JAKFHU010001569.1 coordinate 18,564,372, forward strand.
CATGAATTTTAATTCTAGCAAGGCCTTCCTTTGCTTATCCTCAAATAGAAAAAAGCAGCTCTAGTTCACCCATACAATTCTGTCTTCACACTTTTCATGTGTACATTACACTTATTCATGGCAGCCCCTCTCTTTTGCTCCCATAGCGCGTGCACGCACACACACACACACACACACACACAAATTTTTAAACCATGAGGATTTAATAGAGGATGTGTACAACCAACTATGTTCTTATGAAATGGGTAAATTTTGTTTATTCAGCTGTATATATTGAAGCAGACAACTCATTTCTCAGCTAATTCAAAAATGAGAAGGTAATATAAATTTTTTTAAATCTCATTTACACTGGATAAGGAAAACTATTCAGTTATCAACTGGTCATTTTCTAGCAAATGTCACCAACTGGCTCTTTTTTTCATAATCTTGAAGTAAAATGATTTTGGAACTATCTAGGAAAAGAATGGTGATTTTTTTGTTTTACCTAAACAACTTGTCCAATGGCACAGTTGTCTAAATTTTTCATTTTTTCAGTCAGCTATTTTGCCTCTGACAAAACCTCTCTCAGTAGCCCTTTTTAATCAGGGGATCTTGTGTTGTTGGTTATTGGTCACTCATTTATTTAATCATTCATTCAATCAACCATTATTGATTATGTGCCATGTATCAAGAACAGTGCTAATATTCTGTGGACTCTGAGAACCCCTTTGAGGAAACACAGAATCCTAGAGCATCTCCACTTTTACCCATTTAGTATAGAATCTCAGTACTTCCAACTTATCTAGGCTACTACTTGCTCTTTTCCTAATATCCAAATAAAATAGGCCAAACTTCCATTTTATGACCAGAAAATTGAGTCACTTTCTAAATATTTCTGGGGATTCTCTGGGAGTACTTACATGTCTTAGTTGATTCTTGTCCCCTCTAAATCCAAAGGGTTGCCAACCTTTCTCCCCGATCACCCCTGGATGTATCTCTGCTTCTCCATGAGCTGCCTACTCCTACATTTCCCAAGGTGGCTGGCACACTAAACAGGCTTTAGACTGCCAAGCTCATCAGCTTTACTGAAATCTGAGGATATCCCAAGGGAATGATAATGCAGAAGAGGGAAACAAAACTCAAAATCAATATTACAGCTCCTGGTGGCTGGGAGTGGTACCTGAGCCTCTAAGCCCATGTCCAAGTCTTGGCCTGCCCCATCCCACATCTGCCACCAGTGGAAGCTGAAAAATCACTTAACTAACATCTTGGGAACCCATCAAACCAAGAAAGGAAAAGACCTTTTCATTTCATTATGATCCTCTTTGTCCTCATTCTTTCTCTTCAGGCCATACTTAGGCTTTGCCTTCACGTAATCTATTAATTGTTTTCCCAAACAGAAGGGTAACCCTTCTTCTAGGATAAATTCTGACACAATTCTTAAAACACAGGGACACTTGCAGTCAACATTTTGCTACAATAGTTATGTTTTTTCCCCTGTACTCTATACAGTCATCAGATTCTACAATGATTTTATTTAAACAAAGGATTTTTCAACCTAAAAAATAAGAATGAAATTTGAATAATTCAGTGGGAGTCAGTGGAGGCTTTAGAACAGGAAAGTGACTGGAACTATGCTGAAGGAAGATTAACCCACACGAGAGGCCTTGCCCTTAAAAAGAGTTTACTTTTGAGACAACATAACATTTTCATTTCTTGATGCTTTTAAATTATCTCCTACTAATACTCTCCATTCTTTCCAAAAGACTAGGAGAGCAAACCCTTAGTGGGTTTATTCGAATTACAGTATTTCTTGGAGGATGTACTGGCAATAAACACTTAACACTAAGCAAGGTCAAGTCTATTTCAGTTGAACTGCTTTGGCCTAAATCAAAGATTTGTTTCTTAAACAAAATTCTGTGGAAAAAAAATAGAGAATATTGGTTCCTGTTTCTTTCCTAGAGATCTCCTAGCAGACAGTTGTTTAGCCCTAGTTAATAAGGGGGGAAGACTCATTTTAGGAGATGTAGTTTTGTTCTTTTAAAACCCCTCATTATCACTGTGCCTATACAATGCCCAAACACTTGATCAGAAAGCCAAAACCAAAATCATCTGGATGTGTGGGCTATACACAGTTGTCCCTTAGTATACATGGGGGATCAGTTCCGGGACTGCCCTCATATACCAAAATCCGTGTCCAGCAGCGGGCACTGTGGTATCACCTATACAAAAAGTCACCCCTCCCTAAATGTGGATTTTGCATCCCACGAATACTATATCTTCCTTCAGAGTTTGGTTGAAAAGATCTGCATATAAGTGGACTTGTGAAGTTCAAATCCATGTTGTTCAAGGGTCAACTGTACATTAAATGTAAACTATTGGACAACTGACAGCTTTTCACCTTTCTCTTGCGTGGTTTGAGGCCTTGCAAATACAAAATCCAATCTGAATTCACCCAATGAGACTGAAACTTCACTGTTCTTATTGCACCTGCTAAGCTGCCTCAATTTTCTCAGACTGACAACAACCAAGGAACTCATATAAAAGTGTTAAGTAATTTTGAATGTGTTCTTTGTATTACATTGTCATCGTTATATGTCAGTTCTACCGCTATCATTTTTTGGCCAGCTTTAAATTATTGATATTTATTCTCTTTAAAAGGAATATTTCTCTAGATATGAAAATGTTGTCAAACCCCAAACTTCAGGCTCATGTACCCGATGCACAGCCAAAACCAAACCCTGTGACACCAGTACATAGAGTTAGAGAAAGTTTTATTCAATTTGGCCAAAGTGAGAAGACAGGAGAGCAAGATGTCTCAGATCCATCTTTCCAAAGAGATGAAGTAGGGAGGTTTTATTGGGCCATCAGGTTTCAGGGACCAAGAAGGAAGTCTAAGTTTCTCCAGTCTCAGATAGCATCTTGAGCAGCCAGATTTCTGAGCAGTCGGCAGCTAACTTCCTCAAAGGCATTCATTCCTTCTGCCAAACAAACTCATAAATTTTTCTTGTGACTCTGGAGTTGTCTCCTCCTGCTTGACAAGCACCAGCAGTTAATGATTACTGTGAGAACAAGGGCTATTGGCCAGGAAGTAAGGAGTTATCAGGTGCAAGCAAACAAGAGCCTAGTCAGAATTTACATTATTTTGTTCTCTAAAAATGCCGGGGTACTAAAATCTCAAGGGTCCCAGCTACAAAAACCACACATGGTAATTATAAACAAAAGTGGAAAATATAAGAAGATTTAAAATAAATAAATAAATATCAGCCATGATACCATAATCCCAGAGATAATCACTGTTATAATTTAGTACATTTCCTTCCTAACTTTAAATGTGTATATGTGTATGTGAATGTGTTTACTAGAGCCTAACATTGGTAACCCATTAACATTATAATCTAAATTTCCTTGACTACCAGTTTTCATGATATTTTAAAGTCTTGATCTTTGCCCAACTCATAAGCATCATGACGAGAAGAAACTCCACTGAGATTTACAAACGTCTTCAGAGTCTAAGTCCAGCTTGAGCCTGAGTGGTACCTTCTCATGGACACCCCCCTAGGATGCTGATTGATGGCCCATCAGAAGCCTGAGAAAACTCAGGCCAAGAAATTCTGACCAAGATGTTGGACACAGACATGGTCCAATAGAAAGGCCTCAGGCTTTAGAGGGAGATGCCATTCTGACTCAGTATATAGTGTCTGCGGCTCACATCTGCTTCTTGTTCATTTCTCATAGATCTGTACTCTGCATCCCAGGAAACAGGTAGGGCTACAGATTAAAAGCAAATAAAAGTAATGTTCACAAAAATTTCTATAAGGTATTGAGCAAAAAGTAGCTCTGCTTTGGGACTTATGCAAGAAATCTGACAGAAAAGGGGCAAGATCCACTTCTGCACAGAACCCAGCATGGCTTTGGTGCATTGAGTCCCTAGAAAACACTCCTGAATTTTGGCACATGGGGCCCTCCTGTGTACCCCTAGTGGAGTCACCTCAAGGCAGTGACAGCTCAAATGAGGGCATTATAAGGCAGTAGCCGTTCACTAAAGGCAGTTTTAAAGACAGGCAAGACTGTCAATGGTTTCTAGTTCAGGAGAGGAGGGAAAATATGCAGATAGTGCCTTGTAGCTTGTTCATATGCCAATATGAGGTAAACCAGGGAAAGGATGTTAGCACTGGAGGTTGTGAGTGGGGAAGCCTTTGTAGATAGAAGTCCCACATTAACAAGCAGAAATAAGAAACAGGAACTGCATCCACAAAAGGGAAAATCCCTCGGCCAGAGGAAGCCCTTCTCTAGAAATTTGTTCACTGCACACCAGCCTCATAAAATTTTATTCCTGACAACCCAACAAATATGTTTTGTCTTCAGTAGATAAAGAAATGGTTACATAATTCTCTACATAATTATTATGTATTATGTTGAAGACCATGAATGGTCTTTAATCCCTATTGAATAAATCTAATTCCTTTTGCCTTTTCTGAAGCCAACCCTAAAGTCATTTCCTCCTGAATGAATTTAGACATTCCTGGCCCTGGAGTCTGGCCATTGAGGGCCACTAGACAAGAGTCAGAGTGAGGTTTCTTTTCATTCCACCCACTAGGGAGTTTATTGTTATAACCTGTAAAGCCAGAAAGACAGAATAGAGCAGAATGTTTCTAAAATAAACCCATTTGCCAATTTCTCTTTTTAAAAGAAAACTACCACTTGCTTTTGCTCTGTGCACATAAGGAGACAGAAAGACTAGTGTCCTTTTAGTCATTTGAGTCATCTGTGAATTAAATGGTTGTGAAATGGTAAGTCAGGAGAATATATTAAATGACAAGCAGTGTGAGTTGAACATTTGTACAATGACTGTACCCACAGGGTATACTTTTCTCATCACAGACAATTTAGCTGAACTTCTCTGAAAGATAAATAATGTAAATTCACTCTTGATTGCTGAAAAAATATTTGATGTTGACTCAACCAACCTGCCAACATGATGGTAATCACGATGATTATGATGATGACACACTTACTCTGTGCCAGGTACTTTTCTAAAAATTTTTCTAAGTAACTCACTTAATCCTTACAACAACCCTAGGATCTAAGTACTATTATTATTTCCATTTTACAGATAAGAAAAATAAGACATGGAGAGGTTTTAAAAAAAATTTTAGGGTATTATAGTTAATTTAAGTTGTGGAGCCAGATTTCAAGCCCAGAAATCCAATGTTAAGGTTAGTAACATACCAATATCTGGATCAAAAATAAAAAGTTTAATCTACCACATTGACATTGTTGATTTTTCAGAATTGTAAAGTTGTTTCAACTGACTGAATTGTTTTCTTTTCATGTAAACAACTTTGTCATAATGAAAACAGTCATTACCTAAAAGGCAAAACACAAAAATTAAATCGATTTTGCAAATTGACTCATTTTTCATTTCTTGATAACTGAATTTTAGTTAAATAATGGAGACTATAAGATTCAATCATTTGCTTTTTGTACAGCACAGCTCAGTGTTTTACTGCAATGAGATTCATGTTGTGAAAAACCCCATTTTCCAGAACAAGGAAAAAATGATACAGACTTGAATGAAACACATATCAAATCTTTGGGAAAAAATCCATTTTTTATTTACTTATTGAGGGTTAAATCTCTGTAAGGCAAGGCATTATCCTTCGCCTTCCTTCTTGTTTCCCATCAGCACTTGGGGGTCCCTCAGAGAAGGGTCTGTGTTTTTAAGCAGCTACACTGTTCACAAGCACCACCCCATCCCCACAGCTGCCCACTGGCTTCCTCATTTCTGGTCTTCCTACCTTCTGCTCCTTTGAGACCTACTTTTCTATGGCCAGATCCCTAGAACGCAATTGCATTTTCTATGAGCAAAAAAGTGAAACTTTCTTTTTCTTGGTAAATTTTACTAAGTAACAATGATCATCAATGATATTATTAAAAATAGATTCGATTTATCCGACAAAGCAAAGTGTACTGTAGAAGTCATTCTATTCAGAGGACTTGGCAATGCTAGTAGGAATGGCCCCAAAGCAGAACCAACTGTGCATTTTTGGACAGCAGAGATCATGTCTTTCATTGCCATTCCCAATATCTACAAATCTTAAGTTTTCAAAAATATTGGTTGGATTTAATTGACTTGAAATGTGAACACTAAAGCTAATAAATAAACTGATAAAGTTCTTCATGCTATCAAACTTGACTTGTTACTAGATATGTCCTGTTATGACAGCTAGTTCTGGAGAGAGAATGGAGGGAGGGCAGGATGGTTATGGAACCAGACAGGTGACAAACACGAAAGAGTTGAAGCAGAGCAGAGAAAAATAAGAACCGAGGGAGCTCCATGGACACTGGAGGAGGTGCCACCAAGAATAAGCCTGCACCAGATGTGACTCTTTCCCATTCCTATTCAGGTTTAAATCCTGGGCTAAAGCAGAAGGGAGAACTATTGGCTATTTCCTCCATATGTCAGCACCATCCTCTCCTCTATACCCTGCTCATAAAGCCCGTCAGCCGCAAAATGTTACATTCCTTTTAGTACTGGAACCACTTTCCTCTTTGATGTACTCTAAACTGCTCTTCACCAGGGCTTGATAGAAGTTTATTAGCTCCATATACTGCAAAAACTATCTTTATATAAACAAAATCTTAGAGCATGCTTCTATGGAATGATTCCGGAACTTAGAAGTTCTTGAAATTCTTTACTGCCGCCTGCATTTTCTTCCCCAATCTGATATGTTGCATAAACACATATAACTGATCCAAATGAGGATGAGTTATTGTAAGATATGGATTTTGTTTTCCTTTCCTTTCTCAAATTAAACATTTCTCCTTCCTTCTATTTTGACATTTTTATTGTGAAATAAATCACGCACAAAGAAGTGTGTCTAATGTTTATGCACAGACGTGCAGTTTGAAGAATACGACGCAGCCCTGCGTGCTTTAGCTCTCTTTCTCTCTTCATGGAATTTTTTAAACATCTATTGGACTCTTGGAAAATAAGAATGAAAACATTAAGTTCAAAGGAAAAAAAATACATTTTAAAGCCTCTCGAGAGACAAATTAAGAAAAATGCATAAGACTCTGAAGAAAGTTTTCTTTTTAAGTTAAAAAAGAATGAAGAGAGACCCCGGTTTCCTGCTTTGGCTTTTGCTCCCTTTTCTTTTTTTATTTTCTCTCTTCATTTCCCCTTCTCCTGAAACTTGATTGGCATTAGACAATTAATAAACAATCTACAAGGCAGATGGCTCTCTAAAGAGTAGTTCTGATAGCTGCTAACACGAGATTGGGCCAACGATGCCAAGAAAGAGGCATGAAGATATGAGACCATTTCAAACCATTCCAACCACATGTCTTGCAGCAGAGATTCTGCAAAAGAAAATTAGGTGGCCCCTGACTTATGATGGTCCAACTTAGGATTTTCAACTACAGTGGTGCAAGAGCGATAGGCATTCAGTAGAAACCGTACTTCGAGTACACGTATAACCATCCTGTTTTTCACATTCATGGTATCCAATAAATTACATGAGACATTCATCATTTTATTATAAAGTAGGCTTTGTGTTAGATTATTTGGCCCAAATGGTAGGCTAATATAAGTATTCTGAGCACTTTTAAGGTAGGCTAGGCTAAGCTGTGATGTCTGGTGGGTTTATCGGTACATAACCTCATCCTAAGTCAAGAAGCATCTGTACAGCCCGAGACAAGACCACAGTCACAAACCCATGTCTCTTACCTATAAAAACTCCAATCCTGCTTCTGCTGAGGAAGTTATCCAACCTTGAGGTGCTCCTGAGGTACATCACCTGAAGAGAGCCCCTGACCTCTAGTTGAGTTGAACTATCTTTTCCTTGACAAAGTTGATGTTCAAACACCGATGTTTTACCACATCATCTTGACTTGCACGCAGAAGTGCGCTCTGATTTTCATTCAAGGAGGGAATGCCCTCACAGACAGGCCACACAGCCAAGATAGAGGCTTTCTGACCAATCACTAGGCTTTGCCAGTAGTTGGTAGTGGAGTGGTTAGAAGCACTAACATCCTGTCACCCCCAAAACTATTGCTCACAGTGTCTGGCATCATTGGAATTTTCTCAGCTTCATCTTTGGAAACTCCCTACCCTGAATCTTTCCCCTCACTCCTTCATTAGGGTTCTTCCTCCACAGGTCTCCCTGTCAACCAAAAAGCAACCACAGACAGGAACACTGTGGGGCAGGATGGATCGCTCACCTCCTCACTGTGAAGCCGATCCAGTCTCGTATGAGCATCGGGTGACCAATAACGGTGCCTCATGCCCCCTATAGAAGAGCAAAATCAGCAAATGTACACAGTTTCCTGCATTCACAGACTGTTGGAGTTAAAAGGGCCTGGAGATTATCTAACCAAATTCCTTCATTCTGCCAATGAACATTCTGAAGCCCAGGGAAGTAAACTGACCTGCCCAAAGTTACAGAATGAGTTACTGTCAACACTGAAATTAGAGTCTGATTTCTGTTCCAGATACTTAAACTGAATATTGATCAGTAGTGACAATAACCACAACAATAATAGTCAATGCTTATTGAATACTTACTATGTGCCAGGAACTATTCTAACAACTTACATGCATTAATTCCTTTAATCCTTACCAAAACCTTATAAGACAGAGATTATTATTACTTCTATTTTGCAGATGAGGAAACTGAAATTCAGAGTAATTACAGAACAGCCAAGATTTGATTCCAGGAAGTCTTATTTCAAACCTAGACCTTATAAACCACTGACATTTTTGCTGCTCTATGGTAAAATGAAAAAAATAAGGAAAGTGCAGTACATTTTTCTTAAAGCTAGATTTGTTCTATTTAAAATACTATCTTTTATTATATTCTGTACTTCCTATTTTGGAATATTAAAAATGCCCTTTCTTTAATGAGAAAATAGTGAGAGTACATGGTAGTTGGTGTTTTATGAATTTTATTGTTTAATAAAACTATATTTTGGAAGTTGCTTATGTATGTGGAATTGCAGAGTCTGGAAAGTACTTCCTCACATTATCTGTGCCCCGTAGGAATTCTGGGAGAATGCTCAATTGCTCTCACGCTTCCTCTGCAGGGACTGGTTCCCTTAGGAATGAGGGGCAGAAAAAGAAATGACTAACATTCATTATGTACCTTGTTCAGTCAGAACTCTTTTGATCGCAAGTAAATGACTTAAGTAAAAATGAGTATATAGGTTAATATAGCTGAAACATCTGGGGATCAGAGACTTAAATTATGTCTCTACATCTCTTAGCTTTGCTATCTACCATATCTTGTCTTAATTCTGAGGCTCCCAGGGGCAAAACGGCTGCCCATAGCTTCAACCCTTCTCTATGTTCAAGTTCAGAGGGGAAAAGAGTACCTCCCCTAGTAGCTCCCACATAGGACTGTACTTGGATGGGACTGACTTACGTCACATGTCCCTCCCTAAAGGGGCCACTAAGCCTAGGTAATAGATTCGTGGTACTTAGCCAGTGGGTTATACATTACACTGCTGAAGCTGGTAGTGGAATCAGCTCCAGTGGCAGCTCTTCATCTGAGAAGGTGAAAGACAATTCTCAAAAGGGAAAAATTAGACACTGTTTCCAAAAGAAGACGGATGTTTGGTGGTCAAGCCAGCAAGTGTGCATTACTCACCTAACATATATCATTCACTGATTTGGGTGTTACTTACTCAAAACTCCACCACTAAAACTGAAGATAAAATAAAGCATCCCTGTGTATTTCAATCATGGCTTGACCAGGGGCTCAGTAACCACCCTTTCCAGGCCACTCCCACAGAGGAATGAAGACATGAGACCATTGCCTCCCATCCATCTCCCATTCCACCAAGAATTAAGAATTCTTTAAATATTTATTCCTTCTCTCCACACCAGAGTTGAAGGAGCTAAAATTAGAGACACTATGTCTCACTTTTGGGTTGAAAAGAAAATATAATCCAGAATAATTCTAGAGGGATGTTAATCAAATAAGAGAATAATGTTTCTTCTAAATTTGATTTAGAATTCTCCAAAGTGTTAAGTACCTGGCATCTACACCTCACAGAGTATGTTCTTTAGCCTTAAGAAAACAATTTTTCTAATTAAGCACCCAAGAGTACATTGGAAGAGAAGAATTTCGTCAGTGATATATGCAAGAATAGTTTCTTGATTTATTCTATAGCAAACACAGTAATCACAATTATCCCACAATAGTTCCAGGGAAATCTTCTCAGAAACAGTAAATCTATCCAATCAAAATTAAGTGTTCCAAGGTATAAACAGTATTGAATGCATCACTCAAAATCTAAAACAAGATTGCAGCTCCAGATACCTCTAGGCATCCAGGCTTTGGCCATAAATAAGATTGCTTTAATAAAATATAAAGGCATGACTGAATTTAATATGCAAGGGATCTGAGATCATTAATCTCCATATTTACTCAATGTTAAAAGTAATTTTTATTATTTTCCAAGGAAAGTGCTCACATTTGGGGAAAAAAAGAATAGTCATAAAATAAAAATAATTTGAGGTTATTATATTAATGTAAAAGCACACTACTCATGTTACATCTTGGCTGTCATCTAATATCATGTGAGGTAGTAGTACATGGCCTTACATGGGCAAAATTCCACCTTGGAGAGTTCTTTAGCAAGGGCCCCAGTGTGCCTCACTCAGCCCTCAGCCTATTCACCACCTCCTGGTGGCTCCAGAATGCAGATTGGGTCCACTTCTTTGTCCTTTTCACCCCTTCTCTCTCTTCCTAGCCCCTGTAAGCACAGACAGGAATTGAGCTTACTAGACATTTGAGGTTGAATCCAGGTGCTACTACTAACACAGGTCACGTGGCTCCAAGGTGAGAAACTTCACGTCTCCTCTCACGTCTCATTTAGTCATGGTTTGAACAAGTGAGCTCCCCTTTGAGCCCAGATACCTATGGACATGTCTGCTAAACTAATGGGGGACCTGCCAAAAAATAATTGCAGAAAGAAAGACTTCTTTCTTCCTGGGGAGAAAGTATACTCCAAGAGAATAAGAGGCAGCCAGCCATAACAGTCTTCGTCCAGTTAAAAAAGAAAGAGTTCTGGCTCTTTGAAGGGTCCTGGGCATGGACGTGGGTGGCCATGCCTGCTAAGAGACAGCAGACGTGACGGCAGTCCCGGAAGTGGGAGCAGAGTGTGTGTGGGGGACAGTGAGGTGTGGTGTCTAGTGGATCCTCAAGGTACCTCAAAGCCATGGGACTGGAGCAAGGGAACGGGGGTAGAATAGCAAGAACCATATGGCCAGAAACCAGAACCTTTATCAGACACTTGTTTTTCAGTGTACGGGGACTCTTCAAAACACCTGCATAGGGAGGAAAAAGTGCAGGGCAGTGACCCTATATTGGGTACTGGAACAACAGGGATTACATATAAAATGAGGGTATGGGACCACCTTTTAATAGCTTCCAGCTCTGACACTGAATAATTATATGATTCTAACTAGCTAACGGTGGGGAAATGAAACCTTGTCCCCACCCGCACCTCCTTCTCCCAGACCTCTCTGCCCTCAATCCTCATGGAAAGCAAGCTAAGTCTGCAGAAGGCAGCGACAAAAGCAGCCACCCCTGGATAGGATATGCTCCCTGCCCATCATCATTCTCCTGCTGCTCAAGCTCCTCCTCTCTGAAAAGGGGCCTTTCCCCCAAACCGGCTCCTCCCCACCTCCACCCTGAGCACCCCTAGAGCATAAGGTTCCAAGACAAGGCTGCAACCTCCTTTTGATCCTCCAAATCTCACTGCAGCCACTCTCATTGAAAAGCAGATAGAGGGGGCTACTGATCTCCTCTCGTCCTGGTCCCCGCAAACCCCAAACTCAGGTTCAATATTACTAAGAATATTTCAACACTTCAAACATAGACAGTTAATGGAAGAGTTTCAATTCAAAGCAGTTGTTAACATGAAATTGTTATTTCTTCAAATCCTTCTTTTAATCATGGTCTGTCACAAACCCTGTCCTCCTCCCTAGCAATGGCCTCTTGGCACATTCCATAAAGCTTACCAGTCACTATTGATTATTAATATGACTCCTATTAAAATATCTAATATCCTAGATGATTGAAATAAAAATTGTTCATCTCCTCTTCAAGATAGCTAGACCCATAGTTCTGGGTTCTTGGAGTGAAGAATGAACATGATGTGGCTCTGAAATAACTTTTCACCTCTTTCTTCTCAAGGTCTGGCTCCTCCGATCCCTTAGGGGCAGGGAGGAGAAATTGGTGAAGGCAGAGATCAGGGCAATAAGAGCAGGTGTCCTGGCCTCCCTCTGCTTTAGTCTCTTTCCCTTTGATGTCGGTCACCTCTGATGAAGTAGTGGTCTCTGCCTAGATCACGGTGCATGGTTTTTGTAAGGGCAAACCTAAGTTTTACCCTGCCCTTCCCACAGTCCTGAGGACCCTCAGAAAAAGTGGCATCCCTGTACCTTGCCTGTCCCCATCTGCAGCACATACCATCAACCCTTTCTCTGGGTCATGTAGCCCCTTGATTGTCCCAGTGAGCCTTCCTCATCTGCCCCTCTCCTCATCCCTGTGTCGTTCCTTCTGCACCCTCAAAAGGTCACAGGGAACTAGGGTTGGTATGGCCCCATCCAGTGCCCCAGCACTTTACACTATGGCCCTTTCTTACTCTGCTGGTGATGGCTATTCCTACAAGCCTCTCTGCTCAGAAATCTCCAGACTAACAGCACACAAGGTCTCTATGTCCCACACACTTAAGAAGGCACATATCAGGCTCTCCTAAAACTTTTCTGCCCTGCGCTGTAGCCCTCCAAGGTCAGTAGAGAGTGGGCCTGCAGGCTCTGGAGCTTAGTATGCATCCCTCGGGAGAAGATACAAGCCTCTCCTTCTCACAGATGCCCCCAGCCTCTGTGACTGATTTTCCTTGGAGGCTCTTCACTTGGCTTCTTGGGGAGGAAAGCACCCCCCATGGGGAAGAAAAGGAAAAACCTCTTGTCTGGACTCTAATGACACCCCCTCCATCCCAGTTCCTCTTGCATACAGGGGTGGTTCAGGGGATGATGGGGTAATAAGGCAGGTTTAACTACCTCTTAGTAAACAAACCTGAAGTGTCTCAATGGTGGTGACTCTTTGGTAACTATCTTTAGGATGTAGGGTACTTAGCTGTTCTTGTCCTCAGATTTATGCCTTTGCTACAATTCCTTCACTAAAGGACAAACTCATTCTCAATATCCTGTTACAAAATTCAAGGGGTTAGTAAGAGCTAAACTATATTTTAAAAACTCTAGCATGGTGCCTGTACTCCCTACAGGGTCAAACAGCCACATCCCAACCCTCCACCTATAAGGACCTTCACCCTTAGGAATAAACTTCATCCATGGCTAATTGTCAGATCCACAGTGAGATTTCCAACCATTTAGGGAAGTAGACTTACTATCACTGGCTTGCCATCATTGGCTTGTAAGCCAGTATAACAATACTTTTTTGTGTAATAACTTAACATCTAGAGAAAATAAGAAGAACATGTACACAAACAGCATGACTCACACCACCCTTACTATTTTTTTCTTAATAATCTTATCTCACAGATTGGAAAACTGAGACCCATAAGTTTCCAAATTGCAAAGAATAGAGTCAAAATCTCACCTGAGACCTCAAATAACATCAAGCTGTTTCATAGCTCAGTGAAGAACAATGTGTTTTTATTCCTAAATGAAAGTTCTAAACTACCTTCTCAGTGACATTTCTTACTAATTTTACCAAAAGTTATTGGAAGAAATCTGATCTTGTTCTATAAGCCAGAAAGAAAATTTCATGTTAATATTAAGCCTGATACCTTCTGGGCGTGAGTGTAAGTGGCCATTTGTTAAGTTACAGTTCAACACACAGGGTATGGCATTCTTCCCTGGAATATTCTTTCATCTTAAATATATCATCTTTGGGAATTTTCTATTCTGACATAACTTGGCACATAGAAAAGTATGTGAGTGCCTAAAATATTTCAGGCACCAAGTCAGTTACAAACACAAAAGAGGCCTCTTATTTATATAAAAATAAACATAAAAGATCAGAACCTTTTGTTTCTCTAGAGCAAATAATTTTCTTAGTTTTTCTGACACACTTGTAGCCATTCTGTTGAAAGTCTGCAATTAGAACATGATTCATTTGCCCAAGACTATAATATGAGAGCCCCTATTTGTCTTCTTCTTAAAGACCTCCTATGGTGATGGAAAAATGCAGCATCCAAATTAGAGTATAAACCCACCCCCTTGGAGAATGCTTTTAGAAGCCTAGATTTTTTTTAGTTGAAATTGTGTGTTAATGAAGGCAGTTACCTGTAAGATTTCCAGGCCCACAACACAGCAAAGCAAGCCTAATACCAGGTTAATCCCTAAATTACAGCGCACAAGTAGCCAACAAATATTTCATCAACTTGTTTTGCTGCTGCTGTTGTTACTTGTCCTGTGCTACAACACTGGCAAAGCTTAGCGCACAGAAACCATCCCAAGAAACCAGAGGTTCTCAATCTAGGAAGCACATGAGATTCACTTGCGAACTTTTAAAATCCTGATGTCAAGACCAGATAATTCAGAATCTCTGGGAGTGGGACCCAAGCATCAGTATTCTTTAGACCCTAGATCATGTCAATGTACACGCTAGATTGGGAACCACTGCTGTAAGATAACCATGCTGAGTATGTACAGAGAAATGTGTTACAAAAGCAAAAAATGTTGACTACTAAATGTGAACAGTTCAAAACTATAATCAAATAAACTTTGCAGCAGTCTTTCTTACACTTCGTACCGTAGCACTGAGTTTACCTGAAGGTGAGGTTCAAGGAGCTGAATATACAGAGAATGTAAGTTAGAAAGGAATATCGAGCCCTAGAATGCAGCACAGTAACTCTGAAGTAGAATTACGGACTTCACCCTTTAATCACCAAGGAATCGCTGAAGGTTTGGGTGCAGTGATGTGACGTGATTATAACAGGATATTTTAGGAAGACCAGTCTGCCAACAATAATAGGATGGATCAGAGAAGCAGAAAATAGAGTCAAGGAGACCAATTAAGAGGTAATTAGGGTAGTCCAGATTTGAGGTAGCAAGAGCGTAAGTACCAATAACAGTAGTGGGAATGGAAAATAACTGTAACCCTTAACTAGTTATTGATGGAATAAGTGGGGAGGATTGAACATTGAGGTCTCAAGTCAAGTCAGAAATAAACAGAGAAGTCAGAAAGAGAAAGAATATGAAAAGAAGAGAAAAAAGATGTAACATGTTTAGTTTGGGAAACATCTAGGACAAAAATTTACTCGGTAGGCAAAAATATGAGCCCAGGGCTCAGCAGAGAAACAAAATGGACCAATATCAGATCTTCCCTGTTTTCAAAGTTCAAGTCGGAAACAGGTCAGTAGTCACCAGACTGAGGTCTTGCAGGCAGGAATTATATCTTAATCGTCTTTTTCATTGCCAGGAAAGTTTATTGGCAAAGTTTGTGGTACATAATAGATATTCAGTAAATGCTTGTTAGGTTGAACTGAACAGTCTGAAGTGAATTAAAAGGAAACAGTTGGAGGCTCTGCAAATAATTTTTGCCAAATTCATAGTTTTGGCTAAGATCTGCCCTGTTTGCCTTCACTGGTGTGAAAACAAATAGAAGCACACAAATACACAGAAAAACATCCTGCCCTGGAAACCAGTGGGCACCATAGGCCTGGTACTAGCTGATGCAGATGCTGGCAGAGAGGAGCAAGGGGCCAGCTGCCCAGGTGAGGAAGGAGCAACTGTGACCCAATAATTGACACTTCCCAGGGCTTGACTCCTTAGGAGCTGGTGAGGAATCTCCATGGATGGAATGAATTAGAATAAATTCAGAGTAGAATATTTATACTTTCAATAGAATTTCAAATGTGCCCAGCTTAGAAAAAACCACTGATACATAGTGAAAAGGCTAAATATTTGACATCTCTAGGACAAATGGCTCCTAATCGGTTGACATCATTCATTGCTCAGAAATGCAATGAATATTACTTCATACCACAGTACTGCTATTATTCAAATGTATAGGGGTGCTGCTATAATTAATAAGAAGTGCTATTTTTATGCTGAAAAGTAGTTCTCATACTAAAATATTTAGGAACCAATAGTTTATAGCTTTCTACAACATCCAATTCATTATGTTTTCTAAAATTTATTCATTGCGAATAATTTCAAAAGTACTTAGTCTTTTTTTAAATATCAAGATTAAATGTAATATTTTATTAAATTTAAAGGAATTAATTTATGAAATTATATTAACTTATATTTTTTATATTATTAATTAAATTTAAATGAAAACTAAATGACTAAATGTAAATTTATTTGTTTAAAAATTACTTTGTCTTCTTTAAAGATATTCTTTATTCCTTTCTCCTTTCCTAGAGATTAGTATGTAACATTTCTATGTTTATATTTAATATTTTTACATGTGTGTCTTGAAAACCACCATATATTGTTTTCTGTGGGGTTTCTAATGCTTAAATAAATGATATTATACTGCACATATCCAACTTGCTTTTTGTATTCAATATTATATTTTTTGAGATTTAGTCAATTTCACTGCTATATGGTACTCCATTGTTTGGATAGCTAGAATTTATTAATCCATTTCTTTATCTAGTGTCACTTAAGTTGTTTTTTTCTAATTTTTATATGTGGCAAACAGTGGTGCAATGAAGTCCCTGGCACATGTCTTCTTGTGCTTATTTGAAAATCTCTCTAGGCTGAATTTCCAGATGTGAGGGTATGCACATCTGGAATAAAACCTTTGCCTGAGATCCTAAAATGATAGGTATCAGTCATCAAAGTGGGACACCAGACCAAGATAGAATTCATCATGGTATTAGCTAAGAAGTGAGTTCATGCTCTTACACCCTGCATCCATATTGAATATAAAAAAGAGCCAGGTTGTTGAAGATGAAGGAGATAGACTTTGTGGTGAGAATTTATTGTAGAGTACCATGCTGTGAGCCCTATCCTGCCCTGGACTCCCACCAGGGAGAGAGTAGGGTATGGAGTTACTTGCTTCTCACATCAATTTGATGAGTGAAACTTGAAATGTTTAACTTGTGAACCCTGCAGCATACAGGACAGAGTGGACTGGGGCTGAATCCCATCCCAATGATATAAAGGGTTAAAAAGGCTGGTTGCTAGCAGGCAAGCCAAAGGAAAGGTGGCTGTATTAGTCTGTTCCAACCATGGCCACTGCTGAATGTCCATCTGTTAGCAGGTGAGACTACCACGGGCCATAATAAACCATCACTCCTTGAGGAGGTCTGCCAGCCACTGGTGGTGGGTCAGTGATACCATCTTTCCCACCTTGGGGGTGGGGGAAGGTGAACAATTTGTCCACTGGAATTGATATACACTCTGCATCTGTGCTTTTCCTTTGTGCCTCTGCCAGCATCACCATCTGAGGGTTTATACAAGTCTTCTCTATCAATTTGGTAGGCCACAGAACTTCACCTCTGAATAAAGAATTCATGTGACAGTTGTAGAAAGTGTGTCAGTGACCTTGTGGCCACCGAATTCTTTGGCCTTACAACATACCCAGAAGCAGCCAAACTGATGGAGTGTCCAATGCTGGCTGAGCTGCCAACTGCGGGTCAACCTGTGAAATAAGGACGCTTATCTCAAAAATGTAACATATGGGTTGAGTCAACAATTTATATCTCTTAGTTTCCAATGGCTAGTATTGAACTAACAGCCTAGTCTCTGATCATAAGAAAACTGGTCCAATCCAGTAACCAAGGAGTGGAATTAAAAGCAGCCCTCTCACAATCACAACCAATGACCAAAATGAGGAATTTGGCCCCCAAATTTGGACTCTGAAAGGTGAGAGGTACTGGCTCTTTTGGGGAGGGGAGTAGAATCAGTAAGAACTGTACTGAACTGAAAGCTGCAGCTACCAGCAGGCCCAGGAGTCACTGTAAGCTTGGTAGTAATCGATACCGACATGTGTGAATTGGGGTTGCCACTCCACAGTGGGAGCAGGAATGAGTATGTCTGAATGCTGGAGATCCACGTAGGTGTCTCATAGCACTACCAAGCCTAGTATTAACTGTTCATGAGGACTTATAGCAAATGAGTCTTAGTTTGGGTTCTCCAGATGCAAACCCTGACAAGGATATCAGTGCAAGTAGTTTATTTGGGAGGAAGCCCAAAAAACACCAATAGGGAAGTAAAAAGCAAAACAGGAAGTAGGGAAAGCCAGTATTAGCAACCAATTTATCACCATGGGCAACTGGAGCTCACTCCTACTGATCAACTCTGGGAGTCAGTGTAGAACAAACTAAACCACAAGGTGAGGAAGCTGTGTTATTATCCATCATCTCCAGGCCAGTCAGTGATTGAGGGCTGCTTCCAGGGGACTCTCTGACACTTCTGGCTTGTTCTTTGAGAGTGTGCTCCTGCATCCAGAAAAAGCACCTTCAGTCGTAGAGTTTGCAAATGTTCACAGTATGGACAGCCTTCAGCATGCACAGGTGAATGCCGAGGGGATGTAAAGAGGACACCAAAACCCTCTGCTATAAACCATAATCCAACAAGGCAGAACAGCTAAAAGTTCAGATGAAGGTCTGGGCCACTGCACCGGGCAAGCAATCCAAACCAGCTTTGTTGCTGATCCAGAGGAAGGGGCTTCCAGGATGGGCGCAAGGAAGGGAGCTGGAGAACATGAAGCACAGCATCAAGACCCGCCATAGTAGCTGGGCCATCATGCATGCCTTGTATCCTCCCAGACATCACAGTGGGCTACTGCTTTGAAGAGAACTCTGTGTCTAATGGGGCTTATTCCTCTCCTCTCTGAGATGAAATCAGCGCATCTGATTCTCATGAAAATAAAACTAGAAACTCCATATTATAATAATGGAGCCTAAAATAAGGAGAGAACATTATTAGATTGGAGTAGTTGTCAGGAGGAGACTGTATCAGACCCAAATTGTTTGCACCTTCTCAGATTCCTTTGTCTGCCTCCTGGACCATGCTGCCATATCTAGGGCTTGACCAGTACTTGCCTAATGTGTGCCTGGACCTCCCCTTCATCACCGTCACATGGCCCAGACCATCAGCCACACATGTGCAGCTTCTGGCTTCTCCCACCACTCCCAGACTCAGATGAAACACCAAAATGTAGGGCATGGGCCTGGCATCCCAAACAGCTGCTGAGGGCAGCCAGATGACTTAACCTGGAAGTGTGGTGGAGTTACCTTCCCATGGGCTAACTTTGACCAATAGGAAGCGGGAGCTAGGTGGAGCCAGGTGGTTAGATCCTTGCCCTCCCTCCTTCCCATTAACTGCTCTGAGTCAGTTGCTCTGCACAACCTAATTGGAGAGATCTTACATGCTCACCACCTGCTGGGCCCCCCACCTCCTTGGTGAAGCAATGTCCAAGGCAGTAAGAGCTCACCATATGGCTTCACTCCTCCTCTGTCTCAGTTCCCTCGCCCTCATTCCAGCTGCCCCGGATTGGCACTTCCCAAATAAAGCCCCAACTTTTTAAATCCTTGCCTCAGGATCTATATTTTAGAAAACCTGGCCAAAGACATAACACTTCACCAGGATCACTCTAAACACAATGTTCAGCTTGGAATTTTTCAGATCACACACATGCTGTGAATTCCAGCCTCAAATCCATAGAGTGTGAGTTGCTGATTAAGAATTTTCAGGAAATTTTTTAAATGACTGTTCCATTCCACATTTAGTCAAGACTGAGACAGGCCAGTCCCATTCTGAGGAGAAGTTTTCTTTCACCCTTAGCAGGTTCAAGTCTCTAATCAGACCTCTTACCTTTCTGGAGCACTAAGCTATCTTTGTTTCTTTCCCAATGCATGGTCATATAAAGCTGAGGTTCTAGGGCACAGGGTAATCTCAGGGCAAACTAGAGCTCCAGAGCTGGCTTACTTCTGGGAAATCATGCCTTCCTGACATTCTGGTCTCTGATTGTTTCTCTTTTTTACTGCCTGCTCAGCCATGCTTTTAAGAAGTTGTTTCCTTTTGTTTTATATTCTGCATTTTAAGTATCTTGTTCTAGAAAGATTTTATTGGGACATCTAGTCTACAATGTTGCCAGAAAAAAAATTTTTTGGAGATTATTTTTTATTTTGAAACAATATTATATCTACAGAAAAGTTGCAACTATAATACAAAGAACTTTGTTCCAGATCCTTTGAGATAAATCGCCAGCACAATCCCCACCATCCACCCACCCTTGAATACTTTAGTGTATGTTTCCTGCCAAAAAAAAAAAGATAATTCTACGAAAATCAAGAAATTAACCTTGATGTCCTAATCCCCAGGTCTGTACAAATTTTGCAATTTTTTTCTAATAATGTCCTTCATAGTAAAAGGATATAGTTCAGAATCATGTGCTTCATTTTGTTGTCATGTCTTTTTGTTCTCTTCTAATCTGGAACAGTTTCTCTGTCTTGCCTTGACTTTCACGACCTTGACAACTTTGATGATTAAAGACTAGTTAATCATCAAATTAACTGCCCCTTGATTTGGGCTTATCTGATGTATCCTTGTGAGTATGCATCTTGGGCAGGATGTCACAGAAGTGAGGTTGTGATACTCTTATTGCATTTGTTCAGACGGCACAGAATTTTTGTTTGTCCCAATATTGATGATGTTTGCTGATTAAGATTATGTCTACCAGCCCACTCCACTGTAAAGTTTCTCTTTTTTTGTTTTATATTGGTAAGTATTTCATGGGGATTTTAAAATTACATAAATTTCCCATTGCTGATCAAAATGTCAGTTTATTTACTTGTTAATCCATATTAGTATACACTCAGTCAATTATAAAATCTTACTATTTGTCTTAGACCATTCAGTTGCTATAACAAAATACTTTAGACTAGGTAATTTATAAACAGCAAAAATTTATTGCCCACAGTTCTGGAGGCTGGGAAGTCCAAGATCAAGGTGTCAGCAGATTCCGTGTCTGGTGAGAGCCCATTCCTCATAGACAGCCTTCTTGTGAGTCCTCACATGGCAAAAAGGGCAAACAGGCTCCCTTCAATCTCTTTTATAAAGGCACTAATTTCATTCATGAGGGTACAGGCTTCATGACTTAATCACTTTCCAAAAGGCCCTGCCTCTCAATATTATCACACTGGGGATTAAGTTTAAATATATAAATTTTAGGGAGACACCAACATTCTGACCATAGCACTATTTGATGTGATAATGGTGCTCAATATGATATTCAAATTGACCCCTATTTGGCTCCCAGGCCATATCAGCGAAGCGAGCTAAGAAATATATGTATGCATATATCTAAATCATGTATATGCATACATTTAAATTTATATTTATTCCCATACCTATCTATATTGAGAACCCCAAGTTCACACAGATACCACCAATTCCAATTCAATCACTACAGTGTTCTTTATACAGGGTGTCCCAAAAGTCACCATACATAGGGGAAATGGGCTTCATTTACAAAATATTCATTATATAATCTTTCCTTCGTAGGGAGACTTTTGGGACATCCTGTGGTTTTACTCCCTTAAACTTTGTAATTCTCCTTCTCTGACAGTGAGATATCTGGCTCCCAGTATCCTTAATATATTTACTTATTTGAACAACATCCCTATCTGGAACCCATTTCCAATCTCTCCTGTCCTCCTATGTCCCATTTGATCACTCTTCTCACCCCGCTCACCTCCACACGCCATGCCAGGCAGCCACCCTCCCACCCGGACTCCCTCCTCCCCTGACCCAGGCTCCGATACCCCATGTCCAGCAGCCCCTGTGGAGTTACGCTCTTCATCCTACTGGAGCTTCACCACCCTGCACCGGGCCACCTATTGTGTGGATGCTTGACTTACCCCTTGTTAAGTTTAGTCTAAAGCTGCTTCCTTACATATTTTAAGTTCAGCCCAAAGACTTCTCCATATATAACAAACTATCACCTAACTGGATATGTAAACAGACTGTAACTTACTCTTGTAACAAGTAGCCAAGCCTCAGCCAATCACCGAAGCCACTTCAACCACTCACAGGCAGCGTTCAAATAAGGCAAATGCCAAGCTGAAACCAATCCTGCTCTTTTAAGACCTCTCTTTCATTTCCTGTATGTGACTTTAATTTTTCTGTCCATAAATCCTCTCTGATCATGCAGCAGCACTGGAGTCTCTTTGAATCTATTCTGGTTCATGGTGTTGCCTGATTCGTAAATCGTTCTCTGCTCAGTTATACTCTGTTAAATTTATCTAAAGTTTTCCTTTTAACACCCTCTTGGCTTCTGACACCCTGTTGCTGGGCAGCTCTCCTGTGCAAACACCCTTCTCATGCCACTCCTGCCCTGACACCCTGCACCAGGTGCACCCTTGCATAAATGCCCTCCTCACCCGCTTGGACTACATCACCCCACTCTGGGCACCATGGCTGACACCTGCCCACCCCAGCATGGATGCCTATCTTGCCATAATGTCCTTAAAACCGAATTGTTCAGGAAGAGAAGAGGACGTAGAAAGAGCACCAGAGCTTTTAACATGCATACTTAAAGTATAAAGTTAGCGAACTGAAAGGACGGCATTGCTAATAAACTATCTAATGGGGAAAAATAAAGTATCTAACAAAAAGAAAAAAAGAGAGATTACAGCCCCCTTGTCTGATTAACCACCTAGGGCTTAACTAGCTGTCTTTAAGATTAACCACCTGTGGCTTCTCTAAGAGTTTGTTTTTCTAGCACTTGAAAAGAACTGAGCAGACAGAAGGAGCGTGACCCTTCCCCACATCTGCCACATCACATTTCAAGGAGACTGAAAAATCCAGGCTCACAGAGAAGAGGAAAAAAAAAAAAGGAAAAACAAGCGCAGCCCCCTCCCAGCTGCCTTCTGCTGTCAGCAACAATAACTGCTCTTTTCCTCATTCCCTTTATCCTAATAAAAACCCCAAGCCCCTTACCGTCAACTTTCCTTCTTTCCTGCCATGCCCTTTCCAACCCTTGGAAAATAAAATAAACTTTTCCCCTAAACCTGTCCTAATCTTTGTGTCATGTTGAGAATTCTTTCTCATCCCATGCTATGAGTTCCCACCCTAACACCAACTGTCCTATCTTCATCCCAGTCATTTCAAGGATGCAGAAATTATGATTCTTGACACCACTATACCTTCCCACCCTGTCATCTTAAATGTTATCATTGTCACTTATTTTTTCCCCTTTTCCTCCTTTTTATATTTCCAAAATTCAGTATTTCCAATATGTCATCATAATTGTTACTTTGTAGAGTCAGTACTTATATATAATGATCAATATTTTTCCTAACTTATTTGTTCCCCATTGCTTCTTATATCCCACTCCTTCTGTCTGGATTTTCTTTTTGCTGAACTATATCCTGCAGTAGTCCTTTCAGCAGTGGTCTAAGAGAGGTGAACTTCTCCAGTCTTTATCAGATGCTATTGTTTCACTTGCACTTTTTAATGACAGCATTTTCTTCATTCTTACCCTTTAACGACAGCTTAACCACACACAGCTGTATAGGGATCTACGATCCAGTCTGGACGGAGGTTTCCCCAGGACTTGGAACTTTCAGTGCTAAAATTGGGACATTTCAGACAGAATGTCATGGTTGGTCACCCTATTGTTACATTTCATTTGTTTGCCCTCAGCAGTATTAGAAATATCATTGTCTTTGGATGACTATCTGTGCTTCTGAGAAAACTTCTGTGTGCTAAATTTTGTTTCTTTGAGGACAATCATTTCTCTGGCTGCTTCTAAGATTTTCTCTTTGATAGTCTGTCCACATTATCACTATACAGACTTATTTTTTATTCTTCCTATTTAGGAATAGTTACACTATTGCATAGAAAGATTGTCTATCTTTCCTCAATTTCAGAAAAAGTTCAACCATTATCTCTTTAAACATTTAATCTCTCCCTTTCTGTCTATTCTTTTGGGATTCCTGTTAGATATTGCCATGGACTGAATGTCTGTGTCTCCCCAAAATTCATATGCTGAAATACTAACCCCCTAGGTGATGGTACTAGGAGGTGGAGCCTTTGGGAGGTGCCTAAGTCCTAAGGGTGGAGCCCACATGAATGGGATTAGTGCCCTTATAAGAAGACACGAGAGAGCTTATTTTTTCTCTCTGTACTCTCTGCCAGATGAGGATACAGAGGGAGACAGCAGTCTGCAAACCAGGAAGCGGGCTCTCACCAGACGCTAGATCTGCCAGCACTTCGATCTTAGACATCCAGCCTCCAGAACTGTAAGAAATAAATTTCTGTGGCTTTTGAGCCACCCAGTTTATAGATCTTTGTTTAGTGGCCCAAGATAAAACACATATATTCTGTATCTTCTCATTACATTCAACATGCATCTTAACCTCCAAGATTTTTCCATCTTTACATTCCTCTGTGCTGCATTCTGGATCATTCCTCAGCTCTGACTCCCAGGTAAGTATTTACAGTTTCAGCAGTATTGAACCTGATATTCAATTCATCACTGAGTTTCTAACCGCATTGGCTAAAATTTTGTTTATAGAAGTTCTGTTGGATTCTTTTTCAAATATTTCTATTACTTTTTTCAGTGTTATGCTATATATTTGTATGTTTTTTTTTACCTCTTTAATCCTGACAGACATTTTGTATTCCCATTCAGATTATTTTATTGTGTTCATGGACTCTAACCTCCCTGCATACTGTGTTTGCTTTCTGTCTCTCTCTCTCTGGATTATTTCCCCACATGATTTATGATTTTGATTGTGAGATAATATTTCAAGTGGTGTATTTTTTCTGTGAGAGGCCTGTGGACTTGTTATGGGAGTGTATTTTCAAAGTGGTTTCAAATTTGCTGCTTTCAGGAACTCCAGGGACATCAATACACAGTGATGAGCTTTAATTATTTTTCTGTTAGGTATTTCTGGGACACCTAAATAGTGTTTAGGAATACAAACCTGTGAGAGATACAGATCTGAGTTACTCACTGGGATAATTTTTTTTTTTTTTATCCGGAGCTCAGACCAAGAGAGATAATTTCCTCTTCATATCCCTACAGTGGTAGACTGTTTTCTAGTCACTTCTTATTTTAAGGGTACAGTTCCTTGAGGGTCTTAGCTTTATGCAAAGGTCTTATTGACACACCATTTCAATCAGGCTCAAAGTGACCAAGACAGAAACCATCAACCTGACCTTTACCCACATCCAGGACAGCTGCAACATCCATATTCTTAACACTCTGGTTTTAGTTCTTTCTCAGGTTCTGATGCCTGGCATTTCTTTCCTGTGACTGGAACTATGTATTCAAAATTATTTTAGGTAGTATTTCTGAATATGTGGAGTGGGAGGTTTTGGTTGTGTTAGTCCACTTTGCCAAAACTGCCATTGCCCACTCTATCGGGCACCACTTAACTATTAATATCATCTCGACTGCACCTGTTCCTTGTTCTGACTGCCACTGTATTTATAATCTTTGTTTGGATTCTGACCAACTTCATCATGCACAACCTGGCAGGTATTCTAAAATCGCTCCCACTTTCTCCTAAACAAGGAAAAGAGGTTGGGCAGTTTCTCTTCAGTGATAACAGCACTGATAACAACCTCAAGTGCCTTTCACACATTTCCATGTTCTTTCACATGCACCACTGCATTCACACTGGCTCTCAGGATCAGGCTGTCTATGTGCTGTCCAGCTGAAATCAAAGCTCTGAACGCTAACACTGACATAAACATCCTTGCCCACAGCTTTAACCCACCCCACAATCCTATTTGCACATCTGACTCTGTTCATTGTTTCTAATTTTAGTCTGCACCCCAGATTCTAACTTGACCTTCCTGTAAGTAATTATACTACACTCATTCTACCCTGTGGGTCTGGCCTGACTGGTTCCCAATTCTGACCTGAAGCTTTCCATGGCCACAGGACCCTGTGCTACTCCAGTTGCCCCCAGTCTCCTCCAATCCTGCTACAGTGGCCTTGCAAGTGACGTTCCCACTCTCCCACCTAATCCCTCCTCCCAGTGGCTGCCACACTAGTCCTCCTCAAAGAACACTTGGGTCAGTTCTCCATGGTGCTGTAGCATTTGTAACTCAGAGCAACAATCTAGCACTTACTGGTCTACTCTTCTATATTCTTGTTATTATTTGCTATATGTAAGTATTGTTCCCTAATTTAAAAGTTGCTAAAACAGAAGTCAGCAACGTGTTTCTGTAAAGAGCCAGATGGTCAATATTTTAGCCTTTGTGGGCCATATAGACTCTGTGTCAACTACTCAACTCTGCTGTTGTAGGGGGAAAGCAGCCACAGATAATACACAACAAATTCCTGTGCGTGTGCTCCAGCACAACTTCATCTACAAAAACAGGCAGCCAACCCACTGGCTATCGTATGACCCCTGTTCTAAAGGATATAATGACTGTATGTTATTCTCTATCTTCCTCAGGTTGAGAAACCTTATAAATGTTCAATAATAATTGTTGGACATTCATACTCATTGGCATTGATACTGTATGGAAGAGCTCAGAAACAGCCACTTGGCTATTCCAACTCCAATAAAAGCATAATCCAATTGAATTTTAAATCTCCACACTAATATTAATTAGAATTTCAGGATTTACCTTGATTACATTGAAATATAGGAATCATTCCCTTGTCCTCAGTCCATAACATTCATTGCACATTTCAACGTTTTTTCTAATTGTATTTGATTTGGTTCAATAGGATATTTTTCAGAGAAGGGCAAATGGATGCACAAAATCACAAATGGGCAGTCACAGGTAAAAGAAGCTGACAAGAATGACCAAGACTATGTGGATGTTTCACAGAACTATAACAATAATTTCATTTTGGTATGCTCTTATCTTGGTTCCTTTCTGTTAAAGCTTCTAAAGTCTTGAGGGCCCTTTTGCTTTATGTAAGCACAAGCTTATATCCTTTCCTTCCTCCCTAAAACCATTACTTTTATAACATGGGAAATAACTAAATGAACAAATAAGTATTTAAAAACATGGCTTTTTTTATACATTAGTGATATATATTTTCTATTATAAGTGAATATATTTACATCCTTGCTTTTGTATTAATCTTTTAGAAATTTGACTGGTGTGACTCAGTCAGGCCAAGCAATTCTGAGACCCTAATCCCATCAAATTCCTGCATCTGTGGATCTGAAGACAGAACCCACCATTTTGTCAAGCCTCTTTTAAGACTGACAAACAATAATTTCTAAGATACAGCCCTTCATCACTGCATGTCTATTTCTATTTTAATAACTAATAAGGATTAAATTTCAGGAGCTGTTAATGTCTGGCAAGAGGAAGAGGCAGAAAAGAGATGCTAGAAGACTAATAGAAGCAGGAAAATATCAGGCCCCAAATGGTGGCCTTGAGGACACTCCCCAGCTGTGTGGGTTCCTGGGTTCCTCGGAGCTGTGCACACTACCCAGCAATCTGCACTCTCCTGTGCAGGACAATTTGACTATCTGAAATGTTTGAATTTCATCAAAACACTTTGCTTTCTACCTTGCTTTCTGTTCTCTTTATCTAACTTTAAATTACAAAAAAAATAAAAAAGAGAGAGATAGGAGAGAGGTAACACAGGAAACATTCTCTGACAAGGGTTCCAGAGGATGCCTGGTGGAAAAGTACTCTCAAGAGGCCAACTATCTGCATCATGCACTTCTAACTCCCTGATCTTCACTTATTTTAAAACTATACATGCTAAGAAATTAAGGACATAAGTTATATGAGGTACTCAGGATGTGTATAGTGGTATCTCTTTATTTGGTCTAAAATAATACTCTTTTATTATAAAACTTCCTATACATGTAGGAATGTCTATTTTTTTCTGTCCCCTATTCGGGGCATTGTTGCATCAATACCCACCTCCTGGCCCCCATAGTAACTGCCATTTTCTCACCTGCCCCAGATCTCTAAGTCCAGTACTAAACACCTACTCAGATTCCAAGCAGGAAAAAGAACCCACACAGGCAATTTCAACATTGGAGTTGGAGGGTGGAATGAACAAAAGGAAACGCTGAGGTAGCCCAGAGATAGTAACTGCAGGAAGCATCTTCCACTCCTAGGGCTGCGGGACAAAGGGAAAGGTTAGAATGATCTGTTCTTGGGAGCTCAGAGGAGAAGCCCATGGACCTAGCTCCGATCTCTGAGGGAGGCACCACTGGCTGTTTCCGGTTCTGAGAGTGCCAAAAGAAGTGGAAAGCTGGAACTAACTGCCACTGCTGAGGCAAAGTGCCACAGCTGGGGTGATGCTGATAGAGCAGCATTCAGGAAAGAGGAGGGCCCTTCTCCCCGTCGTCCTGCCTTTCCATGTCCTTGTGGGGCTCTCTGTGGGTAGAGCCTAACAGGAAACCAGTTGGCAAAGGAGGAATGAGGAGAGTAGTTTGGAGTGTCCCAGACCCAGCATCACAAAGCTAAGTTGAGAAGATTTATTTAGAACTGAGAGATGCTGTCTTAATAACCAGCACAGCACCTGATTTATGCTGGTTGGAGTTTCTCATTTAGAACAAGAGAGAGCGTGAGGTGGGTCTCTTCAACAGTTGAAAGATGTTTCCTGCCGTTGAAGAAAACTTGACAAAAACCAGGGCACTATTTGCAGAATAAATGGGAATTTTTTAAAAAAATCATTACTGACTAAAACAAACTTAAATCTCTGAAAAAGAACCCCCAGGAAAGAATCAATTTTTACAAGAAAAAAAAATGTACTCATTCTTACAGTCTGTCCCAATGTTAGCATAGAGGAGCTACAATGCCCGGAAACTCAGACAGTCAAACCCCTACCCACCCCCCACGCACACACAGTGCCTAAGAAATAGCTGTGCTTCTACGCTTCCACCACCTCTAAGAGTCACTTTTCTCCCACTTGTATTGAAAAACTGCAAATCTCAGTCTCCAACACGGCAATGGATAGAGGAGTCTGGATGTAGAATGTTTTACCCTAGATGTATAGACATCTTCAGAAATGCTCCATAGATGAAAAGTAGAGTTAGAGTTTCTGGGAGCAGTACATGCTAAGGCATAATCTCTCATGTATAACAATTGCACACATACAAAAAAAATAAATACTATTTCTTAAATCCTCTAAAGTAAAAAGCAAAAACAAACAAGAGTTGTAATAACAAAAGATCCCAGTAAATTCTTATCAAAAATTAGAATTAGTCCTGCGGATTCTAAACATGAAAACCACTCTAGGTCTAGATCAGAAAGGAAAGTCATATTTACTCAAAAATATACTGCGAACACTGCATATACTCTGACTTTTGGCAAAACTGAACCTGGATAAATCCTGTCAAGACTAGAGATAAGTTAACAAAAACACAAGCCAAATAAACAAAACATGTGGACTAATAAAATATTTTATTACAAGGGAAATGAATTGTTATTCTGATTAGCCAGAGGAAAAATACACATTGAGATTTTCTATATGAAACAGAGTATTTTTTATTGTATGTATTAATATATTGTAATATATTTTTATGTAAAATATACATAAAATTTACCAGTTTAACCATTTTAAGTATGCAGTTTGGTGGCATTAAGGACATTAACATTGTTGTGCAACCCAAAATATGTTTCTAAAATTCCTTTACAGTGTCCCCCCACAATACAAAGAGATAGCTGCTGAGAAAAAAAAAAGGTACAGGGAGCCAGTAGAAGAGAATAGATTGAAATAAAGGCAGAAATAAAAGGGAGAGTACTAAAAACCAAAAAGCAATATAAGTTTTAACGAAATTGCATTTAAAATTTACATTAGAGGCAGTAAAAAGCCAAATTGATAAAAATCTATTCAGCAATGTGGAGGACAAACTTGAGAGTCTCCCAGAACCAAAAAGAAAGACGTAGGAAATACAAACAATAATAGAGACAAGAATAGAAATGAAAGAAATGGACTGGTCTATGCCAATCAAAGCAGCCCTGCCCCTTATCATAGAGATTGGTTCAGAATGGGCATGTGACCTGCAATTATCCAATCAGAGTGAAACACAGAACTTTCATTCAACAAATGTGAGAACACACGCTTTCTTTCTTCCTAGGTGTGAATAACGAAGGCTGTAGCCCTAGAAACTGCTGGCAACCATATCATGAGGAAGGTATCCTGAGAATGACATTTACAAAAGATTAGGGAAGGGCAGAGCCAAAAGAATTGACGCCCTGATGACAACATGAATCTGGGATATAAGACGCCTGAATGCTTTGCTCTCTCTGCATTGTTCGGTTTTTTTATCTAACAAACACTATTGTTTAAGCAAGTTTGAGATTGAGTTTTCTTTAGATTCAAAAGATCTTTTAATGAATACTATTAATAAAATGACTCAGTTAGTAAAATTCCCTCAAATCAGAATGCCCAATCTGAAAATTTTTTTAATAAATGAATATTTCTAAGAAAACTAGTAAGATCTGTACTTAGTCTAACCCAGTGAAAGTTTTAAATGTCAATGAAAAAGAAAAAATACTAGACCCTTCAGTCAGAAAATACAACTAAATATCAAGCTGACCTTAGACTTCTTAGAAATCCTAAATACCAGTGTGCAATTAAACAATGCTTATAGAATTTCAAGAAAATTCTTGTTTTGACTCAAGAATTCAAAATATAAAAAAACCTCATTCATATGTAAAAACAATGAAAAGATCTCCCCAGCTATACAAAAACTGTGAAAGTATAACAGACTTCCTAAAAACTTACTCAAAAGCAATATAAGTAAAAAAGTGATGAATCAAAATTACAAATGCAAGAACATAAAAATTATAAACAGACTGGTAATAAGCATAAATATTGATTAGCAATTGTTAAAATGCTTGAAAATTTCAATTCAAAGTCCAAGGTACTTTGTCTTAAAAAATACTTAAGTCTTAAAAAATAATTTTCACAGTTAAAACAATAATTGTGGCTTTGTTATTAATATAACAATTTAAATTAACAAGTCCTGAAAATAAACCCAGGGAATGAGTGGGGATTTAAAGGCATAAGGCAGACTAAACTCTTCACTGGGCAAAGGAAGAAGTCAGAGTTATTCTGTTCTTGATTTTAACAACGGGAGAAAAAGAAATTAACTAGATATTTGATAATATTGAAGGCAATTACTACTACAAATAAGGGCAGATAATTTAATTTTAAAAACACTATTAAAAAAAATAAATGCTGAGTACATGTAGTCAAAGACAGAAAACAATGGAAAGCACAAGGAGAGACAAAAACAGAAGGTATAAACTAAGTGAAGGAAAATCAAATATAAGGGTATGATAAAGATTATAGGTAATTTGCTCTTTTATTAAAAGAAAAAATTCTCAAATTAGAATATTTTAAATTATAAATCTATGTTTATAAAAGTTATAGTGAAACAGAAATAAAGATTAAAAATAGAAGAAACAGCAATGACAAAATCATGATGTTGACTAGGACTTTTCCTATTGTCTTAGAATTTTGTTTAGAGTCCCAAAATTCAGTGTATTAGAAGCTATGTAGCACCAAATTCTAAAAAGAACACTAAGTAGCTGCCATACACACCCCCCAGGGCTTATAAAAGAGCCCCCCCTCAAACGGAAACCTGCTTACACAAAGGAAAACAAATAATTCAAAAGAAGGTTGGTTGACTAGGGAGAGATTTTAGAGCAGGCCTCAGTGGTAAAGTGTGCTGTGCCTTTGCTCTCCCTTTGTGGAGGAGAGGAGGGAACACTATTCCCCAGTCTGTGAAAACAATCTAAAGACATAGGGTCCCCTTCAACAGAAGGGGACATGCCTCACAGTTCCCGGTGGAATACTCCACACGCTGAAGTGCAGAAACTTGTAAACCACTTCTGATGTTGCCATAGGAGCAGAGAAGCATGTAGTTAAAAAGTTCTTTGAAGTTTGACATGCATCCCTTAGGGGCATATATGAACAGAGAGACACGTGTCTGATTTTGCTCTGGAGAATTCTGTGAGCTGGAGCTGGCAGGAGTAGCAGGGAATGAAAAAGAGGCACACTTAACCGTGTGGTGAGACAAGGACAGCAGAGTTTCCTGTGGGCCATCAGGAGAGCTAGACAGGCTCCAGTCTTCTTGAAGTTACCCCTCCAAAGAGGGTGGCTTGCTGGGCTGAGGAAATCCAACAGAAAGAAGTGTACTGCAAGGGTCAGAGTTGGGGGGGGGCCATCACAAGATGACAGGACAATTGTGCAGAGAGAGGGTCTGTGTTGTTACTTTTATGCATCTACTTTGATAGGCCATGGTGCCCAGATATTTGGTCAAACACTATTCTAGATGATTCTGTGAGGGTATTTTTAGATAAGATTTAGACAAGTATATTTAAATCCATATACTCTGAGTAAAGCAGATTACCCTCTATAATGTGGGTGGGCCTCATCCAATCAGTTCAAGGCCTTAAGAGAAAAAAGACTGATCTCCCCCAAGAAGAGGGAATTCTACCAACAGACTGCCTTTAGGCAGCCACAACATCAAGTCTTCCCAGGTTCTCCAGGCTGCTGGCTTACCCTGCAGGTTTTGGACTGGCCAGCCTCCACAATCACATGAACCGATTCCTTAAAATGAATCTCAATTTCTCTTTCTCTCTCTTTTCTACCCCCCACCACACACACCCTATTGGTTCTGTTCCTCTGGAGAATCTTGACTAATACAGAGCCCTACCACACAGAAAGCATCTAAGGCCAGATGGTATTAGCCAAGAGTTACCATAACACAGGATTAGTAGGTTTAAAAAAATATTTTTTTAAGAGTTTTGCATTTTTTTCTTATTGCTTCTCCTATACAAACACCCCCACCCCAGAAGAGCCACAGAAGGAAGGGGGAAGAGGGAGAAACAGACCTACCTGTCTCATCAATGTCCTAGGGTAGGGGGACAGGGCAGAGGGAGCTGCATATGAATGAGAGATTAGAGTTTTACATTAGACTAGAATGAACATTTGGTCCAAGATATCACCAGGGACTAAGGAAGAGAAATATGCAAGGCACATTTGAAGGCAGAGATCTAAGAGAAATAAAGCTGTTCATCATTATGTCCCTGCCATTTCACAGATTTCCATAAACCAGTTACCACTATATGAGAATAATACCAAACGTAAGAGAGGGAAGAAGAGAGAGGGGGAAGGAGGGGAGGATCAAAGACACAAGTAAGGAGGTAAGGCAACATAATTATCAAAGCGGAAAGAAGTCAAGGCAAAAGTTGTTCAATTAGACTGTGGATCATTTTACATTTATTAAAGTATAACTCACAAAAACATTATAACAGGCATAAACCTAACATATTAAATAATAAAGCATCATAGATATGAGGACAGGTGGAGGTGGGAGAAATATAATCCTCCAAAACTGACTCTAAAAATATTAGCCCGAACAGGCCAGTAACTACAGAAGAAATTGAAAAAGTTATCAGATAATCACTTTCCATAACAGGCCTAAATTAAAATATTTTACAACTACATATCCAAATGTTTGAAGGAACAGATAATTTCCAGACTACATAATTTTTTTCAGGGCATAGGAAAGGATTAAAAGTGACCCCATTCATTTTGTGAATCTAGCGTCACCAATTCTGACCCCAAAACCTGCCCAAAAAAGTTTTAAACAAGAAAATTATACACTAGTCTCGTTTTGTTATTATCAATACTAATTCTAAATAAAATACAAGCAAATTCCATTCAGTTTAACTTTAAGAGAAAAATCCACCATGATCAAATAAAATTACTCCCCAAATGCAAAAATGGTTCAATATTAGGAAATAAAAAAGTATCAAACCAATAGGCCAATAAAAAATAAACTATAAGATCATGATAACATATCTGCAGAATAGGAATTTGATAAAATTGCCAGCTCAAACCTAATGATCTGTCTTAAGCCTAGAGCTATTACACTTAACAATGAAATATTACAGATATCTCCATTAAAATAAGAAGCAAAGTATATGATAAGCAGTATCATCACCATTATTTGACATTATTCTGTCTTGTATTTAACCAGTATAAGACATAGAACAGAAGTAAGAGACATAAATCCTGGAAAAAAGGAATCTTTCTTTGCAGGCAAGAAATGAGAATACGCCTAAAAATTCCAAGAGGATTAATTGAAGATCTCTTTGAACATAAATATATAAAAATCTATCACCTTTATGTATGGCAGTAATAACCAGTTAGAAAAGGTAATGAAAGAAAAATTCCTTATGTATTATGGCAATACAAAAAGGTGTGATACCTATAGATAAGTTTTTAAAAATGTAGGATTTACGTGAAAAAGAACTGAACTTTAAAAGACTTTGTTGTATAAAAAGCACATAAAGAAAAAAAAAATCCTCAACATATTAATGAACCAAACACATGATCACTCATTAAAGAGAAAGGGCAAACTCAAACTCCTGAAAACATAGTTTTAAAAGTAAACCTCATTAGTAATCAAATCATTAGTAATCAAAGAAATGCAGATTAAAGTCAGAATGGCACCATTTTTTACCTATCAAATGAAGGAAGTTTTTGTTTCTTTGATTATTTCTGTTTTTAACGGTACTGCTACTCAATGTTGGCAAGAGTGAGGTAAAATAGGTACATTGTTAGGTAATTTCGCACACTGCTGGTGACAGTATAATTGGTTGGAACAATCTTTCTGAAAAATAATTTGCACATCATTAGTTTTAGTTATGATATACATTTGCACCTAGTAATTCTCCTTTTAGGTATCCTCAGGAAATATTTGGATATATCAACAAAGGTTTGGTTCCAAGATGTTTAGCAACTTTACAATAATGGAGGGGCACAGGAGGACCTAAATGTACAACATTAGAAAAATATTTAAGCACATTATAGTATATGTATACACTGAAATATTACACAACCATTAAAAATGATGTTTATAAAGAATTTTTCATTTCACTGGGAACTTACTATACTTACTACGTGAAATTATGCAAAAAAACAGGATACAAAATCATACCAATAATGTAAGCTCAACAAATTTTAAAAATGGAAATAAAAGGATCAAAAATAAATATGTCCAAATGTTGTGAAAATAGCTGTGTCTTGGTGCTGGAATTATGGGTAGATTTTCTGCTTTTTTGTGGTTTTTTGTTTGTTTTTGCTTTTTGCTATTAAAAATGTAAGAGCATGTGGTGTTATTTAAAAAGAAAAACATATAGCAATAATTTATAACCTAGGGTTCGTTGATGGATGAGCTTCAGTGGGTCCATTACTCCTTTAACATTGCACGCGATTTTTTTGTGTAACTGAAGTTCCCTGGAGAGGCTTTAAAAGGTTTTGTCATCCCAGAATTACTAAAACTCACTGGTTGAAAACTTCTAGAAAGTGGTTTGCAAGAGTCATAATTACATATCAATCATGTTCTAGATTTCCCCATACCTTTATATTAAGAGGTTTATGATATTTTACATATCATTATTTTAAAAACTAAACTTTAGCAAAATCTCACTTGTTTGATATTCAAATGGAAAAAATTTAAGATATTCATGAATATCCTTCTCATTTAAAGTAAATATAACTGCTACTAAAATTGTTATTCCATAAATATTTATTGAGCACCTATAAAGGAAGTTTCTGTGAAGCATGAAATGCTTTTTCAGATTAAAAACTCCACATTCAAGGTACAGTGAAGTAATAAAAATATATTATACCTTCACATGATGATTTATGCATGTATATATGTATGTGTATGTATGTGCAGATATAAGTACTTGGGTATTTATTTTTATTCATGCCTTACTTTGTTCAAAAAAATATTTTAGGAAGTTTATCAAAGTAAATATAACAAAATAAAATAAAATTTAAAATAAGTAGGTGAGTCAACTGGGACAAAGGCTAAAATAAGGTAGAATAGGTAAGATGAAGCCAAGAGTAAGGTCAGTACTCCCAGCTCATGCCAAAGTTTTAAGTTTCCTTGTAAGCTTAACAAAGAGGTAACCATGATCTGTTACATGATTCTTGGTGTCCAGAAGATAAAAAGAAACCAATTACTCAAGAGAAGCCCAACTATTGTAGTTCTAACATCAAAGGCAGAGTTCTCCCTTGGGTCCTCATAAAGAGGACAGTTTGTAACATAATGAACACCACACAGGACTAAATAATGAACAACATCCTCCTGTAGGATACTAAGCAAAATATGTGTGTCGCACGAGGTATCATTGGAGATGTCGTCACTGGCCAGTTTGTTTAAGATTGCAACATACTCCTTCCTTGCTTTGTTTTTTGCCATAGTATTTATCATCAACTCACACTTTCTTTATCTTTTTTTTTAACCTGTCTTACCCTCACTAACTTCAAAATAAATCCAATAAAGGCAGAGATTCTTCTCTATCTTATTCATCTGTATTGCAAAGCTTACGAGAGTCTCTGGCACACAGAAGTTGTTCAATACGTATTTACTGAATGAATGAGTTCATGAATTATCATCAGCATTATTATTATAAACATGTCATTATGATTGGAAGAATTCGCAGAGCACTTTTGTATCATATTCAAGGTAAACAGAAGAAAACATTAAGACATAATCTGTCCAAAGCAATTCTATGAAAGTCAAAACAATGTGGTATAAGAATGTAGCTTTCAGCAGTCCAGATATAAATTTCATAATATCTAAAGGAACGAAGAAACTACAAATTTTTGACAATCCTTCATAAACACAGATTTGATCATTATGATGAAGCCACAAATTGGGGTTATACTCCCTGAAAGAAGTTGGAGAACAGGTATTCTATGTTCCTGTGAAGTGCACCGCTGTATGATTTGGTTCAGCTAAGGTAGGTAAGAAATTAGAACACAAAGTCTAAAAAATGACATATGCCTGAAAATAAGTTTTGTTAACTCCCTGTATAGACAGGGTAAGGGATAATCCCCAGCCAGAGACAAGACTTTTCTCATAAAAAGATCAGGTGCTCATGCTAACATAAAGATAATTAGATGATCATGACCTCAAATGTTCCTGCTATAGCTTAATAGCCGTAAAAATTTTAGCTTAGAAAAAACTTAAAGCAAGATATCCAAATGTTCATCTCAGCCATAAAACATCTTAGGAAGACTCCCATAAAGTAATATAACCTTTTAGTATATTCTAGTTGCAAAACATACACTTAAATAAGCAAATAAGTAAACTTGCTGGGTAGGTATGTTTTCTACAAGGGGCTTAAATGTCAAGATATGTTTACAAATACAAGAACTTTTCATTTGATAATAATTGTTCTATAGCTATTCTTTCTGAAACTGTTATATAACTGAACCAGTTGTCAATTTAGGTCAGTCCTGGTTGCTGGCAATAAAACCATATAGTTGGCATGTAAAAGAATGTCTTTTATTTTCCTTGGGAATTGGGGAAGGGAGGTCCTTTATCTAGCTCATCTTGAAGTGGTATTATTTCTTTTTTTAAATGAGGGAGAGGACCCATAACACCTCCTTGTTTTATTCCTACCAAATAGTATTATTTGATTCCTAAAAGCCCATGCACAACAACCTGACTCTCACATGGACATCTAATGATAATGAAAATTTGGCAGTGATTTGAGCCTGTGGTGGATGCCACGCTGCACAGCACAGATCTCCCCTCCGCTTCAGGACTGAAGGACTTATGCCCCCAACTGTTGCTAGTGCTGCCCATGTTCAACTCTCCTCTGCCAGCCTCTTTGAGAATCACCCCTGCTGAAGAGAGTTACCTGGGCCAAGGCCATGCTCCTTCCCAGGTAGGGTTACCAGATAAAATATAGGACACCCAGGTAAATTTGAATTTCAGATCAACAACAAATTATCTTTAGCATAGTATATGTTTAGCATAATGTCCCAAATATTGCATGGGACACACTTATATTAAAAAATATTTCATTGTTGATCTGAGGTTCAAATTTAACTGGACATCATGTGTTTTTATTTGCTAAATCTAGCCACCTTATTCCCAGGCAGCCAGAAGCTAATAACTGCTCTGCACAGAGTGGTAAAGGCCCAACCTCCTCACCTCAACTTGGAACAACATCCTCATTTCAGAGCTCCCCTGAACTGAGGTTTTTATTAAGACTATATCACAGCCCAACTTCTCCCTTTGCCCAGTCCTCCTTCCTTCCCTGCATTAGTCATTAATACCAAAGAGCATGCACGCCTAATAAACCTCCTGCATATTTCTCTTCCTCTTAGAGTCTACTTCCCTGGAAACCCAGCCCAAGACAGTACCCTAAGAACAGGTAGAGAGTTTTAAAAAAAAAAAAATTAAAAAGCTGTGAGCATTTGTGGACAAAAAGAACACTTTCTGGGAAAATCTCAAAAGGCTTCTGGAAGTAGATGGCATTTGAACAAGACCTGCTGACGGGCTAGATTTGGACATGCAGAGATGGGCAGCCCTGGAGAGCACTCCAAGGCTACCCGGGGGTCACTGATCAGTTTGGCTATAACATAAGACAAATGACAAAGAGAAGTAGGAGTAGTTTGGGCAGAAAGGCTCAGACCAAGTCATGAAGAGTATACACACATTACAGTTCAGCGTTATGAGACAGACCATTTAACACTTTGTGTTATAATTTGGAAGTGAATGTCTAGAAAACCTCAGTCGTGTGTTATTCCCTAAGGAAGGAGGAAAATGTGAAGTGAAGGTTTAATGGAAAGGGGTATTTTATTGACTTGCCTTTCACCAGCCAGTGCTTCCTGAAGCTTTCTATCTGTCCTAAGAGCAGCAGAGGATGAACCTCTATAGTCTGTGATGTGAAATTTTTTTTTAGGTCTTTATTTTAAATATTGGTATAAATCACGCCTTCTTTTTCATAATTTATTGCTTCACATTAAAGAATATTTTCCCAATATTATTCAAGTAATTCACTTCTAGAAAGAGGTTCCACAATGTTCTACTTTATGGAGTCAGCCACTCGCCCCTGTGGGCATTCTTATCCCAGGCAGAGGAGTGGCACATCCAAAGGATCTATTTCTCTCCTTTCTGTCAGGATTTATTCTAAGGAGAATCATATCAGCCTCTCTTAAGTCCAGAATCTCTTTCTCCCAGCTAAAAGTTTCGGCTCATGTAAGGAAAAAAACTACAGCATTGATGCAAGGCATCTTAACTTCCCCTTACTATTCTACACCAACTCCAGACTTGTTTAATAGGCATACAATGCCTGAGGTTAATGTAAAAGTCTTTTGTCCAGGTTGCCTTAGCAACACTTGGTAACTCGATTTAAAAATTGTATTTAAAGAGACCAGGTCAGAAGCTGAAACAGATCATAAAACACATAATTGAATGGTGTTGTTACTACATCGCTTGGGCCATCTTCCCCTCGAGTTACTGTCTGCCACATGCCCACAAAGGGGCTCACCTCCCCCTTCTCTGAGATGCTCCTTCAGTTTGCTGCTGAAGCTTGACATTTCACTAGTTAGAAATGTGTACAATTTGAGGAAACTTGGGATTTCATTGTGCAATCCTAATCCCAAATCACCTACAAAAGCTTTAATTTGAAAAGTCCAGGTTCCGTAACTACCCCTTTAAGGGCCCAAATGTTACCAATTCTCCATCCATTCATCCCATCCTTTCATGTCCTGTCACTAAGTCAGATCTCGATTGCATTGGTTTTCTATTGCTGCGGTAACAACTTACCACAAATTTGGTGACTTCCAACAACACACATTCATTATCCTACAGTTCTGGAGTTCAGAAGTCTGACACAAGTCTCACTGGGCCAAGATCAAGGCGTCGGCAGGGCCGTGTGTCCCTTTCTGGAGGCTCTAACTGATGATCCACTTCCTTGCCTTTTCCAGCGCCAGAGGCCCCCGCGTTCCTGGGTTCATGGCCCACTTTCTCCATCTTCAAAGCCAACAGCACAGCTTCTCTCTGACCCTTCTCCTGTTATCACATCTCTTTCTAATCACAGCCTAGAAAGGTTCTCCACCTTTAAAAAACTCATGTGATTAGACTGGGCTCACACAGACAATCCAGGATAATCTTGCCATTTCGACATCCTTAACTTAATCACATCTACAAAGTCCCATTTGCCAAGGAAGGGAACATGTTCACGGGTTCTGGGGATGGAAGGCGGGGGGTACTAT
Organism: Daubentonia madagascariensis; assembly: GCA_023783475.1. Taxonomy (NCBI): domain Eukaryota; kingdom Metazoa; phylum Chordata; class Mammalia; order Primates; family Daubentoniidae; genus Daubentonia; species Daubentonia madagascariensis. The sequence goes on from JAKFHU010001569.1 coordinate 18,604,343, forward strand.
TTTTTCTACCACATCTACCCATAACAAAACATTCTTCCTCATGCTATGTATGGTAAACCATCAAAACAGATTCAAAAGTATTTGAAGAGTTAAAAAAATAAATTAAATACAAGTGTATCAGACAGGAAAAAAATAAACAAAACTATACTAAGCCATACCAGGCTTCTCCTTCTCTACATGATTCTTTCCTGTAAAAGATGTTAGTTAGCTAACAAAACTATAATCGCCCCTTGCAGAAACCACGTGACCCAGCCCCAACGTTCTGTGTTAGTGAATGAGGTGTCTAACAATGCAACAACTAATCGTACATCCCAACAGTCCTTCTATGAAGGCTAAATCTATGTAGAATTGACAAATTATATTAATACTTATAAAATTTTCCTAAAGATAAAAAATAGGAGTGTGGACTGTGAACTGAGTCCTGCGTTGATCTGAACAGTAGGCAATTTTCCCACATACAGGAAAATTCTTCAAAATATTAAGATAATTCTAATTTCAAACTCTGAACTATGGAAGTGGTTTGTTTCTATATGAGCAAATTTCTGCCATAACCCTGTCAACATAATATATATATTCCTCCTCAAGTTGAAGTCATAGAGGTACATCTTTCTTCTGTAGCAGATAAAAATGAAGAATGCTTACCTCTGGTTGTCTTAAAAAATGTTAAAATTACAAAATATCCACTTGGGATATCATGAGAGTCCCAGCAAAATGAATAGTGTAATGTTGGAAAAATAATCACCTATTTTTCATGATATAAAGACATTCTGTTTCAAGCTCACTTCCAAACCTTCCGTCTTTTTCAAATTTCTTGAGAAATCTATATGCAAATTCTTATTCAAGAGGCAACTTTTACAGTTAAACACAACCAAGATTTATTGACTCTCCTTCTTCTGTGAAAATCTCTCCATGAATGTCCCATTTGGTTTTCTAAAGGACTTAAGAAAACAAACTTTCGTGGACATTTTTTGATTTTTAATATAATGTAAAGAATCACTTCCAGTGTACCTCTGACACCCTCTCCCTTGAATCTGTCAGTGGCACCCCCCCCACCACCACTTCTTCAAGAGCTAACAGGAGGCTAATGTCAACAACGAAAATGAGTCTCAGAGAGGTGCCGATGAAGGAAAGTGTAAGAGGAAAGGAGTATCAAGAGTTGACACCACAGGGAAAAACAAAGAACATAGAGGATATGTCACTCTAAAAGCATCAGCACCTACAGCGGTGCCTGGCATGTAGTCAGCACTCAATAAGTGCTTATTGAATGGTGAGGCTCTTTGTTTTCTGTTGAACAGTTTCTCATGACAGCCGTGAGCAGCCGGCCATTGCAGAGACAGTGTGTCCAGGGATAATAATATCCACTGGAAAGGGGTTGGCAAGGTGGGTGGCTGTGTTCTGGTCACAGCTTTGCTACAACTAGATGTATGATTTGGGGAAAGTTACTTCAGCATTCTAGATCTGTGATTTCTCAGCTGAAAAATGAAGGGTTTGGACTATAGCCTGTGAGATTCCTTCAAAGGCAAATTCTATGACCCCCTATGATGCAAGAAGGGATGCAAGAAGTGATGATATTGTGTCTTGGCCTCAGCCCAGAGTCAGATTTTGCCCTCTTTTTTCACACCGTGTGTGGCCGTGACGTCTGACCCTATACTACTGCTAGTTCTGGCCCTATCTCAGTTCCTCCAATCCCAAGCCCAGCCGGTGTAGAACCACCACGATCAATAACATCAGTGACTGGCCTGCTTAGGACCTACAGAAACCACTCTTCCCTCAACTTCCATTCCGAAGATTTTGGGTCATGCCTTCCTGCCTTCCTGCCTGCCTTTCTTTCCTTCCTGCCTTTCTTTCCTTCCTTTCTTCCTTCCTTCCATCCATCCCTCCTTCTGTCCATCCTACCTTCCTTCCTTCCTTCTTTCCTTCCTTTCTTTTCAGTATAGAAATGACCCTGCTGATAGATACAAAAGCCATCTTTTTGGCATGGTGTTCATGAAGTCAGGAACACCAGGTAGATAGATTTAGCTTCCTGTGAGCAGACACTGAACTCTAATAATAGCTCCATCTACCTACTTCATTAACAGTGGGCTGTTAGTCATCACAAGACCAACAGGAAGAATTCAGGCCTAACCCCAAGTCGATCCTGGCAAAACATTCCCAAGAGCATTCTCCACCGCCAGCAGTGAGTCCTAATAGAGTTACACAAAAGGAAGTACCTTTCTCTCCTCTTTTCTCATTCACTTAACCCTGGCATCAAAACAGCCAGTTTCTCACAAACAGACTGAAAAACAATCACATATGGGGCAAAATTCAAGAAAAGGAAACATTTATGTAAGCAAGCTCCTGAATGTTCAGTCTTAAATAAAAGATAGAAAACCTCCTGAATGTTTTACTACAAGGTCCCCTCTAAGGATCCCAAAACACACAAACACACACGTCATGTTCAGGAATCTTTAGTAAAATTGATTAACCCAGTTCTTCAACTGTGACCTGTCCCTGAGATGTGATCAAGTGAACTCATTAGGAAAACGCCATTTTAAATAAAAGATGCTTTTAATGCAAACCAGAGAAGCAGATGTGTGCACGGCACTCAAGCCTACCATTACGCCTCATTTTCACTGATCAGCCAGTAACCATTACAAACACTGAGTGAATTATATGGCTTCCTTAGGGAGAAAATGCAGGGAAGGAAAACAAGCTCTTACTGTATAGACATGACTTTTTAAATAATTTTCAGAAGAAAAGGCTTGGGTTTACTAATTTTAAAATCTGTTGAAAAGTTAAATTAGTGGCAAAGCATAATAACTCTTGAGTCTAATTTCTCAACACAGAATCTATGTATGAAAATTTTAGGAGGTATAAGTCAGTAAGGTTGATTTTCTCCTAAATTAGTAATCAACTAGTTCTTCCAAAACTGAAATTGACTAAAGTCAATTTGCTCAAGAAGATATCATGTTAGATATCAAGTAACAATCATTTTACCAACTTCAAATCTCTTGGATTCTAAATTCTGCCTGAGCAGAAGAGTGATCTACCTTTTTCCTATACAAAAGTTTGCACTGGGTCATGCAACTAAAGCCTTATATGATGTAATGACTGTCTAAGAAGATTCAAGGATTCAAATCAGTGGTCCAGATATCCTGGGACTTTGTTTTTTGGAGCAAAACAAAAGTAAGATTTTGAAACCAACTAGCTTTGATTTTATAAAATGATCTCTTTCTGATCCTAATTATATTTTAAGGAGATTAATTGATTGAGAGAATTAAATAAATTTTACCTCATAGATAATGAAGGGCATTTTACATCAAGCACCAATATATTGAACTTTGCATAATAAGTCAAAATAATGGTGATAAATTAAAATCAACTTACAGAATAAACCAATGGGAGAGGGGAAATCCCTAAAGTAATATAACATCAAACTAATATTTAGAATCTGCACATTACATACAGAGCATATGTCAGCACAGACATTAGATATTTTCCTGCATCCAGTTTCAGCTTACATTTGAGTTTATTGCAATAGAATGAAGAGAAGATCATTGTATCCTGAACACAGTATTGGGCCAGATATAAAATGATCTCAAATTGATGGCAAACAGAAGTATAAATTAATTTCATCAGATTGCTATATTCTTTCCTAAAACCAAACTGAACTATGGCAAACAGAAATGGAATTTGATGGGGATGATTCTAAGTGTTGAAAGAGAGGCCAGGTCAACATTGGGAAGGGGTGGGAAAGGGAAGGACTGGGCAGCAGAAAGCATCCCAGAAGCAATGGGTGCTGAAGACCAGGAGGACGGGAGACATTAAAGATTTGCTTTCCTCAACCCTCCTTTGAGAATTTGGTATCCTAGAAGTTAAAAAAACCAGTTGTATTTGGTTTTATTTCCAAATGTTTTAACTGTACTATAATCGGCCCAATTTTTCCTCATACAGTGGGGAATGAGGGGCACAGCTGTTATCGACTATTTGTATCTCCTTTTCAACCCTGGTACTTTGTCAGTACCAAGTACAGCTTCCTAAGGTGATTAGACCTTGAACTGAGCAAAACTAGCCACAAAACAGGTATCTTTTCGCCTCAATCCCATCATCTCCAGAAACTACTGGAAATGACAAACACAAGCCCAAATTTTTCTTCCATCAGGAAGACACATTACTAGATTTTATACTTTTCCAACCACTGGAAAGGATGTGCCTAACAACAACTTGCATCAGAAAAGATTCTAAATAGGTATGCCCTTTGAGAAACTCCCGTCAGGGAAAGATCGTCAACATTGTCCTCCGACTCTTGCTTCCAAATGCACAGAATCCCATGTGGATTCTCAACCCAATGTTCTTAACAACCTGGGTCTGGTTTCTGCTTAAGGATCTGCTTGGTGCAGTTAGGGTTATGGTCTATCCCTAGATACATCTGAAACAGCCCAGATGGGTGCATACAGGTGCCCTCTTGTCTTTCTCAGAGAAGGAGGAGTTGTTATAAGGTGACAGTGACCAATCTGCCTCAGTTTTGGGGGTTTTGTGGTGCAGCCAGCTATTGTCGCCCTGACAGCCCCCCTTACAGTCTCCGTGGTGTGCCTGCTGTAGTCCTGCTACACCAGACACTGCAGCGCTTGCTGTGCAATGACAAGCCAGAAAACCCACACATGACTATACAGCTTGTCCATCAACAAGAAATTGTCAATGAGTTGATGAAAAGGGATTTTATCCAAAATAATTCTTTACAGAGTACTGGACAGTCCATAAATCACTTTCATAGGTTATAAGGCAGAATCCTCACAACAATCTTAGGAGATAGAAAAGGCAATTTTATCTCCATTTTAAAAGCAGACCCAGAAAAGCTAAATGATTTGTTTACAGTTACAGGATTAATATATAAGAGAAACAGAACTTGAACCCAGAACTCCAGACTCCAAGGTTGACTGTGCTTTCCAAGGTGCCACGGTGCCTCTCATTTCAGAGATGAAGAAAACCAAATCTGGAAGCCCAGCACATGCCACCTGGGGGGCTTGCAGACCACATGTAACACACCACTGCAGACTGGTGGGAACTCAGTAAGGCCAGAATCCCACCATTGGCTCCCTGTCTAGACTTGGGTTTACAGGAAGATAACCTTTGGTGTATCAATCTCCTCAACATTCTACGTGGTATGGCAGGGTCATACGATGAGGTCTAGAACAGCAAATCTCTAACCCAGAGTTTATTAGAATCCTTTGTTGAGCATTATTAAAATATAGATTCCCAGACCTGGCCCTAGACCTACTGAATCAGAGTCTCTAGGTATGTAGCCTGGGTATATGTACTTCTTAAAAAAGCTCTAAATGAGCTATTAATCGAACCTAAGGTTGTGAACCACTTTTCTTGAATACAGTCAACTCTGCATATCAATTATACTCATAAAACAACTATCCATTGAAGGTGGGCAAAGGTTCCAGGCTTATTGGCTATGGTAGTAATAGGCTTGATTTTATGTTTAATAAACAATTTTCAGTTTTCATAGCCACAGTTCATATAAGAACTCTAATTATTCCCCCTCTTGGAAAAAAGTCACGTTAAGAGAGAGAGTCATCCTCCTTCACTTTCTGTTATGCTTATGACTGAGGCAGTGCTCATTAAAAGACAATTAAACAATCTTCCCGGCTTAGAAACAGTCTGAAATAGTAATAATAGGAATTTCTGCAACTGCAAAGAGATAGAGTTGCCTTGAAGGCCGACATGAAGCCTGGCAAATTGGGTTAGACAGCTGGGGGAGGTGGGGACAGTGGACAGATGTTTCTGAGTCCAGTGGCAGCTCTGGGGAACGTGCTTCTACCAGCAAATGCTTCAAGCCATCTGCATATCTAACAAACCAAAGCCAAAACAACAAAAGAACCCCTGTAACTAGCACTGACTTTCAACTACGCATAATTGGTGATGAAATGATTGTTAGACATGCATTAATCAGAGTCTTCATCTACTTACAGATATCACCCAAGTACAGATATTGTTTCATATGTTTTCATATGATCATGCCACTCTCTTTGTATTGGCTGCTCAAAATTTTAGGTCTACATTTAAGGTGCACTCCTAGCAAACTGTTAAAAGTCCTTAAAACATTCAATGGTTCATCCAGTTTACTATCCCCCCTTCTAGCTTCATTTTATTTTTCCAATCTTTTATCCAATTGGTTGATGTACTTATGTTTAATTATATTTTATCTTGTTACATGCTATATAGTTTTATAAGTTGCCCCATATCCTTTTTAGGAACAAAGTAAAAGAGAGAGAAAAAACAGGAGAAAGAGGGAAAGAGGACGAGGGGTACGGGGAGAAGGTGGACGGGAGGGAGAGAATGTCGTAGAGCAGCTGCAGCCCAAATTCTCCGACTTCACCAAACATTTTGTATTATTTACTTATTAAAGATGCTAGTCTTATAAATATGGATATCACATGACTTCAAGTTATTCGTAAGTCATTGGTGTGGTTTTCTAAAAATGTGTTTATCTGTTCCAGGAAATAAAACTAAATATTCTTACAGTTTTCAACTTAGAACTATAAAATTAGTGAAGTGAGGGAGTAAAATTCATTTCTTTCTTTAGCAACTCCCCTGCTAAGCACTTACCACACCGCTTTGTCATGGCATGTTAGTCTTAGTGTGTCTCCCCTAAAAGACATGCGGCTCTTGTCCGTCACAGTATTCCGGCACAGGGTAGTCACTCGATAAATTTTTGTTGAATGGATGAGTATGGTCAAAGCAAATTCTTATATATCGAGGGGCATAATCATGCCTAAAACAAGCCCTCAGCTCTCCGGAGTTCACGGGCTAATGGAAGGATAAAACCACATATACAAATATATACATATATACAAATGATTGTTATATAAGGTAAGGTGTGATAAATATATAAATGGTAGAGAAGATAAATCCTGGGCTTACAGGAAGCCCAAGATGAAACAGGATTCATGGAATCCACTCAGAGGATTCATGGAAAAGGTGCATGTCGCTAGCTGGAGGCAGCAGAGGACATTCCTTTCAAGCAGAGAAAGGAGCAAAGGAAAGGTGGGAAAATGCAAATGTGTTCAGGAGACAAGTTGGCAAAAGAGATGTGTTGAAACCGGGATGAAAAATAACAATTGGTCTGAAAGAGACTGTTGACTATTTCGAACAACCATCATCCCCTCCTTTCTTAATGACAGAACTCTGGTTTTAGCTGGTCCCTTTGCTGCTTCACCAAGGAACAACTTCCCATCCTTTCTGGATGTCAGGTGTATCCATGGAGTCATGTTCTGGCCAATGGAATGTAACCTGAAGGGTCACGTGGGACTTCCATCAGAGCTCTGTAAACAGAAAAGAGCACATCCTCCTCCTCTGCCATTATGTACCTAGTACCCATTTGTGTGGACTGAATTCTTAGCAGCCTTCCTCGACCATGGGAACAAAACACACAACTTAAGGATGGTGAGAAACAGAAGCAGCCTTGGTCCTTGAAGACCTCACAGAGCCACATACCAGTCCTGGACTGCCTATTTCTTATCTTGTTTTACAGGTGAAAGAAATAATTTCTATATTGTTCGACTCTATCATAGTGGGTTTTAATGTTATGTGAAGTCAAACCTAATCCTAACTGATACATTTAGAAAAATATATAAGCACAACACACACAACAAGCAGAAATTATAAACGTATTTCCTTAAGTTGTTCAGTCAACTTTTCCACTCGTCACTTTCTTGACTTTCCTAAACCCAGATGACACAGCTCTGCTACTTTTAAGTAACATTTACCACCAGCATAGCCCCTGAGAAATCATCCTCAATAGCATCATCAAAAGCAATTTTCCAGCATCCGATTTTGGTGTATGTCATTAAGATTTTTGCTTTGGCATGCCACAATTATAGCTAGGCAGGGCTGCAGCATGGAATTAATCAAGACATAGTAACTAAAGGTCAGCTCTATAGGACAGTTCTAGCAAGAGATGATATCAAGGACAGGGGAGGGTATGATACTGGACTTAACCGACAAGGCAAAGAGCTGCCCATCTCCAGGGAGGTGTGAACCCTGGATTAAAAGGAACAATTGTGCATCAAGATAAAATCCTTATATTTATTTGCAAAGCAAAATCTGTAGACTTCTGAGTAAGTGTAGGAGAGAAGATTCCGTGGTAGGAGCTCCATGAAGTATAAAAAGAGAACACGAGACATACAGTGGTGGGCAAATCAGAGTTTGGGTAAGGGTGGTGATGAAAGAACATAAGCTGCATGGTGACAACAATTAACCAATAAATGCGGACATTAGTAGATCTCACCTGATTCATCATGTAGCTCCCTCCTTCCTGGGGGACCTGGATGGCCTCAGAAGTTATACTGACATTTGCCAGTGACTCTCTTTGAGAGTTCCTTTTAAAAATTGAGAGGAGAGTGAGGAAGACAGCATTGCCTTCTACCGACTGCACTTCCAGCTGAATATTTTGCTGACTCAGTCCATGCTGAAACCGAAAATCCAACCTCATCCTTGCTCGATACCCCATCATCAAAAATATCCAAAAAAAAAAAAAAAACCCAAGCCCATATCTATTACAGTTAAAAAACATTTCCCCACATATCTTTTGATTCTAATATCAACTCAAATGAGGAAACTGAGTCCCAAAGAGCTCTATTTAATTACCAATCCTTATTGATTAGTTTTTTGCAGGGCACTGTTCAAAGTGCTAGAGGTGCTGGACGGGTTTGCTGATGGAAGATAAGAAGCAGAGAAAAAAGAGAGGAACCTGAATGAGCAATAGCAGAAGCTGGAGAGCAAGGTACACGCTGAAAAGAGCCGTCTGGTTTGGACACGTATTGGTTACCTAGAGAAAGAAAAGGAGATCGGGCTGGAAGGGTAGGTGAGGTTCGTAATGTGGAGAGTCTTGAACGCCAGGCAGAGTTGTGTTTTGATTCAATGTGAAGTCGACAAATGTAACTGTGCAGGCTAATTACACGCCTTCAGAACTGGCTTTAAGAAAACTAATCTGAGAGCAATGTGTAGGTTGTATGCCAGTGGAAAAGCTTGAGTCTAGGCAGACATTTTAGGAAAAAATTGATGAGGTGACAAATACAATTTTCTCTGTCACTCACGTGCCCGCAATTTTTTTTTTTTTTAAATCAAAGCTATTCCTAAAGTGAGGTTTCTTTCATTTGTGGATTTTAATCATGCCAGGCTCTGCTTCTGCATGGCTGCCAGTGCGAAATGTGACTCCGTTTGAGAAGCCCATGTGCATAACACTTAAGGGACTCTGCTCCTTCAGCAGCTGCCCGAATCACCACCAAACAAATGTGTGTGACTGTTGACAGAAAGTAATAACCCTTCCTACAGCTGTCGAATAAATTGCCTATTAGCAGTCCCACACCATAATTCATGTCAGATCATGTAGATTCAGCCCTTATGAATGACTGGGAAAATCTTATCATTAAATAAAGCTCTATACCAAATCCCTAAGCATTTTCTTATTATTTCCAGCTCATTCCTCCTCCTGGCTCATTCCTGAACTTTCGGAGAGCTGGCAGACTCAAAGATAAGCAAAAAGTTCATACTCTCTGTACACTGTTCCTCTGGGGAAAGGCCTCTTGGGTCCTTGCGATCTAAATTTCAGAACCACAATTTAAATGCAGATTTTTAACTCCCATGTTGAACAGTCAAGAAGGAGTTTCTGACTTGATTAAAATACTGATGCATAAATTTTATACTTAATATTTTTATTCTATAGCATGTACCCTTCTAAGTGGAGATGTTTTTAATGAACTTTCAAGTCATGCATGAAGTCTCAAAGTTTATTTTCCTAGTTTTCCTAGTTTTCTAAGTCTTAAAGGAACAGAGTCCTGCCACTTTTTAAATAGCATTTTTAACCCCATCTCCTATTGATGTATGCCCATAAACTGATGGGACATTTGACTACTTGGTCTTGTGTGGATTGAGGAAACCAGGACAGCTGGGAGACAGGAGATGAAATGTGGAATTTGCAATCAAGCTGCCCAGTGTTCTGCAATTCAGAATTGGGATATGTCTGAAGCATTTTGAGCCTCAATTTCGTAGTTTATGAGGGTCAGGCTGGTTGCCACGATGAAGTGAGCCAGCAACTAGACAGCCCCTGAAACACAGAAGCCCCACAACAGTCCTTGTCAGCACCTCATTCCTGCACCAAGTGGTTTGCCATTTACTTTGTGATCTTGTACAAATCATCCCACCAATCTGGTCCTCAATTTCCTCACCTGTAAAATGAGAAAGGTTAGATTAGATTATCCCTGAGGTCCCTTCTAGTCCCCAAAATGATGACTCTCTGATCCTACTCTAAGCATCACAACCACTAACCGACGTGGGAACAAAAACTCTAAGTGGTAGGCAAACAGTGTCAGGTGGCTCAGGACGTAAGAAAATACGAAGACAGCAAACAGGATGGAACATGAAGAAGCTGGAGAGAAGGGGGAAGGCAAGCAGAACTGAGCAATGCCTTCTTTCCTTCTAGCTACACACAGGCCCTCACATCAAGGAAAAGAAAGACAAGCCTCCCACCCACCACTCTTCACTGCCTCTGCCGTGGAGCCCTCTCCTGCTGAAGGATGTGCTGTATCTTCAATCCAGAGCTGGTTCTTTGGTTTGAATTAAACCATCTTCTCCAAACCAGCTGAAAAGACCTCTCATCTCTCTATTAATTCCTTGAAGCTAAGACTTTTCCTTCTAACCTGGCCACTAAACTAAAATACAAGCACAACTTGATTTTTTGTTCATTCTTCCTCTCGCTTGACCTGCAAGTAAGGTGCCTCCCTGTTCCATTTTTCTTAGTTATGTGTGACTAACCAATGCTGCCCTGAAAATGAATAAGACCTGAAAGAGGGCTGTGTTGATACAGCTGCCATCCTTCCCCATGAGGTCCCCTGGCTGTCTCTGGAAGATCCACAGCACTGTTTGCAATCACGGAAATCCAGAAGAGACTCTTTTGGAATTCTCGCCTACCTACTACACTCCTGCTGCTTTTAATCTTCCCATTTTTCAAGCTGCAGATTCTCATAAACTTCTTGGGAAACATATAATGATATTTAATTTTAATTCTATGGCTACAGTGGATTTTGCTGACTAGGAATGGAGGCTTCTTGATGCAGTACCTTAATCCTCTTTAAAAACAGCTCCTGGGTTCTCTGCAGCTGTAAATTATAAAAACTAAAGCAGGATTAAAAAATACACATACACTGTGCATAATTATTTAAAAGTGCAACACATCAGGTTTAAACAGTAATATAAATGCATCTTTGGGATAAATGAGGCATTAGTGGTATAAGTTTTGATTATTGGCTACTCTTCTTCAGTTTTATCATGTGATAAGAATATAAATCACTTCAAGGAGAAAAATTAATCCATGCCTGTCTCTTCTTGGATCAGGAGATAGACACAGATAATAAACACAATGAATCCTTCTGCTTCTGTTACAACAGGCAACATTCCTTACTACTCCCACGGCCCCTCTGTTACTTGCCCTCATAGACCCTTGTCTTTTCTTTCAGACACTTATTTAAATTTGTAATTACACATGCAATTATTTGCCACTAGCCTGTAAGTTCTATGAGAGCAGACCCTGCATTTATTTTTATCATAATCATACTCCTAGCATAGGGTGATGAAATATCCTAGTTTGCTTGGGGCTGTCTCAGTTTTGGCACTAAAAGTCCTGCATTCCAGAACCCCCTCTGTTGCAGGCAAACTGGGACAGTAGTTCCTTTACCCTAACACTTAGTTCCATGAATAGTTTTCTGAATGAAGGAACAGCCTTAAGGTGTACCGCATGTCATTTCCAAAAGAAATAGCATGTATGAAGGATAGTATAGTGCAATGGTGAAGAGCATGACTGTGGAACTAGATAGCCTGGTTCAAATCCAAGCTCTGCCACTTACCAGCTAAGGGACCTTGTATTACCTAACCTCTCTGGGTCTCAGTACCCTCCTCTATAAAATGGAAAGTTAATGGTACCAACCACAAAGGGCTGTTTGAAAACTAAGTTGGTTAACACATATAAAGTGTTGAGAACGGTGCCCAGCACATTTTATTAAACATTATAAAAACATCTAACATATTAATAGTATTTGGCCCCTAGTAGATGTCAGATTTTATTCTATTTAAATTATTACAAACAGGAACAACCCTCTGCCATTCTTTTTGCTAAGCTTGTCAAAAACTATATCAGATGTCTCCCTCCTGGGTATTCAATATAAGCTGTAGCTAACTCAGCCCCCACTGTAGAGCACCTGCTCTTCCTCTTGAGTGGGGAACCACATTCTCTGGACTCGTCCCTTCTTTGCTTGTCAACATGCATTGTACATGCAGCACTGCCTTTGCTCTGTTATGGAACTGAGTTGCTGGTTGCTGATAAATTCATTTGTACTGAAATGCCTCCTCTCCAGCCTACCTCACCTCCTACCCCCTGACCCCGGCCAAGGATTTGATTTTCAAAGGGAACTCCCAGTAACCTCATGTCTTTTAATCTAGGGGAAGTAATCTCTAATGATTGGGATTTGAGGCTACATGGGAAGGAAGAGAGAATTTGGGAGCAGGATCATTTTAATGGCATTTCACAAATCTCTATGAAGACAACTACCTGCTACCTGGAGAATTCATTTTGCTGGATGCTCTCCCCACAGATTCTTGCTTTGAGACATACATTCATCACTGATTATCTAATATGTCCTGATGCTGATTATATTGGAAAGTTGCTAGCAGATGAAGACTTATCTCTTAGTCTTGAGTAGAGGTGCAAGAAAAACAAGTTTGAAGAGATAGTTTAGAGAGAATAGAAGCTCTCACTCCATTGCCCATTCATTAGAGTGAATTTCTGGAGGAGGACGAGGTCTTAAGACAGATGATTGAAGGGGAAGCTCAGGATGAGGGAAGAACACTTCCACTTTGACCTTCGCCTTTACCTGAGAAAGGAGTCTTCAAAATGCTGAGCCAGACACAAGATTGTGACATGACTAACGATTAATTTATATTTTGTCTTTCACTGATAACCCCCTCTCCTTTAATAGCCTGGATTCAGGCATTCGATGCCAGCTAAACCCGCTCTGCTCTTAAGCCTATCTTCCTACTTGCCGTCCCATCCATCCTTCCCAACTCCCTTCTCTCGTCAGAACTTAACATGTTCCACGTCTCATTCCTACAGAACCTTATTTGAAAGCAAATCTAATAAATTAAGTTGTGCTACAAGCTGATGGATATAGGTTAACATGTGACCCCTCTTATTTATATTCCTTTAGTGCCTTACCCTGAAGGCAAATTTCAAGCATAATAAATTTCGAGCATAACAACGGGCATACAGAGGAAATATTTAATCAAGAGTGTACGTGTCAAGCACACCCTAGAGTTTTCCACCAATAATTGAATAAAGTAGAATTTAATGTCAATAGTTAGTCACTCTTTCCATGGTAGGATTTTTACAAAATACTATTTTGCATTTGATCACACTTAAAGATAAGCCATCTTTAGTTTGGGATTTTAACTTTACAAAAAAGGAGAAATGTGTTTAACAGCTGAAGTTGACAGTTGGTGACCACCCCACCCTCCCCAAATTCCTTGCTTAAGAAAACGATAAAGTGATAATGTCCCTGGAAACTCCAGGGACAAGACCCCCACCTCCTTCCTTAATAAGCATGGACAAGTTCTCCCCCAGACTACTGACAACATGGCTTAATGAATAAGAAATAGTGTAGAAGCTCTGAAGTTTGAGATTAGCAACAAGAACCTCAACAATAATATTGTAGGTTAACACATACCAATCAGTAACCAAGAAACTTTAGTCAGAAAATGCCTTGTGGTACACAATCCAGTTACTTCAGTTGTAATATAAGCCTCTATTCCTTTCATTCAGTTTTCCATAGGCATGAAGAACCAAGGCGAGTTGTCCAGTATAGGCCAGTGGAGTGAAATTCTTCATAGATAATGTCATCTGCGGGGCTTTGAATTATTCCCACGGCAAAATATCTTCCTTTCCAAACTGTCACAGAAGCTGAGATTTTTATTCATTCCTTTCAACTGAGTTTGAATTTCTCTAAAATTCCCTTAAAGTACCCCAAAAGTGGTAACACATTAACCCAATATCAATTAGTAACACTTTTCTTTGCTATGGAAGATGGAATAAAAGGAAGAGCGTAGTTATTCAGACGCAGAGGATCTATCACATAAGTGAGTAAATGAAGTAGTGTTTAAACTGACGTATTAGAGTTTTCCCAATAAAAGTGGATTTGTACACAAGTGTTATGGGCTAAATTGTGACCCTCCAAAATTCACACATTGAAGTCCCAACCCCCAGTACCTCAGAATGTAACTGTATGTAAAGATAGGGCCTTCAAATAGGTGATTAAATTAAAATGAGGCTGATAGAGTGGGGCCCTAATTCAATATGACTGACATCCTTATAAGAAGAGAGACATCAGAGATGCCGGTACACAGAGGAAAGTCATGTGAAGACGCAGTGAGAATGTGGCCATCTTCAAGCCAAGGAGAGAGCCCTCAAGAGAAACCAAACCTGCAGACACCTTCATCTTGGAATTCTAACCTCCAGAACTATGAGAAATTAAATTTCTGTTATTTAAGCCATCCAGTCCATGGCATGTTGTTATGGCAACCCAAGCAGATTAACACAAGGATCTCACTTGTATGTGAAAATGATATTACATCTGGCTTATTCCTAAATACAGACACCATGTATGTTGGGCTCAGTAGAGTATTTCAGTGTCCAGTAGTACTTGCTTATGGTAAGCCCTCTCTCTATATAATTGTTATCTAAATGAAATGATGGAGGAATAAATAAGTAAACAAGCTAATTGTATTGAGCATATTTAAAATCTTTCCTGTATGAAAGATAAATAGCAGAGAAGATCAGGAAGTACATGTTCTTCTCTGACTGGTTGTTTGCTGCTGCTTGCTCATGTGACATGGTTGACTACCCTTCAGCCAACTCACTCAGAGCCCAAAGATTCCAACTTCTGCCACAAAACAATCTGCTGGCCTTAAGCCACTAGGTATTTTAGCTGACAATCATATCTGTACTTTATCTCTTTGTTTCTGTATGTGTGTATCTGTCTCTATGTATGTGTCCCCCATCTCTCTGTGTCCCTGTTCTTGTAGCATAATAATTTCATGTCAGTGAAGAAATGGTAACAAACAACCAAAACAAAAAGAGCCTGATCTTGGGAGCTGTCACAGATCCTTTTTGTGAGCAATCCATACCACTTTGGGTTGACCACTTCGGCACACATTAAGAAGTCCAATTGCCAGCATCAGAATCTCACTGCTTGGGTGATTTTCATGACAGCCAAAACCCAGAGCCCCACGTCCATGTGGTTCCAGATGACAAATGCCTACACACACACACCACCCCCCTCTAGCTACCTCCAACCAATGACCAGAAGAAGTTGGTGTGCAAAGACTCCAGCCTCCTCACCCAAGGGAGAGGAGGCTCTACAGAACCGGGTTAAGGGCCAGCTTGCCCACATTGGTAACTTGCTAGATAAACTCCCTTCATTGTCTGCCTTTCTTGCTTTCTCATTTTCTGCCTCCTCCTTCACATCCCAAATAAGCTACTTGTACCTGAATTATTAATTCAAGGTCTGCTTCCGGGCAAAGCCAAATTCGGAAAGACAAAAGAGACCTGGTTTAGAATCCTGGCTCTATACTTACAAAGTTAGACAACTTAATAATTTTTCTCAGTCTCAGTTTCTCTATTTCTAAATGGAAATGGTTAATACCTACTTTGTAGGTTTAAATGAAATAATATATATGAAGCACTGAGTACTGTGTCTGGCATGCAGTACATACCTAACAAGTTTAGGTTTTCCCTCTTCAGTTTAGCTGTCTCTGCAGAAGATTTCAAACCAGCAAAGAGCTGTATCATTTAGATTTGCTATATGAAAAACCACTCCCCACTTAATAGCCTAAAATAAGTTTATTCAACTCACAATTCTGAGGATCAGCAATTTGGGCTAGGTTCAGTTGGATGATTTTTCTGCTGGCCTGAGATAGGCTCACTCACGCAAAGGTGGGCAACAGCCAGTCAGCTGGGTGGTTATACTTCTCCAGGGCCAGCTAACTGTTAGCTGGGGTGGCCAGGGTGACTGAACCATATGTGTCCCATCACCTAAAAGGCTCACCCAGGCTTTACATGACAGCTCAAGTTCCCAAGAGCAGCACGAGTGCACAAGTGTTTTGTGAGTCCCTGCTTGTGTTACTTTTGCTACTGTCCCTTTGGCCAAAGCAAGTCCCATATGTAAGGAGTAAAGGAAGATTCTACTTCTTGACAGGAGGAGCTACCAAGTCATATTACAAGGGTGTGGATACAGGGAATATAGGGATTTGTGGCCATGTTTGTGACCTGACATAGAGAATATGTCTTATATATACCCGAGGGGCTTCCATAAGATGTCTGGGGACCAGTGACAATTAGTGGTGTGCTCTCGCAATGCTTGGTATCTTGCTAGATAATTGAAGGACAGGTTGGCTCTCATAGGACACGAGGTAATCCCTAAGTTTCACTTACTAAGTTTAGGAAGAAAATTTTAAGTGTAGTTTTTATATTTGATCAAATTAGAAATTTTTGTTGGAAAATGATAAAGATAAAAGGTTTTTTAAAAATCCAAAAATATATTTGTTATACTAAATTGTTCAGATGTGTTATTTTTTAACCGTATTGATATAGTCATATGAATCACTGAAATGGATGTCTATACTTCTGAATGCAGGTATTCACACAAATACATTCTTTAAGATTCTGTCTTGAGATGTAACTATAATCAATCCAGGGAACTGTTTTAAACTGAGAAGCTGCTTCCTTCCACCAAAGACCCAAGTAATTGCAAGCCCAAAGAGTACACAAGGAAGATAATATTGCTGCTTCCTTATGAAAGCAAACCATTTTTGGAAGTTGATTATGGGTCACAATTACTCATCTTAATTCTGGTAATAATTTCCTTTATAAAATTCCTTATAAAACTCCTTTAGAAAACTTTTCTAATAAAGGAAGAAAAAATTATAAATAACCTTAGGGGGAAAACAGTGCCATGGATTCAGTAAATTGCAAGTAGCATTTCTGGCTGCTAAACAAAATGTGGTCTGCTCAGTAAAGCCCATAAAGGCTTGGGGCATACCCATGAGATTCAAATAATTCTTGTGCTGTTGTAATTGCATTTATTTCCTATTAAACTGCCACATACTTCAGATATTGTGTTAGACTGTGTATAATTAGGATAAAAGAATTAAGGCTTGAGACCCTGCCTTCCAGGAAGTTATTATACGGGAGAAGAACTAGAATGGTGGCAACAAATCACACCGCTCCCCAGCACATACACAAGAGTAACTGCAATCAGCTTGAGCAAGACTCACAACTTTCTCTGTAAGAAATGCAGTCAGGTCCTCAGGACTCAGGCCAACGCCTAAGGCAAATTATTCTAACTCTCCAGTGTGCATAGAAAGGCGAACAATTCAGTTCCCTGCCAGCCACACTGCAGTCCTCTCTGGATGCTTTTGGAGGGACACCTTTCCAACACAGGGCTGAAGTTTTAGTCACCCTCTCTGAATATGGAATCCATGAGTATGACTCCTTTGTAGGGAATGAAAGGAAAGTTCCAGACATAAGGGAACTCTGGGTTCAGTCAACCCATATCCAGAGACGGGTTGACTGCACAGTGAGATAAGACAGCCCTAAAGGAAGGGTGACCATATAATTTACATCCAGACCAGGATACTCTTAATTTCACCAGGACAACAGGCGTAAGTGCGGGCTGCCCCCAGTTTGAGCAACCTCTCTATGGGAGAGCTAATAATTTATCTGATGACTTAAGAAGAATGTTTTTTTGGCTTTGTGAAAGATGTTGATCGGACTAAGCATTGAGAGAGCAGAAGTCAGCTCTAACATATGACAGGACTTCTTTCACCACCTGGCACCCCCGCATGACTGTAAAAGCTACACACAACAATATGGACCCTCAACTTCAAGGCAGCAAGTACAGCTCACAGTGCCACACGGGCACCATCCATGTGACTTTGGGGAGAATCAGGAAAACATTTGGAAGTCTCCTTATTTCTAGCCATTGGTCTTCTACTCACAACGTGAGCCTCTAGTGGGAGAAGGATTTGTATTCACTTCTAACACAAAAGCTTAGCGGGGCCAAATTTGTGGTTTGGCAGAAGTGCTCAAACACTAAAAGGCCCTCTGAGAAGTCTCAAGAACTCTGGCCCCCTTACAAAGCTATGGGCTCTTTCCGGTGTTTTATTTTCCTGTTTATGCACAGCTCCTTGCAGCCCCTTTGGAATGACCTGACAGCATTTGTCTGCATCTTCCAGGGGTCAGCTCTGAACATCACAGGCACACAAATAGCTCCATTAATTATTCCATAGGCTCTCCTCAGCCCTTGAGCTATGACCTCAGGGGGTTCAGACAACAAAGAAGGCTACGCCGTGGTTTTAAATCTCTCTCTCACTTTTGAGACAAGAGAAGGATTAGAATTTTAGTCTTCCTTTGATTATTATAGAATTTCTTTTCATCTTGACACTTCATGGGAGGAAAAAGACCCCCTCTCCTGTCCTAAGTGAATGCTTACGCCACAGATGACAGTTGGAAGATCTTACAGAAGCTCAATAAGTATTAAAGTATTAGAGTTTTATCTTATTTGAAAGAGGACTGACTCATGCTGTCTGCATGCCGAGTCTCTTTTTTATTGCAAAGTTGCCAGATATTACCGTATAAAAGCAGGTTTGCTGATGTGATGCAAATTACCATGAAATCTTTACAGCAAACACTCACTTCATCACTGCCAACCACTGAGTCTCTGGTCCTGCCACTCATACTAATACCTGTCATTTGAGACAAGGCTTTCTTTAACCCTTTTCTCTCCCTCTGCCCTACACATCCAGATACCTTAAATTCTTAAGGATTAGCCCAGCTCTGAACCTTGGGACCTCACCCCACAGCTATAGCAGCAGCCTTCTAACAGGACCCCTGATCTGCACTCTCACGCTCCTCCAATGAGTGCCACCCAATCGTCAGACCAATCTTCTTAAACACACTTCCTGGAACATGCTGCCACCCTGTTTTAAATCATTAGAGGCTCTCTCTTGCCTTTGAGAGATCATTCACGCACTTTAGGTCTATCTGCCAAAACCTGACATCAATTCAGTTCACCACTGTTATCTCTCACACTGGAGGCTGGGAGCCTCCACCCCCCGAGAGAGGCCATGGAGCTTCCCACACTCATGCTTGAGTTTAGACTGCCTCCACCAGCAACCGTGCCCAGCTTTCCCAATGCGCCTCCCTCTGTCCAGGTGAGAGGACAAAGTGACGCTATTGCTGGCTCTGAAGACCAACGGGGTGACAAGCCAAGGAATGCCGGTGGCCTTTAGAAGCTGAAAAGGGCAAGGAAATGGGATCTCCCCTCTCCACCTCCTGGACAAACGCAGCCCTGCTGACACTTTGATTTCAGCCCCATGAAACCTGTTTCAGGCTTCTGACCTCCAGGACTATAGGAGCCTTGGGGTGTCCTTTCTCTCCTCCCTTGTAGCACTTACTAGGACCTCCAGAAGGAACACCCTCTATCTTAAATCATTATTACTTTTGTGTGTGTGTATTCTGTCGCCCCCAACCAACATACACACACACACAATTTTAAACCTCTAAGTGGAGGAATTGAGTTGCACACCTCTTACTCCCCTCAGCACAGTCATGCCACTCTACACATTTCATTTTTCTGCCCCAAACCTTCAGTGGTTTCCCAATGCTTATCAAATTAAGTATAAACACTTCAGCATAACATTCTGGGCCTTCCACAATTTAAGTCTAATTTTTTTTTTTTTACTTTCTCTCTTACCTATCACACTGCCATGTTCCCCAAATCTCTCCTGAACTTCCCTTTCTCCATGCGTCTACTGATACCCTTTTCTTCCTCTGTGTCTGTGCTGTCCCGACACAGGGCACTAGCCATATGCAGCTCTTGAGCTCTGGAAACGTGGCTACTTCAAAGTGAGATGTGCTATAAGTGTAAAATCACACTGGATTTTAAAGACTTAACCTGGGAGGAAAAGAATGTAAAATATATCCATAATTTATTCATGTTCTTTACATATTGAAATAATATTCTGGGTATTGGGGGTTAAATAAAATATATTATTAAAATTAATTTCACCTATTTCTTTTTTTTTTTAATGTAGCTACTAGAAAATTTTAAATTATGTTTGGCTCACATTATATTTCCATTGGATATAGCTAATCTACAAGGTTCTCTCTCCACTACCTGTCCTAGACCCAACTTGATCTTCACCCTTTCAAGTTTTATCCAGTCATGAAGGCCCAATTGAAACACTGTTTGCACAGATCCTTTCCTAATTCTTGATCTTCGTGAGCAGGTGTGATTCTTCCTCTTCCAACCACTCCCCCCACCAACAGCATTTTATTTTTACCTATTTTATAGCCCAAGCTGTATGTTGCTTTGAATTGACAGCTTTCAGTGGACTCTTCTTGACATCTTTTTCATTGACTAGCACAGTTCACCGTATGTAGTAATAGCTATCTGTATTGAGCACTGTGGTAGGCAGAATAACAGTCCCCCCAAAGCCTCACATCTTAACATTCAGATCCTGTGCATATGCTACCTTACATGGCAAGGGAAAATTAAGGTTGCAGATGGACTTAAGGTTGCTAATCAACAGATCTCCTAATAAGGAGATTACCTTGGATTATCCAGGAGGGCCCAATGTGACCAAAGGGTCTACTATGGTTTGAATGTTTTTGTCCCCTCCAAAATGCATGCTGATACCTAATCCCCAAAGCAACGCTATTAAAAGGTGGGGCCGTTAGGGGGTGATTAGGCCTTGGGGGCTGTGCTGTCAAAGATGGGATTAGTGCCATAAAAAGGGCTGGAGGGAACAGGCTAGGCCCTTTTGCCCTTCTAGCCCTCCCACCATGCCAGGACACAGCATTCTTCTCCTCCGGAGGATGCAGCAATGAGGCGCCATCTTGGACACAGAGACCAGGCCCTCACCAGGCACTGAACCTGCCAGTGCCTTGATTGTGCACTTCCTAGCCTCCAGAACTGTGAGAAATAAATTTCTATTATTTATAAATTGCCCAGTCTCAGGTATTTTATTATAACAGCATGAATGGACCCTTTTAATATGGAAGAGGAAGGCAGAAGAGTCAGAGAAGGAGACGTGATGACAGAAACAGAGTTCAAAGTGAGGCAACTGCTGGCTCTGGAGATGGAAGGGGCAACAAGCCAAAGAGTGCAGGCAGCCTCTAGAAGCTAGAGAAGTTACAGAAATGAACCTCACTTAGGACCTCCAGAAGGAACACAGCCTTGCTGACAACATGACTTTAGACCAGTGAAGCTCATTTTGGTCTTCTGACCTCCAGAACTATAAGATAATAATTAGGTATTGTTTCACGCCACCCAGTTTGAGGTAATTTGTGACAGCAACACATCCTCATCACTTACAATGAAGCAGACACTGAGCTAGAGCTTAACATTCACTAGCTCACTCAGTCTATCCCACAACTCTCTAGTGGATTACTATTATTACCCCAATTTCACAGGGGAGGAAACTGAGCCTCAGGAAAGTAACCCAAGGTCATGCACACACAGAGCTGGTAAGTGGTAGAATCAGATCTCAAACTCAGGACTCTACGATGCCAAATGCTATGCAAGTAACCATTTCAAGTCTGTCTCAAATGTGAGGGAAGAAAGCCTCACAAGGTAATAATGATAAAAAGAGAAGAAGACACAGCATTGCTCTCTCTCGGCTGGCCAAAAAGAGATTGTTGCTTTTCTCAACAGAACTGGTAAAGTACAAAAAGAACAGGCTGCACCCCCCCCACCACCACCCAGAGCACGGGCAATCGGGCAGCTCCAGGGGACTCTCACACACAGCTTCTCTCTTTTAATCTTGCACATTCTAAAGAAATCTTTTTTTATCTTTTTGGAGGCTGTGGGAATAAGGGAAGTGGAGTATGGGAATGAGGTTCCTCTGGGCACAAGTTTCACTCTTTTCTTTGCCAAACAGCCTCCCCAGATAAAGCAAAGGATACCAGTTTTGAGAGAATGGGATATCACTTTAGATTTAGACGTAAGCCCCAAACAAGCTCCCCCGGCACCCCCTCACGCAGTCGTATACCGCCTTTCAACCCCCGCACGGCACTAAAAATCTCTCCCTTGAAACACTGTCACTGTTACACTTTTCCATTTATGGCACGATTTAATTAAAATCTCTCTCCCCAGCCTCCATGACATTAGGGATTATGTCTGTCTTGTTTCACATTCTGTCCTCAAGGAGCCATCCTTGATTCTCGTCTTTCCTAAATCCCCCACCTAAAATCTTATCAGCAAATCCAGTCAATTCTACCTCCAAATTTGTATCCTGAGTCCTACACTGTACCTTCATTGTCACCATCAATGTCCAAGCCTTCATCACCTCTCGTTTGGGTTATTGCTGTAGCATCCTGCTTCTAGTCCTGCCATGGAAAAGGCTCCCCTGCACAGCCGCCACATATCACACTTACAATAAAATCCAAACCCTTTAACCTGGCTTCCCAACTCCTATACAATCTGACCCCTACCTTCCTTTCCAACTTCATGCTGTGCCAACCTCATTTCAAGGCCTGCTTTTTTCTGCCTGTATAACAGGTCAAGTCTACCCCAGGTTTGGATACTTTGCCCTGTGTTCTGTGCCTGGAATGCTCTGCCCTTGACCTTCCTTCACAGGCTGGTTTCTTCCTGTCATTCAATATCAGCAGGTATCTTCTCCTCTGTTGTATCTATCCACCTACCTAGCAGATACAAGCATAAATGAGCATGTAAAATGCCTTCGTAATGACCCTTTACATTTGTATAGCTACCTAACAAATATCACCCACGTTTTTTGGGCCATTCCTGCTGGGATAAAAATAAGATTACAATACAAGTCATAAAGTGATAAACATTTAGGGGGGCTCTGCCTCCGGTTTCTCTGAGAGAACTGCCTAACCAAACTCCCTACCTACTCTCTCTCTCTCACACACACACACACGTTCCAATCAGACTTCGATATAGAGCCTCACTGTTATATATGAACAGACAACTCAGGACCATAAATGCTTGAAAAGAAAGATTTCAATGTGAAAATCTGAGTTCAAAACCAATAGCCAAAAAAAAAAAAAAAAAAAAAAAAAAAAAAAAAAGGCTTTTAGAAGAAATGTAGACAATTAGGTAACACTCAAAACAGAACAAAAAAATTGCAATTAATATCAAAGTTTAGATAATGCATTTGTAAAATACAAATAGGATAGTTTTTTCTTAAAAAATCAAACAACAAGCAGAAACTCTTAGAAATTAAAAATATGACAACTAGGATAAAATACTTAATAAAAGGAATGGAAAATAAGGTCAAGGAAATCTCTCAAAGAGTAGAACCAAAAAGTAAAGAGTTATGAAGCAGGAAAGAAAATAGAGGACCAAAATAATAGGTCCATTATCTGACTACAGAAGTTTTAAAAAAGAAGAACTAAATGAGTAGAAATTTTAATCAAAATAATATTAAAAGAAAGTTTGCAAAATTAAGGGCACAATCTCAAGATTAAAAGGGCTCACCAAAACCCATCATAATAATTTTTTTCAGACTTCCAAATCACATAATCATGGAGTCAGGTAACAACAGGTATAAAGAGAAGATCCTAACTGCATTGATCAGAAAGCTTCTGACTTTTCCCAAAAGCAACACTGGATACAGGAGGAAGTGAAGCGATGCTTGTAAAATTCTGCCAGAAAATTATTCTCAACCTAGAATTCTCCCACCAGAAAAATTGGGTATGCTTGTATAAAAGTGTAATAAAAACATACATGACAATGCAAGGACTAAAAAACATTACTTCCCATGAATGCTTTCTAAGGAAGCTACTGGAATATATGCTTTAATAAATTGAGGGAGAAATACTCAAGAAAGGAAGTCTCAGAATCTGAAAAATACAAGTCATCATTCCTGTGTTTTCCTACACAAGTCATCAGTTCAAGGAAGTGTCCAGACAACAGTCTAGAGGGCAGATGGTCCAGCTCAGAACAGCAAAACAGTGGCTGTGGTGCAGGGGGTTAGAGGCAGCAGAGTATAACTGATGATTTTGAATGTTTGTAACATTTTTTTCTGGGTAGTTGACAAATATGTTGAAGCATTTAGAAAAGATATAAAATGAAGAGGGAGGAGGAAATCGTCAATCACCATAACAGGAAGTCAGTAACTACTCACTGAAATCAATCCTGAAATAGCAGTAATGACATATTGTTTGGATGTGTAGAGAAAAATATCAGAAGAACCAGCTAAAATTGTTGAAAGTGGCCACTTCTGGGAACCACTTAGAACGGTGCCCAGGATATTATGTATTAATCAGAATTATTTCAGTTGAAAGTGACAGAAACTCAAATTAAACCAGTTTAAGCAGAAAGAGGAATGTATTAGCTTATACAGCTTTAAAAAAGCATGGGTCACCATAGCTGGATTCAGGTTTTCAAATAATGTTTGTATAATGTCTGTAAGAAATTGTCTCTTGTTCTCCATCTCTCAACTCTGTTTTCTTTCTCCTGTGTTGGCTTAATTTTCACGTACACTTTCCCCATGTGGGGGCAAGATGAGCCTCTGCAGCTCCAGACTTACAGGCCCTGAGCATCCAGACTCTAAGAATGAGACAAAGCCTCCGTCCTGGTAGTTCTAGCAAAAATCCCAGGACTGGCTCTCATTGATCTGGGTGTGGTCATGTGCACATCCTTGAAGCAATCTCTTTAGCCAGAGTAATCTGATGCTATGATAGGGCAGACCTATCTCACATTCTCACTCTTGGAGCCAGAAAATGAGGTCAGCCCCACCTGATGTACATGGACCAGGGAGAGCAGTTTTCTAAAAGGAAGTGGGATATGTGATGGTTAATATTATTTTCAACTTGGATGGATCACAGTACCCAAATATTTGGTCAAATACTATTCTAGATGTCTTTATGAAAGTATTTTTTAGATGAGATTAACATTTAAATCAGCAGACTTTGAATAAAGCAGATGACCCTCCATAACATGGGTGGGCCTCATTCAATCAGGTGAAGGCCTAAAGAGAAAAAAACTGACATCCTCAAGAAAGAGGGAATTCTGACTGCAGATTGCCTTCATGCTTTAGACTTCAGCTGCAACATCAACTCTTCCCTGGTCTCCAGCCAGCCCTGCAGAGTCTGGACTTGCTGGCCCTCCACAATCACATGAGCAAATCCCTTAAAAGAAATCTCTCTCCGTGTGTCTCTCTCTGTCTCCACATAGACAGATATGTAGATGGCCAAAAATCTACTCATTCATAGGTTAATTGCTTTAGTGTGTAGACTTTAAAAGTAAGACTATCAGCTCCATCTTAGTGGGAAAACAGGACACATGTATCCATAAATTCTCAACAACAAATGCCCATGCAAGGGTAAAGGCATGATTCATCCAAAGTGATTAAATAAGTAAGTATTTATCTCTGAAACACAGTTTTCTACTTTATTTCAAATGTGGGAGATAAAGGCAGTTTAGAGACGTCACTGAGCCAGGAAATGAACAGAAGTGGACTAAAAAGTGACTCATGGATGACCAAAGACCTGTAAATAGCAAGGAGCAGCTGAAGGCACCATAAAAGCTGATACAGCTGATAGGATTCCCAGCCAGGCCTGAGGGCTATGGGATGACCCCTCAGTATACTGAACTTTCCCTGAGGATTCTCAGAGTCTGTGAGGAATGTTCATACAGAGACTTTAGGGAACTTTCAACTGTTCTGATTTTCTTACTACCTAAAACCTTGTTATTGTTTGGGTTTCTTTCACTTGAAAATAGGGTCCTTTTACTACACTATGGCCAGAATCCTTACAAGTGAGAGAATTAGTGTCACCATCTGGGGTAGCATGGGAACAGGTTTTTCCCAGGTCTTTGGAAAGGGCCCACACTATTCCAAGTGAAACCATCTTGAAAAGTAATCCATTTCAGTCTATGGTACAAGGGTTGCATGATGAAGCTTGCTATAAAGCTTTTCCCAAAGGGCAGCTGGGAAGATAATCAACCTTCCTCACCCACTATAAATAATAGCAATAGTAATTTTTAATACTCATACAAGCTGTCTTTTATTAAGCCACACAAATTTTTTTTTAATAAAAGTGACAATTTCAGGAATTTTAAGTTACTGGCCTTCTGTTCACATCACCTTACAGTCTAGTCCATACCAAAAAAACCTGACATGCCAATGCCATGCCAACACCACCTAAACAGAGCTAGCATCCTATAAAACCTCCCTGAGGAAAGCATAAAGTGAAGGGTTTGGATTTCACACAGCTATTAAGTGAAACATGCTACTTCTAAAGAAAGTAGAAATAGGGAGCACAGATGATGACAAAGCAAGTCATACAAACTAGTACAACAAATCTGTCTAACTTGAAAGCAATTTTCCTATACTAAACAAAAATGCAAAGGATCCCTCCAAAATTCAATTTCACTGTTTACAAAAAGTCATAGCTATGAAGTGATCAAAATAAGTAAAGGAAATTATAACTTAAAAGGTGAGCAAGAAAGATAGAGTGGTATAAAATGAAGCAGAATTAGATAGACATTAAACAAAAAGGCCATAATATTAATAAAATAGTAAACTAAGAGTATTAAAAACGATGAAAATGAATAACATTAGGTAAAAGAATAGTCTAGAAGAATTAAGTAGTATGAGAATGGTTAAAAAATAAGTAAAAGTCAATTAAAAGAATACCAGAAAGAACAGAAATAAAATTACAAATGGTTCTAGAAATTCAGAAGTCCCATGATTAATATTACATTGAAAGGTAAAAAGGATACTTTGGAACAAGATAACTGATGGCTTTTCTCCCCACGGTGGAGGTCACTGCTGTAGTTTCAGGGGCTTATCATTCCTGGACAAATAACCTAAACAGATGCAGTTGACCCACAGAGTGTCTCAAAGTAAGGTCTGTAAACCACATTCCCAATTACTACTCAAACCAAAAAAAAATCACATCATGAACAGCACATACCACTGAAGCCAACCAACTTCTTGGCAGACTACTTGGGGA
The DNA here is from genome assembly GCA_023783475.1 of Daubentonia madagascariensis. Taxonomy (NCBI): domain Eukaryota; kingdom Metazoa; phylum Chordata; class Mammalia; order Primates; family Daubentoniidae; genus Daubentonia; species Daubentonia madagascariensis. The sequence continues at coordinate 18,631,419 of JAKFHU010001569.1, forward strand.
GGAAAAACAAGATGCTAACAGTGACCTGCCTAAAACGCTAAGCTCCTAGAGGGCTGGATCCCCAGAATGAAGTACAGAGCCTGAGAGTAACTTGCTATTGAACTGAACAGAGCAGAACTCTGTCATAAACCTCTGGCATGCTTTATGGAAAGTGCATGCCAACAACGTCTTTAGGCTGTCCCTTTAATCTCAAAATACTTCACCAATTTGATTCTGTTTCTCAATATACATCCTAGAATATGTCTTATCTCAAGCTTCTCAAGCTATAGAAGCCAAGTCCCGTTTGGTTTTCAATGCCCAAATGAAAGTAATGAGGGCAGAGATGGGAGGTAGACCAAGGTCACATACCAGAGTGAGCATAAGCAGGACACTAGAGCATCATAATTGGCAGTGTTTTTCAAATTAAGTTCTGTAGATGAGCCAAGAATGCCTATTCTGAACAGGATCAAGGAGAAAGAAACTGGGAGCAGATCTAGCAGCAGTAGCAGGGACACAAGGAAACAAGGCCACAGAACCAGAAAGGCAATGCTTTGGGTCTCAAGGCATTTTCTGGACTTAAGTAAAAGCTCATTGGAAAAGCTACAGTTCCTTTTCCCCAACAGGCATGCCACTGCAGCTATTAAAGGCATGGTACTCTGACAGTTTATAGCTCCTTGTTAATTAAGTTGTAAATCTTGTTTCAACTGTTAAAGAAAATCAAGGACGCTAAAATGCAGGCATCTCTAAGCTAGAGTAGAAGAGCTGCCTTAATCCTGAAAGAACACAGCACCTCCAGCAGAATCTACATCAGAGGGAAAGCAAAGAGTCATTGGAGCTGGAGATGGGGGTTGTTAGCTTGACAAAGTGCAGTCAAGTGTTACCAGAACAGTATGTACTGAACAGACCCTTAAAGTTTCAGCAACAACCTAAGAGCTTTCTTTTCAAATTTGAAGCCTACTCAAGCACCACACTGCCATATATCTCCAATCTCGTGCTCAGTTCGAGATATCTTCTAAAGACCTGAGTTTCTCACACTTTCTGAACCGTAACATTACTGTTTCTCAATCTATTACTTTTAATAGAGCACAATAATCTAGGGTCACAGATCCAAGAGGTTCTTGAGAGATCAACTTGCTACGCCTCTAATTTAAGGAAGAGCACAGCTCCAGACATTGTGTTTATGAAAGGTATCTCTGCTGGCCATACCAGTTCATGCTAGGGATTCAAATAAAAATGCACACAAGGCTACGTTTCTCACACGCTCTCACCCAGATGTCAGTCTCCTACGGTGAGGAAAAGGGATGACAAATATTAATCTTGGAGTTGGTGAGGGAAACCGTCTTTTACCTCGCTTCGAGTTTCCACGGGACATCATCAGTGTAACACTCATGACATTTCCCCACACACTCATTTTATCCCACGGCGGGTGGAATGATCTATATAAACAGTGAGTTTGGAAAAGAAACAGAGCATGCATTCTTCAGCTTCATTTTCCCATTTCTCTGCCTGCCTGCACAGAACTCTGGTCTGATCCTCCATCTCATAAGCGGTGCAGGGAAGCCCATGGTTTTCTAGCCCTGCCTGTAACTGGGTAGGTGAGTCTTCCCAATCCTGGGGTAAATCAAAAAGCCAGGAAATTCAGTATAGCCATATGCCCAAGCCACATTCTTCAAACTAGCCTTTATTCCTAATAAAGAGGATATGTGCCTTACTCTTTTCCTCTCTCTTAATTGATCCAGAACTCTATGGAAAGGAAAGTGGAGTAGTATATAAGGTGCCCTCAAATCCCCAACATTTGGCTTCTACTTTCAGTTAGGAAAGACCTAGCATAAACCTTCTGGTCATTGGACTCCCCTCAGTCCAATGCTATTGACTCAGACCGAAGGGGAGAAAACCCTCCCAACATGGCTATGTTACATATATTTGATACTTCAGGGTAGTTATTGGTAGAAAAACAAAAACAACCCCCAAAATGAACCAGTTGCACAGGACTTACATAGGTGTGTAGTTAAGGATTACTACTCAATTATAGGCACAATCACTCTGTGATCCACCCTTCTTCATTTTTGGTTCAGAGTGGACTAAATACAGGTGTTCTGTTTGCCATTTCCACAATGTTTGATATTTTTCTCACCTCCACACCTTTGCACATGCCATCTCTTCTGGAATGGCCTCTCTTGGAGCCACCACTGTTTACCTGGAAAACTCCTGGTTATCCTTCAAGACTTATTTCAAAATTTCATCTCATCCTGATCTTTTCAGATAGAGTTAAATACTTCTTTGCGCTGCTATAGCGTCTTGTTTATACTTCTGTTCATTTCTATCATTACGTTTTTCATGTCTTTTCCCTCCTGTCAACCCCTACCCCATTAGACTGAGAACTCTGGAAAGTATAGCTGTCTTCATAATCTTTATAATGCCCAGTCCCTAACTCAGTGCCTGGCATATGGTAATGCATAACAAATACATGAAGAGCAGGAGGCAGATGAAAGAAGAAAAGAGACATACACAGATACAGACAGCCAGATAGAAGAGAGGAAGAAAGAAACAGGAATAAAGACACACAAAGAGAGAGCAGAAAGGGGAAGAGAAGGCATGAAAGGAAAAAGAAAAAAAAAGACAGGAAGAAGAGAAGATAAAGTCATAAACATAACCGCATACCTCCCTTCCGCCTACAAAAAGTGCTTGCTAAGGTCTTCCTGAATGCTACAGATAGCTACTAATGGGATAAAACCAGACAGCACAACCTGGGACAATGGCAAATGAAAGTGGCTAAGAAGCAAAGTGGTTCTAGAATCCTAACAGACCTGCAGAACTGCATTCTTATCACCAGTCAAAATGTAGGGAGAAGAAAGAGTTTACGTGCTGAAAGTATTCATGAACGCTGAAGCTTTCTATTTCAACTGTGTTATAAATAAATGACTTATCTGCTTGCTAATAGCATTTCCTAGTCCTTCTTAACTTGCCTCCTTATTTAAATATGGAAGAGTTTAAATGGATTCGCTTTTAACTTTGACCTCTAAACCATATTGCTAGTTTGCCTGGTTGTAGGACTTTTAGGAGATAATTTAAACCTTAAAGTTTGCATCATAAGGTACTTTTTCTGTAGGCATGCCATAAATCTGCAAGATGAACTGTGATTCATTTCTGTAGGTGTTGGTATGTGATTATATAAGCATAGCCAATAATGAAAAAAAATTACTAGATTGTGGCAAAGAACAAAAGCAGCTATATCTATAAAAGTGTTATATCTCTACATTACAATAAAAGATGGGTTGTGTATAGAGAAGTAGTTTATAATAGCTAGTAAGCAAATCAACATTTTTCAGCTGATTATCAGCCAAATAATGTACCAAATAGGAAAAAAACAAAACAAAACAAAGTCATATAAATAGAAATAACTAATTAGAGATTTTCCTTTTTACACTGTTTCCTCCAATGACTGGATTATTTCTCCACAGAGACATAGTACACTCAGTAAGGAGGCCCATGGTACATGCAAAGCATTTCCTATATCTCCTATTTCCTACCATGTTAGGCAGTCAAATCCTGATCGTCAAGATCTAAGTAATCCCTTGGTTAGTATTTTAGGACTACAGCACATGTAAATAGACTCATGTTTCTTTGTTGATTGAAACAAAACATACAAAACAAAAACAACAACAAACTCCATGCAACCAACATTTATTAGCACCTCCTCTTTGGCAAATACTGTGCTATGACCTGAAGATAGGATTTAAACATGAATAAGGCTCAAACCTGGTATTCAAGGATCTTATAGGTCTCTGGATTTTGGTGGTGCTACAAGTCTGCAGATACAGACATTCTGTCTTCTATCAAGCCTAGGTCCCCATAGAGCCCCCGGGGGGGTTAACGGAGAGCAGGCTACAGGTCCAATCTGCCACTCCCCCTCTCACTTTACCATGAAGCCTGCCTCACCAGGTTCATACCTCTCCCAACCCTTACTTTATTTTCCTTTGTGTCAATGCCATTTATTTATTTCCAACATCCCTCCAAGTACATAATAGGTGTTTGGGGTACAAAAATAGTTCTTACTTATTTTGGAGCCATCTGGAGCAAGGAGCTCAGTACCTAGATTAATAAACTGTTTCAATCTGTCTTATCTTCCTAATGGCATCATGAGTTCTTTGAAGGTCTGAACTTTTTTTTTTTTTTTTTTTTGGTGATAACCCGATACCTCCGCATAGTACAAAGTTCATAGTACACTCTTAGGAGATATTTGTTAAATGAACTAATAGGAACATGAACGACCCGGAGCAGAAGCACTTCTCTGATTCTCTTCTGGCTAGGGAATTTAGTTCTGACAGTCTCAGTTTATTTCTGTATAAAAGAATAATTTTATCTACCTCAAAGTATATTATAAAAATAAAATTCTTTGGAATGCTCCACACAGTTCCTGGCACTCAGAGAGTACTCCAGTAATGGCAGGTGTTATACAACGTAACTGACTAGAGAATTAATCTCCGGGTAGAGAAAGACCCTTAACTCTTACTTCGAGGAGTAAAAGGAACCGAACTCTCATGCTCTAGGTCTAAATGTGTCCTCTCCATCAAAAATGCTTGGCTTGTCAAATTCGTGGGCAGAGAATAAGGGAACTCCCCAGGGTCTACGTGAGAGCACTGCAAAACAATGGTTCTTAGCCTAGGGCTCATGAATGGGATTTAGCCCATTAACATGTATCCAAAACATGTGTGTGCATGTACATGCATTTTTCAATGCAATGATTACACAGCCTGGATTAGATACTCTAAGGAATCTGTGGCTCAAAAGAAAATTAAGACCCTGTACTATTGAATAATCTTAGCATAAGTATTGCTTTTCCCTAAAAGTCACTGGAGAAAATTTTCTTCCATGAATTAAAGTGTCCAGGAAGAGCTTTGCACCTCGGGTGAATACTACACTTCATAAAACCAAAGAATTAATAATTTAGAAATTAAAAACAGAACTGAGAAAGAGGCACAAAATAGCAATATGCCCTCTGAAACAAACAAGTCCTAATAATCAAAACTCAACACATGCTTGCTTCAACACCTATGCTTTAAATACATTAGAAAGAAATGTCATAACAATAACCTTCTACCTTCTGTCCATATTCATTGAAATAGAAATAAATAAATGTTTAGCAATTGCAAAAATCAGGGAGCAGAATTTTGTTAGTTCTTCAAGAGATTCCAAGGAAAAAACATTTTTATTTTAATGAACTATGCCAACAGCAGCCAAAAGAAAATATATTTTGCAGCAATTCTAGAATATAGAATATTGTTTCATGGGGCCATCTCCGTAAGTCTGATTTCAACCACCTTAGGTTCTAGAGACTCCTAAGAAACTATATTTACAGATACACCCAACTATTTCCCTCACTAAAATTTCATCACTGCTTTCCATGCTATTCAAATGATCACAGAATATCCTAATATGGAAAGGAAAAGATTGTTGACCTACTGCCTTTATATAAAACAATTTCTTCAAATGTCTTATTCATTCATTAAGCAAATTGAGCCAGGCACTGCCATAGGTGCTAGCGGTAGGAAAGTAACTAAGACAGACATCGTCCCTGACATCAGAGAGTTTGCAATCTAGAGTAGAAAAGATAAGGAGGAAAAAAGTCAAATAAATTAAATAGTTTAAATAGTTGCACATTAAAGGCTCAAGTTGAGAATAACAAAGAGGACCTTATATTAAAGAGTCAAGAAAGATCTTTCTAAAGAAATGTCATTTAAGCTGAGACTAAAAGATTAAAAAAAGAGCTACAGCCGTAAACAGAATAAGAAAAAGAGATTCTATGGTTGAGAAAAAAGCATGTCCCAAGATTATGAAGCAGGAAAGAGCATAGCATTTTGGAGAAAGAAACAAGAAGAATGGGTGAATCCCATCCATTAAAGAAGAGAAAGGCAAGACATACGGTTGGAGAAGAAGGAACAAGTTTACGCAAGTCCTGAAGGCCATGGTTAGAAAGGAGTTCAGAGTTTGTTCTAGGTGCAATGGCAAGACTCTGAGGGTTTTAAGCAAAGGAGTGACCTGACACAATTTCTATTTTAAGAGTATCACCTTTAATAATATGTGAAGGGTGGATTAGTGTGGGAAGACTAATAGAGTTGGAGAAAAGAAGAAAGATTAAGGCATATTTAAGAAATAGAATAAACAGAATTTTCTGATAGACTAAACCTGGGGAAGAAGGGAAAGGAAGGAATCAAGCATTACTCCTAGGATTCCTGGAATAACCAGGAAGATGGTGAGGCCATTTACTGAGATTTAGAAGATTTGTGGGAGGTGTTAACAGTCCATTTTGAACTTGTAAATTTTGCCTTATCTGTGAGACATTTAGGTAGAAATGTCAAGTAGGCAGTAGGATCTACAAAAATGGAGTTCCAATGAGAGATCAGGGCTGGAGGCATAACTTTGGTAGTCTTTAACATTACCACCAAATTTATTTGGTATTTAAATCCATAGGAATGGGTGAGATCCATCTAGAGAAAAAATTTTGAAAAGAAAAAGGATCCATAAGAGCTCCCCAGAAAACAATTATTTAGGGAACTAGTTGAAGACAGGAAGAAAGCAAGGGAGTCTAAGAGGGGAGGCTAGTGAAGCAGGATGAAAGCCAGGGGCATGAGCAGCTGAAAGGGGAGAATGCATCAAGAAGGAGCAGCCAAGAGTAGTTTCAGTGAATTGGTGGTCATGGCAGAAGGCCAACTATAAGAGCTTAGGAAAGAACTGAGAAATGCAGAAGAAACGTCTATGATGGCTGCATAGACAACTATCGAGGTCTGATCAGGAAAAGGAGCAAAGAGACTCCCCCCCAAGGGTCAGGGAGTTTAAGTAATTGTTTGTTTTGTCAGAGGGACTAGAAAATGTCTGTGCGCAGCTGGGATGATCCGAGCAAAGGAAGAGATTACTAAAGCAGGAGGAAAAGAGTATTAGCCAAAGGAGCAAAGTTCTTAAGACGGTGAGACAGCACAGAATCCAGAGCACAAAGGAAAGGAAAGGACTGATCTTTAATGGGACAGTAGTCAATCTGGTCACGTGATGTCTCAGAGCTGATTCCCCACCAAGGTTTCCCAAACCAATAAAACTCTTCTGTTATCTTGAGCACAATCTCTCTACATCTCAGCATCCTCAGCCATGAAATGAAGGGCTTGAACAAGATTCCTGAGGTATCTCATAGCTCTAAAAGTGATGCTCTAAGAAGCCTCAGGGAAAATGTCCATTTGTCTCAGGTACATCTATTTGTCATTGTCCCCAAAGTTGATTAGACTTAAAACATACCTTAAACCGGTACTTTCCAACCTTTTTCACATCTAGGCCTGGTAGAAAAGGACAACGTGTTTTATGGCACAGTGGGCAAAATGGAGGGTATTTGGAGCCCTGCTGAGCCGCTTGGTGCCTGAGGTGCCCAGCTATGGAATCGCAAACCACATTAGTCTGTGGCTAGACAAGTGTATCACTTAGGGCTCTCTTGGACACAGATAATGAAAAACAATCAGAACTAACTTAAGCAAAAATTCATAGAATTTATTTTATCAATACAAAGGTAACTCAAGGGACCCAAGGACTGGAATATAGCCAGGTCTGGGGAAGGATTAGAACTAAGAAATGGCAAGCCACCAACACGGGTTCCTCTCACAGCATCTCTCTTTGGAGCTTCTCTCTGTGGCCTGCTTAATTCTTCTTTCTTGGCATAGCACCCCTCTGACACTCTATATACATGGCATGCTGTCATCCCTCACAGTTCAGAGACTCCTTCTCTCTGTCCCAATTCCAGATTCCAGAGAAGGGGACACTGGCCCAACTTGAATCAGGTTGCATGCCTAGTCTGACCAACTAAGGCCAGAGGAATGCCTGCCAGGGAGGTTCTGTGAGCTGAGCACACACTCCAAAAAGATATTTCTATGTCCAACATGAAACTTTTAGTCAACTTGATTATAATATTGTATTCCCTTGATTCTAAGACATCATACATTCTAATAAAAAAGTACCAATTTACTGAGAACTCTTTCAGAAAAAACAAATACCATACCAAATATTTATTTTAAGAATCTATAAAAGTTTGTATTTATTCATACCATTACATATTCTTTCTTCTCCATTATCAATACGACCATCGTAAGTTGACTTTTAGCTTCTTTTACAAAGTATAAAAATAATTCTGGGTCACTTTTAGATCATAACAATATTCTGATTTTCATGACCCATGCCCATTGTCTTGACAGATGTAGCAATTTTTGGATTGGTAATATAATTTAAAAGCACATCAAAGAATCTGGAATTTTGTCTACGTTTCTTCTTTGATTATAATTTGATTATAGGATTTTTTAAGTGAATAACATATTGCTGGACTTTAAACTGCTTTTCTTGAAAGTCAGCTAGAAGCTTTTATCTGATGTTCTGAGCTTGAGTGCTAGACCTTCACAAAATTGCTTATTCTCACCTCTTTATCCTAGCTTTGAAAATTCTACGATGTATTCAGAAAAACTTGGCATTCTCTGACATTTTTAACTGCATTGCGTGTTGTGATAGTCAGTCTTCTATATACACAGTAACTCTGTTTCACTGCTGCAGTATGATGTGAACACTTTAAAAAATATTTTTGTTGATGTTTTACAATTACAATTCTAAATTTAATTTAGATGGAATGCACATGTGGTGCTACCAATGATACCAACTCAACTGAGGTAAGCACCTACCTCCTGCGCCTGGCAAAGTTGGCACATGCACATAGGCAAACAATGGCAACTTGCCAGTTCTCTGGCTAGCACCTGGAAAGTCTCTTTTGAAAGACTTTAAGGCAAATCCTGATTTCAAACATGTCAAAATATGGAAAATGTGCATCTTGCAATCAAGCAAATATGTAGTTTTCTTCTATTGAGACACAATATGTGATAGACTTTTTTAACTAAGTGCTTCACACAGTTTAATTTACAATTAATTTAATCCTCATAACAATCTAACAAACGATGGCTCTTATGCCCATTTTATAAACTAGGAAATTGATGTTGTAAGATTAAGTGATTTCCCAAAAACCACCCTGATAGTAAGTAATAGAGCCAAGATTCAAGCCCAGCCTCTCTGACACTAAATCCCACTTGTTTAATCAGTATGTCTAAATGCTTCCTAATTAATTGTGTGGTAATCAGTCATTAAAATTAATTAATAAGATAAATTATTATAATAATATACATTATATTTAATATGGTTTGCTATTAGTCAATTAACTGAGCTAGTGCTGTTTGTCCAAGAAATGTGGACAAGTTTACTAATGCAGCTATTGTATATGTCAATATCATTCCTGGTGCAACTTGGATAAATCACTATTCACATGTACTTGGTTTTCTCATCTTTAAATTCATGAAATCGTATCTTTTTTTTTTTTTATTTAAAGAGGTTTATTCTGACCTAAATGTGTATGACTGCCCAGAACACATGGCCTCAAGAGGTCCTGAGAAAATGTGCCTCCATGGAACCATTTCCAATAATAATAATAATAATAAGTGGATAAACAACTTGTAGTTTTAGGGTTCTATGAGGAGCCCAGTTCATTCCCTGAGGTCTGAAATGACACTGGCCTCCTATAATCCAGATGACCAAAGCAGAGAACTGTTGAGTAGCTGCCTTGGCCACTACAGGACAGCACAACCCTCACCATCACTTGCACAGGAAAAGAGACAGAGCAAAGGACCATAAGAAGTGTCCTGTCACTCTAAGTCAATGATCCTCTCAGTTTAGGATTTTGCCTCTAGGAATGGTGTTTGGGACAGCAAGGTGTCACCTCAGAAGTGCTGGAGGACAATCCCAAGCACTTTAGCTTTCCTTAGGAATATTAATTAGTACCCTCTATGATCCTATTTCCACTTAATTGTCAGGATACAGTGATGCTTCCTCATCCTAGCATGCCAGGACTTGGTGAGCAAGGCTTTATTCTAGTGAAGGAGTTAGGACCATGCCACCACAAAATATGATGCTGACTTTTTGAATTAAATGCACTTAAAAAAATAGGTAAAAGAAAATCACTCTGACCTTCATTCTGTTTCTTAAAAGCAGAAGATGAAATTCCCATGTGAAAGATGTTCTCCCTATACGAGAAAGAAAGCAATATTCCTATCCTCAAGGATGGAAAGTTGAAGCTAAGGGAAATCTGTCCAAACGAACCTTGTTAAACTTTTATCTTCCTAGTCCCTTCTGCATCCAGTTACCTACCCTGGCCCAAGCCGCTTTGCCTTATCACATTTTCACAACTTGCTATTCGTTGTCCAATTCAGTGTATCAGTGATTGACTCTAACTGCTTCTTTGGATCTTCCTTTCCTCATGAGGTCTCCTGTACCACATAAAACTTGTATTAAATTAATTTGTATGCTTTTCTCCTGTTGATCTATCTTATATCCACTTAATTCTTGGGCCCAGCAGCAAGACCCTAAGAGGATGGTGGTGGAATCTTGCCTCCCACACACAGACCACAGTCAAGGGCAGATAGACGATGGCATCCCAGACCCACACACCACCAGCTACTCCCCACTGTGGCCCAGAGTTGCACCTTCACCAAGTGGGCAGAATAACAAACTTCTTGCCTATTGAGTAAGCTCACAATTAATGTTCTAATCACAGCAGGAGGAACATTTGCAGTCCGAGCATGGTAACTCATCCTGTGCACGAGGATACCATAGTATGTTCTTCCCTGACACTGGGAATACCACCCTGAAAAGCCTCATTGACAATCCAAAGGCTGTGGCTGGGTTTTTTAAATAGATTATTTTATGAACTAAAGAAGCAAACCATTATTATTTTTAGAAAACTAAATAGAAGACACAAAAACCCTTATGTGTGGGTTTTCAATGTGTTTGCCTGGTTTCTCACTTACTTTCAGACACAGAGACTACTCTAATTCACCATCTTTGTGGTTTCCTCCCTGTGGACTTATTTCTGTTTCCCTGGTGCTAGTCATGCTCATCTGTGTGGCTTATATGTTAAATCAGCCACTCTCTGGTTGACTTACCCTTTTCTTTCATTTATTTTTTTCATTTATTTGTGTTATAAACATTTATTGGGTCCCTACCACGTTCCCAGTGCTGCTAAGTGTTTCTGTGTTACTAACTCACAGGGAACATTGAAATCTCTTCAAACAGACACTAGTATTATTTAATAATGAACATAAAATTCAGTTCTGCTTTTCACCAGAATCGTAGTTGGCTTCCGAGTTTCCCCAGAGCTTCTTTAGAAAGGAGTCTACCTGTGCCCCTCCTATGCACCCATCCCTGCTGTTCAAGGGGAACCTCAGCAGATGGAGGATTGTGGATTTTGGGCATTGGTCAAAACTGGTCCAAATTCTATACCACTTACCAGATATGAGACGAGAAACAACTTTTATAAGTTCCCCAAATCTCCATTCATTCATTTACCAAATGGGAAATGGGACAATTCCAAACGGGACGATCACATCTATCTCACAGGGTTGTTCAAAGAATCACATAAGTTATTATAACTAATACAAAGAGGTAGTCAATAAACGTTACTTCTCCAATGCAAACTTCTTTCTTATTTACATGTTTCCCTTATTTACATTTCATTATATATTCATTCATTGTACGTTTAGTGAGTACCCATTACATGCTAGGCTCTGAGGACATAGGGGCAGGCAGGGAGCATACCCCCCGCCCCGGGGGCATACCCCACAGAGTTATCTTAAAATGAGGCAGAAAATGGCAGCTCCAAAATTTCTAAATAAGAAAGGCTTAGAGGCAATCTGGATGGAATGGAGACTTGCATAAGGCTATATTTGCAAAGCAAGCTATTTTTTTTTTTTTAACCAAGAATCTATGTACGGGGGCGGGTGGAGGGTAGGTGGGAATAGTGATGGAAGTTATACGCCCCCTACCACCGTCACCACCCTCCCCCCACCCCAGCAAACTCTTCTGGAAGAGCATACCTCCTTCTGCCTAGACCTGAATGGTCCAGGCTACTGCAGGCCTTCTCCCCTGCACTGCTGTGTTTTAGCCTGCCCTGAGTGACGAACCAGCTCTTCTTGCAAACTGGCTCCCCTGAAGGCAACCAATTTGCCCACTGATTAAGCTCCTCTCCCGTGGCTCTGGATGACAAGACCCCTAAAGGCAGCTTCCTTCCACTGGCTTAGCACTGGACTCTTCTCCATCTACTCACACATCCATTGCTTATTTTGCTAGTCATGTCTTCTTTTAGTATTGGTGACAAACCCTCGCTCTTTTTTATTTCCCTCACATTGAATTTTCCAATTTGGAAGTGAAATAACTTTATGGGTATATAATATCTGCTTAGTATATTTTTAGGTCACCAAACACATTTCACATACATTATCTCATTAAACTCTTACAACAACCCTGAAATGTATGTATTATTACTCCTCCTATTTTGAAGATTTAAACAAACAAATCTTAGAAATATGAATATGCAGGAAGGCCTTTCAACTCCAAATACTCTTTTCATTACCCCAATATTGAAGAACTATCACAAACACTCTGCAAATTCATAAATTTAATTGGATATAAAAACAACACATGCAATTGCCCGACTGATACACACATCAAAATTGCCTTTATTTTTCTTTTGTTAGAAATTTGGTCCTAAGCACTTGGGCATCTTCTATTCTACAGAGAAGAGTTGAGTATAAATTTTGAAAAGCAATATCTCAACTACTTTATCTTTTTCAAGGGGCTAATTATTCACATATTTTCTTAAGCATGGGTAGGCCAGAGGACTTTTTAAGAGTAATAGAATACAATTATTACCATGTGCATCAATTCTTTGTGTCTGCATTGTATTTATTTACTGACAAAGTCTTTCTCCCCTAGTGCCAGCACTGTATCTTTGGTATAGCTTTAGAAGAGAACTGCATTCTCCTAACACATAAATCAGGAACAAAATTACCAGCAAAGGTCCAATTCTCAATTACAAGCACAAAATAGTGCTAAATTTTAGCATATGGCAAGCCCATCTATTTTAACAACTATTCACCAACACTGATGTATTTCATCTGGACAAGCCAAGTCATTAGAAGACCTTGCAAGTTCCTCCAACATATTATGAGCTAGTATTGTTCTTTTATATCTTCAACTTGTGCCTCACATCATAAAATCAATAGTGACAAGTTTTAAAGCATATTCTTTTTAAAGGATGTGCAACTTTGAAATTGACACCTCACTACAAAGGTAAGGAGACCTTAGCAAACTTGGCCAAGAAAATTCCCATAATTTCATCAGTCAGATTTCCTGTGGCAACAGACTAATACTTTATTATCTCCCACCCTAGTAAATATCTAACAATATAGCACATCCTAAACCTCACAATATAAATGCCTGTCGTAATCTGCTCAGGATGCTGTAACAGAATACCACAGACTGAGTGGGGTAAACAACAGACATTTATGTCTCACAGTTCTGGAGGCTGGAAGTCTGAGGTCAGGGTGCCAGCATGGTCAGGTTCTGGAGAGAGCTCTCTTCCTGGCTTATAGATGGCTGCCTTCTTGCTGTGTCCTCACACATGTGTGGGGGGAGAAACACACAGACAGACAGACTGAGAGCATGTGCACACACACACGAGCTCTCTGGTTTCTTCTTATAAGGGCACTGATCCCATCATGAGGGTCCACCCTCAGGACTTCATCTAAACCTAATTACTTCCCAAAGACCTCATCTCAAATACTATCACTTCAAGGTTAGGGCTTCAGTATATGAATTTTAAGGGGACACAAACATTCAGTCCATAACAATGCCCTCATCGTCTATGCTGTAATCTGCCTAAAAGGCTTTAAATTTCTGTCAATATTACTGGCTTGTATATAACCCTAAACATACCTGAGTATCACTTTGCTAATCATAATACGAACAACTCAGGGTAAAATCAGGAAGAGAGGGAAGAAGGAAATACATTAGGATAATAAAAAGAATACAACATGAGTGCAGGGACCTGAGATCTTGTACAAGCTCTGCCACAAATTCTGTGACCTTAAACTGCATCTTTTCCTTAGGCTGCATCTCGCCTACCAGAAAAATGAGTGAGGTTAGATGATCTCCAAAGTATCACCAACTTAAACAAAGAAGTAAAGATTCTATGAGTGTATGAATAATGTATATCCTGAAATTATTAAGAAAATGTACCATAATCATTGAAAAAAAAACTTTACAAAAATTGAATGTGAATAAAGCAGATAATTAAAATAGTAATCTCCCTAGCTCATCTCTTTCTTTCTAAAAGGAAGGACCTAAACGCAATCAACCAAACTTTTAGAAAAAATTAGCTCTTTAACCTATGAAATAGGAATATATAATCTACCAGGCACAGTGGCTCACGCCTGTAATTGCAGCACTTTGGGAAGCTGAGGTGGGGGAATGTTTGAGGCCAGGAGTTCAAGACCAGCCTGGGCAACATAACAAGACTCTGTCTCTACAAAAAAAAAAAAAATGGTTTCAATTATCTGGGCTTGGTGGTGTGCACCTGTTAGTCTTAGCTGCTTGGGAGGCTGAGACAGGAGGATCACTTGAACGCAAGAGTTTGAGGTTGCAGTGAGCTATGCACGCACTGCACTCCAGCCTGGGTGACAGAGTGAGACCCTATGTCCAAAAATAAAAATTTTAAAAAAGAAATATATAATCTATAAAAAAAATAATGCTCGCCATTTGTTGGGCGCCTACTCCATGCTAGGCACTTTACATACTCTGTGCTCCAATCACACCCGCAGTCTCTCCTATGCACCCAACTCACTCTCACATCTCCTGACCCACCCTGTGTCTGGCTTCCTCCCATCATTTGAGTCTCAGTTCAAATGCCACATATCTGAGAGTTTTTCCCTGGTTGCCCTGGCCAAAGCACCAACTCTGCCCTTACTCCCAGTCACTGTGTATCCCCTTGCCCTGTATCCTCCATACCACTTACCACTATGTGAAATTACTTTTTTCGCATGTATGTTTTCTCTTTCTCCATTCCCCACCCCCTCTACAATGTACACTCTATGAAGGCAGGTACTTAGCCTGTTCACAGCTCTGTCCCCAGCACTTAGAACAGTGCCTGCTTATTTAATATTTGTTGAATGGGTAATCATCATCCCCACTTTACAAATACAGAAACTGAGGCCCAGAGAAGCTCGATGACTTGCCCCAGGCCACACACTAAATTGGTAGAGCTAGAATTCAACTCCAAGTTTGCCTAGCCCCAACATAAATGTTTTTGCCAGTGTTTCTCAAATCCACGGGATTTTGAGCTACAAGCATTATTTTTAGTTTTGCATTTTTATTTTTATGATAATCTAAAATAGAAAAGTCTAGATAGACTAAATAGAAAGTCTAAATAGAAAAATGATACAGAAGATTATCTTATCACTTTATAAATGAATACTTCTCCACAATTTTAGGGCTTACATTTGCATTTGGGTTTGCAAATGGGTTAACACTGTCTAAGCAAATGAAGCTTTTCCCCAAGTGAAGACTAAATGATGTCCTGACATGCCGTAGGAAACAAAATGTTTATGATAGTTCAAATAGAGAAAAATGGTGACAAAATTTAATCATCACATGACTCATGATGATTTAAACATAGCAAATTCAAATGAACCTGTATTACAGTATCTAGCACCATGGTGCAACAAGCGGCATTGTCTGAAAATGGTCCCATGAGCTCACTCTAGTTTGTCTGGATTACAAGTGACAAGACAGCTATAACTGCACCAAACCCAGTTCAGTAGCCAACCTCCCCCAGCAGGAAAGTCTGTGCTCAAATCCAACTCCACACCAGCTCCCATGTTCCCAGGCAGCTGATCTCCCAAATAACTCTTTTAATACCAGATCCAATTCCAGATAGCCTAAGTGTTTGAATAGTATATTTGTCTCACTTCTGACATGGCCATTTTGTGTGTTTATACTATAAAAAAGTAAGGCAATAGGGACAAAGAACCTTCATAAAAACATGTCCCCAGCATGTCCAGCAAAGCTTGCAACACACCTCCCTCTGTGAACAACCACATGCCTTTCATCTTGCTGACTCTTTCCTTGTAAGTTTCCCCAATAAAGCTTATTCCCTATTCTTTCTAGTTGGCACTGTGAAATTATTTTTGAGCCCTATTGCAAGACAGATGGTAATCATGATGGGACCCATCTTGAGTGACAGGTGATAGCCACAAAGATTTACCCAGCACAAGTACCATGTTCATATGATGAAAGGTAATTTAGTTTTCAACAAACCAGAATTAAGTAAATGTTAGAGATTTGGATTCTATTGGTTTTATATATTGTATATATTTAGTTTGTAACTTTAATTTGGATTGTAGTTATATAAGAACTGTAAGCACAATGAGTTTATATCTGGTTCTAAATTCATATTTAATCAATATTTTAACAAAATAATTTAAATCAATATCAGGTGCTAGAAGATATTGTTCTGTTTGTGAGTTCTGGCCTGTGCTCAAGCCCACGTCAGTAACTCCAAGGCTTTAGCAAGCACATTTTGTTTATCCATGGCAAGAACTACCTAAGAGGTCACATCCGGGTAAAAATAAGTTTCTGTTCTGCTGTAGTGACTATTGCCTAAGTAGCATTCTGAACATTTGGATATGAGGTAGCCTGTATGAGGAGGGTGTTACTCATCTGCCAATATTAGAAAATGTGCTTTGGGCTGACTTTCCCTCTGTGGTTGTGAGTTGTACTGAGTCACTTGGTGCTCAGATTGATGGCAGAATCTCTTGAGACAAAACTTCTCTTAGATCCAAACTACTTGAGCAATTTCTGACCTTATCAGCTTTACAGGTTCACCACAAATATGGGAAAGGAACAGACATACTATAACACGATCCTACATCATTAGTGGATGACTGAAAATATTCCTAATGGAATCAAACAGTCCCAGTTCCATGCCGCAACACCAACACTGAATTCACTGGAGAAACATAGAAATGTGAGAGTTATCTCAGATGCTGGAACCAAACCAAGAAGTATAAAGATGAAGCACAGAGTCTCTGGATTTCTTTCGTTTTCTTCCTTTCCCTAGAGTTTGCTTATCGAATCTACAGTCCTTGGTCCCATTTCTACTTCTTCCTTGGCCTGTAGGGAGCTCTTGACAAGCATGGGATCACTTGGAAATGAAGTCATAATCACTGCACCCTTAGTCAATTTCAACTGGGTTCTTCTCTCATTGGTTTTGCCATAAACCATTTGAGCTTTTAAGTTTTCCAACAAGCATAAGTCATACATTCATTTGTTATTGAGGTTCTCAATATAATTTTAATTCTGTAGTTTAATAAACTGGCTTATAGTAATATTCTGAAGATATCAGATCTCACTATTGATCCTCTCTTGGCCTGCTGTGTTCACCCTGTCTCCTACCTACATATTCATTCTTCCAGATAATTAACTTATTAATCCAAAGTTCCAGGAAAAGACAATATTTAATCCCACTATTGTTTGTAACTTGAAACAAACGCAGTAATTGGTTTGTGTATAGAGAAGCAGCAGCCAACTATAATATTAATATATGACATTGCCAAAGTGTATAACATGTTCAATTCTATTTTAATATGCTGATTATTGTTTTTAAAATATCCAAATACTTATCAAATGCGTTAATGCTTACATGTATTTTAAATCAAGCAGTATTTTAAATCAAGCATTGGTTCTGTACTCTCTTAGGAAAGGGTTTGTATAATTGATTTCTTGTTTTGTATTGAATTAGACTAAACAGACCAGTAGAAAGCCTACAGGGATTGTTCAGACACCTGATGTTAGAACTAAAAAATAGAACTATGTTTTTTGATGTTTATTAAAAAAACATGTCCTCTAAGGATTTTGAAGAGCTATAGCAGTTTAGGTGCTCTGGAAATGAAGTTTTATTAAAAAGAGAGAGAATAAGATGTTACTAAATAAAAGAAATTTAAAAGGAAGCTTGAACTAAAATTAAAATGCAATTTAATCTCACAGTTCATGAGACTGAGAACTCTATGCAAGTTTTGGTCATGACTGAAAATATAATAGTATTCTAATGACTTTACTTTTGTCTCCCCACCCACCCATCACAGGCTTCTTCCCTGATCATACTCTCTCTGTCAAGGCTCTTGGGAGAAGACATTCTTCACACCTTCTTTAAGAGTGCAGGCATGTCAAAAAACACCCAAGTGTGTTCCTGACTATTCTCTTTGTTTGTGCCCAACGAACTTCATAAAGAAGATTAAGGTGGAACATGTTATGACTGGGAAGGGAAAAAGACAGAGACTCAACTACCAGACAGAAAAAACAAACAAACAAACAAACAAACAAAAAAACTCACCCAAAGAGCTCTGGGCATGGCAGCTCAGGCCAGAGGTAGATTTAAGTGCCGCTTGAGCAGTATCACAATTCCTTATGTTAATAATTGACAAAGTCAATCAGGTGGCTCTAACAGATGTACGTAGGGAACTCTCTATGCTAAATCTAGAAACTCTACCTTCTGTTTAAGTGTCCATGGATTTGTACAAAAATAGACCACACATTAGGCAACAAAGGAAAATCTCAGTTAATTCCAAAAGGTAAAAACTATACAAGTACCACTCTCTAGTCACATTGTAATAAGACTAGAAATGAATTTTTTAAAAACCCAGAAAACAAAAACCCCCATTACCTAGAGGTGTTTAAACTCTCCTAACTCTTGGGTGAATAAGAAGTCAAAGCAAACATTTCTGCTAGGTATGTAGAAAATAGTAATAATGAAAATATGAAATGATTAAAACAACATTCACAGGCATAAATAATTACTAAACAAAAGAAGACAAAAATACATTAATTGAATCTTTTAATTTGAGAAATTGAGAAAGCACTACACATTAAAACTAAGAAAATAAAAGAAGAAATTAATAAAGATAATAGCAAAATGAGTGAATTAGAAAAGAAATGATAGAACCAACAAATATATTGAAAAACAAGTTCTCTGAACAAAACAAAAAGTTAAAATACCTAATTTAAAAAGGTGAGGAGAAGACAAAGGACAAATACATAAAACTGGATGGAAAACAGCCACAAAAAACCACAAATACAGAGTAGATTTTAAAAAGTATAGAATACTTTATTCAGCTTCATGAAATCAGTTAGGTTGGAACACATGCAGTCATCATTTTTATGGGTCAAATATGGCTAAATATGACAATTTCAAATGGCTCAACCATATGAATCTTTGAAAATTTAGATTAAATGGATGACATTCAAGAATGTAGCAAAATATAACAAAAATTGACCTACATGTAGCTCCAAAAGTTAGTGCTATGCTAAATGATGAAATGTTATGAGTATTTCCAATAAAGTCAGAAAGGAGAAAGACCATTATGTCCACTAGCTTCACTAGTATGAACTTCCCATAAGTGCCAGCCAATACAATTAATAATCATGATAATAGTTAACACTTATTGAATCCTAGTGCCAGGTACTATTGTAAATGTGCTATACATATTATTTCACTTTATGCCCCCAATAGCCCTATCCAATAAGCACTATTATTATCCCCAGTCTACAGATAGGGAAGCCAAAACACAGAGTGGTTAAGTAACTTGCCTGAGGTCACAGAGATAAAAAGAGGCAGAGTCAGAATTTTAACCCAGACTCACTGCCGGTTCATAATCTTAAATATAACCCTCTATTGCTTCCTACTATGCTCACAGTACAAAGAAATAGAGAATGAAGATTGGAAAGGCAGAGACAAGATTGTGTAAGATTTTACATTTGAAAAACACAAATAAATCAACCAAAATCTATTCTAAACTATAATATTAGAAGGAATAAAAACTCAGTAAGGTGGAAGATGACATTAATATATCAAAATTAATAGCTTTCCTATATACAATAATCAGATGAGAATAGATCCCATATATATCCATTCAAACACATACACACACACACACACACACACACACACACAGGGTGAGGGAGGGGACGGGGAGCAGAGGGAGAAAGGTCTTTCTTCAGGAAGGTTCTGCTCATTTCTAGTTTAATCTTTCCGTGCACAATCATTTAAATGTGTGTTATATATTCTAAAGATCATCTTTTAAATAAACATATACATATTATATGTTTACAGTAGCAACAGAAATATTTTTTTAAATATCTAAGAATAAATTTAACTAAAAATCAACAGACCCTTGAAGAAAATGTTATGTCTCTGCCGACATCCATAAAAGACTATTTAAAATAGAAGAACATATCCTATTCTTGGATAAAAAACTGAAAGGTGTCAATTCCATTTAGATTAATCTATAAATTTAGTGCGATCAGGAAAAAAAATGAAAAAGCTTTTTAATCTTGCCTCAAATTTTGACTTTTAATTGAAATACTTTTCACCATTAGTAACTATGCTGGCATTAGATGATACCCACACTCACACTGTAATTTTTTAGTTATTGAAATAAACTCAATACTTCCTTATTCTTGTTTTACTGAACTTAAAAGCAGTCAACACAACTTATCTCTCTTCACTTTTTTCTTGTGGCTTCTAATACCACTATTAGAATTCCCTTCCTCTCTTTGTGTTCCTTTGCTGTCTACACCTCTTTAATCTGACATCTAAAAGTTGGAGATGCCTCAGAACTTCTCTTTATCTAAACTCTTCTCCTGTGTAATCACACTTGGTCCATTTAGATAATCCTAAATTAAAATAGCCTGCCTGGGTATTTCTCCTAAGCTCTTTCCTTATATCCAATTGCCTTATTGACATTACCACTTGCATGTCAAATAAGCATCTCAAAACTAATATGTCCAAGACGGACCTCCTTATTCTCTCTGCCCCCAAAACCATTATTCATCTCATACTCTTTGTTTCAGTAAATGGCACCACCAAACACCAAGTTGCTTAAGTCAAAAACTGAATTATTCTTGATTCTTCTCTTTCCCTCATCCCTAATATCCACTTTCTTGTCCAGTCCTTACGGTTATACCTCCAAAATATCTCTGCAATTCATTCCTTTTTATCCTAGTGCAAGCTACCATCATTTCTAACCTGGAACACTGTGGCAGCCTCCCAACTGTTCTTCCTGCTTCCACTATGGTTGTATCCACCACCACACACTCTATTCTCTGTACAGCAGCCAGAATGATCACGTTAAAGCATAAATCACATCTTGCTCTCCTCTGCTTAAAATCCTCCAATGGCTTCCCTTTGGAAGTAGCATAAACTCTAAACTCTTCACCGCAGCCAACAAATTCCCCCCAAGAGAACTCCTACTTACTCTTTTAATCTCAGCGCATCCCACACTCTTCCTCCCTCGCAGGCTTCCCGTCCTCTGGCCCTGAGGCCTTTGCACTTGCTGCTCTTTGACTAGGATGGCCTCCCCCCCACTCTCACATGGGGAAAACTGCCATAAAGTGTCAGAAGACAGAGTGGGAAAAATCATTTGCAACACCGAGAAGTCTCGTTACCTTCATACATAAAGAGGTCTTTAAAAATATTTTCAAGCAGTTAAAAAAAAATTTTTAAATACAGGACAATTTTTTGCTGTGGAAGACTGCAAATCAATAAAATAATAATAATAATGGGGGAGGAGGAGGAGAATTACTCACCTTTAGTTTCTGTAAAAATCCCAAAGGAATTGGGGAGGGGCATGGGGAGGGTGTAATTAGAACAGCCAAGATCATTTTGAAAGAAGAATAATTAAAAGAATAACTCTATCATATTTTAAAACTTATTACAAAGCTACAATAGCTAAAAACATTAAATCCGTGGTATACATTTAGAAAAGGAGGAAACAAATATTTGCAAGTGATATAATTATATACAGACAGGCCCAAAGAATGAACTAAAAAGGTATTTTAAAATGAGAGCTTAGTAAAGTTACAAAAAGTACGTAAAATAATAAAACATATAGGACTCTTTATTTTAAAAAAACAGATTCTATATAGCAACATATAAGAACCTCATATATAACACACATAGTAACACAACATTAAATAAATGAAGAGACATACTTAGGTTTTTGGTAGGAAGCCAACACTATAAAATATAAGTTCTTTCTAATTTGTCCTCTAAATTCTAACTCATATGTAATGAAACAATACTTGTCCTTTGCACTAAAGCAAAACTCTCTCCCACCCTACCAAATGCACACACATTTTTTAAATGATTTATATTTAGTGAAACAAGCAGAGCAAAAACAAACTAAATGTTGAATAAGAGAATACTGACACTGTGCAAACCAACAGCCCTGCTAAGTCCTGTGTGTGTGCAGCCACACTCAGAGGAACACTTCTGCACGTGGCTTCTGATTACTGGCATGCAATGTGAAGCACTGCAGGTTTGTTTGGGGGCACCCCTGCCTCCCTTTTTATTCCTTCGCTTGGTCCCTGTCTCACAGCCCTTCAAGTTTCCTGTCCTTCCACTCTTCCCCCAAAAAACAGGAAGTCACTTGATAGCATTCATTCATACTTGTTGGTATACATTACCAAAACTGTGCCAAGGCTCTCCGCGAGCATTGATATTTTAAACTTTTTAGGTAAGAGTTAAGAAGAGAAAGGCTTTGTTTCCTGTTAAAAGTTTTGGAAAGCCAAGTAGGAGCCTAGGAAAAGCCTCCATAATCACACTAGTTTATTTTCTTTAGAAAAAACATATATAATCTTTAAGGATATACACATACCCAAATATATGTAGTAAACCCCTTACAGGGGGTGGAGGTGGTAAGCATAAAAAAAATGGGATTGGTAATTGAATTAGTTTCCTATTGCTGCTGTAACAAATTACCACAAATGTATTGGTTTAGATACATCACAAATTTACTTACTTACAGTTCTGGAGGTCAGAGATCCAAAAATGGGTCTCACTTAGCTCAAATCATGGTGCCAGCAGGGCTGTGTTCTTTCCGGAGGCTCTACAGGAGAATCCGTTCTTTGTCTCTTCCTGCTTCTAGAGGCCACCTGCATTCTTTGGCTGTGTCCGCCTTCCATCTCCAAAGCCAGCAATCGCCTCCGCACGTCAGCACGTCATCTTCTCTGATTCTCACGCTCCTCCCTTCTTCTTTGATTTATAAGGACCCTGTGGTTACACTTGGGCCTACTCAGATAATCCCGGATAATCCCCCCATCTGAAAATCCTTAACTTAATCACACCAGCAAAGCCCCTGTTGCCGAGTAAGATAACATATTCTCTGGTTCCAAGAATTAGGATGTGGACATCTTTGGGGCCCTGGGGAGTGAAATTTTTCCACCTAGCACAGTGATGCAGGGGAAAACAGTAAAACAGAGCAAGAGAAGGATGAGTCGAGAACCAGAGATAACGGCATGCTTTACCTGAGCTTAAAAAGTCCGTGTTTCTCCAGAGCGTCCATCAGTGAGTCTCAGCACTGGCTGCACATTGGAGTCACCCGAGAAGCTTTAAAACAGCCCAATACTCGGCCCACACCCCAGACCAATCAACTCAGAATATCTGAAGTAGGAAACACCAGGAGTTTTTAATGCTCCTCAGGTGATTCCAATATGCAGCCAAGTGTGAAAAACCCCCAGAGTAGCCACTTGGTGATTGCTGAAGGCTTCTTTCTGTGGGTTTTTTTTTGGTGTTTTTTTTTTTTACTAAAGAGGAAGTGTTCCTAATTGGTGAAGGGACCTGGAGCTCTCCTGGTTGGCTGACTCCTATTTCTAGATGCTTTTCAACCCAGTACTGCTTCCTCCGTTCCCTGGTAGAAGCCACACTCACATTTGCTCTTCCCAAGTTCTTCTGTTTCCTCACTTAGACCCAAGTCTCCAAGCTATTAGGATCCAGTGCACCACCTCACTGAGCTCTCACCCCCACCCCTCACCTCTGCTGCCTAAGATCCTTCTACCACCATCCCCAACCTGCTCCCACAGTGTAGTGACAGTGTTTTGGCCTTCTGGAAAGGCCATTCTGCCTCCTCGGCCCAGTCTCCCTCAAGGCCCTCCAGCACCCAGCGTACCCCAAGCAGGGCAGCAGCAAGAAACATACGCACGTTGACTGCAGACCCATGGGTAGAAGTGAGGACATGGATGGAACATAGAAATACAGGTGCACAGGGAGCTGTAAGAATTGAGGGGGTAGTTCCAGGCTGAGAGTGTGTGTTTGTGTTTGTGTGTTAAACTGCATGGGTGAAAAGTGAAAATGATTTTCATCATTGAAGAACTAATAGAAAGAAAAACTAACATTTTGTCCTCACTCTGCAAAAAGTCGTACCAAGTAATTTTCATGAATTGCTGATCATCTACCCAACTATGAAGCAGCACAAATATTGTTCTGGTGCATGAATATGTGTGTATATATCAATAAACATCAGATTAACTTATAAATTTTATTTGACAGCAATTTCTGCTGCTTATGTTATTCATATTACATATTCATGGTTTGGTGCTCAGGATATGGCCATCTACTAACATTTTAAAAAACTAATAGAGAGTGTTAATTTAACATATCCATAATAATTTATAATACTGCTGTCCAAATACAGGGCAAGTTACAGGCTTGTAATATTATTCAGGTGTATGAGGTTCAGTGTTGAAGTCCCTTGTTTGATCTATAACATATCCAATCAGTGACAACTGAGTCCTGTTCCAGCCAATGATTTTTCACAGAGCTTTTTATAATATCCTGTCCAATAAGGCATGAATGACCTGGTCTAGAAACAAGACTGATTAATTGAAATATTTTCACCATACTGCCGTAGCTATAGCTGTGTTCGTAATATCCATTCTTCCAGCAGGGGGCTCTCTCACCATTGGAAGCATAGATGGGGAAAGTTTCAAAAAATTATCCCCTCAGTTGTTCATTCATTCATCAAAATATCACTGAGTTTCTACTAACTGCCAAATTCCATGTTATTTTCTAGTGATACAGTAGGGAGACCTTTGTTCTCATGGAACTTAGAATTTGGTATCTGATTTTTGGCCACCTCTACTAGAAATAATCATTGTTTTCTAAGTGAAAGCTGTTATCCCCAAACATTCATTTAGGGAGGGGGTCATTTTGGTTGCAGGGAAAGCACTTTGGAAAAGGCTTTGAGCACACATTACATTTGGCTATGTTCTCCTCTATGCTCTGAGAAATGTCCTCCTTCCTGCAACTACAAAAGAAATTGCCTCTGTTCCCTCAATAGCCTCTCGACAGGTCTGGTCAATGCTGGGTTCTGAAAAGAAATGACTAATCTAGAGGTAGAAGCTACCTGTGCCAGCAATTTCAAATTTCTAGGCTTAGAATATATTATTCCAAGAGCAATGAGGGGATTAAAAACAATAATTCAAGACGCAGCAACTAAAAATATCATCTAATACACCTGGGGTACAAGAGGCAATTTAAGAAAAATCCTAATTTTTCAGATCACATGTTTGTTTTCCTTCCAAATGAAAATGATATCATTGTGTCTTTTTTTAAATACTTTCAAATTTATTTCAGAATATTATGGGGGTACAAACGATTTGGTTACATAAATTGCTTTTGTACCATGCCCATCCCCCAGATAGTGTACATTGTTACCTGTTAGGTGTGATTTTACCCTTCCCCTCCTCCTCCGTCCCACCTGCTTGATTTCTGATGAATATTATTTCCATATGTGCACATAGGTATTCATCAATTAGTTCAAATTTAATGATGAGTACATGTGGTGTTTGTTTTTCTAGTCTTGTAATAGTTCACTTAGAAGAATGGGCCCCAGCTCCATCCAGGTTAATACAAGAGGTATTAGTTTGCCATTTTTTTATGGCTGAGTAGTACTCCATGGTATACATATACCACATTTTATTAATCCACTCATGTATTGATGGGCACTTGGGTTGTTTCCACATCTTTGCAATTGTGAATTGTGCTGCTATAAACATTCAAGTGCAGGTGTTTTTTTTATAGAATGTCTTTTTTTCCTTTGGGTAAATACCCAGGAGTGGGATTCCTGGATCAAATGGTAGTTCTACTTTTAGTTCTTTGAGGTATCTCCATATTACTTTCCATAGAGGTTGTACTAGTTTGCAGTCCCAACAGTAGTGTATGAGCGTTCCTATCTCTCTGCATCCATGCCAACATTTGTTGTTTTGGGACTTTTTGATAAAAGCCATTCTCACTGGAGTTAAGTGATAGCTCATTGTGGTTTTGATTTGCATTTCCCTGATGATTAGAATTTTTTCATATGTTTGTTGGCCATTAGTCTATCTTCTTTTGAAAAGTTTCTGTTCATGTCCTTTGCCCAGTTTTTAATGAGGTTGTTTGATTTTTTCTTGCTGATTTTCTTGAGTTTTTTTAGATTCTAGTTACCAGCCCTTTATCAGATGTACAGTGTGCAAATATTTTCTCCCATTCTGTAGGTTGTCTATTCACTCTAATGATTGATTCCAAATCAATAGCATGCATATACACCAACAACAGTCAAGCTGAGAACCAAATCAAAGGATCGACCCCTGTCACAATAGCAACAAAGAAAATAAAATACCTAGGAATATATTAAACCAAGGAGGTGAAAGACCTCTACAGGGAGAACTATGAAACACTGAGGAAGGAAATAGCAGAGGACGTAAACAGATGGAAAAACATACCATGCTCATGGATCGGTAGAATCAACATTGTTAAAATACCTATACTACCCAAAGTGATCTACAGATTCAATGCAATCCCTAATAAAATACCAACATCATTTTTCACAGACCTAGAAAAAATAATTCTATGCTTCATATGAAGCCAGAGAAGACTCCATATAGCCAAAGCAACCTTAAGCAAAAAGAACAAATTGGGAGGCACCAATTTACCAGACTTCAAGCTATACTACAAGGCTATAGTCACCAAAACAGCATGGTACTGGCACAAGAACAGACATAGACCAATGGATGAAAACAGAGAACCCAGATATAAAGCCATCCTCATATTTCCACCTGATCTTTAACAAACCATAAAAAAACATACACTGGGGAAAAAAAATCCCTACTCAATAAATGGTGCTGGGAAAATTGGATAGCCACATGTAGAAGACTGAAACAGGATCTGCACCTCTTACCTCTCACAAAAATCAACTCATCATGGATAACAGACTTAAACCTAAGGCATTAAACCATAAGAATTCTAGAAGAAAATGTTGGAAAAACTCTTATAGACCTTGGCCTAGGCAAATAATTTTTGAAGAAGACCCCAAAAGCAATCACAGCAACAACAAACATAAATAAATGGGGCCTAATATCATTGTATCTTATGTGGGAAAACCATTCTTACAACCATTCTTATGACTTGGATTATTATTAAATTAAGATTTAATAAATTTTAAAATGTGAATGAGAAGACTATTTTATGAACCACTAAAACATTAACATCTGGACATACTCAAGAGGTAATACATGATGGCAATTTCCATTTCTTCTTAACATTTCTTAACATTTCAGGCCAGATGCAGCTCAAGGGCCAAGGCACGTACATTATTGATCTAGTGCCCAGCCATCTCATTTTGCATATTAGACTTATAGAGCCTGGAGTGAATGCAGGACTTGTCCATGTCACACAGTATGTTCTAAGGGCATCTTTTGTTTGTTTGTTTTTGAGATAGGGTCTCTTTCTGTTGCCCAGGCTAGAGTGCAGTGTTGACATCATAGCTAACTGTAACCTCAAATTCCTGGGCTCAAGCCATCCTCCTGCCTCAGCCTCCCAAGTAGCTGGGACTACAATGCATGCCACCACACCCAGCTAGTTTTTTCTTATTTATTTGTAGAGACAGGGTCTTACTATGTTGCCCAGGCTGGTCTCAAACTCCTGGCCTCAAGCAATCCTCCCACCTCAACCCCGCAAAGTGCTGGGATTACAGGCGTGAGCTACCGCACCTGGCAACATTTTTTTTTTTTAAGTTCAGGCTCAGATCTTAAAGATTGTGAAATCAGAATGTCTTAGAGTTAACATGAATCTTGGGAAGTCAATCAATGCAACCTTCTGCCCAAAGTGAAAGCCGCTTTTGTAGCACCCCTGAAAAGATATCATACAAGCAGTGACAGAGAGCTGACTGCCTTCCACTCCTTGAAGAGGCCCACTCCTTCCATAAGAAGTTTTCATTCTCATAAAAGTCTTACATCAGGCCCAAAGATAACATTGTTTCTAGTTTTGTTGTCTGGATATATATATATATAAAGAGCTGTACCACAATTATTTAAGAACAATCATCATAAACCCCAGTTCTCTTTTCCAAGCTCAACATCCTCAATTTCTCAGCTATTTTTCAAATTCTATAGTCTCTCATGATATCCTAACTAAACTTCATCCAGATCTTAAAATGTGATACCAAATGTGGAATTATTGCAGATGAATCTGACAAGCATTGAGTACAATGGGATATACAAAGATACAAAATATGTTCATTTCTAAAATAAATATATTTTACCTATGGATAAGAAAATAAAGAAGACTCTACCCCTGAGCAACTAAAAGAAAAACTGTCTCTTGTGTCTTTCCATCTATGGAAGGCTTTTTCAGTTTAGCCAGTTCTGTAACCTAAAGAACGGGTATATTTGAAAAACACAAACCTAGGAAAAGTCAAAACATCCCATTCATATGTTAGCAATACAAATCGACCCAGAAAATCAAAACACCATCATCCCCCCTGACAAAGTTCCAGGTCTGAAGCTCAGGATTAACTGGATCCAAATGGATCACTAAATATTTAGAGATTCATTGCTGTCTTGGAGATTTGTCATTATCATGAAACACATGGGCTCTAGCATCTACAGACAAAACTATAGGGGATTTGAGCTTCAAGTAATAAGCAAAACGAGAAACTCACCAAGGAGTCAACAAGTAATGCAAATTACTTCTATCAATAAGCGATATGTGGATGTGTTTATGCAAACAGGGTAAAAAAAAT
This sequence comes from Daubentonia madagascariensis, assembly GCA_023783475.1. NCBI lineage: Eukaryota > Metazoa > Chordata > Mammalia > Primates > Daubentoniidae > Daubentonia > Daubentonia madagascariensis. The sequence goes on from JAKFHU010001569.1 coordinate 18,660,188, forward strand.
CCATGGCAACAATTTCCAGATAATGTCCAGTTCCTAAAATTAGTTTTAGCTAATTAACCCTGGTAAAAAACTAATCCATTGTCCTCAGTCCTGCTGAAACTCTTTATGACACTTTAAGCAACTCAGTACACACTCAAAATAGCCCCAGATTGGAGGCCAGAAAGTCAAGGTTGGCAGATGCTTGGAGTTTAACACTAGCCCCTAACAATCCACATAGACTGTCTCCTGCATCTTTTCAGCCAGAAACCAGCCACCTACGGCCAGTGGATCAGGAGAGAGTGTCAGAGGCTTATAGTGACCATAGTTACTAGGTCAAAAATAAGTTGACTTATGGGAACAATGGGGCAATATGTTTGAACTAGTATCCTCAGAAAATTTAAAAGTCACATTACTATAATAACATTTATGCCAATTGGAACTTGGGCATGTTCAATATACTGAGATTCTGCCTTAACACATAAGCCATTAAAATGTTACATGCACACTTGATTTACATCCTTTGGTGGCATGGGACATTAAGATAATCATTAACAGTGAATGTTTTGGGTGTCTTACATAAACCCACTTCATTTTGCCTTCATAACAAATCTTTTCCTACAGGTTCTTTATTCATCTGCATTCTGCAGATGAGGAAACTGATTTTTATAGAAGTGAATTCACTTGCCCAAGGCCACTTAGCTAAAAGATGACAGAACTGGGACTTGATTCCAGGTCTGCCTCCAGAGTTTATGCTAAATAGCACACTTTACAGAGTGTGCTTCTCATTAAGGAAAAGATCTGGATTATGCTCTGTGTCTTCCACCTGGAAAGAATAAAAAGTACATGGACTGGGAAGGACTCTTTTCTGCTTTTGACAATTCCCTTAAACACCAAACCAAATACCTATACCCACTTCCTTAACACTTAATTTTGAAAATCCTAAAATCTCCTTAAACTCAATGTTGAGATCCAAATCCATTAGCTTTCCTACACAGAAGCAGCTTTGAGCAATGAAATCATACAGAGTCGAAGTCAGAAAACAGGGTTCTAATTCCAACCTCACCAGCTACTATTGTGGGTAAGTTACTCCCTAGAAATATATTCCTTCAACTCTAGAATGAAAATAATAATGTTATTAACGTCCCAATGTTGTTTGGAGTATTAAATAAGAATAATATATGTGAAAAATATTTTGTAAAACCCTATACAAACATTATCATTATTATTAGGTTTTCTGTTTATCTATATAATTTTTTACTTTAGTCATAAGATGTAGCAATCTAGAATATTTTCATATCCCCACCTTTATTATAGCTAAGCAATAAAAAGATCTCAACAGAGTGAAGGAATTTTCAAACACTAATTTTCATAGTTTGCCAAACATACAATAAAAATGCTTAAACTATATCACTTCTACCATTTTATTTTGCTTGTCTTACCAAATACAGAGAATGATAAATTTAGCTGAGAATGATTTCAGATTAATTTCTCTAACATATAGCACTCAACTTTTATAACATATATGTGGCAAGTAATAAGCATGAAAATATTTAATTGCTTTTTAAGAAATATTTGTTTTCAATTTAGGTTTCAGAGTAATGTGGAAGACTAAATTATATTATTTTAAATGGCCTTGGCCAGGTAAAACTCTCAGTATCAATAACAGATTAGGAAATGGAAGCACAGTCATAGAAAAAGGAAAGTGAATTTTTAAAAGCATTAGACCTTAAATTCTATCATTATTCCATATGCCATAATGAACACAACAGTCCATTATTGAAATAAGATTATCAATCACATTTTATAGTATTTCTATACTCATTTAGATACACTCTAACATTTTAAAATATAGATTTTCATCCAAGGTTTTTCTATTTTATAAACAAGAAACAAAATACATATGTGTTCATTTTGGTGCTAACTCAAAATTGAATTTCTGTCATGCTGTATCTCTTTATCTTCATATCTGAAAAAAATTCACATTTGGGAAATGCTATTCAATTTATACCTACAAAGCCCTTCCCAGCTCTACATGCCTGATGGCCACCCCCATTTCCTCTGCCTTTACACTGGTACTAAGCTCTAATCTACAAATTTCCTTACTCCAAAGTCTGCTGTTATTTGCTGTGCCCCCCTCCTGCCCCCTCCTGCCTATCCTATTCTAGCTGCATCCCAGCTGTTTGCCTTGTGCATCCAATTCTCTGCAAGCCAAACTGCTCCCTCCATGGAACTTATAAAAGGCCAGACAGACAGGATATTAGCAATCTTCATCCTCAAAAGAAAAATCTGGCTTTGAAAATAGTCTTAGAATGCTCCCTGTCCAAAAGCAGAGATGCCAGGTTGTCCTTAGAATAATCATTTATGCACGTGTTCATGCATTTAGAGGTGCTGTAGCAAAGTGGTAAAAGCATGGTCTCTAGAACAACACTCCATTCCCAACTGTGCTTCTGACTATCTGTGTGACCTTGGGTGACTTAACCTCTCTATGCCTCAGTTTCCACACCTATAAAATACAGAAAATAACTGTGCCTATCTTATAGAGTTATTGTACGAAGGGATTGTAAAGTATGTAAACAGTGCCTGGTGCATAGCATATGCCCAGTGTGTTTCCTATTATTATAACTATCATTTGTTTATTATTCATTCATTAAATATTTACTGATTTCTGCTAGTGCTGTTATGCTAGGCATTATAATACAGCAGTGAGCAAAGCGAGCAACAAATAAACAACCCTTATGGAATCTACAGAGTGACAAACATTGATCAAATCATCTCACAAATGTCTAGTAATAAATATGTTATAAATTCATGAGAAATGACTACCTCCCCAAAAATCCTGGCCCTATCTACCAGATTTCTTAATTCTTGTAGTTCTTCTATTTTTCCCAGGTGACAGGAAGAAGTGGCTTGGTTAGCGCAATGAACTAGCACTGACTTGCTTGTCTGATTCCTTGGTGTCCTATTTCCAAGAAAAGGCCTGGTTCCCACTCTTCCTCATCTTGTTTTTGAACAGCTCTGTTAATACAATCCATATCTCATGCCTCAACATTCCAGCACTGCCCTGTGAAGCTCTACCTTCACCCTGACTTCTTTAAATTTTGGACTTCGGTGGCAGTGAGTCTTACTGTTTGGCATATTGCTCCATCTTCTTCTTCCCCAGGTTGCCCCCTGGTCATTCCTCCTAGTACACAGACTTTAGAATACCTGGCTCTGGCTTCAAATGCTGCTTCTACTACTTACTAGCTGTGTGAGTTTTACCAAGTTGCTTAACCTTTCTCAGCCTTTGTCATCTCATCTATAAAATTGGAATAAAAATATCTCCACCATAGAATTGAGTGCTTAAATAAGATAAAACCTCTTAAACAACTAATAGTATCTAACGCTAAATATGTAAATTCATTCGTACAGCAATATTTATCCCCAGGCACTGAGGATAGATACCCAACAAGTATTTATCCCCAAGCACTGGGAATACAAAGGTAAACAAAGACATAAATTGTATCTTCATTTGTGAGAATTATATTCTATATTCTACTAGAATATAGAATTATATTCTAATTTTATAATTATAAAGTTGTATTTTTTATTTCCTATATAATAATTATATATGAAACAAAAATTGCTGAGATAGTAAAAAAAGAGGGACTTACTAGAGGTTGAGTGGTCATGAAAGGGGGAGAAAAAGAAGTAGCCAGAGGAAGGAGCATGTGCAAAGATCCTGAGGCAGGAGAGATTAGCATGTTTGAGGACCTGAAAGACCCCTGTGGCTGGAGCCTGGGGAGCCAGGGGTGGAGAGACACAAGTTGAGGTTGGAGACATGAATCTTCTAGGTTGCCAGGCTAAATGGTTTGGAGTTTGCTTGTAATTTTATTCCTCTCCCTCCTATCACCATCTCCAGCCCCCAGTGTTGTGTTTTAAACACCAGACAGCTATTGCTTTACAAAAGTCTAGTTCATCTCCAGCCTAGGAGTTAGTCTTGTTGCTACTAGCCCAATTCTTTATTGAATAAAGAGGGTGAAGGCAGAGAGGGACTGTGTGGTACACATAAAATTCTCCTGTTTGTTTCCTTCTCTTCGAATGTTGGCAGCCCTGGGGACTTACTCCTCTCTCTGCGCCTTCCCTGGAGATGTCCTTCAGTCCTGTGACTTGACATGGCACTTGTATGCCAAGGACTCCAAGTTTATATCTCCAGCTCTGACCTCACTGCACTCCAGAGGTGTATCTAATGACCCACTTTACCTCACTACCTGGGTGTCTAATAGGCATCTCAAATTTAACATGACCAAAAGAGAACCCTTCATTTTTGCCCTCCAAACCTGTTCTTCCCCCAGTCTTCTCTGTCCCTACCACCATCTAATCTTTTATTCAAATCACAGTTGTAAATATAATCCTTGATTCCTCCCTTTCTCCATCCCTCCTTCATCTAATCCATCAAGTCTTGTCAGTTATACATCTAAAATATGTCCTTTACCTGTCTATTTCTCTATCTCTATCTAACCACTACCCAGCTCATCATAGGCTCCTGAAATCGTCTCCTAAATGATCTACTTATTTCTCAAAAAAAGAAATCGTTTATTGATTGCTACCTCCACAATCTACTTACACGCTTGACAAACTGATGTCTTGAGAACATGAACATAAATCACATCATGTTACTCCCTTGCTTAAAACCTCCAGTGGCTTCCCACTGTACCTAGAACATAATCCAAGCCCCTTACCCTAGGCCACGAGACCCTACACCACCTGGCCCCTTAGCTTCCCTCTCCTATTTGCCTGCTATTCTTCGTCTGCTGTGTCGCTCAGCTTGAGCCACACTGTCTTCAAACACCACAAGAGTTTCCACTTTACGTCTTCATGCATCTTGTTCCCTCTGCCGAGTACATCCTGTCCCCAGACCTTTACAGGTCTGGCTTTTTCTTATCCTTTAGGTCTTGCCTCAAATACTTCCCCATCAGAGAAGCCTTCTCTAGCTTCTCATTTTAAAGAAGTCCCTCATTGCCCCAGTCATTCTCTGACATAGCACTGCCCAGTAGAACTTCCTGTGATAATGGAAATGTTCTCTAATCAGTGCTGTTCCATACAGCAGCCATGAGCCAAGCACATGTGACTACTGAGCTCTTTAAAATGGGGCTGCTGTGGCTGAGGAAATGAATTTCTAATATTATTTAATTTTAATTAATTTTAATTTAAATAGCTCCATGTATAGATAGGGGCTACCTTATTGGACAGGACAGCTCTATAGCATCACCATATTTTATTCTACGCAGAACACTAATAACTACCTGAAGTTATCATGTTTATTTCTTTCAAAAGTTCCATGCAGACAGGGACCTAGTCTATCTAGAAAAAGTGCTAGACATGTGAAAGGACACCTATTTCTGCATAACAAATTACTACAAATTTAGCAGCTTAAAACACCAACATTTATTATCTCACACTTTCTGTAGGTCAGGAATCCCAGCTGTGTGCTCTGCTTCAGCGTCTCTCACAGGTCTGCAATCAAGATGTTGGCCAGGGCTGGGGATGCATCTGAAAGTTCGACTGGGGAAGGATCTGCTTCCAAGCTGATGTGGTTGTTGGCAGAGGTCAGTTCTTCAAGGGCTATTAGAATGAGTCCTCAGTTCCTAGCTGGCTGTTGGCTGGAAGCTGCCTTTAGTCCCTCGCTACCCCAACATGGTAGCTCATTTCACAGCAATTTGCATTATCAAGCAGTGCAAGCCAAGAAGGCAATGGTGAGAAAGTTTGTTAGCAAGAGAGAAGTTATAACCTTCTGCAAAGTAATCATGGAAGTGCTATCTCATCACCTTTGCTGCATTCCATTGGTTAGAAACAAAGGCCAGCTCACTAGGCCAGCTTGCGCTCAAGAGGAGAGGATTACTCAAGGGCACGAATACCAGGAGGCAGAGATTATGAGGACTGTTTTAGGAGTCTGCCTACCACAGGTGGTAATTAAATATTTGCTGAGTGGATGAATGAGTGAATGGACAAAGACACTATTCTACCCCAGCTGAGTAGTTATGCTAGTATAGCACCTTTGTTCCTCACTGTGGAAGGTAAATTCTCTTGTGTTAGAAATTATCAAAGAAGAAATAAAGGATCTTTCCTTGATGAAATCTGAAAAATTAAAAGAACAGTGAAAAAGGAAGTTCCTTAGCAAAGCAGACAGAGCCTTACTTGATAACTGTTAAGGGCATGGGCCTTGAAGTCAAAATGCCCAGGTTCAAAGCACAATTCTGCATTTTTACCAATTGTGTACTTACCTTCTCTGTGTCTCTGTTTGCTCATAAGACTGTTGTCAAGATTTAAAGAGTTAATAAATGTGGCAAACATTTATTATCTGTGTACCTGGCACAGAGTAAGCACTCCAGAAGTGTTAACTATTATTGTAACTATTAGCACCACAATGACTGAATTCTGTTTTGAAAACAAATTTTCTGCTTCTATTGCTGTTAATGTAATTCTTACAAGCTAATGATTGTATCACTCTGGGTTCTTAGTTTTAGGCATGAAAAACCAACTCCAGCTGACTTAGGCAAAAAAAAAAAAAATGGAATCTATTAAAAATATAGTGGGTGGCTCTCAGAGTCACTGGAAGAACTGGAAAACTGATAGGGTGCTGTACAGCTGATAACAACACCCAAAATCACAAGGTAGAATCCCCTGTTCCCTCAGTTCCTGCTGCTGCCGCCATCACCACTGAACCTCAGAAGCTGTGTCTTGCTCTGCCAACACCCCTAAGTCACAGATGCTGCACAACGGCCAACTGTTGTGAGGAACTCAGTCTTCCTCCAGCTGCTGCTCCCACAGAATGTGATTTTCACAGTCTGCACATCACCAGCTCTCGGCTCTGAGACTGGTGGAGGCTAAGTCTCAGAGAGATGCTAGATCAGCAAGTATTTGGCATTTTCTTCTTCTATGGTGACAGACAAGCCTGCCTCCTTCCAAGACTCATTAGAAGGGGAATTTCTGAAACATTAGATGAGCATTCCAGTGCTGGGAAGCCAAAATAATTTTAAAGGCAAATGCCCACTAGTATGGCTGTTAATGATTTCTCCTTCATAAGCATGATTTTCTAATCTGTGTATTAAAAATGCAGTAAGTTTCTACAGAGCAGTTCTCTCAAGGATTTACATCTTTAATTATATTCCTTTCCGGGTCCAAGTGGTAGTTTTGGAGCCAGAAGAAAAGAATGGCCAAACACTAGTTGTTTGACTTATTTATTTAGTGTCTCATTATTTCACTGATGGATTTTCCTTCACCAGCAAATCATTTATTGCATATTATATTTCTCCATTAAGCCTTGTGCCCTTTCAGCACTCAGAAGCCATAATACTACAAGCCTCTTACCCTTTAAAAATTAAGTTGTCTCTATTCATGACCTCCTTGGAAGAAGTTCAAAATCTTACTGCTCATGGTATTTTTATTTTATTTTTCTAGGAGATAGTCATGAGAGTTTCTCACATCAGGAAATTCAGAATGGGTGGCTCTGGGCCTTTGTGATTGGCATCAGTGAGCTTGATATGAAGTAGAGGCTCCTCCACACACTAGAGAAGGAGCCCCTGATACCAGGTCAAGGGGAATGGTTTTCAAAAGGATTGTACTGTTTTACATGCCTACCAATAGCTATGATGTAAAATCATGAGCCTCAGGAAGTTTCTGCTTTGGGTAATATTCTATTGCCAGTATGTCGAGAATTTGGAATTTTTCCCCAAAGTCTTTTTCCTTAAGACCATAATTTCCCCTCTTATTTTTCCCTGATGCTACACATCTGTCGCGGGTTTTCTGATGAGCATACATTTGACAAGTTGATTGCATTGGTTTAAAAAATACTTTGCAACAATGTGAGGGAAAAAAATGTTGAGATATAACCCCCCTGCCAGTAGGTAAACTTGCAGTATATAATCTTGGTTACTTAATTCAGTTTGATTCACTTTAAACAATGGTTCTCAACCAGGGGTGACTTTGCCCCATGAGGGACATTTGGCAACATCTGGAGACATTTCTGGCTGACACAACTGGGGATGAGGAGAGCCAATGCTGCTGGCATCTGGTGCGTAAAGGTTAGGCTGTTGCTCAACACCTTATAATGATAAATGTTCCAGAACAGCTCCCCACAAAAATTTATCCCACCCCAAATGTCAATAATGCTGAGGTTGAGCAACGCTGATGGGAACATAATGACTTTCATAGGCATTTCCAGCTTTCCTCCCTCACTGCAAAACTCTTCCCCTTCCTGGCCTAATGACATCTTTTCTGTCTGCCAGGTCTTTAAAGAAGCGAGATTCTTTCCAACCTTGTCCTCAAACCTGGACTGTGGAAAATGAAGGCATACCCTGATTTCCTCTTCTAAAAATTCTGGAACAATTTTACTCAATGACATGCATTGGAACCTGGGACTTTAACAGATTCAACTCCTGTTCTCACCACACCATGCATGCCTGCCCCCAGTTTTCCTCAACAGCATAGTTTGAAAGCCACAGTGGACATTCGACTCCTTTACCTACAGCATATGTGGCCTTGGAAAGTCACAGACTCTCTCCCTGCTTCATTTCCACATCTGCAAAATGACATAGCAACGAAACCAACTTCATAGGGTAGATTTGATGTTCATATGAAATAATGTAAAAGCATTTGACAACCTATAAAACATTAGAATGTTTGTTTTCACCATTATTCTTTTCCTCCCCAACTCCTTTCCATACCCTACTCCCCTGTAGCTAATATGCCTAGGCCTCCATGACAAAGATGTCACATGGCATGCCACTCACGCATTTGCTTTTAACTACAAAATCAGCATATCTATAATGTACATATTTATTACACTTGCTCATTCCCGTATAGACAGTGAATCTGCATAGTCACATATTTCAAAGATTAGAGGAGTTATATTGCAAATGGACCCTCCCCAAATTTACCAGAAAAAAAATGGTAGGTGGTTCAGGATTTTTACTATATGGTGCCTAGGGATAAAAAATAAAATGAATCATCATAAAATATATTTTCTCATAAGAAAAACCTTTTGATTTGTGGTTAAACAAACAACTGACACCAAATACATCAAAGAAAGAACAAAGAAAAAACAACAAACTTCTATAACCTTTAAAATAGAAGTATTATACTCCCATTCGGAGCCATATACAATCAACATAAATGTGTTGTACCTACTGATATATGATATTTTTGTTAGTCTTTTTTTAATTATTATGGGTACATAATAGTTGTATATCTTTATAGGGTACATGTGATGTTTCAATACAGGTATATAATATGAATTAATCAAATCAGGGTAATTGGGGTATACATCACCTTAAGCGTTTATCATTTCTTTGTGTTAGAAACATTCCAACTCCACTCTTTTAGTTATTTTAAAGTACACCCTAACTTATTGTTGATTATAGTCACTTTGTTGTGCTATCAAATAGTGTTCATTCTATCTAACTCTCTAACTATATTTTTGCACCCATTAACCATCCCTACTTTATCCCCCACCCCAGCTACCCTTCCCAGCCTCTGGTGACCATCATTCTACTCTCTTGTCTCCACAAGATCAATTGTTTTATTTAGCTCCCACACAAGTGAGAACATGTGAGATTTGTCTTTCTGTGCTTGGCTTATTTCACTTAACATAATGTTCTCCAGTTCCAGCCATGTTGCTGCAAATGGCAGGATTTCATTCTTTTTTGTGGCTATAATATTCAATGTGTCTACGTACCACAATTTCTGTATCTATTCATACGTTGATGGACACTTAGGTTGATTCCAAATCTTGACTATTGTGAATAGTTCTGCAATAAACATGGGAGTGCAGGTATCTTTTTAATATACTGAATTCCCCTCCTTTGCATACATACCCAGCAATGGGATTGCTGGATCATATGGTAGTTCTATTTTCAGTTTTTTGAGGAAGCTTCATACTGTTTTCCACAGTAGTTGCACTAATTTACATTCCCACCAACAGTGTACGAGGGTTCCCCGTTCTCTGCATCCTCGCCAGCATTCGTTATTGCCTGTCTTTTTGATAGAAGCCATTTAACTGGGATGAAATGATATCTCATTGCAGTTTTGATTTGCATTTCTCTGATGACTAATGATGGTGAGCACTTTTTTTATATATGTGTTGGCCATTTGTACGTCTTCCTTTGAGAAATGTCTATTCAGATCATTTGCCCATTTTTTAATTGGATTATTTGATTTTTTCCTATTGAGTTGTTGCAGCTCCTTGTATATTCTAGTTATCAGTCCCTTGTCAGATGGGTAGTTTGCAAATATTTTCTCCCATTCTATGGGTTGTCTCTTCCTTTGTTGATCGTTTCCTTTGTTGTCCCAAAGCTTTTTAGCTTAATGTGACCCCATTTGTCCAATTTTGCTTTGGTTACCTGTGCTTTGGGGATATTACTCAAGAAGTCCTTGCCCAGACCAATGTCCTGAAGTGTTTCCCCAATGTTTTCTTTTAGTAGTTTTATAGTTTCAGGTCTTATATTTAAGTTCTTAATCCATTTTGGTTTGATTTTTGTATATGGTGATAGATAAGGGTCTAGTTTCATTCTTCTGCATGTGGATATCCAGTTTTCCCAGCACCATTTATTGGAGAGACTGTCCTTTACCCACTTTATGTTCTTGGCCACTTTGTCAAAAATAAGTTCACTACAGATGTGAGGATCTATTTTTGGATTCACTATTCTTTTCCATTGGCCTGCATGTCTGTTTTTATGCCAGTACCAGGCTGTTTTGATTACTATAGCTCTGTAGTACAATTTGAAGTCAGGTAATGTGATTCCTCCAGTTTTGTTCTTTTTGCTCAGGAGGGCTTTGGCTATTCTGGGTCTTTTGTGGTTCCATATAAATTTTAGGATTATTTTTTCTATTTCTGTGAAGAATGTCCTTGGTATTTTGATGGGGATTGCATTGAATATGTCATTTGCTTTGGGTAGTGTGGACATTTTAACAACATTGATTCTTTCAATCCACGAGCATGGAATATCTTTCCATTTCTTTGTGACCTCTTCAATTTTTATCTTCAGTGTTTTATAGTTTTCATTACAGAGATCTTTCACTTCTTTGGTTAAGTTTATTCCTAGGTATTTTATTTTATTTGTAGCTATTATAAATGGGATTACTTTCTTGTTTTCTTTTTTTAGATTGTTTACTGTTGGTATATAGAAATGCTACTGCTTTTTGCACATTGATTTTGTATCCTGCAACTTTACTGAATTTGTTTATCAGTTCTAATAGATTTTTGTGGAGTCTTTAGGTTTCTCTAGATATAAGACCATATCATTTGCAAACAAGGATGATTTTGCTTCTTCCTTTCTAATTTGGATACCCTTTATTTCTTTCTCTTGTCTGATTGCTCTAGTTAGAATTTCCAGTACTATGTTGAATAATAGTAATGAAAGTGGGCATCCTTGTCTTGTTCCAGATCTTAGAGGAAAAGCTTTCAGTTTTTCCCCATTCAGTATTACACTCACTGTAGGTCTTTCATATATGGCTTTTATCATGTTGAGGTAAGTTCCTCCTATTCCAAGTTTTTTTGAGAGTTTTATCATGAAGGCATATTGAATTTTATCAAATTCTTTTTCAGCATCAATCGAAATGATCATATGGTTTTTGTCCTTTGTTCTGTTGATTTGTCATATCACATTTATTGATTTGTGTATGGTGAACTATCCTTGCATCCCTGGGATCAATCCCACTTGATCGTGATGAATAATCTTTTTGAGTTCAGTTTGCTAGTATTTTTTTGAGAATTTTTGCATCTATGTTCATCATATATATTGGCCTATAGTTTTCTTTTTTTGTCATGGCTTTGCCTGGTTTTGGTATCAGGGTGATATATGCCTCACAGAATGAGTTTGGGAGTATTCCCTCCTCCTCGATTTTTTGGAATAGTTCAAGTAAGATTGGTATTAATTCTTCTTTTAAGGCTTGGTAGAAGTCAGCAGTGAAGCCATTGGTACTAGGCTTTTCTTTGATGGGAGACTTTTTATTACTGCTTCTATCTTGTTACTTCTTGTTGGTATATTCAGGTTTTGGATTTCTTCCTGGTTCAGTCTTGGTAGGTTGTATGTGTCTAGGACATTATCCATTTCTTCTAGGTTTTCCAATTTATCATCATATAGTTGGTCATAGTATTCTCTAACGATCCTTTGGATTTCTGCCAGATTAGTTGTAATGTCTCCTTTTTCATCTCTGATTTTATTTATTTGGGTCCTCTTTCTTTTTTTGTTAGTTAGCCTGATTAAAGGGTGTGCTAATTTCATTTATTTTGAAAAACAGACTTATTTCATTGATGTTTTGGGGGGTTTTTTTGGTTTCAATTTCATTTATTTTGTCTCTGATTCTTATTATTTCTTTTCTTCTAATGATTTTGGGTTTGGTTTGTTCTTGTTTTTCTAGTTCTTTGAGATGCATCATTAGGTAGTTTATTTGAAGATTTCCTACTTTCATGATGTAGGCATTTATTGCTATAAACTTTCCTCTTATTACTGCTTTTTCTGTATCCCATAGGTTTTGATATGTTGTGTTTTCATTTTCTTTTTTTTTTTTAGAAATTTTTTAAATTTCCTTCTTATTCTCTTCATTTACCCACTGGTCATTCTGGAGCATAATGTTTAATTTCCATGTGTTTGTATAGTACCAATGTTCCTCTTGTTATTGATTTCTAGTTTTATTCCATTGTGGTCAGAGAAAATACTAGGTATGATTTCAATTTTTTTGAATTTTTAAAGACTTGTTTTGTGGCCTAACATATGGTCTATCCTTGAGAATGATCCATGAGCTGAGGAGAAGAACGTGTATTCTGCAGCTACCATTCTGTAAATATCTATTAGATCCATTTGGTCTATACTACAGGGTAAGTCTAATGTTTCTTTGTTGATTTTCCATCTGGATGATCTGTCCAATGCTGAAAGTAGAGTGTTAACGTCTCCAGTGATTATTGTATTGGGATCTATCTCTCTCTTTAGCTCTCATGATGTTTGCTTTATATATCTGGGTGCTCCAGTGCTGGGTACATACATGTTTAGAATTGTTATATCCTCTTACTGAAATGACCCCTTTATCATTATATAAGGATCTTCTTTGTCTCTTTTTATAGTTTTTGTCTTGAAATCTATTTTATCTTTTAAGATAAAATAGAGTAGAAGTATAGCTACTCCTGCTTCTTTTTGGTTTCCATTTGCATGGAATATCTTTTTCCATTCCGTTTTCAGTCAGTGTGTGTCTTTATAGGTGAAGTGTGTCTCTTGCACACAACACATGGTTGGCTTTTGTTTTCTTATCCATTCAGCCACTCTATGTCTTTTGATTGGATAGTTTAGTCCGTTCACATTGATTGTTAACATTGATAAGTAAGGACTTACTACCGCCATGTTATTATTTGATTTCTGGTTGTTTTGTGGTCCTTTCTTTCTTTCTTACTTACTTTCTGTCTACCTTTGTTAAAAGTGATTTTCTCTGGTAGTGTGTTTTAATTTCCTGCTTTTTATTTTTTGTGTATCTGTTGTAGGTTTTTTGATTTGAGGTTACCATGATGCTTGTGAAAAACATTTTATAAACAATTATTTTAAACATATGACAACTCTGCTTACAAATAAACAAGCAAAGAGAAATCTAACAGTAATTCTATCCTTTAACTCCATCCTCCTCCCCCTGCTTTTTAACTTTTTGTTGTTTCTATCCATATCTTTTGATACTATCTGTCTTTCAAAAAGTTGTTGTGGTTATTTTTGATAGGTTTGTCTTTTAGGTTCCTACTCAAGATATAAATGTTTTATGCACCACAATTACAGCAATCGAGTATTCTGTATTTGTGTACTTACTGTTACCAGTTAGTTGTATGCCTTCAGGTGATTTCGTACTGTTCATTGATGTTCTTTTCTTTCAGATTGAAGAACTCCCTTTAGCATTTCTTGTAGGACAGGTCTGGTATTGATGAAATACCTCAGCTTTTGTTTGCCTAGGAAAGTCCTTATTTCTCCTTCATGTTTGAAGTATATCTTTGCAGGATATAATATTCTAGATTTAAGGTTTTTTTCCTTCAGCACTTTGAATATGTCATGCCATTCTCTCCTGGCCTGTAAAGTTTCCACTGAGGAGTCTTCTGCCAGACATATCACAGCTCCTTTATATGTTATTTTTTTCTTTTTTCTTGCTTCTCTTAGGACCCTTTCTTTATCCACGCCCTCTGGGAGCTTGATTATTAAATGCTTTGAGGTCATCTTGTTTGGGTTAAATCTGCTTGGTGTTCTATGACCTTCTTGTACCTGAATATTGATATCTTTCTCTAGGTTTGGAAAGTTCTCTCTTATTATTTCTTCAAACAAACTTTCTACCCCAATCTCTTTCCCTATCTCCTCTTTAAGGCCAATAACGCTTAGATTTGCCCTTTTGAGGCTATTTTCTAGATTTTGTAGGCATTCTTCATATTTTTTTTTCTTTTTTCTTTTCTGACTGTGCATTTTCAAATAGCCTGTCTTCAAGCTCACTAATTCTTCTGCTTGGTCAATTCTGCTGTTGAGAGACTCTGATGCATTTCTCAGTTTGTCAATTGAATTCTTAAGCACCATAATTTCTGCTTGATTTTTTGAAATTATTTCAAACTCTTTGTTAAATTTATCTGATAGGCTTCTGAATTCTTTCTCTGTATTGTCTTGAAGTTCACTGAGATTCTTCAGGATAGCTATTTTGAATACTTTATTTTAAAGGTCACATATCTCCATCACTCCAGGACTGGTCACTGGTACCTTATTTAGTTTATTTGGTGAAGTCATGTTTTCCTAGGTGTTCTTGATGCTTGTGGATGTTCATCAATGTCTCAGCATTGAAGCATTAGGTATTTATTTTAATCTTCACGGTCTGGGTTTATTTGAACCTGTCCTTCTTGAGAAGGCTTTCCAGGTATTCAAAGGGAATTGAGTGTTGTGATCTAAGTCTTTGGTCGCTGTAGTTATATCAGCACTGCGGGGTGCCCCAAGTCCAGTAATGACTCTGGCAAACTCCTGGTGGTACCGCCTTGGTGGACTTGGGTAAGATGGAAGAATTCGTTGGATTGCCAGGCAGACTCTCACTCTCTTCCCTCACTCTCTGTGCTGGGCTGCTGGGGTTGGGGGAGGAGTGATGTGGGCACTCCCTCGTGGCCACCAGTGCCAAGCCACACCTGAAGCCAGCCCAGTCTCACCCAAAGCCAGTGGTGACTGTTGCCTGGCTGCCTCTCATGTTTATTCAAAGCCCAAGGGCTCTTTAGTCAGCAGGTGGTGAATCTTGCCAGGACTGGGTCCTTCCTTCAGGGCAGCATGTTTCCTTCTGGCCCAGTGTGGGTCCAGAAATGCCTTCCAGGAACTAAGGCCTGGAGTCAGGGGCTTCAGTCTGCTTGGTACTTTATTTTACTATGGCTGAGCTGGTAACCCAGTTGCAAAACAAAGTCCTCTTAACTTTTCCCTTTCCTTTCTCCAAGTGTTAGAAGATTCGCTGAGCCAGGGTGCCTATAGTTGGGGGGAGGGGATGACACAGACCCTGGCTTGTCCACCACCACTGGTGTCTCACAGGGTCACGTGCACCCCAAGTCCACTGGCTCTGAGGCAGAACAGCCACAGGAACTGTCCAAGGACTGCAGCTTTTGTGGCCCAACTGCCTTATGAATTTAGCCCAGGCCCCAGGCTGCTTTTTGTCAGCTGATGATGGAGCTAGCAGGAACTCAGGTTTCCGGCCAGGGGGGAAGGATTTCTCTCTGGCAGGCCTGGTCTAAATGTTCCTTCCATGGGCACTGACAGAATTCTGCCCTATGCTGTGTTCCCCTGTGCCAGGGTGGCACTGGATTTCAATGTAAAGTCTCAAAATCATGTCACTCTCCCTTCCCCAGGCACACAGAGTCTCTCTCTCTCTCCACTCAGAGTGCTCTGTGACACTGCTGAGGGATGCGGAAGGGGTGGCATTGGCAATGTAAGATTGTCTTTTCTGCCCTCTTTAGTGCCTCTTTCCTTGATATAATGTCAAAACCAGGTAGTATTGTGAACTAAAATTAAATAAAAGTCTCCCCCCGCCACCGGCTGACTGAATGGACCCCCTCCTGGCCAAGAGGATATCCTAAAACTAAATTGTCTGCCAGGAGGAGGAGGTCAGGCATGCCTCACTATGCTCCCCTCCCTTCTTGGAGATGTCCTTTGTAACTCATCAACAGGCCAAAGGCTATGCAAGACAAACCTGCAGGTCTCCAATTTACACAACAAATATGTCCAGTGACTTGTCTCTTATCTAAAACATTCCAAGCCTTTAGACAAAGGTTCATTTTTTTTAACCAATTGCAAGTCAAGGAGTCTTTAAACCCACCTATAACCTGTAAGCACCCCCCCACCTTCGAGATAGCCCGCCTTTTCGGGCCAAACCAATGTATGCCTTCCATGTATTGATTTATGACTTTACCTGTAATCCCTGTCTCTCTAAAGTGTATAAAACCAAACTGTAATCCAACCACAGCGCGTCTGCTTGCTCAAGGCTTCTTGGGTGTGGCTCCGAGTCATGGTCCTCAAATTTAGCTCAGAAAAAAACCCTTTAAAATTATTTTACAGAATTCGGCTTCTTTTCTGTCAACAGTATGATCACTCACCTGATTCTTAGTCCTTCTGAAGATGCTTGCTTGTGTGGATAGTCGTTGAATTTGGTATTCCCGTGGAAGGATGATTGCTGGAAGTTTCTATTCAGCCATCTTGCTCTGCCCCCTCCTAGTCTTAATATTTATAAGACTTTTTGGTTGATGATTTAGTTGATGTTTTATAAAAACAAAGCTCATGGAACTTTGAATTGTTGTCTTCTTTTCCCCTTAAGCTAGCAAAAACATTCAATCTCTTTCCAACTACCTTGGAGGACCTTGCAATATTGATATCTTTATTCACAGAGTTCACTACAGGATCTAAACATCTGAAGCTTTCCCAGAGAACTTTAGTTCCCCATTGCCTTTATCCTCCAGGGTCCATTTCAGCAATTGCTATCACCTGGGGCAGCTTGACATTTGTCTTTCCTATTACATGTTTAGCAATGCAAAGCTAACATATCAGAGACTATGCATCTCAACCAGAGATGTGCCCTAAAATTCAGGAACTGCCAAAGGTGTGCAGTAGTGCCTAGCACCAGAATCCACATAAGTGTTATTAATAAAAGGAAATATAGCATACTTTCCAATTGATTATGTTTTGTCTGTAATAATACATTTGTTTCTATAAACCAAGGCAATAACAAAAATTATTCTCTAATAAGAACTGGTAAATGTTCCAGGTGATAGATAGCCTAAATACCCTGATTTAATCATTATACATTGTATGCATGTATCAAAATATCACATGCACCCCAAAAATATGTACAAATATGCATTAATTTAAAAATAATATTAAAAATTTAAAAGACAAAAAAAGTAAAACATAATTTAGAAAAAAGAAGAAAAGCAAACATCTCAGTAATGTTCTACTCACAAATAAACTTCAATAAGTTAGGATCTCCCCTTATCTCTGAACTAAACCTCTCTGGTAAAGCTTACTTACCATCTTCCTCAAATGGCTCATCTTCTCTCAGCTAAACCAGCCAAACTCTTAAGTCTGCTGCTGCTAACATGACCCAATCCTTGGTAGGGAGTTTCTGAAGGACCAGAGCTGTACGTCAGGGCCCCTGGCAGTCTTCACTTTCCACATCTGAGTCTGTTTAAGCACAGCCTGCTCTCATTCTAAAAATGAATTGGGATCCTTTGAAGCAAAGGTACCTAGTGACCTCGGTCATTCCAGTTGTGTGTCCAGCCCAAATGTTGTGGCCTCCCAGATTCATGGCCACCCCTGCCCCCCCACCAAACACATGCACACACAACATGGCCTGTATGCTGTCCATCTGACCCAACTCACTGACTCAGCACCTGCTGCCTAGAACTTGATACCAACACCATAAATCACTTTTAGAGGGCTTAATCAGCATGAAGAATAGGGTTTTTTGACATATTATCTTGAAATTGTTTAACTATAAAGGTCTTAGCTGTTCATGACATTGAACCTACATGAGATACATAATCTAAACGAGAATTTGAGAGAAGCAAACAAAAATGCAAAACTGAATTTTATACTCATGTAGACTTTCTGGGTGGTTTTAATGCCATTTTAGCACTGCAATTATTCTTACCACATTTGACAAGTTTGTCAGTAATGTTTTCTAGGTAGTACTTTCCCCCCCCAAAAAAAATCCCTACAACATATTCAACAGGTCCACATTATTATCAGGACTTGCCCTGTCTTCTCACACACACATTCATACTATTATAGCTGAGCCCACCCAGTCCCTGACTCAACCAAGCCTATACCTGCCTTGGCTTTTGCAACTGCTATTCTTTCTGCCTGGAAGGCTCTGCCTGTAGAGAGGCTTGCTCCAAGTCTCAGCTATGATAGTCCCAGAGAGGCCTTCTTTGACAGCCCTGTCTAGCTAGTGTTGCCCACCAACAATAACATTCACTCTTAGCACGCCCTTCTTTAGTTTCTTAATAGCATGAAATATTACCTGAATTACCTTATTATGTACTTGTTCATCATCTGCCTCCCACGCTAGAATATTTATCTCTATGAGAAGAGGGATCTTATCTGTCTTAGTCACCACTCTGTTCTCAACTCCTAAAACAGTATTGGCACAAAATAAATATTTATTGAAATATTTGTTGCAAATTTCACATCGACTACCTACTGGAGCTACACTAACCACATTACTCTTTCTTTTTACTTGACTTTTGTAAACTTCTTACCGCAATGACTTGAAACTCCTTCAATTGAATTGAACATAAATCCTGCTCTACATACATATAAAATTAGTATTTTTAATAGAAAATTAGAAAATGTAGAAAAGTATAAGGAAGAAAGCAAGAAATCAACCATAATCCCACAATTTGGAGAACACCATGATTAATATTTGATTTCTTCTCATACTTTTCTAAGTATAATGTATATACATATACACGATACACTTATAAAACCTTTTTTTTATGTTTTTCCTATCTCCAATTAAGAGTATATACCATAGTTCACCAGTTCTGCAGAATGCTTTCTGTGGTTATGTATAGGGAGGTAAGTGGGGTTGTGTAAGGAAGAGATTAGGGGCTGCAATAAAGGGTATTTTCACTTTTTACTCTATATACAATGATGTTTTCTTAAATTTTTAAAAAGCAAGCATGCATTAATTAATTACTTTTGTAATATGGAAATAAAAGAACACGATCCTAGTTAAAACTGTCATGGCCATCTTTAAGTTCATTCTTTTTGTTGGCATTTTAAAGCAGACCTCAAAAGTCTTACATTTTGAAGAATATATAGACCCTGTTTGCAAAGGTTAGAACCACACAAAGGTGAGGAGACTGTTTATTCAGACATGACTCTTTGTTAATTAAGGTCCTTAATTATGCTAATAGAATTTACCCAGGACAACCACAATAAACACTCCCATTGGAAAAGGGAAAGAATAGAATACAGATAGCAATCATTAGTCTGTGGCACTTCTGGAATCTTGCCAGGCAGACATTGCCAGGATCCTCTCCACCAGGGTGGGGGCTGTTCCTTGATTAGGCCCCAATTTTGATCCATGGTACCCCTCTCCCCCAGTGCATTGTTTTCTGTGGTTCTTAGGTCCGCCTTGTAGAAGGGTTTTTCTTTTCCATGATCCCCCTTGTCCTTATCTTAAGTGAGTATTAGAGAACACGTTTGCTTGAAGTTCGAGCAGCTTTCTCAGACTACTTCCTGCCCACAGAAGGTTGAGGCCCCGAGGTCACTTCAAGTCTATTTAAAGTTTCCCTGAGCCCTAACTGATAGATATTTTAGTACCTCTCTCAAAAATTTAGTCAGCTTCTATATTTGATTCAAGTCAACTCTGTGTCATAGTCACAGCCACTACACTTCCTGAGACACAACTTTCTCTCTTATTTCTTGTAGGTATCTTGAGCCTATAAGGCTTTGTCATGGGAAGACCTGCACCATTCTGTCCAACTGAAAGCATTCACTGGGTACCGCTTTAATCTATGCAGAGGTTTTAGTCATGGGTGTGACAGTCACATCTTTAATTTGATCCTTGCCACAAGGTTGAGTTTTAGTCAGCCTTTCTTGCTCATCTCAGTTTTGTTGTTTAATGAATAAGGATAAGAATTACTTGTATCTTCCAATTATGCAAGTCTTCAAATTTAATCACTTTCATTCCGAATTGCAGGCTGGAAAATTATTTTCTGAACTCATCTTTTCCTGTAGTATTTTATGTACCAACACGTGCTACCAGCTCTCCTCTTTCCAGCCTCTTCCACTACAGCTACAAGTTTATAGGGTACATTATCTGCCTCCCATGTTTCACCATATTATCACAGGAGTTTTGCCAAATGTTTCAGTCCTGTGACTATGAATCACCATCCTTATGGCTTCTCATATCACTTCCTTTGTTGTGTATAACCTACCCTGAGCCAATGCTATTTATTTTAAGTTTTTGTTCTAGTAATATCCCCATTCTGGCAATAATTTCTATATTAGTCAAGATTGGTTCAGTGTTCCTCCAGTAATAAACACTAAAATCTCAGTGGCTTAAAACAACAAAGGTTTAATTCTTATGCATGTTATGTATCTATTAAAGGATGGTGGGGAAGCTCTGTTCATTGTACTCACTTGGGAAGCCAAACTGATTGTGTAGCCACTATCTTGAATACTGCTGGTTCTGTAGCAGAAGGAAAAAAGAGTTCTGAAGGGTCTTGCATTGGCAAGCCTGGAAGTGACTCATATCACTTCTGCTGATAACTAATAGGCCAAAATTAGTTACATGACATTAATAAACTACGAGGAAGCCAGGAAGAGCAATTCTCTCCTGTGCCCAGAATGGCAGACAAAAGGAATTATTTGTTTAACACCATAAATACCTACCAAAATAGATAGATAAATTAAAAAGATAACTAAAATATTTGTGGTAAGTTCTGTGAAGGGGGGTGGAAACTGTGCTGTATGATAGAAGTAATTGGGGGACCTATTTAATGTGGATGGTCTGAGAGGCCTCTCCAAAGAGGTAATATGTGCATTGAGACCTCAAAGGTCAGAAGGAATGAGCAAGAATTAAAAGAACATTCTAGACAGTAAACAACAAGCATAAAGGCCCTCGGGTGGAATGAGCTTGGTTTTCCTGAAACTTACAGAAGACAAGAAGCAAAGAAGCAATGTGGGTGGGAGGGAGTGTCATGACATAGGAGATACCATCAAGGGTCAGATCACAGAGGGCCCTGAAGGCCATAGCAAATAATTAGGCTTTTATCCTACCTGCAATAGAAAGCCATTGAAAGGTCTTAGGACAAGAAGTACATGTTTGATTTATGTTTTAAAAGAGTAACTCTCTATGTGGGGAATTACCTGGAAACAAATAAGAGAGAAAATGGGAGACCCTCTAGGACAGCGGTCCCCAACCTTTTTGGCACCAGTTTCATGGAAGACAATTTTTCCACGGACGGGGGCAGTAGGGTGGAGGTCTGCAGCCTGGGGTTGGGGACTGCAGCTCTAGGAGGTATCATAGCAGTGCAGACTGAGATGGCAGTGGCTGGGCGGGTGGGGTAGGACAAAGGCTCAGTAGGGAAGATGGCAAGAAGTGAACACATTTAAGATATATTTTGAAGGACTTACTGATGGATTGAATAAGAGAAAAGTTTGGAATGACTCCCATGTTTTTTGTTTTAGTGACAGGGTGGTTAGTGTGATTTACAGAGACCAGAAAGTATAGGGGACACCTGGGTTTAGAATGTATAGGCAACCAGATCCTATTTTGAACATGTTAAGTTTGAGACATTCAAATGGGTAAGAAATTAAATATAAGAATGGATCCCATAGGAAAAGTCTGGGTTAAAGACATAAATCAAGAGCTCTCAGCATGACGTCACTCAGATCACACAGGCGGAAGTGTGGGTTGGAAAAGAGAAGAGGACTCCAGGATTTGCCTAACAAATTCCTCCTTGATATTTGTTCCTGGAACTGTGTCATTGTTGGGTACATGGATTTGTATTTCTAATTGTCAGGAAGTAAAGTTAACGAACAACAATCTAGGTAGCTGTTAATATGTGGAGGTTTTTCTTTTGACTTGAAACCTATTCATTATTTCTAAATGAGAGCAAAAATATATTTATTAAACTATTGTTATCCCCATTTTATACATGTGGAAAACTGAGGCAGAGAGGGGTTAAGTAACTTGCCCAAGATGACATAAAATTAATAAGGGTGGATCCTGTATGGAAAATTAAGCAATCTGGCTCCAGAGTCTGTGTTTGTAACCCCTAGCAGGGGTGGGGAACCTGCAACCTCAAAGCCACACATGGCCCTCCACCTCCCCAAGTGTGGCCCCTGGATCAAATCCAAACTTCACAGAACAAATCCTTTTAATAAAGGGATTTGTTCTGTAAAATTTAGATTCAGTCAAAAGGCCACACTCAAGGATCCAGAAGGCCACAAGTTCCAAAGTAGCTTGGCTTATTTATTTAGTGGGTCATAAATAATAGACTTTACAATAGTTCCAAAAAGAGTTTTTATTGGATCTCTATGTGTTCATGAATGCAAGCCTGGATCATTAGGGTTGTGAGGTACAATTTACCTGGTGGCTGTGCCCTATGGCATTATAGCCAAACCCTAAGAATAGGACTGGCTTCACTAGAATGGCCCTGAAGCTTCAAACCATTAAAAACAAACACAACATTTAAAAAACGCAAATTGTACCAGACAGTTTGGTTTGCTCTGCTTTGCGGCATCAAACTGAATTCCTAGTCCTGGACATCACTTGCTGGCCAGGGAGATGAGTTAATTTTTTTTCCCCACCACACACGGAAGCTTTTCCCTCCAAAGAACATTATGCATAGTTTAACACACTGAACTTACATGGTTGTTTTATATGCTGAAAATTTCCTTGAGGGCAGAAATTTCTTTTCCATCGTTTTTTCCTACAATATACTCTCAGTGTCTAGCAGTCTGGCAATGTAGTAGGAGCCCAGCAACACTGGATAGGATAGCAGAGGGAGGGAGAGAGGGGAAGGGGGAGAGGGGAAGGGAAGGGGGAAAAGGAGGCAGTGAGGGAGGGAAGGGGGAAAGGAGGGATGGAAAGAAGAAAGAGAAAAAGTGAAGGAATTCAAATCAAACTCTCCTGGACATTTTTAGAAGGTGAGCAAGATGCCCTCCCAGATCATGTTTTACCAAAAAAAAAGTTTTTCCCATTCATGGTGGTGCAGAAACGTCCTAAGCCCACCTGAAATACTCCAACTCCGCCTCCACTCGCTCTCTGCCCTTCCGGACCTCCCCTGGACCCTCCGCCCTCTGCCTCTCAGCCCCGCCCACTCATCCTCGGCTCCTCCCTCCATCCCCTGGCCAGCCAGCCTAGCCACTGCGCCTGCGCACCAGTGGCGCTCCTCGGGCTGTACGGGCGGGGTCTGAAGTGGGACGTACCACAGAGAGGAAGAGGAAGAGGAAGTTGGGGGAGGGTCCTAGCGGGGAGTGAACCGGAAGTGTAAACGCTCTTGCTTCTCGGGCAGGCGGAACCTGCTTTGCTGGGCCCAGTAGCGACAGAAGAACTTTCTTTCTCCCGCCCGAACGGTCGCTGCAGCCAACTGCCTCGCCCGCCTGGCAGCCTAACCCGCCTTCTCTTTTTCTTCGGCTTCGCGCGGCCTTGTCTCCCTCTTGCCCGGCGGTATCCGCTTGCTGCTGCCGCCGCCGCCTCGTCTTCTGCCCGGCCCACCGGCCTGCTCCGCTGCAGTGATGTGCGACAAGGAGTTCATGTGGGCTCTGAAAAACGGAGACTTGGATGAGGTGAAAGACTATGTGGCCAAGGTAAACGGGGATGAATGGAGTAGGCGAGAGCACGGAGGTGGGATGGAGATGAGGCTGAGGAAGCTGATGGGAGCTGGACCGGCGAGGGTGGGGGTGGGCGGGAGAAGAGACTTCCTGCATGGAGGTGGCACCAAGGGGAGAAGGGTGTCTAGACTGAAAGAAAGGTCCAGGTAGCGTGATAGCGTTCTGTGTCAGGTAACTGCTGTGTTGATACAGTCGGGCTCTTCTTGCTTTCCTAACCCCTTGGGGGAGGGGAGGAGTGGTATTTGGCTCTTTGAGAGTTTCTTCTGAGAGCTGATCATTTGAGTTTGGCCGTCTTCTGCAGCAGGTTACTTAAATCTTTCTTTGAATGAGGTAATTCTCCATCTTGGACTTGCCTATTACTGAATGAAGTTACCTAAGTAATTAGGATCAGAGGAACATTTCTTTTGACTTTGGGTCTGGTATGAATGTAAGGAATTCATTGACCATGAAAGAGTACCGAAAATAACAATAGTTAAAATTCTGAAACCTGGTATCACTTCACTGTGGAGTCTTAGCTTTGGGTGTGGCCTTTTTCCTCTCCCCTACCACAACAAATACATATTTGCTTCAAGTGGTAAGGTTGTCAACTGGCACCTGGGAGTGCTTAAGATATCTGACTAGTTTTTAAACAAGCGTGTTAACTTTAGTTACTCCGTCCTTGTCTTTGATTCCATCTGAAATGCTTACATGTGTAATAGATAGTAATACAGTTTAGTCCCAGTATATTTGGGGGTAAAGTCATGATAAAGAAAGCCAAACTCAGACCTAAGCCCCCAAAATAAAACTGAATCCACATTGTGGCAGAGTGGGAAACTTAAAATTGCAAGCTAGCCTGCCTTTGGATCCTGAAACTGTGCCTTTTGTAATCATGAGGGAACTTACTTGTGATTTTAATATGGTAATAATCTAAGAAGAAGTCTTCCAAAAGAAAAGTATAATTTTATGACATAACCATGGATCTTGCTCACCTTCTACAACACCCCAGTCTAGATTTTAATTTATCAAAGGATATAACCACTGGTCATTGTTGCTTTGTTTTTGTTTCAAAGATCTGTGTTAGGAAGCAAGTAAGCAGAAGCAGAGTTTCTTAAAACTTGCAGGATTGTGCAAGGCAAGCTGCTAATGGTTTTTACTCTATGTAATGCCATTACAGTTTAGACTTTTTGGATGCAGCTTCTCTGCTTAGTTGTTATTTGCAGTGGATTTTTAGGACAGGCTATCTTTATTCACTGCTTTCTCAGCTGGTAGCAAACTGAAACCCTGACTTATTGACTGTTTCAATGTAAGGTTGAAAGGAAAAGATTACTTGGTATACTTACCAGTGGTAGAATACTGCAGTACTGTGGAAGTGAGTGGGCTTTTTGTTTACCTGTCGTGGTGGAACCTAGCTTATTTGATATACTTGAAATACAAAAAGTTGATAAGTACTAACTGAACTTACAGCTACAAAAATAACAGTTTATATAGTATCTTCCTGATACATTATTTTATATCATCCTTGTGAGTCTTGTGAATTAAGTCCTATTATTAGTCCCATTTTACAAATTACTGAGATGCAGGGTACTTAAGAAAAGAATCCAAAGTTATAGACAGATGAAATGGTGAAGCAAGTACTAAACTGCTGACTCCAAACTGAAACTCTTTAACTGCTCCATGCAGCTTTTTTCAATCTAAGATCTAATTGTGAAAGCATATAATACCAACATTTCTAGTAGGACGTTCCCAAGGTCCACATCCAAGCAGATAAATTTTGCACAAAGATTTCTCAATTACGCAAAAATACTTACGTAGAAATAAGTGCCAGTAAAGGTGGATTAATTTATTTTCAGGTAGTTTTAAAATTAGGTCATTATGTTCAGTTTGATTTTTTTTCCCTTGTTACTACCATTCTGCCTATTCTTCACGAATATAAAAAGTGTGCATAAGAGGGAGGGTAGGCATTCAAAAAAAGGCAAAGGGAAATATTGAGAAGTGGTCTATCCAGAAAGATTTGACCATAATGTAATACTATGCACAGACCACTGAGCTTTTTCCTTTCTTAGTTTTTATTGAGTAAGGTGGGTTTCTTAAGATATCTTTTACTTTGTTAATAAGAAATAGTAAAAGGCAAACAGTAAAACTAGCACTCCAGTTTTTACTGACTGAGCTCCCTTATTGTGCCTATTTAGACTCTTAGGTTCTTATTACAGTTTCTTCTGCTCAGCAGCCATCCCTGCTTATTCATTGACTCACCTTTTTCATTCACCAATTTATGAACATTCATTATTGTCTGAGTTTATGTAATGTGCATTTATCTGAGTAGGTATGTACAGAGAGTACTAAAGAAACATTTGGACTTGCCTAGTTTTCATTCTCAGAAGTAAGAATCTTTTTAAAATACTCTCTTCGGTATTCCTGTGTGGATCTCTCACGTTGTTAACATAAGAATGTACCTATAGGAGAAGCATTTTAGTATTTTCCCTTTTTTAAATTAATATTTTAAAAAATCCATAATTACACTTTTCTACCTAGTTTTGAATTCTCTATTGAAATTTGAAGTGTGGATAGCCATAAATTGTTGGTTTTAGGTGAGTTCTTGAACTCTGCTGAAAAATCAGAGTTCCCAAACTACTGAAAATTGTAAGTTTCCTAAAATGGAAAAGGCAGTATATAGGGAAAAATTTAGATTACTACATTAAATGTTCATCTATAACTTTAAAATGGTATATCAAGCAATTTTAAAGTCATTCAATGTTGTATTTTGGCTTTTTGACTGACCTAAAGGACCACATTTAGTTAATTCATCCATTTTTATTGGGCATCTATCAGGTCCCAAACACTTTACTAGGCCTGGGATGATAGTAAAGAAGTTGGAAACAATGCCCAGGCAACTTAAACATCTATATTTAAAAGACCTATGTGAAAAAAATATTCAGACCTTTAAAGTAGTATGCCAATTATAAATAACATCTCACTTTCATAAAATGCAGTTGTCCAATTGGAAAACAAGTGAAAGCCAGAAAGTAAAAGTATTCGTGAGCAGCTATATATAGCAGATATTTCTAGCCCCATTTTTGATCTATATGCTTCCTCTAGGTGACATTATTTTTGCCTTTGTCTTCCATTTCTGCCTTTATGTTAATTTCTCCCATTGGAGTTCTGGCCCTACCTGAGCTCCTCCAGACTGCTTAATGGATAGCTCTGTTCTGACAAATTCCAAATTGAGCTGTTTTCCTCTCAAAAACTGTTGCTATTCCTACTGTCTCCATTTTGACTAATGACATCATGGTCCAGCCATTCGCCCAAACCAGAAATTGGGAAATTTTCCTAGATTTCTGAGGGTTACTAAGACTACCTTCTTAGTCTCTCTCATCCATTCTTTACTCTCCATTCTTATCACCACTACTTTAGATTAGTTGCTACTTCTTTCCAGTCTGGACTGTATTTTCCTTGACTATAGTCTGCCCCTTTCTGGTCAGTTTACACAGTGTAGGTGGAGGGATCTCTCTATAATGTGAATGTAAGCATGTTATCTTTTTCAGCCAACCTCCTTCACTGCCCTTAAAATACCTTTGTGATTCCTCATCACTTATTTAGAAAGAGCCTGCTCCTCCTGGCATGGCGAACTAGGCCATTACGATCTTGTGCATCCACTCTCCTCCACACCCTGCCATGCTGTTTCTTACTTTACATGTGCTCTTCTAGCTTCCTTGACCACATCTGTTCACCTAAATCCCTAACCCCCAAACTGGTGAGCTCCTCTTTATCATCTTAGGGTAAATATCACCTCTTCCAGAAAAACATTTTGACCTGAAATGGAGCACTGCTTCTTTTAGTGTTTCGCTTATCAAATTGCTGTGGTTTTGCTTACATGTCTGTCTTCATTAGGCTCTGAGCTTCAGAAGGGTAGATAGTATATTCTTTTTTATCTTTGTATCTCCAGTATAGTGAGAGCCAAGGAATTTCATACATTAAAAGCAAGGAATTCTTTTTATTCTTAACTTAGCTATAATTTTAACATACTTCATTAGTTATATAATAATAACCACTTGTAATTTGCAACAATTTAGAAAAAATTAGCATAGAGACAAACATCTTTGTACATTTAAATTCTCAGGTATATCCATAAAAGAGACTGATGGCTTGTGGAAACGTTTTTTGTATTCATGGTCACACGTAATCTTACCTTACAATTTATATTTCTAATTGTGATCCTACACAGTCCAGAAAAAGTTAAATTGTGTCTCTTTGCCTTAGGAAGAAACAAAAGCAACTAAATTATTGAGATTTCTATTCAGAATGGTTTAAATTAAATAGCACTTTAAAAAAAGAGTATGTTCATAAAACTTTATGTATTTGAGCATTGTGATGTAGTATACAGGTATTATTTCATTATCAACATTAAGCCATGAGCATTGTTAATAATGTTAGTCCCATTTTAGAGGCAAAGGTTAAATAACATGGCCAAGATCACAAAGTTCTTGAGTAATGAAGCTGAGATTTGACCCTAGTTCCTTGGATTCTAAAGACCTTCAAAGCTCCTTGCTATTTAACTGCTTCGGCATACTCTTGACCTTCATTTCTCAGTAATGCAAGATAACTCATGGGGTACTATATTATTGAGTATATGTGTTTAGAATAATCACAGCAGGATGGTAATTATCCATTGAGACTACTTAGAGTGAGCTTTGTGGTAGATTTTGAGGATCCAGCGCTCTTACAGGTGAATGCTTGTGAGTTGTATTGATAAGTAGCCGCTTATAATCTCCAGCAGGTCTGATATATGTACTCTCTTGTTTACATGTACTTCTATTTCACTTGGTGTGAAATAGAAGCCTGGTCTCTAACTTCCCTTTCTCTGTGGTTTCCTTTCCCTCTCCAACCCCCATTCTAATTACATCTGCCTTTGACACTCTAATAGGTTTGAAAAGCAACAATTGTGTACCGCGTGAGAGGATAGGATCTCTTGAACCTGAGAAAGGTATCAGCTCTAATCTTTAGAAATTGTAGGACTTATTGAGGTCACTTTTCACCTTCCTAATAAATTACCCAATTTAAAAGAGGCCCTGATTCAACCTATCTTGTATTTATTGGTTTTAGCTTCCTTTTTTCTTCTTTTTTAAATTATCAATTTCTTTCTTATTATAACAATGTATCACTATGTGTTGCCCTTTCTACAGCAGGGTTCAATACCCATTCAGAAAGCAAATATCAGCTTATTGTAAGATATAAATGCCCTAAGTAGATGCAAAAAGTTTAATATAGATACTTTTCTTTCTAAATAAGTTTTTAGTCTTCTTTCTTTAAATGTAAAATAAAGGAAGATCTTTTTTACATTGGAACATAATTGTTCATTCATATGTCCATAGGCTATATAAAGTGTTTTGTTTTGAGATTTTAAATATTTTCCTTCCATTAGTGAAGATAATTAAAAGTTTAATGAATTAAAGCTGATTTAAATTATGCAAATATGGGCTTATCATTTTAAAATATAAAGCTGTGCTGAATAGAATAAATTAAAGTATATCATTGCCTAGTTCCCCTACCTAGGTGGTTTCTTTCTTTAAAATATAAAATTTATTAGGTATTCTTAAGATGAAAAAGTATAAAGAAGACAAAAATTGGCCTTAAATTCTACTTAGATAGCTCCTATTAGCTTTTACAAAAAGGTAAAATTAAATTAATTCAGATACAGATTTAAAATTGCAAAGGTAAAGGTTTCTCCTCCCCAGGCCCTGTGAACAAAGTTAGCTATTATTAACAAGTTGATGTAATTAATTTCAGAAAAACATTGGAAATTCACTTATCTCTTTCTCCACTTAAAAAAAAATCTTTTGCACTTTGCTTTTCACATTGAAATTTATTCATTCTTCCACTTTTTAAATGGTGCACAGTATTCCATTTTATGGATGTTTATTTAGTCCTCTATAATAAACATTTTATTTCTAGTTTATTTTTACAATTAAATATTGTGGTGTTATGTTTGTATGTATACCTTGGCAACTTCTGAGAATATATCTGCATTACTCTCCAGATGAGTTTCTTTGACTTAGGCACACATTGGCAGTGAATGAGATGGATTGTTCCCTCACACTGTTGACAGCACTAGACATCATCAGACTTTAGTTTTTGACATTTGGATAGGTGAAAAATTATATGTTGCTTCAATTTGTATTTCTTTAATGAGAAGGTGGAACATCTTATCAGAACTTTATTAGGCTCTATATTCTTGTCCCCAAATTTCTAGTTTATATCTTTTGTTCATTTTTCTATTAGGTAGTCTGCTTCTTATTGATTTGTATGAACTGTTTATAAATTAAGAAAATATGTTTTACAAATATTGTTCCTAGTTTGTCTCGACTTCATTTATTTTGCTGTTCTACAATGGTCTTTACTTTTTATGTGGTTAAATATATCATTTGTTCTCCCTTTTGTTATGTGGATTTTGTGTCCTGTTTATAAAGACCTATTTATTCTCCTCTACAAAATTATAATTAATTTGCTCTTCTAGCACTTATTTTTAAGTTAGTTACCATACCATTTATTATATAATTCTTCTTTACTAATAATTTGAACTATCATCTTTATCATAAACACATTTCTTGTCCTTTTTCTATCCACACTAAACTAGTTTAATGATTTTCATCTTCACAATATGTTTTGATACAATAATCATACATTTGCTTAGAAGCAAACTTACTTAAACATCATCTAGTCCGACTCCCTTTTTTCATAGATGAAGAAAATTAACTGTTGAAGGACTTGACCAAGATCATACTGCTAATTGGGATTAGGACTTAAATTCAATTGTACTAAACCTGAACAGGTACTTTTTTTACTACACCATTGTGTTTCCTAATGAAGTGCTTTATGCTAGCTGTTACCTCTAATGGAATATTCTTTTTTTGCCTCACTCCATTTGCTAGGTAAATTTCTACTTATTTTTAAAGTTTTGTGTTCATGTCTGTATTGTTCTGCATAGCATTCCCTGACTGCTTGTATGGATTATCCCTCATTGGTAATATCCAGTATAGAGCTTTCTTATTATGTTTATACTCTGTTGTAGAGTTTCTTAAACATGAGGGCCTATGGGCTTCTGACTTTACTGGCAAGTCACTGGACTTGAATTTGAAAAACAGTGGCTTACAACCTCAAATCTTGGTCTGTGGGATATGTCTTTAAGTTTTGGACATTCAAAAAGAGTGTTTTCTAAATGACTGGTTAAAAAACAAAGGTACGTTTATCCATATAGATCAGTTATTACCATTTAGATATTTGAATAGTGCCTCTCAAAATTGAGAACTCATAGGCTCTCTACCTCCCAAAAAAATATTTGTGCAGATCTGGATTTAAGATATAGTGCTTATAGTGGGGCATTTGTTTTTTGGCGGGGGTGTTGTAGCATTTGAAGCCTTTTCCTGTGCTTGAGGAGGTCCCTACTATTCGGTGTGAATCTTGATGAAATGCAAGTCCTGGTGCCTACCACAACAAAAGCCAAGAAGAACAAATAAATTGCTTTCTCTTGCCCACATGGGAAGTGGGCTCATAACCCAAATGTGATTAATTGGACGCTTTGGTCTGGAACTGATAGAAAGACTCAGACACGTCAAAGGATGTAGTGGCAGCAATGAAACATCCACTTTCCAAAAACAGCAGAAGTGGTGATGTGCCAGTTGTGGCATCTCTTCTGTGCCCAGGTGGTTTTTGTGACAGATTTTGATCTTACAGATGTCCCCCAACTTAACAATGGTTCAACTTTAAATTTTTCAACTTTACGATGATGCGAAAGCAATATGCGTGCAATAGAAACCCTACTTTGAATTTTGAATTTAGATCTTTTGCCAGGCTAGCGATACGCAGTGTGATATTCTCTGTGTGCAGGGAGCCACCTCTCCCAGTCAGCTTCGCGATCATGAGGGTAAACCACCTGTCCTTTGTAGTGTACTGTGTTGCCAGATGATTTTGCCCAGCTGTAATGTAAGTATTGGCTAAGGTGTGATGTGAGGTTAGGTGCATTACAGGCATTTTCGACTTAATAATATTATCAACTTATGAAGTTCATCAGGATGTAACCCCATTGTAAGTCAAGGAGCATTTGTATTTCTTACTTTTAAGGCTCCTTGTTTCCTGCCCATTTACTGAGCTTGCTTCTTCAATCTTCCCAGCAATTCTGGAGCTACTTTAATATCTGTTTAATGTGTTAACATTTCTATTAATCAGCCTGAATTGGTTTCTCTTGCTTAAAATTAAGAACCCCATATTAATTTTTACCTGCTGATCTCCCTGTGTGTGGGTTTGTTGAAGATAGAAATTATCTTTGTATTCTCAATAATTATCACATTGCTTATTATCTGCCATACATGTTTAGTTAAATTTGTATTGAATTGGTATTTGCAGAAACTAGCCCTTCCTTTGTTGTTTTCAAGTTGGTTTACCATGTACTTCTTTGTAACAGATGTTCTTAGTGTAAATGATGTTCTTTCATTTCCTCTCTTAGAAATAGCTCTAAGTTTTCAAACTCTTTGTTGTTTTAAACTCAGTGAACTCTGTACAATTCTCCACACTATTGTAGTGACAATAGTTGTATTAATATAACACCAACTTCCACTTGTAGCCTCTCATGACCATGATTTTAGAATTTCAGTTAAGAATTTTTAAAACCATACAGTTTTACAAAAGTAAAGATAGTGTTTGTGCTTGGTCCCTTGTGGAAAAATAAGAATCATCAGTGCTTTTTCATTGGTATTAGTAAACAAATATTAAAACCTATACTTAATGAATGCCACATTAGTTATAACGATATAAAAGCATGTGGACCCTCAAACCAATAAAATTGAAAGCTTTATAGCTGCAAACTAAGTCCTTAGAAAACATTCTTCATTGTTTATTATTTAATTTCATCAAACCTCACTGGGCTTGGTGACTCATACCTACAGTCCCAGCTGTTTAGGAGGCTGAGGCAGGGGAGGATCACTTGAGCCCAGGAGTTTGAGTCTGCAGTGAGCTGTGGTCATGCCAGAAAACCTCAGCTTTCTCATCTGTAAATGGGGATCATCATGGTACCCAATTCATGTTCTAGTTTTAAAAGAGATAGCAAATGTAAAATTCACAAAACAATACCTAACACATTGTAACTGTATAGTAAGTATTTGCTATTTGTGGTGTTGTCTATGTAGATCCTTTCCTAAGAGGAGACTTAGAGAGACCAAGGCTTTATAGCAGGGGTTGGCAAACTTTTTTTGTCAAAGGCTATCTAGTAAATATTTTAGGCCTTGGCAGTCACACAGTCTCTCTCACAACTATTCATCTTTGCTGTTGTGCAAAAGCAGCCGTAGATGATATGTAAACAAATGAGTATATCTGAGTTTCAATAAAACTTTATTTACAAAAACAGGGGCAGCAGGCTGGATTTGACCCATGAGCCATAGGTTGCTCACCCCTGCATAACACTGAAGTTAAAAAAGCTAGTTTGTCTAATAAACTAAATTTCATTTCTTTCTCAAGTTTTTGAGATCTAAAAAAATTAAAATGTATGATGAAATATGATAAAATTTATTTTGGGGATCAGCATTTCCAAAAATATGATTCAGAATTATTAATGGTTGAAAGATGTGGAACAGGGAAAGCAAGGCAGGAAAGCCACATGTGGATGGGTAAAAGGGAAAGAGAGGTTGAATGAAATTCTCTAAAAGAAAAAGCATAGAATCTCTATAGTAAATTTGAACCTTAAGCAAGAGGCCTAGAATTATTCCAAAACTGAGGAATCATTATTTGTAAATGTGCAAACAGGAACTAATTTATAGATCCTTAAGCTGCAAGGAGATTCCACAAAATCTTTTTGACTGTCAGAGGTCATCCTTTACCAAAAATGTTCCAGAGTTCTCTCCCCAGCCCTAGTGCCAGTCCCATGACCTGGCTTGATTTCCAGCTCCAGAAGTGAAAGAGAAGGCTAGTTAGCAGTTTTCAGCAGTTCATTCATAATTCATTGAACAAATATCATTTGAGCACCTACAGTGCCAGCCACTGAGGATGAGTTTTCTTTGGTATATTCGGTTAAAAGGGTGCACAGGACAAACAGCAAATAAGATAGTTGTATGGGTTCTGAATAAATTATTTCCCTTCTTTAATACATGAAATATGGATAAAACTTAAAAAATAACTATATTGTGTGTTAATTAAAGTCATATTTGGTTGCAATATAGAGAAAAATCAGCACTGTAGAACATCAAATTCGAAATCAAAGATAATGGGAACAGAATGCCTTCTCTTTGAGTACTTATTCTATTCCAGGTACAGTCTATATAATAAATTAATATACATATAGATATACATATTATTCAGTCCTCACAACTACCCAGATAGGCCTTATCCCCATTTTATAGTTAGGGAAATGGAAATTACGTAACTTGCCTGAGATCCTATGCTAGTAAGTAGAAGGGCAAGATTTGAACTCTGATCTGACTCGTTCTAAAAGAGTATTCCTATTCCTTTCCCATCATTTTGCATTGAAACATTTTAGAACTACAAGTAAAATACATAGATGGAAAAAATTGAAGATGGAGTATTACAGTAGGTAAAGCATTAAAATGGAACCAGCAAAAGATAGAGAGGAACATACAAGTTTGAACTAATAAATAGAAGTAGAAATTTTCAGAACTGAAAGAAGACCCAAGGTTGTGAGCATCCCCACACTTCTATGCGAAATTAATAAACACAAATGAGGAGCAAGACACATACTAGCTAAAATGTTTACCAAAAAAATTTTTTTTAATCTGTAAGCTGGACAGAATAATAACATTAATTTTAAGAGGGTAAAATCAACTTAGTTTTAGTTTTTTTTCTGATAGTACCAGAAAACAATGAAATGCAGTTCTGCCAGGAATAAGAGATATGAGAAAATATGTTTATATTCAAGTTGTCATTCATGTGTAATTAGAACAGAAAAACAATCTTAAGAAAATTTGTATTCTTCTTCCCACTCAATAAGATTTCTACAGATAACATACCTTAAAACTTTAGGTATTAAATTTGTATCTTTCCCTGTCTTTTTCTCCCCTCTTGTCACCTTTTTTTCTTTCCTTTCTTCCCTCTTCTCTCCCTCCCCGCCCCGTCATGGGTTTATTTACAAATATAGCTTTTTGGACTATAAACCATTGGATTGTGATACTAGATAATATCTCAGGCTATGTAAGATTTTAGGGATAAATTTCAACGTGGAGCCGTGAATTAACATCTTATAAATGAAGGTGCTTTTTGATTATATCAGTCTTTTTTCTAAATTGAGATACTACCGTAATGTTTTGAATGGATTTTCTTAATTTTGATAGTCTTTCTTTATATAAATACATGCATTTTGTTATTAAAATTTACATTTTATACCATAAGTAAAAGTTTTTAAAAAATACTTTTCTATTTTCAATTAGGAAATGTCTGTGTGACTAATTTCTTTTAAACCTTCCAAAGAAGAAAAATAAAGTGTATATTTAATAAGTAAATCAGCTGTATAAAACTGAAGTTTCCATAATTTAAATGACTGAAATAATCATTTTGAAAAAAAAATGCTTAACTTAAAGTTTCCAAGTAAATGTTTAGGTAGAGAAGTGATTGTACTGTAAGATTTAGGTCCTTAAGCATTAAAGTCCCTAAATCTCATTGGCTTCCATTTAAAACCCTTTTTTTCTTAATAAGAAAGGTAGATGCTTAACACTTTTTATTGGTGAAAAATACTTGTCAAGAGTTAAACATTTCAATGGTTAATGGGTGCAAAAATATAGTTAGATAGAATGAATAGTATTTGTTAACACAACAAAATGACTATAATCGACACTAAGTTGGAGTATACTTCAAAATATCTAAAAGAGTGGAATTGGAATGTTCCTAACACAAAGAAATAATAAATGCCTGAGGTGATGGATACCGCAGTTACCCTGATTTGATTAATTCACATTGTATGCCTATATCAAAACATCACATGTATCCTATAAAGATGTACAACTGTTATGTACCCATAATTACTTCTTTAAAAAGTTATGCATTTCATATGCACTTAAAATTTTCTTCTAGTTTGCATTTTATTTCTTTGACTTCCATTAGTTCTGTGTGAACTGATAAGTAAGTGAATGAAAACAAGGCTGTCATTTGAATGTATACTTCCAGAACCGTGACTAGTCCTAGGTTAAAAATCCCAGAGTTATGTGTACAACTGTGTTAAAAACACAGGGCTTGGTTTAATTTTGTAGTTCTCTTCCTTAAACAAGGTATATGTGTTTTGGTTTTTTCTGTGAACAGTTTTTTTTTGTAGGATTCTCAGCCATCCCTACCATTGAAGTGTGCCTTGTAGTAATTTGTCAGTGAAAATGCTCCTCATTAGAGACATGTCCTGGGTGACTGATCTGTTAGATTGTAGAAGGTGATCACTTTGGTCAGGTTCAGCTTATAACATTGAAAGTTTGATACATTTGGGAGGGTAATAACAGTAAGAAAGTTTGATGCATTTGATGTGATAAACCTTTTCTATTAATTTTTTAGAAAATATGTTGAGTAAGAGCAGATTGATTTTATATTTCCCAGACCTTCTTTCCTTCTCTTGTTAACCTTTTTGGTTTGCCTTGCCCCTCAGTGGTAGATTGTACATTGAACCCATTGCTACATTGTAATTTATAATTCTGATACTGTTTTACACACTAATCACTAACGGCTCTAGTGTGTAATAAATATGATTCTTTTTTGCAAAATTATATCCTAAGGTAAGGACTTTTAATCTGGGGGTGGGGGAAGGTTAGGAGGAGAACAGAGGAAGAGTGAGGAGAGTGGTAGGAAAGGAGAGAGACCATAACGTTCATCTCAAAGGGATCTGTCGTTTTAAAAATATTAAATACTGCAGTCTTAAGCAATTCTGAATTCTAAGTGGGGACAGGTAATACTGAACTGTAACTGAATTATTGGGGACATTGGCTCAACTATAGAATTTGTTAAATTTAATAGTTTTGCTACTTTCTACTGTCAGCCAAGTGTCCAGTATTAATTTACATGCTGTGCTACAAAATGGTCACACATATGCTAATTTAGTCTACTGTTTGTTACCTAGCTTTTGGGGACACTAGTCTCTTGTGACAGTACACTATGTACTTACGCCTTAGAACTCAGTTGCAGCAATGTGTACATATCTTAGAGATCAAAGGAAGAGAATTATTTGTTTCTTTTCATCTGAAGAAAGGCCTGAAAAAAGTTCTCAGCAGGAGTCAGGTGGCCATTTCATTTAGAAATTCTTTATTTCAATAGAAATAAAGACTGCTAGTTCATCTTAATGTTTATTATTCAAATGAATCTAATGCTGTGTAATAGGGGCCTGTAAGAAGTACTGAATCCAGTAAATAATCTCCACCAAACCGCACATTTGAGATGCATATAAAAGATTTTGCTGTTAAAGAGGAAACCTAAAACTATTAAAAATATACCACATATTTGTTAATATGTTTATATTCCATGTTAAAACCAGTTAAGAGAGTAGGGGAGGCAAAGATTGAAAAAAGCCAATGTTATTTCATATTAATTTAACTAACTACCTCACAAAAGCTCACTTGGTTTTCTACAGTTTTGGTTCTGTCCATAAGTAATGTTCTTGCCTTTAATATAATATCTTAATATTTTAACCTTTGTTTTCCAAAGTCTGTAATTCTACTACTGAGTTCCTCTTTGCTCCATAAGCAATTTAAGACATTTAGTATTGGTTTGGTTGTGTGTGTGTGTGTGTGTGTGTGTGTGTGTTGTGTTGTGTTATTTTTGTTCATTCATTTTCTTCTATTTTGTGTGTGCTCAAGTTTATGGTATTAATTTTGTTTTATTGCACTGGGATTAAAGAATAGGTTCTGTAATTTTTTAAGCTTTAGAATGTGTTTTGGTTTTCTTTGGTCTATTATAATCAGGTTTTGTTAATATTCAGTGGAAAGAGAAGGTACAGTTTCCGTAGAGCACGAAGTTTGGTGTACATTAATCCAATCTCATTCATTGTTAATCAGGCCTGCTATGTCCTTACCTGCCACAGACTGAGATTATTATGATAGTCTGTTACTACGGTGCTGTTTTTTCCAGTTGTTTTCTTCCTGTTCTTCAGATAAAGATTCATGGTTAGCTTATACATTTTTTAAATGTAAAATAAACATCTCTTTCCCATTTGCTTTTTTTTTGCATTGAATTCTATTTTGTCATATATTAATAATATTCTTCCTGGTTTTTTAGATTTATGTGCCTAATATATTTTTGTCCATTTTAAAAATATTTTTTATATTTTCTTGTATCATTCTGCTTTTAGGTGTTTCTCAGTAGCAACTTCTGATTGGAAATTTGTTTATTCTTCTTTCTGTTGTTTAACAAAACTCAATATTCATTCTTTATCTTTAAATTTGACAGTTAAGAGCTGAGTGTGGTGACATGCACCTGTGGTCTCAGCTACTTAAAAAAAATTAATTGTCATAACTGATAAATAAGCTTTCTATTTTTTTGGCTTTCAATTTACTTTATTTAGACTTACTTTCATTTTACCTTTTTTTTTTTTTCTTTTAGCCATAGGGACTTATTTTATTGGCTTTGTTTTCTTCCAGGACTGACTAGAAAGGTATATATCTTTTTTTAGTCCTCCTGGAACTTAAATTTCATCAAAAAATAAGTTTGAGTCTAAATTTTGCTAAGTCAACAATAAGTGGTAGCTTTTGGTTTTAGTTGTTCAAAATGAAAATATCTGTGTTGCTTTCATTGGTTATAAAAGTAATGTATGTCCATTTTTTAAAAAAATATAAGTATGGAAATTCAGAAAGTGAGGGTATCCTCATAATCCTATTCTCTAAGGATGTCTACTGACAAATTTGTTGTGTATATTCTGTCAGATTTATGATTATATATAGGTATATACTCTTCTAAGTTTTAAAGTAAGTGAGTTAATACTGTTCATCATTATCTGTAACCTGCTTTATTCACTTGGTAACATGGTCATCTTCCCACGTCAACAATACAGAGTGTGAGTGAGTTACCTTCTCTGGACCTAGTTTCCTTGTACAGGAATAGGAATACTAGCCTCAAAGTTTTTGTGATAGTTAAGTGAATGAATGCCTGTATAGGACTTGCAACATCGTCTGGCACATGGTAAGCATTCAAGGAGTGTAAGCTATTTTCATTATCATTTTAAATGATTCTGCATAGTATTTGACGTATGCCATCATTTATTTAACAAGCTTCCCATTTGCAACATTTTGTTGTGAACCTGTCACTTGTTGATACCCTATTCTGTCCTACAGAATCTGGTAGGTTTTTTTTTTAACCAACTACCTTCTATTTATTTTACATAAATGTGGGATCGTATATACTTGTTAAATAGTATGTCTTCTCTTTCAGACTTGTTTTTGACATCTACATCTAGTTTTTAACCAAATGTACTTAAGTAAGGGTTTAATTGGCTTTACTTTTCATCATTAATTCTTTTATACCAAAATTCTAGGACACTCTTGTGTCCTAATTTTGAATACATTTCTTTTGTTTCACTAGAGCAAGAGTTCTCAAAGTATTATGGAATTCTTGGGATACTTGAGACCTTTTCAAGAGGTCCATGAAGTCAAAACTATTTTCATAATAATATTAAGATTTATTTGCCCTTTTCATTGTGATGATACTTTCACTGATGCGCCATAAGCAAAGGTGAGTAAAACTGCTGCATGAATCAAGGCATTGGCACCAAACTGTGCTACTACTAGTCGTTGTGAACTTTACCACTACTCATGCATAGTCAAAAAAAAAAAAATGCCAGTTACATTTATGAATGCCCTTGATGAAGCAGTAAAAGTGTACTTTTATTAAATCTTGATTATGGAATATACTTTTTTTAATGTTCTATGTGAGGAAGTGGAAAGTGCCCATAAACACTTTTACAGTTGTTGCAGTTGTGACATGAACCAGCTGCTTTTCTCATGGGATATCATTTTTATTTGAATAAACAACTGAAAGATTATAAATTTGGTTATTTAGACTTAGATATTTGACAGACATTTTCTTGAAAATGAATGGATTCTCAGTTTAAGGAAGAACAGTTAATAGATTTTATTGCCAATGGTAAAAATTCAAGCTTTGAAGAGAAAATTTGAATTTTGAAACGTTTATATCTGCCATTTTGAGCTTGATGCTTTCCAGTGCTTAAAGACTTTTTGATGATATTGGAAGTGATATTAATGAATTTTTTTGATACTGTATAAAGAAATTTGGCAACGTTTGGAAAATCTATGTAACTTGGTGAACCAATATTTTCTAAGTGACTTATGTTACAAAATCATGCATGAATAAAAGATCCATTTAAAGTGTAAGACAGACTGATGGATTTTAATATAACAGAATATAAAGTTCATTGATACAGTTTCAGATTCCACATTGCAAATAACCTTTAATAAACTACTATTTTGAGATTTAGTGTAGTATCAAAGAAGAGTATTCATAATTAACTGAAAAGGCTGTTAAAAGCTCTTTTACTTTTTCAACTACATTATTTGTGGGAGGCAAATTTTTCTTCATGTGTTTCGACCAAAACGACGTATCAAACAGCTTGAATATGGAAATAGATATGAAAATCCAGCTACCTTCTGTTAAAACAAACATCTAAAGGTTTGCAAAAAATGTAATTCAGTGCCACTCTTTTCACTTTTTTTTGAAAATACAGTTATTTTTTGTTTTTAAAAATTTCATTTATGTTAACATGTAATGTGTTTCTTTTTGTTATTTCTAAATGAATTAATGAACATTTAGGTTTTCCACTCAGATTTCTAATTTGATACATATCAGTAGATATAACCTATATAAACAAAAACCTCTTTGGGATCCTGAGACCAAAATGTTGGAGAACTGCTGCATTAGAAGTCTTGATGTACTTCTCCCCAATTTCCCCTACCCTCAAGGGAGCATGAGTGGTATATTTGCTGATTTACTGATACCTAAGACTGCCTTTACACGTGAATATTGATTTGCTGTTCGTGTGGTATGTGCTCAAATCATAATTTATTCTCTCCAAACTGTAGATCAGAGATTCTCAACCTTCTGCCTACCCCCAACATATTTAATGAATACCTCACACATCTCCCATTTGTATTAGTATTAATAACTCTCCTCAGAGGATTACATATGGTCCCCAAACCCTTCCAAATATCATTACTGTAGATAGTGTATAGTGCTCTGGAATTCAGTGATGTAGGGAGGTCAAAAATTTTAGAGAAGTCTAACTTAATTTTTTTTGGCGTTGATGTGTTTTTGACTTTATTTGTTTTGTTTTTTTTTTTTTTCCTTTATCCTTATGAAACAAATTGCAAAACTGTACTAATTTGGGAGGGGGAATCTACTGAATTTTTGCCTATAATACAGTGAGCTCTTAAACTCTGCAGGCGTAGGTCTTTCTTGAGCTCAAAAAATTGCTTTTTATAACTCTCTGTTCCCATTGTTCTGGTTATGTATTATTTATAGGTTAGAACTTTATACTCTTTATACTAATCTTCTTTTTAAAAAAAAACATTTTTATTTCTTTATCTGTCACCTCAGTATTCTTGGAGAATTTCTTAAGCTTGTTCTCAATTGTTTACTTAATGAGTTTTTTAATTTTTGAGTAGTGTTTCCCAACTCTACTGACTTTGGTGTAAATTTTAATTTTGTAATTGCTGTTTTAATTTCCTTGCTGTATTTCACTTTCTCAGCAGCTCCCTTTTTCTGTCAGCCTGCACCTCAGTTTGTTTATTTTGAATGTTTACCTGTTCTCTTAAGACATATTTTTTTATAGAGACCATGTCTTTTGGATTCCATTTTGATTACAGATGTTTTGTAAAGTTAGGTTTCTTATATTAAATCAATTCAGAGGTATGTTCTTCCTTAGAGTTCAATATAATATTTCTTTTCTTTTGTTATATGATTAGTTTTTACACTCCCATATTGGTTTTCTTCTGTTACTTATCCTTTAAAGGGAATGCTATCCACATTCAGTGTGTACCAACAGTTAGGATATGAGGATTGTCCCTGACCACACTTATAATCTGCATATATACCAGGAGAATCCTAGTGCTGGTTGCTTTGTTGGCCTGATGTGAGATCTTTTATATAATATTTTCTACTTATTAGTTCCAAGACATATCTTCGTTACATTGTTAAAAATACGAAATCATGAAGACTAGAAAAGAGAATCTTTTTTAAAAGAAAAAATGTTAGACTAGCCCAAGCTTTATCTCTTCTTGGTAGCTTTACCAGACCCTTCCCAGGCTGTTAGATCTCCTTTTCTCTGTTCCCAAAGCAGATTCATAGCCCGTACCGCAGCTTTATCAGACAATATAATTTAATCACACGATATGAATGGTTTACTTGTTGTGTTGCCCTTTATGACTACAAACTCCTTGTGGGGAGTGGCTCCTCCTTCATCACAATCTCAGATGTTTGCCGCAATGCCTGAAACTTTATAAGCTGTTGGTGAGTGGTTCATGAATGATTGAGTAACCAAATTGATACATTTGGGAAAATATCAGAGTAAACCATCTAATACCTGGAAAAGCACAAAATACTAGAAGGAAAAAACAACTTGGCATTGTGAAGAGGAAATTATACCATTAGTTTAATTTCGTCCTGTTACAGTTAGGCAAAAAGAAAGCGAGAGACTTAGTTTATCTTGATCTTAAGAAAAGTGGATGTTCCCCCTGAATAATATTTACTGACAAACTAGAAAAGTCTTCCTTTGGCTGATGGTAGTGTTAAATAAGCAAATAACTGACTCAGTGATAGTCAGTTGGTTTATATTGAACTCTAGGGAGCATAGCAGTTAGCATCCCTCTTAGAAATTAGATCTATGTTCTGTTTCATATTTAATTTCTGTTGATTTTCTGTATTAAAAATAATTGATGGCATGCTCACCCAATTTTCATGAGAATAATATAGCAGGTCGATTCAGTGAATTTTGCCATTTTACATTCTTCAAATTCAATCTAATTCTCTACTTGACATTCTAACATCTTGACGCACTCATGTGTAAGTTTGGCAGCAAAGCCAAGCATAGGCAATGACAGTTAGTGTTTACACAAAGCACACAATCAACCCATAAGTGCCTTTTCCCCCAATCACCATGGCAAAGTGGTAAGAATTGTTTTCTTCCTGTTTTGTGACCTGATTTCAAAGATGTTAAAATTCAGAAAAAATGTGTGCTTTGGAATCAA
Source organism: Daubentonia madagascariensis (assembly GCA_023783475.1). Lineage (NCBI taxonomy): Eukaryota > Metazoa > Chordata > Mammalia > Primates > Daubentoniidae > Daubentonia > Daubentonia madagascariensis. Next base: position 18,703,215 of record JAKFHU010001569.1, read on the forward strand.
TGAAATATGGTATTGTTATGTTCTATAAAATGAGAACCTTAGTGTTACAGGGTGTTTGGTATTAATCGGCATGTCCAAAGTTAGGAGAATATTTAAGTAAACTATGGTACATCCACTTGACAGAAGATATGTAGCTTTCAAGAATGATAACAAGATATCTCATATGTTAAATAATACGTAGTGTGATGGCAACTTTTTAAAGCAGCTTTTCATAGGAGAATATTAAGCAATTATAGCGAGTGGTAATAATGGGTGTATTTTGGATGGTAGGACTTGCTAAAAGAAATATTTCTTATTTTCCAGATTTTATTTAATGAACATGTATTACTTTTTAAGTTTGGATGTGGTGGCAATGGGGTGGTTTGTAACACTTATCAAGCGATCACGTAGAAATAAGTCATGCTGTACTAATTTCCTGTTATGAAGTTCCTAGACTGTTGTAAAGGAAATCTGAAATGTTTCATTGAAATGTGTATGTTCCAATGATGTGCTTGGGGAAATGATGGGAAAGAATGATTGGATGAGAGTGTAATGAACTAGATCAGGGATCAGCAGATTATAGGCCCATCTGACCCTTTATAGAAAAAGTTTACCAATCCCTGAACTAGAGTCAACTATTTGGATGGTAATAACCAAGTATACTACCTATCTGTATGTAGCAAACTGAAGGAAGTTTTCTGAACACTGGTGGGGTTCATTCCTCAGTCTTTTTTTATTTAATAAATATATCTTTATCGATGTCTTGGATGACCATAATGAAGATAAATAAGATGCAACTAGAGTGGGGTGGAGGGGAGTGGTGAGGACTAGCAAGTTTTTTTAATAAGAATGTAGAAATAATTTATCAGTCAAGAAAAATAAGGTGACCATTATAAGAGGAAATTTGATAGCAGTTAATGTAATGGTCCTAATATGTACTCAGAAAATCGGTGACTCAAGTTCAGGATAACTAACAGCAAATCATATAGAAAAGCTTTAATTTTAATTGTAGTGTGATGTGGCTGCTAAACATAATTAACAATCTAATGTGAAAATAAGAACTACTTGTTCCATGTGTCTGCAAGAGATAGAAGCACAACCAGTAAATAGTGAATTTTCCAGCATTTAGAGCAGGAATGGACTGAACAGCAAGGTCCTGAATTGCCTTTCAGTAGAGATACTCAGATGTAGGTTAGGCATACATAAGCAAGGATTAAAATACAGAATGGGTGGTTGAATTAGATTACATTCAGAATCCCTTTCAACATGGAGATTGTGTGACTCTTGGAGACTGTAATGATGTTTTCAAAATACCACTCTGTGAAGTGGTAGTTGGTTTGGTAAACAACAGGTTACACAGTGTGACAAAGTTGGCGTAAATGACTACTTTAATTCATTAAAATTGGACCGCTATGCACAAGCCACCCATAGACATTGTAGGCAATATATCTATTAGGCATTGTCCTTTCCTTGTCCTTTCTTTAATGGAGTTTTCATTGAAGTACATAAATAACAAATACCTGATTGAATAAAAGTAAATGTAATAAGAGACATATAAACAGGAACATAAGGATCAAAAGGAAGGAATTAAATAGCAAGAGTATCAGAAAAAAATAGTATCCAGTAAAAGTTTATACAGAAAATAGATCTTGCAGAGTAAGCAGAATTTCAGTGGGTCAAGACCTGAGTGGAAGTGGGGTAACCATGCTAAAGAAAGGTGACAACATGAAGTTTCCCCGAAGTGAGAAAGCACTGGTGTGTCGAGCAATGCGTGAGAGTAAAAAGGTCAGAATGGTAAGTTGGTGTTTACTTGTAGATGACTTGAGTGTCACAATGAGGATTTTCTATTCAACAAAAAGGAGCTGTTGGTATTTTCCGAGTGAGGAATGGCATACTCAGTGTTACTCTTTAGGAACATTGATTTACATCTGTTGAATTGTTGAAGATGAAGAAATTGGGTAGAAAGCTATTCAAATGAGAACTATTGAGGCCTCTACTGTTATAATAATGATGGTTGACATTTATTGAGTGCTAACTATATGTTAGGCACCTTACACATATTTCACTGAAGTCTTACAACAACACTGTGTGGTAGATGCTTACCCAATTAGCACTTTCTGGATTTCCAGTTGGCCTGTGGGGATTCTGTACACCATAATTCCTCTAGCCACATTCCCTCACGTACTCATGTGTGCATACACACACTTTCCAAATCAGTAGATACCTCATTGAATACAGTTATTTGTTAATTTATTATTTTATAATATGCTATCATGGCAAGCACAACAAATTGTTGAGGTTTAAAAGGACCATATTAGGCATTGTGGTAGTGATAAAAGAAATATAAGATGTAGTTTCTCTGACCCCTAAAGACGTTTAAAATCTATTTAACAATACAATAAATATGTGAAAAGTTAAATCGCAGTAAAGATAAATTGCCAATGAATTTAGTTATTGAGCATTCCCTTCATTGAGGTTCCTGTGTAGTTTATACTGTTCTTGTGATACCCAAATAAATGGCATTCATTTATATTTACATGTTTCCTTCCCAGAAAGGCAGCAAGTTCTTTGAAAGAGCGAGGCCTTCCTATTTTATCCCAAGCAAGTAGCATAGTACCTAACTTTTGGTAGGCTCAGTAAATGTTTGTTGAATTAAATCTGATTATAAATAGTGTGTCTTTTTCTAATACAGTACATGTTTTTTCATCTTTTTAAATCCATGCTACCTTTGTTAGTAAAACAACTCAAGAGTAATAACAGATTTAAAAGAAAAAAAACATTTTGACTTTGAAATGTGTGATATAATTTTTTTACTTTGTTCATGTAGTATTAAATCTGCTTCTTGATCCAGTTTATGTGGAAAGTTGTGTACAGTAACAGACATTTTTAACATGCAGTATCTTGAACTACTTTGTTTTCATAGCCAGATAGGGAGAAAAACCTATTTTCCTGGTCTAAAATGTAAGAGAGAGGGGAGAAATTGTATGTTGATGTTATCACCAGATGCCTTTAACCCATAAAAGAGCACAAGAAGCTGCCTGTGACTTTAGAAATCATCTACTGCAGCCACTGATTTCTATCTACAGTGAGGAAAACTAAGGTTCCCCAAGCTTGTTACCGCCCTGTTGTGGTTAGTAGCAGAGGTGACTAGAGCCTAGGGCTTCTGTCTACTGTTCTTTCCACAATTTAATACTTACTGCCTCTCTTCATAAAGAAGAACTGAAGTGGGCAGTGAAAGATAGGTAAGATTTAGACGGCTAGGGGAAAACACATTCTAACAGAGGAAGGGGTTCCTAACTTCTCAGGGGCCATGGCTCCCTTTCAGAATTGATGAAAAGTGACATGAAGTCTTCATCTAGAAAATTATATATACACACAAAAGAATGTGTGGACTCTTTGAAAGTCTACTTATGGATTGCCTAGTGGTCTGTAGATCTCAAAAGGAGAGGTACAGAATCAGTAATTATCATACTGTATTTCTGGCATCAGAAATAGATGAGACTGAATTAGATTTTAGAGTGTGCTTTTTAAACTAGTATAGTCAACTGTCTTCCAGGGAGTTCCTCTAAGCCATAGAGTAAATGTGGCCCAAATTCCTGAAGCATCTGTTTTGAGGGAGGAAGGGGGAACAGCAGCTATGGATTTTGGGTTGTGATTTTTATATTAAAACAAATACCATGCATTTTACATATGTATGTATATATGCATATTCATGCAGATATATTTGTATGAATTTGTAAGATAAAGTACTACTTTGAGAAAATTTTTTGTTTGGCTATTTAGGATTCTACCTTCAGACTCAGAGAAGCATGTATTTTTCATTGGAGTACTTCAGTGAAAAAGTTTGAGAAGTGCTGGGTAGGGAGTCAATGGGGCAGGCACATTTTATATTTTTGTGATTGGGTTACACACATACACACGTATATATAAAAATACATATTTTATGGAATTAGTGCATTGATGAAGAATAAAGTTCTCTTGGGCAGAAACCCACAATTCTGCTTTTATGCCCCTGGTGTGCCTAGCACAAGAACATGGTTTCTCAGTAGATACTAGTTTATTTATTGATATTAAAGATATAACTAGATCGTTACACCAATAAGCTTATAGTCAAATAAGAGAATTTATCAGGATAGCTGAAGCCCTTGGTTATTTAAAAGGGTGGTACTTTTGAAATGAAACATGACTGGCTTTCCCAAATGCCAATAATGTCATTTGATTTTTAAAAAGTTGAAAAACTGGCTGGGCACAGTGGCTCGCGCCAATAATCCTAGCATTTTGGGAGGCCAAGGCGGAAGGATCCCTTGAGGCCAGAAGTTTGAGACCAGCCTGAGTAACAAAGCCATACTTCACCTCTATAAAAAAAAAAAAAATTTATCGGGTGTGGTGGTGCATGCCTCTAGTCTTAGCTACTTGGGAAGCTGAGGCCAGAGGATTGCTTGAGCCCCGGAGTTTGAGGTTGCAGTGAGCTGTGATGACACCACTGCATTCCAGCCCAGGCGATAGAATGAGACCTTGTCTCAAAGAAAATAAATGAAAGTTGAAAAACTGTCCAGTTTTTAGCCCTAAAATGCAGTGTGTCTTAATTTAGTGTTGTTATAAAGAAATACTTGAGGCTGGATTACTTATTAAAAACAAAAAATTATTTGGCTCATGATTCTGATGTCTGGAAAAGTTCAAGATTGGACCTCTGCATCTGGCGAGGGCCTCACGCTGCTTCCACTCATGGCAGAGGGTAAAAGGGAGCCAGTTGTATAGAGATCACTTGGAGAAAGGGAAGGGTGATGGAAGGAGAACTCACCCCCCCCCCCCGAATCTGTTCATGAGGTATCCACCATTATGACCCAGACATCTCCCATTAGGCCCCACCTCCAACATTGGGATCAAATTTCAAGATGAGGCTTGAGTGGGACGAACATCCAAACTATATATAGCACCATGCTGTGGCATGGAATAAATGGTAGAACTCACCAACTTATGATGTTAATTAGTCCTGCATTATCACTCCTTTTTTTTTTTAAAAACTCTTAAGAAAAATTCAGGTTAGGACCAAGGTAGACACAGAGAAGCTTATCTTGGGTTTTCATAATGTAATCTTAAAACCTTTCTTGGGTTCCATTTAATTTAGAATTTCACATAGACTCCTTCCCACCGTAATCTAAATCCTCTTATTTTTGGAGGCACCAGACGTCAGTCCATCCTAAAGCATTTTATGGTCACTGTGGTGGTTCTGGATAGAGTATATGTGTTTAATTTAAACTACCTACCAGAATATATTATGAAGTAGTAGTGTTTCATATTTAGATTATGTATATACGTATATGTGTTACATATATGTGTTATATATATTATATATCTGGAATATACACTATTTAGAGAAAATAAGAATAGCTTCAACTTATAAGAAAAATATGGTAAAATATAGTTTTCATATACTAAAATCTATGTTGTACATTTAACAATTGACAGGCTTCATGTTGCAATAAAACGAGGAAAAAGTTTTAAAAAGAGAGTAGAATGAAGCTGGATAAATTATTCTTACTAAAAGGGAAAGGATGAAAGTAGACAAGCCTGGATATGATGACAAGCATTGCTGATTTCACAGTTATGTTTGTCAGCCTGTTTTGCCTTAGATGTATATGGTGAGTAGAAGCTGTATGCAGAGTTATTTGTGACCTGCCTGGTTATGTACATGCATATCACAGTAAGAATGTTATTGCTGCCAAACTCTGATACATGATATTGCTGCATAGTGATGTTTTTTAAAAACATATGTAAACTTTACCCATAAGGAAATATTATTCCCAAAAAGTTCTATAATAAAGATATTTCTATATAGATACTACTTCAAGACTGTATAGGATGGCCAAATATATCAACTGTTTGAATTCTATGTAATGACAATCTGAAATCATAATCAAGATCCCAAAAATATATTTTAAACATCTGGTAGAAATGGATGAGTCAGGAGAGGAAATGGAGTAGTAGTCATAGAGGTAGGAAGAAAACTATCACAATGCAGTGTCACTGAAGCCAAGAGAAGAGAGCGTTTAAGAAAGGAAGGAGTGATCAGTGTGCACTGTTGGGAGATCATTAAGGCAGGGCGTGAGAGATAACCTTTGAATTTTGCAATATGGAGGTCCTTGACCTTTCAGCAGAAATGGTTGTGGAATAGTGTTGAGGGTGGAAGCCAGACTAGAGTGGGAGGTGAAACACTGGAGCTAGCAAATATAGACAATGCTTTTGGGAAGTTCAGCCATGGAAGGGAGGAGACAGAACAGTAACTAAAGGGTGGATGTTGGATCCAAGGAGAAGTTTTTGTGCTGGAAGGTGTGGCAGAGAGACGTTCCTGAGGGAGATCATGTCTGAAGGCAGCCTTCTGTGTAAAGAAGGATATGAGGTCATCTGCTGAGAATGAAGGGGAGGGAGAGGATAGAAAAGTCTAAGGTCTATAAAAAGTAGAAGAGGCTTAAAATAGTCTTCTGTGGAAAGTGCAAGAGCAAGATAAAAAGGAAAACGTGCTAAGATTGCCATGTAAGCTAAGGGACCTGTTAAGATTGTGCTTCTCTCTCTTCCATCCCCAGAATCTGGAAGACAAAATTAGATTTGATTTTCTCTGTAGCTGGTAATGTTTCATGAAGTTAGAATGAAGATTACAGAATAGGTGCCTTACTTTCTCTCCATTGATGTCACTGATGCCTAGAGTATGGGCCGGAAGGTGGGAAGAAAGGAACTAGACAGAGCGCTATCTTCCTTCCCTGTTTCACCACCACTGTGGAAGCTACCACTTATCAAGACTGATGAAAACCTGGTGAAATTGTCATTCAGACCCCCCGATCATGCATTCTGCAGATAAAGACAGATTTACGTCTTCCTTTTCAAAATGGATGCCTTTCATTTATTTTCTTGCCTGATTGTGCTGGTTAGAACTTCAGTACAATGTTAAATAGAAGTGGTAAAAACAGACATCCTTGTCTTCTTCCTGATCTTAGGAGGAAAACATTCAGTCTTTCACCAATTAAGTATGGTCTTAGATACAGGTTTTTTGTAGATGTCCCTTATTAGGCCAAGTAGGTTTCCTTCTTGCCCTAATTGTTAAATTTTTGGGTTTTATCAGATGTTTTTTCATGTTGAGATGATCAGTCATATAGTTTCTTTTTTAGTTTTTTTAAATGGTGAATTACATTGACTGGCTTTTCAGATATTAAACCAACCTTATATTCCTGGGATAAACCCCACTTGGTCATGGTATATTGTCCTTTTATGTAATGTTAGATTCAATTTGCTAAAATACTGTTTAAAATTTTTCTGTGTTCATGAGGAATATTGGCCAGTAGTGTTCTTTTCTTATAATATTAATATCTTTGTCTCGTTTTAGAGTCAGAGTAATGCCAACCTCATGGGATGAGTTGGGATACCTTCTCGTCTATTCCATTTTGAAAGAATAGGTAGAATTGGTATTATTTCTTCCTTAAATATTTGGTAGAATTTACTAGTGGTGCCATCTGGAGCCTGAAGGTTTCTTTATGGGAAAGTAATCTATAGAGTCTGATGTTGGCACTTTGTGTTTTCACTCTTCTTTTCCTGATCACTCTTGCTAGAGGTTTATTGATCATATTAATCTTCTTGAATAATCAACTTTTGATTTCTCTCTCTTATTTTTCTGTTTTCTATTTGATTTCTGCTCTGATCTTTATTCCTTCCTCCTGCTTACTTTGGATTTAATTTGCTTTTTTCTAGTTTCTTTTGGTAGAAGTACAAAGATTATTAATTTGAAATCCTTTTACTTTTTTAATGCAGGCATTTAGTGCCTAAGTTTCCCCATACGTAATGCTTTCCTAAGGCCCTGAAGACAAGGAACTTTTCTGTCAGTCACACACAGCATTTACAGTATTGTCATTTTTTTGTCTGCTAAAATAAGAATTGTAATGGAAAGGCCTGAAAGGATAAAGAAGAAAGTTTAAACTCAATTCTATTTCATGTATATTTTGCACTAGTGCATGGGAGGATGTAACATTTTGATTCAGGGAAGTATCTTTGACAAAGCCATCTTATCATTTACTTACTGCAAGTATTTATTTCCTTTGTCTCACTGTAAAGACCTGTCCAGTTAGTATTAATAATGGAAGAAAAACTAGTTTTATTTGTGGGTTGTTTAAATAATATCTCTCTTTGCCTCAAAGCCTCACATGTTTACAGTTGTTAATAAAGACTAAGGTGGTATGCCAATTCACCCTTACTATTTAAATTTGTTTTTAAATATAAAGTATATTATATTAAATCATATCTTTAATTATTCATATTTCAGTCATTATGCAGAAACCTGCCTTGTTTTATCATCTAATAATTCAGAGGAGGGAAATGATTTCTGTGGAAACTCTTGATCCCCCAAAGAAACAATATATTTGAAATAGACATCTGGGCTGGAACTTGAGAGTACTGTATAATTTAGTTCCCTGACTTAATGCTCCAATGCCTGTATTGATTGCTGTGATAGACAGGTGATATCACCCTTCAGAATGCTTACGACTAAGTAATGGATTTAATTCAATATTTGAGATACCTATTATATACATAGATTTACTTATAATAGCTAATCATATTTCTATTAATATTAGCTAATGTTATTTAAGTGCTTTACATGGATCATCTAATTTAATCCCCACAATTCCATGAAATGTAGGTACTGTTATCTCCATTTTATAGTTAAGAAAACTCATACACATAAAGAGAAAATAATTTGCCAAAGGTCTAATGGTGATGGAGCTCATGCTCTTAACCTCTACATTATACTGTAGGAGTACATAAAGAAGAAAACATAATTTGTACTCTCAAGGGATTTGTGATCCATTGGGAAAGAGGGCATACACACATGAAAAGTTGCAAGGGCACCGTATATTTAAATACTAACTGATTCCTGTAAGTTTTAAGGGAAACAGCACTCACCATAACCATGGGAGATTTCATAGATGAGGTATATGTTGAATTTGGTTGGGACTTGGAGAACCTGTGTTATTTAAATTAATGGGAAGGAAGGCAGAAACAAGCATAAGTGAGAAGGGGGAATTTAGTGTATGTGTGTTTGAAAGAACAGCTCGTAATGGCTATAAAATGATAGGTCTCTAAGCATCTTGATTCGGGGAATGGCTTGATGAATTGACCAAACTATGCTAAGTGAATGATAGAAGTGTTGAGAAAATAAACTCTTTTAGACATTTTGCTACTTAGTAAAATCTGAACTCTCCTAAGAGGGAAGGGGCAAGTAGTGAATTAAAAGCAGTATGGTGGTATAGAAAGAGAGTGGGTTTAGATCTCTACTCTGTTACTAACTAAACCACATTAAAAAGTTATTTAGCCTCTTTTAGCTTCAGACTTTTCATATATTAAATGGAGATCTTCTCCTCTTAGGGTGGTTTGAAGATTAGCAAAAATACATATAGCACAATGCCAAACATGTTGTAGCTGGTCAGTAGAGAGGGTAGTTGTAGTTGTTATTGTTAGAGTTTCTGTTAATTTTCAATGAATGAAAACCACCTTTTGAGGCCTTAAGTTTATTTTCTGACACTATATCCCCATCCATAATTAAGATTGTCATGTTCTCCTGATAAGTATTTGTGTAACCCTGTGTTTCTTTTTTTATGACACTTATATTTTGAAATTATATATTTACTTATGTGATTATTTTATTAATATCTGTCCCACACTGGATGGTAAACTCTGTGTAGTAGGGAACCCTGTCTTTGTCTCCCTACTGTCTAGCACAGTGCCTGCTGTACAGTAGGGCTTTAGTGAATGTTGAATGAATGTAATGAATTCTTAATAACTAATACTGAAATTACCTTGTGATGATGATGGCTGTGTACATCAAAGTAGGGATGCTTTCTTTGACAAATTAAAATACATGTCATATGAACTGTGTAAAATCTCAGTTCTTGAACTCACCAGTCTTTTGTGGTCACATGTTGACATTATGCTGATTGAACTCCTTAGAAATGGAGCACAGTAATATATTTCATTACATTTAACGTTGTGTATTGTTTTCAGCTTGACTAATCATGACTTAAATTACTGTCATTCTGTATGTAACTATTGTGCAGAATTTCATTTCAAGTTTTTGGCTATTTATTTCACTTTGCAAGAAATGTAATTGTTTCATGAAATTCGTATGTGGCTTTAAGAATAAAAATATCAGGTGCCTCATTTCCCTTTTTCAGTCTTCCATCAATATAAATACTGTTTTTATTTGGCTTCTCTTATAAGGGAGAAGACGTCAACCGGACACTAGAAGGTGGAAGGAAGCCTCTTCATTATGCAGCAGATTGTGGGCAGCTTGAAATCCTGGAATTTCTGCTGCTGAAAGGAGCAGATATTAATGTATGTAGAGAACATTGTCATTCTAGAAAAAATTTCTGTTACATGCTTTGGGTATTTGTTTTCTATAGATTATAACATAGTTATTTGTGGGAACCTCATTTTAAATAAGAATACAGTCTGAGATTATATCACATTTCCTGTAACTTTGAAATATGTAGTTGGGATTTTTAAAAATAAGCAAAAAAACCCTGACTTTTTAAAGCTGATAAAACCAAGGGTTAGGCTGTTTCCCCTTGGCTATTGCTTTTCAAGTTCTAAAGCTTGGGAAGTTAGCACTATCTGTAGGTAGCAAACGACTATCATGTAATAGAGCACAGGACTCTGCAGTCATGGGATAAATCTAAACTGGATTGTTGGACAAAGGTCAGTGGACAAGTGGTCAGACAAGAGCAGTCATTTCCTGACTCTAGCTTTTTGTAGCTTCTGTATTTCAGAGTTTTAGAAAAATGTTCAAGTAGCCATGGCAGCAAGTGAGATGAACTTTTCACATTTCAGGGGACACCACGTCACCTGGCCCAACTGTGACAGTCTTCTTTCACCTCCTTATCAGCTATGTTCTACCCCTCCTTACTGGACCACATTGGCATTTCCACAGTAGTGGGGAATTGAAGCTCAGGCTAAATAACTAGGCCCTCAGTAAGTGGTAGAGCCAAGATTTGAGCTGAGATGAAAGCCCTTTCCCTCTGCCTTACTACACTGACACCCAACGAGAGACGCTGCTGTGGCCTTGGGCCTCTGGTAGCTCACTAAGAAGTTAGAAACTTGTCTCTGTGGAATGATTTCATATAAAAAGGCAAATAGGTAAACACTGATTATGAAATATTTATAAGAGTTCCCTAATTGGATCTAGAAAGAAGGAAAAAGTGAAAAGTGGATAAGCTTATCTCTTTATTTATTATTTCATAGGCTCCAGATAAACATCATATTACCCCTCTTCTGTCTGCTGTCTATGAGGGTCATGTTTCCTGTGTGAAATTGCTTCTGTCAAAGGTGAGGTCAATTGCTAATTTTTATTCCTTTTTCCACTGCTATGTAACTGCTTAAGCTAGGTATTTGATTGTTAATTTATTTGAATTTTTTGTGGCAGCAGGGACGGAAAACCAGAAGCAGTATCCAGAATTGAAGCCTTGAACCGCATTACTCAAAATAGCGGGTCCAGAAACTTAACAGTTCATGATGAGTATGGAGCTTGGGCTAGAATATAAATCAACACAGTCTCCTTTATTAAGGAAATCTTCTTATGAAAAAAATGTTAGCTGAAGTAAGCATCATAGTGATATAGAAAATGTCTTTGTGGACAAGTGACAGTTTGCAGACCGGCATCAGGTTCACAGACCACGCTTTGAGTAGCACTGGTTTGAAAATTGTAAGTTTCATTTTCTGTAGTACATACTGAGCAAGACTATTAGAGGTAGTTTGCTATAAGGGCTCTCCAAGGCATCTGGTTTCTTGAAGTGATGGAGATAGTGGTAAATTTGGAGTTTTCCAATGTATTTTGTCTTTACTATTATCAGCCCTTAGATGGAGTCAAAATCCAGCTTCAGGAATTAACCAATTAGTTGCAGCCATTCTAGCTCTATTAGACAGAGCCTGCAAATGCTGGAAAGCAAGAAATCTTCATAAAATGAGGCACCAATATTAATCCCAAGCTTGTCATTTCATGACCATACCCTGGAAAATGCTGTTCACAATACTTCATTTGGGATTTTAAAATAAGCCCTGCTAAAAGAAGCAAGGAAGAAATAGAAATTAAATGACTAAATGTACGTAAAGCACTTTGCCACAGTGCCTGACACATAAGCACTCAATAAATAGCAGTTTTTATTATAACTAAGGCTGAAGAGGATTTTATGCTTCATAGAGTCAGCTTCAATAAGATATGGAGAATGTTGGGAAAGAAGATAGCACATTTATCTCTTAACACTTTATTGACAACTTTTTAAAGATACAGTTCTGAAAGTAGTAAATTCAGGTCCTCTAAAACTAATGTCTTTTTCTACCTATAGCTGTATGTTAACCACAGTCACTGGATTTCTTTAACTATGTTTTTTGTTTTGTTTTTTGATTATATATAGACAGCAGTCTTCAGATACTTCACATCATACTAATGTGAATGATGCAGTTCTCAAAAAGCCAAAATAAATGGAAATATTATTCTTTGCCATTGTAGTGGGTCAAGCATCTATGATAGGGTGTGCTCACAGAGATTTCCAGTCTCTATGTCTTCCCCCTTGACTGTCCATCCCTAGCCCACACCCATGAAAAGATACAGAGTACCTTTGAAAACTGCTAGATAATTTCATCCCTGGGGGAATATTTTTGCTTACTTTATCGAAAACTGGTTGCCACAGGCTACAAATATTAATTCACAGTTCATGGAAGATTTATATAATTCAAATATTGTATTGGTTAGGACTCTTTATAGTGCAAGTAACTAAACCCAGCTCAGACAGCTTAAACAGTAGAGAGATCTTATTGATTCTCATAACTGTACAGTTTAGGCACAGCTTGACCCTGGGCTTAAGGCACATGACCAGAATCTAATTTCTTTTTGTCTGTGTCTCAGCTCTCTTCCTTGGCATTGACTTAATTCCCTTGGCTTCACCTATCTGCTGACTAAGTGTACAATCAAATAAATGAGTGATACCTTCCTTACCCTTCTTTACCCCCTTTTCCCTGACCTTTTTCTACCCAGTCAAGGGTTTTGTTCTCTGAAAATAAAAACCTCCATGGGATCCTTTTTAGCTTAGGGCTCTGGTCATTTACTAAATGAGCTGCCCCAGGCTTTCTGTCTCCCTTTAGCCATATCAAACTATAGATCAGGACAATTTTTCTTTCTGATAGGCCTCTCTTTCCTCCTAAGAAAAACAAAACAAGATATAATTGTTCTTATGCTAGAGCCCAAGCCATTGTTCTGTATTCCTCATGATCCTCCAGGTCATTGAGACCTTGTGGTTATAAGGTTCCGTTGTTAAAGAATCTTCTGCATTAAATGAGTTCCTGAAAAGCTGGCTTGATTTTCATGTACATTGGACCCTAATATGTTATCCCAGAAGATTCTCTGTAAATATGTACTGTGTTGCCAAATTATTCATTGTGAGTTGAGTTGTCTTACATTTAACTAGTTTTTTTCCTTTACTTGTGCCCATATTGTTCTTTTATTTGTGTCTGAGCATTGATTTCTGTAGCCAAATAAGTGACATTAAGAGATAGCTATATTGATGGCAGAACAGTTGTAACCATGTAGAGCTGTTACTTGTTTTATATGAAAGAAATATTTCTTTTTACCTTTTTGAAAGTAGTGTGGTATATTTTAGTTCTCCTTTTTCAAAATTAATTACTTTGATTTTATTTTGCGTAAGCTTCTTTAGTAGATATCCTGTAGTTTTGTTAGCCAGATTTTTTTTGGAAATTGATTATGCTCTTTCAAAAACCTTTAATTGCTAAAATAGGGCTATTCCAGTGCATCTTTTAAAAGTTACAATTAATGTTTTTAATAAGTCTAGTGTGTTCTACCTTTCATCAAAAGTAGACTCCTTATAGATTATTGTGAATTCATTTTAAAGGACTTGGTTTAAGAACTTTTCCAGATTCATGGCCATTTCTAATACATTATCCAGCTGGTTTATCATTAGCATAGGAAAAGGCAAAATTATATAAATAGGCATTTAGAAAGTCGGTATGATTACAGCTAATGGGAGAAAAAAATCATAAAAACAAAGATTTTTAGAATATTTGAAATCAAACTTTACATGATATGCTATATCATTTATAATTTACTATCAACCCAAATACTTAAGTATTATCATCTCCATTTTATGGATAAAGAAACCATTTGTTTCAGGGAGGACTAACTGCGTGAAAGGCAAATAGAATGTAATGGAATCAAGATTTGTTCCAAATGTATGATTCAACAGCTTGTATTTTTTCTACTACTTGACATTGCCTTTCAGAATTAGTTAGGACAGTTAAGAGAAATGGAACATGTACATATCTGCAAGTAAAAAGATGTGTCCTGATTTTTAACTGGTGAGCTGGTAAATGAGGAAATATGTAGAGATCAACAGATGTGGGACTTCTATTTCAAGGTTGAGATCTGAGCACATGCTATAATATCCCCTTTTTGCCCCTAGTGACAGAAAAGATGTTTTTGAAGTGAATGAATCAGTATCTGCTTTGGACCATAAGAAGGGGTTCAGTAGACAAGAAATTACAAGGAATCTTTGAAAGACAGAAATCAGTCAGGATAGGGTCAAAGAAGAAAACATTTCCACATATGAGCTAGAGTACTTTTGCAAAAGGTAGGAGCTGATCCAATGTTGACCCGAGCCCAGAGGTGTCCAGTACCCCTGAGCAACAGATGGAGTGATAAGTTGGATGCACTTCAGGAAGAAGCAAACCCAAAAGGAAAGATTGTAGCCTGATGCAAGAAGGAATCATAAGCAAGAAATTAATGTGTAAATAACTCTAAGCAAATAATTAAAATATAAAACAAATGCTAAATTTTAAAAAAATAAGCTAGAACCAAAGAATTGGTAAATAATAACACAAGATGGAAGGGGGGGTGATCAAACTCCTGGTACTTTGACCAGATCCAGAGTCCGTGAGAAATGTTGGTAAACTGGCAGGAAGAGACAAGGCAAAGGAGGCAGATGACGCAGGCTCCAGAGGCATCCTGGGAGACTAAGCAGCAGCAGAGGAGTGAGCGTGTGAAACAGGCGTCCGTGCTAGAGAAGTGGAGCTGACCAGCGCAGCAGCCACTGCAAAGGCTACTGTATTTTTCAGTTACATGTAATTTGATTTGTTAAGCCAGTGTGGTGGTTAAAAAAACAATTCTCTAAGAGAAATAGTAGTTTGCCTATAGCATTAATACACCATCATGTACGTTTTTATTGTATCAATATTTTACATATAGCACTTAATATATTTTCTGTAATAATACTCATTAAAATTCCTTATAATTTATGTAATCCCTTTTAATTTATATAACTGATAATAAAGGATTTTAAGAAGTCCGGTATCCTTGCTTCCTAATCCTAAGGAAAACTATTTCTAAATAATCCACTATGGGGTATTGTGGGGAATTGTCTTAAATACTTATTTTATCAATCTTTTAAGGATGTTGCATTTGCTATAATTTAGAATTTAGACAGATGAGCTTTCAGTCATTTACTCTAGTGTGTGTTCACACTCCATCCCTTACGTGGTATATAGTGCTATTAAAAATGACCTCTCAACTGCCTATTGGAATAGGAATTCTTTGAAATAAACAGAAAAAGTTGAACCCTAGCATGAGAGAATCAAAATCCCATGAATTGAGAATTTAATTAAAATTTTAAAACATTATAATTACTGTTTTATTCTTAGATTACAAAATAAACTGACAGCATACTCAATTTCTTATTATAAACTGTCGTTACATTACTAGTGATACTTAGCATACTAAACTATATCTGAGAGGAGGAAGTCCAAAAGAAACTTTGCTTTTTTGTTTTCTTTTCTTTCTCTGCTTCACACCGTAACAAAGAATTTGTACCTTAGGAAGACTACTCTAACCTTACAACTATATATATATAAAATCACTCGATTATTGTGCAACACTAATTTTAGTGACTCACCGGTATTTCAGACTGCTAAGTTAACTGTTCCTGGTTTGTTGAGTAGGGTAAAAGAGTGAAATACAGAACAAAGGTTTATTCAACTGTGTTCTTTTTATAAAAAGGAAGTCAAAATGTTTAATATTTATTAATATAATTGTTTATAGAGAGTAAAAAATACAAAAAATCAGTCTGTTAGAAAGTGTAGAAAACCATCTTTTCTGATAACATCAATGTTTTTGATGAATGTATTTTCTGTGTTTTTTTGTTTTTAATCAAGCAGCCAGTTAATTAGACTTGAATACCCCTCTCAAGTACCAGTATTATTGAGTCCTCAGGGAAATGTCTATGGTGCAGAATTTGCTGCTTGAATTGAGAGTCAGATATATAAGATACAAGTGCTGGGAGTCAGCCCTTTTCAGCATAAGCAAGTAAGTGTGCTTGCAGATAGAAGCAACATTTGTTACTCACATTACTGCACTACCTTCAGTAAAATCTAAATAGCTTCAGATAGTTTCAAGCACGCATTAATGATTATCTGGAACCACTAAAATTCTGTTCTATATGATACGGGCAAGTTTGGTTTTAAAAAAATTTTAGGACTGGTGATCTTCAAAGAACTCGGCAATGCCTTTACAAATTGCCTTATTTTAAGAAGAAACTGTGTTATAAAGGGCCTACCAGAATGATAGAGCTACAAAATTTACCCCATAAATAACTGAAGAACCAGAACAGAAAAAGTTGAACCCCAGCATGGTTTTGATAGGTTTCACAAATCTCGTAACACAAGTATGCCTGTTGTAAGTTCATTGTTTTTAACCATTTAGCTCTTTTAGACTAGAGCACATCATTATTTTATATAGTTTCTGTTAGTGACATATACTCTGTGGCACCACACACACCCCCCCTCCAAATTTAGTTCTCAATTTTTCTTGATAGCTCCGTGGCTTTGAGCAATTTCCTTAATATTTCAGGCTGTTTTCTCTTCTGTACCATGGGCCAGTACATATGACATAATGTTGATAAGAAGGTAAAATAGCTCATAGCTAAATGACAAGTCCTATGTACAAGTCCTGTTTTAAGTGCATTATATATATTAACTGATCTAATCAGTACAGTAATCCCATGAAGTAGGTATGATTTTTATCCCCCATTTTACCATTGACATGGAGCAATTAGGAAGTTTTCCCAGTATCATACAGCTGGTAAGAAGGGGAGTTGGAATCCAAAACCAGTCAGTTTGGCTCCAGAGCCTGTGTCTATAACCACCACATTATACTACCTGTCAGTATAGCCAAGGAGTTATTAAATGAGGTAATGTGTATAAGCCACTGTGGCGATGCCCAGCACATCATAAATTCTCTGGAAGTACTAAGACCAGTTAGGATTGATGTACTTTTCAGAAAAGGAGAACTTACTGGAGGAATGAGGGTTCCCAGGAAAAGATAAGCTTTATGAAAATAACTTTGTTTCAAGTGTAGACAAACTTTTTCATCTAAAACTTATGATGTACCACCTCATAAGTAATATAACAGCTCAATATCTGAATGTCCTTGGCGAGGAGTAATTTGGAGGCTCAGTTCTTTACCCCATCCTCTTATTTCCATGATGAATTTTCTCTGAAACCTTGAAATGATCTTTCTATTCTTGGCTAAATATGATTGCAGTAGAGATGTTAAATCATATTTGTACTAGGGGTAACATAAGAACAAATCCAGAATGCAGGACCATTATATATGCAGCTGAAAATGAACCATAGTCACTGTGTCCAGATAAGGAGTAAAATGTATCTCATTTCTCATTTATGCATGTGGATCTCATTTGTTTGTTACATGAATAATTTGGGGTGACTTCTTGGAAAACTTTTGAAGTATGTGTCTCTTTAGAGTTCATTGAGATTCTAAGAATCGAATTTTTAAAACAGTAAAAGAAATTAGACAACAACAGCAATACTTAGCCCACCAGGTAAATTAAAGTTCTCAGCAAATGCTATAGTTCATGTATGTCATTTCCCATTGCACATTTAGCACATTGATTGAGGCAGAATGGTGCAGATGGAAAAGCTTGGCAATGAGAAAACCTGTAAGGCCTGGTTCTTCTGTAACTTCATAGTCAGTAAATTCCTTGACATCTGAACTCGCAGGATTAATGGTATTCATACCTCAGGATTATTCTGAGGATCAAAGAAGGTAATGGTCTGTCCCTCTAATTTTAGTACTTGCCACACTGATATATTTACATATGTGATCCTTTCCTCTATCCCAGCTAGATTGTGAAACAGTGAGAACTTGTCTCTCGTTTTCCTTAATTCCCTAGAACAGTGGTAAACAAACATTTTCTGTAAAGGGCCAAGTAGTAAATATTTGGGGCTTTGCATGCTTTATGGTCTCTGTCATAGCTTCTCACCTCTGCTGTCGTACACAAAAGCAGCCATAAAGAACATGTAAATGAATGAGTGGAGTTGTATTCCAGTAAAATTTTATTTACCAAAACTACATCTGTCACTTAATAGATACTCAGTAAATATTTGTTGAATCACCTTGTGAATTGAATGTCTGTGAAAGTGTTCTCTAGTATCAAAGTCCTCCACAGATGATATGTTGTATTTGTGCCATTCCATGAGAGTTCTTCAGTTTCCATAAGAGGCACACATAAGGTGCAGATATCTAAAGGTAATAATAAACTTTAAAATCTGGGTCTTATCCTAACATTTTTTGGAGGAAAGCTGTAGATAATTGTCAATTAAAGATACCATAGAATGCAATATTTGGAGTCAGAAGGTTCTAGTTTCTATAATTTACTAACTGACCTTGGGCAAGTTTCTTGATCTCTCTGAGCTTGAGAACCTCTATCTATAAAATAGAGTTAACAATGCCTACTTCACGGGGTGGCTGTGAGAAAAAGTAAGATTATATATCTGCAGTATTATGATAAAACTCAAAACTGCTACAAAAATGTAACAGACATAACATTCTCTGTTTTGTATTGTATTAGATGCTGTGAAGTATCTTGTCTTTACTTTGTCTCCTGTATCAGTGTGGAAATTAAGTGTGCTGTGAAATCCTGCACCCATAGATAAAATTGCACAATTTTATAGGTATAATTGTAGGTATTTGAATAATTTTTTAATGTCACTAAATACCAAATCTATATTTAGTAGTTTCCAAAATTGAATTGCATCTGTAAGTTCTATGGTAAGGGTGATGGTGATATTTAAGTATATATTCAAATAGTTGAAAGTTTTCAGATTATGAAGATTTTATCGTAGTACCAGGGAACTACAAACAGATGCCCCAAATCATGAGATAATGGAGTTCTTTATGAGCACAGCATAGTTTCTCAAAACTGTGCTAAAATGCATATAAATTAATTCAAAATAAGTATTTTGCAGTATTCTTTCTAATACAGTGATAAACAGTGGTACATACTTAGACAAGATGGTAGAAAAGGTACTTTTTCCTTTTAACTTGGATGCATGTGTTCACTAAGGGTTTATATAATATTAACTAAATATGTATTTATACTATAACTCAGATATGAACTTTTTTCATTTATTTAACAAATATTTATTGAGCATTTGCTATATTCCAGCCATTATCCTAGGTGTTTACAGGTACAGAGAGGAATATATCAAGGTCCCTGCCCTCATGGAGTTCAGCCTAATTTGGGGAGACAGATCTGTTAACAGATAATTATAGACCATGGTAAATGCTATAAGAGAGGTAAAATTTAGCTGTGAGTAACATAAACCCCTAATACAGTGACTTGAACAAGAAAGTGGCTCATAACAAGATGTCTGAAGGAGTGTAGTCCAAGGTAAAGTGACTGGCTCCACTATAAATATCATCAGTGTCCCCCACTTCATGCTCCCACCCTCCACTTCCCCCAATCCTGTGGTGACAAGATGACCACTGAACCTTCAGGCATTGTTTGTGTGTTTGGAACAGGAAGAAGGGAAAAGAGCTAAGGACGTTCTCCTCCTCCCAGGGCTTTACTGGAAGAGGAAAGCCCTCTACAGGAAGAGGCCAAAATTATGTCAGATCGCCACTTCTAGCTTTAAGGGAATCTGAGGATTCCATTTCCTTTCAACCTCTGTAGTAGAGGAGAGCAAGGACGAAGGGGGTTGAGCTGATCATTGAGTGAGCCAGGCTACGGGATCTACCTCGTCAGGATCAACAGTGGGTCGTGGGCATACAGGAGGAGGAGGAGGAGCTAGCTGCCTGGGAAATTCCAGAGGGCTTCAGGGAGAATGTAACAATTGGGTGGTTAGAGGGAAAGAACAAAGAGTTTCTTTGTTCTTTATGTTTTTTAGAGTCCTTATAGGACATGTAATATCAAATAAAAGGAAGTGCACTGTATTCATTTAAATACTGGGGATATATGAGTGAACAAGATAAACAAGTCTTCTGCCCTTGGAGACCTCATTTTCTAGAGGGAAGACAGAGTAAACAAATATACAAATAAATGTAATTTAATTTCGGGTAGTTATAAGTACTGTGAAAAAAAATAGATAGCTTTGTAAGGATAAAAACATTTTAACTGTTTTGGATAGAAAATTTCTTAAGGGTATTATATATTTTTCTCTAAAGCAGAATAAACAAGACATGGTTAAACCTTTCCTTGAAGACTTGTCAGCATCAAACCCTCTGGGCTCTGTTGAAATCTTGGGTTAATTGACCTTGCTGTTAATAACTGGTTCACTGCTAAGCTTTAGCAGTGGTTCCATCTCAGTTTCTTTCTTGCTCTAGTCATGTCAAGCTCTTGTCAGATATTACTGCTGTTAGTGTGACCATCTTCAGTAGGCCTTCTCTCCTTCTTTTCTATTTTCTGTTTCTGATTTTGTATGGACTGAGAAAATCCATGTTTGAATTATAAATTTCTGAGTAAGGACCCCAGTGTGCTTCTATGGAATAATAAAGAACTTGAACTCTGGAAAGCTGTTTCGATGGTTTGTAAAAGTTTTAGATTCATTTCCTATCTGTTCAGATAGGTTGCTGGAATCCTGACTTGATAAGTATCTGTCATAAAATTTTAAACTAGAAACATTTTGAATGTTCCTTGAATTGGCTTTAATCCTCAACTGCAGTCTTAGTCCTTTCAGACATTCATTTTGTGTTTGAATCTAAACTGCTTTCTCTCCAAAGTGAATTGACTGTTCCAAACCATGATGGCTAAAAATTTTTTTTAAGTAATTGATTATGTTCTAAGGGGGGTGTGTGTGTACACATGTAAATAGATGCATATACATACACATACACACACACACAATCAGCCCTCCATAGTCATGGGTTTCACATCCATGGATTCGACCAACAATGGATCAAAAATATTTGGAGAAAAAATAAATAAAAAATAATACGACAATTTAAAAAATACGAGTAAAAAAGCAACACAGTATAACAACTATGTGTGACCCTTGACAATGTGAGGTTAGGGGTGCTGACCTCCACACACAGTCAGAAATCCACATATAACTTTTGGCTCCCCAAAAACTTAATCTACTAATAGCTTCCTGTTGACTGGAAGCCTTACCGCTAACCAGTTGGTTAACACATATTTTGTGTGTGATATGTATTTTGTACTGTATTCTTACAAAAAGCAAGCTAGAGAAGAAGTTAAGAAAATCTTAAGAGAAAATATATTTACTGTTCATTAGGTGGAAGTGGATCATCATAAAGGTCCTTATCCTCATTGTTGTCACGTTGAGGAGGAGGAGGAGGAGGAGGAAGAGGGGTGGGTCTTGCTGTCTCAAGAGTGGCAGAGGTGGAGGAGGTAGAAGGAGAAGCAGGAGAAGCAGGCACACTTGGTATAAATTTTATTGAAAAAAATCTTTGTATAATTGGACCCACACTGTTCAAATTCATGTTGAAGGATCAACTGTATTTACGTATCATTTTCATTGTGTTAGGTATATAAGTAACCTAGAAATGATTTAAAGTATACGGGAGGATGTGCATGGGTTATATGTAAATGTGTGATTTTATATCAGCGACTTGGGTATCCAAGGGGGGGTTAGTTCCCCTCCGATACCAAGGGAAGACTGTGTGTATAAATCGAAGTCCTAATTTTTTGACTAATTTTATAAATTTTCATTGAAACAAAGCTGCTTGTTATCTTGACAGTTAATCAGTATAACTATAATCAGCATCTTCAAAACCTTGACAAAAGCCTTTTGTCAAGATAATGTCAGATAACCTCAGTAGAAGTTTAAGAATTTCATTCTTAAAGTATTACTAATCTAGTTTTTTTGGCCTATTTATACATGTTGAGAACTGATAGTATACAGTGGAATTAGGCTATCTGAAATAAGGAGTAGATAAAAGTAACAAGTAGGTAAAGATATATTCTTGTCTCATGCTTGTATATCTTATCTTTCCAGCTAAGTCGTAAACTATTCATGGGCAGAGATAGCATGACTTGAAATTTTTTTTTAACATTCCATGTATTCTACCACATGCTATCAAATAATACTTGATTATCTAAAAGTGTGACTTTTGCAGATAAATAAATTACTTGTAGTGCCTTAAAACTTTTACTCCCTAGAATGACAAACAGCCTGTCTATCTACTTGGGCCACTTTAACATGGCCATAGCAACTTTTTCTTCCTCCAGAAAACTTTAGGCCCTGAATCATGCTCTAAATATAAGCAAATGAACCTAGTCCCAATTCTAATCATATGTCAGAACTAAAGAGTCTTCAATGTTAAAATTACCTGAAAATAAGTAAATATTTTATATAGTGTGTTAGTGGGCAACCTGTTCACAATGGAATAGGTTGTTGATCTATTCACTGCAGTTTGTCTGTAATGGATAATACTGTAATTGTCATATCGAGTCCTTTTTTTCGAGTACGTATTTTTAGTTCCTGTCTATATCGAATAATGTTATAAGCATTTTTTGATTGCCTCTTATTTGCCCTGTTCAAGGCCTTGAGAATGCAAAGACTAATAAGCCTGGTTGCTGCCATCAACATCTTTAGTAAAGGGAGACAAATATGTAAAACAACCAGTGCATCAAGCATTGTGGTTGCTGTGACGGGAGTTATATGTAATACATTAGGACCTGAGGGAAGAAGAGGCCACCTATGGTCTTTGGAGACAAGAGGGTAGTTGTGTTATGAATGAGGATGTCATTACAGCTCCAGGTACCATAATTGTAATTTCATAAAGCAGTTAACACTTGAGCCGAACCTGAGAAACTTGGTAAGTGTCTAAGAGTTTAATCGGGAATCGGGGTACCATTCCAAGCAGAAGCAACAATGAGAAAAGTCACAGGGACAAGAAAGAGAGACCATGATGTATTCGGGTGTGATAGATCGTTCAGCATAGCTACACTGTAGGGTAGAAAGGAGTTAGCAAGAAACAACTACAGAGGTATAGGTAGTTGAACAGATTACGCCTTTGTGGGTCATGTTATTTATCTTCATTCTCTTTTGCGAGGATGCCATTAAAGGCTTTTAGATAGGTGAGTAGTGTGATCAGACTTGCGTTTTAGAAAGATCAGACAGATGTGGAGTAGTGGTGTAAGAAGTTTAAAAAAAAAAAAAAGAAAACTATGCAATCAGAATGATTATATGAATATCCTGAACTAAGAAAGTAATGATAGCAGTGGAGAAGCAAGGACAGATGGAAAATGTTAAGAATAGTTTGGTCTAAACACTTGGAAAGTAAACAAGAACTGCATAGTGTCTCCACATTTCCTGGAAGGGGGTAGTGTTCTTCATCATAATAGCACTGAGAAAGGAGCAAGTTTGTAGGAAAAGATTACAGATTCATTTTTAAGGAGAGGTTGAATTTGAGGTATTTACGGCATTTAAAGCAGGTTAAGTCTCAAAGCCTATCCTCAGGATGAGGGTAAAGGCTGAACATGGATGAGATGATTAGGGAAAAGCATCTTGAGCAAATCATGAAGAATGCCGAAGACCAGAACCGTGGAGAATACGAACACATAAAGGCAGAGAGAAAGTAAAGGAGGGGAGAGGAGAGTGGAGGGAGTTGGTGCAGGAGGAAGGAGAGGCGGGCTAGACAGACAGGAGGATATGGAGATATTACGGTCTTGAGAGTCAGGGCTGTAATGGGTTAGGAATAAGACTGTCATCACTGTTCAGATACCATAAATGCTGATTGAACTTGGCATTTAGAGGACACTGGTGACTTATTCCAAAGTATTTTCAGAACAGTATAGGTTAGGTTGCAAATTGTCTGCCATGTCTATTTTCTCCTCTTCCTTTTAGGAGGAGAACCCCAGGTTGTAGTTGCGTACATGGCAGCCTAAGCTAGTCCTTGTATCTCAGCTTCCCTTGCAGTAAGTATGGCTGTGTGTCACTTCTAAATCTTTACCTAAAACATGAAGCCGCTTGCTGTGGACTTTTCCCCCATCAAGCAGGCTGGACACAGATGCAGAGATGAGCCAGCTGCAGCCATATGGGAGAGCAACAGAATGGAAGGAACCTAGGGCCTTAGATGACCTTACAGGACAGAGCCACCCCACCAACCTTGATACACTTAGCACTAGTCTGTTGTATGTGAGAGAAATAAATTAACTTCATTTAATCTATTGTGTTTTAGGTTCTCTTTGTTATAGCAGTTTACCCTAAGAGTAATAAATGGGTTCAAAAGTTGGTAAGGACTAGGGAAAACTCAGGCTGCTGCTGTGGGTGTTATCTTCTAATTCTCTCATTTGTGAGGGTTGCAATATTGGGACAAAAGAGAGAAAATTAATCATATTAGTCTTCTAGGTGCCACAGTGAGCAGGGTTTACCTAGAAATAATTTAAACCTAGTTCACTTATTTTATCTATAAGAATCGATCAGTAAACAAAACACTTTTTCCAGACGAGAATATAAAAGTTAATCTTAACAAAATAAAAGCTGACAAGTTCAGAGGTAGAGGGAGTGGTAGGAAGGTAGAGGAAGAATCTTTATGAAATTATTTCATGAGAGATGAGATACTGTCAAAACTGATGGAATAAGAAGTACAGGTCTAAATAAATATTGAAATTTATAAAAAACAAAAGGTATTTTAAGTATAAGAAATTGGAAGAATCTGGGGAATGGAGGTGGTGCTGAGCTAAAGCATCATCTATATAGCAGGAAGTCAAAAGATGAGATCTAAAGTTAATAACTCAAATATTAGCGTGAGTATATTTTTTAAAGCTTTGGAAATAATTACTAAAACTAAAAACAAACAATTTAAAAAGTTTCCTCAAGGAAGGAATGGGGCCAGATATACTTAAGTTCTCCAGTAACTATCACGTACCAAAAGAAAAAATCATTTTCTTTTAATATTGTTATCCATGTTGACAAAACTAGTTCATCTTTTTTAAAAGAATTGGTTTGACTTTGTTAAATTTATTCTTAAGTATTTTATTCTTTTTGATGCTATTACAAATGGAATTGTTTTCTTAACCTCATTTTTGAATTTGTTTTTTATCTTTGCATCTTTGCATTTGAACCTTTTATTATGAAATGTCCCTCTTTGTCTGTAGTAATACTTCTTTATCTTAAAGTTTCTTTTGTCTGATATACAAAGTTACTCTAGTTCTTGTATAGTTAATCATTTATTTTTTAAAAGAAATATTTAGAACAAAAGAATAGAAGGAAATGCTAAGATGTTAACATTAGTTGTATCTAGTTTATAAAATTATGAGTTTTCTGTTATAAATTGGTATTATATTTAGAAAAATTATATAATAACTTTAAAATATTTTATGAACTAAATATTTTTGGTTGCAAATAGCAGAATTTGATTCCAACAAGTAAAAAGGCAATTTTTGAAAAGATATTGGACTAGTCACAGAATCAACAGGAAAGCCAAGGGACCAGGCTGAGAAGAGGTCGGAGTGTGGCAACTGCAGGGCCCTGGGTAGCAGGAACTTCTCAGCTGTTTCGTCTGGGTGATGCCACAGGAATAAATGAGCTCTAACTTCTTTTATTCTCTTTCTTTTGATCTCTCCAATCCAGATTCAAAATCTAGGAGAGAGTGTCCTGCTTAAGTTAAATAAATTTTTGACACTTGGCAACGAAAGCACATGGTGCCTTGATATATAGTCCTAGGACTCCCACAGTAGGGAACAAATGATTCCCCAAGATGAAATTAGGCTGCTGTCATCCAAAGAAGGGAAACAAACTCTGGTAGCTAAAAAGCAACAGATAATCACTGCAAGATGTAATTTTTTGTTAATGCAGAATTATAATTTACAGTGCTAGTCATAAAAAACAGCAGCCATCAAAGTGAAAAAGAAGTCACTTGTTTTTGAATACAGTGATCCCAGTTGTCACTTAACCTTTGCTGTAAGTCTCACCACGTGTTTACTGATGTTCTTCCACTTGACTCTGAGTTCCATGTCTTCCATGAAGCAGTTAAATTCAATTAGAATATGAGGAAATAGAGACTTTTATAGTGACAACAAGGAGGACTTTGTAATAATTTAACAATTACTAGAATGTTTGTCATCTCCTCCCTGGTTTACCTAATCAGTTTGTATTTACTTGTCAAGACTCAGCTCAAGCATTACCTGGTCCAGCAAGACGTTCTTCCTTATGCCCTCCTACCACATCCTATGCTGACTTTGGGGCCACTCATCTCTGTGCATAGCGCTGGTGTTGTACTCATCACAAGTGTTGTGTTATGTTGATTTGTCTGTCTCCCACACTAGGCAGACTGGCAGACTCTCTGTCTTGTTTTTCTTTGATTCTCCAGTCCCTTACACAGTAGCTGCACATCAAGTAAATATTTGTTGAATGCATGGATGAATGGATTTGGCAGAGAAAGGGGGTAAAGCATTCCACGTAGAGCCCTGCGTGTATGAAGACATGACACACAGCATGTTCAGGAACTGATGAGAAATTCTGTGGGTTTAGAGCATGGAAAGATTAGCAGAAGAAGAGACTGGTAAATATGACCAGTGTTTGACTCTAAAGGACCATTTATGCCAAGTTTAGACAGTTCTGTAGGCCTCAGGAACTAGCAGAAGAGTGAGTGAGATTTGGCAAGGGGAGTGGGGAGGGCTGCTAGAGGCTGTGTAGTGAATAAATGCTGGGTGGGGCTGGAGCTAGCGAAGAGAACCCTCAGATGGTAGAATATTCTTGTCTCTGGGAGTTAAAAAGATCAGAACTGGTTTGGGCGCAAAATCATCTACACGGAGCAGGCACTTCTCTAGGTGCTGGGAATGCAGTGGGGAGCAGTGTGGACAAGATTCCCGTATCCTTGGAACTTTCATTCGAGAAAGGGCAGACAGATAAAGCAACATAAAGACACAAAAGTACACGTACAAATTCTCAAAACTAAAACACCGTGTCGTGTATCAGATGTTCCAGGACAGCACTCTCCAGGTTAAGCATTCAGAACAATCTGGTGTCTGTGCCAAAAGAGTGTGGCATGGAACCTCCTTACAGCCTGTATCCCAGGCATTTACTGCTAAGTTTTTACAAGTAAAGTGACCAATACTATACATGTTATTCATGTGAATAATACTATGCACTCTACAAAAAGTGTTGCAAAGAAGAAAAAAAATACTTCTTTAGCAAAAGTGATTTACCTTTTTCCCATTTCATACTACAAATAGGGATGTTATTTTTTAAAGCTTCATTAATTGGGTAAATATATGATAGTATAAATAAAAGCCAGTCATTGCCTCTGTTAATTTTGTAGCTTACAATTTCTAGTGCCTGAAAAATAATGTGGCATTTTTACAACTTTAATCCATAACCTTGGCAACGTTTTTATTTGTTTTTTTGTAATAGAATGGACTTTGTTGGTAAAGGAATTTTTAATTTTCAATGTAAACATTAGCCTGCACCATGCAATTTAGTCTTATGTTCTCTTCTGCCATTGTGGGCTCATTTAATGATAAGGCCCCTTTCCTCTCTTTTCCAGGGTGCTGATAAGACTGTGAAAGGTCCAGATGGACTGACTGCCTTTGAAGCCACTGACAACCAGGCAATCAAAGCTCTTCTCCAGTGATGGATGGGTTGACTGATAAGTTGGGAAGAATGACTCTCCTGTGGCCTCACACTGCTGCCTGTCTGTCTGTCACTCTCTATCTGCCAGCTTCTTCAGCTAAATACTTTAAGAGGGGTGAGGGGAGGAGAAATTCATAATAAATCAGACTACCAGAAAAAAAACAATATTTTGGAGGAGAGGGGAAAAAACGTGATCAGCCTATTATACTGGGATTCCTGATCAAGTCAGCCTCTTTTCCATTTCTTATAAAATATACAGCTTATACCCAAGGGAGAGCAAAGACAAAATATACCGGTAACATTTGACCTTTTCAGCTCCCTAGCTAATTTATTAATTAGATTGTGTTGAAGGTCTGATTCTACAAAGGCCAACTCTACATATTTGGTAGCCCTAACTGTGAGCAGTAGTGGCTACTGTGATGTAAACTTAGGGTGCTGAGATAAGCAATTAGCTCTAGCCTTTCTGCCTTAAGAATGCACTCTACTGGGGACTTCCTGGCATAGTTAAGAGCGCTGCCTGTGGTTGGTGACCAAATCTTTCCTCAGTGACTTTAAGCTTTATGTGAAAGCTTAGTTAAGGTGAGGAGGGGCACACTCCGAAATTGCTGGATGGCTGAACTTTGGATTTTCTCTCCCCTTTCACATGGATTTCATGTTTGTTTAGATAAAACTGACTAGTTTTATTTATAATATCTTAAATTTTGGAAGTCTAAAGGAGAAATCATTCCAGTATGCATATTTTTTTCTCCTTTAGATTCAGACATTTATATAACATTGAAACACTTTCAAACTCCTGCTGGTAGTAAAAGGGGATTTAAAAATAGAATTATAGCCATAAGCCTGTTAGTATCATATAAAGAGAGAACAGTTGTCTTAGTACCTATGAATTTTCTTTATTTTCTCTTTGAATGGATAGACCTCAGTTATGTTTGAAGAATCAAGGAACATTCTTTGGAATGCCTCTCTCAGACCCATCTTGAATGCTGATTACTTATTGCACCAAAGCTATCACTGGGGTGAGATTTACTATTTGGACAAATTTAGCCCCATTCCTTTTAAAATATGCTTGTTACCAGGTTTCCCTGAGTTGTTGATATGCTTCTGCTGAACATATGCTAACCCACCTGCGTAATACATTTTTGTTTCTTTGATAAATCATGCATTGCATAAAGTGTGACAACTTCAAAATATACTCTGTGTTCTTAGAATACAGTGCCCTAAAATGGTATTCTTATGACCTGCAGAAAATATCTAGATACTTCTCCAAATGTTTATTTCATGAGTACAACTAATTAAAACATAATTTTAAATTTGATAAAATATTAAGATTCCTTTGACTTACCATCCATATAGGCTTACTAAAAATATTAGGGTTTTTTCTTAGCCAAGTCATGCAATAATTGACTGTACCTCAAATTTTTAAAGAGGGAAGAGGGTGGGTTAGGGACTGGTATTCAGATTGTGGATAATAAAGAATTAATGATGGATTTTAAAGCATTGTAGCATTCTACAGCAGGGTAAAACGATTATCAAGAAAAGTCACCCTGGTTAATAACAAGTTTTATTGATCAGTTGCTGATTGATTGGTTGGTTGGCGTGTGGGTTTATGTGTGTGTGTGTGTGTGTGTGTCTGTGTGTGTCTGTGTGTGTCTGTGCATCTTTCCCCATGAACCCTTTTTTAATCCTCTGGCTTTTTCACTTACAACTAGCCTAACCCTGTAATTTTCCTACATCCAAGAAAACAGTCACAAAGTGGTGGTTTAAATACTTTGTTATATTTGGCTAATCCTGCTGTCTTAATGCAGCCTATTAGAGTTGGATTAAAAGTCAGTAATCAGTACTTTATTACATCACTGAACTAAAATACAGAGACATCCTCATTGAAAATGGAGGGCACTCTATCAGTCTGTAACTAGCAACATAGTGCAACAGGGTGTTTTGATATCTTTGTTTTCACCTCTTGGCACAATACTATTTAAAAGGCTTGAATTTTTCTCTTTACACGATTTTCACCTTTACTTTCAAAGTGTTTCGTTGTAGTTGGCTATTGCAGAGAGTGCATTGTCCTATCGTTCCTAAACCTGGTCTGCTTTCTACAGTCGTTATGGTGTAGAAACCATGTGATTCTTTGTACAGTTTATCCTGATGTTCCTTGTAACGCAGTAGAGGCTATTTCGCCTTCCCTGTTCTTTCTCAGCCATTTTGTAAACCCCATAATTATGAAGCAATTGCTTGAGAAGATAGCATATAAACATAGAATAGAATAGACTGACCAAGATGGTTTACAGTTTCTTTTTTTAACTAGGTTATTTATAATGTATTTCTGAACCACTTGGCAGAGAAATTCACAACACTTAATGTTCATATTTTGAGTAAAGGAAGCTAAAACTCTGTCTGCTTTTTGGTACTAAATGCATTAGTGAAAGCTTAAGTTTTGTTCTCCACTGAAGTTAATATTTAACATCTCTGAAAAATCTTGCATGTTCTGTAGTTTTGTATTAAATCAGTCATTTCATATGCACTATATGAAGTACAAACAGGTAATCTACCTGTTTAAAGTAGTGTACTAACAAATTCTCCCTTGCAGCTTCAGACTGGTATCTATAGACTTATAGTTCAAATACAGCACCTAAATATCCCAAGTATTTCTTCTATGCATAGCTCACCTTTCTATACCCAGTTGGGCATGGAGGAGAGGTAATAGGTAGGTGCAGTGTGTGGAAGCTGCAAACAAGTGGGCCTTTTATTCATTGATTTCTTTCCCCAAATAATGGATTTCAAATCTATATGTACCGATTTGATTTTTTTTCTAAAAGTTCGACTGAGCTGCTGTTTTCTTCCATGCAATATTACATACTCAATTGTGTATAGAAGAAGCTGGTGAGAGTGCCCTCCTACATAAATAAGCAATTGCAGTGTTTTGCATGCAAAATTTAAAAAATTTAAATTGTCCTGATTCTATTTTGTAAATGGAGAAACAATCATATCTTTCTAAGCAGTAATGGAGGAAGACTAGTGCTTTGTGCATTTTGATATATTTGAGTTCATTTTTCCACAATGTCATATTTTTGACACAATTGGGTTTCTCATAAGTATCCTAGTTCATGTACATCCGAATGCTAAATAATACTTGTGTTTAAGTTTTGTGTTGCAAGAACAAATGGAATAAACTTGAATTGTGCTACAGCTGATGTGTCAGCAGCATTTTTCGCCCTCCATATGATCACCTTCCTTTTTCAGTCTCCCCTACAACTATACCAGGGCCTTGATTGACTCAAACTTTTAATTAACCTAGATTAATTTATCCCACATCCAGAAAAAAAAAATGAGTGGGAAAAAAACAAAACATATCAAAAATTTAATTGAAATAAATCAGACTAGTCATTGGAAGGTTTTGCTTTTGTCTCCTGTTACAAATTGTTTTACTGTAACTTGTTCGGTAACCCTTCTGGCTGACTGGGAGCAAGGTGTAGCCAACACATCCCCAAGCATCAGGATCTTCAGAGGGCTGAAGCAAACAGTCATGTTTTCTCTGTGATCCTTTCATTGCTCATTGAAGTTGCAACACGTTGCTTGGAGATCTGCATTTCCCAAACTCACTTGACCATGGGCACTTTCTAGGGTGTACTTTCCAGGATGAATGATCACTTTGAACCTCAAAACTGAACAAAATTATATGTGAAATTAGTTTGATTCTGTTGTAGTCTTGTTGACACCAGAAGTCTATTGTGTAGTTTACTTTTGAAATAGTCCATTAGTGATAGAAAAAATATGTGCAGATACTAAGATACAGCAAAAGCTGTCTTTCAGAACTGTCATGTTGTTGACTAAGTATAAATGGGTAGCAGGTAGCATGTGTGGCTTTAGGTGAAAGTGTTCACAGAAAATTTTTCAAGTAAAGTTCTCATTTTAAGAATTGAGGTCTGTAAAGAAAGTGGTTAAATCTGGTTAAATATGTTTTAAAGGGAACAGGGTCCCTTTATATAATAATTGAAGAGCAGACCAGTGTATGTGGATGGAAGGCACACATCTGGAGGGAAAAAAGCTTAAAGTGAAATGCTTCCATGATTAGAGAACAGCTACCACAGAACTTTCACACAGCACAGTATATCAGACTGCTGTGAGATTTGATATTTTTTCCTCCTTCTGCAAGATCAGCTATTCTCAAAATGTGGTCCCTAAACTAACAGCATTACCGTACCCTGGAAACTTGATGGAAATGCAAATTTTGGGACCTCAGCTAAGACCCACTGAATCAAACTCTGGTGCTGGACCCAGCAGTCTGTGTTGGAACAAGCCCTCTAGGTGATTCTGACACACGCTAAAGTTTGAGGGCCATTGTCGAAGACCATAAGGAGATAAAGAAATAGTGAAAAGGCCTAGAAATAGGATGTCGTCAGGCATGGTTTCCTAGAGAGAAAGTAAGTGGAAGCCTTTAACGTGTGAAATGTAGCAAAACTCTGGCCAAGTCTTAAAGCTCTGGACACCCAAGAAAATCTTAAGACGAGCTTCAAAGTTATGGATTTAATGGATTTCTTCTTGCCCAGAGAAGTCATGGGCCCTGTATTGGATGCACGACTGGCTCAGGACAGCAACCTTGGTGCCAGGTGCTCTGGAATGTAGTGTCCCCGTTTCTCCACACAGAGGGGTGGTCTTTTCCCCCTGTTTTTCTTTATGGGGGTCACCCTCACCCTGTCCACCTAGCCATTTCCTGCTTCAGGGCAACCGTCTTCCACAGACACTAGCCAGATCATCCCACATCAGCCATGGACATTTTTCTTCAAAGCTTTTAATTGAAATGTAATTACTGGTTGAGAAGAGATTTTAGCAGCAACTTTAACAGCACCTGACCCATGGTGGGCTGCACTGTATGTGTTCTGAACTACTGATGTCAAACCATTGTACGGTGAAACGAGAGTACAACTGATTCAGTAAATCTTGCCCAAGGAAAGACTGGCTATTAGAATTATGAGGATACCTGAGTGTCCGTGTACCCAAATATTGGCCCAAGTAGCCTCATAAGTACTGCTGATACTGATTACAAACCCAAATCAATGAGGTGAAGACAAATATCACAGAGTCCCAATGATTCAGTGAGGAAATGCTGACTTTGAGGTCAAATTTAGGTCACTGTGAGCCATTGTGGCATATACTAAAGCACAGCTGTAAATGGTGGAGCAAAACAAAGGATTGTCTGGCCACCCTAGCAACTTCTATGTATTCAGCAGCTGCAGCAGCAAGGATGGTCTTATTTATACTGTTCAGATGGAACAATGGGTCACACGTCTGACAACGTTCATAGCAACAGCATCTTGTCACACAAAGGAAAATAATACATAGACAATTCCTAGGCACCAGATGCTGGATTTGAGTATACTACTAGCTAACTAAAAATTTTTTAAAGAAGCTATATTTTTCTAAGAGTTTACTAACAAATCTGAAAATGTATTATACCTGTATGTTCTGTTCCTGATATCTAATAATCCACATGTTCACATCCCCTGTGGCAAGCTACCAAATCTAACCATATTGCCATGGCTTGTGATTTGCTAGTCAAATTTTAGTAGGCTTGAAAGCATTCAGATCTAAACCAATTTATGTTAATTTTCAATTGAAAGTTCTTTAAATTATACCACAACACTATGAACCTGGAAACTCTATCATATGCCCATTCGTATAAAAAATCATCATTTAAAGGAGTTAGAGTTTTATGACATTTTGATGTATGTTTCACTATCTTAACTGAGCATTTACTACAATCTGGGGACCATTCTAAGTATTTTATGTGAACTGACTCATTTGATCTTCATAACCCTATGAGGTGGTAATATTGTCATCCCTATTTTCAGATAAGGAAACTAAGCTCAGAGAAGTTAAGTGTAGAATTTGCCTACAGTCACACAACTAGTTAATGGTAGAGCCAAGCAGTCTGGCTCTAAAGTTTGTGCATTCTACACCTTTATTTTATTGCCCCTCAACTCTCACTCAACCAACTCATTATATTTTTTGTGAACACAGCTTTTTCTAAGACTCTTAGTTACTTAGAAAACATTTTATGGATTTGCTTATGATTTTAAACTACATGGAAAATCTGTGTAACATGCATTGATCAGTCTTTTCCCATGATGAAATAAGATGGTAGAAAGGCATTTAATTTTCAAGTTTGAAAAGTAGCAATACTTGAGTGTGATATACAAATCTTTGACAATCTAGAAAATTATGATATAATCAAGAATCAGCAAGCTATGGCCCACAGACCAAATCTGGCCCACCACCTGTTTTTGTAAATAAAGTTTTATTGGAACACAGTTGTGCCTGCTCACTTACATATCTCTGGCCCCTTCCACACTTCAACAGCAGAGGTGAGTAGTTGTAACAGAGTCTGTGGTTCATGAAACCCAAAATATTTATTATCTGGCCCTTCACAGAAAAAGTTTGCCAACCCAGATACAGATGTTTAGATGGCATAGGTTGAGAAATACTCTCCAGGATTGGCCAGCACCTAGTTACAGAGAGATTAGTAAAGTCATGGGAGAATGTAATGAGTTAGTTAAAGCAAATAAATGAAAGGCCAAGTCCATAAATAATGCACCTCTCTTTATACCTGTGGTAGTCACAGTAATAATCCCAGTGAATCATGCCTGTAAGTATCCACATCCTTGCATAATCCCTTTCCATGTTGACACTTGAGTTTGGTCATGGGACTTGCTTGGCCCAAATGGGACATCAAACATGAAACCAACAGAAGCTTGGCAAGTGCCTCTTCATTGGGGCTTGCCCTCTTGGGTCTCGGCATGGAAAGAAGTCTGGAGTCATACTTCAGAAGAGTCCACATGAAGAACTGAGGTCACAGCCAACAGCTAACCACCAGACATGTGAGTGGGGCTGTCTTGGGCCATTCAGCCCCAGTCCAGATAACTGGAGCAGCACGAGTGACCCCAGGTGAGACCAGAAGAACCACCAGCTGAATCCAGTCCAAACTGCAGATTATAAATGAATAAAAAGCAGTAGTTTTAAGCCATCATGTTTTGAGGTGTTTTTTTAATGCAACAATAGATAACACAACACCCTAGCAAAGGACATCTGATAAGCGATCAGGAGCATCACCAACAGACAAGAAAATATGTCTAAATATTAAAAACTGTTAAAAACAATATCTGTGAGATACCAAGCAAATACCATTAAGGACTCAGGATTTCCTTTTCTTTAAACTCTTGAAGGAAAGAAAAACATTAAATAACATTAAATAACAAAAACCTTTGCCGCCTATCTAGGTGCTATAAATAGACAATTCTATTTCTATGGAATCCCTTTCTATCTCCCCAGACAGAAACAATCTCTCACATCCTTGTAGGTTTTACTTTTTGCCTGCTGCATGATTCAGCAGCGGGGGTAGTAGGATTTGTTAGTATGAGCCAAATAACTGTGACAAGCCCATGACTTTAAGGCAAATTATTATATATTACAATATGAAAAAGTTGGGGGGATGCAGAGAGGGGACAGCATGGCATGGAACAAAGGGGAGCCCCAGTGCTAACAGTCTCACTGCAATCCCCATGCTAACCATGGGGCAAACCGGTGTTGGCCTCCCTGCCAGAGAAGAAGGCAAGGAGGGCCTTGTCTGTGGCCAGCAGGGTGTAGGTGTGAAAGCTGCGCCCAAGGTGGGAGCAGCAGCAGGAAATCCCTCATGCTTAATGTTTTTACTTAATCTTAGCACTTCCTCTCTCAACCAAGACCCCTGGAGGCATTTCAAAGCAGCCTCCTGGAGACCCACACCAGCACACGGTAGCTCCAGATGGTAAAAACTGCCTCCAGGTGTAGGGACAAGAAGGGAGAAAGTGAAAGGTCAGGAGAAAGGGAGGTGTGATTATTGGAACATAAATAACATCGGGAACCAAAATATCTATGAGATGCCCAGATAATACAGCAAGAAAACAAACTTGGGCCGTTTCACACCTCGTAATGACTTTAATGGAGGTAGATGGTGAGGATAGTCCGCTCTCTAAATTGTGTACTTACTCATTCATTCAACAAATATTTATTGAGTGTCTAAATATGCGCCAGGCCCTGTCATGGGCACTATAGATATAGCAATAAACACAATACTACTGATGTGACCCGTGCCCAAATAGGGTTTCTCCCCTAGTAAGAGAGGGGAAAAAAGTCTACTCATAAATAAAATAATCACAAGTCCTGATGTGCTGGAAGGAAACTGACAAGCTTGGCTAAAGAGCACACATGGGCGGAGAGGAGCCGCTTGCTCTTGGAGGGGGGCGCCCATGTCTTCCTCAGGTGTGTGCCTCTCGAGGTGGCTCTCAAGGTGTTTGTGCATCTGAATGCAACATTGCGGCCTCAGGAAGCTGAGCTCCACATGATTAGATTTTTCCCACATTTCAATTTATGGGGTTGTAACATTGACATGGCAGGGAAGGTGGAGATTGGGACCAGAGTAGAGGGTGAGCAGGCCTTCCCGGCGACGGCGTGGCCCCGCCGATGACCCTGCCCACAGGGGGGCCGGGCAGCGAGGCTCCCAGCCACCCGTCTGCACGACAGTGGGTGCGCCCACTCATCAAGGGCCAGCAGCAGGTCCCGCCCTGATGGGTTCTGCTCAAGAGTGCTCTAACTAGATGGCCCTAATGGGACCACGCAGGAGACAGAAGCCCGACTCTCTGTGGGGACTTAATAATGCTCCAGACCCAGGAGAGCACAGCCAGCGTTCCGCTTTCTTCACTAAATAGCAACGAGGTTCCCAGGCTTTATTACGCCAAGGAGGCTGTTTTCCAATATTTACTCATCTCCCTAACTATGGGGATAATGGAGATTTGGTTTTCATCTTTTTCTCTCTCCTTCCCTTTCTTTTTGAATGTATCATTGCATAATCCTGTAGTTCATCTTGTTCAGTAGTTATGAGTTTAAAATCTCATTTCTTGTCATTATTAATGATTCTTTCCATAATGATAATAATCAGTAAAAGCCCCAATTAACACCTGGACATCTGCCACCCTTTGCCACAGCCAACTGAGCCGTTCACCTGGGAGGCATCACAGTGGTTCAGGTGGTGCTGAGGGAGACAAGGAACTCCTCTCTCAGGATAACCAAATCAAATGTGGAATGTTCTGGTTGTGACCCAAGTAAGTGACCTTTTAAAAGTTTCAACTCCTTCATTTCAGAAGGTTGAAAGGATGTAATGTTAAAAGGAAGTCTTACTGGTTAGAAATTAGGAAGTTTTAAAAAAGATTGAACACCTCTGGCCCAGAACATTTTCATTTGATGAAATTTATTTCCATTTTCCTGAGATGTCCCCTATTTTTATTATGAGACTCAAGTACATAACTTAACACGCCTGCTAAACTAGAAAGTGTTGAACAAAGAGAAAATATCTTTGGTTATTATTATTTTTCTCTTGACACAGTTATTTATTTGGGTTAAGGCTTGTCTCGTGCTTCCTGATACGTTTTTAGGAAAAGATTATGTTTAGAGTTTTGCCATATTGTGAATCAATCTGACAATCTTTTTGCCAAAAATCATGACTATATTTTGGCCCCACTTTTTCTCCTTGAAGTTGTCTCCTTGTTAAGAAGAAAGAAATATATGCTTTCATAAGCTTATGTCAAAGGGAGGGCGTGGAAGCAGATTCCAAATACAGGATGCCAGGCTGCATGAGGTTGTGCTCGAGCCAACCACTAAGGAGCAGCACTTCCTTTTTCACGCTGCGTTGTGTTCTCTCCTGCACACACGGAGAACTTGCATCCTAGATGAACTTGTCCACATTTCTTGTGCTCAGAGCTGGCTGAGTTGGAAACTGTTTCCCAGAGGCCCGGAGACATTCTGACACCCTTGACCAAGTTCCTTGCATCTATGAGCATACCCACCCAGTGAAAATTGAACAACAAGGTCATTAACCAGCCCTGCTTCCTCCCCTGAGGGTGCTCAATGGGTCTAATAGGTACAATTAAGGCCACCAGTGAGCCCGATTTCAACTAGATTTCCTAATGGAGTCAAAAATGTTTAAGGATAATCAGGCAAGAAAGCACTGAGAGCCCTGACATCACACCAGTTCTGGGGTACAAAAGGTCTGAAATGATTTCAAGATGTTTACAGGTGGACAGTCAGTTTGAAGAAAGCAGTTGTGCTAGGTTTTAGGGAATCCAAGAGCATCCTGTTTCCAATCCCAACAAGTGAGGGTTCTCTGAGCGTGGAGGCATGAACAAGAATACCCTGGAAACAAGAATGTTAGGCCAACCTGAAATAGTCCTTCTGCATCCCAACTCCTAAGGCACTTTTATCTCATTCTCAAGAAGACAATCCCCACCAAAAAAGCCCATCACACCATCAACAAATTAACATGCATCGTGTTATGACAGGAGTCTCACCTCCATCAGAAAGAGAAGTTGTGCACAACTGGAAGAGTTCCTAATACAGATGCTTGATATCAAAACTAGAAACAGCAACCTGAAAGCTAGGTTAGGGGTACAGGCAATAACTCAAGGGCTCCTAACTGGGCTTAACTATCACCTCCAGGGGGAGATTTCTAAATCCACATCTTTCTTGAAATCTCACCTAAGCTCTGGGCCCTTACCTCCAACCACCTTCTACATCCAAAACCAAACTCACAATCTTCACTGCCCACCCACCCACATGAAGAAAATATTTCTTTCCTTCCAAATGTAATGCTTATTAATATTAATTAATTGCATGTCACAGTATCATTCTTTTAATCAGGTAGACTTAAAACCTATATTTCACCTGTGACTACTGTCTTAGTTTCATCTTCTCCAGCAGTCGGCAGTCATTTCTTCCATAAAAAACCCCCCATGGCTAAGCTGACCTCTCCATTCACATTGCTGCTGTGCCCCATCCACCCACCACCCCCTGCAGGAAGACCCTCCCATGCCAATGCATTAGCACACTCCATTCAGACTGACATTTACCAACATCCCACTTTCACCAATTCATTCCTATAATGGGTTAAATTATGTCCCCCAAAGACACCTGTTGAAGTCCTAAACCACCACCAATACCTCAGAATGTGAACTTATTTGGAAATAGGGTCATTGCAGATGCAACTTCTCTAATCATCAAGGAAATGCAAATCAAAACCACAATGAGATATTACTTAACTCCAGTGAGATTGGCTCATATCAAAAAATCCCCAAACAACAAATGTTGGTGGGGATGTGGACAGATAGGAACACTCATACACCACTGGTGGGACTGCAAATTAGTACAACCTCTATGGAAGGTAATATGGAGATACCTCAAAGAACTAAAAGTAGAATTACCATTTGACCCAGCAATCCCACTACTGGGTATTTACCCAAAGGAAAAAAAGACATTTTATAATAAAGACATCTGCTCGCAAATGTTTATAGCAGCACAATTCACAATCGCAAAGTTGTGGAAACAACCCAGGTGCCCATCAATACACGAGTGGATTAATAAAATGTGGTACATGTATACCATGGAGTATTACTCAGCAATAAGGAACAATAATAGTGAATTAACACATCTGGTATTATCCTGGTTGGAGCTAGAACCCATTCTTCGAAGCGAAGTGTCACAGGAATGGAAAAACAAGCACCACTGGTACTCACCATCAAATTGGTACTAACTGATGAACACTTACATCACACAGGGCAATAATATTCATCAGGGGGTGGGTAGGCGGGAGGGGGGTGGAGGGGATGGGAAAAACTCTCACTGAATGGATGCGGGGAGCACAGTTTGGGGAATGACCACGATTGTGGCTCTGACACGGGCAGAACAGGGGCAATATATATAGCCAAAGTGTTGTACCCCCATAATATTCTGAAATAAAAAAATAAATAAATAAATAAATAAAGAGGTTATTCTGGAATAGGGTGGGCCCTTAATCCAATATGACTTGCATTCTTATAAGAAGATGTGAATGTGGGGGAGCAGAGATTGGAGTGATGTAGCTCCAAGCCAGGGAATGTAAAGAATTGCCAGCCACCACCAGGAGCTAGGAAGGGGAAAGGAAGGAGGAAGCATGGTCCTGCTGGCACCTTGATTTCTTGATTTCTGGCCTCCAGACTGTGAGACAACAAATTTCCATTGTATTAAGCCACTCAGGTTGTGTGCTTTGTTACGGCAGCCCTAGGAAGCTAATACATCCCCCTTCCTTTCTAAAATCTTCAACTCCCCCATCCTGGCAAGTTCAATTCTCTGGCCTCGCTCTGGAGGCCCTGAACTTTCCCATCTCACCCTTTCTTTACAAATTCACTCTTTCTTCATGACCTTCTCCAAACTCCAGCACACACATACATCTCCCTTCTTCAAAGTCCTGCTGCCTTTGTCTCCCCCAAAGTGTCTCTCACTATACCAAGTATGTTTAGTTCTGCCTTCTCTACCAGTCTACAAGCCTCTTGAGAAATGGCCTATGACTTATTGTTATTTTCAACCTCCCCTGAGCACACAAATACTCTAAAAGTACTTGTAGAAGAATAGATGTAGTAGGCTTTGCACACACTTTGCCCTTGACCTGGAATACCTGGGTGAACTGTGAACTGTGTGCCAGGGACCATTGTTTTAATCTTTGTGTCCCCAGTGCCTGGTACAGTGTCTAGCATTTCACAGACATGTGATAAATATTTTACTTAATTCATTTTTGAAATCCAGCCTGCAGGCAGAGGCTCTGGGTCCATCCCCAGTAAAGCAGTATCTGCCTTCTTTGAAGGAATTTGCTAATGAAATACCTTCAAGTTCTTCAGACAAAGGTTGCTGAAGAGGGGGAAAAAATACTTTTCTCACTCCAGTAGCCTCACTAATAAGCCATTAGAAGGACCTGCCCAGAGCCCCAGGGAACCTTATTAGTCCCTGTGACCCATCCAAAGAAGAGCCTTCCTCCTGATGACCAGGCTTCCTGTTTATTCATATATGACAGGGTTTGTCCTTCACCCCATTGTTACCTGTGCTTCCAGAGCCCTTTGAAAGCGTAAATAAATGATAGCCAGCTGGTCTTCTTTCCCCAGGACATTGTCAATGCTGAGAATCCTGACAGCTTTCCAAGACATGATTTGCCACTACAAATGCCAACTGGGGAGCCCCCATCCTCTCCTATTCATTAAGACACTTGACAATTCAAAGTGCCAACTTTTTCCAACAGAGTCAGACAGACTAATGTGCTGTCACAAGTCTCCAGGTAAGAGAGCTGTGCAGTGCGCTTTTCAAACAACCCAAACCTTAGCAGGGCAGAGGATCTTTGCTCAGTGAGTATGCCATTCAGATCTCCAAGATGCCATCGTCCAGGGAGCCTGCAGGGGCCACAGTGTGACTCTGGGGCATCACAATGAGGCAAGAAGCCCAGAACATGGTTATTGTTCCAGTTATGTCTGCTGTTGCCCCTTCTCCTCCCCTCTTACCCCAGCCACCATTGTCTGAAGCTAAAGATGAGCCTCCCTGGTAGACATATGGGTTTTTCCTTGGCTTTGACCTAAACCCTCAGAATACAAATGCTCTGACCAGCCAATGGGTGTTCAGAGGGTTGGAATGGCCTCTGAACATCCAGTGAGTTGTTGAACATCAGAGGGTTAGGGGTGCTGTGTGGGAGAGTCCAACTTCGGAAGGTGGTTGGAAGCCTTTCAGGAGTATGGATGATCGGAAGGTTCATAGTTGATCAATGCACTTGAGAACAGAAGAGTAGAGATCAATTAAAGAACCTGAGTTCTAGGAGTAGGTCAAGTCTAGGGCAGACATACAAGGAAAATCATTTTAGAAAATGGATGTTAAGGCCTCTAGTGACTCAAAATAAGTTATTGAAGGATTCCCTAGATATTTTTGCCAATATTCTGTTTTCAGCAACTTTTCCACCCAAAATACTCAAGGCACTTTACACATTCCCAAAAGATAAAGGGAAGGAGGCCTACTGTCTTTGGGAATGTGAAAAGGTGGGATGAAGGGTAGATTTGGCCTCAAGGAAGTATGTGAGTAAGCTGGAACAGCCACTGGTACACCGGTGACTGCCCACTTCCCCTTCAATGTTCCTCTCCTGCCCCCGAGGTCATGGATGTACTCAGCCATGGGCTACACCTGGGCCTCCTTCACAGGAAACCTAGTTTCACCTAGTGTTCCATGATCACATCATCCTATAGTTCAAGCATGTTTGTGTTTTAACAGAGGACTGCACAATTTTCCAGACCCAACAGTCCATCTCTGAGGTAGCTGGAGTGTTGCAGGGTGACTTGGTTTTGATCACACAAATTTCTAGGAGTCCCAGAATTCCAGGCACTATGACAAGTGGGAGCAAAGAAAAATATTTTTGGAGGAAAAAAAGTATCTCTTTGTCAATGGCACCCCAGTAGCAATGAGCACACCAGTGCCCAGATCTTGGTTTCTAAACACCATTCTCCAACAAAAGGAACCAGAGCTCCTTGAAGAAGTGGTTGATTCTAGGTCTGGACAAGAAAACTACAACATGATCCTGGAACATCTTGTGCCAGAAAGTAAGGAGTGCTCATAAATAGATGAAACCATCTTAGAAGGTCATAAAAACAACCTGGAAGAGCTCACAATGGCCAAAGGTGAAATGATTTTAGCAACAAAATAAATAACAATAATATTGAATTGTAATAAAATAGAATAAAAATACATGAATGTATTCTGATATAAATAATTGAATAAATAAGAAAACTAGCAATAAGATATAGCTCTTCCTTACAAAAGAATTCCAATTAATTTAAATGTCTAAGAAAAGAAAGAAATATAAAATCACCATTAGAACTCCACAGTAGTATTTTTTGTGAGCAAGATCCACCAACAGATGTCAAAATTAGCAAGCAAACGTTTGAGGAAAAACAGAATATTTACATAATCTAAAAGTTTCTCCAAGATATTTATTCATTACAAAGGAAACATCATAACTTTACAGTGGAAAAACCCTTCAGACACACCTTAACCCACTGATCAAGGAAAAAGCCCCAGTAAATGAGACCTACCGACACCAGGTAACCCTTGGTGTGCTGCACTAAGGAGGGCACATCACGTCTGAGATATTCATGCCAAAAATACACAACCATGATTAATCACACACAAAAAAAAACATTACACACACCAAAATTGAAGGATCGTCTACAGAACAACTGACCATTACTCTTCAAACGTGTCAAGGTCATGAAAGATAAGGAAAGACCTAGGAAATGTCATAGATTGAAGAAGACTAGGAGACGTGACAAATAGGGACTGAGGCTGAATCCTCTAACAGCAGAGGGACATTAACGGGAAAGCAGGTGAATTCCAAATAAAGTCTATAGTGTCGTTATTAGTATTATACCAATGTTAATTTCTTGGTTTTGACCATTGTACTGTGGTTCTAGAAGATGGTAACATTAGGGCAGCTGGGCGAAAGGTAGAGGAAAATGCTTTGTGCTATTTTTCACCCTTTCTCTAAGTCTAAAATTATTTCAAAATAAAAAGTTTTTCAATATCCCTTCATAACACACTCCCTGCAGTTGTGGTGAGAGTAGAGAAATAAATCACCAACTATGTTTTCCTTTTGTGCCAGAACTTAGGAAGTTTCAAAGTGAAGGACAGATTTTCAAAGCTGGTTTCACGGAGGCAGATATGGAACTCAGGGTCCGCATTAAGGGAATTCATTTTGATAAGTATTCGGTTTTGGACTGTGTTTCAGCACTTCATCTTTATCCAACCATTGTGCCGAATGTTTGTGATTGTCAAAAAGAATCCATTTTTCATCACATGTAACAATACAGTGTAGAAATGGTCCACCTTTATGTCGTGACAGCAAAGAAAGGCAAACTTCGAGACG
The DNA here is from genome assembly GCA_023783475.1 of Daubentonia madagascariensis. Classification (NCBI taxonomy): domain Eukaryota; kingdom Metazoa; phylum Chordata; class Mammalia; order Primates; family Daubentoniidae; genus Daubentonia; species Daubentonia madagascariensis. The sequence continues at coordinate 18,746,911 of JAKFHU010001569.1, forward strand.
ATTTCTTTTCTGACATTGGTTTCATTCATGTAGAACCCATGTATACAGCTTCTTTATCTTGCCAATTCGTTTTAAATGGTCCAATATTGTTGGAATAGTAATGTCAAATCTTGCTGCTAATTCACGCGTAGGTTGAAATGGATTTGCTTCCACTATGGGTTTCAGCTCATCATTATCCACCTTGGTCTCAGGTCGTCCACATGGCTCATTTTCAAGATTAAAATCACCAGAAAGGAACTTCTCAGACCACTGACGTACTGGGCATTCATTAGCCACATCCTTCCCAAATATTTCGTTGATATATTTTTTTTATGTCCAGAATAGGCAACTTCACTGATAATAATAACACGAATTTTTGACTTATCCATAGTTTCACAAAAATTGCTCTAAAAAAAATTTGAAAGATAATCACAAGCCAAAACGTGCATTGGAAAGACTGAGGATGTTCCTTCACAATAAACACAAAACAATAAGTGTCAAAGTGAAATGTCAGAGATACCAACTGCCAAGATTAGTACTTAAGGAAATCGGACATTTCATACTTAATAACCTAATACATTCATAATGTGAAATTATCACCACTATTTCCACTTTTTCGTTACCCCAAACAGAAACTCTGTACCCATTAAGCAATAACTTCTCCACTCTTCCTCCCCCAGCCCCTGGTAACTTCTAATCTACTTTCTGTCTCTGTGACTCTGCCTGTTCTATAATAGATGCTTCAGATAAGTGGAATCATATAATACTTGTTTTCTTGTGTGTGCCTTCTTTCACTCGGCATAATGTTCTCCAAATTCATCCATGTAGCATGTCTGAGAATCCCATTTCTTTTATGACTGAATAATATTCCATTTTCTGTAGATACCACATTTTGTTTATCCATTCACAAGTTAATGGACAGTTGTTGTTGTTGTTTTTAAATATGGAACACTTCACGAATTTGCGTGTCATCCTTGCGCAGGCAGGGGCCGTGCTAATCTTCTCTGTATCGTTCCAATTTTAGCATATGTGCTGCCGAAGCGAGCACGTTGATAGACATTTGTTTCCACCTTTTGGCTACTGCGAATAATGTTGCAATGAGCATTGGCATACAAGTACCTGGGTCCCTCTTTTCAATTTTTTTGGATATTCCAATCACATTTTTTAATTCCTCACAATTGTAACAAGCAAGGATTACCAGACACTTGAGGAAATCATTTATGATGAAAGACAAAACACAAACAGAAAAATACCAACTTGCAAGAAACAAAGCCCGTCCAGAAAGAAGAAAACAAAGCAAAACAAAAAATAATGTATATCCTAAGAAATATAAAAAGAAGATAATGTATCTGTGAAATAAGAATACTATGCTCTAAAAAAGGAATTCTCACAGGAAAAAAAAATAAGTTCTTAGGAAATGTATGAGAGCAGAAATAAAAAGCTCAATAAATAAAAGTGTTAAAAATTAAGGAAATCGTACAAGTAAGACAAAGAAAAAAGAGAAGAAAAATAGAGACACTGAAGTGGTGAACAAGAGACTGTACAAATAGAAGGTCTATAGATTTATAAAATAATTTTTAAAAAACAAAATCATAAAATTAATAACAATTGAAAATAAATTATTATAATACTCAAGAAAACATCCCAGAGCTGATGCATGTGGGAAATGGCTCACCGAGTGTCCAGCAGAAAGGATGACAGCAGCCCACACCCAGGCACGTCATCACAGAAGATCCTACAAGCTTTTACAGAGAGGAAAACAAAATTGCTGATAAAGGGTCAGGAGTCAGGTGACTTCCGACTTCTCCCCAGCAACTCCGGAAGCCAGAGGATGATGGAGCAATGTCTTCAAAATTCTTAAGGACAATGATTTCCAACCTAGAAATCTCTACTATTACTAAAGGCACTTGTACGCCATGCACTCAGATGTGAAATTTCACTAGAGCAGGTTTTCCAAAACTTCACTCATTCACCTATTACCGTCAGGATTTTTGCTGTATCCATAGAACATGTATACTGTTTTTATTAACTTTTTTCTTAAATTGAGTCACTTTTTTAATTTAAATAAATTACTTATGGAATTCACTATGGAAAACCAGCTGTCCCTTGTGATCAATAGAAAGTAACTGTGAAAATATAAAATAAAGTAAAATAAATAAAATAAAATAATGATATCCAGTTCTTGCTGGCTCCTATTGGCTTTCCAGAGCTCTAAGCCCAGAGCCCGCTTTTGCTGTATCATGCAGGAGGATTAGCAAGGAGAGGTGTTAAAGACCAGCACTGCCTGATATGCCTTTTGATATAATCAAAAAGATTGAGATTTGAAAGGATTAATTGTATGAGTCAACATTATGTAATGCCACCTCAGCGCACCACCTACACCCCCACGCCCCCGACCATTCCATCAGCTCCTCGTTTTGGAAACACTGTACTGAAAGGACAGACAGAGGCCACGTCCCACTCTCTGGACAGTCTTGGGAATAACAAGGTGGCCTGTGCCTATGCAGAGAAAAGCACTAGGTGCTTTGAGACCTCCCCAGCCAACAGCAAAGATCAGACAGGAACACTCAACCCTAGTTTGATTTTTAAAATCTGCCCTTCTCTGCTCTTCAAAGCTTTTAAACCTTCCTGCAAAAGGGCAGGTTTCCTTTTAGGGGCCCAAACCAGGGCTTGCTTCTACCAACCCTCCATCTGCATCTGCAAGTTTGTTCTAACTCTCTCAATATGCCACCTCAGAGTGGCCTCTGCAGGCCCTCTCCCTGCAGGGTTGGGGTGATGTGTAAATGGTAGCTTCAGGGTCCTCTCCAGGCCTCTAGCAACACTTGTGGTTTTCCTCTGTGTTAATATAATCACTGGGGCTGGCCTCCAGACACTGAAGATTTGCTGGACCCCAACTGAGATGGGCAACTTCATAAATATTAATCTTGTGCTCAGTATATTCTCTGGCAAGACTAAGCCAGATCTCAGATCCAAGACCCTCTGTTGCCTGCCCTGTGTGCCCTCCATGACCCCCTCCAGCCATGAGACAGGTATGAGCAAGGTCTGGCAGCCAGGAGACCAAGGAGAGGTTCTAGGAGACGTGGTTACGTTAAGGCAACAAGAAACCAAACAATCACCCAACTAATTACAATGACTGCCTCAGCTGAAGATTTAACTTGGAGGCCCCAGAGGAGTGTGATCAAGAACCGTCTTTAATCTGGATTTTTCTTTATAAATGTCAGAGGACCTTGGGACTCACCCTTAGAGAATCTTGTCTTTTCTGTTTACTTGCTGTCCTTTGCTACCTCATCCAGTCTCTTGGTTTAAATAACACCTATACGCTGATGGCTCCCAAATGTCTATCCCCATACCAGAACCTTTCACCTGAAACCCAGGCTTAAATATTCACCTGTTTCCTCAATATCTCCAGTTGGAATTTTAATAAACATCTCAAACCTGACATGTCCCAATCTGAGCTTCTGATCGTCCCTCCCAAAAACACTCCTCCAGTCTTGCCATTGCAATAATGGCCACTCCTTCCCTCCATTTGCTCAGGCCAAAAACCTTGCAGTCATCCTTGACTTTTTTTTTCCCCCTCTCACAACACTCCCAGCAGCCTTTACTCTGACCCAGCAGCAAATCCTAGCATTTCTGCCCCCAAAGTACCTCCAGAGTCTGAGCCCTTCTCACCAGCCCCACTGCCACCATCTGGGCCACTGGCCTCCCTGTCTGTCCTTGCCCCATTCAGTCTATTTCAGTGCAGCAGCCAGAGGGACCCTGGGAGTTAGACCTTGTCGCTCCTCTGGCTTCTAGCTCACTCAAAAGAGAAGACGAAGTCCTCAGCATGACCTACAAAGGCCCCATACGATCTTCCCCGGCTGCCCCTATGGCTTCCTTCCCCACTGCTCTCTTCCTTTTTCACCTGGTGCCAGCCACACAGCTCCCTTACTGTTTGTGCACCCAGTGTGCTCCCACCTCAGGACCTGCCCACCTGCTGTTCCTTCCCTCCGGAATGCTCTTCCACCAGGGACTCACACACCAGCTCCCTCACTTCCTTCAGGCCTTTACTCAAAAGTGACACATTTTAAGGTCTTCCCATGCCACCCTATTATGGGCTGAATTGTGTCCCCCTCCCCAAATTCATGTGTTGAAATCCTAACCCCCAGGTTCACAGAATGTTTTTAGAGGTAGGGTCTTTGAAGAGGTGATTAAGGCAAAATGAGGTCACATGGTGGACCCTCATCCAGTATGACTGGTGTCCTTATAAGGAAAGGAGATTAAGGCACAGGCAAGCATAAAGGGAAGACCATGTGAAGACAGAGGGGAAAGACAGACACCTGCCAAGCCAAGGAGAGAAGCCTCAGAAGAAACCAACCCTGCCCACACCTTGATTTCAGATTCTAGCCTCCAGAATTTGTGAGACAATAAATTTCTGTTGTTTTAGCCACCCAGCCTGTGGAATTTTGCTATGGCAGCCCAAGCAAACTAATACACCACACCCTGTACAATTTCAAATGCCCCCACAGTACTTCGTATTCCTCTTCCCTGCTTTATTTTTTCTCCCTAGGATGTCATTTTAAATATACCATAGATTTGTCTTAGTTTGTTTATATGTTTTTGCTGTTAGAACACAGTGACTTGGAGATTTTTTGTCTGTTTGCTTCATTGCTATATCCCCTGAACCAGAACAGAGCCTAGCACCTGGCAGGCACCCTAGAATCACCAGGTGATGAATGTGTTGCCACTGCTTCTTCCATCCTGTGGCTGTGAGCGTGTTTGCCGTGCACAGGAGTGCATGTCCAGGCAGTGCTGGGCACCTGGACAGCGCATCACGCAGGGTGCGGTGAGCTCCACTTTCCAGGAGATGGCATTGTAAAATGAACATTCAAGTGTAAGATGACATGGTTTGGTGGGGAGGATGAGGATTTACAGTGGCTGTTGGGGAGCAGGCCCTGCACTTACTGTGAAACAGTGTTTGGTGATATCTGTGGCTAAACCCAAATGTCATAAAGGGTGCCAGTCACCAAAACACAGGCAGCTTTTCAGAGCCGCTGAGGTCTGTTGTTTGACACCTTCTGTGTGCTGGTCAACAGTGAGAATGAGTCGGCTGAGGGCAGGAAGCCGTGCGAGAGCACCAAATGCATATCTTATCTCTGTTGTCTTTTAAAATTTAAAAGGGAACTAAGGTTTACTGGGGGCCTATGACATGCTGGGCATTTTTTCAATGCTCTTCATCTTCATAACCCTGTGGTGTAGGTATTGACAGTCTCACTTTGCAAATGAGAAAACTGAGGCTCATAGAGCTGGCAAGTGGCCCAGCTTCAATCTGAGTCTGTTTGCTGAGCTCAGACATGAACCTCCAACTACACACACGTGGCTTATGAGAAGAGAAGAGTCCCTTAACTCTAGGAGAAACTCATATCTCAGGAAAGTACAGTTGCCCCTTCAACAACACCGTTTTCAACTGCACGGGTCCAATCATATGTGGATTTTTTTCAATAAATATATCGGAAAAGTTTTTGGAGATTTGCGACAGTTTAAGAAAACTTGCAGATGAACTACACAGCCTAGAAATATCAAAAAAAATTGAGAAAAAGTTAGGTATGTCATGAATGTATGAAATATATGTAGATTAACTAGTCTATTTTATCATTTACTGCCATAAAATATACACAAATCTATTATGAAAAGTTAAAATTTGTCAAAATTTAAGCCCACCAACGCTTACAGACCATACCCGGCACCGTTTGCAGTCGAGAGAAATATAAACAAACATAAAGATGCAGTATGAAATCATAACTGTATAAAGTCAACTGTAGTACATACCATACAACCGTAATAATTTCATAGCCCCCTCCTGTTGCTGTAACCACAAGTCCAAGTGTTGTGAGTATCCACTTAAAATGCTGTGTGACACCATCTCCACGTGAGCAGTTTGTCTCTCCAGTAAGTCTCGCAACAGTAAGAAGTGATCTCTCTCGGTTCTCCTACATTTTTCATCGTGTTTAGTGCAACCCCGTAGCCTTGAATAACACCAGCGGACCTATACAAAGTGCCACCAGGGATGCTGGAAGTGCTCCCAAAAAGTCATAATATTTCAAGAAAAAGTTGAATTGCTTGCTATGTACCATATGTTGAGGTCTGCAGCTGCGGTTGCCTGCCACTTCAGACAGACAACTCATCTTGTAAGCAGGCAACATAAACTTACAGCATCGCTGAATACAGTACAGTACTGTAAATGTGTTTCCTTCTTCCTTATGATTTTCTTAATAACATTTTCTTTCTCTAGCTTACTTTATTGTAAGAACACAGTATATAATACCACGTACAAAATGTGTTAATTGACTGTTTATGTTATCAGTGAGGCTTCCGATCAACAGTAGGCTATTAGTCATTCAGTTCTGGGGGAGTCAAAAGTTATACACGGATTTTCAACCACACAGGGGGTTGGCACCTCTAAACCATGCGCATGGTTCAAAGGTCAACTGTAATGTGTTTCAAACCAGATATGTCTACAGTGTGATCCAAGTTACCAAAACAACAATAACAACTTTCCTATCCCGAAAAAAGGAGTTTTTGTTGCAGAGCACTGATGTACAGCAGAAGAGTGGCTAGGTAGGGGGCACAGAGCTGGTGCCTCCCTGTGGCGTCAAGAAAGCCCTTTCCCACCTAGAAAGCTGCTCGCAATGTCTTCCCCACACCCAAGAGGTGTTCTTTAGGCTGTTTAAGATTTTTGTGACTGCACATATCTCTGCAAAGTTCTCCTGTTAGAACAGCCCCTGGGCAGGGATTGAGGAATCTGGCCCTAACTGCTGTGGCTGCTAGTGGGACATGGATCAGTTGCAGGAGTGGGGGAACACATCTTGAGATCTGGAGCAGTCACCAAAATTGGACTTTCCCTACTTCATAAATCTGACTGTTTACACCTCTGCCATCCATACACAGAATCACATTTGCATCTAAGTTAATGCTATGAACCAAGACCCCCATCCGTGAAATGGGAATAATATAAGAATGTCCAGATAGGAGAATCCTTCAGCAGCAGTCTGGCTTATCCCCTGCTCCAGGGGCCACCAACGCTTTCCTCATGGTAAAGGAGGGGTCCCATTCGTGAAGATGCTTTCTCAGCTCTCCCGTAAGCACTTCCTGGAGTCTAATCATCCCACAGAAAAATTCTTCCTAATATCTGATTTCAGTTCCTCCAGGAAAATTCCAGCTCATTTTGTTCTCCATGAAGATGGAAAACCCTTTTCACAAAAGGTTTAAATATATTCAAACAATATGACAAAATCAAGAAAGGAAGGTTTGTAAGAGATTCACTCATAAACCCTCCCCGCCTAGCTTAATTTTCATGTCTCTTTATACCCTTCCAAATTTTATCTATATGTGTAAATATTTACAATAATTATAATTCTAACGTAGGCGCCATTTTGTAGCATCACCGTCTCGTTTAAACACTTCTCCACACACAAGGTAATTTTCATCTCTGTCTTTCAGGTAAATTGTCGTTAATGTGCTGTGCTAGCCTTCCTGCACAGATTATTCCCGGACTCCTCACCCATGCTCCAGCAAAGACAGGATGGGTGGTTTTGTTTGGGATATGTGATGGTTGATTTTATATGTCAACTGCACTGGCCGTGGGGTGCCCAGGTTAAACACTCTTTCCAGGTGTGTCTGTGAGGGGGCTTCTCGATGAGATGAGCGTTTGCATCGGTGGACTCAGTAAGGCAGGTCGCCCTCCCCAGGTGAACTGACATCGTCCCCCCATCGTCACAGTCTGCTGAGGGCCTGAATAGAAGAACAAAAGGCCAAGGAAGCAGGGATTTGTCTCCTTTTTCCAGCCTCGCTACTTGAGCTGGGACATCACTTCTCACCTTCTCTGGCCCTCAAACTGGGATTTACACCGTGATCTCCCCTGTTCTCGGGCCTTCGGACTCAGACTGAATTACACCACCAGCTTTCTAGGGTCTCCAACTTGCAGATGGCAGACAGAGGAACTTCTCTGCCTCTGTAATTCCACGAGCCAATTTCTCATAATAAATTTCTTTTAGATGGATAGATAGATAGATAATTAGATGGACACACACACATTGTACTGGTTCTGTTTCTCTGGAGAATCCTGACTAAGACGGGGGTGTGTTTGTGGGTCCACTAAGAAAACGGAAGAATTGAGCTGGTTCACCTAGTCTTGCCATAGCTCCCTGGAGCCCAACAACATTTGTTTATGAGATAGATGCTTGAGGTGTGTCAAGGATTCCTTACCTTTGGGCCTTGGTCCCTACACCTTGCCTCCTAATCAACCTATATATGGACCCATAATTCACCTGCTTAGTGGTGATGAACCTTAATGGCTGCTCCATGCTGTCCTGGGAAGAGGACAAAGAACTGTGGGGCTATGCATTATACCAGAATCCCCACCCCATCCTCACCAACACATCATGTCAGCATCTGGCATCAGCACACCAAGCTCAGTGCTGACATTATAGGTCTGCTAAGCTCTGAGTTTATTGATAGCTCAAGTTTGCTGAGGACCCATCTGTCCCTTAAGAGACAGAATGTATTCAGAACACCCTTTCTACTTGAAGTTCTTACAGTTAAATAGTCACGTCTCTTGGCCAGGGACGAGATTGTTCTTAATATAACTCACTTGCTGCAGAATTGAACCTATGACCTCCCATTATGTTTTCAATTATGGCTAAATAAGAATAAAATATGAGTCCCTTTCTGAACATATCCTGGGAACTAAGTAATTTTTTACAAAGGTAGGAAAATTAGCATACTAGCCCTCAGAAATAGCAACAAGGATGAATGCATGCCTGTAGGAAAGAGATGCCAGCCCAGAATCAAAAGTTGATTTCAAGTTAATGAACACAAGACTAAGTAGGAGAGACTACACTAAACATGATATGGAGCTCCACCCTACTCCCAAACATTCTTATATCTGGCATGTGGGAAAAGATGCTATGTCTCTACTTGGAATAATTCTTATTGGCAATCAGATTTCTGGGTGTCATTGTGTGCCCTTCTGCAAGCATAAAGGAATGATGACTTTCTGGCAGAAGGCCCTGGGAGAGATGCCAGACATCCTGATAAACAGGAATCATCACTATTATCAGTGTTTGACCACACATATCAATGCTAACCTACAATTTTCTGATGTCCATCCTGACTTTTCCCCAAAGCCAGGCATAAAGCCAAGAGAATAAGAGGGCATCCCTGACCTTTGCTGTGTAAATCCTGCTCCTCTCAGAATAAAGTACAAAGAGGCTTGTTCACAATGGTGTGCTGGAGCCAGCTCCAACCAGCTCATAAGAGCTGATGTTAAATTTTGAGAAATTTCATGAGCAGGTTGACATCACCCTGAGAGCTTGAAATCAACCATCTCTGTGGAAACCACAAGGGGGTTTTGGTCTGGGTCCAGCTGCTCATCACACAGAGATCTAATTATTGAGACAACAAGGACTGTCAAGGAAGAAAGACATTTTTAATATGACAGACATCTTGCCAGGAGAATTGGAGAAGCTGCCTCAAATCCGTCTCTCTGACATGGGCTTTTCAAGGAGGGGCCATGTGCCTTAAGTAGGTCATGGTGTCTATGTGCATTGGGGCAGGTCATATGCCCTAGGGGCAGGTTGTGGGAGATGGTGAGTCATCAGGAAGTCTGTCCAGGGACCTTTAAAATTTCAGCTCCTTCGTCTTGTAGAAAATCCACCATTTCTGGGAAACAACTAAAAAATTCAGGTAGTTAGTTAAGAGAGAGGATAATATAGGGGTCACTGAAATTTGTTCAATGGGGGGCCAGTTACAGTTACACCATGGTGAAATTATTTATGCCACAGAAATTGGCAAATACTACAAATCAGCGGTGGTTGTTAAACATTTACCAGCACACCACTGCTTGTTACTGAATTTTTGTAGACACTCAGAGAGGATCAGAGCTTGTGTTAATTCACTTTTTAATTCTCCCCAGAAAAGAAGAGGAAAGGTATAAACAGAGAGTCCCAAAATGTTGGGATTAGAAAGGATAGTAGAGGTCACTTGGTGAAAATACTGTGTTCAACAGAGGTGACAAGAATGTCGCACTAACAGGTACGGACAAAGAGGACACGATCCAGATCTGTCTGCAGGCCGGTGCTCTGTGCAACACCCACCGCAGACGCTATAGAACAACACAGAGGAGAGTAATTGCTTTCACTGCACTGTCCCAGGAGTAAGTTTTCTCATCTTAAAAAGGAAACGTTTGATTTTCACCATGACTTTCCTCAACCTAAGACTCAGGTGACTCAAGAATTTCCCAAGCATTTTTATGGAAAAGAGCCACTTCCTGCTTCTCTGGAGGTGTCCGGAGAGGGGGTGGGAGCTGTTCTGAGCAGGAAGCCCCTCAGCAAGGTGGAGCATCTGCCTCCAGGCAGCAGGTGAGTTAAGGGTTTTTGGAGTCTTAAGGGGTTAATGTCAAGGCGACACTTCTGAGTTCAAGCAGAACCAAATTCCCTGAGCACCTAAGGTTCCCTCCCTCTACTACAAGCTGACCTGGCAGGGCTGTCCTCGGGCTCTGGTGTTGGCACCGTGCCTGAGGGACACTGAGTGACTAGAGTGACTGGGGCCTGAGGAGATCATCAGAATTCCTGTGCCCAAGATGGCCACACTTTCATCCCCCTGGAAGTCACTGGGGAGCTGGGGAGGGAATGGACTGTCACTCCCATTTTGTGGTTTGTGTCAGATGAAGTACAGCAACTTGTCCAAGTTTATAAGAAAAACAAGGCAAAACTGAGAACTTTTGACCTGATAGATTTATTTAGGCAGAAAAAATAGTTGAGAGCATCTCAAAGAATAAGAGTGAAGTGTTGAGCTAATTAGCACTTGTACATTGTTTGCTAATAGTACTTACAGGAGCAGAGCACCTGCCTTTGGTAAGTAAAAGCTTGTTCTTCACACTTAATTAAATCGAATATTAACTATTCAAAGGAAAAAATGAGGTGTTAGATTATATGGATGACTTTATAAAAAGTTACAATGTATTCTATAAGAAAAGTCCATTTGAGTGAATCCAGTCTCAAGTCACTGATTTCCTTAGTTTCCAAGCTTGAAGTAAATGCAACCACTGCTCTTACGTTACTTTAAACAGGTGTCAACAGTCATGCAGTGACTGACACTTTCAAAGCATCCATAGCATCTGGTAGGATTTAATTCATTTCAGTGAAGCAAACTTTGTGACTTGGATTTATTTTGGCAAAAGGAAAGCATTGTTGAGCTCTGAGGAGTCTAACCTGGTCTGCTGGTCTGTTCAATTCAGCACTCAGTGAGTGCCTGCTCTGTGTCAGGAAACAGACCAGCTCCTCAAACCATAAGGTGCATGTGAGTCTCCTGGGGGTCTTGCTGCTAAAATGCAGATTCTGGCTCACTAGATCTGGAGTGGGGCCTGAGATTCGGCATTTCAAATGAGCTCCCAGGTGATGCCTATGTTGCTGGTCCAAGAGTAAATTTTAAGCAGCAAGGAGCTAAGCAATAGAAATAAAATGATGAACAAGACAAAATCTTCACATCTTAGGAGCTTATGGACACATACGCAGGCAATTTCAATATGATGTTAGTGCTATGATAGATGTACCAAATGTACAGGATGCTGGGATACAAAAAAAAGAGACATCTAACAGCCAGGGAGGGAGGGGTGCCAAGGAAGTACTCCGGAGAGAAAAGCAGGACCCAATCAGGGATGGCTTTGTCTCTTTGGCTACAAAGTTTAGAATTTGTTTGACAAGCAATAAGGAACCACTAAGGATTACTGTTGAATCATGGATGCAATATGGCTTGAGTTGGGTTTAGAAAATCACTCTGGAGCCACTGATGGAGGCTGGAGGAGACATCCTTGATTTTTTTCCTTTTCAGGACCTATTGATTCTGCATCATAATTCTATTCCAACTCTATCACTTCTTTACATCTCTCCTGCTGCTCCCTTAGGCTTAGCCTCCATCATTTCTTACCTGGAATAATAAAATCACCTCTAACTTACTTGTTCCCTACTTCTAATCTTGCCCCTACAATGCATTTCCGTGCAGCAACTGGAGTGATCTGTTCTGAAGATAGATCATGTCACTCTCCTGATGAAAACCCTCTGTGGGGTTGAGGGGAACTTCCTCTTCACCCCAGAAGGTTTGCTGAAAGATCAACTCCCAATAAAGCAGATTAATAAGAGAAAGATTTATTTACCGTGCACATGGGGAGAATCACAGAGTGATTACCCAATATCCCAGTGGGGTCCAGAAATTTATATACCCTCATTTTAGAGGGGAGGGGGAGATGAGGAATATAGGTAATTCTGTTTAGGGGAGATAAATGGTTACTAGGGAGGATGAATAGATCCTTTGGTGATAAATGGTTACTTGGGAGAATGAATGGATGGGGGAAACAGATTGACTTGTTAAGTGATTCTATTTGCAAATTAAATTAACCTGAGAGACAAGCATTATATTTAAAATGATTTGGGCCAGGTCTGGTTGCATCCTTGATCTTCTTTCCTGTAATGTACTGAGATAACAATATATTGTTATCTAACATACTATAATATCAAATATATTGATTAGATATTAGTTGGTTATTTATTTATTTATTTATTGAGGAGACAGAGTCTCTCTCTGTCACCCTGGGTAGAGTGCAGTGGCGTCATCATAGCTCACACTGCACCTCAAACTCCTGGGCTCATGTGATCCTCCTGCCTCAGCCTCCCAAGTAGTTGGGACTACAGGCACGTGCCACCATGCCCAGATAACGATTATTCTTTTTAATGGGTCTGGTTTTATATCAAGAAAGAGAGAAAGCCCCTTCCAATGCCAGTTGATCTCTAAGGACCTTTAATTTAAAATACTCTTTATACCAAGGAGTCATATTTTAGGGTGAAATTTCCTGAGTTCCTTCACCTCCCATAGCTCCCCATGACACTCCAAATTCCCAAATCCATCCATGGCCTGTAAAGCCCACTGTGATCCTACCTCGGCTCAGACTATCCTCCTCTCCCTTGAGTCTCCATCCACACCAGCCCATGACCTGTTCTTCAGACACAGCAAATGTGCACCTGAGAATGGATCTTTTTCATCATCTCTCAAGTCTCTGCTCAGACGTCACCTGCTCAGACAGCCCTGCTCTGAATACCCAAATTTAATCCACCCCTTCAGCCACCTTCTGTCTCATTATCTTGTCTTTGGAACACTTATTGGCATCTGGAATTTTCTTGTTAAATGTGTTATTTAGTCACTTATATATCTCACACACACACACACACACACACTCACACACATTACCATAAGCTCAGTGACAACAGAGACTTTGTCTCTTTTGTTTTCCATGATATCCCCAGCCCCTGGAACAGCGCAGATGGGAGATGCTCTATAAATATTTGTTGAACGAATGGGTTTGTTGGAGGTAAGATGAGTGCCAGGCAAACCTATTAGAAGCTTTTGAAGTCACCCAACAAAGCCAGAAGAAGCCTGAACTAGAGTATTGCTAACAGCCCTGGAGAGGTGATTGGTTGAGAAACATTAAGAAGGTAGAATCAACAGGACTTGCTGATTGGAGACAGATGGAGCGTGCGAGTGAGGGAAGAAATCAAAGTGGCTTGATGACTTCTACCTTGCACATCGAGTGAGTGGTGCTGCCATTGGGTTAGGGAATCCCAGAAGTAGAAAATGACAAATTTAGTTGTAGATATGATACATTTGTGATTCCTCTGGAACATGTAGATGGAGATGAACATATGGGTCTCGAGCTTGGGAGAGACGTCTGTGCTGAAGACACAAATTGGGGAGTTGTCAGTATCCAGACAGTGGTTAGATTGGTCAGAGGGATTATGCATAAGAAGAAGATAAACACACAACAGACAAAACCTTGGGGCGCACCAACAATTAGATGGTGAGTGAAGGAAGGGAGGCCCACAAAGGGAGAGTCAAATGGAGACGAGGAAAACCAGAACATTTTTCCGGGTGTCGTGGAAGCCCAGGGAACACAAAAGTTGCAAGGAAGCAGGAGTGATGGATGGGGTTAAATTCAGCAGAGAGGTCAAGGAGAATAATGAACAGAAAGTGCCCACTGGGTTTGGCAATTAGGGGCTCACAGCCTCCGAACACTGAGCAGCACTGTGTAGGTGGAAGTCCAATTGCAACATAATGAAGATGGAATTGGAGGTGATTAAAAATAATTCTTTCAGGAAGTTTGTGGAGAACGGAAGGAGAAACGACAGCAGAGAAGAGGTCACGGGAGGAGGACAGAGGATGGGAGGGAGGACGCAGTGGTGGGACCGTCTTCAGCACAGAGAGTTATTCTTTATTTTCTGAGTCAAGAGAGAAGAGAAAGGCAGAGGGGGAGAGGTAAATGAGATTAAATAAATTTAATGACCTCAAGTTTCTCAGTAAAATAGGCAATAGGCAGGCAGTTTAGAACACAAGAAGCATTTTAAAAATGGGAGCCAAGACATCACATCCTGGCAGCCTGCAGCAAGTGGACGGGAGGAAGGGAGCCCCCCGGGAGGAGGTTATTCCAGACCCGCAGGAGCAGCAACAAATAAGGACCAAGAAGACTCATGACGTCTGGGAGGCAGAGGGCAGCACGGCATCACCCTCCACTGGGGACACACAGGCGTACTCCCAGGTACTGCAGGTTCCGTGCCAGACCACCTACTGCAAGAAAGCGAATATCACAGTAAAACGAGTCACACAAACATTTTGGTTTCCCAGTGCATATAAAAGGTATGTTTACACTACACTGTAGTCTATTAAAGTGTGCAATAGCATCATGGACATATCTTAATTTTTAAAAATGGACATTTCTTAATTTAAAAATACCTTATTACTAAAAATAAAAATGCTAACAATCATCTGAGCCTCCAGCAAGTCATAATCTTTTTGCCGGTGGAGGGTCTTGCCTTGATGTTGATGGTGCTGACTGATCAGGGTGGTGGCTGCTGAAGGATGGGGTGTCTGTGGCAATTTCTTAAGATAAGACAACAGTGAAGTTTGCCACATCAATTGACTCTTCCTTTCACAGAGGAGTTTTCTGCAGCATGTGATGCTGTTTGATAGCATTTTACCCACAGTAGAAATTTTTTTCAAAATTGGAGCCAATCCTCTCAAACCCTGCTGCTGCTTTATCACCTAAGTTTATGTACTATTCTAAATCCTTTGTTGTCATTTTGACAATATTCACAGCATCTTCACCAGATGTAGATTCCAGCTAAGAAACCACTTTGCTTATCTGTAAAAAGCAAATCCATATCCATTCAAGCTTTATCATGAGATTACAGCTATTTGGTCCCATCTTCAGGCTCCACTTTTCATTCTAGTTCTCTTGATATTTTCACCAAATGTGCAGTTACTTCCTCTATGAAGTCTTGAACCGCTCAAGCTCATCCATGAGGTTGGAATCAGCTTCTTCCAAACTCCTGTTAATGTTGATATTTTGACCTCCTCCCATGAATCATAAATGTTCTTAATGGCATCTAGAATGGTGAATCCCTTCCAGAGGAGAGATGGAGCATGTGAATGTAGGAAGAAATAAAGGTGACTTGATGACTTCTATAAAGTCCAGAAAGTTTTCAATTCACTTTACACAGATCCATCACAGGAATCTCAATCTGTGGCAGCTATAGCCTTATAAAATGTATTCTTAAATAATAAGACTTGAAAGTTGAAATTACTCCTTGATCCATGGGCTGCAGAATGGAAGTTGTGTTAGCCACATGAAAACAACATTAATCTCCTGATACATTTTTATCAGAGCTCTTGAGTAACCAGGTGCATTGTCAATGAGTAGCAATATTTTGAAAGGAATCTTTTTTCCTGAGTAGTGGGCCTAAAATATTCAGTAAATCATGCTATAAACAGAAGTGCTGTCATCCAGGCTTTGTTATTCCATTTATAGAGCACAGGCAGAGCAGATTGAGTATCATTCTTAAGGGCCCTAGGATTTTTGAAATGGTCAATGAGCATTGGCTTCAACTTAAAGTCACCAGCTACATTAGCCCCTAACAAGAGAGTCAGCCTGTCCTTTGAAGCTTTGAAGCCAGACATTGACTTCTTCTCTCTAGCTACGAAAGTCCCAGATGGCATCTTCTTCCGACAGGAGGCTGTTTCATCTACATTGAATTCTGTTGTTTAGTGAAGCCACCTTCATCAATGATCTTAGCTAGATCTTCTGGATCACTTGCTGCTTCACCTTGCACTTTTATGTTATGACAAGGGCTTCTTTCCTTAAACCTCATGAACCAACCTCTGCTAGTTTCAAACTTTTCTTCTGCAGCTTCCTCTCTCAATTCTTCATAGAACTGAAGAGAGTCAGGGCCTTGCTCTGGATTAGGCTTCGGTTTAAGGGAATGTTGTGGCTGGTTTGATCTTCTATCCAGACCACTGAAACTTCCTCCGTATCAGCAATAAGGCTGTTTCACTTCCTTATCACTCATGTGTTCACTGGAGTAGAACTTTTAATTTCTTCCAAGAACTCTTCCTTTGCATTCACAACTTCACTAACTGTTGGGCACAAGAGGCCTAGCTTTCAGGCTATCTCAGCTTGCTACATGCCTTCCTTCTAAACTTAGTCACTTCTAGCTTTTGATTTAAAGTGGAAGATGTGCTACTACTCATGCTTTCACTTGAACACTTAGAGGCCATTGTAGGGTTGTTAATTGGCCTAACTTCAATATTATTTTGTCTCAGGGAATAGGGAGGCCCGAAGAAAGGAAAGGAGGTGGGGGAATGGCCAGTGAGTGGAGCAGTCAGATCACACACAACATTTATTAAGTTTCCTGTCTTATATGGGTGTGGTTCATGGTGTCCCAAAACAATTACAATAGTAACATCAAAGATCACTGATCACAGACCACCATAACAGATATAATAATAATGAAAACATTTGAAATAGTGTAAGATTTACCAAAATGTGACACAGGGACACAAAGCAAGTATATCCTGTTGGAAAAATGGTACCAATAGACTTGCTCAATGCAGGGTTGCCACAAACCTATAATTTATAAAAAACACAATATCTGTGAAGCACAATAAAACAAGGCATACCCATACATGGTTATATCATGAAGACTCAAAATTCATACAAGACACAAAATAACTTTTGGCTTTATGTGCTTCCCTGTCATTCTTCTTCCCTTATCTATTCAAATGTCTCAGAGCATTGGTATGTGTAGAAAAGAGTTAACATATCTGGCCTAAGACTGGTACCCTTACAAAGATCTGCTTGCAAGGTTGGCATCTGGGAACTCAACATTCAAACAGTTCCCTAAATGATAAGGGTGGTTTACATGACTGTGCAAACAATGTGGTTTATGCTAAATACCTGCTTTCCTTCTGGGAGCCTAGAATTTTGGTATGAGCTACACAATCGGTGCCTTTGTGACCATCCTCCGGCAAAAACCCTGGGTGCTGAATCTCTAATGGAATCCCCTGGGCAGAAACATCACACATGTACTGCTGCAATTTCACTGATGAGGGAAAAGTGAACTCTGTGTGTGACCCCCACGGGAGGGAGAGAGAACAAGGAAGCCATATGAGATTCCTCCTGACTCTGCATTTGGATTCCTCCAGACTTGCCCATGTCTTTTCCCTTATGATTGGATGTGTACCTTTATTATATTACTGTAATAAATCTCAGCCATGAGCACAATTATATGCTGAATCTCATGAGTACTTTGAGCACATCTCTGAACAGGGGGGCCTTGGGGATCCCTGACACAGGTCTGTACCTGCCTCCCACTGTGGTGTCCCCTCCCTTTTATTCTGTCACCAAATGCAATCCAGCTCCCATCCACTCTACTCCACTGAATGGTGTTTACCATGGATGTCTCTGCCAAACCACATCACATGAATTGTAGTAGCCAACTATACTATAGCTACAGCATACATGTCAGAATGGCTTTCCAACCCTCTGGATCATGTGCTTTCATGTGTGATTCAAAGTATGTCTCAAGTGTTTTCCTCAGAAAACCAGATGGCTCTTACTGAACATCAAGCCCATTACCTAAAGGCTGAAGTGTAGATTTTATGACATCAATGAATGCTGGCGAATGGATTCAAACCCTAGAACAGGAGTCAGCAAGCTATTGCCAAAGCCAGCCCAATGCCTGTTTGTGTTAATAAAGTTTTACTGGAACACAGCCATGCCCATTTGTTACATAGTGTCCGTGGCCGCTTTGGCTCTGCAACAGCAGGGTTGAGTAGTTTCAAAAGAGCAGAGACCCAGTGGCCTGAAAAGTCTGAAATATTTACTAAGTGGCCCTTTACAGAAAATGCTAGCTGACCTTGCCTTAGATGAATAGATTAAAGTTCTCCAGAACAGGAGAGAGAAAAGGGGGATGAAAGTCAGAAACAGACTTTTCCAATTTTACATGTTGGCCTCAGCCTGGATTTTGAGCCTTATTCCCAAATTTTCTGGATTGTGTGACTCACAAAGTGTAACCCTAAGCAAGAGAGGAAGTCACAAGAGATTAGAAGAGGACCCTTTTTTTGCTCAGAAAAAGGTCTTGCTCAAATAGTATAAACTGCCACATCTTAGATGTATTCATTCAGTAAACGTCTAAAGAGCTGCACCTGTGTGAGCCACTGTGCTGAGGGCTCTGTCAAAGCACACAGATAAAGCAGACACAGTCTCTGCCCCCAGGGCTCCAGGTCCAGGATGCGAGCTCTTTGAGGGCCGCAGCCATGGTCCGTTCACTTTTGCATTCTGGTGCCTCATACTCAGTGCACCTGTACTGAGTGGGTACCAATAGCTGGGTGCTGTTCCCTGCACCAATAGAATGAATAGACAAATAGAATAGTGGTTCCCAACCTCTATCAAGTCTTGATCTAGGTCCAGGGAGTTATTCAAAATCTGTTGTACACCAAACATACCCTCAGATTGAATAAGATGTCTTATTCCTCTCTGGTCTTTTTGAAGGGTATGTTTAATCTATTTTGATTACTAAATATATATTCAAGTTAAAACCACTACTGAATACCTAGTACTATGAACTGAATGCTTGTGTCCCTCAAAATTCATGTTAGGATCCTAAGTCCCAGAGTGATGGTATTTGGAGATGGGGCCCTTGGGAGGTAATTAGGGTTAGATGAGGCCATGAGGGCAGGGCCCTGGTCTGATGGGATTAAGGCCCTCATAAGAAACACCAGAGAGCTTGCGTGAGTGTTCTTTCTGCCTTCCTCTCTCTCTGTCTCTGTCTCTCTCTCTGTATGCACACAAAGAGGTCGTGCGAGAACACAGAGAGATCACTGCCATCTATAAGCTGGGAAGTGGGCCTTCACCAGAACCTGGCCATGCTGGGACCCTGATCTCAGACTTCCACCTCCAGAACTGTGAGAAAATAAATTTCTGTTGTTTAAGCACCCAGTCTGTGGTATTTTTTACAGCCCTTTGGGACAGCAGAAAAGTCAAGTGGGAATTTTAAAGTTGTAATTTATCTATATATTTGATTTTATGTAATTGACTGTTGTATAATCTTGTTTGAGTCATAAGTAATTTAGAAAGCTTTGTGTAGCATTCTGGTAAACAGTGATTTATTAAATACCAATTTGGATTCTTAAAAGAAAGAATTCCAATACTAGAAAATAGGAAAAAAACACATTTGGATCTACAGAGGTTCAAATATGAGATATTGCCCGTAAAACTATGCTGGTATTTAAGTTTCTGGGCTGTGAGAGTTGAAAGTGCATATCAAGTACTATTTTCTTTCATTTTCTTAACAGTTCATAGGAAATTTAATTCTTAGAGCTGTACTATAACTTAAAACTCATCTGGGTAAGATTGAGTCAGATTTTTATAAGATCCCAAAAGCCTTGAATACCTTCTATAGATCTTTCAGATCAGTTTTCTTTGGAAGAGAGGGATTGTCTGGGTCAAAAGTAAGATTAATTTGATCCTCAAAAAATTTAAATTTATTCCATCACCTAAGTGGCATATCGAGATTTGTCAAGATGCCTCCTCATCTTGCTGAAGATTCAGTCCACAGAGATAAAATAAAAATGATTCATACCCATAAGCATTCAGGAGCCTGCAGAGAGGGACCACTACAGTAAATAAATGAAATGTCCACTTCCCACAGATGGGTTGTTATGTGAATGTGAGAAATAAAGTCACTTCTTTCCTCTCATCTGGATAATACCAGCCCTGTTCAAGGCTTAGCCTTGCACTTGCCTGGGGAATATGATGTAAATCCCTGGAAAGAAATCTCTCCCAACTCCAGGAATCACCTCCATCCACAGGCTTATCTCTGGGATCATCATGGAGAGCCTTGATGATTTGGGCTGGAACAGCCAGAAAGGAGAATGACTCAGGTCACTCATCTGGGCTGGAGTCCCCTTGCGAACTGCCCTCTGGCAGCCCATGGCACCTTTGGGCAGCTCTGACTCAAGCAACAGTCATCTTCATACTGTGAAAAAAAAGGTCCCTGTACTTTTCACCCATTGGTCCTAATTCTTCCTCTTGGCACCATGGTATTGAACGAGTCTACCCCTTTCCTGAAAGACTCCAGCACTCCAGCAGCTCTGCAGGCCTCCCTGAATCTTTCTTTTCATGCTTCACTGACCCACATATATCCCATTATGTCTAGGTGCCTCTTAGAGTGAGGATTCCAGACCTACACATAAAGACTCCAGGAAGTCTGACCCCCACGAGATCAGATTGGGATTTACACCTCCTTTGTGCTTGGTGTGTGTTATTAGTGCAGCTTGAAATCACACTAGCTTCTCACCAGGAGTTCTTTTTACAATTAGTATAGAATAGCCCAATTAAATATATTGTTACATTAAGAAGTTTACATATAACACTATAGAGGGAAACCTGGTTTTGAATTGATTCCTTAGATCTATTATATGTCCTCTGTGGGCAGTCTAACAATTGGGTATCAAGAGAATACTCAATCTGAGGAAAGAACAGGTGGATTTTGTGAGAAGTGGGGAAGGCAACTCCATTGTGGTACCACACAGTGCAGAATGAAGGGGAGGGGACGGAGGACACAGAAAGAGCAGGTGAGATGATGTCAAGGACAGAGTTTAACTTTTCTATAGTTTTTGCAGGGTTTAAAATTGCCTGAGCCAGCAAGTCTGCTCTTTTCCCTTTTCCTTCCAGTGAATTCTCTAGGAGCAGAAACTCAATTGCTCCGTTGGCCTTCTCGAATGGAGAAGGGATTGTTCCCATTGCTGTGTTCAGCAATTTCAAGTTTTATACCTTCTTCTGGTAGGTTTGAATCCACTCCATTATCCCTTTATGCCTTTTTAAAAAATGATCTTTCCTTTCCCTCTAATCAATGTAGTTATGAACAGCCACATGTCTCCTTAGCCAGGGAATTAATCATGGCAGGCATGGGGGTGGGGGAGACAAACCAGACAAACCACTGAGTAGCCTGAATAACAGCCATTGCATCACAGACTCACAGCCTTATGGAGCTTAGAAGGACCTCAGAGTATTCAAAGCACTGGTTTCACATGTTCTACATGGAAGCCTAGAAAGACAAGGTGCAGTGAGGTGGGGTGAGCTTGCTATGGTCTGGCAACTGGCTATGGAACAATCACAAGAGGGTGGGAAGAAAACCAATATATTCTGATCCCCTCCAAGCACAGGCTGGGTGCTTTCCACATATTTAACTCTCACACTAACCTTGTGGAATATGTATTGTAATGCTTACTGTATACGTGAGCTCACAGAAGCTAAGCTCACAGATCTTGCCCAAGGTCACTCAGCTAATGGATGGATGAATGAGATTTAAATACCTTCAGAGCCCATCATATTTCCACCTTACTACACAGGCCCCTGAAAGTCAGGAGAATTGCATCTGCAGGCATTTGTTCCATTTCATTCTTGGTTTGTTAAACTTTAATGCCACCTGCTAAAAACCATAGACATAACTATATAATCCTGTGGCAATGAGAAATAAAGAGGCAATGTTAGGAAAAGGCTCCAGTTCTGCTTTAAGTCTGTGAGGCAGAATCACAAATGGCTATAAAGCCTGCAAATAACAGTTGGCATCTGCAAGCTAAAAAGCCCACCATTGACTGAGCAGCAGGGGGGAACCAAGAATTATATGTCATATCCAGAAGCATCTTCCTTATGTGGGCAGAGTCAATAACATTATCTAATGCTGCAAAAGCAGTGATGTCAAGTAAACACACACACACATGCGCGCACACACACACACATACACGTGCACACACACACAGACATATACATTCACAAACAAATACATCTCTGGGGCTTCATTTCCCAATTTACATCTCATTTTGGCACATAGAAAAGATGAAACTTAGCCACATTTGCTTGGGCAAGGGAAGCCTGGAGATGTTGATAATGTGGGTAGAGAAACACAAATAACTAGAGTGAGCTATGTTTGGAGAGATGCCGGGATCTGTAGATTGGGGGATATGTTCATCCCCCAGTGAAAGCATGGCTGACAGCCCTCCCCCAGGACAGCCTGAAAAATACTGATTGATAGTAATGCCTCAGACTGGTTAGTATCTATGAAGTAGTAACTGGTTGATTCCAAACACTTCTACTCACAAGGAAAAAAAAGCAATTTAATAAGGTCTTTGACTCTTAAATAATAGTTTAGAGAATTATTTAAATAATAGTGTATCTAAATTCCTGAAGGAAAAAAAAGACACCAGGCCCAGATGGTTTTATAGGCAAATTTACCCACATTGAGGACAAATAATGTTTATCTTGTATAAATTGTATCAGAGAATAGAAAAAGACAAAAAGCTATCATTTGATATCATTTGTTTTGATGTAAAATATTGTAAAAAATTTAGAATTAAAGGCCATACTCATTTATGAATATTGGTACAACAATCCTAGGCAAAATGCAAGGAAAATAAAATTTATAAATGTCAATGTTAAACAACAAAGGATTATAATCAAATTTAATTCATCAATTTATCCTAGTAATGAAAGAATAGATTAATAGCAGAAAACAAAGTAATATAACAATATTACTTAATTAACACTGAAAGGTGAAAAATAATATGATTGAAAAGCATAACATTTATACATATTCACAAAAAATTAAAGCCCTTTACAAATTAGGAATAGAAGATATCCTTAATCTAATACCAAGTACACAGCAAAAGTATATTAGTTTCCTAGGGCTGCCATACCAAATAACCACAAACTGGGTGGCTTAAAACAACAGAAATGTATTGTCTCACAGTTCTGCAGGATAGAAGTTCGAATCAAGGTGTTGGTAGGGCAAGGCTTTCTTTGGAGTCTCTAGGGGAGACTCCTTCCTTGCCTCCTCCTAGCTTCTGGTCATTGCCAGCAATCCTTGTCATTCCTTGACTGGTAGATGCATCACTCCAATCTCTGCCTGCATAGTCACATCACATTCTGCCTTTGTGTGTGTGTCTGTGTGTCCAAATTTCCCTCCTATAAGGACAGCAGTCATTGGATTATTACCCTCCTTAATTTAGTATGACCTAATGTTAATGTGATTACACCTGCAAAGATCCAAATAAGGTCACATTCATAGGTAGTGAGAGTTAAAGAGTTAAGACTTCAACATATCTTTGGGGGAAACACAATTCATCCCACAACAAAAAAACCTACAGTAAACATCATATTTATGATGTTTATATTAGAAACATTTCCATTAAAGTCAAGAATAGCACAATGATCCCATTGTTTCTCCTGTTGTTCAATATTGGCTGTAGGTTCTAACTAATGTCATAAGGCATCCTTAAAAGGCATTCTTAAAAGAAAGAAAAGGAATAAGAACTGAAAAAGAGAAAACTATCTTTGTTTGCAGGTATTAAGATTACTCACATAGAAAATAAAACAGAATCTATATATACTCCAGTGTATCTAATAAGAAATTCAATGAGATGTTGGATACAAGATCAACATAGAAAAATCAATAGCCTTCTGATATATACACAAATAACAAATTATAATAGAAACTATTCATCTAAAAAGAGATCCCATATAAAACAGCCATAAAAACAATGAGGTTCTTGGGGGGGGGGGAGGAGAAAGATGTATAAAACCTACTAGGAAAAAGATTATGATGCATTGTTGGCCAACATAAAATTCCTAATGAAAGAAACAGATATATACCATGTTTATTAATGGGAAGACTCAATATCTTAAAGATGTCAATTCAACCCAATGCAATTTAGTCAAATTCACAATAGGCTTTCCCACAGAACTTGACAAGTTGATCTTGAAATTCATAAGAAAATACAAAGCACCAGGATAGTTAAGATTGAAGAAAATAGTCGTGAAAATTTACCCTATCAAATATCAGACTTACAAAATTATAGTAATTAAGACAGTATTAGCACAGAAAAAAGAAACTAGACTGGCAGAATGAAATAGTGCAGAAACAGACTAATATATGACAGGAATGGCTTTACCAAACAATAGAGAGGAAGCTAACTAATCAATATGAGTTGGGACAAGTAGTCGTCCAAATGGTACCTCATGCCCATTCATAAAAATCAACAATAGATGGATTAAAAATCTAAATGTGAAAAACAAAACTCAAAAACTTTCAGAAGGAAATAAAACATTGTGTCTTTAGGATTTAGAGGTAAACAAGACATATAAAATAAACCATAAAGGAAAATATTAATAAAATTTTCATTAAGATAAAAAAATCATTCCATTAATGACAAAATACAGTGAATAAATAGGCTGTACACTGGAAGAAGATATTTGCAACACAAATAACCAACAAGGGCTTAGTATACAGAATATATAAAGAATTCTTAAATATCAATAAGTAATAGAAAACATATATTTTAAAATGAGGAGAAAGTTAAAGCAATGGAATAATCTACAGTAGTTAAAATGAATCAACTAGAGCTCCATTAATCAACATTGATAAATCTCAAAAACATAGTGTTGGGTGAAAAGAGCAAGTTGCTATATAATACTCACAGCACATAATTTTAAAACAGGTAAAATAATAGTATACATTGTTTATGGATACACATCTATGATACAGAAACATGCATTAAAATCGCAAACATCACATTAAAGATAGCAGCTAGCTCTAACAGGGGGGTGGGGTTGGGAATGGCTATCTACACTCAGTGTTTTTAATGTTTCTAATATATTTTATTTCTCTAAAAACCTATTTATCTAAAATAACATATCCATATAGGTTCTATATAGGTCATATATGCATAGACATCTGAAAGGAAGTTGGATCAAATGAGTAGTGGATTTGGGGTGAATTTTGCCTTCCTTATAGCTGTATGTCTTCCTTAGAACTTCTTCAGGAGTATAGTATAGACGAAGTTAAAAATATATTGTCAATTTTGAGTTATCTCCCATCAGACTGGCAATAAATTGACAGATTTGTAATATCTAGGTTGAGTGTTCATACTCTATTATTGATAGTATAAACTGTTGCAAATTTTCTGGAAAGCATTCTGGTAACATATATAAAATTTTTAAATGTGTAAACTCTTTGATCTATTAGCTTCAAGTCTAGATATTTGTCATAAGGCAAAATAAGATAAGTGCAAAGAGATGCATATACAATAATATTTGCTCCAGGATTGTCTATAAAATAAAAAAGGAGCTTTTAATTACTAGAGAATGGTTTCAGAATTGAGAGCCTAAAAGGGTTTCCTTCTAGTTACATAAATATAGTACATCCATACAGTGAAATACCAAGCAGCTATTGCACATGACCCTGTGACTCGACATCTACTGACACTGAAAAATGTTCATAACGTATTATGAAGTGGGAAAAGGTTATGAAGCAGTAAATACAATATTGTATTCACTAAGTTCCTTTGGGTTGTAAGCAAGAGGAACTGATACTGGCTAGGAAGAGCAGAAAGATAAAAGAAGGAAAAGGAGAAAGGCAAAGTGAGATGATGGATTTACTAGAAAGACACTGTGTTATTTCTTGGAATTGAAGAAAGAATAAGACAACTAAGAACAAGGAAAGGGCAGAAAATGCATAGCTTCAGGAACTTCAGCAGAAAAAAAAATCTCCAAATTTTTTAGGGGAATTGGTCTAGATTGGTCTAGACCAGATCAGATGTCTACCCCAAGACCAATCAGCTTTGGCTCCTCAAATAACATAAACATGGTTCTGAAGACCCACCCAGCTTTGATTACTGAGATGTTCCCAAAATAAGAAAAATTACCATGCATGTACCCAAGAGGTATCTGTTACTAGTATGATCCCATTTTTGTAATATCATGTGTGTGTGTGTGTGTGTGTGCCTGCGTGCATCTCATGATGACGGAGTAATGAATAATATCCACTTTCTTTTATACTTTTCTGTTTGCCATTTTTTTTCAATGAACATATATCACTAATTTTCTAAAAAGCAATTTTCATTTTTAGGGAAAAAAACCTGTCACTTCAGAATATGCTAAGGTATTTTATGAGGCCCTGGGCAGAACTGACAACCAGAGGGTGCAAAGCTTTCAT
Source organism: Daubentonia madagascariensis (assembly GCA_023783475.1). Classification (NCBI taxonomy): domain Eukaryota; kingdom Metazoa; phylum Chordata; class Mammalia; order Primates; family Daubentoniidae; genus Daubentonia; species Daubentonia madagascariensis. Next base: position 18,773,298 of record JAKFHU010001569.1, read on the forward strand.
CAAATACTCCTAAGAAAGTAACCACCAGCCCCACCACTTCTCTTAGCTGTCTTCCCACCTCCGCTGCCTCATCACTCACCCAAATTTGTTCCCTGATACAAGAAGAAAAAGAAGAGGTGATTATCCTCTGCTGTGTAAGGTACACAGTAAAAGTCAGGACAGTAGACCCAAATCCTCCCAATAGAAGAAAACTGTTTTCAGCTGTCAATTCTGAAATCATCATCTGGTAATTTAATGTTTTGCAAAATCTGGGATCTTAACTGAGAATCTGTGTCTTTCTCTGCTAAACTGATTCATAGAAGATGGTTTTTGGATGCTATTTCCTCTCTCTCTTTTCCTTATAGGTACAGATTGCAACAGAAAAAAAAAAATGCAGATATTCTTTTTTTTTTTTTTTGCAGATATTCTTTTAAAATCTGCACCTCTGCCTGTTCTGAGCATTTTCCTATTCATCCCATGAAAGAATATCCATTTGACAAAAGTTGACTAACATCTCCATGAGACGGAACAGCTCAGGCTTTGGCATCAGAATGCCCTTTAAATCTTGACTTTGCTTTTACTATTTGCATATCTGAAAGTAGTCATATGACTGTTTTGAGCCTATGTTTCCCAATCTGTAAAATGTGAACAGCACCCCACACCTCACAGTGTTGTTGTGAGAAGTAACAGAGGCAGATGGGGATGATAGCTTTTATCTCATATACATATAAATTACAGTTAACATGTCTCTTTTGCCCTCTAGATTATTAGCAAATTAAGGAAAGGATTATAGCTTCTTCATCTTTATATCCCCAAAGCCTAGCACAGTGGTAAGGAGGAGGAGGAAGCAGGGAGACAGGAGAAGGATAGAAATAAAGACTGCCATTTGTTGAGCTGTACCAGGCACTGTAATAAACAGTTTCATCACATCCTTTTAATCGTCTATGTCCCCAGCTGCACCCTAATCATGTTTTAGCAATCCTTATGCCCTCTGTGCCTAGAATGGTGCCAGGCACATAGTGAAACCCCCATAATTAGTTGTAGAATTAACAGCAGCAGCCAGCCAGCCATACACCCTTGTGTTTAATCAACATCTCTTCTCATACTAAAGGCAGGCACTCTTCTCCATAGAAACAAAAGGCAGTGAGAAGTCAGATGTTATTGTTGAGCCATTGAAAAAACTGAAGCAAAACGCTATTAAGTGGCTCACCCATACTCTAGTCAGTGGTAATATGTCATTCCATGCTCTATATCCAGTCCCTACCCAGTTTCCAACCAAGAGAAAACAAGCACAGAAAGCCCCTGGGGACGAGGAGCAAACAGAAAGCCCCTATGGCCTGGGACAAGTGAAGAACAAAAGAGACTGTTTGCAAACCACATAGCATAGAACTTCACTGGAGGATAAGAGACCTTCCAAAATAGGGATGGGCAATTACAACCCGGGAATCTCATATTTGATCTAAAAGCCAAGTGACTTGCTCTGTTGGGGAGAACACCCGAGAAGTGAATGGTGAGCACCACCCGTCTGGGGCTTCCCAAATGAGTCAGTTCTCAAAGGCACCTCACCTTTGGCACCCAGAGGGTGCTTGGTGACCACCAGGGACATCAGTGGCCCTTTTGCTTTCTTCTCAGGAACAACAAATAGAAAAAGAACTGCTTTGCTTCTCAGATGATCCTGTTTCTGTTATTTCCAGAATGTGCTCAGGCTGTCCAAAGGTGTTTTGTCAGAATGCAGGTCACATTTTATTCCAGGACTGGGACCACTTTTCTTCTTACTGATGATAAAAACAAAACAACAAAAAAATAAAGATTGGAGAAAATGATCAAAACCTTGTTGGTTTGTGCTATGGTTTGAATGTGTCCCCCAAAAAGCATGTGTTGAAAACTGAATCCCCAGTGCAACAGTCTAGAGGCCCTCATGAATGGATTAATGCTGTTATCAAGGGAGTGAGTTCTTTATAAAAGGGAGAGTTGGGTCCACTTTCTCTCTCTCTCTCTCTCTCTCTTTCCTTTGCCCTCTTTGCTCTTCCACCTTCCACTTTCCTCGTTCTACCCTCAGATGACACAGCAAGAAAGTCCTCGCCAGATGCCAGCCCCTTGATCTTGGACTTCCCAGCCTCCAGAACCATGAGCCAACAAATTTCTTTTCATTATAAATCATTCAGTCTCAGATATTCTGTTATAGCAGCACAAATGGACTGAGACAGTTTGCTTTATGGAAAAGAAACTCATTTGCTAAGGAAGCTGGGTCAAATTAAGTACTGCTAATGAAAGTTAGGATCAAGAGTTCCAGAGGTACAATTCCTGCTCAGAACAATCAGCATCCCATTGATCGGAACAGTGTCTCTTTGTCATGGACCAAACCTCAACCCTGGTGGCTCCTTTACAGATCTGTGCCAGTGTCACATTGTATGCAGGTGGCTCTGTGTCACCTGGTCTGACAACTGGAAAAACAACCCAAAATAAGGGCAAACACTAAATCACAGACCAGCCAAGGGGTCTTCCCGTGGTTCTGGAGAAGAGTTCTGTGGCACCATTCTGCACTGTGCCCAGGATGCTCCACAGGGCATGCAGGATGACACGTCAGGGCTGAGACTAGGGTGAGACAAGCTTTTTGCCTCAGACATAAAATTAAAGGGGGCACCAAAAAACTCAGCCATCAAGATAAATGATACTCTAATGCAACATTTTTAAAAATCAAAATGAACACAAAACAATCCATGATGAACAAACTGCCAACATTTCAAATAAAGACAGGATCAATATTATTGATTTTTCTTTTTGCTTCAAGTTCCAATACAGCTCAATACAGCACCGTTACTGCTCCTGTCTTCCTTTAAAATGTTGGCATTTTGTTCATCATGGATTATTTTTGCATTAATTTTGGGCTTTGTAAATACTGCCTTCAACTGTTCTTTATCTTGGTTTCTGAGATTTGGGGTACCCCATCAAGTTTTGGGCCCAAGGTAAGTGTCTCCTTGTGTTGCTCTAGTTCCATCCCCTTCCTTTGACAGCCCTAACTCATTTCCATATCTTTTAGACTCATCTCTCGTTTGTTGTGTCTGTACAGAGGGAAGGGACCCCAAAGCTGGCATCCCTGGATGGCCATGCCTCCATTTGCAAGACTTCCTGACACTCCCTGGGCTCAGCACTTACTTTCTGGGCTCATTTTATATGCCAGCTCCCTCTTGCTCTGACGCCATCATCACCTGGACGCTTCCAGCCTGTGACCCCACATTACCTTTAGCAGGAGGCCCTGAGAGCTCCTGTGCCGCTTGTTTTTTTCCTCTTCTGAAGGAATTGATTCCCTGTGACCCCCTGAGCTGTAATCTCATCAGGCTGGAATAACTTGACACTCGCATTTGTCTGAAACAGAAGTCGTTTGTCTTCCAAGCCTCAGGGCTGGGGTTGTCACGAATTCCGCCCTGTGGCCTCCTCTTAGAGGACTGTGACCACTCCATCAGCTGCTTTTGCCTCGCCTGTGAGAGATTCCATTAACTAGCAGGGGAGGAGAAAATTCCCGCCGAGAGTGAATGGGCACTGCAGGCAAAGGGGGGGACTGGGGAGATCCGGGACTCTGCTCTTGCTGAGGGCACGTCTCCACCTGCAGGGGCGCCTGCTCCCACGTGCTGGCCCCGGAGCCGGGACGGAGCTCTGCACAGGATGCCCGCGAGCACTGAGGGGCCTTCAAAGCCCCACAAACTCCACAGGAGGTACAACAGTCAAGCAAGGACACTGGACCTTGAGTGACTGACCTCTTTATAGCAGCACATGGTATTGTCATTAGAAGCCTCACAACACTGTGTTGCAAACCAGGGAGCACCAAGTGAGACGAAAGGAAAACCGGGGCCAAGTCCAAGGCTGCCTGATCGCAGCTGCGCGAACTTGGGCACTTTGGGCCTCAGCGGCGTGACCTCCATGATGGGAATAATAACCTCCCTGGCTATTTCAGAGGACAGCTAAGACAGTAAAATGAGTTAATTGTGGAAATGTTTGAAAACTCTACTGCACCAAACAAATGTACCATATTATTTTGATAGTTCTCTAACCAAAAGTAATTACTAGGCACTTTTCAACATGAAACACCAACGCAAGAGATTTCCCCCTTACGATACGCAAGGCAAGGGGTGCCATTGTCTTAGCACAGGACTCGGAGGGATGTGGCAGTAGAGACACCACAGGAAGCACAAGGGTGTAAGGATCCAGCCTCTTGTCTATTACACCCTGTTGCTTGCTGGAACTACACACCCTCTCTGGGCTGAATAGGGAGAGATCTGAGCCACGTAGCAGGAGAAGTACCATGATCCAGCACACCATGAAGGTGCTGTCTGGGGATGAACAAGAGAGCATGCAACAGGATCAAGGCAGCACTGCAGAAGAAGAGAAGGGGGTCCAAGAGCATCTTGCACAGAGAACAGGAAGCCCAGTGAGTAGTGGTTCCATGCAGCCAAAGATGACCAGTATGTTCCCAGGTGGCAGGACCTGGCCTGTGAGAGCATATAAATCTATAGTGCATGTGACCAACTGTCAGGACACTGGTTTTTCCTTTTGTGGCTACCCAGCAATTGAACCCCCTTACAGCACATTTTCTTGTGCTTCTAAGTAGAAAGCAGCACCTTCTTCCCACCAGAGATACTGAAAAAATGCCTTAAAGTCTTTTTCCCAGCCTCCCTTGCATCTAGGCCCAGGGGAGGGGCTAAGACTCATGTCCTGGACAATCAGGCCTTAGGACACGCACAAAGAAAAGAGGTGAAGCGTCCTTTGGGCAGTGCAGCAGCAGCCACAGCAGCAGCTTTGAATGTCTAGGGGCAGGGACATCCAGTGCCCTGGGCCAGCCACTGAGGTGGTACAAACAGAGGTGTCCAGTGTCCGGCAATAGTGAAAGCAGTTGCAGGGGCCTCACCAGGCTGTTTTTTGGAATGTGATTTAGATTGTAGTCCTAGCTGATGCTTAATCTCTTGTTCATGCCTGGTTTCCAAACCTGGTTCTCTGGCCTTCTGTTACGGGCTGAATATTTGTGTATCCCCGAAATTCATATGTTGAAGCCCTGACCCCCAATATGATGGTATTTGGAGGTGCGGCCTTTGAGAGATTAGGGCATAAGGGTGGGACCCTTATGATGGGATTAGTGCCTACAAGAAGAGGAAGACAGAGATATAAGAAGAAGACAGGTTTCTCTCTCTCTCTCTCTCTCCCCCCCCGCCCCCCACCAGGGAAAGGCCACGTGAGCACTCAGTCTACAAGCCAGGAGGAGAGCCCTCTCCAGGAACCAAATCTGTCCTGCCAACACCTTGATCTTGGACTTCCTAACCTCCAGAACTGTGAGGAATAAATGTGTTATTTATTTACCAGCACACTGCTATCTATAGTATTTGTTACAGCAGCCTAAGCTAAGACAACTTCCTAGAGGTTCCTTGATCTATCTAATCTCTATTCAATAAATCTCTTAACTATTCACGTTAGCAGCAGTAGTTTGTGTTGTTTGTCTTGAAAAGGTCTGGATGATACACCAACTCAAAGAAGTATCACAGACCCACACCCCTGATCCGTCATACGTAGCTCAGGAACATGCTGGCCACTGGGTTGCCAACATAGCTTTTCAGAGGCCCTGAAATATCGACTTAGGGCATGATGCAAGGAACATGCTCTACTGCTCAAGCCACATAGGGCAAGGTGTGACTCTCCCTGCAGGAGTGGAATAAAATAACAAACATTCAGTTCACATCAGAAATTTAAAGAAATCGCCTATTTTTGGTTTTATGTTTCAGTGGCTTTCATCTTAATAAAATAACTCTATATGGTGACTTTGACCATAACCTGGATAACTTTTAAAAGTTAAAATGTATCCCTGGCACACACGACCTTAGTGAATGAAAGAGGACTTGGCTTGCTAATTCAGAAGGGCTTCCAACCCCTGAGTTAGAAAAATGCCAAAACTTCTGGCCATTGAACAGAAAGAAGGTCTAGAAGAAGGGGCTTGGCCCCAAGCCAGCCAGCTTCTCTGTGCTGGGCCTAATTCCTGTCTTAGTCATAGAGACACACTGTGGTTCAGGCACACACATACTCTCTAGTGCTTAGCTGTGTGGACTGGTGAAAATGGCATGATTTCTTTTGAGATAATAGCATCAAATCAATGTATAGTCACAGAATTCTGAAACTGGAGACAGTAGTGTGCTGGTAAACACTTAACCAGCTCTCAAAGGAAAAAAATAAATGCATGTATATGCATATATGAGGATATTATGCATCTACTGATACAAAGGATGTGTGACACAATTTACAGATAATAATAAAATATACAATATTCTTTACTGGAGATTTCATATAGTCAATTGATTCTCCCAGAATGTTTCTTTGATTTTTGCTGAAGCCTCATGTCTGTCATTAAACTATGGTTGCAATTTAATTACGATTTGACAGATGGAATTGCATCTCAATCTGCTAACTCTTTTCCCAATTAATTCATCATCATTGCATATGACGAGATGCACTGATAAACTCACTGTTGTACAAATTATGTTCATTGAACTGAATCCTCTTTCAGCTTCAGCACTGGTCACGACAGACTTTTAAGTTTAATCTGCATTATTAACATTTTCCCCTTTACGTGCTTAAGTCTAGACAATCAACAAAACAATAAATCAAGTGCTGATTAGTAGTTTTTGCCAATTCTGTGCTGTAAACACTCCCACCATGGCCAATTTCAAGCTACCAACATGAGATCACCAACCACAGAGTTGGGAAGGGATGAGCACTAGCACATCATCACATAGTATTTCCACCACATAGATACAATAGATGTAAAAAAAACCCTCAGAAGCATAAATAAAATGTAGTAAAAATAATTAGGCAGGGATGTGTTTTGAGTATCTATTACTTCTGTTTTTAATAAATATATTTAATTGTAAATTTACATAATTTTTAACAATGGCCATATTTAACAACCTGCTCACAGAATTTCTAAAAACTTATCAACACTTGCATGCTGGTATGAGCCAAATCCAGCACACCAGTGGCTGGAGGAGACCTGGAGAACGTCACCTCTACTTCTCCATGTAGACAAAATATTTGGAGACAGGAGGTATGGGTGGTGGATATTTGGATCCAGCAATCTCACCATCCCACAAAGGTGTCCTGTATGTTCACAAGTACTGTGGTCATGGATATATATTAAAAGGGATGAAGTCCGAATTCTAGTATGGCCCTGGCATGAAGCTCTCCAACTCCTCGCTGCCTTTGTGGATTTGACCTATTTTCAGACCAGAAAAAATGCTGATTTATTCTCCAGTTGCCAACTTTGGCTACTGGTTACATAGATCTCCCTATCCCTACAGACACACCCTGGCTTTGACAGCAGCATTTCTCCTAACTCTGCTGGTCCGGAAAGAATGACACAGCTGGGGACCATTTCCAAGACAATTAAGGCTAATGAGCTGACTCAGCAAAAGCAGCCCAAAGGCAGGAAACAGCTCTGGCTTGAGGATAGTGTTGCCTTCGTAGAGACCACTTAGCAAGTAAAATGGGAGAAGATTTGATTTATTAGCAAAAATTGAGATGGGCTCGACCAGGCCTTGACATTAGCTGATTTAAAGGGTGTATGTCCAGTGAGGCTGCGGAGAACCTGGCGCTTTTCTATACTGTTGGTAGGAATGTAAATTGTTACAGCTTCTGTGGGTGGCAGTTTGACCTTGAATCTCACGGATTTAAAAATGCACATTCCCTTTGACCCAGATGCTCAAGGATATTCACTGCGGCATTGTTTGTATTAACAGTGACGCTGAATTAGAAGCAAATTCAAAGTCTATTAATAGGTGGCTTGCTAAATTTATCAATGATGACAAATCTAGGCAAATGTATACTATAAAACCACTAAACAGAACATGGCAGCTCCTCATTACCTGTGGTTGAACAATCTTAAAGACATACTGTAAAGTGAAAAAAGCAAGGTGAAGAACACTGTGTGTAGTATGTAGCCATGTGTGTATTTTAAATATATAAATATATACAATTAAATGTGCATAAAATATCTTTGGATGAATATGCAAAGAAACATCACTGCTTGCCTCTGAAGAAGAGAACTGATAGAGACCAAGAGAAGAGAAAGACTTTCTTATCAACATATCCCTTTAAAACTTTTTAAGTTGTATCACGTAATCTCTCTTTTTTAAAGGCAAAATTAAAAATACAGCATGTGGATATTTTTAAAAAGACAGCAGCAACTTCACGTCAATGGTTCTTACCCAAAGTCCTGAGTCCCCCTCTAGTTTTTGTCTAGTCAGATAAGCTCTTCAACTCCAGTTTGCCTAGAAATGTCCTGATTTTAGCACTGAAACACCCATGTCCTGGGAAACACTGTAGTCCAGGCAAACTAGGCTGGTTGGTGAATTAGCCTTAACTATATGGTGCTGTTTCTCCAATAGCCAGATGTAAAATAAGAAATGTACACATTGGTCTCTGCTCCTGGTTCCTGACGCAGAGCTCCTAAATCCCTTGGAATTTCCTGGGTGATGTGAGCAGCTTTTGTTCTAATGAGGTGACTCTTGGTGTGCTCTTGGATGGGGGCTGGTCACCAGAAAGACCAAGCCGTGATTAGAAGCTTGGGACTTTTAGCATTTAAATTTAGCATTCCCATCCTCCAGAAAAGGAAGAGGGGCTGGAACTGGTGTTAATAATTGATCATGCCGACATGATGAAGCCTCCATAAAAATCCCTGAACTATGAGGTTTTGAGAGCTTCCAGAATGTCAGACACATCCATGCGGGTATGCACCCCAACTCCACAGGGACAGAAGCTCTTGAGCTCAGGACCCTTCCAGACCTCACCCTATGTATCTCTTCATCTGGCCACTCATCTCTGTCCTTTATCATGTCCTTTACTAATACAATAAACTGGTCAACGGGTTTCCCTGAGTTCTGTGAGCCATCCTAGCAAATTAATAGAACCCAAGGAGGGGTCATGGGAAGCTCAGTTTATAACTGATTGGTCAGAAATATAGGTGGCAACCTACTACTTGCTATTGGCATCTGAAGTGGAAGTTTTGTGGGCCTGAGCCCTTAACCTGGTGGGATCTGACTCCAATTCCATATAGATAGCATCAGAAGTGAATTATAGGACTCCCAGCTGGTGTCCAGAGAATTAAAGAATTGCATGGTGTGGAAAACACCCACACATCTGGTCATAGACGTGTTCTATGTTGAGTGTGAGAATATCAAAAACAGTTTGGTTTTTCCTATTTCTTATACCAGGGTTCACGGGTCCAGGAATCAAGTAGCAGAAATGGGACTGGCACCATGTACTATTGCCCCTAGGGATGTACTAGCAAAATTTTTTTTCCTGTTCCCATGACTTTATGCTCTGCTGGCCTAGAGGTCCTGTTCCCAGAGGGAGACAAAACAATGATTGAACTGGAAGTTAAGTCTGCCGCCCAGACACTTTGTGCTCCTCATTCCACTGAGTCAAGAGGCAAAGAAGGGAGTTACAGTGCAGGGGCAGTTGATCCTCACTACCAAGGGGAAATTGGACTACTACTCCACAACAGGGGAAGGAAGATATGTCTGGAATATAGGAGACTCCTTAGGGTGTCTCTTAGCATTAGCTCGCCCTGTGATTAAGGTCTGTGGAAACGTCCCAATCCAAGCAGGACTCTCATGGCCCAGATCCTTCAGGGAGGGAGGTTTGGGTCACTCCACCAGGTAAAGAACCACAACCAGCTGAGTTGCTTGCTGAAAACAAAAGGAATACAGAGTGGTTAGTGGAAGAAAGTAGCTATAAACATCAGCTACAACCATGTGACAAGTTACAGAAATGACTACTGTAATTGTCATGAGTATTTCTTCATGTTGCTATGAATATGTTTGTGTGTGTATATATGTATATATACATGTATAATCTTTGTTTTCTTCCTATCTTAGTCCCTAATCATGTAGCATAAGATATACTGACTTTATATCATAGTACTTCAATACTTTTAATTTTATTTATAGTACAGTCATGTGCTGCATAACAATGTTTCTGTCAACGACAGACTGTGTATACAGCAGTGGTTCCATAAGACTATAATGAAGCTGAAAATTCTTGTCACCTAGAGACCTCATAGCTGTCTTAACATCATAGTGCAATGCATTAGCCACATGTCTGTGGTGATGCTAATGTAAACAAACCTACTGTGCTGCCAGTTGTATAAAAGTATAGCAAATACAGTTATGTGCAGTACATAATACTTGATAATGATAATAAAAGACTATGGTACTGGTTTATGTATTTATTATGCTTTTTACCATTATTCTAGAGTATAGTCTTTCTACTTATTAAAAAAGAAAGTTAAGTGTAAAACAGCCTCAGTCAGGTCCTTCAGGAGGTATTTCAGAAGAAAGTATCATTATCATAGGAGATGACAGCTCCATGTGTGTTATTGCCTGGAAGTCCTTGCAATGGGACAAGATATGGAGGTGGAAGACAGTGATATTGATGATCCTGACCCTGTGCAGGCCTAGGCTAATGTATGTGTTTGTGTCTTAGTTTTTAATAAAGAAGTTTAAAAAGTAAAAACAAAAAATAATTTAAAATACAAAAAAGCTTATAGAATAAGAATATAAAGAAAATGCTTTTGTACAGCTGTACAATGTGTTTGTGTTTTAAGCTAAGTTTTATTACAAAAGTATCAAAACATTTTTAAAAATTAAAAGTTTATAAAGTAAAACAGTTATGGTAAGCTAAGGTTAATTTATTATTGAAGAAAGAAAAAAATTTTTATAAATATAGTGTTGCCCAATTGTACAGTGTTTTTAAGTCTACACTAGTGTGCAGTAATGCCCTAGGCCTTCACATTCACTCACCACTCACTCACTGACTCACCCAGAGCAACTTCCCGTCCCACAAACTCCATTCATGATAAGTGTCCTATGCATGTGTACCATATTTTGTGTTTTATACCGTATTTTTATTGTACCTTTTCTATGTTTAGATACACAAATACTTTCCATTGTGTTACAATTGCCTGCAGTATTCAGTACAATAACCTGCTATATAGATTTGTAGCCTAGGAGCAATAGGCTACACCACATATCCTAGGTGCACAGTAAGCTATACCATTTAGGTCTTCGTAAATGTACTCTATGATGTTCACACAATGATGAAATTGCCTAACGATGAATTTCTCAGAAAGTAGGCCTGTCATTAAGTGACACATGACTGTATTTAAGTTATGGGGTGTCAGGAGAAGAGTAAACATCACTCAAGAACTCTACCTCCTCTTCTGGGGAAGGGGTTAGTGTACCTTCAGTTGTACACAGGATAGCTGTATCATGTTAGTTGGAATGAAGAACTTTGATACTGTCTTTATTTGGAGATTAAGTATGGTTTCAGGAGATGCATACGGGTGCCAAGTTGATAAGAGCTGGACTTGTGATGGTGGATTTTATGTGTCAACTTGACTGGGCCAACAGTGCTCAGATTAAACATTATTTCTAGGTGTTTCTGTGATGAGGTTAGCATTTGAATCTGTGAACTCAGCAAAGTAGATCACCCTTCCTAATGTGGGCGGACAACATCCAATCCATTAGGGGGCTGAATAAGAAAAAAAGGAAAGAGGAATTCACCCCTTTTGCTTCCTGCCTGCCTGCTTGAGCTGGGACATCCGTCTCCTCCTGCCCTTGGACTGGGATGTACACCATCAGCTCCCCTGGCTCCCAGGCCTCAGTTCTGGGATTGAATTACACCACCAGCTCTCCTGGGTCTCCAGCTTATAGAGGGCAGATGTGAGACTCCTCAGCCTCTATACTTGAGTGAGCCAATTCCTCATAATGAATCTCTTCCTATATGTGTATTTTTATACATCCTATTGGCCCTGTTTCTCTGGAGAACCCTGACTAATACAGCTGGTCATACTATTCCCCTCACCAAACCCATGTGGTACCCTCAGACGAGCTCACACAGTCTCTGCTCCCATGGGCTCCTGCTCCCTGTCTCCCACGGGTGTCTCCCACGGGTGCCTCCCACTGGCCAAACCCTTCCAGAAGCCAGAGGGCGGGGAGCTCCTGGCTGTGGTCCAAGCAGGTCTGCCTCCTGGGCACAGAGTGGAGGAAAAAGCAGAGAGTACTCCTGGAGGGGCTGATAGACGACATCCGGAGGCCTCACCTTTTAAAGAGTTCTCACTTTGGTGACCTGGATACAGAGAAATAAGCAGGGACTATGAGACCCGGGTTGTAGCCTCAACTCTATATTGTGTCACCTTCAATCCATCCTTGCACCTTTCTGAGCCTCAATTTTCCCATTTGTAAAATGTAAGGGGGGAAGTGATAGGCACCCACCTCACTCACCTCTTAGACTCTTGGGCAGGGGCTCACTACCCAGCTAGCTGTGACATCAGATCTCAGACACATGCACAGGGGTCTCCGAAGAACAGACAGAAACCCTCTCAACTCCCAGTGCAGACTGACTTCACATGTGAGCCAGAAGTTTCTACCCGGAAAGCTACCCATTCTACCTCAGGATCCAGTTGAAAGTTGCCTTCGCTTAGAGTAGCATTTCTCAACATAGCGGATGAGTTCATAATGTCAATCGTGGGCCCCACCACCTGAGATTCTGACTCAGGACAGCTTGGGCAGGAATTCCACGCAGGTTCTCCTTGTACCACACTTTGAAACTCACTGTCTTAAAGAACAATGCTACATCATAGTGTAAGAATTTTTAAGTTCATGTCCTCCTTAATGAAAACAAGCTATTATTCTCTAATGGTTATTTTTAAAAACAACAATGAGAGTTTTGTGGCATTCAATCCACTTAATGCATTGCAACATGGAACTACTTGCTAAGTAGTAAAATTGCATTTCAAAACATGATCAAACATCAGCCTAATCAGCCAGGTGTTAGGTTCTCAATCACAAGCTTCAAAACACATAATCAAGTATTAGTAAGGAGGTGTTTTGAGTGAAGACAGATACACAGTTGCCTTTGTGGTTATTTAGGAGGTTTTGCAACATTAAAATGGAGTGCCTCACACTCAGGCAAGCTGACTTCAGAAGCTCCTTGGCTGAATAAATTCAGGCAATAATTAGCATGGGAGATTTTAACTGGATTGCAGTTTAAAAGCCTTGAGTCTTACTGAGGAAATCTGTTTTGTTTCCTTTATTCCAAACTACCTTTAAGGTGTTGCCCTGATGGATGGTGACTCTTTGAAAAATCACTAGAACACATTTCACTTTTTTCAGACTGATGTTTTTGATCCCATTAGAGAAATTTGCATCCAGATCACATATACACATTCAGGACTGCAATGCCAGGGACCCATCCTACCTGTCTCTCCAATATGACAAGACCAGGACTGGGAGTTCTGAAGAAAAACCAATGTTCTACTTTAAAAATTACTTTTTGTTTTCCCAAACATTCAAAACGGCTTCTTGGTGGCCCAATACCTAATCCAACATAACCTCATGAAAATCGCTGAAAGACTTGGGGGACAATCCTCAGTAGAAGTGCTCTTTTTAAGAGTTGGTGTTAATAAGACTGGCCTGTCCCTTGGGTTTATTAGAGTTCACCCATGTGATTTATTTTAGGGAATGCTGAGAAAAGGTCCCTGCTTAAAATTGTAGCTCATTAATTTCTATTCATTCTCCTTGATTGTGAGTGGCAGTTTAGCTTTGAGAGGGTTTATTATGCTTCACTTTCTATTTCTCTTCCCTCGTTCCCTGGTCTTGTGTTACCACCAAAATATCAGTTGCTGTTCTTATAATTTTTATCTCCCATAGTTAAAGGAGCTGTTATAGCATTTGCTCATATGTGATACTGACTAAATAGAGTCACAATCTCCCTTGCCATTCAATAGATATAGAGGCATTTGTGACATCAAAAATTTCATTCTTGATTGTGGATGTCAATGTACTTCCCTCTGAAACAAAATTGAGAGAGTCTGACCAGGTCTGAAAAATCAGAGGATCTGAGACTGTGGGTTCTGAGGATGAATAAGCCCAAAGAACATCATCCTGTCCTCCTACCAGTCCCTGAAACCTGCCAGTAATTGCAGAACCATGTTAGGACTTCTCTTTCATGTCCTCTTCCTCTTTCGAGCTGTGGGACTCGGCTGGATGCTGGTTAGTGTGTAGTTGGGGCTTTTGTGTCTCAGGACATTCAAACCTGAAATTCGAATCTATTTGTAAAGATAAAAAGCTTCTTCTCTAAATCAGGGAGTCTGGCTATCTTTGGGCTTTTCTGATCTTCCTTTGTCACCTAACACCCTTATTTCTATGGTCTATGTCCAGCTCATTTTTCCTCTCCTGACAGTCCAGGAAGTGTTGACCTAGACTTCTCCCCAGGCAGAGGGAACTCAGCCCTTCCCACAGCCTACACTGCTGGAGTGGGTTTCACAGCCTTATGCTGGACTGGAAATTCCCTCAGAATTCCACCATGCAAACGATTCAGAACAATTCAGTCAAGATTTTTCCTCTTTGCTGTACATCAGTAAACCTTTGCCCTCTTATTTCATGGAGAAAATAGAAATTACCAGATGGAAGCTCCAGCAATCCTTTGCTTGCCTCCCCTAATCTGTGGCTTGCCTTTATTTTCTCTCCTGTCCCAGTGGAAAAGAGGCCCCCCTCCTTCCCTCTAGACCAATTCCTCCACCAAGGTCTGGACCTTAACTCCATCAGCCTCTGTCTCCTGCATCTTCAACTTCCCCCTCTTTATTAGTCCTGACTAATCACCATTTGTATATAACAATGTTAAATTAGAACTTGAGACTGGGGCACCAAGATGTTATAACTGCTACATTCCAAAGGGTGTGCTAGACTACATGTAAGATTTCAAAACAGCACAACCAAGAACCAGTATTATAACTTTTAAAATTCCCTCATTCGCGCAAAGGATAAAAAGGGTCCAAGGAGTGCAGACTGGCAGAGGATTTTCGAGCAGAGCCATTCAAATGCTATGTGTCTCATCCTCCAAGGACAGAAGGATGAAAGGAACGTGGGCCTTCCCCTCAAGCTAGTGAGAGAGCTTTCATGGGACCTCCTGGAGGGAATAGCATGTGCCCTCTACAGTTAGGGGGCTGGAGGGATGGGGACGTAGCTCATGCCTGGGATTCACTCCTGGGGAACAATGTAAGAGTCCTGCTCAGGGAGAGGCTACCTGCAAAAGAGACGTCAGCGGTCAGGGGCTCTGGGTGGTACTGGTGGTAGAGCTTGAGGGCAGAAATGACGGGGGATCGGGCGACAGGTTGGCCAAGGAGTTGCAGTTGGAAAAGCCCACCAGACGAACCCTCGAGGAGCCCGTGGAATGCCCAGCGAGTCTGCCAGAAGCATCTGCTGGCCCAGGGAGGGCAAAGCCATCTTGCTACAGAGCCAGCCTCCCTGTCATCCCTCCTCCTGGGTCTGACCGCGTTGGAAGAAGCACAGCTGGCAGACAGGGAATGAGAGGAAATGTCAGGTTGGGGGAGAGAGACCCTGGCAGCCCCTGCCATCTCATCAAGGGGCCTGCTGGGGAAAGGGGAGAAGATGTGACATTAAACCAAGTTCCGAGCATTGACTATTTATTACTTTGGAGTGGACATTCTACATTAATTAGTGGAGACTGCTATTGTGACCTAATGTGATTCCAACCTTTCTTTTATGTAAGGGGAACCGGAGAAATGACCAGTGTCATGAGCAGATTTAAGGGACAATGAAAGACAAGAGGCTGCTTTGAGGAAAATATGCCATGAGTGCTGACGTTCCGCTACTCACGGACACGCCCAGGGAGAGGAGCCCAAACCTGCCCTTGCTGGACTCCATGGCAGCTTCTGGCTTGTCCTGTCTTTGTCCTCACCCTCACTCCAGATTATTAAAGGGATTTTCCACACTCCCTGCCTCTACTTCACCATCAGCCATTTGTGGTTCTTTCACAGCCGTGTGGCTGTTACTGCTCAGAAACAGCTCAGGGGAAGGTCACCTTTGATATCATCTTACTTTTCTCTTTTTTTTTCCAAAATAAAATTGGGTGTGTTTTCATATTATAAAAGAAAAAACACTCATTACAGAACAATCAAAAAATTTTAGGCAGCTAAAATGAACACTAAAAAATAAAATTCCTAAACTCATCCTCACCACGTCAAATACTGTCAGCAGATTGATATAAATCCTAGAGAACCTTCTGTGCACATACACATGTACAGATGGAGAGAGGGATGCACAGACAATACACATACACACATAAACATTTGATTTATCTAGAGTTTTTCATTATTACAAGGATGCAGATGTGAATGAATTTGAATTCATACATAAACATATATACTACTTAAAATGCACACATATGTACACATATATATACAAATTTCTATACGTATTTTCATAGGCATTTATAGGCTTAAATAGATGTCTCATTTTAAAAAAACAGGCTTATAGGAGATGCAGATGGTTTATTTACACAGGTATATTCCTTACCCAGTACCTCTATTATTTTACTATTTTTTGTATAGTGAGCTCAGAGGATATTATAGTCCACGGCTGCTTTCTAGTCTGTCCTCAGTCTTTTGCTGTTTTGTTTTGTCTTTGCATAACCTATATAAATTAAAACTGTTTTGTGCTTTCTGCTGCTTCTGTGTTATCCAAAGATTTATAAAAGAAGAAGCTCCAGGCAATTTGGCACATCCATTTACGTGTCAGGAAATAGTGGGAGCTAAAGGGTGTGATATTTTACTTAGCACTTTATCAAATAATAACACATTATTTCGTTTGTCTTTTAATTGCATATATTGTGATGTTAAGATATGAAGGGACAATGGTGGAAATTCTAGGCAGGTGATTTTGACACAGGGAATCTATTTTACACTCATAATTATGTTAAATCCACCTTTGCCAAAATACCAATATACTGTTTGATTTATGTTACCAAGAATGTTTAGAAACATGTCACTATGTTTTAAAAAAGACTAAACAATCAAAAAAGTAAAAAGTAGGAACAAAAAATCCCCCACAACCCCACCCACTGGAGAATATAACACTGAACAATTTTGTGTAAGCCTTTCAGAGCCTTTTCTAAACGTATGTAACCATATCTACCAACATGCATTTTTATTGAGGTGTTTTTACAAAATGAGATCATATTATATAGACTGTTCTACAACTTGGTTTTCTTACTTAATGTCATAAATGATTTTCCAAATCAGGATGTATAAAATGACCTCATTCCTAGAACAGTTACATGTTGTTTTATCACATGTTATGGCCACAATTTATTTAAGAATTGTCCTTGTGGTGAAACATTGGAGTTATTTCAAAGCTTTTATTGTCACCAACAATGTGGTTTTGCACATCTTGTACCCATATCTTTGAACAGTTGTCTAATTATTCATGTAGGCTAAACAGTCAAAAGTAGTCTTGCTTGGTCAAAATAAGCACATTTAAGTTTTGACTGTACCAAAACTATACACTAAAAAGATTGTGCCAATTTACTCTCACTCACCAATCTTTCCATTGTTGCCAACTGATAGTTAAAAAAATGAACCAGTTTCAATTAGCACTTTTTATAGTCAAGAGGACTGAACGTCTCATATGCTGATTGGCCATTTTAACTTCTAGGACTTGCCTATTCCTATCTTCATTTTTCTTCCAGCCTATTTGTCTTACCTATCGATTTACAAAATTTCTTTGAATAATAGCAATATTAACTCTGTAATGCTGATCACAACTAATTTTTCCCAATTTTCCTTCTGTCTTTTTTATTTAGTCTATGGGTTTCCCCCCTTCACGAGGTTTAACTTTTCACATAGTCGAGTATATCCATCTATTCCTTATAGTGTCTGCTTTTAATATTATGCTATCCAAGGCTTTTGCCACCCCAAAATTATAAAAACTTCACCCATATTTTCTCCTACTATTGTTATAATTTCACTTCTACGCTTAAATTGTTACTTTATGGAGTGTACATTTTGGTAGAAAAAGTAAAATAAGAATCCAATAGGACCTTGGAAGATGTTGATTAGCAGGGGGAAAAAAAAAAGAATCCAATAGGACCATACTCTACATACTATTCCACAATCCTTTTTCCACATAATGCATTGTGACCGTATTTCCATGTTAATAAATATGTTTCTATAATATTACTTTATACTCATTCCATAATTTATTTAATTAATCCCCTATTATTGGATAATTGGATTGTTCGCGGTTACTTCAGACAGCGCTGTGATAAACGTGGTGGTAGCTAGGCCCTCATCCAGTACCCTGACGATGCCCTTAATACGCATTTCAATCTCTTTGTATCTTCTCTAAAGCCCAGACCCTGCCCAGCCTGCTCATCACAGTGAACGGTACCCCCACTCATCCTTTTGCTCAAACAAAAACACTTAGAAATAACCTTCGATTCCTTACTTTCCCTCCATCTTCAACCCAATCCATCAAAAAAATCCCATCAGCTCTACCCAACTGCCCCCTTCCATCCCGTTCTCCTACCACCCCACTCTCAGCCATTGCCTGCACGACTGTGATAGACTCGCGTTCCTGCTCTTGCCCACTACAGCCCAGTCTCCAGACAGCAACCAGAGTATCGTGTTAGAATGTAAATCAGATCAAGTCACTTTCCTGCTTGAAATCCTCCAATGACTTTCCATTGCACTTTGGGAAGTAAACTATAAAAAGCCCTTACCAAGTCCTAGAAGGCCTCCGTCATCTGGACCCTGCCTACCTCTCTGGCTCATGTTCCACCTTCATTCCTTTGTTCACTGGTTCTCAGACACTGACCTCCTTTCTATTCTTTAAATGGGCCAAACTTGTTCCTAATTTCAGGCAGAATTTCTCACCCTTGGCACTAGTGACATTTTAGGCTGGATAATTCTTCATTGTGGGCAATTGTCTGGTGCATTGAAGGATATTTACCAGCATCCCTGGCCTCTACCCACTAGATGCCAGTAGCACCTCCCAGTTGTAACAACCAAAAATATCTGTAGACATTGCCAAATGTCCCCTCAAGGACAAAATTACCCCTGATTGAGAACCACCAATTTAGGACCTTTGCACAAGCTGTTCTCTCTACCTGAGTAGCTGCTATGGACTGAATTGTGTCTCCCAAAATTCCTATGTTGAAGTGCTAACCCCCTATGTGATGGTATTAGGAGGTGGAAACTTTTGGAGGTGATTAGATTTAGATGAGGTCATGAGGGTGGGGCCCCAGATGGGATTTGTGTCTTTATAAGGAGAGATACCAGAGAGCTTGCTTGTACACTCTCTCTCACTTGCTGTCTCTCTGCCATATGAGCACACCTTGAGAAGGTGGCCCTCTGCAAGCCAGGAATAGGTCCCTTACTGGAACCAAACCACACTGGCACCCTGATCCCAGACTTGCAGCCTCCAGAACTGTGAAAAATAAATTTCTGTTGTTTATGCCACCCAGGCAGTGGTACCTTGTTATAGCAGCCAGAATTGGCTGAGATAGTAGCCGTTTTGCTCACAGATATCTGGGCCCTGCCCTGGACCTAGAAATAAAATATTGATAAGAATAATTACTGTGATAATAGTTGTGACCATTTAATGAGTACTTCCTGTATGCATCAGGTTCAGTGCTAAGAGCTTTATGTGCTTGACCACATTTAATCACCTCTGCAGCCCTGAGAAGTACGTATTATTACCCACATTTTATAGATGGAGAGACTGCAGCTCCAAGAACGTAAGTCACAAGCCCAGGCCACTAGCTCTGCACTAACAGCTCCAGGAAGCACCATCCGCATTACAGTCCATGTTAATGTGCACCAGGAATTATGTGCTGTCTGTGACAGCTCTGGCCAGGTTCACCCATGTGTTTTGCACCTCCACTCCACTGCCTGTAAAATTGTACACTTTTCCCAAGCCAAAAGCATACCCCCAGCCCAAATAACAAGACAGGAGACAGAGAGAGAGAGGTGGTCCCAAAGCCCAAGTTTTCCTCAACCTAAAAGTACATGTTCCCCCTAAAATACCCCACACTTCAAAGGTCATAGGACAATGCCCCTCATGGCCCAGGCCCCCAAGCTTTCTAGTCTCGTCCCTCCTCCTGTGGTGCCTAGGCATCTGGCTGCACAAAGGGGAGGGAAGAGGGATCATTTGTTGCCATTTTTCCCAAATAGTGCATTGAATTTACTCCGAGGTTTCTCATAGCACCATCAACACTATTTGGCATGTCTTTGCCAGTTTCTTTGAGATGCTCTCCAAGGCCCCTTGTAAGCATGTCTGGATGCAGACCAAAGCAACTGCTAATTTTTGTGTACGTATTTCCCATAAACCATTTTAAACCTTTTATGGCCCAAAATGCATATAAATCCTCAGTAATAATTTGTGTAGTACATTGCTTTTCAAAGCAAGGTCCCTGAACAAGCAGCATTGGCACCACCTTGGAGCCTGCTAGAAATGCAGACTCTCAGGCCCCTGCCAATCCTTTGTTGACTTGTGTTGACTTACATGCACATTAAAGTTTGAGAAGTGCTAGTGTCACATAGGAGAACAAGGTGCTGACTGTCAAACTTGGCTGTACATTGAATCACCGGGAGCTTTAAAAACTTCTGAGGCATGAACACCATGGCAGAGACTCTGATATAATTAGAATAGGGAACAGCCTGTGCATTTGGGATTCTAACAGGCAGCAAAGTTTCAGAACCCCTTGACTAAGCGCTGTGGGCTGGCAGTGCTTCTGAAGAATTTGGGGAGGAGGGCGTGGCAGCTGAGATCAGAAAGAGCAGATGGCTGGGGGTGGGCGTGAGCAAGTGCGTTCATGGGACGGTGAGAAGACCTCTCTGAAAAGAGCACAGAGGCCAGGGGTGGGCAGTGGGGAAAGGGAAGATTGTGGTCATGGACTTCACGACTTGAAGTACTAAGAAATCGGGTGCTGGAGGAGCTGCAAGCCATTCTTAGCAAAGCTCACTCTGATGGCAAATTGCTGGACAGGACAGGGAATAGGGACCTAGAGTCAGGGAGGCCGGCTGTTCTCAGGAGCCCGTGTGGGAGCCCGTGGGCTTGGAGGGGATGACGGCTGCAGGAGAGAAGCACATGCCGGCCGACACACTGTATGAGTTTGCCAGGGCTGCTGTAACAAAATGCTACACACTTGGTCACTTAAAATAGCTGAAATCTATGGTCTTACAGTTCTGGAGGCTACAAGTTCGAGGTCAAGGTGTAGGCAGAGTTGGCTCCTTCTGAGGGCTGTGAGGGAGCCTCTGTCCCATGCTGCCCTCCTGGCTTCTGGTGGTTTGCTGGCAATGTGTGGGGCTCCTTGGCTTGTAGACACACCCCCTGATCTCTGCCTTTATCTCCACACAGTGCTCTCCCTGTGTATATGTCTGTTTCCAAATCTTGTCTTTTTATAAGAACACCACTCCTTGGATTAGCGGTCCATCCTAAAGACCTCATGTTTACTTGATTACTTCTAAAAAAGCCCTGTCTCCAAAATAATGTCACATTCTGAGGAACTGGGATTTGGAACTTCAACACAGGAACAGGGGCGGGGAGGGGCAAATTCAACCCATAACACACGCCAGAGGAAAAAATCTATGCGAGATCAGTTTTTCTTCCTCACACTAGAGATAACGGAAGTCGGATGAATGGATCTCCACTTGTGTCTTCTGAGGTTGACGACAGCCTTACTGCACTGGGGGCAGGTGCAATAAATGTGAAACTGAAGGGGACTTTCCGTGGCACAGAAAGCTGGCAAAAGCGCTGTTTTTAAATTCAGTTTTTCTTGTATCACCGCAATGACAGTTGGTTTAAGTGTATCAATTTACAGAGTTGGGATTTGTAGCCCATGGTGTAATATCAAAAAGCAAATATGCTGTCCTTCTTATATAGAAATAACTGTCACAGCCCGGCAGAGGCCCCAGCAGGTCCCAGCTGATCGAGCGGAGGAGGAAGTAGAGAGACATTTTCATGGACGCTCCAGCACCAGCCAGAGCAGTGCGGGCCACGGGCTCACATCTGTGTTGGGGAGGCAGAGGGTGTCCAGGGGCAGGAACAGAGGCCTCAGAGGTTAAGGCAGCCAACGGGGAAGTCACGAAGGTGAGATTATTGGCAAGACATGCCCCAGCCCTCCGCACAAACCTGGTGACCCTGGTCTCATGGCAGAGGTTTTGTGTGTGCTTGGGGGAGACTGTATTCCAGATTTGAAGATCCCACGGGACCTTCAAGAAAGAGGAGGGTCCAAACTGCAGCAGCTTCGGGAGTATCCTGACCCAATCCTGCGGTTCCTCACCAACAGCAGGAGGACGTGATTCTGCCTTCATATTTGTTTTCCTCTTCTGTGATAGAGAAGATAGAAATAACTGTTATTTCCTCTTCTGTAATAGAGACGGGCTGTGAGGACCTGTGGTTCTCAAACGTTGGTGTGCATCGGAACCACTGGAGGGTTGGTTAAAACATGCACCTCCAGGACCCACCCTCAGAGCTTCACGCCCAGCAGGTCTGAGATGGGGCCTGGGAATTTGCATTTCTAACAAGTCTCCAGGTGAGGCTGGGCTGTGGGCCACACTTTGGGAACCATGTTCATTGGTTTATGCTCTCTCACTCTCTCCCCCTTATGACCAATGATACATGTTTGAGGAGCAACGAGCCCAGGCTCAGGGTGTGGAACGCAACTGTCCTCCACACGTGGGTCCCTATTTGTTGTGAATCAAGTGCAAAATCACTTGGCCTCATGAGCTTCACGCTCTAACCAACAGAATTGAGTGGCCTCAACTTTTAAATTCTTCCAGGATCTAAATCAATGAAATAGTAAGATAGTTACCCAAGGATTCTGACAGGTGGGAATGAGTTGATTTTTGTGGATAGTTAACTAACTTTTGAACGTCAGCACAGATGCACATCCAGAAGCAGCATGGCTGGCTACCACCAGTCAATTTCATGAGCAGATGAGCAAGGCATTGGGAAAAGCGTATGGGTGCTGAGTCGAGGGGCATGGGTTGATGTCCCTGCTCTGTCACAAACCAGCTGTGTGACCTTAGACAAGTCATTTAGCTCTCTGAGCTTTAGTTTCTTCATGTGAAGAACACAGAAGATTGTTAAGAGAACTAAATGAGATGGTGTAAATTCAACTAACCTATTACATAGCAGATGTCCTTCCTCTGTCCAGCCAAAGACCCTTTCCCTGCTACCAACTACCTCTCGGGGTTTTTGGTAGGAGAAAAATGAAAAAATGAAATAATATGGGGGAAAATGCTTCATTTGACCCAAAAGTACAACCTCCAGGTATCTGTTATAGAGAAAGATTCTCACATGTTCACAAATAGGCATGTTCATTGCAATATTGTCTACAATAGCAAAAGTTGGGTAAATCTAAAGGTCTGTCAAAAGGGGAATAGATTATGGTCTGTCCATACTAAATAACTAAATACTAAACTCTGCAAGGTATAACAAGAGAAAAAAAAGGCAAAGCGATGCGTACTAAATCATCTAATTCATTTTTTAAAAATTCGCATAGATATATATACAAATGCATAAAAAAGGATCTGGAATAATACACACCAAGCTATTAAGAGTAGTTATTTCTGGCTGGGCACAGTGGCTCATAGCCTATTAACCCAGCACTTTGGGAGGCCAAGGCAGGGGGAATCACTTGAGCCCAGGAGTTTGAGACCAGCCTGGGCAACATAGAGAAACCCCGTCTCTACAAAAAGATTTTTTAAATTAGCTGGGTGTGGTGGCACATCTCTGTAATCCCAACTATTTGGGAGGCTAAGGTGGGAGGATCACTTGAGCCCAGGAGTTTGAGGTTACAGTGAGCTTTGATTGCACCACTGCACCCCAGCCTGGGTGACAGAATAAGACCCTGTCTCTGAAGAAGTAAAAATAAAAAAATAAATTTACCAAAAAAAGAGCAGTTATTTCTGAGGAGGGGAGGGCAAATGGGGCGAAGGGTTATCTCAGTTCACGATACAAGCAAGTGCCAGACTTCTGACTCCTACCATGCTGGGAAGTGCTGGACTTGGCCAAACCCTTGGGCTCTGATACCCCAACAAATCAGGTAATACAACCTTACAAACTTCGGCCAATGAAAGGCAGGCAATGGGAAGGGCTCCTGTGGGTGTAACTGGTTCCTTAGAGATATCCACATGACCAAAGCCATCCAGGTTGTCTTATTTTCTGGTTTTTAATTTTTTTTTAATTTGTATATATTTTTTCTTTTTATTTATTTATTATTTTTTCTTATCTTTTTTTTTGGGGGGGGGATTGTCTTATTTTTTCGTGACCCTGTGGCCTACTGGGGAACTCCGCCTTGTATTTGCCTCCCTCCTTCCTGGCCTTGGGTCCCTGTGTCCCTCAGTCTTATTTCCCTGCATTCCCTGACCCCAGTCCAAGGACCAACACAGTAAGCTTTTCTCTGGCTATTTTTTCTAGGGAGGTTGGACTAAGACAATATACTTCCATGTCCTCTGACCTCTTTACAATGATAATGTATTCAGATAAGACTTACGTAAGGATAAAACAAGATTAAGAGGGGTAAGGTGTGTGGTTTACCATCAAGAGCAGTACAAATGTCATGATTATTCAAGGGGTTTTGCAGGCAGGATGGCTGGGTAGCCGAATTGCTGCCATCGTCATTTTCTGGGTGTCCGTGGCGGAGCCTGGGAACCAGGCACTCCTGTGTTTCACAATGTAGAATGTCATGTTTGCAGAGTCCCCTCTGCCCGTCACAGTCAGGCCAGCTGGGTCCCATGCCCCAGGTGTTATCACCCCCCCCCCAGAACCTCAGAACCAGCTTCCCCTGCCTCCTCATGCTTCCCTCTCTGCTTGTGAAACTGGTGTGAGCGTGTGTGTGCGCGCGTGTGTGTGAGTGTGATATTTAGGTAGTTTCAGATTGGTTTAACTGGGGGCTCAAAGAAACAGTCCCAAAAAGCGCTCCCAGCATCCTGCTTTTCTCAGCATTCGGGAGAATCCGTAGCTCTTCCTGAAGTGAGGAACCAGACGGAGGGGGAGCGGTGGAAACTCAGCCTGGAGTTTGGCAGGGCCCAGTGGCTTCCCCCTTCCTCCCCCATAAATGCCCCAGAAGCAGAAGATGCTGAAGGTAAAGATCTCTAGGTTATCCAAGAGTAGGGGAGAGGGAAGTTGCTTTAAGAAAAAGAGAGAGAGAGAGAAAGTCAATGAATAAGTTCATAGACCTAGTGGCTAAAAGACATTGTGTTTTCCAGTCACATCTCAAGTGCAAACAGTCCTGCCAGTGTTTTGCACTCCTCCTGCTTCAGAGAATCCTGGCTGCCTGCTGACTTAGAAGGGTGGGACAGTGTGCAGTGCCCCCTTAGCCTTGGCTAAGTGTGCCGGGTACAATTAAATGAGAATGCTTTACCTTCAGGGAGGTGCCTGTGGATGCTTTATAAGCAATACAAAAAGGAGAATGGAGTCTTTCTTGGGCATTGTTTGTTTTGTCCCAGAAAATTGCCCTTTATTCTGACTCAGGAATTGTTTGAAAACACAGAAAAAACAAGAGAATGTGGACAATGGAGAGCTGACCCATAGGTGAGAGAGGGTTTGGCCTCATACAAGAATCCTGAGAGTCAAATATTCTCTAATTGGGAAGACTTGCTGTAGGAATTGCATTGGGGAATTCGTCCAAGAGGAAAGTTAAACCAAAAGAGGTTTAAATAAGAAAAAGCCTGTGGTTTCTCATGTACCACAGTACATCAGAAGTTAGTGGTCCAGATGAGGTACTCTGAAATGGATCATCTTTCCTTAAAGCCAGACCTGACTACAGATTAAGTGTGGACTAAAGTGCTCTGAGGTGCCCCCCTACCAGGATCAGAAAGAAAAGCCTGGTGGCCCTTTCTTTCACCTGACGTGACTCAGCTGCTGCCAACAATGCTGGCAAAGTCCAGGTTATTCTGGGCATGGTCAAGCCTGCTCAGAAATTCTAAATTTATGGACTCCTCTTTGGTCTCTGAACGAGCCCAAGGAAGAATGTGACGTTCTGTAACAGTATTTCTGTAACAATATTTGAAAGTATTCCTGCTTTTCCTGTGGGTTCTTTCAGGAGCTTGGAAAGTGCTCCCCAGAAAACTATTCCTTCAAATCTCTACTGTCTTCAATTCCAAGGTCACCCTTGTCCTGCTGAAATCTGGCTCCCCCGCCCTACCCCCTTCAGCCTTACCTGCTGGTGGCCTTCACCTGCAGCCTCCACTGTGTCCAGTCCTGGAGCCGGTGCCCAGGAAAGAGCCTCGGAACCTCAGGCCACCAGCAGATGGAAACTGGGACACAATGTGTTGCCACTGACCTTTTGTGCCTGCAGAGGAGGCTGACTTTCTTCATACCCGCTAGGTCATAATCTCCTGTCAAGCCCTGCCCCACAGCTCAGTATACACAAGAATACCTGGGAACTTGTTAAAAAAAAAAAGTGAGAAATCCTATCTTCACTGCTGGAGCTTCTGATTCAAGTGCCTGCCCCATCCACTCATCCACAACCCTGGGGATCCACATGGGAAAGCTCTGGGAAGCATCTTGTATAACCGCACATGAGTGAAGCAAGCCCCAGGCCAAGTCCCATAAGCTCTGGCTGCACTCCCCACTGCCCTCACCTCTTCATGTCCCAGCCTGCTCTGTGGCCATGTCCACCCAAGCCATGACACCACCTTCTCACATTTAAAGCATCCTTCGGTTCCAGGACATGTGTTCTCTCTCAACCCAATACGACTATCAATTACACCCTGACTTCTGATCTCAGTGTATGTGTAGGCTCCTACAGACACTGCGCAGTTAATAAATTCTGTATCTGATTGATGACCCCACATGAATGACAGAGGCAAAGATCTCAATGGAGGTTTATTAAGTCAAAGTCTGAAGACGTGCCTGGGAAAAGCACAAACCACAGAAGCATCTGTGGCCTGTGCTCCCTGCAGAGGGATTTGGGGACTTGGTATTTAAGGGGAGAGGGCACACAAGGTGAAAAAGAGGAGGGGGGTGAGCAGTGAGACAAATAGGTACATTCCTGGGAGACTTTGGTTAGTGCCAGGGAAATCTACATTCCACTAAGATGAGGTGAAAGTTTGAAGGGAGAAAGGAAGAATCAGTTAGGCAGATGTCGCTGGGTGGCTGGGAGGATGACTGATCTTGTCCTTTCCCTGTTCTGCACCTGGGAAGATAAACTTGCAATCAACATTATTAGTGTGGAACAGACTTTAGTTTTAGGAGCTAGGCTTAACCTGCAGACCCAGGTCACAATTTGCATGTCCTTCTTTATGGAAGGCCAGCAAGGAGTTTCCTCATGAATGATCTGTGGGGGCAGTCCTTGTAGGTGCCTGAGGCCTGATACCTGTCCACGGGGATCTGCTAATGCATAATGTTAGTAACAGCTACTCATTCAGAAGGGGGTGTTGCATGACTCAGCCTCCAGGCTTGACCTTCCATTTTGCATAAGGAATTGAGGGTGTGGGATTCTAAGATTTTTATTTTCCTTTACATGATGAAATATTATTCAGCCTTAAAAAAGGAGACATTGCCATTTGCTACAGCATGGATAAATCTGGATGACATTATGCTAAGTGAAATAAGCCAGACACAAAAAATATGTATACTGTATGATCTCACTGATATGCAAAATCTTTAAAAAAAAATTTTTAATAAATAGAAACAGAGAGAACAGCAGTTACCAGGGGCAAGGAGGGGGAGGAAATGGGGAGAAGTAGGTCGAAGAGTACAAAGTTGCAGTTATGTAGGATGAATAAGTCTAGAGCCTAATGTACAACAGGAGGACTAGAGTTGTATTGTATACTGAAAATTTGCTAAGAGAGTGGATTTAGGTGCTTTTACCACACACAAAAAAAGGTAACTATTTTAGGAATGGAAGATGATGGATATGCAAATTTCTTTGCCTGTAGTAATCATTTCATTATGTATATGTATATCAAAACATCATGTTGTATACCTTAAATATATACAATAAAAGATAAATTAAAAATAAATGGATAAATAAATTTTATATCTGGCAGTGACAAGAAGCTAATTTAAGGGCTATACATTATTAAAGAGAAATATGGGTTGATATTTCAAGCATGATAAATTTTTAATGAACTGTAGTCACACAAAAATGAACTGATTAATCTAAGGAGGTAAAATAAAATAAAATCATTTTATATTTGTTCCATTTGGTCTATCTTCATCCTTTTCCTGTTGCAGCAGAAAACATTTTGATCTGACACCAGAAGGAACTTTCCATCCATGGCTTTGTTTCATAAGGCTGCCTGCAGAACCGGCACCCCATCTTGTGGGCAGAGCGCCACTTGCACAGCACACCCTTTACCCTGCACCTCCCCTGACAACCAATGCTGTGACTGTCAGATCCACTACCCTCCTGGGGGGGAGGAGAGGTGGTGTCCCTCACCCCCTGCTGTGCTCCCTCTCCTGAGCTGTCATCTGGATTCATAAGACATAACACTGGGGCCTATATTAGCATAGAGAACAACAGCAAGAAATACAGTATTTGGGACAAGCCCTCCACTTTCTCCTTTCTCTGTAATTATCACTCAACTGCTTCAGTAAACAGCAAAATTGTTCCCCACACACATCATTACCGTTCACAAGATTAAAATAGTCTGGAGGTCGGGAAGGCAAACACAGGTTAGTTTGAGTTTTTGAAATGAATTGCTCTCCCTGGCTAAGCCTCTGCTAACCTCCTCCTTCCTGGGGGAAATTGAGGATAAGAGGCCAAGCAGAAGTCAAGCTGGCAGCTCCCACCTCACACGGGAAGATATTTTAGAGAGAGACAGAATGGGGAAGGGAGTGTGGGAGAGGCCGGGGGGGGGCGGCTCATACTTGGAGGTCTCCGTGGTCTCAACAATGCCTTCCTGGGCCTCTGCCACTTTAGTGTTTCTGGATCCAACCTGTGGGGGCCCATAGATCCAGTCCAAAATAGGATGTTCTGGATGAGCCACTCCGCGTTCCTCCCTTCAGATTATGGTCTTGATTTTGTTTACCCACTCCACCCCCGACAACGTTGGCATAAGCTTTGAGCACAGCCAGGGCAGAATAAATAGAAACCAGACCCAACAGGCTAGGGCTGAGAGCCACCTGACAGACCCCAGGGCCACCTTGCCCCACGGCAGGGGCTCCAGGCACATTGTGCTCTATGGGAACGGTGCCCTGGAGCTGGCTCACACCACAGAAGCCCTCCATGACAGGGACATCACTTTCTCACCTTATTAGCCAGTGTTTTCTCATAATGGGCAGCTCCTGCAGATGAAGAGACATTTTCCATGATCTTGAAATATGTCCTGAAAGGAGACATGAGGGTCAGTCATGAGCAGACAGATTTAGTTGGGTGACATTTCCATACCTGGCATGAAGACTTCAGGGCTGACAAACTCAAATGACTACCAGGACCAGGAAGGTAGCACATGCGTGAGTCATGGCCAGCTAGAGACACACCCAGCTGAAGGCCTTCAAATTCAAGTTTTAAAACTGTGCCGGCCAAAAAAAGGACAGCCGAAGACCAGGTCCAGCATCCTGGCTTCCAGTTTGCAATCCTTGAATTAGAAAAAAAAAAATGTAAAAGCAAGAGATGAGAATAAACAAGGGCAGGTTTTGTTGTCCTACTGACTAGCAGCCCACAGCCTCTCTCCGCTGTGAAGTGTCATCCAGACTTTGGCAAACGGTCCTCATCCAAGGGACATGTTTTCAGAATGTTTTTCCAGGAAGCAGGATGGGCTCCAGCAGCCAGCCTGACTCTCTATTCTCATCTCCTTTGGGACCAGGGAAACTTTGTGAAATGTCTAGTCAGCATTAGAAGGGAATCTGTGGCCACCGGCTAGAGGGTTTTCTTCTACTGAAACTAATTAGCATTAGCCATAATAAAAACCCCATGACCTTGGCATTATTATCTTGGTGTTGTAACAGCATGGAGCAGCCCAGTCCTCTGGCATAGCATCCGGGTACCTGGGGAAGACAGGAATGAGGAGACACATGATGTCTGTGTCCCAAGCAGTCTTCCAAGTCTGTGCCAGCCAAAGGTGCCAACAAAGAAGCCAGCCCATTGCCTCACACCATCGTTCCCATTACCTCTGCGCTGCAGGGCACAGCATGAGAAGAAGACAAGTTAGGGGCCAATCAGATTGGAAATAGACAGACAGGGTGCACCCAGCTGAAATTATTCCTGCAGCTGCTCCCTGCAAAGATGCTGCCGGTCCATAGAGACTCTGAACTGGCTTATTGGGGAGGCAGATGAGAGAAGGGGCTACGTGGCTGGGGCATGGTGACCCGGAAGGAAGGAGGGGCACTGTCAGGCTTTGGGGACTTGGGTCATGTATGAGTTCCATATGGCCTGGACCAGTAAAGATCAATATTGGGGATGATTGTGAAGTTTGGGATCTAATTAAATAATAAATTACTGTTAATAGGTTTAATGACATTTTCTTCCCTAAATATGATGTCAATGGAAGGCACCAGTTCAGTTCTTTTTCCTTACGTTTTTCCAAAAGTAGGAAAACTCAAGGACTTGGGAACAGGAAAGAGGGTAGTTCCCTTGTGTGTGCATTTGAGGTTCGGTTGAGAATCTGTTAGAAACAGTGGGAAACTGGAAGCTACAAAGAGGGAAGGAAAGAGCAGATGGAACCATGAGCTCCCCAGTCCTTCCACACCACCACCCGCTGCCCTGGCTCCTGGAGCCCTGGTGGGCACTGTTGGGAACCCCCAGCACCCACCAGCTCACCAGCCCACCACCCTGCCAGGCCCCTGCACCCCTGCCCCAGACCCTGGCAGACACTCAGCACCTCCCTGGTCCCCCGAGGAGGCGGCTGCCTGGCCAACAGCCTGCAATCACCCAAGGTTGCCTTGCGTGGCCGCCCGTGGGAGATACAGTCCCTGCAGTGTACCACACCAGTCAGGCATGTTGACAATCACTCCCAGGGAAAGGGCTGAAACAGGGATGCGTTGGCATAAGAAGACTTTATAATGGAAAGCTAAGAAGGCCATGGTTCATAAGTGTGTATTGAGACTATTGGGGGAAACGGAAGAATTGGTATGATTGGAAAGGCAACTACAAAGGAGCCAGAAAGGAGAAAATTTCTTGATCAGATAAAGGGTGAGATTGGTAAAACAAAGTTTAGATGACATGAGCTACCCTAGCCCAGAAATGCTTATCGGTCCAACCCTGAGACACCTCCCAGCATTTTCATGGTTTAAAAACAACAAAGAGAGATAATCTCATGTCACTCAGCATCCCAAAAGAACTCTCCCTGGAGACATAGTAATATGAAACTCACTAATCAGATGCCCTAGGGTAAGTCAGCCTTCTTCACTCTACTGACAAGTTTCTATCCTCTATAAGAGGAAGAAGAGGCCAGGCACAGTGGCTCACGCCTGTAATCCCAGCACTTTGGGAGGCTGTGGTGGGAGGCTTGCTTGAGGCCAGGAGTTTGAGACCAGCCTGGCCAACATAGCAAGATCTCATCTCTACAAAAAAATTTAAAAATTAGCCAGGGGTGGTGGTGGCATACGCCTGTAGTCCTACCTATTCAGGAGGCTGAGGCAAGAAGATTTCTTGAGCCCAGGAGTTTGAGGCTGCAGTGAGCTATGATGATGCCACTGCACTCCAGCCTGGGCAACAGAGTGAGACCCTGTTCTCAGAAAAAGAAAAAAAAGAGGAAGAAGAATTTCTGACCCAAGTCTTAGCCAATTTCAAAACAGTGATTAACAAGCTGGTCTTGGTGCTTGAGGATGGCACATAATTTTTTCTTGTTTGGCAGTATGCAGGGACAACAAAAAAGTTCCAAGAGCTATAAGGTTGTCCATAAGGTTAATGCCAGAAGGACCACAAGTAGAAAGACTTGAGGTCTCCTGAAAGAGATAGAATGAATCCCAAACCTGTAAGACATCAATGAAGCAAGAACATGCCATCAGAAATGAACTTGGCAGCCTCCAGCCAAGGCATGTTCAAGAGTGATGTCCTGGCTCATTCAGAGCTGTGTGCCATATATCCCATATTTGACCATGATCATCGGGCTTTTGCAACTTAAGACCACCAAGACATCTAACTAGTGTACTTTGTTCTAATTCCAAACTCACCAAGCAATCTATTGTTGACAACTGGCTTAAAGATTGTTCTATAGGAAGAGACAGGTGCAGGCCATTACAATGTATTTTATCGGCATGACAGTTGTGGTTTTCGGTATAAATAAGAAGCTAGAATTCTGATTGATCCACAAGCCCATACATTTGGTTAGAGCAAATCTTTCTCAAGCATTGGATCTGCTCTCATGACGCTGGCTGAACCATCCAGCTTTGGACCTGTGAGGCTAGGGGCAGACACTGGACCTTGGAGGGTCATCAATACCAGTATCCCTGGAGTCAGGCAACTTCCATGGACACGGCTCACTCTAAACCGTCAGTTCACATCTAGAACTTCCACTTGAGGTGTCTGTTTTCCAGGAGTGTGTTGTATATTGGGCTACCCTGAGCCTCATCTCCCAGAACTAAGGACATAATTTGTAAGATATCTGCCTATGGATGATTTCCCTCTTTGATCAGTTACCTGGTCTCTCTGGAGATTAAAGCCACAGCCCAGGTTTCTGGGCACCCAGCTCAGGTCAGCTGGGTGGAAAAACGCTGGTGGAGGCACCTGGAACATTCCTGACTTCCAAGCATCATATAGGGGTCGGAGTCCCCAGACAGACAGTGATGGCTTCCCAAGTTAACAAAGGGCTTATCAGCCTCTTTCTCTCTCCAACCAGGTTCTTACAGGCTCACTTTGATGACAAGCTCTACAGAGATGTCAGTAAGTGCTTTCTTCCAGCCTGCTACTCATACCAATATCCCCAGTGCCTAAGCGTGCCTGATACGTGGGGGACTCAGCGTTTTAGAGTAAATGAATGAATGAATGAATGAAGGCAGTGTTTTTCTACCTTCACGTCATATACAAGCATGACATGTCCTCTGAGTAATCATTCCGCAAAGTGACTCTCACTAGTGTGGAAGGGAGAGAGGGAGTTGGCTGCACATCAAAGTATCTGGGGCCTTAGGTTAATAACAACCCCCCCACACACACACATCCCAGGAGATCCTAAAATGGCCACGCTGACCCTTTGGAAAGAGACTAAAAGGCAGCACTTGCTAACTTCCTCCATCTAGTCATCCAGCCAAGCTTGGGTGAAGCCAGGCAGAGCCCGGGGAGAACGGGGGAGGAGGCTGCTGGCACCCCAAGGCTGCGCGGATCTGCTGCTCCCTCATGTGCACCCACACGCAGGGAGCTCACTCACAGCGCTGGGTGTCTGCCCTTCCTGCATGGAGAATTGTTAAGGTAATTTAGTTTTCAGAGAAACGAGTCTCCCACTCAGACAGGCAACACCAAAAGAGGAGCCCAGGGGTGGGAGCCCACCCCAAGGCCTCTGCGTGGAGCAGCATCTCCTTCTTGCCAGAGACAGTGCTTGACTGTTCTTGCACCCCATGGTGCGGAGCTGGCAGCTGCCTTGCCTCGCCCCTCCAGGCCATGGGAACCCAGGCAGATACCCCAGACCACTGCCCCCAGGGCCCTGGGGACTTGTGGGCACCATGAGAGCCAGAGACACACTTTTGGGTCCTGAAAGAGGGAGACAAAAAAAGGCCCATTTTGAACTGAAATTCACCAGGGTGGAATCTGAGAGGAGGCTCCAGGTGCTCTGCTGCCTGAGGACAGCGAATACCTAGAGCAGGGAGCTGTCAAATGGCAAATCAGGACCCCAGGACCCACTGGCCTGTGTCCCCACTGCCCTTAGCCACCAGCCTTAGGGATCCCCATGGCCCCCCGTTCTTTGGCAGGTGCTGAGAGAAGGAGGTGGGGAGACACGGAGCGGGAGCTAGCCTGTCACGGCCTCAAGTTGTCATCACTCCCACCTACCACCACAACAAAACCCTTGGAGAAATAGAATCATACCCCAAAGGCATTGCACGTGGTTTGAGGTGAGGCAGGAGGAAACAGAGGTGGCAGCCGGAGTTCGTTTGCCTTTGGCATTTAGTCCAAGCACCTGAGTGGTGCCCTAATCCCTGCAGCTTCTCAGAGCTCTGTAACAGCCAGGCCATGGCTTTTTCCTAGGGACAAACGCCTGAAGAGTGACTTCAGACTCCAAGCTTCACGTGGAGTCTTTGTGGCCCTGTGTGACTGCTGGAGTTCCAGTTAATAACCAAACCCTGCTGACTCCCTGTGTCTGCCACGTTCCTGTGCAGAGATGAGGACAGGAAGACCCTGTTCCCCAGGCACATCACGACTACTCTGACTCACCACCCGAAAAAGGCTGCTTGGACTTGTAAAGCCATGAGAAGAGCAGCCACTAGTCACAGAGGGCTCACCATGTGCCAGGCCTGGTACTGAACACTCAGAGCATCCTCTCCCTTGGAAGTAGAGACTCTCATGCCCTTTTTATAAAGGAGACCTAGAAGGATTGAGCCCATGCCCCCGACAATGACCTTCACCCCTCTGTCCAGTAGGGCCAATTTATAAAACTAGGGCTTAGGACTAAGTTTGTTGCTACAGAAGAGAGTTTCCTCCCAGATATGGAAGTAGAAGACCCTACACACACAACCTCCCACTGCATCCCTGACCTCATCTAGAGAATTAAATTGACCTTGACCTTCATTAGCATCCCTCCAGGTGTTGATGTTAAACATTTGCCATCAGAACAGTAGTGGTCAGAGGGCCCAGTGCTGCTGGTCACCAGGTCTTGGCCTGACCCTTAGGAACAAAGTGACTGTTTGCTCACAGACTCCCCACCAGACACGGGAGAGAAAGGGCTCCCTAAGATGCTTGCTTTATAGGCAGCAAAAATCCCCCCAAAGCAAAGCTAAAAAGGGATCTGTCTTCAAGGACTCTACGACCCTCCTTTTTTCAATAGGAAGGAAATAAAAATGCTCTGCACAGTGCTGACAGGATTGAATTATACAACATCAGAAAGATTATCTGCTCTTGTTGTTCCATTCAGCAGCCTTTTCAGTAAGGAGGCCCAGTGGAGGGGGGTGAGGCGGGGAGACAGCCTGAAGGACTCTACACTCCCCAGAGAAACCTGGCCGTTTGCAAATATTGAGCTGGGCCTCCTTCTCTCAGGGTAATGGAGAGCAGAGGTCCTCAGAGTGAGGTCCCTGGGCCAGCAGCACCTGGGAGCTTGTTAGAAATGCACGTTCTCAGGCCTCACCCCAGCCCTACAGGGTGGTGGGCCCTGCAATCTGTTGTTCTGATGCCTATGAGTTTGAGAACCACTGTTCTAGGGGAAGAGAAGCACTTGGGTGTCTTTATTGGCTTCTTTACTCCAGCTAGAACTGCAACACAGCTGCAAAGTCATGTCCACAAGCCAGAAAGAGCCCGTGCCACAGGCACGAACCATGACCAAGTCAACTCATTGAATTTCAACTTCTAGAATCATCTCAGAGGTGAATGTGTTGTTTCCCCAATCATGGAGGCACCAAACGTTTTCAGAATCGGTTTTCTGGCCACACTCTGCCTCTTGCTCCTTTGCCAGGCAGATGGGAAGCAGGACTCCCCAACAAGATAAAGAACAATCACAGGACAAAATTAAGCCAATCTTCGTGAAGTGCCTAAAACTACGTCTCTATTTTTATAAGGCCTCAAAAAACATTGGCTCTTGTTCCTTCTTCTTGCTTCTTGCATCTCCCCAGAGCACAGCACATCCTGACTCAATTCTTCTGATATAATTATGAATCATAGACCCTTCATCAGTAGCTAACCTAGCCCTGATAGGGGCACAATCGTTTTCTGTGAGACAATGTCCCATGTCATCATTTTCTCTAACCGTCCATCCCCACTCATGGCTCAGAAAGCACATCAGTGCCTCATTATTGACATGTACAGTTTGACACTGTTTTAGTACAAAGACAAAGCCAGGCTGTACAGGCACGTATCTGGCAAATCATTTGTCAGCATAGAAATCACTATCCCCAGACTTCCTGCAATACAGCAGGAGGAGAGAGTCATTCTCCGTGGGTGATTTGCCTATTTTCTCTTTAAAGGATGCAAGGAAAGTTTTGGCTTCAGGGCCCCAAATTTAAATGTATGCCACTGTTATTCCACCATCAGCGTGGCCCTCAGTGACCACCCTCAGACTGTGTTAAATCACATGCTTTGACACAGCTTAGGTAGAAACTGTGACCCTGTGATGTAAGGAGCCCGTGCCCTGGTGAGGCACCCTCAGTGGGCCTGCGAGCAGCTGCTAATAACCAGTTCTATTTGTGTCTGGGATCCCAGGAGGTCAGTGAGATGGTTTTGTCCCCTGTGACTGGACTCTCCATCTGGCAGAGGAGGGTTTAATTGGCAAGTTAACTGGGAGCAGGGGTGACATAGATGTAACCTCTGCCAGCCTTGCTCTTTCCCCAGCAACTCGGAGCCACTCGTTTACTTCATCGAAGGAGGAGCGGAGCAGGTTGCTCATTTGCCTCACTCGGAGCCTCTGAATTCTCCAGATGCCAGCCCGTCTGCCGCTCTTCCTTGCAGGGGAGGCCAGAGGGGCTGGAAGCAAATTATCTTTAATGAGCCTGGAAGGACCCCTTCTGGGACCAACCTGCTCTCCACATGCCAAAACCCCATCACATAGAGTTCCCTTTCTTCTCTGTCCCCAGAAGCACCTCCTTCTGTGCCTCATTTAAAGTGCCCAAAAGGCAAATGGCTTCCAGACTTCTTTCTACCTCATATTCTAAGCTCATTAATGAAGACAAAGAGGGACTGAAAAAAAATCATCAAATACAAAACACACTTTCAAAAGGTAAAATAGATATTCTTTTTGTCTTTGTTTATTTTAATATTTGCTCACACCTGGGCACAAGCATTTAACAATCTGGGCCAGCCTTCATATGAAAAGACAATAAAACATTTATTCATTCAATAAATATTTATAAAACATATCCCTTAAGCCAGGCATCATGCTAGGTCCTGGAGCAAATTAATGCTGAGCAAAACTAACATAGTCCTCCTTCTCTCACTGAACTTTAGTGCAGAGAGCAGACAGGCATTCAACAAGTAAATAAACAAATATATATGTAATTAAAGCGCATGTTAAGTGCTAGGGAGAAACAAAGTGCAATAATGGAGCAGAGAAAAGGGAAGGCCTTGCTGAGGAGGAGACATTTAAGGCAAGACCTGAAGTATAAAAATGGGCCAGCCATGCAAACATTCAGGAGGAAAAGTGTCCTAGGCAGTGAAAATGCTGTGTCAGAAGACCAGATATGGGAAATGTTGCATGGATTTAAGGAATACAGAGAAGCCAGAGTGGTCCAAGTGACATGGGTGAGGAGGGGAGTAGAAAAAGATGGAGGTGGAAAGGCAGGCAGGGTTGGATCAGGTGGGATGGAGGTGGCAAGGTGGGCAGGGGCTGGATCAGGTGGGATGGAGTTGGCAAGGTGGGCAGGGTTGGATCAGGTGGGATGGAGGTGGCAAGGTGGGCAGGGGCTGGATCAGGTGGGATGGAGGTGGCAAGGTGGGCAGGGGCTGGATCAGGTGGGATGGGTTGGCCAGATGGGCAGGGCCTTGATAACTGTGGTAGTAGGTTTGGATGTTTTTCCAACATGCAATGGGAAGATTGAAAGGTTCTAAGAAGGCATATAATATGATGCAATTTACCTTTTTTAAAAAGTACCTAGGCCACTCTCTGGGGAAGAAATTTGAAGGAACGAGAGAGGAAGCAGGAGACAAGGAAGCAGGTTTTGCGGTAGTCCAGGTGAGAAATGATGCTGTTTGGACTCTTGTATTAGCCGCAGAGATGGGAAGAAATGGATGTATTTGAGATATCCGAGTGATGTGGGAGAGGAAGAAATCAAAGACCACACAAGATTTCCCACCTGGACAATTAGATGAAAGGTGGTCCCAGCAGAGATGGGCTAAGCCCCTTGGAGACAAAGACCACATCTGTTAGGAAACAGAGGCAGGGGTCGGGAATACAGAGGGCTGCTCTGGACATGCCTGAGGGGGGTGGGTCAGTGTGGTAACGCCCACCACATTGCCCCAAACACTCCTTCCTCGGTGCTGGATGTCGGCCAGAACGTGAGAGTGAACCTACAACCTAAGATCTCCTGGTTTCAGCAGCTCTAGCAAAACCAAACCAACTTTGTACTTTCAACATTTAGGCTTGAAATGCAACCAGAAGCATCTCAAAAAACACAATTCAGTTAGAAGATTTCCCGTTATTCCCACAGATGTTGTTGCCTTCTTGCCCATGATAGTCTGAGAAGCAGTAGTAGGTCTAAGGACAGGCTTCCATAGAGAGTTGTTCATTGATTAAGGAAGTGAGAAGATGTGGAGCCTTCCAGACCCTGATAAAGCCAGACATGAGGCTCCTACATCTGCACTTCCTAGTCCCACTTCGACTGTGAACCAACCCTTCCTCCCTTCCCTGAAATGCACGAGTCCTTAACTTGGACACAATTGTGAATATCTTGGTGCCCAACAAGACATTCGGTATGACATCTATGACGTGCAAATAAAAAATCCAAGAATTCAGGCAAGCTTTAATACTTCTTTTACAAAAGGTATAACTTTTAAAATTTTTATTGTACTTGTTTGTCTGTGTGCTGTCTCTTCTACTAGATGCTTTGAAGGCAGGGTCTTTGGCTTGATCTTGAACCCTGTGAAAACTCACTCAGGCTTGCTGATTGGAGGGAGAGGCTTCATAGACAGCTTCTGATGATGATGTCACAAATCTCCAATGCCATTGTCAAGTGGGAAGTTTAATTAAGTCCTATCCTAGGGGTGAACCTTAAAGCCCAAAGCATTTCCTTTTCACAAATACCTAACAAAAGTGCCAGGTAGGAAATCCTTAAGTGAAGGAGAGGCCTTTCTTATCTCTAAAATGGAGAAAATGGTAGGGTTATTATGAGGATTAAATGAGTTAATGCATGTAATTGGCTTACAACAGTGCTCAAGAAATGTTGATGGTGATGGTGATGGTGCTGGATGATGGAAACCTTGCTTTCGGGGGAGGGGAGCTGAAACCAAGCTGATATTCTCCCAGGGAGTGGCTGGCCTGTGGAGTGTTTTGGGCAGGTTTTGGATGAGGGAGGCCTGATGAGAATGGAGTGACATATGGCAACATGGGAATTGAGAAGCAGTGCTCTGCAGAGGCCATATAACCACAGCCATAACTCAAGTTGGCCCAAAAGATATCACAGAGCACAGAGAAAAAGCAATTTCCACTATTTCCTTCTTTCCTTGATTCCAGAAGCAAATGGGCCACGAAGCATCCTTCCTCTGCTCATCCCTACAGCCTTTCTGCCTTCCTGGTTGATGCCCCGCTCCCCCTTTGTCACATCTCGGCCTCCTATAGATCCATTTACAGAAGATGCCTTTTAGATGCTACTCCTGTATTCCTTAAGATAATGAGGAAATGCCTAATCACATATTAACCTACAAGAAAAGGATTAATTATATTATCAGGCCATTAATAACACTAGTGGGAGAATGCAGACCAAGAGGGATATTGGAGAACTTACCTCTCAGAGGAAGGAGGAGGAGAGGCCAGAGCACAGCCTCTGGGCCTGCACAGCATCCTGAGCTGCATGGAGGTCACTGTCAGGGCTGTCTATCATGCTTGCCTGTGCAACTGGCCACTTCGCTGATCCTATCTCATCCCCTTCTAGACTGCTGGGGAAGACCCCTGACCCCTTGCTTTGGTTAAACCCCCTTCATCAGCCTTTGGGACATCAGAGAAGGAACAATGAGCAAATCCATTCGCTTCACCCCCTTCTTCTGGCTGGGCAATAGTTTGGCCCCTACACTACAAATGTTGTTTGGCAGAACTAGAGGTTGCTCCCCTGTGAAAATCCACTTGCCATTAGCCAGCTGTCTCTAGACAGCTCCAGACAGGTAATGAGGGAGAAGAAACCTTTCCAAGTGGTCTTCTGTCAAGGCAATTCTGACACAAAGCAAAAGGTATGGATTTGATGAGAGATCATGCATTCCAAAACTGAGTAGAGTGTAAATGCCAGCCAAACTCTGTGACCACCTGTCAGTCACCTGTTCCCTGTCCCCTGCAAGATATGACAGGGAAATGCACCCCCAGGCACTGGCCGACTGCTGCTGTAAGACATCCCGACTCACAGAGAACCTCACTCATAAGCAACTGGTAGAATGAAGCTTGCAAAAGAGTCCATGAGACCTGTCAGATGCTGCCTCTTAGCACACCATGCTTCACCCCTCCCCACCTACACACACACACACACACACACATACGCCAACCACAAACTCACCAACGCAGGCACGTGTACTGACTTTCCATATGCAGAAGATGTCAAGGACTCAGCGTTAGAAAAGCCTGTGTTTTTGACTGCTTTTCCAGTAGAATCAAGGGATTATATCTTGAGGATAGTTTATATTGTTACTGCAAATTCAATTACATGCATTATTGGTAGGAGGATGGAGAGGGGAAGAGGGAGGAAGCTGCAGGCTAATTTGTCCTCCAGTCCACTAGGGAAACACGAACCCCACTGTCAGCATCAGTTCCCACAGGTCTCTCACAATGTGAGCAGCTCTCAGGGCTGACATAAAGTGACCACTGTCCCAGTTTGCCAGGGACTTCGGGATTTCCCAGGACACAGAACTTTCAGCACTAAAACCAAGGCACTTTCAGGCAACTGGTACAGCTGGTAACCCTAATCACAGATTATGATTCCTGTGTTTAAAGATCCTCCTCTTTTCTATATTTAAAATGCTGTGGAATTATACTTGCACATGTGCTCATTCATATTACATACTGGACATTACTTTCTGCATTAAACATTCATGCCGTATAATTCGGCACAGGATTTTACACACTTAAGAATTTTATGATAACATCAGAGATTTTTCAAAGACTGTTTTGAATCTATGAGATTTTTACCTTACTTGATGACTTTGACACCCAAGTAAGATGGGACTGAGCCACTGAGAGGCCAAGGCTCAGAGTGAAATCCCAGGCACAGAAGAGGGTCACTTTGTGGGAAGCCAACAGGGCCATGCACAGCAGATGCCATGAGTGGCCCAGGCTCGAATCAATCACTCATGGCTCTCCCCAACCAGGGGAACTAGCTGCCCAGCTGTCAGCTGAGCTGTCAGCAAGAGGGACCCTCTGTGAGGCTTTGGGGATGTTACCTATCCCCTCTGTGTTCTCTGCTCCTCATATTTTAAAAACAGTTTTAAGAACACCTGACTTCACAGCACACACTGAGTTATTTGATGAGGAAGTCTTTTGACAATATTAACATGATGTTATTTCGAGGAAGCACAGCCCCATCCCTCTGCCCACTCCCTCCCCAGCACCCCTAACTATGGAGCTCAGATTCCGGATCAGTATCCCAGGCCAGCAAGAGGAGAATCAGAGTCTGTAAGGTGGAGATAAGGCCGAGGTGGGCCGGCTGGGTCTGTTCAAGACTCTGAGTTCCTGCCTATCTTGGGAAGAGGAGATATACAAGAAACTGGCTGTCACAGAGCAAGTACAAGGCGATGTAGTTTGTGATTATGAGAAATCATAGGCTGACGCTTGTGTGTGGAGGTAGCAGTATCTGAGCTGCATTTTTGCAGGCTTAGCACAAGGGACCCGAGAGAGGAAGGGGCTCGAGGCAGGGAAACAGCATGACCAGCAGCAGGGATGGCAAACATTTCCCAGGTGCCTGCTCTGTGCAAGGGGGCTGTGCTAGAAGCTGGAGGTAAAGGCAGGGCCAGGTACTGCACCTACCCAGAAGTTGCTAGATGCTCTCCCAGTCCTTGGCATTGGTGTCCTCACTTCCCATCTCTCCCTCTAGCCCTGTTCCATCCCAGCTGCTAGCATTCCAGCCCTCAACTGCAGGCTTCATCCCGTCACTGCTGGCTTCAGTCCTTCCAGGGACTCCCTGTGGCTTTTTTAGACCCCATGTGCTCTCAGTACAGTGCCTCAGCACTGGCCTGGCCGGCTGCTCTCTCCACACCTTCCCATACACTTGCTCACACCTCTCAGATACCACCTGAACTCGCATGGGTGCCTTTCACAACCAAAAGGCAGAGAAACAAGAGGGAGAGAGGGATGGAGGAAACACTGGGCTTGGTGCAACAAGGGATTGCTTTAAGGACTTGGCTCTGCAGTTTCTTGGCCCTGGGGTCTCAGGCAGGTCACTAACCTCCTGGGCCCTGTGTCTCTTCATCCAGAGCAGGGAGGCTGAGCTGTTATTGAACACTCACTCAGCTCAATACAAGAGACCTATTGCTTGTGTGGCTTCATTTAATCCTCCCAAAAGCCTTAGGAAGTAAATGTTCATGTGTCTATTTTAAGGTAGACAAGGAAGATGAACTACTTAATCTCCAAAGGTCCTTTTAGTTCTAATATTTATGATTCCATGAAAGAGTTTAAATTTGAAGCTCAGTAACAGAAAGCGGGTGAGAACGCTCCCTGTGTTAGTTATCTACAGCTGCATAACAAGTTAGTACAAAATCCCACAGTGTAAAACAACAAATGGTAATTATCCCACAGTTTCTGTGGGTCAGGAATCCAGGAGTGGCTTAGCTGTCTGGTTCTGGCTCGGGGTCTCACAGGAAGTGGCAGTCAAGTGTCTCAGCTGGGGCCACAGTGATATGGAGCTGGAGGATCCATTTCTAAGCCCTGCCACACTGTTGCTGGCCGGCCTCAGTTTCTCACTGGCTGTTGGCTGGAGGCCTCACTGCCTGGCCACATGGAGTCTTCCAGAGGGCAACTCACAACATGGCAGCTTGCTTTCCCCAGAATGAGGGATCCAAGGAAAGGAGAGAAAGTGAGAAGTCCTAATGCCTTCCATGACCTAGCCACAGAGTCACAAATTATTCTATTCGTTAGATGTGAGTTACACAGTCAAAAGGTGGGAAATTAAGCTCCACCTCTTGGAGGAAGGAGATCAAAGAATTTGTGTCATCTCTTTCAAAGCATCATGGAGGAAGACAATGACCAAAGGTAAATCCAAGGGACAAACATCCTTAACCATGGGAGGAAGTATCCCCAGTGGTTAAG
Organism: Daubentonia madagascariensis; assembly: GCA_023783475.1. Taxonomy (NCBI): domain Eukaryota; kingdom Metazoa; phylum Chordata; class Mammalia; order Primates; family Daubentoniidae; genus Daubentonia; species Daubentonia madagascariensis. Next base: position 18,816,136 of record JAKFHU010001569.1, read on the forward strand.
AAGATAGGCTTTAAAATCAAACAACCTTGGGTTTAAATCCAAGTTCCTGGTCACTTAAAGAACACATGACACTGGACGAGTCCCTTAACCTCTCTAAGCTTTAACGTCAGCGTCCTCATCTGTAAAATAATGACAATAATAATTCCCTTGTGTGGTTATTGTATACAGCAAGTGCAAAGATGTTTGTAGAGCTAATGGCCTGGAATAAGCAGCACAAAATAATAGCTATTATATAATACATGGCTCATCTCACCATGATCCTTGCACATCTCTAGCGACAATAGGAAGTTACTGGGTTAGAAGAATGTACAACACCAGAAAAAATATTGATAAATTTGGGAGGGGCGTGATGAGCCCAGGAAACCAGGGGTGTGGTCAGTAGGCAGCTTAATTTTTGCTAATGGTGGCAATGGTGGTTGTGAAAGCACAAGGTTCACATTGTTTTTGTGCATTCTTTGCTTCCATTGTAATTATATTTGTGTTATTTAAATATCACAGTTTTCTACTGCTGCTATAACAAATTACCACACACAGAGCAGATGAAAATCACAAACTTATTATCTCACAGGTTCTGTAGGTCTGAAGTCCAACAAGGGTCTCACTGGACTAAAATCAAGGTGAGTGCAGCAGGGCAACATTCTTCCCGAAGGCTCTAAGGGAAAATCGGACTCCAAACTTATTCAGGTTATTGGACAGATAAATTCAATTCCTTACCATTATAGGACTGAGGTCTCTGTTTCCTCGCCAGCTGGGAGGCAAGACCGCCTTTAGCTCTCAGAGGCCTTTCCTCGGTCCTTGTGTGTGGGCCTCTACGTCTCAGAACCAGCAATGGCACATCAATCTTTCTCAGGCGTGGAATCTGTCTGACTTCCTCTTCTGCCAAATCTCTTCTGCCTTTTTGCTTCCTTTGCACCCCTCTGACTTCAGCCAGAGAAGGTTGTCTGCTTTTAAGGGCTTGTGTGATCAGACTGGTCCCATCTAGATGATCCACCTGCAAAGTTCCCTTTGTCATGTAACCCAATCTATTCACTTGGAGGTTCCAGGCATGAGGACATGAACATCTTTGGGGGCCACTATTCAGCCCACCACTGGTGTTAAATGGTTTCCCTGATCTCAACAGAACAATCCACATTGTCAACAAGATATAACAACCAAGAGTGTGAGCCAGAGGGTTTGGATTTATGGACAGGCCCCCAGACCCTGAGAAGAACTGGTGAGAACACCCCAGAGTCCCAGCATTAGAGGGACAGGACCAGCAGATAAATGACCCAGGCAGAAATCCTGGGCCAGGGCAACTAGGTAGAAAACCAGCTCCTGGAATTAGCATCAGGCAGATGCACGTGTCATGCCATAAGGCAGAAACCCAGTCACTCTTCCCACAGGGCCAAAGCAGTCTGGAGCAAGATTGGCAAGATGTTGGGTTGGCTGGGCTCCTGAATTAGGGGTCCTTAGCATTTCCTGACTGAGGATAGGGTGGTCTGAACCCGCAGGTTGTGTTTCAGTGTCTCCAGCTGGACAAATTTTGATCTGAAGGGAGAGAGCTAGGTAAGCCCCCACAGCCCCCTCCCTGCAAGCTCACAGCAGGGACTGTGGTGGGGAGAGGGGGCATAGTTCACAAGTGGCCTCATTTTAGCAATCTTGCTCCTCGACATATATTCAAATACCAAGAGGTGGGAACGTCCTCTAGTTAGTCACTGGAAATGCCCACTTGCTTTCTTCAGTCTTTGGTGTTTGTGTGTGTGTTTCTGTGTGTGCCCATGATTTTTAAATCTAGACCAGTTCCTCTCAGCCCCTAGACCTGATGAGATGTTAATTACACTACTCTACATTATAAAGGTGAAAAATGTAGATTTCATAAGCCAATGGACATGGAAGAGACAGCAGAGCCCTTCCTACACCGTGTCACCTCTGTTTAGTCATTTTGAGTAACATCACTCAAGACAGCTACAGGTAGGTGGGGGAGGTGGTGGAGAGATCCCCCAGTCCGCACAAAGATTCAAGAGGAATCCCATGTCCTAGCACCCTGTGCCCTGCTACCAAAGACACAATAGTGCTTGTTCCCTTCCATTCTGTCCACCCCCCAACATCCCGCCCCAGGCTGCTCTCCCCTCCCCTGGCAGTGCTACTGTGGCGGGTGGTATCAGTTAATTCTGGAGGTGAAGAGAAATGCAGCCCGAAGCCCCAGAGTTCTGTGGGGCCTGGCTGAGCAGGCTGGCAAAGTTTGCAGAAGCAGATCCTGTGACAAAGCCCTCCACTCTTCTCTGTTCAAGAGATGGTGACGTTCCATGGTGTGTTGAGTGTGTCGCTCCCTAGGCATCAGACGTTGTGAGTCTCTTGTGAACACGAGGTCCTTGCCCTGCCCCTGCCAGCAGCTTGTGGTGTGACCTCTGGCAGGTCACATCACCTCTTGAGAGCTCAATGTCTTCAACCATAACCTGGGGGATTTGGATTAGGTCAGACGCCTTCCGGCCCAATGGGCCTCTGCGCCTGGTACTTTACTCCCTTCCCTCCTCCTTGACAAAATGATTGACTTTTGATGGCCTCAGGAAAATAACTGAATTTTATATCTAAACCCACAGACACTGTGGAAACACCCGCCTCTCCATCCTCCTCTGGCTCTCTCTTCTCCAACATAGGCTGTTTATTAGTCTTATTAACTTGGTGGGGCATAACGCTACAAAGTGTCTAATATTCCTATCTCCAAAAAGACCGTTAGCTCCTCAAAGGAGATAGGGGAGTCATCATTCTTTTGTATCCCCACAGCACTGCCCATAGTGTAGGGTTGTGGTTCCCAAACTCATCACAATGGACATGCAGATGCCAGGGCCCTGCCCCAGACTGACTGACTCAGAATCTCAAGGATCAGGAAATTGTATTTTTCAAAACCTCCCCTAGTGATTCCAATGGGAAACCACTGATCAAGCAGAGCACGCAGTAGGCACTCAATTTGTTTAACGCACAGTGAATTCTAGCTGCCTGGCAGACCCAAGTAGAAAGCTAAAGAGAAACGAAATGCTCCATGTGGTAAAGGTACAGAACCATCTGGCAGTCCGGACCTCGGGAACAAAGCCTCACCTGGCTGTCTTCCTCATCATCAGGTTAGTTTTCTCTAGAATGACTGTATTTGCCCTTCCAGGTAGTAATTACTCCTTATGGAGTGACAAGCACACTAAACTCAGAACACGGTGATGCCAAATTCCTCCACCAGAGAAGAGGGCTCGGCTATTAAGGGCGTAAGACTGGCTAAGGATAGGAGGATACAGCAATCTGTGCCCTTGGTCAATCAAGTTTTTCTAGATCGTTTCAAGGCCAGAATGCAGTGAGGTGGTGGGGAGGGGAGGGTGAAAGGCAGACGTGGGAAGAAGAAAGGCGAGAGAATCCTACGCGCCTTTGTCCAGGGCCTCGCTTTTCCTGAGCTCTCCTTGGCACTTTGCCCTTGGCCTGCTTATATTGACAATAGTTGCCTTGATCCAGACGAGGCTTGCAGTTCATAACACAGGCAAGAGATGCGATATCACAGCCCCTTTGGCTCTTCTCTCTCTCCACAACAGGCATGTGATTGCTGCACAAAAGAAAGGGAAACGCAGCCATCAGCTGCAGAGGCAGGGAGGAGGCTGGGAGGAAAGGGTAAGTCTTTGGTTGTGATTAAGACGTTTTAAATCAGGAGAGTGAGACATAAATGTCAGAGCAGCTCGCCTCTTGCTGGCCTGAAAATCCGCAGCAGCAGACAAGAAATGGTTTGGAGGTGGAGGGAGGTCAGTGGGCCACAGCTTAGTGCCCCAGCCTGGCTGGGTGGCCCTGGGCCACCACAGGATGGCCCTTCACCAAAGGAGGGGAGAAATTCTGAACTTGGGCAAAGAGCGGGGGGCCAACCATGTTGATAGCCTTAAAGTCAATAGTTCTCCAACTTTACTGTACATGAGAAGCACCAGGAGATATTGTCAAGAATTCAGATTCCTGGGTCCCACCGCAGAGGTCTCTGCCCTACTACCGGTCTTGACCCAAAGCTCTGGAGTTCCAGTGGGCGGGGAGAAGCTGCATTTTCCCTTCTACCCTGTTTATGCATCATTAGAAAATGGCAGAGTCCACTTTTTGGCCTCCTAGCACGTTTGTCAGCCATGGCTTGCTTGGCCCTTAACTAACAGTGGTATGGTGGATCTCCAGGAGGGCCGAGTCCCAGAAGTTTAGGTTACAGTCAAGCCTACACCGGCAGGAGCTGTGTTCTTGTTTGGAAATGGTTGGCCGGCCTGGGCTAGCCCACAGGGAAATTCAGCCCCGGGTATGTATCAGGAAGGCTGCTGATACTTGAGAACTCACTGAAAATGTGACCAGGATTAGATTACCCACTTTGAGCTGGTCAGGTCAGATTTCCAGATGCAGGGGAGGCCATTTGGGGACAAGGCTTCAAATGGCCTACCCGATGGAAGGCAGTGTTCTACTTTGGACTGTCACATTGCCCTGCAAAGAAAAAAAGAGTCTGTGTGTATATCTATGTGTGTGAGTGTGTGAGTAGGTATGTGAATGTGTGTGTGGGTGTGTGTACTCAGGAGTGTAGATCTAAGGCACACATGTACTGGGGCATACAGCAGCCATGGATCTCAGTGGATGTACATGCACAGGAATCTTTAGGGGTTACTGTTTATTCTTCCTTTTGTAGAAGATAAGACCTTACTTTACAAGCATTGATTATTAAGCACCATGGGAAATGCAAAGGCCCTTACACTATCAGAACTTACAGCCCTGCTAGAGAATTTGGAAGAGAGCTACTTCACTCTGTTTCTTTCTAATCTATTTCCAATCTATTTTACCCCAATCCCAACCCATTTCACTTCACTCAGATAGAGCCCAGACCACTCCCATTTAGCCAGTATTTATCAACCAGTTATTACGTGCCCAGTATTGTGCCAGGTGCTGGGGGTATACCAAAGAAGCATAATAAATAGTCAGAGAGCCAAGTTTATCATGTATCAAACCAATAGAAGAAGATGAAACAAATTTGTGATGCCAATAATACGTATGTAACCCAAGGATCTTTCTTCCCAACCACAGTTTTTCCTAAACTAGAGTGATGATTAGTCCCTTCAAAGGGAAAATTTTTCAGGAACCTTCCAGTTTGACTTAAATTTTTTTATTATGTTACTTGAATATGTATAAAGATGAAACTTAGTATAATTTTTTTAGATTTACAAATAAATACCAAAGCAAATTTGTAAATTACATACCAAAAAAAAACCTTCTGAAAAATCAGTATTTAAATTAACATCAATTTAATAATACTGTTTTGCTAAAACCAAATTGGCAGTGTTGGGTTTAATAATTCAAAGAGTCTCACATCTGGTTCTTTCTTTAATCAGCTTAGTAGTTTGGCTTTTATAATACTAATTCAGAGAGGGCCTGTTTACATAAGAGAGCTGTTCAAAATTATATTAATGGTTTAAAGTCTTTGTCTGCTAGTTCAGAATAATCAGACCTCGTACTTAACCAAAACTTACCCACATGCAATTCCCAAATGTCTATTTCAATGATCTATCATCTGATAACACCATAAAGCTGTCTAATTCAGTTGAAGATAAGATTAACATTGTGACACTCTTGAGCCTGCTTTAAATTTAATCTCATCATTGCCTGTATTAGGAAAAGAAAAATTCTTTGTTGTAAATTTACTACTATATTTATTTTTAATGAACTGCAAGTTGCAAAATACAGTTGAGCCACATAGGATATCCACTTATATATGAAACTGCAGTGGCATGGGCTCTTTGGTGTGCAGCATGCCTGCACCACTCTAAGCTATGAGGTGGCAAAGTTCTCCCACCTCGTCTCCTTATTTGAAGCTACAAAGCTTCATTCATACAGCCACTGTGATTTCATTTGGCTTTCACTCAGTGCAAATGGGATTTGGGTACAAAAGTATAAATGCAAGCACAAAAATATTATGACAAATTTTGGTTAAAGAACGGCCAGTCAGAAGACCTTAGATTAACATTTTTAGATTTTTACTGAAGTAAAATCATGAAGTCAAAAAACTACCGTAAAGAAATCACAACCCCCTGAGAATGCTGACACACATTTACAACCCTGCATTCTGACCTTCCATTTCCCCAGTGTCTCCATGCCAGGACATACAGGGGTATACTCACAAGAGTTAGGTCAATTGAAAGGATGAATCCAATATTCATATAAGAGGAAGGGATAAAGCTGAGAACTAAATACTAATAAATAGAACTTTTCCAAGCTCCAAAAGGAGATCACCTAGAACATTAACACCTCCACATACATGGCCCCCAAGTGCACACCCTTAGTTACCCACCTGGTTCCCCTGACTTGGAATTACCATATCTCTCCTCAAAGCATCTCCTTTCTTCAAAATACCCAAGTTGGAATCTCCACTTGCCTTTTGGAGAAACCAAACCCCTGTCCACCAAAAGTGACCTCAATGCCTACCACCATCTCCCCTCTCCCCATTAGTTCATTTCCCAAGTCTAAATTACTTAGTCTGGAGGAGAGTCCTGGGAATTCTAGATAATCGCTGATGGCCGTTGCTATGAGGTGAATGTTTCTGTCCCTCCAAAATTCATGTTGACACTGAATCCCCAGTGCAACAGTATTAAGAAGTGGGGCCTTTAGAAGGTGATTAAGCCACGAGGGCTCTGCCTTCAGGAATGGATTAGCACCTCATAAAAGGGCTTGAGGAGACAAGCTAGCCCTTTCCATCCTTTCCGCCATGTGAGAATGCAGAGTTTGTTCCTTCCAGAGGATGCAGCAACAAGACACCATCCACGAAGCAGAGACCAGACCCTCACCAGAGACTGAACCTGCCAACACCTTGATCTTGGACTTCCTAGCCTCCAGAACTGTGAGAAATAAATTTCTGTTATTTATAAACCACCCAGTCTTGGACATTTTGTTATAGCAGCACAAACTGACTAAGACAGCATTAATACACCAAATGCCACAGAGCAGTCCAATGAGAACAGCTTTGGAATTCCTGTTTTCCCAGTGGGTCCAGAAGGGATTTCCTAGGTCAGGTTACCTTTGTGATCTCTCACCTGAATGTGCACAACTGTTCCTTGACTGTTGGACCTGTTAGAACAGACCCATTCTCTCTCACACACACACACACAAGCACAAACATTAATTCTCAGAGATAGTAGCTTCTGCTAGGAAGGAAATGTTTCCTAAGTTTCATCATTTCCAAGGCGCCATCTCCATCCACGAGGATGGTAAATCATATTATTATACAGAATAGTGTTTATTTCCTTTGTTATTCCCTTCAGGCCTACAGAATGAGAAAAACACCATACATGCTTTAGTAAGTCCTTCCTGAGGAACAAGAGAGGCTTTGAATTGACCATTCTTTTTGCCACCAATGGCTTTTACCCAATGGAGAACGACCATCGAGAAAAGGGGAGGCTGTGAGACTCACTTCCAGTTACAAGTATTGTAAGTCCTCAAAACAGGGAAACATCAACATCTGGAGTTACCAAGGAGGCTTCATGGACAAGGTGAGGGCTGAGTTGAAACTCAAAGGGCGAGTAGGCTCTGCACAGGTGTGGTGCAGGTGTGGGGTGGGGCAGGTGCAGAAGGGCACGAGGGCAAAGGACCTGCATAGGGAAGACACAGAGCCTGGCAGGGGCCCAGGTGAATGAGGACACTGGAGCCAGAGGAAAATAGATACTAGGATGGGGTAGATCATAGGGCTGCCAAAATACCAGACTGAGTTTAGGCTTAGCCCCAAAGGCCAGGAGGGACCACTATATATACTTAGCAGAGAAGAGAAAGTTTGGCAGTGAATTGGGATTTGGGGCAAATAAATCTGGCAGTGGTGGGCAGGACAGATTAGACTGGAAACAGGTTAAGGAATTCTTCTATATTATCAATATTACTGCAGTAATCCAGGTGACAAAACCCTAATTGTTCAACTGTAGTTCCATGTGGGCAGCTGTTGTATTGCACATGATAAGCCCAAAGTCCACAAGTGTGTCTCACATGCAGGAGGTGCTCACTTCTTTAACTAAATAAACTAGTTAAAGCTTAGTTATCAGGAGAAGTCAATCCTGGAGCCCTGGTGAGGATTACAAACATCCTTCCCTATATCCAGACAGAACCCACTCCCACACACACAAGTGGCTCAAAGAGCCATGAACTTCTATACTCTTTTTTATAAAAATGGGTCACCAGAATCTCTTAGCATTTTCCCAGTCTACTCCCACTAGCCTAGAGAGAGATGAGGAAAGAGCTTAATCACTCCTAGAATCTCAGAAGTAAGAATACCTTTAATGGTACTCACACTCTATGCCAGTATTGGTTATCTATTGCTGCAATGTTGTTCCATAACAAACAACCACAAAAGCTCAGTGGAATACAACAATAAACATTGGTTTTTGCTCATGAGTCAAAAGATTGGCAGGGCTGTCCTACTGATCTAAGCAGACTCACTCATGTATCTGGCAGGTCAGCTGAAGACCAGCTGGTCTAAGATGACCTCAGCCAGGACAACTCAGCTCCACTCCATGTGGTCTCTCATCCTCCAGGAGGGTAGTCCAGGCTTGTTCTCATAAGGTGGCAGGAGTTGATGACAAAGAGAGAAGCAAGCAAGTCCTTTTGCAAGTTTGCATCCAGTTTTCTCCTGTCCCATTGACTACAGCAAATCCCATGTCCCACAGTCAGAGTTGGTGGGGATTGTAAAGTTACAGAGCAAAGGCACAGATGCAGAGGCCATCAATGCCATCAACCTGTCACAGTGCCCCAAAGAGAAAAGGCTAGAGGAGATTGAAATTCCAAAAACAGATCAAAACCTGGGATTGAGGAAGGAAATCTCCATGGTCAAATTGGGAAGGGGATGATAAAATTGGTCACCACAGATGTGAGTCTTTGGTTGTAGAAAAAATGGTGAGTCACACACTGACCCCATGGCTTATTCTTACCTTTTCCATGCCTGTGAATGGCGAGAGCTTGGGCAATGGGTGGCTGAAAACCTGACTATTTTTCTCTCCACTGCAGGTGACCACAAATACTTTTGCTTTCCCTAACACTGGATTTCTCCCTTTAGCACTCAAATATGATCGGCTCACCTTAAATAAATTCTCACTTGACTTCCTATGCCTCTCCAGCTACTGAAATTCTTAAAATGTAAGGAAGAGAAGGAGTAGATGGGAAGCAAGAAATAGTGATGCTCTTCCTTGGTTGTTCCCTTCAAGCTAGCATGGTAAGACTTAGGCTGGGAGCAGGACTTGGTCACGGCCAGCTGGGGTGAGGAAAGGCAGGACCTCAACCCACCCGTGTTATTAGCAAAGTCTGTGAAGGCTAGAATATGAGGCTATTGTGTCTCTTGTTACTCTTGACTCTGAGGTGTGGAATAATCCAACGTGCACAGGGTGTCTGTAGCCCCCTCAAACCTTAACAAAGAGATGGGAGAGCTATTTCATGAAATCCCCAAGAGTCCGCTTCCCAAAACAGTTCCCGCTGAAAGGGGGATGCTGAAAGCAGAGTTGTGAAATTTCTCAGGGGCTGTTTGTTTTTCAGTGAGACAGAGAAACAACCTGAGGTGAATTGATCTGGAGCAAAGGGCTTGTGGAACAGCACAAGAAATGCCCAGAAGCCAGGGGCAATTGGCAATGGCGAAAGCGGGGATGGCCTCCAGGGAGAACTCAGAGAGGTACCTGATCGGCAGAGAACTCAGCAAACAGTACTGGAGGTCTGATTCATGCAGTACAAAGGCAATATATGTAACCTAAACGTTTGTACCCCCATAATATTCTGAAATAAAAATATAAATAAAACAATACTGAAGGTGATAGTGGGAGGGACCACGAACCAGGCCAATGGGGCAAGTGGCCTCTGGGAGCATCGCTCCAGCCTGGGTCAGAGGGTGAGAGCTGGCATCTGGGGCCAAAATGGGCCACAGGAAAAAGCTCAGCTTCGGGCTGGGGCATTCAGATACGGCGGACTGCCCCAGAGAATGGAATGCCAAGGCCTGCCGGGGCCAGGAGATGATGGCGTACCTAACGTGGATTGGTCACCGCATAAATCCATGCCATGCTGGAAGAGAGACAAGGGACCATGTCTGTAATTTACCTCCTCTGGGCAGTGCTTGTTCCTATTATCCGTGAAACTTGCAGTAGGATTTAATTGTGGATGTGAACCAGTGATGTGTAGGAGAATGACCCGTAGGGATTAGCGGGGCAGACCATGAATTCAGAAGCAGGGTCTACAGAGCGATCTGGACATCCCCCCTTTGCCTTCCATTTGGAGACCGAGGAGCCCTTTGGTCACTTCTGAGAGCAGAGGATCCAGTCCAAATTCCTCTCCTTTGTCTATGAACAGAAGACTCATGGGCAACAGAACTTGGTCTTTTCTACTCCCCTTCCCTCCCCAGGCAGGGAAACAATTAATGCTGACTCATATGTTCACAGACACATTTATAAGGAAGCAGACCAGTGATTTTAACCTTAATATTGCCTAGTTCAAACCAGTTGCACTAACGCAATAGAGTGCAGCATGCAGAGCTGTCCAACCTCTCTGGCTGCCGGTTCAGCGGTTAGCGTGTTTCCCAGTTGCCGTCTTCTCCTAAGAGCAGAGCGCCACCTTGTGTAGAAACACTGAGTTCAGGATATGCCAACCCATTTTTTTCTTTTAGTTCACCAGGTTTCCGCTACGTCTGTGCCCTTGTGTTGACTTTCCAGAATTTACTGAGACATTGCATTATAAAAAACATTAAGATGTCCCCGAGCATGCTAAGCTGTTTCCAGGGACAGGATGTGACCGTAAAGATGTACCTGGTCCCCAGAGGATACCTTTCAGCATAGTTTTTGAAGACCTGTTATTTCTCTCCCTTAATTTGGGGCTTAATGGAAGCAGAAAATCTACCTGGCTGTTTTCTCCATTTAAAGCATGTCCATGAATAGAGGTTTTCTACCAGCTCTGCCGTCCAGATCTGTAACGCCTGTTGAGCTTTTGTTCACACTGTGTGGACCAGCCACAGTGTTGCTCCCAGGGACAGAGTGATCCTGGCTTGTAGCATTTGCTGATTTCCCTGATGCAAATAATCCCACCATGGCTGATTTCAAGGACCACTTTGGCATCAGCACTGCAGAGCGGGGAAGAGATGCGCACCATTCACTCCTAGCAGCAAGTACCAGCTGGCGCCAGCACACCGTGGGAGCCCCACAGATTGTGCTCATCTGTGGAAAATATCTCCCATGCATCACTTAGAGGTAAGTAACTGGTCAAAAGCGACAGAAGGCTGATGAAAACAGGCCAGATTTGGAGACCTAAAGGTCTACAAAAAGGTCTACCAGACAATGCCAGGAAGGGGGTGGGGAAGAAAAGAAAAGATATCTTCTCTTTCTTTTTCAAAGACACAAAATTCCAGGGCCTTGGATGCTGTGGCCCATAAGGGTTGATTTTCACCAGAGCAATAATACATGGAAGGTGTTTAAAATAGTGCCTAACACATAGTTTGTGCTCTGTAAGTTGCTGCAGTTGTTGTTAAAACTCTCTGGGATGCCTCAACAGGCCACATACCCTGATAAATTTGTTGTTTTCTTCACTTATGCTCCAAGAAGAATAATCGTATCTTCTTCGGTCTCCAACAGATATTGCTTCAGTGTCCACTGGAAGGCCCTGAATGTTTTCACTTGAAAGGGCCAAGGGTGAGATTGGCAAGCACACCTTCAACCAGAGCAACTCTTCTGGGGAAATGACGTTTATTGAGAACCTTCAGCACATGCCAGGCAATTACACAAGATCTCATTTCATCCTCAGAGCAATTCTGTAAAGGAGGTGCTATTGTTGTCCTTTTTAAAATAGGAGACTGTGGTTCTGCGATGTTAAAGGAGTTGTCCAGAGTGATAGCGACAGAGCTGGGTGATTGAAATCAGGATCTTTGGGCCTCAAAGCATATCACTCCCTCTGGGTGTCCACACTGCCCTTGAATGAGAGAAGGCAGAGTTCAACAGAGGCATTTTCATGAGGTTGTGAACCCCACTTTCATGTCATATCACTGTCATGGGACCCCCATATTTGTGCAGTGCACAACCTGTGCACCCTTATGTGGCTATGTACTTCTCTTCCGTCTTCTCTGTTACCTGTATCCCAGGGCCATTTTCTCTTCTCCAGCCTACACCAAAGCAGAAACAAAGGTCCAAAGAAAAGTCTCACTTCCTCGTATGTGAAAGACAAAGATTTTTCTCCTCAGAGGGCTGAGGAAGGGGAGAGGAAAGACGTTGGCCACTGAAAACAGGAGTGGAGGATAGTCTAGACTCCGGAAGGGCAAGGAGCACTCTAAGCAGAAGAAAAGAGACCCCTCGGTCAGAGAAGTCCAGTAAGGGAGGATACACTGCCCACGGTGGAAGCTTCAGCCAAGTTCTCCCACAGACAACGTCCTCGACATGTGTAAGTCCCCCTGTCCCATAGGTCGGGACCTGAGGTATAGGACCACAAAGGGAAAACTGAGTCCCTGAGCAAAGGCTAACTGAGCAGAGTTCAATGGGGACATTTCACTGTGAGCAGGGGCAGTACAGAACCCTCAACTACCTCATAGGTAACTACAGACCCCACCATTGTGGGCAGGCTCCGTACTGTAAGAGCAGTACAAGCAGTATTGGGGATTAAAAATATCATCTGAAATAGCCACCACCAAAATTTCTTTTCGAGAGGAAACTCCTGTTTGGAGGAGTGACTTGAAGAACTGGGATTAAATGGAGATCCCTCAAGAGGCGTGGATGTGGTGGGCACAAGGGCTTCCGAGGAGAGGGAAGCCAGGGCTTCAGGTGGGTGGACGGAGGGGAGCGGGGGGAAGGGGGAAGTCAGCAAGGTGATGGGAAGCTGTGTGGAGAGCTTCTTGTCTCCCCTCTGCAAGGAAACAGGTTCAACCCACTGGCGTGACTTTGGTGAATGGGGCTTTCTGGCAATTAAGAGAAGCAGCTGTGGTCACATCTGGGCAGCTGGGGTGTGGGACAGAGACCACATTCAAGGACTTTGGGGGCCTGGAGGCTGCAGTGACCCTGACTACATCAGCCCCTCTCCACCCCTGGAGTTTGAAGAAACTGGAAGTTCCAGCCAAGTTTAGCTGCTTAGTGTGACCTTGGGAGGTCCCTGCTGATATCTGGCTTATATAAATCCAGACAATGGAAAGAGAAACCATAAATTCTGGCACAGGAGGGTTCAGAGAATGCTTCACAGAGCAAGTCGTGTTGATGGGGCACCTGCGCTTAGCCAGGGCGGTACTGCAGTGCATGTTCTCGGAGCCCTCTCCTGTTCTACCAACCCGTGAGTCACCCTGCCCTCCTCCTGCAGAGAGGGTTAGGGAGGGAAAGGCAGGTTTCTCTCCCATTCTTCTGAACATGTGGAAGAGCCGAGGGAAAAATGTGGGGAGAGGAAGAGAGAAAGATTTCCCTAAGAAAAAGACTGGCTGGGTATGTTTGCCTTCAGTCAAATGACCTCTACATATCACAGCGTGCAGAGGACTATTTATTTTGCCACTTACGAATGATCAGAAAAAAAACTTTATTTAAATTTTAGAAGCTCAGGGACCCAGAATTTACTCTTACGCTATTGGAGTAATTTGACTATTTTGGCAATGTCTAAATGTAAGTACTTTAAGACACCCCTCTGCCTAAGGCTAACAAAATGGTTGTATAACTAACATTGGATCCATTAACCCAGAAACACAATACCAAAGAGTTGCCTGATCTCAAGGATAGCACATGGTGGGCACACGCCAAATGTTTGTGGAGGAAGGGATGGAGCCCCAGCAGCTGAGACGGACAGTGATCGTGAACTTCGGAAGTTAAAGGAAAGTAGAGAGTTTTGAAGGCCAGGGGTACTGTCCTGTAGGAGACTGGGGTGGAGCTTGCCCTTGAGAGCTCGTCTAGCTGCTGAAACTGGAATGAAGGGCTTGGATCCGAGCATTCCAGAGGCAACCCAGACCTTCCCAGTCCCTACAATGGGTTTCTCTAGCTTGCTTGCTTGTTTGCTTTCCTTTGATTATGCTGTTCAAAGAAATAGGGTGTGTTGATGTGTTAGGTAAGCAACGTGCTTTCTGAGTGATCTAATTTATCTAGCAGTGGAACGAAAAGGGAAAGAATGGGCAGAAGCAGCAAAACTCACGGAATACCTCAATAGGAGGAAAACATGAGTTTTTATGTAATGTTATATGAACATGGATATGCCATTCTGCTGTGGTGTCTTTCACCTTTTACCTCCTAAACTGTAGACAACAAAAAACACAGCTGGTGTGGAGAATGGATGTTACACAGGGGAGGGACGGAGGGGTGGACACGTGGAGAATGAATATGCCTGACACAGAGAAGAGCTAAGTATACACGTCATCTCATTTAATCCTTACAACCACCGGAAGGGTAACTAATATATAAGCAACTAAAAGCAAAACAAAACAAAAACAGGCCCAAGGAGAAAAGCCACATAACTGGGAAGACTTAAGATTTGAATCCAGGCCAGTCTAATGCCAGAGTCCTTTCTCTTTCCTCTGCCTCTCAAAGGCAATGAAGACTCTGCAAATGACAAAACAGTCCTGCCTTCTACAAGAGATCCTTGGATGTCTACCTCAGGCCAAATGCGCTTACTCCTGGAAATTATCAGCTTCACAGAGGTCTCATATTTTTAGAAAAGATAGAACATGGGTGAAATATTTTTAGCTAGCCTGCTTATAGCAATCTATCAGGCCTACTCTTTCCAATATAGTAACAGACAAGGTGAGTAATGGGATTCTAATCTTAAGAAGGTTAAATTTCCACATCTAAGTAGCTGTGGTATGTCAGGATAAGGCAGTTGTTTTGTTTTCTAAAAGAGGCCAAAGCCAAGAAAACAGATTACTGAGGCTATGCAAGTTGACACATGCCCTGAGCCCAGAAGTTGGAAAAAAGTCGGTAGAGAGGTGAGCCAGAGAGGGGGTATTAGACTCTGCCTCTTATTTCCACTTCATTTAACTTGGATTGGTTTTTAATCGGACACTGTGTTGATATGAGAAATGCTGATTCTCTGTCCACACCAGTCTGAAACAGCTTGTAGAGTAGTCAGCCATTCAACTCTTCTGTCTATAAAAGCCATTTTTCCCTGTATTTGCTGAGTTTTCATTCTTCATCCAAATGTTTGGATGTCTGCATATTTAATGCACACAGATGCCAGGGTTCTCTTGGAGCCAAATATTTGGATTGAAAAACATTGAGAATATCCACATAGTTGACTTTTCATTCAGATATCTGGCATTGTGTAAAGACAGTTGAGTTTTAATAATAAAGTCTAAGAATGGATAGAGCTGGCTATTGGCAGGAAAGAATGGTGCTGCATCTAAATCAGTGTGTATTTTTAAAGCCAGTGAACATTTTTATTGAGCTGAAGTTCCATTTGGTCTGAGGCCCCCCCATCACAGAGGGTGAAAGTAGGCCCAGCCATGTGGCCAGGATGAAATCACAGCTGCTGGGGCTGAGTTGAATTCAAATTTTACCTGATGCAGCCAAGAACAGGAAAACCAAAGAGCAAGTAAAACTATATTCTAAGAAAGTTTTTGGACCAAACTAGACAAGTCAACTTCTACTCTCAGAAACAAAGCCAAAGGGGTGAGGTATAATCAAGTATAATCATTTAAAGATCAAAAGCAATGAGGAAAGAGACCCCAGATCATGTCTATGAACTGGGCTGAAGTGATGAGGGCTGATTTGATCACACCCAGGCTAGGTGTTGGTTTGAAGGTGCAGGTTTGGACCATTTGGCAAGGCATGGATTTTCTGGTCTGTTCAGAAACACCTTTCTCAGGGGACTTACTTGGTGCTATGGTTTGAATATTTATCTCCTCCAAAACACGTGTTGAAATGTAATCCCCAATGTGGCAGTACTGAGAGGTGGGGCCTTTAATAAGTGATTGGGTCATGAGGGCTTGGCCATCGTAAATGTATTAATCCATTCCTGGATTAATGGATGAATGGGTTAATGGATTAATGGGAGTGGGAATGGTGGCTTTACAAGAAGAGGAAGAGAGACCTGAGCTAGCACACTCAGCCCCTTTGCCATGTGATGCCCTGCACGCCCTCAGGACTCTGCAGAGAGTTCCCACCAGCAAGAAGGCTCTCAACAGAGGCAGCCACTCAACCTTGGACTACTCAGCCTCCATAACTGTAAGAAATAAGTTCCTTTTTTTATATATATAAATTACCCAATTTCAGGTATTCTGTTATAAGTAACAAAAATGGACTAAGACACCTGGTCACAGAGCACTACAACTGGCAAGACCACTTTGAGGCAGTTTCAGCCTGACAAGGAAAAATGGTTTCCTTTGGTGTCATCCAGGCCAGTGCACCAAACCCTTGGCCTAGCAGATGAAGAGTATATGAAAAAATGAGTTGATGCCCAAGAACGTAACCTCCATTAAGTTGCAGCTCTTGGAGAAGGTAGAAAGGAAATATAGTCTGGTCTGGAAATAGTATAGCTAATAGTTAAAATCACAGAACTTAGATTCAGACAGATCAGGATTCAAATACCAGCTCAGCAACTCAGTTGGTGTTTGGAGACAGGAAATTTATCTTTCTGAATCCTCAGGTGCCCCATTTGTAAAACAAGCACAATAATGGCACCTAGTTCACTGAAATGTTATGAGGCTTGAAGGTCATGACAATAGCTAATGTTTATTGAGTCCTCACAGGATGCTGTGCTCTTACAGGTAGAATCACATGCTTTGCAAATGGCAAGAACTCAAATGTCAGCTATAATACCTGTCTATATTCTAAAATGTTCACAAAGGAAATATAGTGCAAAGAGTTTTAACCAAGCAACACAAAAGTATAGTTTTTAAACTCAAGTTACCACTCATGAAATGTTAACAAAACATTTGTATAAAGGATATGTTTGAGGAAACATACTAGATGCTGTTGGGGATGCAAAGTTGAACTAGACATGGTCTCTGCTTTTGAGGAGCTTCTAGTCTAGCAAGGAAGGTAAGATAAATACAAAAATAACTGGTTGCTGTCATATATGAGAGTATATATGTGCTGGACTCAAGATACAAAGAGTACATTAGGAGCAGGAAGGAGAAAGTTTCCTTGCATCTGGATGAGAGAATGCAGCTTCATGGAAGAGAGGTAGGGAGGGCATGGCAGACACTGATGTGGGCTCACCCAATAGCCAGTCCCACCTCTTCCCTCTTGCTCATTTCCCAATGAATACTCACTTTCCCAGCCTCCCTTGCAGCTAGAAGGTAGCCCATGTGATATAACACTGCACATGACACTTAAGAGGAAGATTATTGGAGCTTATGAAAGTGGTTTTACTATTTGATGAAAACAAAATTCATCAATGGTGGTACCCTTGCCCTTATTCCTACCTTGAACATGGACATGATACCTGGAGCCATAAAAAACACTTTGCAACCATACTGCTACAAGCCAACATGCCAAGATGACAGAGAAGGGTCTACAGGGTCTGAGTCTGTGATGCCATGGCTGAGCCCCTGCAGCAGCCCCAAAGAGCCCACCTCTGGACTTCTTGTTATGGGAATAAGTGAATGTGTTTCTTGTTCAAGTCACCAGTGGTTCACTTTGATATTACCTGCAGCTGAACGCATTCCTAACCAATGCAGAGGAGTAGAAAGCAAAAGCACAGAGGTGGGAAAACACAGGACACTTTCAAGGAAAAGCAAATATGCCCCGATTTGCTGGATCATAAGACGCCAAGAGGGAACATAGAAAACAAGGCTAGAAATGTAGGCTGGGGCCTTGTGCAGTATGGTAAGGAGTTTAGATTTGGTGATGGGGGAAGCTAACAAAGTTTCTTGTGTGAGAGAATTATGTGATAAGAACTGTACTTCTGGAAGATTAAACTGGGTAGTTTGGTTTGGGAGGCAGGGGTGCTGCAAGCTGGGAGAGCCATTGGTTAGCATGATCTTGAAGGCATTCAGGGAGATGGTGGGGAAAGTCTGGCCATGGATGGTAGAGGTGGGAAAGGAGCTGATGAATGTGCAGACTAACATCCTTTTTAACTTTTTCTCAATCACAGAGAAGTTCAGCTCTTGAAGCAGAGCTTAAAAGGACCCTTTTTATGGATTACCTATATTCCACAACAAAAAGTGCTCTTATGACTCACTATTTCTCTTAATGCACAAAAATGCTTTGAACTTGGCTAGCAACTGTATCCCAGGGTGCACAAAGTGGCTTGTTAGGGCCACCATCTCACTAATGCGTTCAGTCACCATGTGGGAAGGATCTGCAGTGTGATAAGGAAATTGACTAGTAGCCAGATGCGTCCCTGAACTCTCTAGCCCTCAAAATGCATTTGCTGAGGAAAATGAGATGTAGAACGTAACAGAGATTTGAAGAAACACAAATACAAGTTGTATCGTATTTGGTGCCACACACAGTTCTAGAAATGTTTACATAGACTACCTCATGTTCACTGCTTTTCAAGATTGGTATTATTCACTCCCTTTTACAGCTGAGAAAACCAAAGGTTAGAAAGATCATGTCCCTCATCCATATTTACGTATCTACTAACTGGCAGGGCTGAAACTCAAAATAGTGTGACAAGCCTCACAGCATCTGTTATGGGCTGAATTGTGTCCCCCCAGAATTCATATGTTGAAGTTCCAACACCCAATCTCTAAGAGTGTGACTGTGTGCTTGGAGATAGGGCCCTTAAAGAGGTAATTAAGGTACAATGAGGTCACATGGGAGGGACCTAATCCAGTATGACTAGTGTCCCAATAAGAAGAAGAGATTAAAACACAGACAGGCACAGAGGGAGGACCGTGTGAAGACAGAGGGAGAAGACAGGCACCGCAAGGCAGGGGAGAGGGGCCTCAGAAGACGCCAACCCTGCCCACACCTTGATATTAAACTTTCCAGACTCCGGACTGTGAGAAATAAACTTCTGTTGTTGAAACCACCCAGTCTGTGGTATTTTGTGATGGCAGCCTGAGCAGACTAGTATAGCACCTTAGCTTTTGTCCCCAGCCTAGTCACGTTTCCTCCACCCCTGAGGGCAAGGAGGCTCTAGGTGAGAAAGGAGGCACAGCTCAGCATCCTGCACCTCCAGCGTGTTCTGGTCCTCTTAGTGTAGGAGAGATCTTTGCCACCAAAAGTGCTGGGAGCTTCCTCAAAAAGTCAAGCGGAGAATTGCCATTTCACCCAGCAATTCCACTCCTAGGTGGACAAAATAATTGAAAACAAGTATTCAAACAAATTCTTGTACGCAAATGTTCATAGCAGCACTATTTACAATGGCCAGAAGGTGGAAATCCCACGTGCTCACCCAGAGATGGATGGATAGACAAAATGTGGTAAATCCATACAATGGAATATTATTCAGCCATAAAAAGGAATGAATTATTGATATAGGCTACATCATGGATGAACCTTGAAAACATTACACTAAGTGAAAGAAGCCAGACGCAAAAGGCCACATATTGCATGATTCTATTTATGTGAAATGTCTGGAATAGCCAAATCCATACAGATGGAAAGCAGATGAGTGGTTGCCAGGGACTGGAGGGAGGAAGAAATGAAGGGTGAGTGCTCAGTGGGTACAGGGTTTCCTTCAGGGGTGATGAAAATGTTCTGGAACTAAAGGTGCTGGTTTTACAACATTGTGATTGTGCCAAATGCCACTGAATTGTGTATTTTAAAAATGGTAAATTTTATGTTATGTGAATTTCACCTCAAATTTTTATAAAGTGCTAGCAGCGTGGGATGGGAAAAGAAAACACAGGGGCCTTCTACAAAGACATAGGAGGAAGCAGCCTGGTGTGGTGAGACACCAAGCCTGAGGAGCCGCTGGCTGTTAACCTGCTGTGGGACTGCAGGTGACGCACCCACGCTCTCAGGGCCCCATTTTCCCACCTGTGAAACTGAAAGGGCTTAGAGCAGCCAGCTCCGAGGAAATGCTATATAGATGTTGGCTATTGCTGTGAATTTATTGTTGTTAAGTTTCTGAATATATATGTCCTTCTCTAATGACCTTCTCCTAGATGCATCCTGGTTTTAAATCACCAGTGCAATCGTTGCCAACTTCCAAGACAAAGCTCAATGTCAGAGAGGCCAGAAGAGCTGCTGCTGTAATAAATACCTCCTGTTGAATGCTGGGTGGGGAAGGTACAGCAGAGCCGGCAGTTGGTGAGTTGAGGGAGTGGATGCCATCGATGCTTCTGGCCAAGGATGTTCGAGAAATATGGTTTTCACTTCACCACCCTGCAAAGCTAATAAATAACCCACTGCGTATGACTCAATATGAGGATGGATGTGAATATGTACTGAAGCTCTGAGGCTGTCTATGCCAAGGTAAGGGATGATTTGTAGCCATTGGATCACCGAAGAGCCATGAACTGGCTGAGCACATTGGCTCTGATGAAGACCGCTCCATCCCTGCCGGGGGCACCCGAGGTGAAGGCAGAGACATGAGGAGGCCGCAAGGCTGCCTTCCCCTGGCTGCAGTCCAGCCTGGAAGGACACAGCCTCAGCCACATCCACAAAGCTGTGATCTCCAGGACATCGTGGGGCTGTGGTGTGACACTTCACTTCACCTTCCAGAGAACAAAGCACAAGATGCCCCTCCTGCTTCTCTAGCCCACGCTGCAGGGCAGGGCTCCAGCGCCCCTGAGGGCAGTGCCAAGCAGCTTGCACAAGCAGCCCTGCAGGGCAGGAATGGAGGGGAGTATCCCCTGGGACAATGGATTCTGCTTGTCGATGCTACCCTCTCTTGCCTGCCAACGGCTTGCTGGCCTGAGGACTCCCGTGCTCAAGGAAGAGAAATGCACAGATTCATCTAAGTGCATTTACTGGACTCCATGCATTCTAATGCAGCCTACACAGACTTTGCCTTGACCACAAAACACTCATACTAGGGAAAAAACCCAGGCACTGTCACCTGGGATCCCCTCTGCCTGCTTAATCTGCCACCTATATCTGCCAATCTATACTGGCGAAAATGTGCATGTCTGTTCCACACTCAAGCTCTTATTACTGGGTTACCAGCACTTCTGCTTGGCACAGCGAGAGGTTCATAATAAACAAAGGGCATGTTCTGTGCCCTCAAGGACTTCATTTTGTTCATCCATTTACTCATTCCGTTTTTGAGCCATCTATTATGTTCCAGGCACTGATGCAAACAGCTTGAAGTTAACAGAGGAAGAAAAAGTGCTCATACCTACAGCAGATAACCCTCGGCTGGGAATGGGGGTTTTGTGTCTGCTCTTTGAAACAGCAGATTTGAATAGGCCTTGAACCTGGGCCACCTATGACTCATGATGGTGCAGCAACACTTTCACCACATATAGACTTTAAGATCCTGAGCAAACTCTCAGCTATCGCCTGAAGTTAGTTAGTAAAGCAGTTACAGAATAATCGCAGACATAGCATGTAGGCAAATCACAATTGCTGACACTCTATGTAAGCTTAGCACCTTGAGCTCATCGTCTGTTATACATGAGTTCAGGCAGGTTAGAGCTAGAAGGAACCCAGATCACCACTGAGTCAGGCAAGCCCTATCTGGTGACCAGCTGCGTCAGAATCTCCTGGGGAGCTTCCTAAAAATCCAGGTTCCTGGGTCTGAGAATCTGTATTTCTAAAGCTCCCCGGGAATTGCTGACTCTCAGCCAGGTTTGGATATCTCCAGTCCAAGTTCTTATTTAAGAGATGAGGAAACTGCAGTCCAGGGAAGTAACGTGACTTGCCAAAGTTCACCCACCTCCCTAGAGACTGGGTTGGGACCAGTCTGGACCAGCAGTTTCTAACCCTGGCAGCAACCCAGACTCCCTAAATCAGGATTTCTAGAACAGGCCTGAGCAACTGGGATTTGTAAACACTCCACAAGCCGTAACTGAAGACTTATCCTGACCAAGTCTCCTGCTCCTTTTCACTCTTACATACAGGACACCAGATTCTGGCTGGGGATGGGAGTTACATGTCTGCTGTTTGAGAGGGCTGCTGCCGGCGGAGCTTCTTGTCAAGTCTGACTGTTTCGCAACCATGGCTCTCCCTCTCTTGAGAAACAGAGTCTTTGAAAAATCTGAAGTCCTCACCACCGTATATTTTGGGGTCTAGTACATTGCTTCTGTTTCATGATGCAGCACCTGGAAAGATGCACATTGAAGAAAGGGCAAGATGTAACCACCATGTGCCACTTCACCACCCTGGGATGCAAAAGAAAGTCAGGTTTCTTATAATGTCTCTAAGCCCAAGTTAGGCTGCCCAAGTTAGTAAGAAGTCAAGGCCTACTTCCAGAACTCCCTTCCAAAAAATATTCCAAAAAAGCCTCAGGGTTTTATATGCAGACCAAAGGGCAGTTCTGGCTGCTCTCATCACATGCCAACAGCCAGGTACACGAGCTTTCCTGCTTAAAGCCGATCAGACTCCAAAGGGCAGCCAATCTAAAGTTAACAGGCCACCTCTGTATTCACTGCCACCAATAGGATTGTGATTCACCCATGTGAAGCTTTAACAACACGTGTAGATAAGTGTCCTTTGGGGCAGTCTCCTTGAGACTAGGACCATGTCACCTACACTGAAAACCTGTTGAGGCAGATGACCCCCTTCCTGGATGGTTGCTGCAAGTATCTTAAGAAAATCCTTAGCAGCTGTGTCTCCGGGGTATTGTATCTGCTCTCACCCCCTCAAATTCACTCTTTAATGCTGAGCAGATTTGCACAGGCCTTGAGCCTGGGCCACCTATGACTTGTGATGGTTCCAGCAACACTTTCACCACATACAGATTTTAAAATCCTGAGCAAACTCCCAGCTACCACCTGAACCAATGTTAGGCCAAGACTTCTGACAGTGGTGTTCATCCTTTCGTCACAGCTGGAAATTTCTTTCATTTCATCAGCCACTTTTCCTTGTCTCCTTGTTGCTTGACAAACATCTCACATGTTGCTTGATCTACTCTTTGTCCTTCTAATCATCCTCACAGTCTAATAATAATTTATTAAATATAGGCAAACACACAGTAAACTTATAAACAGTATGGCTGCTGTGAAGGGACCTTGCATGGTGGCCCCTAATGGCAGCTGCTGGGGGTGGGCAGAGCTGGTATGCTTTGGCTCAGAAGCATGGCTCTGCAGGTTGGAAGTGTGCAGGTGGAGAAGCTTCTGGGCGCTGTTCAGTCTTCCTGAAGGCCTCATTCTCCATTCTTGATGCCTCTGCTCCTAAATGATGCTACATCCTATACCAGGGGGCCCAGTATGCCTGGACAGACCCATTTACCCTGGGAGCCACCAGGACAGTGTAGCAAGACTTCATCCCCCAGAAATAAAGTCTGCCCAAGGCACAGTGCACCTGTGGACCGTACAAGGTTGTGGTCCCCAAGCCCCTGGCTGTGGACTGGTACTGGTCTGTGGCCTGTTAGGAACAGGGCCACACAGCAGGAGGTGAGCGGTAGGCAAGCGAGCAAAGCTTCACCTGTATTTATAGCCGCTCATGGCTCCCACTGATTCTGCATTATGGTGAGTTGTATAATTATTTCATTATATATTGCAATGTAATAATAATAGAAATAAAGTGCACAATAAATGTAATGCTCTTGAATCATCCCAAAACCATCCCTGCCCTGCCCCTGCCCTGGTCCGTGGAAAAATTGTCTTCCATGAAATCGGTCCCAGGTGCCGAAAAGGTTGGGGACTTCTGATACAAGGGCACCCCATCCTCCAGCACTGTCCCAGCCATGGTGCACTCCAAAAGTATATAGGAACTTGTGCTTCAGATGTTACAGGTCTTAATTACCCACTCTTTTCATGCATACATATAGGAAGACACACACACACACACAGAGCTGTTTTTTCTCCCAAGTCACATTCAAGTCACCCAAGATAGTTGGGTCAAGCATAGTTCCTGAATCAGCCAAACCCTGTGACCTCTCTGAACCCTAGGCCACATTCCCCCACCCTACGGTGAGTTTTCCCTCGGAGCCTCCTATTTTCCTCTCCTGCCATTTGGCATCTGTTGGGAAACTCAATCTATGATATATATTGTAACAACATTGGATTTATAGAGAAGGTTTTAGGGTCTCAATCCAGTCTCTCCTAGAGACACCTGTGCTCATTTTGCAAATGTGCCCAAACTCTCTCCATGACAATGAACTTGCCTGATATGTGTATTACTAAAGAGCCATTCCATTAACTTTCATAGAACAAGAGAAAGTAGTTAGAGATATAAAAATTAGGAAGAAAGAAGTAAAACATCACTATTTAAAAATTCTATGATGATATACCAGAAAACTCAAGAACACTGATAGAAAAACTATCTCAAACAATAATATTTAGTAATGTAGCAGGCTACAGAATTAACAAACAAACAATAACCAGTCAAAATATATAATGAGGCAAAAAGGCCCCATTTATAATAAGGAACCAGACAGAAGAAAGATAAAATAAACTTAACCCAAAAAGTTCAAGGCCTATAGGAAGAAAACTTAAACACACTTCTGAAGGCAACAAAAGAAGATTTGAACAATTGGAAAGACAAACTCTCTAAATGAATCCACAAATTTAACATTATATCGATATAACCACTGATGGATTTTTTTTATTTTCTGGAGCTAGATGGATGATGATTGGATAAGATGATTCTAAAGTCCTCTGAGAAAAATGAAGTAGGAAAATTCTGAACAGCAAAGTCAATGAGTGGTATTAGCATGCATGATGCAGCCTCAAAATTTTAAATTGTGTGGACCATCAGACAGGCTAATGTAACAAAATAGAAAGTCTGGAAACAGTCTCAGATACATAAAGGAATTTGATATAAGTTTGGGAGCTCAGTGGGGAAAAAGATGGACTTGTCAATAAATGGTGTTATTACAACTAGGTAGGCCATCTGGAAAACGTCTGCAGGCCACACCTTATGCCATACACCAGGAAAATTTTCAAATGGAACAAAAATTTAATTGTCATAACAAAAAAAAACCTATGGGAAAACACGGGAGAATTCTCTTATAAGTTCAGAATGGGTAAGACCCTTCTAAAAAGATTCAAAATTCAAATGTCATGAAAGAAAAGATTAAAAAATTATACACCATAAAAATTAAAACATCTGCACAAATAAAACCAAACAGCTAAATGAAATATTATAAGCAAAGAGAAATGACAAATAGAAAAATATTTGCAACTCACACCCCATATATACACAAAGCTCTTACGAACTGACAAGAAAAGGACCAATGGCCCAAATAGAAATAGAAATGGGCAAAGGATCCAAATGTTCTACCTCTCTCATAATAAAAGATGCAAATTAAAGCCAATGAGATACCATTTTCCTACTTAACAAATTGGAAAGAATCCAAATTTGAATAAGGCGGAAGCCTGTAAATTTTGGCTAGTGGGAGTACAAATTGATACAATCTGTTTGGAAGCAATTTGGCAAAATCTATTAACTCACAAAGGCATGTTCCCTTTGGCCTGACAATTCTATTTCCAGGAATTTATCCTACAGTTATTTTTTTTACATGTCCAAAATAACCTATCTATAAAGTTATTCATTGAAGTATTGTATGCAATAGCAAAAGATTGGAATCAGCTTAGGTGTATGTTAATAAGACACCAATTAAATAAACTATGGTACAGCTACAAAATAGAATACTACACAGCCCTAAAAAGGAATGAGAAAATTCTTCAAGAACTGATCTGAAATTCTCTCCAAGAAATAATGTTAAGAGACAAAAGTAAGGCACAGAATAGAGTGTAGAGAACACTGATAGTTGTTTTCAAAAAGTTGGGAGAGGAAAGACTATATATTAATATATTCATATTTGTTTGTACCTGCTTTAAAAATACCCCTTGAAGGAGACCCCCAAGAAATTAAATAATATTAATACCTGCCAGAGGAATGGAAACTGGGAAAATTGGGGACAGGTTTGTGAAGGAGCCATTTTACCATATCCATTTACAGTTTACACTTTTGAATTATGCAAATTTATTACCTATTTGTAAAAGTAAAAATGGTGGCCGGAGAGGGTGGCTCACGCCTCTAATCCCAGCACTTTGAGAGGCCAAGGTGGGAGAATCACTTGAGTCCAGGAGTTTAAGACCAACCTGAGTAACATAGTAAGACCCCGTCTCCACAAAAAATTTTAAAATTAGCCAGGTGTGGTGGCACATTCTTGCAGTTTTAGCTACTTGGGAGGCTGAGGCAAGAGGATCGCTTGAGCTCAGGAGTTTGAGGTTGCAGTGACATTGCTGCACCCTACCTGGGTGACAGAGCAAGACCCTGTCTCCAAAAAAGAAAAAAAAAAAAGTAAATGATAATTTTTTAAAAGAATGAGCTGAACAAGGGAGATTAAACATTATTTCTCTTGCTTAACACAAGTTATTAAAGCCACTCTTGCAAAATATCCGGCCATAAACATTAATTAGGCTACTCTCAGCATGTTGCATAGGGGTCACTGACATTTCACTCCCCAACCCATGAGGCCCCTGCTCCCAGGACAGGGACAAGGAACTGTCAGCTCACATTCTCTGCTTAATAGCCCTGCCCCCACCACCCCTGGAATGGTTAAAAGATGCAAAAATAGACAGCCAGGCCCAAGAAAGTCTTTCTTTGGGAAACTAAAGCTGATTTCTCAAACCACATAGTAAACTTTTAACGAATTTTTGCAAACTGAATATTTATTATAAAGATACAACTAAAGAATTTGCAACTATATTTTAAGATAAAAATTTCTTTGGGAGCAAGAGCACAAATGTGCATGAACTCTCTCACTGGGCTCTCCATAATTTGTACTTTTTTTTTTTTTAAGAGACAGGGTCTCACTCTGTTGCCCAGGCTAGAGTGCAGCGGCACAATCCTAGCTTACCATCACCTCGAACTCCTGGGCTCAGGCAGATCCTCCTGTCTCAGCCTCCCAAGTAGCAAAGACTACAGGTGTGCCACCACACCCGCCTAATTTTTTTTCATTATTTTTTTTAGAGACACGGTCTCACTATGTTGCCCAAGCTGGTCTCAAACTTCTGGGCTCAAGCAATCCTCCCGTCTTGGCCTCCCAAAGTGCTGAAATTGTAGGTATGAGCCACTGTGCGCAACTGTCATAATTTAGGCTTTTAAACGTGATTCTGGTGTTCTATAGTTCTCTCAGAAGCAATATTTTATTTTTATGAGTTTTTCCCTTCTTGCTAGCTTACTATCGGATGCATGATGGTTAGTTCTTATATTTTAGATGCCATAGACATAGGCAAACTTATGAATTACTTTCCATGACAACTGTGGCTATTTAAGCCATTGGAGCAGCAAAACATCTTGACATGGAACGTCACTCTCTGAGTTAAAATGGGGAAGAGGAGGCATCTGTCTAGTCCTTCGTGGTTGTTCACTGTTGATCTATCCTGCTCCCTAGACTCGTGTGCTAAGCAAGAGGGTGTTTGGAAAGGAGAGTTTTCCTCTCTCTTTCTCTCTCTCTTTCAGGTTCAGGGAGGGGCACTAAGGAAGCAATCCTCCTCCGTCTGCCTAGAATCGCCTCCCTCCCCACTCCATCGTATACTTTTGCTCTTGCCTCCCAAAGCATTAAGTTTCATTCTTAAAACTGAAGAAAGTTGTCGCCCCCTCAAGAAGCCTTGTCTGACTCCTCCCTACTGCATGGAGTGCCTGTCTTTATCTCTTCATCAGTTTCCTGTGCCTATCTTTTATCAAAGCACTAATCACACTGTATTATAATTGTCTTGCTACAGGTCTATGACTTAACCTGCAAGCTCTTGGTGGCCAGGGGTGTGCTTCATTTATCTGAATCTTCAAAGACTAAAAATGTATCACCTGGCACACAGTAGGTGCTCAGCAAAGATCTGATAAACGGATGATGAGGTGGGAGAAAGGGAAGCTGACCAATCAGTGGTTTCAAGCCTTTCCTTCTGCCAACAGTTTGCCAACACAGGAGGCTTATTTGGGAAGCCCAGGAAATGCCCAAGGAACGTGGGCTGTCCATGAGATTCGATCTCTGCTAGCAAATCTTCAAGTGGATCATTTTGACTTTCTATGGACAGCCAGGCATGGGCAGTAGGAGAACAATCACACCACCACATTTCCCCACAAAATACCTGAGATATAGAAGTTGAACCCACAGGGGCTGAGGGAGCTCGGAAGCGAGCAAGGAAGGTGTGACTCGTGGGGAAGGCCCTTCTGGAAAGCTGAGTCTCAAAGAAAGGAAGTTCAAGACCTGGTTTGTTGGAGAAGTCAGGGGAAGAGGGGATGGAGGTTAATAGCCAGGTGGCTGGGACCAGCCCAGCGCAGGAGTGGAAACGAGCCCCTCTCTGTCCCTACTACCTTTCTTCTCCCTTCTACTGCCACTCCCCTGAGACTCCAGGGCAACGAGCTAGAGGGGAAACATAAGGTTGAGTAATAAAGCCCAAATTGTGATAATAGTGGTGAGAACATAGCCAGAGAGAAAGAGGAAGAGCCATCACATTCAGAGTCAGGGAGGGAGGAATAGGTAGGCAAAGGCGGAGAATTCAGATCCCCTCCTGACTAGAGCAGAAAGCACACGATGCGTAAGCACGAAACAGCAAGGTTGGATATGCAGAGAGAGCCATCCTAGGAGAAACAGGGAGAGGTGGCAATAAGCAGCCATGGTGTGCTCCTGAGTAAGGATATGACAAAAGCAGTATTTTGATAAGATCCATCTGATGCCGACATGCAGTGTAACCAATTAGGAGGCTCCTAGACTCATCGAGGGGTCTCCACGAAGGCTGTTACAATGGTGGGAGTTAGAGAATTAAAGCAAACCCTTCATTTCAAAGGAAGAAAATAATTGCTGCCTGAGGACAGACTGGACATAAGGTGTGAAGTGTAGGGGAAGAGTTATGGCAGAAGATTCCAAGGTTTCTATAACCTTGACTGAAAGACCAGAAGTACCCCTGGTGGGAACTGGGTAACCGAGGGGGAAGCCTATTAACAGGCTCATTAACGAGATTGGCGGGGTTGCTGGGGGCTGGGGGGACGCTGGTTGAGGTGAAGCAGAACCATGTGTACAGAGCACCCTCATGTGGCTCTTCACGCGGAGGAGGGAACTCGCAGCACTGTCCCTATGCATGGTCTGCCACACTGCACGACCCCACAGCATGAGTACTGCCTGTTTTCATATTTTAACTCAATGAAGACTTTTATATTATATGCTTTTAATTCCATTGTATATAAACTCAGAGAAGGTTTAAAGGTTTGCTGCTCCTTTTCCGCCCACTCTCTTCAGACTCACAGCGTTCACAAGCCCTGAATGAGGCGCTCTCAGGCCGCTCCTGACAGCAATCTGCAGATGGTTCCATTTTTCCCTTTAATTATGTGTGTATTTGTACATCTCACTTCACCCGCTGCTAGGACCTTGGCCTTTGAATTCAGTTTTGAATCAGGTGCTCAAACTTCATAGAAATCACACCTTTTCTTAGCGAATGTTTCATTGAAGACCAGTGTTTTCAAGTTGCCTTAGTTGGAAGGAAAAAGCAGCTCAGGCTAGAAATATTCTTCTGGAAATACACTCCCTGTCCCAAACCAAGTCAACATGGAGAGGGAGTCCCTGGAAAGCCCAGGGCCCAGGAGGGGTGGGGCAATGGTGGAGGCTATTTTTAGGCTGTGATGTGGCCTTTGGAGGGCCGCTGGCATCAGAGGGTGAAGGAGGGCTGGCCCCCTGGACCGAGCTCCTCAGCCCACATTCCAGGAGCTGCTGGCTGATGAAGGCTGTTTTCTGCAAGGAAAAATGCACTGTCCAGATGAATGGTGGGTCTGTCTGGGGACTCGCTGGAAAAGGTCTTGGTGTATTTCAAATGAAATCCTGGCTCAGGGACTAGAGAGCTTCATTGGCAGGTCTCCTGGGTCTCCCGGATCTCCTCCCCTCCCCATGCCCCACTGCCCACCTTTCCTGTCCCCCGTGCCTTCCTTCCTCGCCTTCCCTTCTACTCTTCAGTTTCCCACCAGAACCGTCACCTTGCCAAGGAGGGAAGGGGGCAGATGCGTAGGTGTCACATGACTCCCCTCAATGGGTAGCAGGAGCTGCTGCAGCCCATGGAACAGAGGATCCCTGCCTGGACAATCTTTCTGTGGCTACAGAACAGGCAGGACTAGGTTTCCTGACATTCACTCCCATGTTCCTGACAGTCACCCAAGCGTTCCCTGGTGTACTTCCCACATGACATCCTAGTTTTTTAAATAAAAAATGGTATCATGTCAGTATGATATATGTGCAAGACAAAAGAACCCTGGAAGCAGGGTGATTGGTTTCAACAAGACTAAATTCATGTCAAGCCACCAAATTTGGGATTTAGAAGTCCAAACATTTCCCTGCCTAAAATATGGCCTGACTCAATCCCGGAGCCCAGCATTGAACTTAAAATGAACATAGAGACTATTAACTGGCCCATCTATTAGGATGGAAGAGTTCAGATAGTCAGGCTGCTCTTTGTGGAGTTATTTTTGATAACTCCCCAGGTATAGCAAGAAACATGGGTGAGCCTGAGGAAGCCTGACCCAGGATACAATCATCTCTCAAAGAAGCCGCTAAGGGTCCTTTTGCCAAAAGTGGTAGGCAGCCAGTAGCCTAGACCATAGAGCATGTCTGTTATGAGACTTCCCTCAAAAATATCTCAGCATTTATGCGTGTCTCCCTGAATGAAACCTTGTTTTGTTTTGCACGTTTGCAAACGTTATTATTAATATATAAATGGAGTCATTCGGTTTATGTTCATTTGTGAATTGCTTGTTTCACCCAACATTGTTGCTGAGATACTGTCTTCCAGGTTAACGCATGAGCTGTAATTCATTTATTTTTCACATACAGCACAATCTATGTATCCATTTTCTCCTGGGTGGACATTTGTGTTGTGTCCAGTCTTTTTGTTACTAGCAACAATTCTGCTACGAAATTCTCATGCATCTCTCCTGGTGCTCGTTTGGGAGTGTTTGTCTAGGGTGTAACAGTGGAATTTCTGGGCCGTGTGGTATTTTGCAGCTTTAGATTTTCTAGATAACACCAATAGTTTCCCCGAAACAATTGTACTAATCTACACTTCCACTAGTAATATTTTGCTCCAAACCCTTGGTATTGTCTGAATTATTAATTTTCACCAGTTGGGTGGTATAAAATAGTATCTCCTCTTTGTTTTAATTTGCATTCCCCCTATTAATAATGAAGTTGAGTGTTTGTTCCTATGTTATTATCCATTTGTGTTTCCTGTTCTGTAATGTTCCTGTTCACATCTTTCTTCTTTATTTGTATATTGTGTGCTCTATCTTTTTCTTAGTGATTTTGAGGAGTTATTTATATATTCTGGGTAATAATCCTTTTTGTTTAAATGGGTTACAAATATATTCTTCCTGTTGGAGCTTTTATTTTCACTCTTTTTATAGGGTCTTATGGTAGTTCTTAATTAAGGTAATATAACTTACCAGTCTTTTCTTTGATGTCTTGCACTTTTGTGTCATGTTTAAGAAGTCCTTCCTTACCATGAAGTCTTAAAGATGTTCTATGTTTTGTCCAAAAGGCTTAAAGTTTTGCCTTTTACTTTTGAGCCCTTAATCAGTCTAGAATTGATTTTTGTACACGGTGTGATATAGGGCTCCAATTTCATTTATTTCCTATGTGGATAATTATTGAATAGTCTAGCATTTTCCCACTTTATTTGATGCCATTTTTGTCATCCATCAAGTTTCCAAATGTGCTTAGTCTGGGCTTTCTATTTTCTTCCAGTGGTCTTTTTGTCTATCCCTGCACTAATATCCCACTGTCTTAATTACTATTGCTTCATAATGAGACTTAATAGCTATTAAGCAAATCCCTCCATTCTGTCTTTTTTTCTTCTAGACTGTGTTGGCTATTCTTGGACCTTTGCCCTTCCACATTAATATTAGAATCAGCATGCCAACTTCTATGAAAAACCATGTTGGTATTTTTATTGGAAATGCTTTAAGTCTAGCACTCAAATTTGGAAAAATGGATATAATTTCCAAGACTGTGTATTCTCCATTTATCTATGTCCTCTTTAGGGCTTCAATAAAGTCAGACAAGTTTATCTATATAGATTTTACACAATTTTATTAGACTTATTCCTAAGTACCTTTGATTTTTATTGCTATTGTAAATGACAGCTTTATCTAATTAAATTTTTCAAATGTTACTGGTGTATAAAATGCAATTGACTTATTTATGTTAGGTTTATAATTGACCATTTTGCTAAACTCTCTTATTAATTCTAACAAATTGTCTATGAGTCTATCATAGACGCAAACAATCATCATCTATGAATAATGACAGTTTTGTGTCTTCCTTTCTAATCCTTGCGTCTTATAAACCTTTTTCTTTATTGTCCTGGCTAGGAAGTGGTGAAAGCAGGAATCTTTGTCTTGTGCCTGCTTTTTCTATTCCATCATTAAGCGTAGTGTTTGCCGTAAGTTATTTTTTATATATTGATGTCCTGTATAAAGCTCAGAAAGTTCCTTCTATTCCTGGTTTGCTAAGAGTCTTTATCATAAATTGATGATGTATTTTATTGAATAGTTTTCTGCTTTCATTGAGAGAACACCATGTGGATTTTCTCATTTAACCCATGAATGTGGTAAATTATATCAGTAGATTTCAAGTGTTGAATCAGTCTTCCATTTCATAAGCCTTGTTCCAATTGAGTCATGATCAGTTGTCCTTTTTAATATATATTGTTTGGTTTGCTAATATTTTGTTTAGGATGCTTGCATCTATGTTCATGAGTGATAACAGCATATGATTTTCCTTTCTCATATTGCTCTCATCTGCTTTTGTTATGAGGATGTTTTACTAGCTTCATAAACTGAGTTGGGAAGCATTCCCTCTTTTTCTTTTCTCTGTGCTTGTGTGATATGTTAGTAAACTGTTTCTTGAAGTCTGATGAAACCTACTTACAAAACTGTCTAGGCTGGCAATTTCTTAATGGGAAGGTTATTTACTACTAATTCAATTTATTTAATGATTATGGAACTATTCAAATTTTCTTTTAAATTGGTTTTGTAAGTTATATTTTCTACTAATTTGTCTATTTCACCTGTTTCTGTTTTATTGGCATAAATTTGTTCATAGTAGTCTCTTATTATTGTAATCTCTGCTGCATCTGCTACATGTCACTTTTTTTATTCCTAATATTGACTATTTCTGTCTTCTCTGTTTGGGTCTTTATCGATATTCCCAGAAGTTTGTTAATTTTATTAGTCATATCAAATAGTAAATCATAATTTTTATTTTATATTTTAGTCTATATTTATTTATTATTTTATTAATTTCTTCTCAAACCTTTATTGTTTTCTTCATTATAGTTATTTTAATGTTCTTTTACTAACTTCTTAAATCAGATGCTCAGTTCCTTAATTTTTAGCCATTCTTATTTTATAACATAAGCATTTAGGGCTATAAATTTCCCTCCAAATACCATTTTAGCTGTATGTCACAAATTTAGACATGTAGTATTTTCATTATCTTACAAATAAAAGTATTTTGTTTACAAAACAATTTACAG
Organism: Daubentonia madagascariensis; assembly: GCA_023783475.1. Classification (NCBI taxonomy): domain Eukaryota; kingdom Metazoa; phylum Chordata; class Mammalia; order Primates; family Daubentoniidae; genus Daubentonia; species Daubentonia madagascariensis. The sequence goes on from JAKFHU010001569.1 coordinate 18,849,578, forward strand.
TCCATTATTTATTATAAAATGAACCCTCAGGTAACTACCAACTAGGTCAAGAAATAGAATATTGCCTGTACCCAAGAAACCCCCAAGTGTCCCCTCCCAGTCACTACACCCTCCCACCCTCCACAAAACTAACAATTATTCTGACACATATGATTATATTTTCCTTTCTTTATAGTTTTAACTTCTAAGTGTTCACTTTAAACACAATAGTTTAGTTTTACATTTTTGGGTTGGTTTCTTATTTGTTTATATAAATAGGTTTATACAGAATGTATATTTTGATTCTTGTTTCTTTCACTCAACATCATGTTTGTGAGATACATCCACATTATTGTGTGTAGCTAGAGTTTTTTCATTTTAATCTCCTATAGTTCCTTTTTTTTTTTTTTGAGACAAGGTCTCCCTCTGTCAGCCAGGGTGTTGTGCAGTGGTGAGATCATAGCTTACTGCAGCCTCGAACTCCTGGGCTCAAGCAATCCTCCCACCTCAGCCTCCCAAATAGTTGGGACTACAGGTGCATGCCCCCACACCCAGCTATTTTTAAAATTTTTTCTAGAGACGGGGTTTCACTATATTGCCCAGACTGGTCTTGAACTCCTGGCCTTAAAGGATCCTCCCACCTCGGTCTCCCAAAATGCTGGGATTACACGTATGAGCCACCACACCTGGCTTATTTATCATTCTACTCTTACTGAACATTTGGGTTGTTTCCAGTTTGGGGCCATTATGAATAATGTTGCTCTGAACAATCTTGGAAGTCTCTTAGTGCATATGTGCCTGGGTTTCTGTTAATTCTAGGCCTATGAGTAGAATTGCTACCTCAAATGCTATGAGAACCATCAACATTAGTAAATAAGGACAATTGTTTTCTAAAGGGATTGTACCAAGTTACACTCCCATTACATGTAGCTATTGCGCCACAGTTTTAAGCTGTGAAAATGCCTTTCTTTTCAATTTTAGCCATTCTGAAAGTATAATCATTTCTACTTTCCTGAAAAGTATAATCATTTTCATCATTTCAACAATGATGTTGAACACATTTTCATTGTTTATTGGGTAGAAGAGAATATTAGCCACTGCTAAAGAAAGGATTAGTAAACTGGAAGATAAATTTGGAGAAATTACCCAGAATACAGCACAGAGAAAAAAAAATATGATTAAATGGCATGGAAGATAGAGTAAAAATATTTAACATACAATTACTTGGAATTCTGGAATAAGATGATATAAATAATGGGAAGAAGTAATATTTGAGGAGATATTAACTGAATTTTTTCCCAGAATTGAAAAACACAAGTCCTCATAATCAAGAAGTCCCATGAATTCCAAGCAGTATAAATAAGAAAGAATTCAGATTAAGACTCTTATTGTCAATGTAAACAATACCAAAAAGAAAGAGAAGATCTTAAAAGTGGCCAGAGAGAAACGAGAAATTTCCTATGACAGAATAACTTTTAGATTGATTTGTGACTTCTCAACAACAAATGAAGCTAGAAGACAGTAGAATAATGTTCCCAAAGGCCTAAGAGAAAGTCATCTTAGAACATCAATTTAGAATATATATCCAATGAAAGCTTTTTCAGGAGCAAAGATGAAATAAATACATTTTAGACCAACAAAAACAGAAAATTTACTAATAGCAGATCTTCACGAAAGCAAAAGACCAGGTGATTGGTAAAATGTTGAGGAGAGCATCAAAAAACAGGAAACTCACAGCAATTAAGAGAGAAGATACAGAGGACACCTTTGAGGTGTCAACTCAATCCTCCTCTTCTTTTTCTGAGAACTACCAACATATAATTTTCAAAAAGTTAAAAACATGACTCTCACACAAACACAAAATAAACATGTTGTCCAGATTTGTTCAACTAATTCATGAGGAAGTTAGCAGGACAGGGGGACTGGTTCAAAGGGGGAGTATAGATTGAAGGGTTACATAGTCATTAAAGAAAGAAAATGTAGAAATAAGATTTTTGGGGGTTATATATGAAATTGGTTAATGTGCTTCTGGAAAATGAAACCATAACCTTTGGTGGTCTTTCCTACCATACAGAAATCACTTGCATCTCTATGGCAAAAATTTACAAGTTAACATATAATTTCACAGATTCTGGGTCTTTAACAAACAGTAGGAAGTAAGTAAAAAAAAAAAAAAGGTATATTCTTTTAGATAATTAAAGAACTCTTAAGGGGTTACAATGCTCCAATATGACACTGAATGGACACACACCCCTCCTTTCGCTTATTTCCAAATTTGAGATAATTTTTCTTACCAAAACAAATCCCCATCTACTATAATCAGCCATGGCAGAAGTGGTACCACATGACTCTGTCCCTGGCCACAGCCTAGGTCACAACTGACCCAGCCTGGGCTGCTCAGCTTTTCCACTGGCTACTGGGTATCAGAACATCCTCAAGACTCCTCCTTGAACAAGGGAGCAAAGTCTGCCATTTTGTGGCAGCCATGTTTGTCCATATCTATGCCACAGAAGTGAATGTTGGTCTACAGAGAAAAAGAAGCATGGATCAAACATAAAGAAAGAGGCAAAGAGTCCAGGGGACCCCAAGTGAGAGAGAGAAAAGTAAGGATAAAATAACCAACTAGGTTCTTGAAGGCTTTCTACCCACTTTCTGGTTCCAGGCCTTCACGAAGCTCAGACTGTAGTTCTTGCGCTTCGGTTCTATGAGATACTCCATTATTCTTCCAATAAATTCCCATTTGTGCTTAAAGGAAGTTAAGTGAGTTTTAAAAACAAACAAAGAATAAGCCAGGATTTAAAAACCTAGAGAATCAAGAAAGAGAACATTGAGAGACCTTGTCCAATCAACAAAGTTCCACCGATCCCGGCGCAAGACCCACTTGATATGTCTGGAAACATCGGTTTCCTGTTATGTGTTCTTACGTGTTTCCTGTTAACTCGAGGTAAGGCTACTCTGCTATGAAGCAACATGCCACACAGTAGGCAGTTAGTTAGGACTTACCATGAGCCAAGAGCTGCACTTGGTGACGCTCATGAACTCCTGTGCACAGCACACGTGGAAGATCTAGGAACACAGTCACAGCTCCGCATTCAGATGGGTTACAGCTGGCGTCTAACAGCCTGTTGCCTACATTGGTATAAAGCAAGACACAACAAAATCTCCACAGCTCTTAGTTTCACTTATCAGGTCAATTCAGAGGGGTGCAATTATGAAATTAAAGTACATTTGAGTATACAAAATTGGGTATTTTCACTTTTATATTGAATATTTTAAAAAATGTTCATGCTTCCAAACCAATACTATTAATAAATACTAGGACGTGTCTAGAAAGACCCATGGAAAAGGGAAAGAGACCCACAGGGAGGAGGTGGTGACTGAATGGGAGGTGGCAGGTAGGGGTGGGGCCCTTGCAAGAGAGGTGAGACAAGGCCACATTATATTGAACCTGCTTATCTATGGCAAACGAGGTAAAGACAGATATTATCAATTGTTCGCCCTGCATACGTCTTTTTAAAATTATCCTGGTGCATGTGACAGCAAATAAGAAACAAGAAAAGGGCTTTTATGAAAAAGCTTTTCAGAATGTGTGAAATAACAAAAGGTCTAGTTTTCCACCTCAGCTCTTTTGTGCAATCACATCAAATAGAAACTCAGCAGGCCCGAGGGCCACTGCTGCTTCTAATTAAGGCCCCAAGGTAAGGCAGCACATTAGGGTGCATCCTCCCAGCAAAACATAAATTCTACCTCTGTCTCTAGCAGCGGAAGGCTGATTTGGGCTCAGTATGCTGTGTTTGTTCTCAGCTTGCATTAAAAGTGGCAGGCCGCACCTGCCTTCCAGACACCCTACAAGCAAGTTTATTCTGACACTGATTCTCTTGTTCAAACAGCTCAAAGCGTGGCTAACAGATGTTAAATAGAGGAGGAACAAGAAGTCAGTCCACTGCGTGTGTACTTTTGTGTGCATGTGCGTGTGTGTATGCACGGATGAGAGGTGCTGTATATAAAAGCAGTTACTATTTCTTTCTTTTTCAAAAATGAGACCCCCCCCCATCCATCACACAGGTGTCAACTCTGAAACTGTGAGTGCTGGTAGAGAGCCTTATTACTGCCCTGTGTCTCAGGGAGAGTGGTTCTCCAACCTGCATGATGTCAGAATCACCTGGAGAGCTTGTCACAATGCAGATTTACCAGCCACACCCCCAGAGTTCGTGATTCAGGAGGGCTGGGGCAGATCCCAAGAATTCACATTTCTGACAATTGACCAGGTGATGCTGCTAGTTCAGGGACACAGTTCCAGAACAATAAAGAGATAGACAAAAGGCAAAGAAACGCCAGCTGGGCCTCCTACCCAGTCTTTTTGATTTTTTGAGACACAGCTGGTAGACACAAAAGAGACAGCTGTGTTTGGATGGGAGCAGGGATGTGAAAGGGCAAGCTGAGAGCAGGCAAGGAGAGTTCTAAGAGCAATTGCAAAGTATGGAACAGTGTGTCATGAGGAGCGGGCTTCCTAAACCTCTGTCAAGGCTCTGGGTGGGGCCCTAGCTCTTCCTTTCTTCCCCGCCTTAGAAGCTGTGGGTGCATGACATCCTTGCTCCTCACTGCTCCCCCTCCCCCATGCCTCCCTGTGCGCGGAAACCAGGCTGGTGCAGAAGGAGGGCTGAGAGTCAGCACATTCTGACTTCTGTTGTTTTAGGCCTGAACTGCAGGGTGCTGTCTGCCTCCAGTCCCATTCCCAGCCAAGCATCCCTCATACCCAGTTAATCCTACCAGAGGAGGGTCATTTTGTTAATTATGGGGAATGAGGGGATCTTTCAGAAGGAAACATGAATACAGTATTGTTTTTATGTGTTTTGTCCTCCTTACTGACACCACCTCTGCATCTAGTTCCCAGTAAGATAGCACAGGCTGTGTTAATGAGATAGGCACGGCTGCTGGTCTCTCCATACTAGTATAAATCACGGGCAGGACCAACTACGTAATTGTCAAGGCCCAGTGCAAAACGAAAATGCAGGGCTCCTTATTCAAAAAGTATTAAGCTCTTTCTCTTCTGGTCCTAGGCACCTCGGGAGCCATGGGTTATGGCACAGACGTGGCTAAGTCCAACAACCACACCACACACAACCAGTTCCAAACATGGCACAGAAATAGCATAAAGAAACCCCAATCGCAAAGACATGAATCTGTTAAAGAGGCAGATGCCGAGTTCCTGGGGAACGTGCACTTTGCCAAGAAGCACAACAAGAAGGGCCTGAGGAAGTTGCAGGCCAACAATGCCAAGGCCATGAGCACGCATGCTGAGGCCACCAAGGCCCTTGCAAATAAAGCCAAAGGACGTTAAGGCCAGGATCCTAAAGGGTATCAGCCACAAGCTCAGTTGACCTGCCTACATTGCCCACAGGCTGGGGAAGCATGCTAGTGCCTGCATTGCCAAGGGTTTCAGGCTCTGCCAGCCAAAGGCCAAGGCCAAGGCTCAAACCAAGGCCCAAGCCATGGTTTCAGCTTTGCCAGCAGGTCCAACTTCAGTTCCAGCTCCAGCTCAGGCTCCCAGAGGTGCCCAGCCCCCACAAATGCTCCAGAGTAGAGGCCTCTGTCTGCCTATGTGAGGACAAAAGGACTGGTGTGACCCTGAGCTGCTGTCTGCATGGGGCTAATGTGCTCCTGCGCTATTTGCACCAATAAACCTGAGGCATGATCAAAAACAAAAAGTGTTAAGAATTTCCAGATGGCCAACAGCAGAGCATTAAATGGAGCATAGGGTTCTTCTGTGTATGGGGCCCTGTGCTACTTCACTGGTCACATGCCCATGGGAACATCCATGGGAGCCTTAGCATTCAGGTGGGAAGCTCTGAGCTCTCCCTCATCTGGGGCCGTTGTCCCCACTGGGCTGGAGGGAGCCTCTCCATCACAGGCCCTCGAGAGGGAGTGGGAAGGGGCGTGAAGACAGACAAACAGAAAATGCAGTGCCCAACGGCAGAGAGCTCTCTGCGGCCCTGGGGAGGCAGACAGATACCAATTGCTGAAAAACAGATCCTTGTAATAAGTTCACATGGACCACATGACATGGCTGGCTGTCTATACCTCTAACCCTGCTTGAGGGCACTTTTCCAGGGAGGTTATCCAGGAAAGGTAAACAAAAGAGACCCTTCACCGTCAAGGGCAGGGAAGGTGACACTGACGTAGGGAGGCTCAGGAAACTTCTATAGGATCGCTGCATTTTGTGGTCAGTTTCTGGAGGCCTCTGACAATATTCAGAATTCTGTGTGCATATCAGGGACCTCTAGGTCTCTCTGAGCTCCACGAACATGTGTGCTGTCTTCTTCACAACAAAGTTCCAGGTATCTATTACATAACAAACTATCCTAAACCTTGGTGACTTAAAACAACCACCATTTTACTATATCTCACAATTTTGTGGTTCAGGAATTCAGACAGGGCTCAGCTGTCCAATTGTTCTGTTCCACATGGTACCAAAGAAGGTCATTTTATGGTGGACGGGCTGATCTGGAGGGCCCAAGACGGCCTCACTCACATGTCATGCACCTCAATGGGCATGGCTGGGAGGCTGAGTTCAGCTGGGACTGTACCCTGGAGCATCTATATGTGGCCTTTCAAGCATGGGAAACTCAAAGTAGTGAACTCACATGGCAGCTCAGGGGTCCCAGCAAGGGTTCCAAGGAACCCATCGAGAGTTTCAAACCCAGACATGGGAATCCCAGAATGTCACTTCCACTGCACTTTACTAGTCAAGAAAAAGTCCAGCCAAGATGCAAGCAAAGAAAAACTGGATGCTACCTCTCAAGGGTAGGAGTAGCAAAAAAATTGTGGTCATTATTGATTCTTTATGAATTTGGTTTATACAAGAAAGAAGATAAGGGAAACAATCAGCATAACTGAGGTCAAAGAAAAAGCCTAGATTCAATATTAAAACATTAGGAAATAAATGTACATTTTATGTTTTAAATTAAAATAAAATATTTAAGACATATAGGTCTTATTTTTATACAGATTCCTCCACTTTATTTTCCCCTTATTTTGACCTATTACTTGACCTGATTGTAAGAATGGAATAAGAATCTCTCTGTTGTAAGTTTTTAAAAAAAATTCAAGAACTTAGATCCACGACAATTCCTTATTTATCCTTAAGGGTTCAAAGCACAGAGTGTGTTTGCTGATTCAGTACAAAAATAAAAATAAAAACTGATGCCCACTCTTTTTTGTGCCAGAGCGACACTCCTGCGACAGTCCCTGTGACTTTTATTTTGAAGCTCCAATTCCTGGTGCTAAATTGCCTTTGTTGTAGGCCATTTTCACCTCTGTGTTCCACTGTCACCTTAGCCGATCCTGCTATTTTCCAGGGCAAACCTCAACCCCATTCTTCACCAACACAGAGGCTTTCTTTCTCTGCCTGCTTCTAACTTAAGCTGGGGAATGCTCCTCACTCCATAATTTCAAGGAAAACTAAGGTTTTCCTTACTGAGATGTTGAAATGCCCACTATCTGCCAACTCTTTTCATGAAGTCATTATTGCTCAGGGCCCTGAGTTTCCCTAACGATTCAACCCCAGATGCCATCACACCCTCATCTCCTACAGACTCTATCAAGGGCCCATCAGACCCTGCAACTCAGCGGTCCTGGCATCCTTTGTTGCCATGGGAACCAGCTCTGGGCTTCCACACATCCTTCCTCATGCCCAGGGTGCTTTCTCCAATATCTCTGGCAAAATAGAGCCTAGGCTTTCGACTATCCTTCCCCATTAAGCCTTCTCCAGTTAACCTCACCCACGGCTGTCCTTTGCTCACTAATACTCCCAGCATTCCTGCCTGCTCTCCACGCTGTCTCTCTCCTGAAGCCCTTGCGTCACATTAGGAGCACTTGTAGCTTGCCACGCCTGTGTGTCCTGCCATTCCTGCTACAGTGCAGACCCTTTGAGAGCAGAGCAGAGACCATGGTCAGTGTTTTTTTTTTTTTCTCCTACAGCATAGAAAACAGGACTGGGCTTCACAGTGTATGCTCCAAAGATGTGCATTGCAATTAAATGTCTAAAAAAAAATGTACGTAAATTGTGCCAGGTGCTGAACTAGGCACTTTATAATACATTAACTGATTTCATTCTTACCCTGTGCCACTATTACCGCCTCTTGGGTCTAGTTTTAACAAAATTCCACCAAAAGGAAAGAATGTGGATGTCCCACATAGTTCATTATAATGAGATTTTGCATCTGGTACAAACACAGCTCAGAGTGCCAAAGAGAGGCATGCATGTCATCAGGTGGGGTCTGTGGCAAGGATTTGCTGGCAGGTGAGCTTGAGTTTCCACGGCTCAGACTCCAGGCAGAGCGAGAGGAGAGGACCGGGCCAGTCTCACCCCGGGAGCCAGCTGTTTATGAGTGAGGGGCAAGGAGTAGGCATCCTGCTCTCAAGGAGAGGAACTGTGTAGGAGTTGTAAGGAACGAAGCTGTGGAAGGGATGGGTGGATCCCAAATCCCACGCCCTCAAGAAAGTCAGACTTCAATTGTTTTATGATATATCTCACAAAAATTGGAACCAGTGAAGAAAAGAAGCCACAGAAATTTGTTCTTGGCTTCTGCCAGACAACTGAGCCCCAAACCATGATCTTAAAATCTGTTTGCTATTGAACAGGCAATTGGAAGACCAAAAGGCACTGACACATCTAGGGGCATGTCTCGGGCTCAGCTGCCAACCTGGAGGGCTGGGAGCATTTGCCAGCAGCCTGCACTGGTACACTCTGTTCCTGCCCAAATCTACTGCAGTAATTAGCTTTGCTCATTAGTTTCAAGTAAATAGTCTCCTTGTCGCAGCTGGGATCCTTTATCAGAGCAGTGGACATCAGGGTTTGCAGAAGCAAAATGATTTTTTCCCCTGGAATTCCCTGGAACACTAAATCATGACCCAGAGATCTGAATGAGGAAAGGCAACTTCCAATAATGTCTAAAAATTCCAAGGAACAGCTCTGCCTAAAAGGTGGAAGAGTCAGGTTTCAAAAACAAAACGGCAAAAAACAACCACCACCACCCACCTTTGGAATGGATATTGATCTTTTCTTCAACTCAATTTAACAGTTCAGATCGTCAAAATGCACAACGTATCTGTTAAGTGCAGATACTGAGGTCATCCCACCCTGAAAGAACACTCAGTCCAAGTAAGAAGAACGACCGGTAAACTGGTACTAAGCACACTATGGCATCCTTGCACTAATAAGGCACTCTCATAGCAGAACACACAAAGGAAGGGCACGCTAACCCAGCCTGGGGCTTCAGGGAAGGCTTCCTGGAGGAAGATGAGGAGCCAAAGCCAGAAGCACTTCTGCAAGAAGGTTTGCAGTGAGGAGATGTGCCGCGGACCCTAAGGCTTTTAAAACAATTGGCAAAATACATTTTTCCTCGTCTTTTTGTCCCTTGGTATTGCATCATTATGCCCATTTCAGAGAAGGAGCAAGTGAGGAGAGATATTTGGCTCTACCCCAGATGACCTTTTGGAGACAGTGCTGGCATGGTGAAGCAGGACCCCTGCCAGTTTCAGGGAGTGCCCTGTGGCGGCAGGCATCCCATCCCTAACCCTTTAAGCTCTATCCTCCCCACCCCACCCCCAAGGACTGCAGGGGCATCTGCAGCACCCTTAGTCATTGCCAAGAGGGTGCCCAGGCTGCTCGTAGCTTCCAAGCCTGCCTGGGCCAGAGCTTAACACCAAATGCCATTCTCCTTTCAGGCAGAGCCTTGCCATGGGGTATAACATAGGGCTGCCCAACAGAAGAAAGGAGACGTACGTAGTTCAAGGGCAAAAGGGATGTGTTTTCTGGTCGATTGATTGGCAATTACAAGATGGGGCAAAAAACAAGACATAAACGTAAATAATTGCATGGCGGCTAGGAGCACAGACTTTGGAATCAAACAATTCTGGGTCTAGGTCCCAGCCCTGCTATTTCCTGTCTGCATGGCAACATTCCTTGACCACCCTGAACCTCAGTTTCCTCATCTATAAAGTGGGTGTAATAATACTTACCTCAGGGGGTCGTTATGAGAATTAAATGTGGTAATATGTATAAACACGTCATGGGGGGTGTCGCACACAGTAGCTTTCAATAAATATTAGCCATTGGGTTTTTTCTGTCCATTTACCTCCCTCATATGGATGCATAAAATACCCAAATCCACCAAGGTTTTTACCTGAATAATCTGGATAATTGTCTTCATTTGATCATTTCGGAGATAGCCAATGAGTTTTTACACTAGTAGTTTTTTTTTTAAAAACCAGAAAATGAAAAGATACTTTCTAGTAGCAAAGAAGGATTCCTAGGGAAGATCAGAGCTACAGCCAAACAATGGTGTCCACCAGGAAGTGGGTTCTCATGTCCTTTCAGGCAGAAGGGGCTTATTTAATGGAACATGGTCTCATTGCTACTTAGCCCATGTTCATGGGCACAGTTAGTGATGTGTGTTGCCCCAGAATGGATAATCTCTTTGAACAGCTGGCTGGACCATAGCATCCCAAGTCCTGGGGTGAGTAGAGATGACACCATTACCATTTGTTCATTTGGACTAATTCGTGTCACTTGTACTTTGATTATCAGCTCCTACGTTCAAGGCACTGCTTTAGAGACCACTATCCTAGCCAGGGACAGTAGAGGCAGAGTCACCGAGTGGGTTGCCCCTTGAATATGAAATTGACACTCTCCATCCACAGTTGTGAACACAATCAGCAAACTATACTTACTTGTAACTGGGTAACAGCTCAGCCTTTGAAAGGTGCATTCATATCCATGACTCCCCTATGAGAGAGACAATAGAGGATCTTTATCCCTATTGTACAGAGAAGGAAACAATCGTGCTTGTACAACGCCCTACAACTAGACAAGGGAAGAAACCAGGCTTGTCCCATGGCCTGCTGATTCCCAAGTTCTTATTGCCACTAAATCAGGCACTTTTGTCCCATGGAGGGGAAAAGCTGCACATTCTTTACCCTTTGAAACCTACAGGACACATTTCTAGGACAGTTGGCTGGAATTGGGGTCCAGGCTATGGCCCTGGAACCCCTAACCTTTGTTAATGCCATGATCAGAGAATTTTGCAGCTGGTTTCATCACATGACAAATTCTGCTGTTATCTGAATTAGTAACGTTTAGCCAGCTGGACAAGACTGAGCAGAGGAAACGCCCTGGGACTTACAGACCTTCCAGGAGGAGAGAGAAGGCACGATTCATTCTCAATGGAAAATTGCACACATTGCCCCAGCTAATCTTCCTGCTTCTCCCATTCTCTTCAATTGTCCAGACCCTTTTATTTCTGGGCTTTCTTCGTATTCTCTCTCTGTGATCAACCTCTCTGCCCTCAGTACCTATAAGAATTATCTGTCCTAGGATCCAATAACCCCAAGACTCTGCTCTTGGGCAAATATGGGGTTAGAAAAACTCTAAATAGCAATTTCATTCTAAAGGTGTAACAATGTATGTTGTGTTTCTCAGGCATATTTGCATTTTTTTAGGGAGCAGGTCATTAACCCTAAGACTTAATGGCAGAACTTTAGGCATTATGACAGGTGGTGGGAAAAGGGCTCTGTCACCATACAGGGAGACTGTCGTGCTAAATCTCCTCTCTCCCTCTGTCCAATATGGCCAGCCCTAGGTCACTCTTCTTCCTCTGAAATCAAAATCTCCTCGTCCAGCTGCTGGGAAGGCAGAACAAAGCTGCCAAATGATTATTATTCAAGAACAAAACAGACCATTTATTTTAGCAGGTTCAGAGCCATTATCTCCCCAGGACATAAGCTACAGTGTGTGCTGGCTTTATCTACCCAAGTTTCCTTCTGTCCTCAAATCCTTAAAGAGAGTGTTGTTCCTCTTGCCAGAGTAAGTCAAAAGGACTTGCTTGGAGAAAGAAATTTGTTGCAGCAATGACCTCCTTCCTTTGCTCTCCGGGCTTCTCAGAGGCACTAGGATTTCCTGTCTCTTCTAGAAACCCCAGGCGGACGAGAGGGCAGACTTGGGCAGCCCTCTCCCATTATCAACAGGGGCAGCACGATGCCTTCAGCCCTACTCCCACCATCAAGGGCTCAGGCTTCTTTGCTGCTGAGAGTCTCAAGAAAGAAGTGCCAGGTGAAACTCAGGACACCCAGTTAAATTTGACAGTGAATAACTTTTTAGTATACGAGTATATCCCATTTGGGATATACCTATACTAAACAATCATTCGTCATTCATTTGAAATTCTAATTCAACTGTGTGTCCTGTATTTTTATGTGCTAAATTCTGGCAACCCTACCCCATCTCCACCCCTCCCCCATTCTCCCACCACTGACCCTGGTCACCACATTGTCCTGGACTGGTCACCTGAAGTGCAGCACAATTGCTTTGCAGCAGATAAGGATTTGGAGGGGTACATGACAGAAACCCACAGGAATGAGGCGGACCTGCGGTCAGCATCTCACCTGGAGTCACCTCCCATCTGGCTGCTTCACATCTGCTTGCCTAAGGTCATGCCGAACACCCGAAAAACCAATAAATATGTCCTATGCTCTCAGAGTAAACAGGGACCATTCTCTCCCCAGGAGATCATGAATTTATGAGGGAGTTTTCCCACATGCATACAGGGAAGTTTATGAAAAACATCAATCTCTCTGATGTGGGAGTTTAGACTAGATTCCTAATGCCCTCCCTTCTCTGAACTCTGTGAATCTGTGTGCCCAGCTCACCGGGAAATCCAGTCCCCTCCCTGTGGTGCTGCCAAGCTGGGTCTGCTCAGCCCCAGGGCCCCCAGGGGTCCCACTCCTGCCCCAGCTCCTTCTCTCACTGGGGTTCCCATAGCAAACTGCTTCCCAACTCTTCCAGAAACATCTGACATTTCTCCACCTTCCTAAACCTCACCCTCTCCTCCAGAAGATGGGTTCTGCTTGGAGAGCTTCATGTGAGTTGTGTCCTGGTTTATCTCCTACTTCCCCAGGAGCAACCAGTCACGAATAAGCAACAGTCGTTATTCCTGGTAAGTAACCAGCTGGATTTAGGCTGAAAAGCTATCACACTAGTTCTAACGCAATGAAGGCCAATGTGAGGGTTTTGTGCTGGAGTCCTTGATGTGCTTGGTAAAATTCACATTTAAGGTGACATTAACTCAGTACCACCTAATCGTTCTTCTAACATCATAATTGTTCTTCCCTCGCCTTGCCAAGTCTTTATTCCACCTTTGTCCTTATTGCTGTTTTATCTGCATTCTCTTTCAAATCAATTTGTCCACTTAAATTAATTGACCAGTAAAATCCATGAAAAGCAGTCCATCTTTTTAAAATTAATTCCCCTGTAAAATCTGTCTAACCCATAGCTTATATTTTTTTCTCTTACCCAACCTCTCCCGTTTCTATTCTGCTTGAAGTAAACCCACCCTTTCAAGATTCACTGGAACTTGTATTTTGTAACCTGGTATAGAAGCTTCTTCTCTAATGGCACATCTTTTTTTTAACAAAAAAGAACTCTACCTTCTTGAGCATTTTATCATTTGGAAAACAGACACAGAATTGTTTAGTCACTTTCCCAAAGTCAACAGTGGTGAAAATTTTCTGGGATTAAGAAAAACAATAAAATAGGATTTTGTGACAGAGATGTTTCCCTTTATATTTTACTTGTGACTTTTCCCAATGCCAAAATTATATGACAAAAATATCCTCCCATGGCTCTCATGGCTGCTAATGGCTCTATTTGGGGTTTTTCTCCTTCTAACTGTGAGAATCTCAAGGTTTAACATTCCAAAATGCTGGCTGTATTCCCAGCAAGAAAAATCTCTTCCGTGTAGTATCTATTTCTATTGTTTTTTAAGAATGAAAAGAAGCCGCATAATTAAGCCTGACCCCTGAGGCAAGGAGCACAAGAAGAAGCCTTCTGTGGCCTGCTGTGATAGTGGGTGACAAAGCAGATGACCAGAAGCCCCTACCGTCCCCAGAGAGAAGGTCGAGCGGGTCATCCTCCTGCATCTCCTGCCAGACTATACCAGGCTGGTGTTTTATACAGTACCAGATAATTAGTGGATAAAGTTTACATTCCAGGGTCTCCCAGTGAGTTTCTTCATTCATTCATTCATTCAAACCCACTTATTGCATTGCTCACGTGCCAGGTACTGTGCAAGACACAGGAAACATAAAGGCCAATAAGACCCTGCCTGTGCCCTCAAAGAATTACAGACCGATGCATGAGACAGATCCACAAATAGTAAGTGCACCGCAATGTGTCTTTAAGTGTTGGACTAGAAGAACTGGCTCTCTATTGCAGTGGCTTTCAACCAGCGCCAGTTCCCCGCCCCCTGCCATGGGACAGGTGGCAATATCTGGAGGCATTTTTGGTTGTCACAACTAGGATGAGGGGTGCTACTGGCATCTAGTGGGTAGAGGCCAGGGATGCTGCTAAACATCCCACAATGCGTAGGACAGTCCCCCACAACAAGGAATTATCTGGCCCAAAATGTCAATAGTGCTGAGGTTGAAAAACCCTGGTCTAGTGGGACAAGATATGACGTGGTCAGTACTATCTGGTCGGCTCAGGAATTTGGGTCCACTCAACCACTTCTGATCTTTTTCCCGATTCTGTCGTTGATTGGCTTTTGCCCCTAAGCAAGTTACTTCATCTCTCTTGGTTTAATTCTCCTCATCTATAAAATTGAGTTGGAGCGTCTGATCTCTACATCCATTCTGGTCTAAGAATCTATGGCTTTAGTGTGCCAATATTTGTGCTTCCACTGAGCCCTGCTTCCGATAGGAGATAGGCCTTTGCCAAAGGCTGTTTACTCCACTCCAGCAGATAAACTAGTTTCCTGTGTTGATCCTGAGTCTCAGTTAGGGAGGGCAAGCGTGACCTCTGCCCGAGGACCCCAAGTTAGGATGCTTCCGTCTTCAGAGCGTAAGTTTTCCCATCAGCAAACAAGAGCCACTTAACTGTCTTCCTCCCTGTGTCAGGAGGAAAGACTTGAGTAAATGAAGCAAGATGGAAAATTACCCAAATGCTGTTCCTGTGACTAGGTGCAAACCACAAACGCCACTTTTCTCCCTTTTGGGGGCCTGTGGCAATGATGCTGTGGGAGAGACACAGCTCAGGACCAGCCCTGGGGTGTAGGGCGGTGGGCTGGGCTGAGGAGGGGAGCTGCTTCAAGGAGGACCTTTGTCATTTGTCTTTCTGAGGAGAAGTTAGACTTGGATTCGTGGCCACGTATTTTAAGCTCTGGGGGCTGGGGCTGAATCAGGTACCCTGAAGTTCTCTCTCTCTGTCTTTTTCTCTTTCTCTCTCTAACCCCTCCTTCTGTCGCTTCAGACTCAGTCACCAAACAGAAAGAGCTTTCCAGAGCCCGCAGGCTGGAGGACAAGAGCAACTACAGAGCAGAGGGGAAGCCAGGCCCCAAGGGGAGGAGGAGGAAGAGGAGGAGGAGGAGGAGGAGCGGATCTCCTGTCTGGGCCTGAAGAGAGGACTCTTCAATGCCTCTGTGGTGCCGGCTGCAACCAGAAGGGCAGGAAAAGGGAGAGGAGGACAGGGCCTGCGTCTGCAGTGACACTGAGTTCAGTGTTCCTGGGCTCACTGTCCTGGCAGAACAGCATCAAGGTCTGCATGTGGAGCATGTTTGTGTCCTCTCCACTGCTATTCCAGTGCCATTTGAGGTAGCAGATTCTGTACGCAATGAACAAGTGAACCTTTTTTAAAAAATAGGAAAAAACTAAAATCTAGAGACGTTAAGAAACATGCCCCAGTTACTTAAACTGCTAGACAAGGGGGCCTCTATCAATGTGACTTACTATCAAGCGTGCTTCATTGAGCTTATCAACAACAAACGTTCCCAAGTCAGTTAGCCACATATTTCCCATTCTGTATGTTTTCATTGTTTGGGGTTTTGTTGTTTTTTCATGGGGGAGGAAGAGAGGAGGTTGGTATAATTTATATTCAGTAAAATGTGCAAATCTTAAGTGTACAGCTCAATGACTTTTATATATGAATGCAACCATGCAACATGCACCCAGATCAAGACAAAACATTTCCTTTGTTCTAGAAAGTTTTCTCAAACTCTGTTTCAGTCAATAGCCACTTCAAGAAATAACCACTTTTTAAAATTTCTGTCACCATGGTTTAGTTTTGCCTGTTTTTCAACTTCATATCATCAACTTCGTATTCTTTGTTCAATATAATATATTTTAGGTTCATCCATGTTGTGTCAGTAACTTGCTGTTTTTGATTGCTGGGTAGCATTCCTTTGTATAAATATACCACATTTGGTTTATCCATTCTCCTACTGATAGATATTTGGGCTGTTTTTAGGTTTTTGTTTTTATGTTCATTATTCTAAAGATATGAATTTGATGGGGATGATTTTTTTTGTTAATATGTCTGAAAATGTGTGCCTATTTTAATTTTCCTTCAAACAAACTCTAATGAAAGTCATCCTCCAAAAGTCCCAGAAGATGAGATAGGAAGAAGTATTAGATGACTTCCTCTAATTCAATCTCTTCTCTGTCTAAGAGCTGCTGCTATGCACCTACTTGCACGCGGTGTTTTAAACAATGCTTTCTCTGAACTGCAGTACAGTAAATGGTTGTTTCTACAGTACAGATATAACCAACCCCTGCACTTGTGAATTCATCAACAAAGACTAGAGATGTTACTCAAATACAAGAAACACACCCATTTCTCTTCACCAGATGACATCTATTCCCAAATGAAAGATATTCTCCTGTTCTACCCACTGGAAGCAACTTGGGAGTGGCCAGTGGAAATGGTAGAAAGTGAACAAATATATGTACTCAGTCAACCCTTCTGTCCTCCATGGAAAACAACAGCGGTTTCTCCCTTGAGATCTGTGGGAAGAAATAGGACTCACAGTGGGGCTATGAACCAGGCCTGCAACGCATTTCTATCAGACTTTACAGATCCTTCAATGAATTCCTACCTGTCATTCTTATTCTGGTTTTTATTTTGCCTAATCCTACCTCTAATGGATGCATACTCTACCTGGTGAGTCTAACTGCAGCGCACAGTCTTACTCTATCACAAAGCCAGGCATCTATTTAACCAGAGAAAGGGTCTTTTATACTCCTGGTCACGCAAAGAAAAGGTTGGGAACACTTGTTTGAATCACACACATTTTGTTAAAAAAAAAACACGTTGCCTTAAGATTTATTCAACAAATACTCATTGAGCCACAGGAACTGAAGTCCCGAAGGTTGGAATTAATATTGTGGTACCCAACATTTGCAGGCGCACCAACCAAACGTCTGCGGAAGTCCTCCCTCCTCACACCTCAGCCTGCAACCAAAAATGCCACAGGCAGGGCGGTGGGCACACCCCCTTCCTTCCGTCTTCTCTCGTCCCTCTCGCCTCAGCCCTCCATCTCTCTTCTCCTCCACACCCCCACCCCCGCCTCTCCCTTTTCCAAATTAGTCCCATCTCTCTACTGATCTCCACCCTTTATGGGTTCGCAAGAAAAGGGAAGAGGACAATCAGATGTAGAAGTGGCAACTAAATAGCTTTTACTCGAGCCATCTGGATTTCTGTATCCCCCCTAGGCACTGTCGCTTCCTCAGATTACCTCACATGGACCCCAAAAAGAGCTTACCTGCACCCCAGCTGACCTAAGGCACCGCTATTTTTCCCAGCTCCTTCAAATCAACACCCACACCTTCCACATCCCACCCACGTGGCTTTACCAAGGTAGGGGTGAAAGTGTCCCCTGAAGGTCCCTGAGCTCACCTCTCTCTCATTCTCACAACAGGCAGGGGTGGGGCCTGCCTATTACTAGACTCCTTCTCCTTCCTTTCCCTGAGCTGCTCTCCCCCTTTTCTTAAAACGACAACACTGTACAATCAGCCCCTGACAGCCTCCTCCCGCCGCCATCGGCCCCGCCCCAGCCAGGGCTCTGAAGGCGCCATCCAAAAACCAGGGTATTTTCCTAACCTCTCCCCACCCTCCACCCACTTCTGGTTCTTTCAAGAACAGATTCTCTTCCCAGCATTTCTAAATTAAAAGGAAAAGAGTAAGAGTTTCTTCCATTTTCATTGTGGATGAAAATGAACTAATTGTCAGTTATTTACCCAAAATCTGATTCAGAAATGAACCAGCCCTGGACTGGATTTGAATTTTAAGGACAAACCTAAAAGAGCTTCTGAGGTATTTCTTGAAAATTCACCCAAAGTGGCCAGGAGGTGAACTGCTAAGTCGTGGCTATTGGCATGAAGGATGCAAAGACAGGAAATTCCCTGCATAACTGGTCTGTCTTCCCAAAGCCTGCGGGGAGCAGGAGCCGGAGCTTCCAGCTCCGCCCTGACTGCTGCTCCTCGGTTCCCAGTCCAGCCTCCCACTGGCCCCGAGCACAGCCAACCAGCCACTTACTGCAAGTCACGTTCACATTTATTCATCGAATCTCTTCCAGGTGAGAGTTCAGAGGAGAAGACGGGATTTAACTTGTAGAGACACCGACCACTTCCTCCATAAAGGCTGCCCAATGTCCTCTCCGTCTATGTAACCTAGCTGAAGAGCAGCCAAGATGCCCACCCAGGGAACTTTCCATTCTGGAAAATTCATTCTGGAATCACCCACCACCCCTACCCCACCAACTCCGCCTCTCTGGCCCCACTCCCACACCATACACACACACAGACACACACACACGTGCACACACATACAGAGTCAGGGTAGGCTAACTGCTACGACAAACATTCCCACCATCTCAGTGAATTAACACAATGAAGGTTTATTTGTCTCTCACATTTAACAACTGCTGCTCTAAGCAAATATTACTGTGATTGTGAATTTTTCTCTAAATTATATTTCTAGCCTTCTATGTCATAATTCTTTGAGGAACTGTGACTTACAGATTTTTATGTAGCTGAGATGTCCCTATTTACAGTTTGTAGTGTAAATAGCATACCTTATTCAAGCAGGCCCCAGAGTGCAATGTTTGAGTTCCCCAAAGTTAGTAGAAATCCAGTCTATATTGTCAAGGCTCCAACTTCCATGCCTTTTATATCTAAAGATACCTGTGTTCTTACCAGAATGTAGGTAGGGGGTGGGAGGAGAAAATTCAAAGAAAATGAGAAGTCTTAGAGATCAAATCTTATTCAGTTTTGTCCAGCTGTGCCAACAACAGTGGCAGGTTGGTAGCTGGAGAAAAGTTTCTCTTCCCTGGTTATGTAGACAAGATAGGCAAAGTGTCCCCTGAGAGCCACAGCAGTGATCTCCCTGGGCTATGCTTAGTCAAGAAAACTATGCCAAAGATCTGAGCCCGTCCCCCAAGGATTCTTCCAACTACTTCCCAGGGTGAGCCAGCCCCCGGACCACTGGATCAGGGTGGTCTTCAGCAAGCATCTCATGGACCCAGAACCATTACTCCCTCCTCCCCTGCCTCACTTAAGTGGACCCATCAGATATCTCTCTATATATCCATCGATCCATCTATCTCAAACTTCCTAATAACTTCCTTTTGGGCATCCCATTGCCTACCTCTGCAACTGGCCATGGTTGGAGCCAGCCTTACACCCACCCTAAGAGATCTTCCTAATTCTGAATCTCAGGGGAGGGTGTAAATACATATGGTGGATTGTATTCCTGTTCATCAGCTATTCCTTTTCTCCATGCCATGGGAGGAGTATATAATCCCTGCCCTGTTGAACTCAGGAATTTCCCTGTGACTTGCTTTAGCCATTTCAATGGGGAAGGAATTGAAATGTGGGACGTGTGGCACTTCTGAGCAGAAATTATAAGAGCCAGAGTGTGGTTTACATGACTTTTTCCCCCTGTCATGATGACCAAGCGGTGCTTCATGTAGAAGCTGCTTGGTTCACCCAGGACCCAGAATGAGGACAACATGGAACAAAACCATGGCCAACTCACAGCGATTATCCTGCGTGAGTGAGAAGTAAACCTCTATTGGTTCTTGCTGTTATAAGTCCTTGAAACTTTGGGGTTATTTGTTAAAGTGGTGTAACCTTGCAGATCCTGACTGATAGAGTGAATAGCCAGCCCTTCCCTCCCAGAATGCCCTGGGACTCCCTGTGTAAATTAGACCACCTTCTCCCCAGAGCTTTTCATACCCTTTTACGTCTTTTCTCCAAGTCTCCTGCCTACCGTCTATCTCCTCAGTAAATGAGGGAGACTCACCATCTACCCTGGGATGGCCTTCTAATTCAGCCACTACAGGAATGGATTGGCAGTTCCTTTTGCTAAAGAAGGAAAAAATAGTAATCTCTCAGAGAGCATTGTCACCACCTACTTTTGCCCCATAGTGGCTTGTACATGGTGGACACCATGTTTGTGGTGAATGTTTGTTGTCTGAAGAGAACTGGGGTAGTTCTAAGGAAGGAATTAGTAGCATCATTAGTAAAGTTAAAAAGCCTGAGATGTGGGTGGGACCATCTAGAATTTCTTCCCTCTAAATCTCTACCCACACTATGTCCCTGTTTTAGCAACCTCCCTCAAAAAAGGAAAAGAAAAGAAAAAAAAACACCTAGAAGCAAAGAGTGTGGTTATTTTTAATCTGAAAAAATACAAAGATCTCAGGCTGGACAAGTCCAACAAAAATGCAGTTTTCATTTTTCTGGCTTCCCCTAGACAAGGCACCTGCATTTGGAACAGAGATAACGTGGTCACTTGGTCTAGACAAAGCCCAGCAGCTGAACGGATTGCTTTAGTGACATGTAAACATAGCTTCTGAGGCTCCTCTGATGCAGTCGGATCTTGACAGCGTTCCCACCAGGGGAAAGATCTGGCCCGTTTTGCTCAGTTGGCCTGTGCATTGGTGGGCCTAACCCTTCCTCTCCTGAATGACGGCTCTGGCTAGGGGGGCTGGCAGCAACACCTGCCATGTTCAGGCCTCACATAGACACTGGAGCTGAACCGCCCAAACATTTCTTTTACCTGGTGAACACTGTGCATGGCGGACCTCCACGTTGCAGGTGGACGTTCTGGCCTGGCCTGGCACAAACGTGCACATACTACGGAGTTATTTACGTTGGCAACCTAGAGGACCAGATGACTTTTCTGCTTTGGAGGCTGGCACTTCATAATTACAGCTGTGTTTCTGTTGTCATACCAAATTACCACACTCACAGCCTTAAAATAGAAGCCAGCCTAAAGGTGCTGGCTGCGCAGACACCGAGGGAGGCTCCCACGACGCAGAAACTGGGTACCGAGCCAGAGAGCAGGGCTTGAAGCTGGACACACACATCCTCACTGTTGAAAACCTATGACTCTTTTCTTCTCTCCTCGTGGGGGAAACACAGCAGTGCCATGACGTTGTGTGTTTCCAAACTAGAAACAAGATTAACTCGGAGTCCTGTCTCCCATTCATTCAATATTTTTCTTACTCGCTAGATGGGATCACTCCCTCTTGGCCACTGTGCTCTGTGCCTGGGAAGCTGACTTCTGTGGGCAACAACACCAGGTCACCCTTGCCCTCTGAATGCCAGATGGGTTGGGCTAATGGGAGGCAGGAGA
This sequence comes from Daubentonia madagascariensis, assembly GCA_023783475.1. Taxonomy (NCBI): domain Eukaryota; kingdom Metazoa; phylum Chordata; class Mammalia; order Primates; family Daubentoniidae; genus Daubentonia; species Daubentonia madagascariensis. Next base: position 18,871,023 of record JAKFHU010001569.1, read on the forward strand.
TGAAAGTTAGGGAGAAGGGAGAGAGGTCTAGGTGTATGTTTCCCTGCTTCCTCCCTGCTGGGCCGCAGTTTGCAGTGGTTGTGTTCTTCTGCCTGGGCCACAGCTCCTGGCAGGTGTCCCCTCTGCTACAGTTCATTGCAGACAGCTCGCTTTCTCCCCTTCGCTTTCAGGTCTAGGAGCAGTGTATTAGTGTCCTACGGCTGCTATAGCAAAGTGCTACAAACCATATGGCTTAAAACAACAGAAATGCATTATCACACTTCTGGAGGCTGGACAGCCATAATCAAGGTGCCAGCAGAGCCAGGCTCTCTCTGAAACACATAGGGAGGAATCCTTCCTTGCCTCTTGTAGCTGCTGGTGATTGCCAGCAACCTTCGGCTTTCCTTGTCTCATAGATGCATCACTCCAAACTCTGCCTGCATCATCATGTGGCCGTCTTCTCCCTGTGTGTCTCTGTCTGAATCTTCTCTTCTTATAAGGACACCAGTCATGTTGGATTAGGGCCCACCCTATTGACCTTATCTTAACTTGATTCCATCTGCAAAGACCCTATTTCCAAATAAGGTCACATTCACAGGCACTGGGGATTACGACTTCAACATATGTTTTTGGGAAACACACTGTCATTCATAACAAGTGATATCAGTCTCCCACTGCAGCTAGTCCCCTTCACTCCTTTATAAATGGTCCTTTCATTAGATTCTTTTCAATTCTTCTTTAGAATGTGTCATCTGTTTCCTGCCAGGACCTCGACTGAGACCTCTACTGCCGGGCTGCCTACTAAGGGCCAGAAGGTACCAGGGATACAATGGTGAGCAAAAACTAGCATAAGTCCCTGCCTTCATGGGGCTTACAGTCTAGAGTCTAATAGGCTTGATCAAAATATCATGGAGTAAAATTGCTACCATGAGAAAATCTCCAAAGGGGAGGGTCATAACGCCATGAACATGCCTAGTTGGGGGAACCACCCTTGTCAGGGAGGCCGGGAAGGACTTCCCCAGGAGAGGGATGCTCAAGCCAAAATGTGAAGGATTTACAAAATGTGAAAAGTTGGAGTTGTGTTTCTGTTGTCATACCAGATTACCTCACTCACAGTCTTAAAATAGAAGCCAGCCTAAAGGTGCTGGCTGCGCAGACACCAAGGTAGGCTCCCACGACGCAGAACCTGGGTACCGAGCCAGAAGGCAGGGCTTGATGCTGGACACACACATCCTCACTGTGGAAAACCTATGACTCCTTTCTTCTCTCCTCATGAGGGAAACACAGCAGTGCCATGACGTTGTGTGTTTCCAAACTAGAAACAAGATTAACTTGGAGTCCTGTCTCCATCATGCTCCCCTTCATTCATTTACGTATGAATGAAGCCAACCAGAGAAGGGATCTTAAGCCCCCCTGTGGGCTAAGGGAGGAAACCCAGAACAGTTCTGTCCCTGTGTGTCCACGTTTCCCTCCAAGGTGGGGGGGGATCTATTTTTCCTTCCTATCCTAATTCACAAGTGACTCTTCTCTCCGGAAAGAATTTATACTGCCTCCCATCCCCACAGCTGCAAATGGCAGCAGAGAAACAAAGCAGAAGAGAGCGCTCCAATCAGACAGCAAGGAGCCGTGCCCCAGGTGGGGAGGTCTCTGAGGGCGAGAAGGGAGCAACCCTTCACGTGAGCCAAGTCACAGGGACCCTCACCCTGGGCATTTCTGACACAGACGTGGTAAGCTCCTTCCCCCAGAACCTCTCGTCTGCTCCCTCCCCCACTCCCTCTCCTCTGAGACATCACTGTGTGTTCCTGACTTTACCTCCTTAGTCTTTCTCAAATTCCTGCCCTGGTTCACATCCTTATCAGTTCCCTGGAACTTTGCACCTTCTTGGCTGGCCTCTGCCCTGTCAAGTCCACCTCCACAGCACAGCCAGCCATAAAGCCGCTGGGGACCGCCCAGAGCTCCCCGTCACCAGCAGGGTACAGCCCAAGACGTGGCTCGCAAGCCTGCCGTCCTACCCACCTGCCTGCTGCTGCCCCCCGGCCAATGCTTGATCTCCTGACAAGGCCAAACCACGCTTGGCTCCGCATCTCCCTCGAGTTGTTTCCCCTCCAAGTGCTGTTTTTCAGGTTGTCCCCTCCCTCACCAGACCTCCTCCCACAATCTAGTTAAATCCAACGCATCCCTAAAAACTTCATTCAGATATCAACCCCTCCAAGGAGCCTTCCCTGATACCCCTCTCCCTCACAGTTTTGACCAGAGAATCCGCGATCATTAAATGTAACATCAGGTGATCTAAATATCTGCAGAGGTGTCCGTTTCCCCCATTACTACGAAGATCCCCGACGGCAGGGACTATGTCTTATTCGGCATAGTATACCTACCACCTGGCACAGAGGAGACGTGCGTGAATGAAGGAGCGAGGGACAAACAAAGGGGTGTTGACCATGCTGCTTTTGTGCTGGAGCCCTCAAGGACAGAATCTCCCCCCGACCCATTACTGTGAGGAGGGGCCCAGCCAGCACTCCCTGTCCTGCCCTGTGCGTCCCATGTACAGAAGCCACTTTCTTGGTCTTCCCGTTCTCACCCCAGTCCCTGGTAGGCAGTATGTGGAAGTGTTTACCATGTTGTCCTTGTGTAACCCTAGTTATTTGTCCTTTCTAAGCTTTAGGATGCCATACGTAAAATGGACTCTTTCGCTATCTATGATCAGAATTGCTGTGAAACTTGAATGAGGTAAAACAAGGTGTGTAGTCAGAACTCAGTAACTGGTAGATGTAACTAAGCCAGAAAACTGATTGAGAAATACAGGTAGGTGTTGTGGGAGTTCGGAGTGAAGATGTCTTTGACAACTACTGCCTCAAGTAGAACATCCCCCCTAAAGTACTCTTTACATAATCAATAATAGCTCTGGGAACTCTGCTGTCGTGGTTTTACTGTGCTCTGTTACAAAAGGCAGTTTATCTATTTCCTTGCCAGTCTCAACCAGTGCACACAGAATTGCAGCAGGAACAAGAAAAACATGGGGAAAGGAGAAAAATCAGTACAGTACAATGGGCCAGGGTTTTCCAAGACTTCAATCAGGCTCCTTGAACAACTGCAGACGTGTGCCTCCTGGTGCCAAGGTGCAGTGGTGAGAGGTCTGGCTCATCATCTTATGGAATGAAGCTCCTTGCACACACGTTCACTCCCAGCCCAAATGCAAAAGCTGATCCTCACCCTAGCTTAGTAACTAGTAGGCAACAGTTTGGAGATTGGAGTCTGCAGATGAAAAAGTCCAGGACTAGAGGCCAAGGTCGTGATTTCTGGTCTGGATTCTTACAGCCTGTCGTGTCCATCTTCCTCCCTCAGCCCCTTCCTCACTCAGGAGAGTCTCAGCAAGAGAACAGGGAGACCCAGCGTCGATCAACAAATGTTCAGTGGGCAGCCACGGGGCGCTCATTGTCCCACGCTAGGTCCTTTGGGCAATCCTTGCAGATTTACAAAGTACAAAAAGAAAATATCACACCAGAAGCAGGCATAGTCAGAGCCAGTAGAACTAGTCTCAGGAATAAGAGGCAAAGGTGTGCTAGAGCCAGCTGGTACGGGCTTCTTGAGAGCTGATTGTTAATATTTCAGAAATTTTGCAAGTCGCTTGTTAAATTATCCATAACTTGAAATCAGCCACAGTAGGAATATTTACACCAGGAAAGTTGGGGAGCACTACATCAGGGCTCCTTCCCGCCCCTCCAGAACTGGTTTACTGGCACTCCAGGAAGGGGTTCCCAACATGCAAGCCTTTGAGGTCAGCTAGGGGAGTGGTTTTGCCCGTAGGCTATGGAATCACACAGACCTAGGTTTAAATCCCAGCTCCAGTAGCTGGATGACCTTGGGCAAATAACCCCTCTGAGCCTATTTCTTCATGTGTGTATAGCTCACATGTAGTGAATGCTTACTATGTGCCAGATAGTATTTTCAGCATTTATACAAATTAATTTGTTGATTCCTCACAACAACACTTTGAAGAAGAAACTATTATTATCCCCATTCTGTAGATGAGGAAAATCAAGGCCAAGAGAGATTGAGGAACTCCACCAAGATCACACAGCCAATAAGTGGCAAAGCCAGGATTCAAAGACAGGCATCTGGCCCCAGAGCCTGCTCTCTCACCTTCTAGCCCTGCATTGCCTGGCACAGTAGCCACCGGCCACATGTGGCTATTGAGTACTTGAAATGTGGCTGGTCTGAATTTCAATGTGCCATAAGTGCGAAATACACATTTGATTTCAATGACTTAATGTAAAACAAAGAATATAAAATATCTTGTTAATATTTACTATATTGCTTATGTGTAGAAATAATAATACTTTAGGTATACTGAGTTAAATAAAAGGTATTATTATAATTAATTGCACGTGTTTCTTTTTATGTTTTTTAACATGGGTATTAGAAAATTGTAAATTACTTTTGTGACTCGCTTTATATTTCTGTTGGAGAGTGCCATTCTACATTGACCTCATAGCTTGGTGTGCATGTTAAATCAGTTCACACAAGGAGAGCACCTAGCACAGTATCTGAAACAAATGAAACACCCAATGGCTATTACTAATATTAGTGAGATCAGTGGTGTTCAGATTTTATAGTCCAGTATTTTTTTTCCCAAACAACTTCTTATAGTAGTTAAAAGAGGAGCTCTGACTGACTAGAGGAGAGCCTCGAGGAGCCCTCTCCAGCAGCTCATTCCCCCAGGTACTTCCTCCACACGTTGGAAACGCACAGGATGATGTAGTTTTTCAATGTCCCCAAGCTTTAGCAGTCCCCATCTGTAATTTTAGAGAAGGTGATGAATTGGTATTGGACAAAGTCAAGGTGTCTATGGCAGTATATTAAAATGATCATGGAAAAACACTACATTTTGCTTGGGAGATTCAAAGGTCTAGGCACAGTCCAGAATGGGAGGGCATCACAAATGTGAACCTCTGGGCTTCGGGATCATTACCCACACACATTCACAGACAATACTGAGGCACCATGTCATCTCCCCACTTCTGCTACCTCACAGCCTGCCCATTCCCCACCCACCCAGAACCCAGGCAGATGCTAGGCACCAGCTCTAGACACCAACGTTCTAGGTCTAGCTCCAGGGAAGGGCAACAGTGACACTCAGCCAGGCACTACAATGATTTCGCTGTCCTGAAGGCAACTCTGGGCTCAGCCAGCCCCGGTGTCTGCCAGGCAGGATCCCAACTCTCCCTCCAGCCCTCGCCCCTGGCTCTGGTGTAGTATGTGTGGACAGGGAGAGCGGCCAACTCTCTGCCGGGCTCTCTAGCAAGTTCCGTGGGTCTGTTTGTTAAAGAAAAATTCCAGTGGGTGCATCCAACACATGGAACTCAAGTACAGAAATTATATTTATCCACCCCACTGCCAAGGAGATCACATGCCCCGTGAGTCACTCCAGATGTGCTCAAAAACAGTCTCTCTGTGGAAGCCCGGTCCCCCAATCCCAGAGAGAGTTGGATGAAGAGAGGTACCGACTCCTGTCCCACCCAGGACGCAGCCCTCGGCCTCCACCCTTCTGGGGCCGGGGAGGCATTTCTGCACTTCTGCAAAGGGAAGGGTGGGAAGCACGCTGTCGTCTCCCTGGGAGGAACGGCGCAGGCATACCTGTAACTGCTGTGGTCCCATTGGGTTTGAGGGTCAATTTTTCATCTTTTTGGAGGAAAAGATGCTTTGGAAGACTTTGCTGCTTCTGCTGTTGTATTACAATACTCAGGCGACTGTGTCCCACGGGTGGAGCAGGGGTGAGTTGCTTTTTATTCACTTGTTTATTTGATGCTCATTATTCTTAAATACATTTAGGAATTTGGAGGGTCATAAGCAGAGGCAAGGACATTAATTAGAAGCCCCACGCCCTCCTTTTATGTCATCTCTGCCAATTGCTTTGTGCTTGTTGACATGTTCCGCCTTGCTAGAGGGTGATGGGAAAGTGACACCGGAAAAAACCAAAGCTACTGACGGGAACTCGGTGGAGGTGGAGAACCCAGAGGGCATCCCTTTCTGGCATGCCAGAGAGAGCTCCCTGCAACTTCACAGAAGGTGGACAGACGCCCTCAAGCTCCCCCACCAGCTGCTGCAGCTGGGGCAGACCGTCTGGAGAGCAGGTGCTGAGGTCTGCTGTTAAAATGATGGCATTACGGGGCTGGGATGCTAAAGGCCTGCTCCCTGGGGAAACCAGGGCAGAGGTTCTCGGCCTGGGCTGCCAGGATGGAGTTCTCCAGGCTGACTCCTGGACAGGAGGGCATGCATCTTTCCAGCCAGATAGAGCTGGCCCAGTGGCAGGTGAGGACACAGCAACCCTTCAGCACCCTGTGTGCCCCTGCTGCCCCCACGGGCCCCTGCCACACACCACGGGAACGAAGGGGCCCCAGCAAAGTCTTTTCTCTCACCACTGTCTTCCTTTCCCTGGGACGTGGTTCCTCAGAACAGGATGGCATCTTTTCTCTATGCCCCTGGTACTGACTCTGCCTGGGTGAACCTGGCAGCACCTGACCTTGTTAGACTTTATCACTTTTAGGAAATGAGGAACCAGGAGTGCTGCCCACTCCTTACCAATCTGGACTGAAATCTTTCCACTGTCTGAAGTCAACCGAGTTCACTTGCCCAGAAAGAACTAGAAGAACGGGGCCCCTTCAAGTCAGGCCAGTAGGTATTTCTAGAGATCCAAAAGGGGACAAAGAGCAGTGTGGTGGCTTGGGACAAGCCTCCTGCTTCTCGAGGATAGTGTCAGGGTGGAATAGCCAGGGTGGGAAGAACGGAGCAGCTCGGGGAAGAAGGATCTGAAATGGAGTGTTGGGGGCAAAAGCCACTGTACTTATTTGGGGTTTTATTTCCTCATGTTTAAGCCTGACATTAGGGACTTACCAGTCCTCTGAGCTGTGCTGTGAAGTGCTTGTTGCCCAAAAGCAAATAATGTAGCATATTCTGATAACAACATGACATCCATGTACACACACACACACACACAGACACACACCTTCCTGCTCATGATATGCACAAACTTTGGGGGCAGCACTTGGAAGTGGAGAGCAAAGAGACCCTAGAGTTGGGTTCTAACCCTTACCCCTTTGTCACACTGGGGAAACTACTTAATTTCCCTATTCAAAAGGGATAATAATATCCCCTCTTCCTAAAGCATGGGTGTTAGAAAGCCAAAAGAGATGATTTGACTTATGATACAGCTGTAAATACTATAGCCACACCATGAGCTACCCTGCAAGGGATTCAAAGATTTAAACTCTGACTCTAATGGGCTGTGTGATCTCAGGCAAGTCTCTTAACCTCTCTGTTAGCTTCACTAACAGGTAGCATACTCACAATAATAAAACTTACCCGCACAGTGTTGTTGTAAGGGTCATATTCAAAAATGTAGATGAAAATGCTGAAACACTTACATAAATTTTAACTATTATCTACCAGTTTTTAAAAAATGAAAATTTTTTATGAAAGGAAGTTTGAGGCTCCCAACAGGAGCTCCATAGCAACATCCTGGGAGCAACTACTCTGGCCCAGCCCCCTCCTCATGAGGAAAGGTCTGTCCCCAGTAAGTTCACAACCCATATATAAAGTCAAAGACAACACATCTGATGTCAAGACCATTATACGAGGCAGGGGATGTGAAGTGCTAGATTAGTGGTTCAAGTCAGTATTCTGAGTCAATAAATGATATGAAGTCCCTTCAACCATCATCAAAAGTCTTCCACGTAGTTGGTTTTTTATTTTCATTTTTAACATTTTTTTCTAATTATAAAAGAAATAACACATTCTTGCCATCTTTTTTTTAAGACAGAATAAGAGTCACACCCAAATGAATAACAGTTTTTCCAAATGTATTTCGTCTTCATCCTTGCCCCCACCCCAACCCCAGCCCTAATTTAGAAGAATTCCCTTTGGAAACAGTGTTAGGGTGACCTCTCCCTCTAAGATCCTCCTCTTCCACCCCCAACCCTGCACCCGCCCACCCCACCACCACCCTGCTTCCACCTTCCCACCCCCCTGCTCCAACACATAGAAATGTAGAAATAAGCCCAAGGCAATACACTCTGCCGTCAGGACATCCTTTTCCCCACCAGCCACCCAGCCTCTCCCTAAGAAGCGCTCTCCAGGATTCCAGCCTAGGAGGCAGCTTTCCATGCCAGGATCCAGGACTGCCCATTCCAGCCCCACCAGCTTGATTAAGATCAAATGATTCACCTGTGGTTAGCGTGGCCAACCCGGGGAAGCTGGGTCTCCACACACCCACAGCCACACACACACACAAGCAGGTGGCCCAAGTCTTAGCATGCCCCAGGTCCTGCCAGAGCACCACTTGACGGGAGAGGGCTAGCCGGACTGAGAAAGAAATATGTATATAGTAATTGATACGGATACCTATGTTTTTGTTAAATATATAAAAATTATTTCTTTTAAAAGTAGTTTGATAGGAAGAGCAGCCCTTGGAATTTAGGTCATTTTCAGGTGTTCGTCTTAGAGGCATGTGTGTCCTCAGTCGTGAATGTTCCATGAGGGAAGGGCCTGTGGTCGGTGCTCGGTAAGCACTGATAGACCGAGTCACTGCTGAGCACACATGCAGAGCCGCCTCCTTTGCTTCGGTCACTCTGTGACACAGGTGCTATTCTGGCACTTTACAGGTGAGGAAACTAACTGGAGGGTGGACAGGAAGGGAAGTGCCCCAGACCCCCAGCTGGAAGACGACAGTTGGATTCGACCCTCCACGTCCATCTGACATCAGGGCCCCCATCCTCATCCATCCTCTCCCCATATCTCCCCATCCCTTCTCGGCCCCTCCCCTGCTCTCGGCAGCCCCAGGCTCCCCCTGCATGGTGGAGTCTCCAGCCAAGAGGAGCTGGCGGTCAGCGGCCCTCTCGGAAGCTGTCCCATAGGACCCCTACACACGGGCTGAGACTCCGGCTCGCCCAGAACAGCACCGTGTTTCCAAAGGGCCGGCCCAGGAGCCAAAAAGTAAGTGACATCAGCGGGCTCTGGCAAGAGACCTTTCATAAATGAGAGCTTTTCCTCGCCACACCCACTGTCCTTGCCATAGTGTTGCTTCAACTGAGTCATTAAAAATACGGTTGTGGTTTGGCTTGAGCTGGTCTGCAGTTTGAACCCTTTCCAGCAAGCTCTCCAGTGCAAATGGTACGCACAGTTAAGCGGGAGCCGCGGTCAGCCTTAATCCTGTCCTGATACGTGGAACATACTGAGGGCTAGGCGGAAAGAAGGAGAAGGAGATTTTTACCCCGATAATACAAAGTCAAAGAGAAAGTCAGGCTGCAAAGCAAAGGCAGGCCAGGATGTTTCTCTAGGCAAGAAAGCTTTGAAGGGCTCAGGTGTGGGGGAGAGAGGGGACAGCCTTTACTGAGATTAATTAAAAGTAGCTTCTTCCAGGCCAGAACAGGACTCCTCAGAGATAAAGGGAGGGTGTGGTGCAGACAGAGACTACATCTACTTTCTGATAATTAGCCAGGACCTGAAACTACAAATAAACTCTAGAATTACCCTGTTAAAAAGATAAGGATTTTATAAAGCACTTTGTTTGAAAAGAATAGAGTTTAGTGACAAAGGTAGGTAATGTGTTCCTATGGGATCATCTATTCATTCAACAACAGTATGGATGTGATGCCAGGCACTGGCAATACAGCAGTGAATAAAACACACAAAATCCCATACCCTCGTGGAGCTGATATTCCAGTGAGGGAGACAGATAATAAACACATTTATTTAAAAACTATGTAATTTGTTGGATGGCAATAAGAGGGACAGAGGTTAGAGAGTACAGAGAGTTATAATTTTAAATATGGCAGTCACAGAAGGCCTCGTTGAGAAGGTGACTAAAGATCTGAAGAGTGAGTGAGCCATGGAGTCTCCTGGGGAAGAATATTCAGGCAGAAAGAACAGACATGCAAAGGGCCTATGGCAGAAGCATGCCTGGTATGCTCAAAAACAGTAAACGGTTTTGTGGCTAGAGTGGCATGAGCCAGGGGAGGACAGTAGATGGATACAGAGAGGTAGTAAGGAGTCAGGGAACACTCATTCTATGGCATAGAATGAGGTGTTGCCTGAATTAAAAAAAAAAAAGTCAACTCATGCAGCACCTGGTAGCCATTTGCAGATTGTACTCTGAGAAAGAAGGAAAGCCGTGGAGCATTCTGGGCAGAACAGTGACATCCTTGGACCTGTGTTGCCACAGAATCGCTTCAGTTGCTGTGTTAAGAATAGAGTGATGGCCGGGCACGGTGGCTCATGCCTGTAATCCCAGCACTCTGGGAGGCCGAGGAGGGAGGATCCCTTGAGCCCAGGAGTTCAAGGTTGCAATGAGCTATGGTGATGCCACTGCACTCTAGCCAGGGCAACAGAGCAAGACTCTGTCTCAAAAAAGAAAAGAATAGACCGAGGGCAGGGACCATGGCTAGAAGCAGAGATACGTTAGTCTGGGACCAGGAAGCCAGCGGGGATGTGGTAAGAAGTGGCCAGGTTCCAGATAAATGTTGGAGGTACAGCCACCAAGCTTTGCTCACTGGTTGCATATGGGATGTGAAAGAAAGAAAAGTCAAGGATGACGCCTGAGCAACTGAGAGAGCTGGGGAAGGCTGGAGATGATGCAGAAGACATGTGTGTGCACGCGCACACGTGTGTATGTGTGTGTGTGCACGTGTGTACGTGTGCACGTGTGTTGGGGGCTGGGGTAAAAAGAGATAGCTGTTACAAATCCAAAAGGAGATTCCAGTAGGCAATTGGATATATAGAAGTCTGGCCTGAAACTCTAAAGTTGAAAGTCAGTAAGGAAGTGAGTGTGGCTGGAAGAGGGGGGAGAGAAGGAACAGCAGCCAGTGAAGAGGGATTTTTTTATTATTATTAAGATGAAAGAAGCAGCAATATGTTTTCATGCTGCTGTGAAAGATCTAGTAGAGAAGGAAAAACTAATGATGTAGGAAAGCGAAGGTTGAACTGCTGAAGTGACACCTTTATAGGCGACTTCATGCACACATGGGAGGGTTCGCTCTAGACAGGAGCATGGACACCGTAACAGAAGAGAAGTCGGCGTGCTGGGCCAGAGGCAGGTAACTGGTGTAAGGAGAGAGCAGAAGGTGTGAAATAGTCGTCTGAGAAGGGGGAGAGTCAGAGGAATCAGGAAATGTGGATGATCGCTGGGCAGCATTTAAGGACCAATGTGAGGTTATTGACCATGAACTTCAAGTGAGACCACCCAACACAGTGGGGTCTTCCTGCAGCCACATTCAGATGCACAGGCGCAGGTGTGGAACAGGTAGAGTTGGGCTGTGCTTTTGCCAAGTGATTGCAAAGGAACAAGAAGGGAGCAAAGGAGTTGAAGATCTATGCAAGAGAGTGATCCTAAGGGTTGTATAATTTGTCCTTTTGCATACCACATTATTATAAATCAAAGCTAGACATTTTTTAAGATGTGATTCATTTAAGAATACGTTTTATATTAAATGCATTCATTTATTAATAAGTTACTACATTGATCCTTCCTGTAGTTATTCTAAACTGAAGAATGCCCAGTCTTTGGGCAGATGTACCTGCAAGAAGATAGCATTGTTCACCCTATCAGTGAGATTGGGTTTTGGAGCCTGTGAGATCTGGATTTTAATCCCAGTCATACCTCAAACAAATGGGTGGCCTAGAGCAATTTCCTTAACTTCCAAGTTTCTTCATCTGTAAAATAGGAAGTTAATACTTAACTCACAAGGTACACATGGAAAGCACAAAGCACCAACTGGCACACAGCGGGTACTCGTGAGCTATGATTATCTCTGAGCTCCACACTTTAATAGCTTTAGTCTGAGGACGAAGGTGTCTCTTAACAGAAGACACAGACAGAACATGATACAACACATGAATCACAAACTCTGGATCCAGTTCCTGGACTAACTCAGTCCATGTGGCATGGCCTTTAGCAAGTGAGTCACTTGTTCTATGCTGGTCGATTCCAATATATCATGGACACTCATTTGTCCAGGGAGTCGGGGAAGGGGGACTGGTGCTTGGTTTCCTCATCCCAAGGCCAGCCTGTGCAGCAGACTTCCATTCTGCGCAGTCTCAGGTGTCCCCAGGGCAGACACACTGCGTGGCCCTCATGGAAACATTCACATGCTGAGGTAGTACCTAGATAGTGGGGGCGTGGAGCATCGAGTGGAGAAGAGAGAAAACAAATTGGCCCAATTTTACACCAAGCAAAAGGTACACAAAGTCAGCGATTGTGACAAAAATGTCAGAGGCTCAGTGTTCCGGTGGCCCCTGGGGAGCAGTGGGCTCCTCCTACAGGTCTGCGGTCTCCCCACCTGCTGTCAGAGAAGGCTCTGTTGTAAGGCAGGGGGTGAGGCGCACTCGGGCCACCCTCCTAGCAGCCCTGTGATTCCTGCTGTGCAAAGCAGTTTACTAATCACTCACAGTGAACAGGGAGCTCAACTTAAACCGACTCCCATAAATTTGAGGGATGGGACAGAAGGGAAAGGAAGAAAACCCAGCAAAGCCTGAAGAGTCTCCAGGGCTGTTGTTTTGTTTTGTTTTTTACTGCCTAGTTTATTTTTTTTTAATCATTCCAAAATATATACTGAGAATGCACTCAGAGTGCTGTGTTATGAAGACACCGAGGTCAATCCACGGAAACATAAACCCATTCACTTCACCCCCTGCCCCGGGAGCTGGCTGTCCTGATGAAACTTTGCAGGGTGATACACAGCAAGAGGGGAAATGTGTGGAATGGATGCAGAGCATCAGGAGAGAGAGAAGAAACACCACAGGGCTACCAGGAAAGGCTGTTATTCTGACGATGAAGGAGCAAGTCTAGTTTCAAGCTTTGCACATACACATCTCGGAGCTGGTCAGCCCTTGTTTCAGCCATCGGTATTTCTGGCAGGTCCAGCCTTCATCATTACAGACAAGACCATTTGGCGTGACTGTACATTTAACTTTTTACCTCTGTGTTTTGACGTTGACCAGACAAAGCTGTTTCTCACCCACCACCTCCAGCATCTCCATGAGTTTATCCTTTCTAGGTCTCGCCTTGTGCAGGGAGTCAGACCTGAGCAGCTGCTGGGCCACTGAGATGTCCGCCCTAGAGCTGGCTGCTCTCCAGTGCCTAAGGGGACGTGAACGCCCCTGCCCTGCGCAATGCACAGGGTCACAGTAGCTGCAGAAATGTGAGGGGCAGTTGGACTGACTGGGGGAAGGGGAAGGGAGGGAGTGGCCCATCTTTGGTATTCCTGTGCTCCCGCACACGCTTTCTAAAGCAATACCGTTCCTCTCGTCTAGAGGCTGAAGCTGTTTCTAACAAGCTCCACTGAACTGTGTTATTATTCGGTATGAGAACTATTGGAAATGACAAAATTTCCATTATCAAGCTCAGCTTTGAATCAGGAAGTGATTTCTTCTCAGCCTTTTGAGAACCAGGGGTCCACCTGAGCTGAGCCTGTTAAAGAAGTGTTGCTGTTCACAGGGAAACAATGGAGTGAGGAAAGTCCAGGTCTAAGATCATGAATAACTTCCAGGGAGGCAGCCACAGGAAGTCAGAGATTCCAGGGAGCAGGAAGGACCCCATCCCCCTGACATTCTCTCCTATGTCCTTCATCTGCTGGGGGGGTGAGTTGTTTTTGTTGTTTTTAAGGGAACAATATCTTTAATTTTGCAATAAGAGAGAAATTCCAGGAGCAGAATTAAAGAAGCAAAGTCACTCTCAGATCCTATCCTCAGAAGGGGGGTTTCGTCTACTCTTTCATGGTGGGAAGAAAAGAGCACACGGAAAGAAACAGGTCACGCCTTCATTTAGGACCAGTTGTGGTACTGGTTTCATCTACTACCCAGGAGAAAGCAAAGGCAAAGTAAATGCCTTCTTTGTGCTTCCTCCATACCTCCAAGAACATGATGCCCTTGGAAGGTTCCATCAGACGGGAATGAGCTTTGAATTGTTTTATGGTGGAAGCGCTCAGAACTGAGTAACACAATGGTTATCAACCCTGGCTGCCCATTGTAATCAACCAGAGCTGCAAAAAGTCCCAGAGGCCTACACTCCACCCCCAGAGATGTCCACAAATTGGCCTGAAGTGTGGCCTTGGGCGTTTGGGTATCTAAAAGCTCCCAGGCATGATACCTCAAAGAACTAAGAGTAGAACTACCATTTGATCCAGGAATCCCACTACTGGGTATTTACCCAAAGGAAAAAAAGACATTCTATAAAAAAGATATCTTCACTTGAATGTTTATAGCAGCACAATTCACAACTGCAAAAATGTGGAAACAACCCAAGTGCCCATCAATACATGAGTGTATTAATAAAATGTGGTACATGTATACCATGGAGTACTACTCAGCCACAAAAAAGATGGTGAACTAATACCTCTTGTATTAACCTGGATGAAGCTGGAGCCCATTCTTCTAAGTGAAGTATCACAAGAATGGAAACACAAACACCACACGTACTCACCATTAAATTGGTACTAATCGATCAACACTTACATGCACATACGGAAATAACATTCATCACAGATCGGGCAGGTGGTGGGGGAAGGGGGTATAGGTAAACTCACACTTAACGGGTGCGGTGCATGCTGTCTGGGGGATGGGCACACTTGTAGCTTTGACTCAGGCAGTGCAAAGGCAACTTATGTGATCAAAGCATTTGTACCCCTGTAATATTCTGAAATAAAAAATAAATAAATATAAAGGCACAAATAAGTTAAAAGTAGAAGGACATAGAAAGATTGTAAAAATATTAATCATAAAATATTACTATTGAATCAATTTTAACATTAAAAAAATTTTTTAAAATAAGCTCCAGGTTCTAATCTATATCAGCTGGACTTGTCACTGAAGGGCCAAACGGCAGATTCTAACAACTCAGGTCACTCAGGCTGTGTCTCACCGGCTGTCATAGAAGCACTGGAGCTTAAAATCTAATGTCCCATAACTCTAGTTCAGTTAAATCTTGGAGCTGGGTCCCAGGGAACAGCTGTTTAAAGCCCCTCGGGTGATTATAATGGTGTGAATCACTGCAGTAGGAGACACCACACTATTCTGAGCTCCACCTGAAAGTACAGGCAGAAGCAGTGGTTGAACACAGTGAAGGCTTCCTCAAGCCCTAAAATCTATGATTCCGTGGGAAACTGGCTCTTTTCTAGCAAAGAGGATAAATTCTGCTAAAATACTGGGCTGGGAAATATTGCTCTGAAGTTCATAGGCTCCTTCCCCAGGAGTGGTCTGAGGCAGCAGAGCTGGTCTTCCTGCCAGTCAGGGCCTCTTCAGTGCAGGGATTAGGTCAGCCAGCAGCTACGCCTGGTGCACACCCAGGACGCCTGCCAGGCTCTGCTGGGGGGTACAGAAACCTAAAACCATATTTATCCCAGTCCCTGAGGAACTTGTGGTATAGATCATAAATGAGTTACTGAGAGGGCAATATTATAGCAATACTACATCCAACCAGCTTTTTCTGGGAAGTGGGAGATTCCTACCAGTGAGATTTCAGGAAATTTATTTTTTATCACTTCTGATGGAAATCCTTCCGAAACGCTTCAAATCATTCCCTGCCTTCTTTAACAGAGTACACTGAACATAATTTGACCTTTTCTCAATGGCTCAAGGGCATCATTATCAACTGGCAGAGCTTTCATTTATGATCATGCAAAGTATGCTTGCACAAGTTCCCAGGACGCCACTCACCTCGTAGTCTCAGATTTTTACAGTTATTTCCCCAGTTTTTTAGAAGATCACAATCAAATGTCTCAATGAAGCTGCACCTTCTTCCATCAGTGGCAGATGGCTGTAGAGGTGGTTGGGGCTATTTGTCCCCAGCCTGACACAGTCCCGGAGAACTGCAATTTATAATGATCATGCCTATGCTCTCTAATGTTTTGTCTTCTCCCTCACTTGTCCTCAGCTGGTGCAAAATTCTTGCTATCCTGTGTGCCTCTAGTAACCCATCCATCGTCTCCCAGCTACCACTTCTACATGCAACCCCTGGGAAACAACATTGTCTATTCACTGACTTCATACTAAATGTGTTTCTAAATCAGTCAATCCTCAGGGGAATCCCTGAGCTTGGCCACATGTTTCCTTAGATCCAAGGGTCGGCATCTTGTGCAGTGTTCTTCCTGTATTTTGTCACCTGTGTTCAGATTCTTGGCAGCTATATTTTAGATGGCCACAAGTCTGATCCTCTGATTAAAAAGGCTGTGAATAAATATCAACCAGTACTTCATCCTGACAAAATAAGGTGCTAAGATGTGCAGTACTATTAGGGAACAGTAGTTTTGGGAACTCACTTGTTGAATTGGGGGCTTTTTCTTTGATCACTTCTGTTTTGCTTTATTTTGCTTTGCTTTAATATAAATTCCCAGGCATATAAATTTTTCAAAACTTTCTCACATGGTTCTAATGAGCAGCAGTTTTGAAACCACTGGTTTCATAGCTGAGAGCTTTCTGGGACACACGAGGGGAGTCTGTCACCTCTCCCCACCCTATGTCCACCACCACTTCAAGTCAGTCATTTTCAAGACCTGCTGGCTCCCTCAAGGTTACCCAGAGAGAGAGGCCAGCGTACGCACAGCGACCGGGAGCTCACACTCTGTTTCTTGCAGCCTTGCTCTTCCCTGCTGCCCATCGGCCAAAGAGGTCCTCGTCCATGCCACTGAACCCAGTCCTGCAGACCTCCCTGGAGGAAGTGGAGCTGCTGTACGAGGTAGGCAGAGGGAAACATGGTCAATCCAAGTCACCCAAAAGGTGACTTTTCTGCACCTTCTCTGTCTTTTTTGGAGAAGGAGAAGTGACCTAAGCCCCTGAACATGAGTGGCCTCTGCTGTGGTAGGGAGTGGCTTAGGCTCGTTGGTGGAAGTCATAGAATCCTGCTCATTCCAAAATGAGGTATTCCCTGTACCTCCTTTGAATGATGGCATTAGGAGTTCACTGTAGGCAAAATTAGAGATTAATTTTGGCCCACAGGCACCAATCCTGGCACCCAGGCACCAGAGTGTGGCAATATTCCCAGGCAAAGGCTTTGAGTCAGGACTTGTCAGTAGCGTTTCAGGCAATGCCAAGATGTTGTCTGGGTGCAGCCATGTCTCCGAGGTCCTGTATGCTGCAGCAGCCGTGCTGTCTGGCTGCCCTGCTAACCCAGCTCGGTTTCTGGAAGACCAGCGATACTCCACAGGCCTTCCTCCTCTGCCTCTCACCCTGCATCACTGAGACCCCACTTTTCCCCCAAGCCACGGGGGGAGCTTCCTGAGGCCGCTGGGTACAGTTCAGTGGTATGCTCCCAGGCTCCAGATCTGAGCTTTAGTCTTGGCTCTGTCACCCATCAGCTGTGCAACCTGCCTAAGCCACCATTCCTGTCTGGGCCTGACTCTCTGTTAAACGAGGGAATCCACTACAATCTCCAAAATTCCCCTCCAGCTTTAACATCCCCCGACTCCGTGCACTAGCACTGTCTGGTTAAGAATGAAACAGCTGTTGTAGCCATGCAGTTGAGCCAGGGGGAGATTTCAAATCCTGCCTTGGGAGCAGAATGGAAAATGTGTAGCCTTTGCCAAATCTTGGGCGTGGGAGTCCCGTAAGACACTTGTGTTTTAGGAAGCTCACAGAGAGTACGACAGAGGGTGGATTAGAGCAAGGGACGATGGAGACAGAGAGAAGAGTTAGGATGTGGAGTCATTCCATCCCAGAGGTATTTATTAGTTTCCAGCTGTGAGCCTGGCACTGTGCAGGGATGCACATGACCGACCCAGCCCCTACTCTTAGCGGGCAGGTGAGAGACGAGGACAAATCTCTATATCCTGCTTAGTTCCTAGCACAATCCTATGCATCCTTCAAATTCCCAGCTTCTGCCTTAGAATTATCTGAAATAGTCAGTTTATGCCTGAGAAGATCTTTGGTGGGTGGGAGGGAGAAAGGGAAGAAGGAAAAAAAGAAATAAAAAGAAGAAAAAAAATAGAAAGGGAAGAAGGGATTGATCCAAGACACTAGAAACAATAATCGGTCACTTTAAATACTGGCTTTGTACCAGGCACTATATTAGATTTGTCCATATTTGTATTATTTAACTCTCATAGCATCCCAGTGACGTAGATGTCGTCACTAATCATTTTTACAGAGAAGGAAAGTTGAGGCTCAGAGAAGTTAAGTAAGTCGTCCAAGGTTACACAGCACGTGGGAAGCCCGAACTGGAAGCCAGGTGTCTTGGAGGTCCAGCGCTCTTTCCAGGCTGCCTCCCTAAGTGAATGCACGTGATGATTAATATAATTGTGTCCTCAGCAATGCCCTTCTTCATGTCTTCCCACACCCCATGTTTCCCACCAGTTCCTGCTGGCCGAACTCGAGATCGGCCCTGACCTGGAGATCTCCATCAAGGACGAGGAGCTTGCCTCCTTGCGGAAGGCCTCGGACTTCCGCACCATCTGCAACAACGTGATCCCCAAGCACATCCCAGACATCCGCAGGCTCAGCGCCAGCCTCTCCAGCCACCCTGGCATCCTCAAGAAAGAAGACTTTGAAAGGACAGTGCTGACCCTAGCCTACACAGCCTACCGCACGGCCCTGTCCCAAGGCTCTCAGAAGGACATCTGGGCCCAGTCCCTCGTTAGCCTCTTCCAGGCCCTGAGGCATGACTTGATGCGATCCTCACGTCCTGGAGCACCTCCCTGAGAGACTGGTCCACACCAGGACCTCAGAGCAGGGGCCAGCACACACGGGGATCCAGAAAGTCTTCATTCTCTACTCCACTTACAGAGACAGCAACAAAACACGCACCACCAGCACAGAGCGGCAGAGACAAAATAAGAATAGCCCTGATGCTCTTTTACCCTTTGTAGCTTCCTGACAGACACATCTGATTCATACCATAAGGTGACCTGGGCTGGAAGAAAGGGCTGGAGTGGTGATCCAAGGTGCCTCCAGAGGTGGAACGATTTCCCTGGTGACATGCAGAAGTCTAAGATATGCATCAACACAGAGTGATTGCTACATACACCCAAGAGTGACAACAGAGCTAGAGGAGACATCACAGAGGTTTGGGCATGTCAGGAAGACAGGGGACAGATTCCTTTGGTCCTAAGGGACCAGGGTGCTGGGCTGAGTGAACATTTTTCCAGAGGTTCTATAGTAAATATAAAGTAACTAGAGCTATACCCAAATAAATATGTTGTTAGACATGGATATATTTCTTGACTTTTCCAAAAGCCACCAAGAAGGATCAGTTAGAAAATCAGTAATTTTACAAGCTATCTCTCTTAACTCTTCTTTTCTGAAAACTGGTCTGACACAGAAGAGAAACAGGAAGGGGGTCCACAGAAATGCTACCAGTCCAGTCATGCCTTGTCTTTGAACAGAGAAGCCACGCTAATGCAGACAGTGTCCTCCCAGTGAACGAGGTGGCACCACGGTCCATGCCTGTCTGTCTTAATGATAAAATAATTTAGCAGCATCAGAGAACTAAGTGCTCCAAATAAAAATGATTTTCAGATGATAGAATTCTACTTTTTCAAATGCCAACACTTTCATTTGAGAAATATTGACTTGATATCTGTTTAAATTGTATATATGACACACATGCCTTAAGCTTTTATTTAGTATCTTAAAATAACCATTTGAAACATTCTAATGAAGAAGTTGGATAAAACAATCTCTAAGATTCCTTCTACCTATGAAATTTCCAGAATCGTTTGACTATGAGATACTACAAGGAGGGCATCTGCATCTAAGAGGTCTGCTGGACTATTTGTACCAACTCTGCAAGACCCAGGCAGCCTTCGCTAATTCCATATCCAGTTCTAAGTTTTTCTGCTGCCTCCCTCACTGTCAGGCTATTAGAGTGCATTTGTCTTTCTTACCAATATAACCTGCCTTGCAAATTTGTTCTTTCTTAGCTGCCATTGCCTAAAAACTAAAATAGCCAGGCCTATTATATTAAATAATTCTATGTTAAATAAGAGTTAATAGACGAAGGCCTCAGCTAGGAGTAAAGTACCTGGGTTCTAATAAGGGCACCAGCTCAGAGATCTTTCTGGCATCTCCCAGGTTCACAGCCGGGTTCTGGAGGCTAAAGCTGCAAGAAATCTGGTCTTTGAATGAGTGAGGATTCATGGAGCTAAATTTGATCCTGAAATGGGTATTTAACAGTCATCATTTGACGATGATCAGGTCTGGACTTCTTCAAAATCCTTGAACAAATGAGCTTGGCCTAGCAGCACTAGCTACATGATCTTTTTGGAGAAATACCAGGATGCAGGAGGAAGGTATTCGTCATCAGAGAAAAATACAACTTTGCATCCTGATATTCTCAGGCCCAGAAGATCAATGACTCTGCCTCTCTTTCCCTCCCTCAAATGCAGGTTCTGATCTATGCCTTTTTGTTCAATCTTTATCTTTCTAACATCACATGTTCTCTCTGACATGGTCACTCTGCTTGTCTTTTTTCTTGCATTTCAGTCGGTATCTCTGCTGCTCTATATTTGGGCCCAGTTTTGAATATCTTTGTATCTGTTTCCTGATGCCTCTCCGAGTCTCCTCTGGTTGCCTCTTGCTCTGTCTCTGCCTGCCCACACTCTGCCTCTCACTGTCTTTCAGTCTCCTCTGGGTATCACTGTCAGGAGAAAACAAAGGCCAACATACAGACAGAGTTGAGATCGCCCGGGGGCAGATCTACCTGATAGCCCACCTTCACTACTTGTGCTTTTCCAGGATGTGGGGCAGGGAATGGAACATTGATGGCCTCTATCCCTAGAACGTTGTGCAATAACCTGACAGTCAGAGTCTTGCATCCCACCCTGAGATTCCAGCCCCCTGAGAATGGATCTGAGAGCTTTCTTGCGCTCAGAATCATCAGGTGGAAAGACTGCCCACGATTTTATGATATATATGGCCGCTCCCAGTGGTAGATCTGTAAATGGGAGGATGGGTCCCGGGACCATTGGTAGCAATGGTAGTTCATTCACCCAACACCAAAAACATTAAAGGTACTTTCTATTCATAAATTTATGTGAATTTATGTGGCAATCAATGACTTTTAAAAAATAGAAAAAAAGAAGGATATGATATTTTTAAAGGCAAATGAAGACTTCATTTGCAGTAAATAGATTCTTAAACACTATTTTAATCTGAATACATATTAATTTTTTACCCACAAAAAATTTTATAACAATGACTTCACTGACATAAAGAATCAAATATTATGTTCAACACCACCACCACCATCCAAAAAATCCTACTCTTTGCCTAATGAACAGTAGAAAAGATAGGCCAGACAGAAACAGACTCTTCCATTTGGTCTCATTAGTGCCACAATCTACACAACCACAGTCACAACTGGGTCACATTTTGTCGTATTTACTCATAGGATAATTTGGGAGTATGATGTTTATAGTGGAAACTTGCCGGTGACTTATGTAACCGTTTCTGCCATTTCAATTCTGCTGAGAAATTTTAGAATCTAAAAACTCTGAAAGTTACCTCTGTAGTCAGCATCCTTGCGACTATCTCCAGGGCTGCTCAAGAGACACTGACAAACATCTAGGTGCTAAAACTTTCATTGCTCTGTCATCTTATCGTGAATCTAATGAATCAGTCAAAAGTATTTCTGCAGATAAACTGATCTAAAATTAAATGCTCGATAAATGACTTTGCACAACACTCCTTACTTTTCTAACCCATAGTAATGTCTTACATTTTTTTCTATTGTGTTTTTAAAAAAACACATAACCCAAAATTTACCCTCTCAACGATTTTTAAGCGTACAGTACAGCAGTGTTAATTCTATGCATATTGTTATGTAACAGACCTCTAGAACTTTTCCATCTTCTAAAATTGAAACTCTATACCCACTGAACAACTCCCCTTGGCAACCATCACTCTACCTTCTGCTTTTTAAGAGTTTGGCTGCTTTAGATACCTCGTACAAGTGGAATCTGTCTTACATTTCTTGAGCATTGCATTCTGGACAGTGTTTTCTTCATCTGAAAAATGGATAGAGTCCTGAAGGAGAACTACTGGTCTTAATGTATCATTCACCTTACCTAATTTTATTTAACAATATTCATCTATGGTGGAATAAAAATGTCATGATGGAATTACTAAACTCACTGGAATCTTTGTTATCTCAGATTATCTTATCAAGGAATTTGAAGTGGTTCATGGGTTTAACAATGGATGTTAACTTCAACAGCTGTTTACTGTTACTCAATGTCTTTAATGTTTGCAACCAAAACATCACACATGTGGTACTGTTCATTCTGAGTTTCAAAATCATTACAAAAATGAGGCTAGAATGTAGTAAATACAGTAGCTAGCCTTTAACATGCATTTAAAGAGATGAGGCCGATCCTAGCCCATCCTATGATGGCGAGATAATTTCAAAGGGGAACTGGGCTATCCACGTTGCACCTGCCTTAGAAGTCAAGAAGGACTGGTTTTCTGGGGTCACTTTACCCTTAGCCTGGGGATGATTTCCAAGTGGTATAGCTGCAGACCTTGGAAAGCCATTCCTTGCGTTCTGCAAATTCAAGAGAACACACTTATAACCCCTTGACCTCTGCTCAGCATCTCCCAGATCAAAGTAATGTTTCCAAGGACTACCACTTATAGAATGTTTGGGCTTTTCTTTTTGTTTTCTTTCTTGCCCCAAATCCACATGTTCTTTCTGAGAAAAGAGCTTCTCCCAATCTGTAAGCAGAAGAAATTCCCAAATCCAACTGTTGCTAAGACCTTGTCCCTGAACTTGTCAACTTCTTTCCTGCTTCTCACCTCCTTATGTACCAACCAAAGGAGGCCTGGTGCTTCCTTTTTGGTAAAGAGCCTCAGAGAGGTATTTGAGCACCTACTCTAGCCGGAAAGACCACTGACATCCGGGCTCTAAGGGCCTCTGAAATGAGACGGACATTCAGATTTTGCCAGAGAGGCAGCTACCCTTCTAATTCTTCCTAAAAGGTCTGGGGTCTTTCTTGCAGGCTCATACCCTCTGCTGGCTTAGACCCTTTGTCATCCCCCAGGTGCTGAAGGAAATGATCTTTGTCAGCAGGAAAACCTGAAAGGCTTAATTTTGTACACTCTGGGGCAAATTTCTCCCGAATTAATATTGCATTTTCTCCCTGACACTGGACATGTCATCTTCCTGAGGACAAGGTCAGCCAGTGGCTCTCTCCGCGAAAGCTCTGTGTCTTATGCTCTGAAGCAATTAAGTAGTGGTTGGGGAATTGAGATTATGTTTACAATGATGGTCATCACTCCGGCCCCTGGGATGTTTGAGAAACTGAAAAATAAGCTTTGCAAGCTGGCTAGGTTCTGCAAAATCAGCAGGCCCCTGCTGTGACCAATCCAGACTGCCTTTGGAAGAGATATTGGCTCATTCTTTTCAACTTGCTGATTGGCTTTGAGGAGTGGACGGAGCTCCTGCCTCTGTCCTGGCTTCCCATTGGTGGATAGAAGTTAAAGGTGGGCCTCCAGCAAGTTTTTGTCCTGTGACAAAAAGGAATGTCTTGGAGATTTTTTTTTTTCCCCTGCTTTGGAGGCCCAGGCTCAAGGCAAATTATAAGTAGGAAACCAATTTGAAAGAAAGAAATTTGAACCAAGTTAAGGTATCAGGTCCTGGGAGAGGCGAACAGCCCCGTCTGAAGTCTGCAGGCGCCTCTGACAAACTCAGAGGCTTGTTTTAAGGGAAGGGCTACTAGATTTTTACCAACAGCAAGCACAGGTAGGAGATGAAACAGGTACTCCCCAAAACAGGCCATCAGAGGGTGGAAAAATGATGGAGAGCACGGTATGCTCTCAGCATTTTTAATTTTTTAAAGCTTTTAAATGATTTCTTCAAGGCCAAACAGCAGCAGCAAAGGTGTCATTTTAATTGGTTAAGAGGGCTTTGGCTGACACCTGGAATGAAGTTACTCTCTTACTGATCAGGCAGAGAGGGAACCCACTATGCCCCCGTTGATAATCCTTTCCCAGTTGCTTTTTGCTGGTCATAAAACCATGCTCATCAATCCCACCTAACGCGGGAGGCCAGGAGCCCAGCCTTTGGTGGAAACAGGGGGGTATAACTGCCCTCCCATTCTGCCCCCAAGACGAAAGAGGACTCTTGGAAGCCAAGAGAGGTTTAAGAAGTCTTTCTGGACAGAGAGCAGTGCGTAGTGAGGAGCACAGGCGTCCTCGCAGAGCGGCTGAGGGCGAGCTGGAGAGGAGGTAGGGCCGCCATGGGGCTGCTGCACGGCCTGCTCCGAGCCCGGAAGCTGCTGCTGGTCATCTGTGTCCCGCTCCTGCTGCTGCCTCTGCCCGTCCTGCACCCCAGCAGCGTGAGTACTGACCCGTCCCCCCACGCACACCTGCGGGCCGGGGACCAGGCGGGAGGGCAAAGAGGGGCAGAGGGGGAGGGCAGAGGGGGCTCGTGCTGTCCCTAAAGATGGCTTTTGGTGGGTTAGAACAAATGGAAGTGTTTTTCTGGAGGAAACTGACATACCTTCTTCCTGAAAGCTGCCATTTGCATCCCTCCATCCCAGCCCCAGTTCCCCAACTCCATGGCTCCCAGCCAGGAGTCAGCACCGAGCAGGGGCTGTGGCTGCCAGGACTGCTGGGCGCTGCACAGAGTAGGGGCCAGTGGAGGGGCCTACAGGGACAGGCTGGTGTGCCTGTATTTGTCAGGAGTCAACATGTGACCATTTTTATCCGAGAGCAACTGGAGACGCAGGAAGAGCTCCCAGGAATGATGCAGAGGAGAAGGCTGGGGCAGGGAGGGAGCGTGGAGCCACCCCAGGGTCTGTGGTCGGGTCTTGGAGGGCTCTGGTAACCACAGCTGAAGCTCTTGATCCCTAACATGCCCTGTGAACTTTAGGGAAGGAACCTTTAAGTTGAAAGCAGAGCTTGGCATGTTTCCATGCATCTGGCCTTGAATTACTTGCGTCCTCTCTGTTTTCTTCTCTGTGCTCCTGAAGGGCAGACATAAAATGACACGATAAAAAAGAAATCAGAGCCCCCCTACTCTAGACTATGACCTAATTCCTGACCGGGCTTGCGAGAGCTTCCTCCCCTCTCAGACCTTGCCGGCTTCCCTTCCCTTCCCTTCTCTGTTCTCCTGCCTGTGGCTTCACCCCTTCCCCCAGCTGGCACAGACCTTGAGATTTTAGGAAAAATAAGCTAAGACAAGTTAATCGTGTTTGTGGGAGGGGAAGAGCGTCTTCCACCCAGCTCCTTGAGTAACTTGGTAACCAAGATTAAGTTAAAAAGTTAAATAGGGGGGATTAGGATGGTTCTCCTTAAAAACAAACTGGCTTAAATCTTTCATAAAATAAATACCCCAGAGTGCCAGGGAGACATTGATTAAAACTGGGCCAGGATTAGCGGTGATTGCTGCTGACATTTTTCCTGGGCTGAATGCTAGTCGATTTTCTGCTTTGTCCAGATGGGCCTGAATTTTTTTTTTTTTTTCTTTTCTTTTCACGGCTTTTTTTTTTTTTTTTCTTTTTACTCAATGTCAGGATGATTTAAGGGAATGCTACCAAGAGACACACTACCCTCCTCTCCGTAGCAGTATCAGGAACCTCATGTCTCCCCCTTAGGTCAGCCCCATCCTGGGGGGACCTTGGCCAGTGTCCACAGGAGGCACAAACCAGGTGCTCAGCACATATTGTGTCTCTCACCCATCCTTCACCCCTTGCATCAAACTTTTAGATTCTGATATTTAATCCTTAAAATTCCTAGGTGGATTTGCTTGCTCTGGGCTGGACTTGAGAGGAGTGACTGAGTAGTACCTGGGCAGGAGTTCCTGGCCTGCAGTTTTGATGATTCTTCAAAGTAACAGCCACAGCTACATTTTAGGGGTCAAATGACCTTCCCCTTTTTCTTGTCCAGCTCTCTCAAACCAGAGGTCCAGACCCTGTTTATCATATTACAGAAGAGGATACAAGAGGGGGTGTCCATAACTAAGCCCTTCTTCCTTGTCTCCAGTGGGATAAAATTTGCACCCCAACCTCCCAAGCTAGATTTTTTAAAAGGCCTCCCAGTCATTTATGATAGGAAATAAATAGACGTCAAGCCCCTTGCTGTGAAGCTGGAATGGGATATCACCGGGGCAGTCAAAGTGCGCTGTGTGGAAAAGGAGCAGTCCCAAACCTAAGTTAGTAGCAGAGTAGGAAGCATCCTACATAGGGAAATGTCACTTTTGAACTCTTTCCTTTATTTGTAAACAGGAGCAAAAAAGAATTGACCACACTGTCCCTTGAAGGCATTGCCTGAATACTCACCAACCCCCATACACCTGCTGATAAGGGGCCAGTGACATTGATAAAGGGCCTGGGGGTTCCAGAATATTCTCTCCAGAAGACGAGAGAGACCTGTTAGCCAGCAGAGGAGTCCAAGTCAGTCCAGCCAACATTAATTGAGCCTCTTGCCAGCCATTGGCTAGATGCTTGGGACGCCAGACTCCTGCAGTCAAACTTTGCAGAGTGTTTGGGTTGCCTGAATACAAGTTTACCTACTGAATTTAAGAAGATTGAGAAGGGGCAAAGGGAGTTCACAGAGATTCCGTGGGTGAACTGGGCGAGAAATACATGGGAATATATCTGAAGGTGTCTCTTGTCCATTATTCCGCCCTAAGGAAAGTCCAGATAAAAATGGTGGTGGTTTACCCTGTTCTTAACACTGTTGGATGAAGGTAGCCTAGTGACTTCCTCCAGTAAGCTATTCTGATTTTTACTGATATTTACAATCAAAAAGTTGAGCTCAGCTTGCCCAAATTCTCCTAATTCAAATCAAAATTACGCCTGGTGAAAGGAAAGTGTTCTCTCCATAGCTCACGCTCTCCCCTTTTCTCTCTCTCCCTCTCCCATCTTCTCCAATCTGTGGCCCTGTAACAACCAGGACAAAGACTGAGGGTTCTCAGGAGGGGATGGGGGCTTCCTGGTGAGGGACAGACATTCTGTCCTCTTTCTCTTCAACTGGAGCTAAGACCTGCCATTCTTGCTCTTCCCCAGAAAAGAGATGCGAACAAGTGGACTTTGAACTTTTTAGGTAGTTTTTTTTTTTTTTAATTTCTACAGCAAAGAGGTTATGTCTCTAAATTGCATTCTTTTCCAAATGGGGCCTTCTTTTTCCACTATTGATTCTGTTGTCTTATCAGCAGTTCTAAAAGTTTTGTCTTCTCTCTGATCTTTTGGCCCCAGAGGAAATCTCAGTGGGATACAGTCAACAATCACTGGGCCAAGTTCCCGTTTCTCAACCCCCAACTCCATAATCCACGAGTATCAGGAGGGAGCAAGGTCCCTTCCTGCCAGGCCGGGTAATCACTCCCGCTGCCCCTCACTGATACAGCGACCTTTTGTAACTTTTATGCAACAGTTTGAGGACGCCTGTTCTGAACTCCAGGAGGGATAAACAGAACAAGATTTGTCAGGTTCCTTGGTCAGCAGCCAGCCTCAGGGCAGGTCAGACTCGAGCCCTGATGGTTTAGAACTATGTGAAAATGGAGGAGCCCACAGCCAACTTGGATTTTCTATAAATGGCCCTCTGAGTCACAGGGCTCAGTGATGTTTCCATTACAAAGGCCCTTGGACAGTAACCTCTCCCAAGAGTAAGCCGGTGGCCTTTCTCAACACCATTAATCAGTGCCATTCAGGGCTCTTGGCATTCCTAGAGGCCAAGGTTAAGGAGGACTGGCTTTTGATAAGAATGTTGGACTTATTTCTTCTGTGCACCCCCAGGTTGTGCAACCAGCAAAGTGAGTGGGCTGAGGAAATACTGGTAATTTTCCAGGCCTCCCCTTCTAGATAGATGGTTCTCTTTGTTCCCTTTGTAGAAGGATGTTTCTGTGGCATCAGTCAGGTGGAATGGAGCCCAAGAGCAATGAGAACCAGATCCTGGTTAGGGCAGTAGCTCTCGACCAGGGATAATTTTGTCCCCCAAGGAACATCTGGCAAAGTCTAGAGACATTTTTGGTTGTCACAATTGAAGAGATGCTACTGGCATTTAGTGGGTAGAGGCCAGGGATGCTGCTAAATATTTTACAGCACACAGGACAGCCCCCTGCAACAGGAAACTATCTGGCCCTAAATGTCAATTGTGCCAAGGTTGAGAAACGCTGTTAGGAGTTCATGTTTCCTCCTCATCCAAAATGAGGGTCCCATTCTCGGGATCGCTATCTACCTCTTCAGTCCTCCCTCCGCCTGCTGGGCTCCCTTCAGCTTCTTACTAACTCTTCAAAGAGGCCCCAGGGAAGAACTTAATCTCCAGATGCTACTACAACATGATGGAACCTCAGATTAAAAATTGAAGTGGAAAATAGTGGACCAGTTCTTGCCTAACAATTTAACTGACTAAAATTTACTGCTGAATTGAGTTGTTTCAGCAAATAGTCTAAAGCAGGGGGATTTAAGTTCATTTATTCATATTTAAAGCAATGAGGCCTTTTTTTTTGTTTGTTTAAATAAAATCTTACATATAATGCCAGTAAATGATCAAATGAAAGCAAAGCTACGTGGGTTGGGGTTGTGCATTCCAGGCCTTGCCTAGACACACCCCAGAATCCCAGGGTTGTGAGAGCACAGGATGGAAGCCACCTTTTGGATTATTTGTAAATCTCACTTCTTACTGATTTGCTTTTCTTCAGCCAGGTACACAACAAATGCCACCATATCATCATGTTTTATGCATGTTTAACTCAGGATGGCCGATCTCAGTGCTTACATGTGAACCAATCACACATACTGACCCTTACCTTCAGCCACCTAAGAACCTTTAGTATCCAATCAACTTGACATCAATATGTTGTGTCCCGGTCCAAGTTAAAGCATTGAACTCCACCCGTGTAGTTTATGATCTTGGGTCTGGACACTGCGATTAATTTCAATCCCCACCCTGGGCAGTTTCAGGAACCAGCAGAGCTGTGACATAGCAACAGTCCACTGGTGGCCTTCTTGTGCATCATTGCAAACTGCACGCCGGGCACCAGTCACCCCAAGGAGCAACCATAACATCACCCACAAAGGGATGGGCCCCACCACATACCCACCACACTTGCCTGCCAAGTCCAACGTGGCACTCCCAGGACTGTATCCCAGTGCCCGTGTTAGTGCCTACTGCCTCAGCCCTGGGTCTCACTTGTACGCTAAGTGACAGTAATTGTCCCTATGACTGACTGCCTCTTTCCTCTCCTTCCAGGAGGCCGCGTGTGCTTACGTGTTGATCGTGACTGCTGTGTACTGGGTGTCTGAGGCGGTACCTCTCGGAGCTGCAGCCCTGGTGCCCGCCTTCCTCTACCCATTCTTTGGAGTCCTCCGATCCAGCGAGGTTAGACCACTTGCAGCCCAGCCCCCAGCCTGGATCCCTGCAGGGCCAGTGAAAGAGGGCTCCGGGTGATGGGAGATGCACACAGCATTGAGGAGGAGGGGGCTCTGTCACCCACTGGAACAACCCTGAGCACTAGGCCTTGGCACCTGCTGTTCCTCTCCTTCCACCCATGACCCTCGTCTCCTTCAAACTGGCTCAAAAGCTGCCTCTTTCAGGAAGCCTTACTTGATTAAACACATCCGGTTGCTCCCTCAGTCTGAGGCCTTTTAGGTACTGTATGACTGGCACCTATAACTAGGCTGCAGATGAACTTTTTCAGTCTTTTGTCCGTCCATTTGGACCATAAGCACAAAAGGGCAGGAATCGGGCCTACCATTTCTTGTGCATCCCATTATAAAGCTGAGCCTATATACAGCAGGTGCTCAATAAGTATTTGTTGAGAGAGCGACTCGCCATGTCTCCCTGAGCCCTGACAATGTTTTCATCTACCCCTCCAAAAAACATTTCTGTTCCTTCTTCCTTGACTCAAGCTTCCCGCATATTCTTTCCTTGACTGTCCCTCCCTAGAGTCCTCTCTGTTTACTCTCAATGGCTTTCCCAAAAGCTCAAACAGAAATTGTCAGTGGGAAATTTCAGGGCAAACATTGAAGCCTACCACAAATAAGGGAAAAAGAAGGACAGCCATAACCCAGAAGCAAGATGAATGATGATCCTCATTCATTAACACCTGGTTGCATTTGGACTGTCTCATTGTAGCACCTGGTCTCTGGTTAGAGTTTCTGATGAAAAGCCTGAATAGTAGAGGCGGGGGAGGGGATGGGCAGAGGCACAGAAGGAAGAGCAAAGAGAACTCATGTTTGAATGCCTACTAGGAATCAGGCACTATACCAGAAGTGTTGCACTGGTTATGCAGTACTCAGGAGAGCTCTGCAAGGTTCTCTGCAGGGTGGGTGTTAATACTTCTATTCTACAGATGAGGAAAGAGGCTCGGAGAGTTAAGAAACTTACCCAAAATCACTAAATAGAAAGTAGCAGAACTGGATTCAAAGCCATACCTATCAGATTTCAAAGTTTATACTCTTGCTTACTATACCAAAAGAAAGACACTCCATAAAGTATTATGTGGCTTCATGGTGTTACAAATACAGGGGTTATAACTAAGAACGTGAGTCTTTCCACTTCTGTGATGTGAGGAAGGAAAAAAGAAGCTTGGCCTATGGATGCCTTAATAAAGGAAGAGAGAACTTATTTGAAAGTCCAAAGATAGAATTAGATGATACCCTGATGGTTGTACCTCACTGCAAATGAACAATTTGTCTTTCTACTGGATGGACTCAACTGATCAGGTTTGGGGGGCTTTGTTTTGGTCTTGTTTTGCTCTTGGGTTTCTTTTCTCTCTCTATCTCTCTCTCTCCCTCCCTCTCTCTCTCTTTTTTTTTTTTTTTTTTTTGTTGTTGCTGCTTTGAGTAGCCATAGCCTCAGGCTCTCCAAAAAGATAGAATCACAAAAAGTCTCAGCAGTGCTTTTATTTCTGGAGATGGGTTATCTCTGTAAAAGCTAGTCTGTGACCAGAATCACCAGGCAGCTGCTCCAATTTACCCCCTTCTTTTATGAAAAAAGAATAGGTCATATGGGTTTTTGTGCTTGCCTAAAAGAAAAATTAACCTTAGACATGACTTTTCTTAACAGGAGTATACAAACTTGTTCTGCAGGTTTCTCTTTATAATTGTGAAGTGTGGCTCACACTTATAATCCCAGCATTTTGGGAAGCCAAGGTGGGAGAATTACTTGAGGCCAGGGGGTCAAGACCAGCCTGGGCAACATAGTGAGACCCCATCTCTACAAAAAATTAAAAAATTAACCAGGGGTGGTGGCACACACCTGTAGTCCCAGCTACTCGGGAGGCTGAGGCAGGAGGATCGCTTGAGCCCAGGAGTTTGGGGTTGCAGTGAGCTTTCTGTCACCGTACTCTAGCCCAAGTGACAGAGGAAGACCCTCTCTCAAAAATTAAAAAAATGAAAATAAAAATAAGATTGTGAAACCAAAAACTGATGGGGACAGGGGGTGAAAGTAGAGAGTAGAGAAAAAGAATAAACTTTAGAAAGAACTGAATCCTAAGTAACATTTTAAAGTGAGATAACTATTATGATAATTAAGAAACTTAATCCTTGTATTTCACTACAGGCAGCCCAAAAGGCAACAGCATGCCTTAGCCTTCAAGCAGACGATGTCTCTCACTCTGCAAGGGCTGCCTACAACAGGAATCCCCTGCTTGGCCCGTCAGCCCATCCACACAGTAGAGATGTTGCTAGGCAACAGCTACCCCAGAGCCACCCCTGTACCCAGCCACGAAGACCTATAAGGAGGTCTGTGGAGGCAGTGGTTTGCAAGGGTAACATAACTTTGTGAGAAGAAAGGGAAGACTGTCTAGTGAGGGATTGTGTGTTGCTATTGCTGGGGGCTGGAGGAGCCAGAAGGCATGTTTTATCATTTGAGGTGAAAAATCCTAATCCATCTGTCTGATGAAGCTTTGGCTGGTGGTGATATTTAGCAGTTGAGCTACAGGGAGCAGCTTAGTCCAAAAATAGTCTGTTTAGCTGACCTTTTTAGCTCAGATTAGCGGGAAAGGCCAATAGGGCAGAGGATATGGGTTAGCCCTTTCTGAGCTAGTCAACTTTGCAGAGAAATTACCTATTTCACAACCGCCAGCTGCACCCCCTACAGCAGCATGTGCCATGGCTCACAGGGAAAAGCAAGGCCAGTGCTCTTCAGGGCCCCTCTTCAGGGACCCCCAAATCATGTCCTTGTTACGCCCCAAGCCTACCTGGTGCTTGCCATCCCCTTGCCATGACTTGGGCCATTTTTCCACCTTGGAAAGTTCTCTCCAATTCCTTCAACTTTTAAAACCCTACTCAATTACCCTCAGCAAAGCCTTTTCAAAGACCTCAGCTGACAGTGTTGACCCCTTCCCTTTGAGCCTATTTGATGTCTTTATCTTTTCAATGGTACATCAGACACCCCAGACATAAACTTTTGTAGACATGTGCTCTCTCCACCAAGATTCACACACTCTGGGATTTATAATGTCCTATGCCCTGTCTACAGCCCAGTGCCATCCTTGCATCAGCCCTTGATTCATGGGTCTTCCTTGCAGTGTTTCTTGTTGGTGTGTCCATAGTGCCATCTCCACGTGAAGGAAGGATGTGTGTGTGGAGAGATAGAAATAGAGATAGATTTATTATGAGGAATTGGCTCACTTGATTATGGAGGCTGAGACATCCCACGATCTGCCATGTGCAAGGCTGGAGACCCAGGAGAGCTGGTGGTATAATTCAGTGTGAGTCCAAAGACCAGAGCAAATCCCAGTCCAAGGGCAGGGGAAGATGAGCTGAGTTGTCCCAGCTTAAGTAGTGAGACTGGAAAAGGAGGCAAATTCCTGCTGCCTCCGTCTTTTGTTCTATTCAGGCCCTCAGCAGACTGTGACGATGGGGGGACGATGTCAGTCCACCTGGGGAGGGCGACCTGCCTTACTGAGTCCACCGATGCAAATGCTCACCTCATACAGAAACCCCCTCACAGACACACCCAGAAACAATGTTTAATCTGGACACTCAAGTTAGCACATAAAATTAACCATCACAAGTACTTATACATGGTTAATTTCTATGGTAGTGATCTGTCAGCCTGCAGGTATTAAGAGTTGTGCGCCAAGCTCAGACTGCCTGCCAGAACTCAGGTGCTGAGAAGAGATAATAAATGCTAGAAAGGGCTCCTGACCTTGAAAAGTTTCTATTTTAATAGAGAGAAAGTAAAAACCACATGGAAAATGCAGAATACCCTATGCAGTCGTGCCTTAGTTTCTGGTATTGTGGATGATTTACACAACTCCGCATGATGAAATGTTCTAGATTAATGAAATTTACAGTGCCAGGTATCCAAGCTTTATGTAGACCACTTTTTAGACTGTGGTCTTTTTAAAAGGTTGTATAATTTCCCTGGATTTTAAACAGAAGTTATTGAATATAAAATAACTTTGTCCTTGGAGCCTTCAAAATTTCCAGGGGGAAAAATCTTTCTCACTCAGAGGAGCCAGTATGGGTTAGATGTGTAGCATGGTGGAATAACTTGAGCACTGGTTGAACAGCTGAACCTAAAGAATCTTGAGTAACATGTTGGCATCAGACTGGAGCGAGAGCTCAGATGAAAATATAAAAGGCGTGTTATCAGACTTGCAGATGACTAAGCTGGATGAGCTAGCTAACGTATGGTGGCAGAATCAATGTGAACAGGATGAGACAATGGACTGAAACTGACAAAATGAAGTTTAAAAAGGATAAATATGAGTAGTTCATGTGAAAAGGACCCTTGGTCCTTTACTTTTAGCTAAGTACAGGCTCAGTATGAGTCATCTATCAGTCCAATGTGGCTGCCAAAATTCCTAGCATTTACCGTATGCCAGGCACTATGGGAGGTCATTTACACACACTATATCATTTAATCCTCTGTGAAGTAGCTATTATTTTTATCTTCATTTTACAGAGGAGGAAATTGAACTTCAGAAAGGTTAAGTAACTTACCCGAGGTTACACAGCTACTAAGTAGTGGAGCCAGATCTTGAATCCAGGATTGTGCGATTCTAGAACTTGAGCTCTTAACCCCTGGGCAATATGTACCACAATCTTCTGTTGAATTAATAAACAATGTGTCCAGAGCATCAAATTCTGGATAAGGAGCTCATCCAGAGGTGAGTGGCCAGGATGTCAAAAATCTGGAACCTGAGTCACATGAGGAATGGAGAGAAAACATAAGGGGGACGTGATTTCTGGCTTCTGTGGCTCAACACACCAGGCCCGAAGGGCCACAGCAGAACCCAAGAGTCAAAGTGCCATAAGGAGCTCCCAACTCTGTGTAAGGGAAAACTCTGAAATGGGTTGCCACGCATGGTCCTGGTATTGCTGTCCCTGGAAGTTTGAGTCATTTGGCCATACCAGGGATGCTATAGGTGGACTTTGTGCCTTGGGAAATGGGTTGGATTCTAAGGTTCCTTTGACATTAGGATTCTGCGATCTTGTGAGCCTCCAGCAGCTACTTCCCTCTGCTGGTTCACAGAGCTTGGTCCTGAATTTTAGGTGTGTGTCTATGTTTGGTTTTTTGTTTTGGCTCCATTGTGACACTTGCTACTGTCATTATATTTGCCTCTGAAGTCCCCTGAGCCCCTTCTAATGCATTGCTCCCAATGTTTACAGCCTGGGCATGATACCTGTGTCGATCCAGTTAGCTAAGATGTACTGTCTATGGGAGCATGGCGTAGAGGTGGGTGTCTGAGGGCTCTCGGGGCAGTAAAGAGTATGATTTGAGTGCTGGGGCTTGGGAACGAGCAAGGGTGCTGCCAGGGTCAGGAGCTACTTCTGGTCGTAATTACATGTGCTGTCTATCTCCATCCCTGCCCCATCACGCACATGCACGCAGGCATATGCACACACACCAACTCACCCTCGGCCCAGCCAGCTGTCTCAGTGGCCTGCCCTGCAGGCCTCCAGGCCAGTCTCATTCAGGTTCTAGCTCCTGCCAGGGCAAGAGAGGAGTAAAGGCAGCTCCTGGTGGGATAACAAACTGGCTTTCTGCAGCTAAGTCACACTGGTGCCTGATGTCATGAATCTTCCTCCCTGCTGGCTCCTAATCTTTCTGACCCGCTGGATTCCTGCCCACTGCCTAGACCCTGACTTCCTCTATTTGTTTACACCTGGGGCATTTTGTATACCACTCTCTGCTCTGCCTTTCCAGCCTCTGCTTACCATGGAGGCTGACCCCCCTCCTGCACGTGGGCCATGGGGATGATCCCAGGCTGCCAGTCACCCTCAGCCACCCAGACACCGCCCAGGCTGAGCTCCACAGCTGGTCTGAGGGAGGAACCTACAGATCTGGCAGCCTTTTGAAACCAAGCTCATGTCTCTGAGAGGAGAGAAGTTCCCTGTGAGCTGTCACCTGACCTGCAGCCCCCTTGCCCCTGGCTCAGAACCCAGCCCCAGCCTCAACTCCCCCCCTCATCTGGGCAGTTCATACAGTCCCAAAGAAGAAACTGGGGTGGAGGGTGGGGGTATGACTCAGTGTCTCCAGCCACACAGGGGCTGGGCCAGCTTCTGGGCCACATCAGCACCCATCTGGGTCTCTCTGCTTTAGACTTCTCAGGGTAGGGTTTGCAAAGAAATTTTTTTAAGCAATAAAACCTTTTCTTTAAACCAAATCTTAAAAGACTCAATATATAAAGCAGATGGAAGGGCAAGCCCTACTCAGATTGGGAATGGGGCCAGAGCACTGGCTGCCTGGGCCCTTCCCTCCAAACACCTCCCTTCCCAGGGTGGCTCCTGAAGTTCTCTGAGGCAGTGGGTGTGGTTTGAAAACCTCTGTCCTCAGGAATGCAAATCAGGTGAAGAGAAGGGTATCTGAGCCCAGGCAGGGGACTTACCCAGCAGAAACTGCATTCCTGCCCCTAGGGAAAAGCAGAGAGGCAGACACCACTGGCTTTAGCTGCATTGCTTGGACACTAACTGGAACGGGGTAGTGTAGGGCTTAGCTCAGCACCAAGGGGGAGCTGGCCCAGGGGTCCACACCCAGGGTCTAGAGGATTTCACTGCAAAATTGTTCCTTGGACCCAAAGAGCCTCAAAATTAGTCTGTTGCCAGAGACCACCACTAGTCTTCCACCAGGGGCTGCGACACTCCTGCCATATGAAGAGGTCCACCCCCAACTGACTTGCAGAGAGCCAGTCTGTGTAGCCAGCAGCAGGGCACTGATTGGCTGTATCTCTGATGGGACCAGCCACCCAGTGCCACCAAATGCCTGTGTCCGGAGAGCAGACAGATATGTCCTGCCAGTCTCTGGCTCAGAGCAGGAAGAGGGGTTTCCTCTGCCACCACCCCAAGTGAGTAGAGGAAGCAGAGCGGCAATGCAGAAAGGGTTGGGGTCCGAGTTTGTAGTAGAGGAGAAGTGAGTTTGAATCCAGCTTTGTCCCTAATGTCAACCGAAAAATGAAATAACAGGCACTAGAACTTAGAGAAATCACAGTTAAATTTATTCTAAGCCAAGTTTGAGGACTTAAGCCCAGGACCACAGACTCAGTATAGATGAGAAGGTGTTCCAAAGTAGGTTCCATGAGGCCCAGTATATATACATCTTCTAACTGGGGGATCCGTGTGGCACAGAAGGTGGGAGAAGCAGGGAGTGAAGCAACAGTTCCATTTTGTGATTCTGATTGGCGCCCAGTGACGCTACACATAAGATAAGGTAAATATGCAGTTGAACAGGGTAGGAGAAAGGTTAGGCGTCTTAGGGCCTGGTGGAGGGTGACTGATTCCATCCTGTCTTTGTTCTGCATCTGACAAACAGGTTTATAACCAGTACCCATCAGTGAAATAGTCAACAAACTCCAGTTACACAGGCAAGAGGTCAGCGGTAGTTGACAGGCCTGGCTTCTGTTACCCTTACACCCGGCTGCAGCCATCGTGGGCCACTGTTAAAATTTTCTTTTGAATCTTCCTTTTTCTGACACTAACTAGTCTTGAGCAGGTTATATAACCTCTCCTAACCGCCATTTACTCATCTGAAAAATGAGAATAACAGAAAGACCTACCTCGTGGGGATTTGTGAGGATTTTAGACTATTACAAGTATGCAAGCGCCTATCACAGCACCCGGCTCATAGGCACAAACGCATACACACTTGGCCCATCTTTGCCTCCCTTCTGTGGGGATGCCCCGGGGGGAGGATCAGACATTCTCAGTGAGGAAAACTGTGAGCTGAGATTAACGTCCAGATTTCCACTCTCCTTAAACTTCTAGGAAGAACCACAAACTCTCCCCCCCTTTTTAAAACCTTAATTTTAAAAAATAAAAACCATATCCAGAGAGCAATAAATAATTCTGTGTCCAAAGAAAGTAACATTCTTTAAAGCCCATCCCTAACCGATGCCACCTGCAATTCACTAACCGGGGACTGGTTCCTCAGTAGACTCCATCCGCAGCATTTCTGTCCTTGCTGCCCAGTCAAGCCCAGGCCAGAAAGCTCTTTTGATGCAGTCACCCTTAGCTTAAGAAAATTTGGAGGAATCTTTGTCTTTTAGGTCTGCCTTGTTCCTTCTTAGGTCATTTCTTTTCTCCGGCTCCCTTCATTTGGTCGTGCTGGCATAGCTGATTCCTCACCCTCAGTGTCAGCCTGAAGCTTTGATCTCTTTTTAACCTCTTTAATGATAATAACATTTATTGAGCACATCGGACACGCCAAGCACCATCCTAAGAGCCCCCTGCATTATCTTACCTAAGGCCCACGTCACAGCGAATCACATGAGCTATGTAGCATCACTACTGCCACTTAAAGAGTTGAAGTGACAGAGGTACAGAGGCTCGTTAGCTTGTCTGGTAGCAGGCAACTCATCTGTGGTTGCAGCCAGATCATCTGAACTCCAGAGCCCAGGCTCATCGCTGCATTCCAGGGTGACCTCCTTTTGAGCCCTTCTCTTCTAGAACACAGTCCAGAAACACCTCTGCTCTCCAAGTTTGGTGATTTGGCATACTGAGGAAAACCACAGAGCAGAAAAGCAGAAAAAGCAATCAGACCACCAACGCAAATGGCACAAAATCCATGCGCTTTACTCCTGGGAGAAGTACCCATTTAGAATCTAATTTCTGTTTACAAATAACTCAAACAAGCTTCGTTCATCTGGTTTCCATAATATTCACAGAATACTCATCTGGGAAATTAGAAAGTGGGGAAAGGGAAGCTAATGGCAAGCACCCTCACAACGGGAAGCTGCAACAGCCTGAGGATGAGACAGAAAAACTATAAAACACAGACCTGGGGACCAAAGACGGGCCAGCAGCCTGGATAGCTAGCCAAGTGCAAGATGGGAAGAGGAGGCACATGTCTGGCAAGAGGTAGGGAGAGTGCATGGGCTCTGTTAATAAAGGCAGGAAGTATGCAACACATTCTAGAAAATGATTAAAATAATCCTCAAGAATCCTGGAACTCTGGTGTTCCCCAGGGGGTTCTGAATAACCAAGGTGTTACTGTGAAAGAAAAATCGATGGACTAGAAAACTAACAAACAACACCACTGAATGGGATTTTACTTTATAAAAATGAAAAAGCAGCCCTGCAGCTTTGCTATGTGCATGGGCCCACTCTGTGTGCTAATGGCCTCAAACCAGGCCAGCCTTTGTATGGAGCACTTAGCAATAGGAAGAGTCACCAGGAATCCTGGTTTATCAAAGTGGCAGGCCATGCTAGCTGGTTTGCATGTGTCATTTAATCTTAGGAACAACCTTACAAGGTGGGGACTGACATAACCTTCATTTTTTTTAGATGAGAAAGTGAAGCCCAGAGAGGTTGAATAATTTGCCTACAGTCACATAGCTGAGTCCTGGCTGACTCCAGAGTCCTCACTCTTTCCCGCTTGACTATGCTACTTCTGTAATCACAAACTACATCCTCAGCCCCAGGCTGTGTCTCTCAGGCACATGGCTTCACTTACAAGGGGGCAGGGATTACTAGACCTAATCCCACCCAACACCCAGCGAGAAAACAGCACAGAGCCACTATCCCACTGAGGTTGGGCCTGGGGCTTACATTGGCCCAAGGAGGCCTTGGCATTAGGGCCAGTGTCAGGACTACGAGCGTGAATGATCATAAGAAACGTGTGCCTGCCCGTGCTGTCTGGGAGACCAAGAAAACTCCCCTAGAGTTGAATCAGATGAGTGGTTTCCAGCTGGTTCACCCTGTGTGGCTCATTGTCTAGTAAGCTCTGGATTCAGATGGACCTGCATTGAAATCTTGCCTCCACCCCACAGTGACTTTGGGACCATTCCTTAGACTTTCCAAGTTTCCTCATCTGTAAAGTGAGATACTAATAGCACCTGCCTCTTAGGACTGCTGTGGAACTCAAATGAGAAAGTGAACGCAAAGTGCAAAATGCCTCACACAGGGAGGGCTCTCTCTACCTGCCGGTTGCTTTCTCTTCCCTTTGAACAGAACCCAGAGAAAGTAGCCCACTTGCCATCTAGGCACTGAGCCTCCTAAAAGGCCATCTACAGACAAAGTGGTGTTCTATAATGGCATGTGCCAAAGGGGCAGAAAACGGAAATGTTGTCAGTGAGTCCCCTGGGAAAGTGTCCCTGGTAGCACTGACTCTTTAAAAGCTTCACAGAGTCCTGTGTGTCATGGGGCCGGTGGAGGGACCATCACCTAGAACCACTGTGTCTCATGTCTTCTGTGGGTTTCCCTCCTCAGTAGACAGAGGAAAATAAAGTCCCGGTTGTACCCCAGAGCTGCCTCCTAGAAGACTAGGAAGGTAACAGGCGTAAGAAAGGTTGGAGACCCCAAGCTCAGCCTTGAACAAGGTTAACCAGAAGCAGAGGACGACTCTTCCTTCCAGAAAATGGTCATAGAGACCACGTGTTCCTCCTCCGACACAAACCTTATCAGCCAGGTGCAATAAAATTTCCATGGGGCGAAAGAGAGAAGGGTGAAATGGAGCAGGTTGCCTTTATTTGGGGTTCAATGTTATCAAAGTGTTACATGCACAAAATTTAACAAGCAAATACTGTAATACTGAGAAGCCTGCAATGAAAACCAGCATCCTCCTTCCCCGCCCACCGAGTCCCACCCCACCCTCAGTCGATAACTTTTAACTTTGCTAACTGCTTCTGACAGTACGCTCCATATTCCTATAGTTTTTTGACTTTTGGTGGGTTTGTTTGTTTGTTTGCTTGCTTTGGAGACAGAGTCTGTCTATGTCACCTGGGCTAGAGTGCAGTGGGGTCATCACAGCTCACTGCAACCTCAAACTCCTGCGCTCAAGTGATCCTCCTGCCTCAGCCTCCCAGGTAGCTGGGACTACAGGCACGTGCCACGATGCCCAGCTAATTTTTGTATTTTTTGTAGGGATGGGGTCTTGCTCTTGCAGGCTGGTCTCAAACTCCTGAGCTCAAGTGGTCCTCCCGTCTTGGTCTCCCGGAGTTCTGGGATTACAGGTGTGAGCCACCACGCCTGGCCTCCTATAGCATGTTCTTACATTAGTTCTTGAGTTTTCACTTTTACATGTCATCAGTTGACTTCCTGTTACAGCAGATGAAGATTTTGTTCCTTTCCCATCTCCCACTTCCCCTTCCTCCATCCTCTCAATATAGTTAGATCACAATTCTTGTTAATTCAATAATCAAAGTTTAACATTAGTATAATTATGTAAATATTGTTTACTTCAAATGCCAGGTGATTTACTATATTTAAATTTCCTTTCCTGTGTTCAATTTTTGTTTTTTCTGAAGTTAAAATTTTCTATGTCTTTTCCTCTCCATTTCTGTCGTGGTTCCTCCAGTTGGGAGCAATTCTCATGTATGTGATGAATATTTATTGAGCATTTGCTTTTGCATATTATTCTGCTAGGTGTTAAGAGATATAGAAAGGAACCATTAACAGCCTAAAATTTAGTTGAGAGACAAGTACACATAAAAAAATAAAACAAGGAAAAGTATAAGCAGGAAGCAATAATTCAATCATTTGCCTCAAGTGCTCTGTGGTGTGTGGAATTAGTGGTGCCCACAAGGATGTTCTGGAGTCAGAGGCTAGAGCACAAGGAAGGTTTTCTGGAGGGCACCAGGCCTGAACTGGCTTTGAAATCAGATCGGAATGTACAGGCAGAGATGGAAAAAGAGAATGTTCCAAGTGAAGGAATCACATGAAATTTTGGTCCATGGAACCCAAACTATGAAACATCTTTTTAACCGGACTATGTTTTGATTTCCTCATGATTAAAAAGTGGTACTGTGGTTATGGAAAAGAAAATCCCTCTTCTTAGAAAATATACATTGAAGAATTTAGGAGTAAAGAACCAAAATGTGTGTGACTTACCCTCAAATGGTTCAGGAAAAAAAATGTAGACAGATAGTGTATGGGTATTTCTTGTACTACTTGCATTTTTGAAATTCTTTGGAACTTTGGAATTATTGAGAATTATTTAAATTAAAAAATTTTTTAAAGATTTAAGTTATAAAAACATCTTCAAGAATTCTATCATAAGGAAATAATCACATTTATATAAGGATATTGATTTATGCAGAATTATTCTTTGCTTTATTTGTAGTAACAAAAAGAAAAAAAGGAATTAAAGTAAATAAAAAGGTGGCCCCATAAATTCAATGGTACATTATGTACCATTAACATGAATTTGACACAGTATGGTATATTACGCTGCCATTAAAATGAATTTTTCCAATAATTTAAGTCTCATAAGAAAAAGATCAGGGTATGATGTGAAATGGAAAAAGGCAAGATATATTAATAAAACCATACATATTGTATAAACCCATTTATGTATCTATATAGACATACAACAAAAAAAGAATTGCAGGAAATATGCCAAAGTATTAATAGTAGTAGGATTAAGGGTAATTTCATCTTCAAATTTTTCTATATTTTGAAGTGTTCCATACTGAGTATGTATTACATTTCTAATAGAAATGAAAATAATTTTCTAAAATTT
The DNA here is from genome assembly GCA_023783475.1 of Daubentonia madagascariensis. Lineage (NCBI taxonomy): Eukaryota > Metazoa > Chordata > Mammalia > Primates > Daubentoniidae > Daubentonia > Daubentonia madagascariensis. Next base: position 18,912,831 of record JAKFHU010001569.1, read on the forward strand.
TCTAAAAACATTAAAAATAAGGCCAGGTGTGGTGGCTCACGCCTGTAATCCTAACACGCTGGGAGGCCAAGGCGGGAGGATCACTTGAGCTCAGGAGTTTGAGATCAGCCTGAGCAAGAACGAGACCCCATCTCTACTAAAAATAGAAAAAATTAGCCAGGTGTGGTGGCACAGGCCTGTGGTCCCAGCTACTTGGGAGGCTGAGGTGGGAGAATCGCTTGAGCCCATAAGTTGGAGGTTGCAGTGAGCTATGATGACGCCACTGCACTCTAGCCTAGGTGACAAAGCAAGATTCTGTCTCAAAAAAAAATTTTTTTTAATTAAAAATAATATTTGGGGACAAACAAAAATGTAATAATTTTTAAAGATTAATATAAACTGATATGTATGTGTTTATTCCCTAAAATCATATTCCTATCAGATTTAAATATAGTGATTTTATGTTTAAAAAAGTGGAGAATATCTACCCTATGGCGTTATTGGCCAGATTAAATGAAATAATCTTTGTAAAGTGCTTAGCACAGTGTCTGCCCACAGTAGGCACTCAGTAGATATTCTAAAATGGTCAGCTATTTTAATAATCTTCACCTCCCTGTTCCTCTTTGCCAGCCTCTTTGAGAACGAGTTCTTATTGGGCATGGCCCATCCTCCCAGCCAGTGCTGGGCCTGGGAGGGGTGGCTGACCCGTGCTGGCCTCCCCACAGGTGGCAGCTGAGTACTTCAAGAACACCACACTGCTGCTGGTGGGTGTCATCTGCGTGGCGGCTGCCGTGGAGAAGTGGAATCTGCATAAACGCATTGCTCTGCGCATGGTCTTGATGGCCGGAGCCAAGCCGGGCATGTAAGTTGCATTTGGGGTGCTGGGCTGTAGTGCATCCCTCCAGCTCCCAGTATGCCACCGAGACAGTGGTCCTGAGTCACAGCGGGATGTCTACGCAGCCTGTTTTCTACTAACGTGGATGGGATGACACTAGAGCCATGGGGCTCCTACCTCTCCCTCCAGGAATGCCCGTGACCATGGAATAGAGATTTGAATCTGTGACTTTGGTGTCGTTATCATCATAATCTAAAGAACTTACCTGACAACCTAGACCGCAAGGGCAGCTGGTTACAACACATAAGGGGCTTATTAGGTAAAACAAGATGGACCAACAGAAATTGTTTCCCAACCTTTTTCTTGTGTCTTAGAGAACAGGGTGGACAAGGAAGCAGGTGCCTTCTCCTTTGTCATTTAAGGAGATGTGGATGTTTCCTCTCATCTACCTTGAGTTTTGTCATTGGTTCTGACCACAGACCAGTTAGACACATTGCATTTGACCATGCCCTCAGCTGCTTCCTTTTTCCACTCTGCTGTCAATCAATCCTACAAGGGAGGGATTCCCACTCTTGGGGAATGTGTCACAATGTCATGATTGACAGTTTAGTGTCAGCCTCACTCCTGCTCCATTGGATACCCCTACCCTGACCTTCCCTTTGGAATATCCTACTCACTTCTTAGTTTACAACTTTCTTGCTCCATTTTATATAAGCTGCCCTGACTCCTTTGGGAGTCAAAGAGAGTATAAATAAATAATATAGTATTCATTTTCAACGTTAGCCATTTGGATGAATACATGAATGGCTTATGCTTAAAAGCATATTCCTGGTGCCCAGATTGTCAGGTGGGGCTGCTAACTACAGCCGAGTTCATCCCCTCACACAGTAATAATCTTGTGCCCACATTCAGTCTCCTAGGTACACAGTGGCATCTCCTCACATCCTATGTGGAGTCTGTGGCTCTTTAAAACCTCTGTGTACTATCTGCCAGAAATTTTATCCACTTGCACCTCCACTTTTCCCTATTTACCTCATCACCCAGCAAGTTGCCACCCCCCATGTACTGTTTGCCTGTAGGACAGGCAAACTCATGTCACTGTCACCCTAAACAAAGATACCATCAGGACTGGGGCCACCCGGACATAATCCACATGATAAATGTACTGTCCCCAAATTGTGCAAAGTCAGTGATTCCACCTAAGATAATAAACACAAGTAGTCTTTTGTTGGCTTATCTTATGGAAACTAGAACCATGTCTGCACAGGCACACATTGCATAATGTTTCCAAAGTCAAAGAGAAATAATTTGAGGGTTATCTTTGTTAGTGTTTTCCTCCAAGCATTGACTGTTTAAGATGCCAGCCGAAAAGGTACACACAAACAGTGATATGGGACACTTCTGTGACTTGAGGGGCTATCCCTTCAGCATGTTGACAACAGGACAAGTTGTGGGCAGAACCGTGAGCTTCAAACATTAATCTCTATTAGGTCACTAATACCTACAGTGACTTGGCTGCAAAGCAAGGAATGTTATGGCACTTATAGAATCGCTGGCTGCGAGAGCAAACAAAGCATTCCCTTATACTCACTCCAGGCACACATCATAACTGAGCTCCAACTAATGTCCACAGACAGAGGAGAGCAATCAGTGAGGCCACACCCTGTGACCCTACTACCAAAGCTATTCTTTGCTTAAGTGAGGGCTTTTTTCTGGCTAAGGCCACTAGCCCATGAAGTGTGACTCATTCATTCAACAAATAGTGATTTAATGCTTACTCTGTGCCAAGCACTGGAGCACAAAGCTGAAAGGCCCCTGCATGACATAAAGACCCGACTTTCGGGATAAATGCCAGCAGCAGTTATCTAGGCCAGCCCCACCAAGTCGGTAGGTTGGTAGGTAGGGCCTGGGGATGGGATAGGCTCTGCCCAGTGCTCCCTGCCTTCCAGGCTGCTGCTTTGCTTCATGTGCTGCACCACGCTGCTGTCCATGTGGCTCTCCAACACCTCCACCACCGCCATGGTGATGCCCATCGTGGAGGCCGTGCTGCAGGAGCTGGTCAGTGCTGAGGAGGAGCAGCTCGTGGCGGGCAACTCCGGCGCCGAAGAGGCCGAGCCCATCAGTACTGTTTGCTGGAGTTCATCTCCCCCTTGCTCCTCTGACCTACCCCTGGGCCTCCTGCCAGGCTCCTCCTGTGCACCTGCCCAACGTGGCGCCCACCCATGACCCCTCACCTATGCCCTCCCCTCGCCTTCTGCCTCCTCTCCACTCTGCCCTCTTCCCCACCCCAGCCCTTGCAACCTGAAGCTTCCCTGAGTCCCCATTACCAGCTCTTCCTTCCTCCTTTACTTGCGGGTGCCCCCACTGGTCCTTGCCTCCAAAATGCCCAAGGGTTACTACAAACCCCTGGGTCCTGTGTGCACCCATGAGCCCCACTATACCTTCAGAGTGGAGGGAAGGAGAATCGTCACCCACCACACCCCATAGCGGCAGCTCCATCCGCCACGTCTTACTTCCTTCTTTTCTTTGCTACCTTAGGTCTTGATGTAAACAACAGCCAGCCTTCCCTGGAGCTCATCTTTGTCAATGAAGAGTGAGTATGACTGTCTTCCTCCCAGACAGCGCCCCTCAGAGTCCATTGGGGAGATCGGGAAAGACAGAACCTGGGCCCACAAACAGCTCTTGTAGATGTAGGGGTGCAAGCTCCCCATCTGGCCACCTCCCGGGTCCCCCACCTCCTCTCCCTTAACCACAGGGATTGCAATGATAAGGAAATAAAAAGACTACACTGAATTGGAGTGGATATATGAATTGTCCGTGCATCTGCCAAGCAGAATTCCATCTAAACTGATGTCCCTCTTAGGAGAATAATACGTTTACTCTATTAATGGAAAAACACTCACATGATAGATGTCACTGGAGATTCTTGGAGAATCATGAAATATTTTATAGATATTGTCTTAGTAGAGTTGGTCTTGTTAGATACAGCAAAGAAAACTTAGGTGACAGGTCGGGGACAGGGGCACAGGTGGTGAGAGGGCTATGTGATGGGGGGAAGGAGAAGTACAGCCTCAGATATTCCTGAAAGGTGGATCCAGTAACAGCTGATTTCTTTTGGAGATTCTATTGCAAAATGTAGTCTTCAAGGTATTCTGTGATGAGTCGTCCACATTTAAAAGGCGGACTTGAAGTACAGCTCAGCCTTGTGATTTTCCCTTCTCGTGAGAAGAGAGAGCGCACACTGAGTATATCACAGGTCCTGGGACAGGAGCAGCAGGGTGCCCTCAGGACGTGGCTTTAAGTTTTCTCCACCGCTGTCTTCTGTCACAGCATATTGGATGTCTCGATGATATCTCAGGCAAATCCCGTAGGTCTTCTGGTTCCTTTCCAGATATTATAATGATCTCATTTTCAGACATCTGGAAGTCTAGTCCAGATTCATATCAAAACTTCAATCTCTCACCCAAGCTTCTCCCCCCACCCCCAGGCCAGGCCTGCAGGAGAAGAAAGGTGAAAGTGAGGGGGAGGGAGGCGCCCTTCCTCGTCTCCTCCTCCAGGGTTAGGGCAGAGGCTGTGGGGTGCAGGAAAGATACAGGGGCAAAAAGGGTCTGGGCTGGAGTTATTGTGGTCTGGGGTCCCCGCCTCTCTTGAGATTCGGCTCTTTCACTTGCGGGCACCTGCTTCCAGGGTCTTTGGAGTATCAAGGACCTCTGCATAGCCCCAGGCCAGGCAGCAGGATGCACTCTTGGATAACTACCCACTCCGCCCCCCTTCGGCTGCGCTCTGGTGGTTCACTCCCCAGCAGCCCTTTGTTCCAGGGTTGCCTCTGCCTCCCTGACAGGGCCTTTTCCAGATGGCTCTAGCCCAGCTTCCACCCCTGAGAAGACTCGGAGTCGTTGCCCTGTTGGGCACTGACAGCACAGGCTGCTCCCCGTGGCAGTGGGGCTTTTCTCCTCGCTGTGGCCTCTCTGGCAGCAGCCCGCTGGCTTCTTGCCTTTGCTTATGTCTCCAAACCCAAAGCAAAAGCTCACATTGTTCCTGGAACTCTCTGAGCATCCTTTGTGCTGGTGGGAGGCAGGGCTATTTGCTGGGTGTGCAGGCGGCACTCTTCTCTCACGGTCAGTGCCCTGCATGCCATCCGAGGGCCCTTGCCTGCCCTCCTCACCCAGGGTGGGAAGAAGGGAGGGGAAATATCACAGCACATTCTCCCCCCAGGCTAAGAACTCTCTGCAAAGAACGCTTCACTCTGAATGCCTATCAGCTCCTTACCCTTCCCTGATAGAACCTGGAGATGGGCGATGCCGCCCGTGTGTGTGCCCAAACACTCATCTATCTTCACAGCGGGTGAGCTGGTGCCACCCACTGTCCTCACGACTGACACAAACTAGAAACATTCATTGAATACTCAGCATGTCAGTTATACTGATGGTTAAGTTCTCACCTTTGTCCTCAAGGCAAAAGTTGGGGACCAACAGGTGTGGGAGGGACTCAGCAGGTGCAGTTGCTGATCAGGAATTCTCCCCTTCTCTCCTCACTTGCCTTTCCTGGGTGCAGTCCAGGCCCTCCCTGCTTCTGTCACCTCAGATAAGCATGTTACAAGTTCCTCTGTCTAGACAGTGGCCTTCCCCAAGTCAGTGAGGATGTGGTCCAGGGTGCAGGCTCTCCGGGTAGACAGAGGCGGACTCCTAGCCCACTCCCCCAACTCAGCATCCAGGCGCCAAGTGATGGTGTAAATAGAGGTTGTAATCCCCGTCCCATAGATCTGCTATGAGGATTCACGATGTTGTGAGGATTAAAGCCCATATTTAGCCTACCTAGTAAGCACTCCATGTCCGCTATTATTAGGAGTGTTAGTATTGCTTCAAAGGAAACACGCTGCCTCTGCCCTTGGGAGGAAGCAGCCCCTGGCTCCATGAATCCTTACAGCATCTCAGAAAGCAAGGAAGACTAGGGCAAGACCAGTCTTCTTTGTAGGCTAGAAAACTGGAGTCCAGAGAGTTTAAGTCCCTTCCACCAAACACCCAATGCAGAGAACTGCCCTCTCCTGAAGTCTGGGCCATTGTTGCTCCCCTGTTTCCTTTGCTTTGTTCCAGCACATCGACTGCAGACCTCACTTCTCTGATGCACAGCAAGGTATGGCCTTGGGTTTTCTCTGTGCTTTGGGATCACTTGAAAGTCCCTCAAGGTAACTCAGGGACAGAGATGTCTGGCAGCTTGCCCTAGAGCCCAGCAGCCCCCACAGATGTAAGGGAGGAGAGGTACTCACATGGGCCAGGATGTAAGAAGGGCCAGTCTGGCTCCTAGCAAGGGCCTGGGTGGTTCTGAACCCCAGTCTCGAGTACTGGCTTTAACCACATAAAGTACAGCTAACTTTTTTTCATGGAAACCCAATATTCAGCCATCCAGATTTTTAAGAGCCACAGATTCAACCTTAGAATTCTTCTCAGTGGGGATTCCACTTACAAATTTTTTTTCTTTTTTTTTTTTCTTTGAGACAGAGTCTCACTCTGTCACTCAGGTTGGAGTGCAGTGGTGCAATCATAGCTCACAGCAGCCTCAAACTCCTAGGCTCAGGGAATCCTCTAGCCTCAGCCTTCCAAGTAGATAGGACTACAGGTGTGCGCCACCACACCTGGCCACAAAATCTTATTAAAAGGGACACATATATAGAGGAAAGCAAAGTTAACTACACACTGCTACTCGAACCCATCCCCTTCCCCCAAAGCTGGTTTTACATCTCTTCATGAGACATGTGAAAGACCCATGAAACTGTGGACTTGGCTGTGATGAGATTTTATTTTTCATTTCCTTTGTTTAAAAAACAAAAAACAATGAAGGGTTCTTCATTAGCTAATGAAGTCCCAGAAAGTCTGGCTTTCCTATAAGGACACAGCCATGTTCTACCAAGTTTCAAAAGTCTCTTCAAGTGGGGTGTTTGGCGCCTGGGTGGCCGAGAATCTGAGAGACAGGGGCAGGTCTGGGTGAGGGCCCTCCAGTGCATGCTGTCCCACAGTGCTGAGGAATGGGTGGCCTGGGATGACTTGCTGGTTCTTTTCAAGGCCCCTGGCTCACCACATTCTTGTCCTAATAGAGTGATGGCCTTTGTCCCAACAGAACCTGAATGGTGTGCCTACGATTACCAACCCCATCAAAACAGCAAACCAACACCAGGGCAAGAAGCAACACCCATCCCAGGTAACGCAATGGCACCTCTGGCCCTGTTTCCTATATGAAATGCTTGAGCATTCCAAGGTCACTGGTCTTGAAGTTGCGAGGGCATCAGGCTGGTGAGCTGTCACCAGACACTCTTTCCCCATGTACATGTCTGGCCTGTGTGCACCATGGAGATGAGACATCCAGCTCTCTTGACTTTGGCAAAACCACCCACCACCTACACCCCAGCTTCTTCAAATACAAAAGCTAAGGGTTGGTCTAGATCAGAGGTGCTCAAGCTCTTCCTCAAAGGTGTTTCAGGGACACTGCAAATATATATAATTTAGTATCTTTAGATTGTAAGGGCAACTACTTTTCTGCATGAATAAGGATTTTCCTGGTACTGTACCATTGAAGCAAAATGCAGAAATCAAATGAATGTTAAGGCAACTGTCACTTATAACCCTTGATTTCAAATTTTTGTGTTCATCAAAACAGTATCACTTATTCAACATCCACCATCATCATAAATAACTGCCACCATTTATTAAATGCTTATTGTGTACCAAGCACTGTGCTCTGATCGTGGTTCAGTGAGGTAGTGACTTTGAACTCCATTTTTGCAAATAAGGCAGAGAGATGAAATCATGTACCCAGGGCTGAAGAGCTATGAAGAAGAGCATCTTGACTGAAATCCAAGTCTCCCTGACCACATGCAATTAACCCCAGTAGTATACCCCCCGGTATACTTCCAGTTACAAAATAGATGTATGCCAGTTAAATGCTACACTTTGTTTTATGTATCGGGGTTCTGTGTAAAATTTCACTGGAAGAAAGGATTGTGGAAAACCACTGGACCAAAGAATCTATGAAGTCTCTTCGGCTCTGATTATCAGTAGACCTTTCAAAGAAGTTTGGAAGGGTCAAGTCTTTCTTCAGCCCTCCTAGGAAGACGGGGCAATGGTGAAGGGCTTTGAGAAATGTAGCAAGGTGGCCTCGTCCCCACTGGTTTTCTTATGACCTGACCTGCTGACATTTGCGCCAGGTCTGTCCTAGTGTTGTGAAGAACCAGTGAGGGTGGCAAGGCGGTGGGGGTGGGGGTGGGGGCACAGTGGGGCGGGGGCTCTTGTTTCTTCAGCCCACGCTGGAGTCCAGAGCTCAGCAACCTCTTTGGCCTCAGGACCACAGCTAGGCTGGGGCTTACATGCCAGGGAGAAGAGAAGGCAGGCAGGAAAGAATCGCACACTCCAACCCTCTTCCCGGTGAAAGCTAGGTTTTTAATGTAATCCAAGGCTCATTTTGTAGCTATCTCCCCCCACCAGGACTTGATGGGTCTTCCTAGGATTAGAAAGGGCCCGAAAGAGGGAAAGGCCAAGTCCTGTCATTCTAACTCCATGCAGAATGGCTGTCTTCTGTTTGTTATTCAAACACAGAGTGAAGGGCAACCAGTTTCCCTGGAGTTCAAGCAAAAACCAAACCATGCTGTCAATATTCATAATAGTATTAATTGCCTGGGCGCAGTGGCTCACACCTGCAATCCTAGCACTTTGGGAGGCCGAGGTGGGAGCATCGCTTTAGGCCAGAAGTTCAAGACCAGCCTCAGCAACAGCGAGACCCCGTCTCTACAAAAAATAGAATTAGCCAGGTGTGGGGGGGGGGGGGTGGGAAGATCGCTTGAGCCCAGGAGTTTGAGGTTGCAGTGAGCTATGATGATGCCACTGCACTCTAGCCTGGGTGACAAAGTGAGACTCTGTCTCAAATAATAATAATAATAATAATAACAACAACATTAATTAAAAATAATAATATTATAGTTTACCATTCATTAAATGCCAGGAAGTATTCTAAACGCTTTGCATATATTACTTTATTTATCCTTCCCAACAATGTAGCAAAGAAAATAGATTTTTCCCCATCTTGTCGAGGAAACTGCAGCTCGGAGGCATGCCCAAGTTGGTAAACGGTAGAAACTGGGATTTGTCTTTCTGACACCCAAGCTTGAAACCTTTCTGCTGTACCGTGGTGCCTCCTGCCTCTCATTCTTTGTGTGCTACACAGCCCCAGCTGGGTTGGAGAGATTCACTGATTTTCCTTTGGTAGGAAAAGCCACTAGTCCTGACCCCCAGCCCTAGGAACCAGGAGCTGAACAGAAAATACAGGTCCCACCATGACCAAATGATCTGCAAGTGCCTCTCTCTGAGCATATCCTACGCTGCTACCATTGGCGGCCTGACCACCATCATTGGCACCTCCACCAGCCTCATCTTCCTGGAACACTTCAACAAGTAAGTAACTCACTAGGTCAACAAATATTCACTACCCACCCACTGTGTGTCAGGAACCGGATGAGGTGCTAGGGATATAGCAGAAAACAAGACTGCAGTCGTTTCTGTACTGAGAGGGAAAAATCAAGTCATCACAGTTAAGTGTGATGGGAGAAGTCCTGAACTCTGCAGGGAATGCTGTGCTGGGGTGCTTTCCCATCTGGAGAGAGGAAATGCCTCCCCGAAGAGGAGACCAGGTGGAAACCTGAAGGATGAGTTGGAGTAAACTAGATGAAGGGAGATTTTCCAGACAAAGAAAACAGTGTAGGCAGGCTCCATGGCAGGAGAACGGAGCACATAAAAGAAGATGACAGAGGGGAAAGGAGGCCAGGGCGCTGGGCAGGCAGATCTCCAGGGCTTGGCAAGGCCCACTCAGGAACTTGGACTTCATCCAAAAGGCCGTGAGAAGCCTTTAAAGAATTTTAAGCAGGGAGTGAGGTGATCAGATTTATAGTTTTGACACTGATTCTGGATGAAAAAATGGAGAATAGATTGGAAAGGAGAAAGCAGGCAGCAGAAAGACAATTTAGGACACGGCTGCAGTTGCCCAGGAGAGAGCTGGTGGTGGCCTTAGATGACAGTGTGATGGGGCGGAGATATTGTCAGATTTGAGAGAAATTCAGAGGTAACATGATGGGTCTTGGTAGGATTAGAAAGAGCCTAGAGAGGGAAAGACTAAGTCTGACTCTTAGGCTCCTGGCCTCAGCAGCTGGGGGAACAGAGGGCAAAGACGAGGAATGGGGTCTGGGAAAAGCTGGTGCAGAGGTTGAGATGTTCAGCGGAGACAGATGTCTGAATTTCAGGAGAAATATTTAGGCTGAAGGCATGGTTTTGGAGTCAGTGGCCTGTAGGGCTGGTGTTATGGGCATGCAGCCCGTGCAGTGACGGGGCCACTGTGCTCAGAAGGGCCTCAAGCTTGCTTTAATGCTCCCCTGTCTGGAGATTCTTAATAATCTTTGAGCAAAGGGCCTACACATTCATTTTGCCCCTTGGTAATGGAAACTGTAGGAGTAGAGGAGGTTACTTAGAATATATAAAGTAGAGCAGAGGACATAAAGATGAAGCTCAAATATTTAAAGTAGACTGCAAAAGACAGAAGGAAACAGTGTTAGACAGGACAGAGGAAATCCAGGAAAATCTGGTGTCATTCTGCCCAAGAGAGAAAAGTGTTGAAGAAGGAGGAAGTGGCTACAATATTTAATGTCAGTGAATGATGATGCAAAATAAGGACGACAATGTGTCCGTTAGATTCAGTGACATGAAGTTACTGGTGACCTCGGCATGAGGAATTTGGTCAAGAGGTGGGAACAGAAGGCAGATTCCAGCGAATCCAGGAGTAGGAGGAGGTGAGGAAATGCAGAGCTGGCAGTGGGGGGGAGGGGAGATGTGTGAGGTAATAAAGGGGGAGCAAGGTAGGGTCAGGAAGGGTTTTTGAGATGGGGACATTTCAGTGCTGTAGGGATGGTCCAGATGAGAGGAAAATTAAAGATTTGGGAGGGAGGGGATAACTGATAGAGCGATGGCACTGAGAAACAGAAAAGGATGGGATCCGAGCAGAGAGCAGATAATTAATCAGAGACAAGACAAGAAACACATCTTTCCTTTTAGCAGGAAGGAAAAGAAAGGAAAGAAGGAAGGAAGGAGAGGAAAGGGAAAAGAGGGCAGGGAGGAAGGGCGGAAGGAGGGAGGAGGAGGAGGAGAGGGAGGAATAACCAGTGGAAGTTTAAGACCTGATTCCCCAGGAGCTAAGCCTCATGCAGTCCTCATGCCATTTTATTCTGTCCAGGCTCTGAGTTTCTGGCCTTTAATTTCTGGTTCACTTTGTGGTTGGACCAATTCATACGCTTGTAGTCTACTTCTTGGGTGGTAAAATTGCACATATAGTCAAAATTGTTGCTTACCTGAACAATGAGCATTCTATGAAAGAAAGGGGTGCCCCCACCTCCACACTGGTCCGAAAGCGCCCACATGCTGTTTTTCTTGGCATTAGTGAACAGACCACCCCCAAAGTTCATATTGGATTTTTCAGAAACCTACAAATTAATTGTTAAACTTACAATGTATATATATTCTCACTTTTTAAAAAATGCTATAAACAGCATTAAGCCCCTCACATTTATCCACAAAAGCCCATTTAATCTATTGCAAAATCACATTCCTTTTCTGGGTCCGGGAGCAGGGCCTGGGCTTCTATGACCAGAGAAGAGATGATGCAAGAGACATTATGCCTGTCAGCCCATGGTGGCCCACAGTGGGTCACTGAATGGTTTATGCCCTGTGGCATCCTCATGGCTCCTAAAGTCCTTCTTCCCAATACATACCATCAGCAGCCCACTCTGGCCTTTAGGGAGGGTGCAAGCTGTCTCAACTCCAAGAAGCACACGCAGAAGTAAATCCACGGCCACAGTGCAATAGAGCAAACGTCCCTGTGACAACAGAGAAGATTAAACACTCTTGCATCCTGTACTTTCATTGCATTGTCTCTTTTGGGAATCCTCTGGGGCCCTAGTGTGAGAACAGGGGCACAATCACCTCCCTTCTTGGAGGAGTCTATGCCCAGCCCCAACAAGAGAGACCCAAGGAAAAAGAAACACAGCCATTTAGGCCCAAGCCTCACCTAGGCAAAAGCCATGGCTCACATGTGGTCCATCCCAGCTCCCCAGGAAACATCTTGAGATGGGGGTCACAGCTCTACCTGATGATGAATGAGCAGTCCTCTGGGCAAATTCCCTCTACCCCAAGACAGCAATGGATGTTGATAAAGATTTGGAGACTCCAAGTCCTGATTTTCTTATGGGTACCATTACTACCTGGAACCCTCAGGAGACCCTAGAGCCCAGAGTTCTCCAGAATTGGCTGTCCTGTGTCCCCCAGTCAAAATTCACATTCCTTCAGTGAGTTTATATACCAGACTGCCCTCTCCAGTCTCTGTTGTCTTGAAAACTAGATGAGTTAACGTATCAGAATCTTTATGTAAATTAAGGGCAAATAGGTCCTGAGTAATTCTTTTGAGTGCAAAGTATATACACTTTAGTGATGCTAATTTTGGTTGCTTAGATGCCTTTTTTTAGCTTACTTCATGATCCTTGTGTGAGCTCTGCACAGTTGCAACTGACAAAAGAGTTCTAGATAATGTTTTATCGTATTTTTGTCATTCTCTCTCTCCTTAGCCCTGCTGTATGTGTTCTTAAGGAGCATTTAGCTTATTAGCCCAAAATGCCATATGGAAATCCTCCCTTTTCTAATTGCTGACCTGGTTCTTTACTCCCCAGCCAGTACCCGGCCGCAGAGGTGGTAAACTTCGGCACCTGGTTCCTCTTCAGCTTCCCCATATCCCTCATCATGCTGGTGGTCAGCTGGTTCTGGATGCACTGGCTGTTTCTGGGCTGCAAGTGAGTCCCAGGGCCCTTCCAGCAGACCACTGAGGCTCTCCTGTTGATCCAAAGGCCATGACATAAGTCCTGGAGGGCTCTGCTCAAGGGGGACTGCCAAGTACCCACAGAGGATGCCCTGAGGAGAATGCAGTGGACTGGATTGGGACTCAGGCATTGTCTCTTCTAGACACTCTAAACGTTCACAAACTCAGTACTTCACTCTCAGCTGTACCATGAAACGTTCTTAATTCCAACAAAATAGTTAGAAGGCCTGTCTGATTTATAAAGTCTGAATTGGAGAGTGTTTAATGTAGTTTTATTGCTTTCAAAGCAATGCTCTTAAAGCAAATAGAGTAATTCCAACTACTTTAAGAAGTATGACTCCAAGTGAAATTTGCTTTAGGTTTAATTTTATAGACATGACTTCGTAGCCTGTATGAAATATGCTCATATCCCTCAAAATAATGACTTAGACATTTCCCTTGCAATATTATTTCTAATAATAATCTGCTTAGCAAGACTTTTCTTCATAACCATCAGTCTACTCCAAATTTGATCAGTTTCAAACACATAAAGGAGAGAGATATATAATGTTTTGCTATTAGTTCCATTGGTAAAGGAGTGTTCTCTGAGCTGACTTTTCTTTTTACTCAGAGACTGTTGTCAAACCAATGATGGCTATATACTTCCTAACTCCCGTATTGCTAATATAAAACTAACACCAACTTTTACTCCAGATAAGCTTTGTCTCTAGACAAATAAACACACACACACACCCCCACCCCCATGTGGAACAGCAAACACGTACATCTATACACGTACACCACATTATACTGATTCTTTTTTACTTATGTGAAAGACAAGTATATAGGAACTACCTCCCATAAGCACACTTGCACATGTCCATAAGACATAACTTGACATTGACATGCCAGAGAGATACCTAGACGGCTACACACAGAGCCTAGGGGACAAGGCTGATGAGAGGCTGGAAAACTTGGCAGGTGGAAGTGGTGTGAATAGGTGGGAGACAGGCGGATAGAGCATGTAAGTGACGAGGAGAAAAGTGAGTGCAGCAGGTGAGTGGTTTAGTATTTGCTTAATACTTGGTCTCCTTTGGGCCTCAGCAGCATGTTTTCTTTACTCATTTGAGCATTCTCTCTTCTCAGTTTTAAAGAGACCTGCTCTCTGAGCAAGAAGAAGAAGACCAAAAGGGAAGAGTTGTCAGAGAGGAGGATCCAGGAGGAATATGAAAAGCTGGGAGACATTAGGTAAAAACCAGCCCTCCCCTTCTCTCCTTCTCCAGGCGAGAAAACACAACAGGTAAAGGAAGCACAGAAGCAGCCTTGTTCTTCACAGTCCCTGACGCTGGGAGGATTTCCCACAACTATGAATCCAGGCATTTAGAAGATGCTATTTAATGCCAGAGTCAAGCTGGCCCAGATTTCAGATGGCCACCCTTCCCCTTTGCTATATTCGGAGTCCAAAGTGTAGCTGTGGTGTGGGGGTGGAGTGTTGTCGATGGGGCAGATGGAGAAAGAACAGGGAAAGACAGCACAGACACCGTCTTGGAACATGCCAAATTTGCTCTACAGCCAGGATGCTTCACGTTGCTCAAATGGCCCTCTGCAGTGGTCTAGGGGTCACTCCCAGGGAGATGGGAGACTGTGTGCAGTATTTAGAGCATACAGCAGCATCAAACAGAGACTCAAAGACAGGTCAAGCATTCACTGACCAACCCTCCACCACTTCTATCAGCTTTTCCAAAGGGACCTGCCATCCTTTTTAGTGTTATTTCTTCATTTATGGCAATTTCTCCATTTATGGCATGTAGAGCTTTGACTGGGTAAAACAATTCAGGTAGACACTGTATTTTTTTAAAGTTTTAGGTTACATGTTCACTGTAGAACATTTAGAAAATACAGGAAAATGTAAGGAAAAATTAAAATTGACTTGTATTCTTAGAATCCCAGTGTTAACGAGTGTTAACATGATGTACCTCTTTCCATGCTTTTTTGTGCAAAACTATATGTATTTTGGTAAAATTAGAGTCCATACTGAACGTAGTTGTATATCTTGCCTTTTTTCACTCAACATTATACTGTCATTATGTTGCCATGTCATTAATTCTGCTGTAGAAACATGATCATCAAAGATGCATCTCATTTTAACATATATTAGTACCAAAATGTATTCAGTGTCATGGAATATCACTGGATATGGAGGTTGTTTCCATTTTTTAATAGGTAGTGTTTCAGTGTGCGTTTCTGGTTGTTTTCTTAGATGATGGGAATGACCAAATTTAAGGCTTCTGGTGTGTATGGTCAAATGGCCTCAAAAAGGCTGTAGCAATTCCTGCTCCCACCAGCACGGTGTTTGAGGGTGCCCATTTCGCTGCATTCTCCTTGTAGGCTGTATGTGGAATTATTTTACAAATGTATTGTATAAATGTGGTCTCTTTCCCTCCCCACCTAAATTTCTCCAGTAAACATGGTTCATGTCATACTTTCTGCTACCACTCAGTCCTCTTCCCATTTCACTGTCAGCCATTCATAGGGGTTAGGCAGTAACTGTGTTTTATGTCTTAAGTATTAGAACTCTGAATACAGAAACTTCCAGAGCAAAGTGAAAAAACTAAAAGAAATTTCTGTTTTCTTTTATAGCTACCCTGAAATGGTGACTGGATTTTTCTTCATCCTGATGACTGTGCTGTGGTTTACCCGGGAGCCCGGCTTTGTCCCTGGCTGGGATTCTTTCTTTGAAAAGTAAGTGATATCTTTTTCCCCTTAAGAGCAACCTCCCTTTGCATCCATTGAATAGAGTCAAAAAAAAAAAAAAAAAAAAAAGAAAAGAAAAGAGCTACCTCCTTACCCAAATTCTTCAGGCAATAACTAACCACTGGTATCCCTTCAGAGACTCTCAGGGGCAGACGTGAATCCAGGGAGCATTTCATTTCCTGGGAAGTCTACTGTTTTTAGGGAAGCTGCGTTGTGGATTCAGGAGGAAAGTGCAGTCTTTGCAGTCCCAGTCTGGGGTTAGGATCCAGTGCTGCCACGCACCAGCTGTGAGACCTCAGTCTTCTTACACAGGCTCGTGGAACGTCATTTATCTCATGGCTTCTTATCAAGGTTAAAGAGGGAAAAATCCATAAAGTGCCAACAGTAAAGAGACTATAGCATAGAGGGGCTGAGGCCTGTGGAAGGAGGGAAGACACTACAAGAGGGACACGAAGGCTCCTGTGCCACCCCTGCAGAACAGCCAGGGCCACAGGGCAGTAGCCCACAAGCTCTCCCAATACCAACTTCTCATTTGAGGTGTGGCCCTCGTAGGAAAGAGGTCTCGTCCTTTTCTATTCTCCTTTATTGAACCAACTCTTGATCACTTCTTCTAGGACTTGCTCCAATTCATGGGCCCATAAATTCACACTAAGACATCTACTCTAGCCAGGCCCTGCCTCCAGCATTAACCATTGCCCATTAAATCCACTGTGGCATAGCACAGCAGCAACTGGCAGGAAGTAAGGTTGATGTCACCTCTAGACTAAGTCCTAAAAAGATGCATTGTGTTCAGACGGACTGTTCTGAAACATCATGTTACTCCCCAGCGTTCCTGACCCTCCTCCTCCAGCCATGCTTGTCTCTTTGCTAGGAAAGGCTACCGCACGGATGCCACAGTCTCTGTCTTCCTTGGCTTCCTCCTCTTCCTCATTCCAGCAAAGAAGCCCAGCTTTGGGAAAAAGAATGATGGTGAGAGAAGGCTCAAGGGAAGAAGTTGGGGGTGGCTCTAGTTGAAGAATACCCAAATCAGATTGTTCTGAAGATTTATCAAGGTCCTTCAGACTCCCCCCAAATTAGCAGAGCAGTCTCCCAAATCATCCAAGTTGTCAATCGGGCTCCTATCTCCACAAATCACGCCCGTCAGGGTTTAACTACCTCTACATCTCTCTCTACCTGTGATCCAGGAGGGAACCAGGAGCCCTCACTGAGAACGGAGCCCATCATCACGTGGAAGGACTTTCAGAAGACCATGCCCTGGGAGATTGTCATTCTGGTGGGAGGAGGCTATGCTCTGGCTTCTGGTAGCAAGGTAACCCTTGAATTCTGTTCTCATGGGTCAAATATTTTTCTGGCATCTTTATCTAATGAGTTATGGCCCTGGGAAGAAAGACTCAAAGGAGCTGAGAGGTGAATGTTCACTGAATCACTGGGAAGAGAAGCAATAGAGCAGGATGGATGTCCTGTCCTGCCCTGAGCTTTTCAGTTGGGAACAGAGTTACTTATAGATCAGCCATGCCACAAAGTCATGACACACAGGCATTCACATCTCAATTATGGGGCCCACACTGCCACAAGCAAAAGGTTTATTGGATTTTGTACCCATCTGTTTCCGGGATCTGAAAGTGGTGATGGGAGATGGGTCTGAAAGGGACCAGAGATGCCCCAAGTGATACACTTGCCCTCAGTGTGCATAGACTGAGCCCCTTTGTAGAACCTATGCCAAAGCTGATATAAACGCTTCTTGACTTCCTGATTGGGAGGATTTGGGATAAGATCTTTTAAGCAGGGCTAGGGGGAAATGGTTGAATTTCCTGAAGCGTTAGCTCTCCCTAAAATAGAAAACAATCCTAAGAAGGAATCAAGGTACAGACTGTTTCTCCCTCCACCTTGGCATTCACCGTTCTAAACTTGGTTCACTTTTGATTGCCCATTCATTGTGGGCCTATGTACTGTCTGCATCATTAATAATAAGGTCACAGAATCCTACACTCAGCAGGATTCGTAGAGGACAGAGTCCGATCTCCTACCCAATGTGAGATTTCCCTCTACAACACCCCTGGCTTGGACACCTCCAGTGACAGGGCACTCCCTGTGCAGAGAATAAAGAATAGTTCTTCTTTACTTTCAGCTAGGTCTTCCGTATGTTGTCCACTGTTGGCTCTGGCTCTGCTCTCTGGAATCCTCTCCTGGGTAATAATTATTAAAAATTTTTAAAAATCAAGTAATGACCCCTTACCATCTGGTCTCTCTCCTTAGGACTCACTACACTTGACCTTGTTCAAATATGGTCTTGGTGGTGGTCAGTCTACTGCAAAACAGAGTAGTTATATACCCAAATCTCATCTCTCACCTCTGATTCAAGCACCACCCTGCATTTTTATGGAAGCTTTTATAAAGCATCCTTGGCACTAATATCAACATATATTGAAAATGCAGTCAACTAAAACCATTCATTCTTTTAATTGTTAGCCACTATTAGACCTCCATTCCTTCACCCCATCCTCTACATATGCTGTCAATATTAATTTATTTTATTTTTTGAGATAGGGTCTCACTATGTTGCCCAGGCTGGTCTTGAATTCCTGGGCTCAAGTGATCCTCCCACCTCAGCCTGCCAAAGTACTGGAATTAAAGGTGTGAGCCAGCATGCCCTGCCTGTAAATATTTCTAATTCCAAGTTCAGTATATTTATATTTATCCTTATTAAATTTTAGTTGTTAATTTTGGCCCCTGAGTCTAGCCTGGTAAAACTTTTTTTTTTAATCAAAATTATACACATATTACAGATAGCTATTTCTGTAAAACCTACTGACTACTAATTTTAATAGTAATTCAAGTACCACATATGTGATTCCTGCTGAGTTGGAAATAATTTCAATCTTGACATTAGTGAGGAAAATCCAATGTAAAATGTTTTCATACCAAGGGTTAAAAAACTAAGACCTCCTTTGTTGTGTTTTGTCTAACTTTGCAATCTGACTTACCAATTTATTTCAAATTATAGTATAAAATAGTTCTGCTGGCAAAATAAATGCCATTAAATTATTTCACTTTACTTACCAGTACTGTTTGGATAACATGTTAAGTAAAACTCTATTTCTTTATAAATGTACTCTTTCCACTCAACTAACTGCTCTTCCCTCCACTGCCTTTGACCAATGAGCAAGGTTTAATGTGTTAGAAGAGGGAACGATTACAGAGTTCCTGTAGGCCTTGAGGCTCTGTACCAACCATTAATTGATGCGGTCTCCACATATTGGGTTTGTAGCTCTCAGTCAGTTGAAAGGAAAAAGGAAAAAAAGTTCTCCAAGGCGAAATGGCTACAACAGAGAGAATTCTGAAGGCCTTTGGTCATCAGTTGTCTATGAGCTTGCCAGGAGGTAGCCAGAGTACTGCACAGATCAAATGGGCTTTTGATGAATTTGGAAAAGAGGAGACAAAGTAGCCTGCTGACAAGGTAGTGAAGGCTGTCTTTAATAGCAAAACATGAGTAGCAGGACTTAGACCTTGCAGGATCATAAAATGTCTCACCTTACTTTCTGCCCCACTCTCCATATCTTCATTGCATTTGCAGTCTCTAGGGTACCATAGGAAAAGTCAGAGCGCGTCAACCGCAGAAGAGAGAGGAGGAGGAGGGAAGGGCGGAGGGAGAATGCATATGGTAACCTGGGGTTTTCTAGTACGAAAACTCAATGGTGTCCTTCATTTTTTTGGAGGAGGTAGCCTTAACCATTGGCAGGTGAATATCTTCCAACCAAATGAACTATTCCAAATGGGAATATTCATTCATTCAAGTAGATGTATATAAATGTTGCTAATGAAAAAGTTCAAGACGGGCAATATGCTTTCTTATCTTGTGTCTTCAAAAAGCGCTGGCAGATAGTAGATCCTGATGTCTTTAGTAGTAAAGCATGAAAGCCATGATGGGATTTGAAGCTCAGAGATTGGAGCTGAGTGATGAGGCTACAGGCCAGTTAGGAGACACCTTCTCCACTAAATGGAGATAGACTTTTAATCCCTCTCTGCTTCATTACTTGTGTAAACCTTCCAGTGTTCAACCCTGCCTGCTCTCCCCCCCAAAAAAACACAGGAAAGGTTACTATCCGAGGATGTTGATAATTTTTTCCCTTTCTTAGGTGATAAAATAACAGAAATGGATTTCAAAAGCAGAATAAAGGATTACACTTGGCACTCTGTGGGAAGGGCGCTGCCGAGCCCATACACAGAGTAAGGGTGTCAGAGGCTGGAGGAAGGGAAACGAAATTGAAGTTGAGGCGTAAAGAGCTCCAACCTCTGCCAAGCCATCACGGCAGTCCTAAAGGGTCACAGCAACTAGGGTGGGTGGCTCTCCACGCCCTGTGATGACCACTGACCAGAGAGCCCAAAGTCTGAATTTGTACAAGCAAGCATAAAAAAGAATTCTCTGGGCTACAAAAATGATCCAGTCATAAAAATCAGGAACACCAGTGGCTCCAGTCAGACTGAGTTAGACAGATCAGAGGACCCCCGGCTGTCCAGCCCTCCCACATCCCTGACCTTCTGAAGTCTAAGAATTCCACGTGGGATGTGCTTTTCTCCTTTCTTCTTACTGTAACACCTTCTCTTCCTGCAGAGCTCTGGCCTCTCTACGTGGATTGGGAACCAGATGTTGTCCCTGAGCAGCCTCCCACCATGGGCTGTCACCCTGCTGGCATGCATCCTTGTGTCCATTGTCACTGAGTTTGTAAGCAACCCAGCCACCATCACCATCTTTCTGCCTATCCTGTGCAGCCTGGTAAGTAATATGACTCCCAGATGTCCAGATAGGCTGCCCCCGGGGCCCGCAGTGGTGGGCCTGGCTCCAGGGCAGCTCCCATGGCTGTACCCTCTCCTTTGGTCACTGCCCACAGCCTTTACTGATTGGTGTTCAACTCATAGTTTGAAAAATGAAGTTTTTCAACTGGCAACCGATAAATAAAAAGATACATTAGTAAAGCATAGCAAAAGTTCTAAAAACTCCTTTCCAAAAGAGTAGGATTAGTTTAGGGGAAGCCCTGAGTGGAAACAAAAGAATGGACAAGGCCAGGCATGGTGGCTCATAACTATAATCCCAACACTTTGGGAGGCCAAGGTGGGAGGATCACTTGAGCCCAGGAGTTTGAGGCCAGCCTGGACAACATAGCAAGACCCCATCTTTACAAAAAATAAAAAATTAGTGGGGTGTGGTGGCACACACCTGTAGTCCCAACTACTTGGGAGGCTGAGGTGGGAGGATCACTTGCACCCAGGCATTTGAGGCTGCAGTGAGCTATGATCGTACCACTGCACTCCAGCCTGGGTGATACAGCAAAACCCCGTCTCTTTAAAAAAAAAAAAAAAAGAAGAAGAAGAATGGACAAAATAACCTTAAAAACTTAGAATTCCAATTCCCCACAGTCCTAATCAACCTCTCTCTCCTGAGATACAACACAACATTAGGGTGAAAGAGGTAACCACAGAAAATGGAGACAAAACACACACAGCTGCAAAGACCAAGGTCCCAGCACTGACAATCATCACCTCGTCCACCCAATTTCATCATCCTCCAGGAGATTCTGAGAATTGGGGGCAAGGTCAGCCTCGTTCCACAGCCTAGGACCAATTTTTTGTGAATGGAATAGGGGAGGGAAGCAACTGCCAGATCTTAGCCTGGCCGAGCAGCCTGAAAGGTAGCGCAGCTTACTACATCTGTCCCATTCAAGGAAGTGGAACCTGGGAAAGGAAGGCTCCTCCCCAGCCCCAGCAAAATCATCTCCTCCTGCTCTTTCTAACCCCATTCACCAGCCTCTCCTCTCCCCCAACCCCGTTTGCTCATTGCTCAGATGTCTCCAACTTCTCCCTTCTGTCATCTTGTTTGCATGAGCAGGGTAGTGCAGCTAGTTAAAACTTGGCAACATTGAGAGCAAAACCTTGGGTTCAAATCCCACAATAAGCAATTATCTTCCCTAGAATAAAAACCTTAGTTCTGCACCCCAAGGGTGAGGGATCCCTGCTTCAATTAAAGTGGGTTGCTCATGAGATTTTTGTTTGAAGGAATTCTCAGCTAACAAGTAAAGTTTAAGAACCACTTCCTGGCCGGGTTTGGTGGTTTAGGCCTATAATCCCAGCACTTTGGGAGGCTGAAGCAGGAGGATCACTTGAGGCCAGGCGTTTGAGACCAGCCTGGGTAACAGAGTAAGACCCCATCTCTACCAAAAACAAAATTAGTCAAGAGTGGTGGTGCATGCCTGTAGTCCCAGCTACTTGGGAGGTTCAGGCAAGAGGATCACTTGAGCCCAGGAATTTGAGGTTGCAGTGAGCAGTGATGGAGCCACTGCACACCAGCCTGGGTGACAGAGCAAGATCCTGTCTCTTAAAAAAAAAACAAAACCAACCACTTCCTTAAAATAGCACCAAAAAATCAAACATCCCTCCTAGGAAGTAACTCAAAGCCATATTTCCATGGGGAGTGAGTGAGCAGCATCAGCCCATTTAGGCTGCCCAGGGCACTGCATACCCTGGAAGGCAAGGACCTAACTGCCCCCAGAACAGGGTGTCCAGCTAAGGTTAGCCAACGCCAAGCCATCATTTAAAGCATGTTCGTAATGTTAAACACAGGAAATGCAAGCCTAATCTCAACATTGATGTTTCTGTGAATTCTCTCTTCTAGTCTGAAACGCTGCACATTAACCCACTCTACACCCTGATCCCAGTCACCATGTGCATCTCCTTTGCAGTGATGCTGCCTGTGGGCAATCCCCCCAATGCCATTGTCTTCAGCTACGGGCACTGCCAGATCAAAGATATGGTGAGTTGTGGGTGCCCTCCCCACCAGGCCCAGCTGTCATGAGGACAGGGATGACTGGCCCACAGCCTTCCCCCAGAGCTTATTATACTCTAACAGTGTCCCTGGACTGTCAACATTCAACCTAGTGCGGCAGAAAGAATGGGAGCTGTAAAAAGGTTTTTGGTTGGTCCACATGTACCAAGAATAGCAAATGTGCTCCCCCAACCCTTACCTGGAAGAAAGTGGGTACTTAGATAGAGCTGGAACAGACACAGGCAGTGGCCCAGTTCCAGAAGGCACGAGCTTGCACAAAGCTTTGCCTCTGTTTCTTCATTGGACCAGTGGGGATATTCATTGAAAAGGCTGCTGGTTTATTCATAGAAGATGAAGTATGAAAAACTGTATGACCCTAGAGTGAAATGGGTTTTGTGAGAACAGGATTGTTCTGCTCAACTCTCCCCCAAGCAAGAAACCCCTGAGCAACAATGGAAAATGAAGCATCCACCTTTCATTTCTTAGCTTTCAGCTGGGCTCACAAAAGATGGCTTTAAGGAGACATTTTGCTGCTGACTTTAGTATTGGGCTTATCCACCCTCCACTCCTCAACCTAGACCCATTGCTATGCTTCTTAATACCCACTGACACAAATTACTGGGACCTGACTGCCTGAAATGGGGCCCATTCACCCTTGCTGATGATCTGAAAATTGTTTTTCATGGGAGTCCAAACTTGTTCTCAGCAGCCCTGTAACATATCAAACACAGGAATGCAAGAGTTTCAGGCTTGGCAGATATGCAGGTCCTTTTGACTGTTCAAACTGCTTATCTAAGTTATGTGTGATACTTCCAGGAAGAGAGGTCATGGCCATCCCTCTCTCCCCCTCCTATCTTACTGCATAACCCTCAGTCTGCTCAGGCTGAGCTGTGCCCCAACTTCTACTTCCTTTGCTGTGTGTCTCCACCATTCATTCCTAGCCTTCTACGCTGGAATCAAATGATCAGAGACAGTAATTTTCAAAGGTCCCAGATGACAGGTGAGCCAGTCCTGGGTCTCAGTTGGGCACTAACTATCTCAACACTTCAATTTCTTCATCTGCTAAATGAGGATGGAGTCCCTTTCAGTTCTAAACTCCCTTAATTTAGCTCTTTTAGAACCTGCCCCTTCTCATTAGCTCAGAAATGTGGGCTGTTCTCCATGCCAAAATGCCCAGGGGGCCAGGATGATTGAGAAGTCCAGGGCCCTGGCCAGAAGGCAGGAGAGGGAGGACGTGTCTAGCCATTTGCGTGAAGCAATTTCCCAACATCCACTTTTCCCTAGCAATTTTCCCAACTTAATGCCAGTTAGTGGACTTGCACGCTGTATGCTTGGTTAATGCCTGGAAGAATGCCAGCTGTCCTTACTGTACATATTTTTCCATCTGGCCCTGGCTCTGCCATCCCTCACATCCCCTTTCAGCCTGTAAGTGTCAATGTCATGGCAGAAATAAAAGGGGGCAGAGCTATCGAGGTGCAATTCCCTCAGAAGAAAGAAGCAGAGGCCCTACTCCAGCTTGCAGGCCTGTGTCACCTTCCTGAAGAAGGGCTGAGCAGAAACAGCTAACCTGTTTCCCCAGGTGAACCTAAGGTACACAACTTCCATGAGCTGTTCCTTGAAGAAGAAAAAAAAGGTAACAGTGGCAAAGGCTTCATATAATATAGCCCCTCATACAATTCTCTGTGTATTACCACATAAGAGGCTCTGAGAAATTCCTGCTTTAAAGAGATCTGGTTAATTTTGTTTAACACATTTCCCTATCACTGAACTGCAGAAATAACTTCACATTCCACAGATCTGGTGTTCCAAGTAACTAATGTACCTTCCAGGCTTCTACTTTATAGTGAGAGTGCTGCAAGCAACAAGTGGGAATTATTCTAATCGCCCTCTCCCAGCCCGTCTCTCCTTGCCTTTCCAGTCCTTTCACCGTCCTGTGCCACCCTACAAGGCAACAACAGAGCACCCTAGGCAGCGACTGGAACCAATCCGGGCCACGTGGATGGAGAAAGGCTTAGGCTAGGGGCATAGAGAGGGAGCACTTGGGGATCTGTGCTGCTGCTGCCTGGTCAGTCAGAGTGACAGAGTGCTGATTTGTGTCCTGCAGGTGAAAGCTGGCCTGGGGGTCAATGTCATTGGACTGGTGATAGTAATGGTGGCCATCAACACCTGGGGAGTTAGCCTCTTTCACTTGGACACTTATCCAGCATGGGCGAAGGTCAGTAACATCACTGATCAGGCCTAACACAAGTGCACAAACTGGCCTGACCAAGGAGCTGCTGGCACCCAGCAGAATCTGAAACACAGGCAAAGAAAACTACCAGGAGCACAATGATACCAGACCCACGCCCAAGGGCGGTCTCCCTGCCAGAAGATTCCACCATCTACAAGTGAAGTGTAGAAATCCTCCAACGACTACAAACACATGCTTGGCTGTTAGTGTCTTCTTCCCTGCTTTCCCTTCCTTAGCACCACAGCTCAAAAACAAAAAACAAAAAACTACAATTGTTCTCGCTTCCTTGTATCTAGCCTTTCCAATCAATTCTTTCTGAAGACAGGAAAAGAAGAAAGCCTGTCTTAGTTGCCCCTCAGAGGCTAAGCCTCACAAACTAGCCCTACTAGGTTTTCTGTTATTCCTACTACCTTCTTAGGAGTTGAAGGAGATACCCAAATCATCCTACCTATGCAGGTAATGAAACCGGTAACATCTTTTTTGGGGGAAAACCTCACCCAGAACTTGAAACCTAATGTCAGCTCCTTTCTCTTAAGTGTTTCTGTCGTAAGTTCTCTATATAAAAAGGCAATTCTTAGTAGGTCTTCTTTGTGGCAATCAGTACTCTTTTATCACTACTTTGATTCTCTTTTAAGCATCTCTCTTAAATGGCTCCCCTTTACCTTGGCACCAAATTCCTGTATAGAAATAGCGTTCGCCTTCAGAAAGAGGCTGGTTTTGTTCTATTTGTCACAGGAAAGGGAAGTAGGGAAAGACAACACATTGAAATTAGCATCTCTCTACCCGTCACTAACCACAGATACCACTGTCTTGGTTAAGTGTTGGGAGGGAGGGGAAACTTTCATACCTGTCTTATTAGGGAGACCAAAACTATAATTAAGACCACAGTACTATTACTGATATTAGACTGGCTTGCTTCTGGATTTAATGAGTAGTTTGTTCCTGAGAAAACAAAGTACCAGGTAGTACCCAAAGGTCCAAATACATCAGTCACTTCCTGCATGTCAATGAGCCCTCTCGAGGTGAGAAGAGATGTCTGTCTCTTGAATTTCCCCAGCAACTTCTACAATGTAGTAAGCTGTAACTGCTCAATAAATAGTTCCCATGAGTAAAAATAATTCTGGAAATCAAGGCCTCCTTCTTCCTCCTGAAGACCATGCCATTTTCTCCATGACAGATGTCCTTGCTCCATGACTGGCTATAGTTCTCAATCCCTCCGATTTGCTGGCATTTCATATTTCTGACTTCTACCATCAGTTGCTGGCTAAATACATCTTAATGGAAAAGTAGTCCTCCATAGTTACTGCACTGTTTTAACTGATTTTAAGTTACTATTGATAGCATGTGTGCTTTTCCCACAATTTATCTGTAAAATCACTCCCTGAGCTTATCAAGTGTCTGTGAGTTCTAAAGTTTCTTTTGGAGCAAAAGAAACAACCATACTTACATGTTCTAACCATGGAATGTGACTGACCAGGGCTAACTGGGAATATTAGTGCTTCCACCCTGTCAGTTAGCTTAGACTAAATTATTTGGCCAGTAGTGAAGGCTTCATGAACGAACTCACATGAAATATTAGGTACACTCCAGCTGATTTGATCGAGCCAACATCTCTAAGGTCATTTTGCTTTAAGATGTTCAAAAGAATCAGGATGTTAGGGCAGCCAAATCATTCACATTTCTGACCCATTACAGAACTCAGACAATAAGACAATGGTGCAGATAGTAAGAACCTGGGAGTATAATAAGTAAAAAGAGAAAGAAAAGTTGATTTAGAATTAAGTAGACTTAGAGTTACGGGTCACTATTCAGCTATTTGAGAACTTGACTCACTCCTAAAGGGAAAACTGTGCCAGCTCCACGGTGGCAATTGCTGCCAGGTGCTCCAAGCAGCTAAGACATTCAACTAGCCGATTTAGAAAGTGCGTTTATTTCAGTCTGGTCTAACTGCTCTCAACAACGGCACTGTTCTTTCCCAAAACCAGAGCATCAAGCCAAACAAGATTGCCCATTCCAGTGACAGGAAATGGCAGATGTGATTAATAGTTCCTTGTCATCTAAATCACTCCACTGTTAGGTAATAACTTCTAGCTCTCCTCAGTTGTCTTGTGTCTCTTGCAAATATAATTTGATTTTTGTCTTCTAATATTTCACAAATGATGAAACTGAGAGCCTAAGTCACTAAGTATTGTTGCATCTTATTCTCAAGTCAATTATCAAATGTGCTTAGTCAAAGTTGCCTTTGAAATTCCCTTAAGTCATCCATAAAGTACCTGGCATACAATCTTCTTTCACATTAGCACTTACATGTCACAAAGACTCACATGCCATCTTTTAATAAATAAAAAAATAGCTAGTATTTCTTCCAATGTCAAAATAGATTCCTGTTTCTTCAGCTAAACAAATGAAGTAGCTGCCTTCACATGTGGGGACCTTGTTGTTTGAAAAAGTTATCTTTAAACACTAGAATCACTCTCAGTATATAGCAAGATGCTGAAACTATTAGAACACAAAGGGAACTGGGACCACCTGAATACACAGGTAGCTCAGTCTGGGCTGCCCTCACTGAATGAATGCTGAGCACAAGTGTATGCACTATTTACGCGGCATCTTTTTCTGTTCCAGTTCTGTGCAATTGTGTATGTAAGATGATGCAACTGCACGGCACCTTTCATAAGGTCCTACCACCAAGGAGGTGATTCAAGCAGGCCCAGGACCCAGGTTTTGCAACGCCCCACCCTGGGAATTTCCACCAAGTCTCACTATTCTCAGTTCATTTTCTTTCCCAGTGCCTTGCAAAACACACCATATGTTAGGTCTTCAGTACTTGACTGAATATGTTGCAACCAGATTTAAGAAAGGTATAAACTGAACATTTGAAAATCTAAGCGTCACAAACTCCCTATTAAAACCAGGCAAGATCTCCAAATATTTTCCCTTCACCACCTTGTTCCTTTCCACAAGGCAAGGCCCTAACAGTCAGTAGGGAAAAAGCACTCATTCATCTGTGCAAGGAATGGAAAAATGCTACGTGCAAAAACCAAGACTGGAACTTTAAGAAAAGCCTCCTTTGCTCCAGCACAGTATAGAGTGTTCCTTCAGGAGAAATAGCTCAGAAAAGGCATTAAAGATGTGGGCGACCTCAGGAGAAAAACAAATACCAGCATAGTATCTAGGGAGTGAACTACTCAGTGGAAATGGAAACATTACACATGTGTATATAGGCTCTGTGAAACATGCACAGACAACTAGAAAAACCACACAGCTTGCTTTTCTGTACAGTCATAAAAGTGAAAATTGAGTAAATGAGTCAGAAAGAGAGAAATAAAATTGCTCCTTTAAATCAGAAGTAACTGCTTAATTACATACACCACCAAATAAGAAGTCTAAAGACATAACTTTGGTAACTTCAATTCATAAAATTCAACCCCCTTTGATGATTTTAAACAAGGTTGTTTTTTCTATCCCCCTGTTGTTTTGTTTGGGAGGGTTACAGTTTAGGGATAAACTTTTCAAGTTCAGTGTATTAAGTTTCCAGCATCAATTCTGAAGTCTTTTATCTCACATGTCAGAGTAATCTGCACTAGTATTTTGAGTAACCCTCCTTTTATGGTCAGGTGTGGCAAAAAGTTTTCTTAAATCACATTAACAGGAGTTTTCAAACATTTTTTAAAAGGAAAAAAAAGACTAGGTGTGGTAGTTCATGCTGGTAATCCCAACACTTTGGGCGGCCAAGGCGGGAGGATTGCTTGAGCCCAGGAGTTCAAGACCAGCCTGGGCAACATAGTGAGACCCCATCTCTACAAAAAAATTTTTTTAAAAATCAGCCAGGCGTGATGGTGCGCACCTGTAGTCCCAGCTACTGGGGAGGTTGAGGAGAGAGGACCTCTTGAGCCCAGGTCCAGATTGCAGTGACTTATGTTAGCGCCAATGCACTCCAGCCTGGGTGACTGTCAAAATTAAATTTTATGAATTGAAGTTACCAAAGTTATGTGTTTAGACTTTTCTTCTGATTTGGTGTTGTACGTAATTAAGCAGTTACTTCTAATTTAAGGCGAGACTCTGTCTCAAAAAAAAAAAAAAAAGCATGTCTTCTGGTGCTTCTTCCCATCGCTCCATTGATCTGTGCAGCAAGAGTTCCTATAAAACTCCCAGGGAGAGTAACTTTTAGTGCAACAGACCCCATTCACAGCACAAATTTTCAACTACACCTTAAAACCTATGATGGTTCTGGGTTTCTCCAACATGTATCTCAGTGAAGATGGTCTTGCCTAAGAACTTTGAGCTCATTTTCACTGCTGCAAGAACATAAAACTAGGAGAGGGTATCAGAATGAACACAAAGTCAGCCTGTATCGTGTAGCAGTTTATGTGGTGAAGTTGAACTTAAGAACAGATCTGCTGGATGGCTCCCACGTGTAGAATGATCCTATCAGCAAGGTTAAGTATCACTCCTGAGGGAAGCCCTACGTCCAAATGAGCCTTGTTTACAAGGCATAATATAAAAAGACCTAATCTTCTAACATCTAAGTGAACCTCATCCCCAGAGCAGCCACTCAGGGAGATCATACACACAATGACAATGCTGCCATGGTTGATAACAAGGAACCCCTCTTTGGAAACAGCTTTCTAAACTTCCAGCATTTTGAATACCCTCATGATAAACCTTTATCCTTTGAGGCTCTAGTTCATTCTGCTAACAAGTCAGTCATTCAAGATCAAATCTTGTGAGCCAGGTGGTATGATCTAGGTGGATACTGTAAATTTTCATTAATATCAAAGAGAATGACCACAGAATAATGACAAATTTTACATGGTTCATAAACTGGTTCCAAAAGTGATTGCAGAACTGGCCAAAAAAGCATGTTTGAGCCAATATCTACTATTTATTGGACAATTTGTAAAGCATTGTGTAACACATCACATACATTATCTCAATTATTTCTATGAAAACCCTTTGAGGTAGGTATTATGTCCCCATCTCACAGATAATGCAAGAGTTTCAGAAAGAATAAGTCGCTTGCCCATGATCACACTGCTACGGAAAAGTCAAACCATAATTTGATCCTAATCTGTCTCACACACAACGACAACTTTGACAGGGATAAAACTTATCTCCATGTTTTCAAAGAGATACAGAATCACTTTATTTTATCACATATAGAAAAGAATCAGTGTCACCACTCCTGAAAAAAAGGTGCTCTAATTCTTCCAGTTTGATTCTGAACATGTCATGTCTTCAGAAATGGCATTATCAGTGAAGCTGCCCAACAAGCCCTCTGAAACAAAACAGCTAATAAAATGGTTATTGATCTATAGTTAGTACAAATTACACTTTTAGGACTTTATCTTATAGCTATACCCTGCATAGATATGTATAGTAACATTGGGTTCAAGGTTGTCACCGTAATAGCAAAAGAACCACCTAAACATGCATGAATAGCAGATTAAATAAATTATGGTATATCTATTCAATGCAGTCTTACTCAGCCAAAAAAGGAAGGAGGTTCCTTGTTCCTTACATACTGGTATGGAATGATCTCCACTAAAAAAAAAAAAAAAAAAAAAAAAAGGAAGGGGCAGACCTCTATGTATAGTTTCCTACCATTTGTGTAAAAAAACGCAACAAACCCCATGCACACATGTGTTTGTTTAGGCACAGCACACAGGAAAGTGGTAACAGTGACCACCTAAGAGGAGCTGGGAGCCAGAGAACGAGGGTGGGAGAGGACCTTTATACAAAATCATTTTGTATCTTAGCCCATGGGGAAAGTTACCTATTCAAATTCTTTTATTAATAATTTTTTTAAAAATATGGGCTGATTATACATTTGACAAATTACAAGGTTAATTTCTGATTGCAGGAAAAAAAGAAAGCATTAATTGCAGAAAGAAGCAGAAAAAATTGTTTTTTAAAGAGACAGAGTCTCATTATGTTGCCCAAAACCTCAAACTACTGGGCTCAAGCAATCCTCCTGCCTCAGCCTCCTGAGTAGCTGGGACTACAGGTGTGCACTACTGCACCCAGCTAGAAATTCTCCTTCTTGAGATGCTGATTTCATTATACATTTGAGCTATACTTTTCTCAAGAGAATCACTATAAAGTTATAATGTAAATACATTTTTTTAATGTGAAAAGGTATAAAATTTTCTTTACAGACAACTTGTCACTTATCCATCATATAACATCAAATGTACCTGTAATCTGAAGTACAATCATTGATGTATTGATCTAACTCTTTTCCCTCAAAAGAATTAGAGGGAAAAGAGTTAGATCAATACATCATTAAGGAAAAACATGCATACTCAATAGATGATGAATGCTACTGGGAAAAAGACTATTATTTTGCATATATTTAAATTCCCCAGTTCCTGACAGGATTCTCAGAATATAGTTTCTCAGTTAATGAATAGCAAATTGATTTACTGGTTAAATTAGTAACTATGGACCTGCCTAACAATAGTATAAATAAATGGATAATTTGCCAGAAACTGGCTCCTAGATATTAATTTTAATTACTTTGGAA
Source organism: Daubentonia madagascariensis (assembly GCA_023783475.1). NCBI lineage: Eukaryota > Metazoa > Chordata > Mammalia > Primates > Daubentoniidae > Daubentonia > Daubentonia madagascariensis. Next base: position 18,943,846 of record JAKFHU010001569.1, read on the forward strand.
CAACATAATTTAGTACCAAATGTTTAACAAGCACCCATTATAATGGCTAAGCTGTGCAATCAGTATTATTTGTATCTGATCAGCTATATAAAACTCATCCATTTTTCTTCTGACAAAAGGTAGTAGAATAGAAATCTCAAAGAATAAGGAAGAGACTATTCATTAAAGGTCATGTTTACTAATCTAGCACCATAATTCCAGTCCCAGAATCTCCCATGCAGCTGGAAGGATACGGGAAGAGGGGAGAATGTTGGAAATGTAAGGGTAGTTTCTTAACCTGGGGCCCCATTTTTGCTCTAAGGTAACACAGGGTCTAGCAAAGAAGAAAATCGCTGAGGCTGGAGATGGAAACAAAAGCTTTTGGTTCAGATGGTAAAGGAGCCCCTCAAGAGCAGGAGAACCAGTGTATCCAGAAGGCAGTGCTGGATTCGGCCTCATGAGCTAGGGGGTCTCTTCTTGGCATCCAAGTCCTTTTTAATTTCTTCCAGTTTTTTAGCCAGGTTTGGTATCTTTAAAAAGAAAAAAAGATTATTATAATTTTACATCTACCTAATCAATATTCTTTTAACTTCTCTTTCTCCAAAAATAAATGGTTTTAAAAGTTTTATTTTCCTCTGAAACAGGCCCACTAAATAGTATTTCTTAGCCTCATAACTGCATACAAAAGATATTAGAAGTTGTATGATAAGTATGCTTCCTCTCTGAATGCCAGATTCCAACTTCTACTTTTATATACCCACTTAGCCCCTCAATCCAATGCCAAGTAAAAGTTGTATATATAAACAATAAATGTGATATAATTAATAAAGCCCCTGCCTAAAAACTGATATGACTGAAGAAAAGGTTGACAAAAGGAATTCCCTTTGTCATAACTAAAAGCTTTACTACAAAACAAACCAAAAATGAATACCATGTTTCCCTTGCTTGTCTTTTTAAAACACTGTTCCAGGATCCCCATTCATGGGCAGTTGTACCACCCGGTTTTCAACTTCCCCCTATCTAAGGTGAGGTTAATACAACTCTCCACTTCACAAAACTCTGTCCTCCTTAAATGTGCTACATTATATAGACCCATCTCCAAAATCCTCAGTTATCTCCACTACTGGGCAGAAAGGCTGAAAAGATTATCCAATTAATCTTTACATCCTCAGTTATTACACGATTTTCCACAGAATTTTAAGAACCCAACTTAATACTTTTGGTTTGTTTTATAGTAAAGTTTTTAGTTATGACAAAGGGAATTCCTTTTGTCAACCTTTGCTTCAGTCATATCAGTTTCTAGGCAGGGGCTTTATTAATTCATATCGCATTTATTATTTATATGTACAACTTTTACTTGGCACTGGATTGAGGGGCTAAGTGGGTATACAGGTAGAAGTTGGAATCTGGCTTTCAGAGAGGGAGCTAAGGAGCACAGCTTAGGAGCACCTTGAGACCACCTAAACTGATGGGATTTTGCCCTCTTGTGGTGATACGGAGGACAGACGCTTCTGTGAGTTGGATTATTTTTTCAAACAGTGGAAAACCTTTCTACGATATTCAGGACTTTTTCCTCAGACCTATAAACCTCATTTATGCTGGAAGGCACACCTTACCTCAACAAAGAAAAGTCACTCTAAAAGAGTTACATGGAATCAAGGAGGTCGTGGATATGGCCACTTACGTCATAGTTCTGAGCCAGATACATTCCAACCACGTTGCCCAAAGTAAATCCAAGCTGAAAAAACAGAACGGGAAGAGAGTTACACTGCATACTAAGTTCTGTGCCAGTCTTACGCCAAACCAAAATACATAAACAATATCTTCTTCCTAAGGAGCTCAAGGAAGTTAGAAGACCCTGGTGTCCACTCTAGGACGATGTACAACATGAGATTTACATTTCTCTTCTATAAACAGAGAATTACCCTCCCAAAAGGTTAGAGAGCATACAAAAGTAAGAACTGGCAGCACTTAATAAATCTACCCTAAATTCTCCTTATCCCCTCACAATCCCCATAAATACTTGACCATAAGTTCTAGAAACCCAAGCCAAAGTTCAGATTTTTGTTATTGAATGCTATAATTGTTTTTTGTCTTTTTTTTGGTTATGGGTATTGTTATTCCTCTCTAAACCAAATAAAAATCATTCAATTCAATAAGTATTCAGTTAAATCACAGGATCTTAGATCACAGGATCTGTGAAGGAACTCTCACAGTTGAATCTCTTCATATTTCAAAAGAGGAACGTGAGGCCCAGGAGGGGAAGGGACTTGTCTCGGGTCATTCACAACAAGGAGAACAGGACAACTTACCTTAGATAACTACTCAAAAACCAAAATATGTGATAACAGAAAAGAATAGGGAACTCTGACATACCACTGAGAGTACATACAGCTTAGCACTCTGTTATGGGTAGAGTCTAACAGGCAGAACACTTAAGGTCTACAGAAAACACAGCTCTAACTCAGTGACAACAGAGACAGGCATGATTTTTAGAGAACCATAAATGTTTCTCCCATTAGTAACTATTTTTCTGAACAAAAACTGTTTCATGAAAATTTAGAGTACTCCTTACATATGAAAAGGACTAAAGCTCCTTAGCTTTGAGTTTTAATGATGATAACTCCCCATTTTACTCCTAAATAAGAGCATCCAACTGAAGCCTAATTTCTAATTTTATAAATTCAAACTGGCATCTACATTTTTTATCATTTTGTTTAATCAATGTTGCTCCTATTTAATCAATATGCAGCAGAGAGGTTGAAACAGAAAAACAAACCATGGCATGTAACACCATGAATCACATATGGCATGGTCAAACCTTATCTTCAAGTTGGAGATGCATATGGGGGAACAGAATACAGCTGGGTCCTTACTGAGCTTTAAGCTTGCTAAGCTTGAAACACCAAAAGCATAATTTAAATTGGTTTGTTGTTAGCAAATTAAGAAACATAAAAGAAGCTATGCAGTCTCTAATCATACACCATTTTCTGATCATGTGATTAATCAGATGCATCTTGCAAAATCATAATTTTACCAATATAGCACCAAGAAGCAGGATGATTTTTTTTTTCACTCCTATGGGTAAGCAGAGGTTTTCCAAATCCATAAATATTAAATTTGCTTAAAAGAAGAGAAAAAAAATCAAATGAAAGTGTTAGCTCTAACACCAAATAGAAAGAACATGGGATTGATAAAATTTCAAGAAAAATAAACCAGTTCTGGTTCCACCACTATCTAGCTGTGTGCCTTTAGGCAAGACACTTACCTCTCTGGAGGTTTGCTGATTTGAGCTGCCTGATTTATAAAACATTACTCTACCCATGTAATAATGTTCCAGCTACAACATCCTAAGATTCCTAGTTCTTACCATGTGTGTCTCAAAATAAATACAGCGTATCTAATGTGGCTTCAGTCTGGCAACTTCACCAGGCATCATGGCACATGAAAAACTAGTAGTTATTTTAAAACACAAAACAAAACAAAAACCATGGGCCTCAAGACAAGTCAGATCCAATTTCAGTTTCAGAAAACTACCAGATCTACCAATGGGGTATTGTAAAATTAAATACACAATACAAGAAGAAAAATGTTACTCATTAAGAGAAATGTTAGGGAAAATGCATGAAGCCAGAAAAGCATATATGGTATGTTTTTTCATGGGATGGTCAATAGGCAAGTTTAGACAGAAAAAAATTAAATCTGAAGCAGCCTGAAAAGTTAGACTGCAGCCAGATTATAGAAGGTCTTGAATGAGTGTGAAACCTCTCTGCAGGCCAAGAATGCCTAGCTTCTCCCAGGCCAAGACCTGGAAGCCTCATCAGTAGCTCTGTAAGCTGGATGCCATCAGCATGGTATCCCCTCCACACCACATGGTCACCCCATAGTATCCCCTGCAGAGAAAATAGTAGAGAGAGAAGTGCAATGCCTTCTTCCCAAGCCTGACACTAAATACATTACTATCACACCCTCTCTACAATAATTTTGAGACTTTAGGAATATGAAAAAGTAGCTTCTTCTCACAGACACACTGGGGACAATAAATGGTAAAATATTAGAAGTTTGGGGACAGAGGAGTGACATGAGGAAAGTGGTGTACAGGACAAATGTGTGGAAAGAAGAGGCTGGAGCTAAAAGCCACAGAAGAGAAGTCTAGACTGGCACATATCAGTACACATTAGAAGAACGGTATTTTCCAACTCTACAATAGAGAGTACACTTAGAATCAGTGAAGCCCCACAATCCATTATCCACGACTGTGAAACCCAAAACTCTATCCAAACTATCCAAACATTTCATCATAACTCATTTGGCAGCAAAATCACACCTGACCTGAACTGATATGAGACTATTTATAGTCTTTATCACACTTTAGTGTGAATAATCAGTTTTTGCTATAGAAATAGAAATCTTTCAATATTGGATCCTGTCCTAGACTCTACTACAGAATGTGTTTAACAGCAAAACTTTTAATGTGTTTGATTACAAAGTGCTATCCCAGACCCTGCTAGGGTTGTTAAGCACTGAGGTGTATGCATGCAGCTTATTACTCCTCTAAAATCTGAAAGAAATATGATTTCCCAAATACATCTGGCCCCCAAAAATTTTGATTAAGACCCTAATATACTAAAAATCAACTTCATATTAGCACTGTGAAAAGACTTAAGAGAACTTATATGATGTATAGGAAGAAAAGCTACATACATATAAGTAAAATAATTATGTAACAACAGAAGGCAGCACCCAGCACAGGATTTTGAATTTGACCAATGCTCCAAAAACTAGAACTAGGTCAGGCATTAAGTGGCAAAATGAATGATACAGAGTGATCCTTTTAAGAAACCGTACCTGAAAGAGATAGATATACCTCAAGTTGTTATTAAAGGCTCCATATATGCTGAGGAAGTGTTAAAATTCAAACTGGCAAAGGAACTGGGAAGGGAACTGAATGTGGAGTATCAAGGCATAAGATGGAAATGAGGATGTGATGACCAGAATAAAAGAAATAGGCCTGATTAGAAAAGAGGATTTGAGTTAAAGAATGGAGAGAAATAAGTACAGACAGCGGGGCATGGCTAGCTGATGGACCTCAAAAAACAGGCAAGGAGTTTCCCTTCACATGCAATAATGGTAGGGAGCCACTGACTACTCTTCACCAGCAGTGTGATGAAAGCACTGCTGTGGAAGCATTCACCTCATAGCTACACTCAAGAAAGGCTGAAAAAATACCCATTAGAGAAAAGCCCATATTAGTGTGGTAGCATAGATAGCAAGCAAACATGAATGAATTGTTTTTCTTCCTAAATATGAATAAATCAATGGAATAGAATGAAGAGTCCAGAAATACACCTTTACATTTAGAGTCAAGTGATTTGCAACAAGGGTACCAGGACATTCAATGGGGAAAGATAGTCTTTTCAAGAAATGGTGCTGGGACAACTGGATATCCACATGCAAAAGAATAAAGTTGGACCCCTACCTCACGTCATATACACAAATTAACTCAAAATGGATCAAAGACCTAAATGTAAGAGCTAAAACTACAAAACTCTTAGAAGAAAACATAGGAGTAAATCTTTATGGACTGGGGTTAGGCAATGGTTCTCTTAGCTATGACACCAAAAGTACAAGTGACAAAAGAAAAAATTGACAAAACTGGACTTCATCAAAATTAATAATGTTTGTGTTTCAAAGAATACCATTAAGAAAGTGATAAGACACATTGAATGAGATAAAATATTTGCAAATCAAATGTAAGTCCCTTATATCTGATAAGGGACTTGTATCCAGAATATATAAAGAACTCTTAAACTGAATGATAAGAAGACAAATAACCCAACTAAAAAATGGGCAAAGAATTTCTCCAAAGATACCAATGGTCAACAAGCACAGGAAAAGATGTGCAACCTCATTAGTCACTGAGGAAACACAAATCAAAACCACAATAAGGAACCATGTTACACCCAGTAGAATGGCTTTAATAAATAAACAAACAAAAAAGAACATATGTTGGTGAGGATGTGGAAAAACTGAAACCTTCACACTTGCTAGATGTAAATTGGTACAGCCACTCTGGAAAGCAGTCTAGCAGTTCCTCAAAAAGTTGAATATAAAGTTACCCTATGATGCAGCAATTCCACTTTAGGGTATATTCCCAAGAGAACTGAAACATACAGCCACACAAAAACTTGTATGCAAATATTCCTACCAAGATTATAAATAACAGCCAAAGGTGGAAACAACTTAAATGTCTATCAACTGGTGAAATACTTAACAAAATGTAGTATATCCATACAGTGTAGTATTATTCATCCATAAAAAGGAATGAAGTACTGATTCATGCTACAACATGGATGAACTTTGAAAACATTATGAAAGTCACATAACACCACATATTGTATGATTCCATTTAAAGGAAATGTCCAGAATAAACAAATCCGTAGGAACACAAAATAAATTGGTGGTTGTCCAGGGTTTGGGGAGAGGGGAATGAGAAGTAAATGCTAGTGGGTATGGGGTTTCTTTTTGAGGAGATGAAACATTAGATATAAAATTAGATAGTGGTGATGGTTGCACAATTCTGTGAACATATTAAAATATCATTGGATTATACACTTTATATGGGTGAATTTTATGGCATATGAACTATATCTCAAGGCTATAAAAAATTACTAAGATTTGGTAAAATAAGGCCAGCTATATGGGATGAAACTGAGGAAATCAAAGACAACTTCAAGGCTTCTAGACTGCACAAATGTTTAAAAAGAACAGAAACATCAAAAATGAAAAAATGAGGATCAAATAAATGGTTGGCTCTGTATCTTTTTTATGTATGGACACACATGAGCAGGTAAGTCACAACATCTAATTTATTAACATAAAAATCCACTAACTCTTAAAAAGAAGAAAGCCAACTCCAAAGCAAACTGATTCTTCTTATCATGTGTTCAACCCTTCTCCAATCAAAAAGTTGTGTACATAGATCAGCAAATAAGGATACAGTTTTTTATCTGGGGATGGCTCCTGGCAATAACCCAAAGTAGCTGACAGTAACTCAAAGTATCTGACAAATCTGAACTATGACTCATCAAATTACATTTTCAAAAATGACATACCCAAACCCAAGTTATGACATAGAATCTCAATTATTTTACATTTTCTGACAAGGGTTTAAGAAATCTAAAAATAATCTCATTTTATTTAGCAAATACAGCTACAACTAGCATTCAAAAGGATAAGATTAGCATAGCCAACCCAAAATAATTTACAGTCTGACGTGAGAAAATCTACACAATGACAAGAAAACCAAAAATTGATTATTTTATTTCTTAATTTTAGACTCAACTAGAGAAACAGTCAGTAGACTTCTCTATTCCAAGGAGGCAGAAAAAAATTCAGAAAAAATTTTTCGTGTCTTAGTCTTTAAACTTGGTGTAAAGAATGTTATCAAGTGTGTTTAATAACTGCTTCAAGTAATAACAAAACTCACATTCTATACATTAAAATGAAAATCTGCTGAGGATATAACCTATATCCCTTCTACCTACCACACAGAGAAGCACATTTTTAAGAGGTAAGCTAGGTTTTATATTCAATAATCTTCCTTAGAGAATGAAGAAAGGGAAAAAAATCTTTTAATACTTTAATTGAGCCAGTAAATTAAATAGGGACATTCATGAAAAAGTCAGCCAGCAACACTATGGAAAAAAGGTGCACAGGTAGAACTGGTTTGCCTGTTCTCAAAGAAGCTGACTCAAATATTCAACTATTTTATGACTATCTGAGAGTAGCAATGAGGCAAAAGAGGAAGATCTAAAATTAAAGAAATGAAATCAATCACAAGGTATTGACTAAGTGCCTTCTAGGTCCTAAAACTAGACCATGTGCTTGGAAAATGCAAGTACAACGTATGGTGCTTCTTCCCATGGATTTTATGATCTGTTCTAGAAAGCCAAAACTAAACTACATGAAGTTGCAGTGAATACAACACAGCACATCACCAAATGATGGTCTCATTGGACCACATGGTTTAAGTGCTTTGAATTAGAAATCTACTAGTGAAATTCATATTAACATATTAAAGGAGAAAAATCATATGATCATCAGATGGGGAAACAGCATGACAAAATTCAATAGCTAGTCACAATACAAACTTTTTGGGATTTTTTGAGACAGGGTATCGCTCTGTCGCCCAGGGTAGTATGTCATCATACTCACTGCAACCTCGAATTCCTGGGCTCAAGCAATCTTCCTGCCTTAGCCTCCCGAGTAGCTGGGACTACAGGCACACACCACCATCCCTGGTTAATTTTTTTTTTATTTTTTGTAGACACAGGGTCTTGCTCTTGCTCAGGCTGGTCTCAAACTCCTTCCCTCAGCGATCCTCCCACCTCAGCCTCCCAAAGTGCTGGGATTACAGGTGTGAGCCACTGCACCCAGCCAAATCTCTCAAACTAGAAATAGAAGGGAATTTCCTTAATCTGTTAGAAAATATCACAAACACCATACTAAAACTTGAAAAGCATTTCCACTAAAAGCAGAAACAAAACCAGAATGTCCACTCTCATTACTTCAACTCAAAGTCCCAGCTTACACGATGAAAGGGAGAATGGACAAATAAGAGTAATAAAAATTTAAAAAGAACACAAAACTGTCAAATTTTGCCTTCACTGGAGACATGACTGACCGCCTTTGCAGTGTTGCCTTCACTGGTTCACTTCCACCTGAATCTACAGACAACTATGGGAGCTAGGTGAGATTGCTGGATACAAAAATCAATATGCAAAAATTATTAGCATTTCTATACAACAGCAACAACTAATTTGAAAATGTAATTTTAAAAAGGTCACCACTCACAGTAACACAAAACTAGAAAGTACCTAAAAATAAATACAACAAACATGGTGCAAAATTACTCAGAAGTTAAAAACACTGATAAAAGACATATAAGACCTAAATAAATGGGGAGATGGATCATAACAGTATAAAGACACAATGTCGTGAAGATTTCAGGAGGTAAAGTCATCAGGAAGGCCTCATGGAAAAAGGTAGGAGTTGGTCCAAAAAGAGTAGTGAGGAAGACAAAGAGCAGGATAAAGGGAAAACCACATGGGAAGGTATGAACACAAGAAGGTCCACAGGTTGGTTATGGATCAGTAAGATTAGCCTAGCCAGTCTAAAACAGAGGACTGTATGTCAAAGGGCAGTGGGAAAGGAAAATGGAGCCAGATTGGCAAAATCAAGTGAAAGTGATTATGATTTGATGTGGAAGGATGGATGCAGGGGCCATTGACAGTTTCTGAGCATATGAGTAAGGCAATTAATCTTGATTACTCTGGCAGCTGCAAGAGGGAAGGACAGAGCCAAGGGCAGCAAAGGATACATACAGAACTAGAGGCAACAGCCCTGTTTTTCTATGGTTTATCAGACTATATCAGGGCAGTGCCATATTTAGAGAAGTGTAACCAGCATGAACTTGAAATCATGAAGAATGGATGGAAGTAGAAATGTTTAGCCTAAAGACAAGACAGAGGAGGGAGGTAGAAGGGGTTGAGAGAGTGCCAAGATACTGTTCTTTGAGTATGTAAAAGGTTCTCAGGTAGATTAGAATTGCTCTTTAACATCAAGGAGCAGAACCAGGTAAGGAGACACTAACCAAAAACAAAAGAGATTACCAGAGGAAATAATGAGCCTATTGTAAGTGGAGGTGACCAAACACAAACGGGATGCCCCTTAGTAGTGAAGACTGAAGCATCAGCATGTTAGCTGGACTAGAGAACCTAACACAGCCCTTCCAACTCAAAATCTACAATCCTACACCAGCTAGCTAGTGTAGCCAGTCCGAGGTAGAGTGAAAAAGACTTGCCCTGTGAAGTTGGCAGTGGGAACATACAGAGAGAACTCTTCATAAGGTGATTAACGAAGACTTAATGGCTTAAAACAATAGCCAACATTTACTGAGTGCTTACTACGTGCGAGGCAGCACTCTCTTTTCTCATGAATTAACTCACATTCTTCACAACCTTATAAAGCAGGTACTATAATTGCCCAGTTTATGTTGGGGAAACTGAGGCACACAGCAGTTAAGTAACTTGCCCAAGATTACACAGCAGGTAAATATATGTGCCAGGCACACGGTGGGAAAATGACATGGGAAATGAAGGAGAGAAATAATCAAAGATTACATCAACATGTCAAATTTGAGAGACTCAGGGCAGGGGAACAGAGAAAAAAGTTAGGTGTAGGGTAGGGAATGGGGGGTGGGGGCAGTAACAGGGCCAGACATGTCTGAGGTAGAGGGTAAGATGAGAAATTTTCAGTCTGCAGCTGATGCCAGGAACTGGAACTCAGAGAAAAGGACTCAGGTAGTTTGGAAGCTGTCCACAAAGAGGTGAAAGGTGATAGCATGACAAGGAACACGGTCACTGAGGGTGGGTTTAGAGAGAAGAGCAGAGGATCGAGGACTGACCCTTGAGCAACACACAGACACCAAGAAGCAGGGAGAAGCAGCCAGTAAAAATGGGAGAGATTAGATAGAGCAGTTCCCCAACTGGTGCACCCAGATATGACTCCCTCAGCCCTTGGAGCTGCCAGCGTCCAGAGCCTGTCACCTTCACTCTGTGCGGGTTCCTCTGTAAAAATAATGTTGGTGTGTTATAATGTGAAAGAATGTTGGAAAGTACTGAGATATGGGATCCCAAAGCCAAGGGAGGAGGGATTAAAGATGAGATGATTTAAGAGTAGCAAGTGCTGGGGACTTCAAGAGGTAAGAAAAGCAATAGATTACCAGGAATAGCACCACAGGCAGTGTGCACAAAGCCCCCAGCAGTGCCTTTGTAGGTCTTTGTAATAGGCTACCATTCCAAAGCATCCTTAAAATAACTGTAGCTAAACCATACTACAATTAAGGAAGCTACTGCAGTAAAAAGAAGGGGAAAAGATGCGGAAAAATCACAGGAACGAAGTGTCAACATAGGGACAATGGGTGAATATTTTAATCTGAGGAGGAATGAACAATGCAAGGAATATATAAGCAACATAATCAAGTACAGTGGTTTTCAAACTGTGCTCCGTGAATGACAACTGTAGGAAATATCTTAGAGGCTTCCAAAACGTGTGATGACAATGCACATGCTTAACTTGTGACTGTTCCATCACTTCCAAACCTTTCTCATCACCTACCCTTCTGCGGGAAGCTAATCCCCATTTCTGAGAAGAAACTAAATCAGAGTTTAATTGACACTCTGCAAAAGAAAAACCAAACAATATCTGAATCCTTGCTAAGTGCCACTGTTTTTAAGTATTTTAATGTGTTGATTTATTTTTAATCCTCACAACAAAACCATGAGGTGAGTTCCCATTTTCAGATGTGGAAACTGAAGCATAGGAAATTTAAATAACCTGCCCAAGCTCCCACAGCTTGAAAATGATGGAGATAGGGGTCAAACCGAGAAGTCTGATTCTGGAGTCTAACCTCTTAAATACTAGGACATCATGGTCATTGTTTTACATATGAAATGACTGAAAGCAAAAAGATGGACATGCCCAACTTCACAGAGTTAGCGATGGAATCAAGGTGAAAAGTATCTATTTCTTTCAACAAAAGAAATAAGGTGGGAGACCAGAGGGTGAGAGAACATGAGTGTTCCAGTTACTCCAAGCTAGTAATTGAATGGACAGCTTCAACATCTGCCCTTAAATGCTGAGAATTCTGAATTCTCAAATCAAAATCCATGTTTCCATACAGCAAAAAAGTCTATTCCAACACCAAACAAACTCATTCTGCAAAAGCACTTAAAAAGTTGATTGTAATGAATCATGAACTCCTAGTTTATCAATGAGCAACAGATGTGGTAGGTGGCTCAATTATATCATCCTATACTTGGGGCTAAGTGATACTGCCTTTAACCTAGTATTTCCTGCAAGTAAATGACTGTAATTATTCCTAACTCTCAAACTAACACCTAGTTAAGACACTGGAGAAACTCCCCGAGGCAAAGGAGCAGCCCTGTCTTAGTTGGGCAGTTTGGGTGAAGGATACTCTCTTTTGACTAATTGGATTTCACAATCAATTACCCTCTTTCAAGAGGACAGAAGGGACACCTTTTGTGCTTTAATCTCTTTGACAAAAAATATATCATTTGGGAAAGGATCTCATTTCCAGAGCACCAGATCGCCACTGTACATCTGAAAGACATTAGAATAACTGCCTCTTATAAGAATTAGAGGTCGAAAGCATCAAGTTTTGAACGCCCAAAAACTTGGTAGAAAAAACTTTCACTTGAAAATTTGATTGGCAAGTCTTCCTGGAACTTTCCCCAGGCAATCTTTGAAATACACTGAGTTTTGCCAGAAAACTCGTTTTTAACTCAAATAAAGGGCCATGAGAAATAATCTGCTTACTCATGCTTACTCATTTGGGGAAAATTACTTGTCTAACAGTGTCTGACTCACTCCTCAAAGTCTGAAAGGTCTGCTGAAGCGTCCCTAAGCCTCTAACTCTGATCTCGTGCGATGGCTAATTTAAGGTCTATTCCTGGCCCTCCCGCCCTCCTACCTTCTAAAAATGCCAACCAGCAGAGCTCTAAGTCAGGGATAGGGTCTGTGTCTATGTCGGGGGTCGGGAGCGCAGAAAGGGGGTCGACTACCAGAAGTCACTAAGGACCACACAAGCTTTAATACGACGATTACACAATGAGCGCAGGGCGAGGCACACAGTAAGTAGCTTTGAAGACGCATACTCTTCACACCTCAAAGTTTTAGGGACTTGGATGGCTGCAGAAAAATACTGGCAAAGGGATTTGTGGGGAGGCAGGAAAAAGCCCCACAGGCCACCCTGAGAGACGACGACCAGGGGCAGGGGCTGAGGGGACCGCGGGAACTACGTCCACGTCCCCCGGCCAAGGCCGCCTCGAGCGGAAAGAGGGGCCTGACGTGAACCCCAAGCCGCAGGCCCTCTCCTCGGCAGCTCCACTCACCAGGAACTGGAGCATGATGTCGGCGAGGGGGCGCTAAGTGAGGCTGCAGCTCCGCCGGCCGGTCCGAGCCTGCCACCCCAGCGCGAGGGGCGAAACCCGCCGTCGACTTCCGGGTCACGCCTCGCCTCGCTCCTCCTGCCTCACCCGCACCCGGAAGCAGCTCTCAGCGTCCGGGCGTCCCCTGGCGGAGCGCGCCGGGCTCACTGCACGGCAACGTTTCTGGTGCACAACTTGGCTTAGGGCTCCCTGGCCTAGAAAGACGGGATGAGGTAGGGGTCCCATCGCTAGGTGTGCAGCTGTATGGCCCCGGAGCTTTTGCAACATAGGACTCTGCGGGGGAGGAAAGGAGGATAGTATTTGTCAAAGCTCCACGGGTGTGCTGTGTAACCTCACCTTGACAGAGGTTGGGCGCTTAGTTACTATGGAGGCCTCTGGAGTCTGGCACAGCTGGGCCCAAGTCATGACTGCCTTGCACGACCTGGCAGCCATAAGCAAGCCACTTAACCTCTCTGAGGTTCGGTTTCCACCTCTGTAAATGGGGCTAACACCGGCCCCTTGTTGAGTTATGGGGACCAAATAAGATAATGTGAGGGATCAATAAATGCTAGTCATATGTCTGGTGCGGACTGATATGTACCTCCTGTACACTGGAGGCACAATATCACCTGTACAATTGCATTCCGGCCAAAAATGTAACATGAATCTAATCAAAAGAAAAGAAATTGTGGGTTCTTTTTCAAAACAGCTAAAAAATATCAGTTATAAAAGCCCCTCACTCCTCCAAAAAGGCAAGGAACTGTTTTATTAATACAATAAAGGTAATTAAAGAGGTAACTAAATGCAATGTGTTATTCTTGATTATTGGATTCTGGGTTAAAAAAAGTTCTAAAGTACATTTTGGGGACAATTGAAGAAATTTTAATATGGATAGAATATTAGGAATTTTTGTATTTTATTGTCAAATGCTTTGAATATGATAATGGTATTGTGATTAGGAAGGAAAATACAGTTGTTCTTACTAAAATATTTAGGGATAAAGTGTCATGTCTACAACTTAAAAAAAACCAGTATATGAACATACTAAAATAAAAAGAAAACAAAGCAAACGTGCAAACTGTTGACAACTGGTGAATTTAGGTAAAAAAGTGTATAGGTTCATTGTACTTTTCTTCCAACTCTTCTGAAGATTCAAAATTTTTTAAGATAAGTTGGGAAAACAATAAATATTTAGAAAAGGCTAGATTGGGTATTAACAGCTATTACAGCTCAGATAAAGTTTGGACATATAATTTCTATGTTACAAATTTATCAAGACTACAATAGTAATGACTAGGAAGAGGGTACGTACCTTTTTTTGATATTTTAACCCCACCAAACTGATTCCTCAGTAGAAACAACAAATTAAAATCCTACATTTATTTAGTATTGTTGGAGAATAAACGAACCTACTCTTTACATGCTAAAACTTTTAAAAACAAAATTATCTACAATCTGGTTTTATCCCCTTTGCTTTGCTGAAGAGCGCCTTCTCTCCATGCCCCAGGGAACAGAATTCCCCAGGGAACAAAGGCAGGCCCAGTGCTAACCTGTCCTGGCTGTTTCATACAAACACCATTTCTGGTCAGCAGCACAATGCACCTGCAGTCCTTCCTGCCACTGCCTCCCACACACTTCTCCACTGCCCAAACTTCTGATCCAGTCAGCTGTAATTTTGGCAAAAATGACTAGAAAACAAGGCAATGAAGCTTAGTAAATCCAAAATCTTAATTAATCCCAATTTAGCTAATATCTCTCTCCTGTTCAGAAGGCTTCACACTTCAGAGGTTTATAAAATCCTTTTATTTCATGCCCCAGGCTCTTTGCTGATTATTTCTGGGTTCATGCCCATGTTCCAGATGATAAAGATTACCACATGCCTGACCAGCAGAGCAACAGGCATTATGACTACATTTTGGATCCAGTTATTTATTTATTCACATCCCTTTAAGACTTCAATTTATTAACAGTATGCTTTCCAGCTAAAGGGTAATGTTTATAACTAGTGGACATTGAATTAACTTCAAAATACAACACTGACAAAGCCTTTTTTAAAAGATGCTAAAAAAAGATGTTAATAGAAATTTTATTGTAAGATTTTTTTTTTTTAAAGCAACACTACAACACTATAGAACTAAGTATTAATTTTCTGCTACTATATGAGAGTCAAGACTCTTTCCTCTCTCAGCAGTCTCTCCTATATATTAGGCTGAAATAACTGCTGGCTAGAAAGGGAAAAAATGTACTTTCAGATGATATAATCACTTGAACATAAAAACAGTTGGGCAAGAAATGAGTGGTGATTAAGTAAATTTTTTGCCCTAGTGGTGGGTAGCTATCATATTAATTATACGAGCAGATGATCAATTTGAGAAATTTCATAGTCATTTCTAAGGAAAAAATGCAAATTATTATACAGTCAGTCTTCCATATCTGTGGGTTCCACATTCTCAGATTCTACCAACTGCAGATGGAAAATATTCAGGGAAAAAAAAACAATACAACAATTAAATTATAAATACAATGTAAATTAAAAATACAATGTAACAACTATTTATATAGCATTTACATTGCATTAGGTATTATAAGTAATCTAGAGATGATTTAAAGCACATGGGAGGATATGCCTAGGTTGTATGCAAATATTGTGCCATTTTATATAATGGACTTGAACATCAAGTTCAAGTGGATGTGGAGGTCCTAGAATCAATCCCCTTCAGACACCAAGGGACAACTGTATTGTCATTTTATATGCAGAAAAGAAAAAAAGGCAAAAGCTAAATAATTTTAGGAAAGAAATGGCTTGATTTTCTGAGATATTTCCATAATACATTTTCACAGTATTGAGTACACTATTCTCTAAAAGAACATGGCTACAGTTTATTATCCACTCCACCCCATGAAGTAACCCTGAATATCATAAAAGTGTGATGTAGGTAGAAAGGGTCAAAAAAATTGGAATTTCTGAAGTATGCCTTTAATTTAGCATTCAGAATAGTATCTCCACTGTGGAAGGTTTGTTTGTTAGATTGCTGATAATGTTGATCATTTTCTATACAAAATTTCAAAAGACTAAGCAGGCATTTGTTTTGTTTTTTTAAAAAGGATTTATTTTTTAATAGTGAGGATGGAACTAAGCAAAGAAGTTTACAGAAAAGATGTCCATATATAAAGAAAGAAATAGCAAAATATTTTTTGGTCATAATTTAGAAACAAAGTAGTCTACAAAAAGGAGACAGTTTCCCCAATTCACCTCTTCCACAGAAGAGTATAAGCACACGCTGTCAGTTCCTTGATATCCTGAGTAGGCCACGGATTCGTCTGACAAGAGCCTGTATGAAACTATATCGAGATCGAACTTTTGAATATAATCCTTCAATGTCCAGAAGTTTCTTTTGTAGCGATTCTCCAAAAGCATTGATGGCATCAGCCTGAAGCTAGAGGTAACACAGATGACATTTTATTATTAAAATTCCTGTCTCAAATATTTCTTTTAGTTTATATCTTCCAACTTAAAATACCTTTGAATTTTTGTAAGGTGGTCTTTCCAATGTAAAATACTTTTGAATTTTTGTAATGTGGTACAAATTAATTAACATTCAGATTTTCTACCTTAGAATTTTTGGGTATGATTCTAGTGTTTTTCCCTCTTTTCTTTCCTGTATACATGTGTAAATTTTAAAATCTGCTTTAAATAGCAACAACTGTGGATATTGACATACACACAAAAACATTTCCTAAAGGGCCATATAAGAAGTTAGTACGAGTGGGTGCCTCATTTTGCAACTTTTAAAAAGCTACTTGCATGCTTTTGTTTTCAAGAACTAAAGAGGGGAAAACCTGGCATATGCTTTAGAATTCATATGTATTCTGGAATGCATATGTAGTTTCAGATGGACCTTTTTGATGTTATACTGAAAGGCTGAAATTAAGGACAACATTAGATAAATCCACCTGCCTTCAGTTTCACACTAAAATCACAACACAGAGTGAGATTACTTATTAATCCAGCATTTTTTTCTAGCTTTATAACACACCAGTCTAAATGAAACAGGAATAGCAATTACTTCAACATACATTTATGAAACATCCTCTGGATGATCTATTCTTTGGCTAATTCTGCACATGGCACCACTTAACACTAGCTTCCCTCAATAAGCCTAGCCAAAAAATGAATTCCTTTTATAAAGTCACTAAGGGGCACATGTAATCCAGACTAGGATGAGAGCATGGTATCCATGACATCTAGCTAGGTGTGGTCTGGAGGCTGCTGTAACTGCACCTCTCTTTCCTGGGTAAGGCCCAACCTTCAGCTTTAAGAAAGGCAGCAACAAAGAGAGATTAGGGAAGAGCAGAGGCTTTATCAAATCACAGCTACGAACATTCAGCTTTCTAGTAGCACATCTAGCTGTAATTCATTTTGCCTAATATCACACACCCTGATTGATACCTGCTTTGTTAGGAACATGACTTTGCTATTTATTTAATATGAGGTTTTCATTTAAATTGTTTTTGGAATGTTCTTCATTCGTTCCAACACTACTGGATCAAGAGGTTACTAATAGCATAATGCTGTATATTACTATAGTCTACTACAATGGAATTTTAAATGGCTGTTCTCAATCTCATCATTAAATTATTTCCTGAAAAATTAAGTGTTGAGTGATACTTTGTGCCTAAAAATTCTACAAAGTTAATCAGAAGATATTAGAAGTTTCTAGATCATAATGCCTTCCAATTGCTGAACACTTACCACATTCCAGGCATAACACTAAGAGACTCATATACTTGAAATCTCATCTAATTCTGACAAAACTCTTTGAGGTTGAATTATCCTTCCTATTTCTTAGATGAAGAAATGAGGCTCAGAAGATAAGTTGTTCAAAGTCACATAAGCTGTTAAGTGGCCAAACTAGAATTCAAATCAGTTCTCCATATGCAACCCTGAAAATCATAATCTTATTAACACACCAGGCATTCCTTTAATAAAGAAAAAATATGCAAATAGAACCTTACCTGGTCTATATCATGTTGGCTCACTATAGTCAGCCCACTTCTAAAATCTACATTGGTTTCTGAGGCGAAGGAATCTAGAGATAAAAGACACAGTCACACCAGCTTTGCAAGTACCTATCTAACCTGAATGACAATGAACAACAGTATCAGGAAAAACATGGTCCAAGACTAGAGACTCAATTTTCAACTTTCAGCAAATGGAAGCCCCTGGGAAACATTTCACTGGACCAGGCTAGGGTTCGCTAGCTTGTCTCTATTTCTTCCCACCTAAGGGATCTAATACATGCTCATTGGTCAGAGGCCCACTGCAGCAATAAGAATTACAGCTTAGTGGCTGACCCACTTCTACTCTTCTAGGGAATTATTTGTGACCAGGGGACTCTGGAGCTGGGTCAGCCTTTAACTTTAAGAAGCTCAGGAACAGCTGATGAGCAGGCTCTAGAATACTCTTATGCTCAGCACAATTTCCCATGGACAGAAGGTAAAATGCAAGAAATAGCTATGTCTAGTAACTAAGTATTAATAGCTCCTGATTTACCCAGTTCACTCTTAGTAACCTGGAAACATAAAAAATAAAAATGTAACTAGGTTTCAAGGTGCTAAAATCTATAGGCATTTATGGTTCACTAATTTTTAGTATAGAGTTTACCTTGTAGTCTTCTGCTTTTAAATAAGGTTCTGGAGGCAAATAAGGAATCTTGAGAATCCGTGGGTGTGCAATGTAACAAGTAGTACTCCAGATGGCGCCAAAGAATAAATAGGCAGGTCTCTATGATAACTATATACAACAGTGCAGATTAAAGGAAAATAATCTCATCGGATATTTTTCACAAAGCAGTTTCTCAGGAGGAGAAAAAAGGAGAAACTGCCCTCACTGAATGATGCACCCACAGACTCAGTCGAACAGAGAGGGGTAAGGTTCCACTGAAGGCACCTCCAGAGGAAACAGAAAGGTGTGCCAAGAGGAAGGAGGAGGGGACCGTGGGATGCTGTGTCAGCAGCCTCATGTCCTTACCTCCTGCCCAAATAGAAAGTGCCTGTACATATTGTCAGTATTCCTAGCTACTCTAAAAGGTAAGAACAAAAATTATGGTTTGGAACTATATCAGGCATTTACCGGAAAAAAATTAACAGTAATTATGTCCCCTCCCATCTGGTTTTGGTGCCCAAATAATGAAAGAATAAGTAAATAGTTCCTACATTTAAAGGTCACCACTCAAGTCTATGATTTCATAAAGGATACAAGAACAAAGGGAAAGCAGTTTAGCTCGATTGTTGATCAACTTCACCAAACGCCGTCTTGCTAGAACATATTTCTGGGCAGTGGAGATTTTATCAACACCAGCAGGCATCACAGACTGACACAACTAAGAGAATGAAACGAACATAGTACGAGAATAGCGTAAATTGTAAAATTTAATGAGAATCTACTGTAAGCAGGTGCGGTAAGTGCTGTGAAAAACACTCAAATTTAAACATCCT
Organism: Daubentonia madagascariensis; assembly: GCA_023783475.1. Classification (NCBI taxonomy): domain Eukaryota; kingdom Metazoa; phylum Chordata; class Mammalia; order Primates; family Daubentoniidae; genus Daubentonia; species Daubentonia madagascariensis. The sequence continues at coordinate 18,963,336 of JAKFHU010001569.1, forward strand.
CAAGGACAAGAGTTTTTTATCTAGTTAAGAAGACAGTAAGTTTAAAAAATGATAGCCAAAGAGGCAGTCACATTCACAAATGAATGTTTATCTCCTGCCTTTTGAAAAAGTCTGTCCCTGAAACAGACATTGGCAATCTGCTGATGGGCCCACCAACCCTGAATTTCCTGCCACATTAAAATAAAACAAAACAAAACAGTAGATCTTTCAAGCAGTAGGTGTAACAATACCATGGAGAATTTCTGTAACAGCTGTCAGGTATCTTCTGAGGAAAGAGTAAAGTAGACTTCTGGAGCATAACAAAAGTATGATTGCCAAACAAAGCCTCCCCTGATCACTTCTCAGTCTGTCATACATATAAGCAGTGCTTTGATTTAGTGTTCTGACACTGGGTTTGACAGAAGGCGTCTCGAGTGAGGCTGATGGAAGGCCATATGCTTCATTAAGATGATGCAGTTCCTCTTGCAAGTGTGAGCATCGCCAACAAACTACACATTAGGGAGGAAGGACTGCCAGATGTAAACCACACAATCTCAGAGGTTACCTGAACCCAGTCAATAACTTCTGCCTCACCCTGTTCCTGCTAGCTGCGTGCCTTTGGGCAAGTTATTCAAGCCCTCTGTGCCTTCGTTGCCTCACCTAAGAAATGAGAATAACAACAATATCTACCTCACGTATTCTGCTAGAACCTGCAGCTGAGGGCCTGGCACATCATAAACATTCAGTAAATGTTCCCTATGATTATCAGAAGAGTGGCAAGAGGGACTAGGCTTTGACTACTCACTCATAAGAATGACATGGAATTTTTTAGAAAGCCTGGTGCAAACCAGGAATGACAAAATGGCTCAACATCCAGGCTGCCACTGGACACCAGGAAGCCTTAGCACTGCCTTAGGAACTGGACAAGAGACGCCTTATAGTGCAGCTGTGCCAAATAGAAAAGAAGGCAAGCTACTTAGGGAGCAAGGCTAGTAATTCAGCATCTTTAGCTACAATACGTACAAGGGAATGATTCTGGGTCACTGAGAGAAGACAGTCAAGTCTGATATGTTATCTAATTTGTTTGAAAAATTCCCTAAACAGATATCGAAGACACTGAAGGCACAGAGACACTTACCTAAGTTCTACTGAAAAAACATTTGCCATAGAAACTCATGTTTCTCAGCACAGATTTTAGGGCATAAATTCCCCAAAACTCTTTATTCAAAGGCCAGCTGCCTTTCTATTTTCTTAAACAGGTGCTACTTCACTGTTTTTCAGTCAAGAGTTTCTATGCTTATGAGGCTGATGCTAAGATGAGAAACTCTTCTCCAAGTCACATAGAAGAATCATTCTAATTCCTTTAGTCATATTGCAAACATCATTTTTACTCAGTCTGAGACCAGTACCCCAGCCCTAGTAACAGCAATGATTTCTCAAGTCCCCATACCTCATTATAAGATTCATACCTCTTTTATCTCATCTGGGGGAAGCTGCTCTACATTCTGTAGCTTGTTGACACTCCGTCGATGACTGTCGTAATAGCTGAAGAAATCATTAGCACTCTGTTTCAGTAGGTAGACAATAATGCCTAAACCAGGCAGGCGCCAATATGGAACCACTGGAGCTTGGGTATCTAATAGATTCGATGATATAAAACAATGTTCCACTTATAAGCATTTTATACGAATTTCAAATGACCTGTTTTAAAACAAGGGATGCCCTAGAATTTAAGGACGTGTAAACTATCATTAAAACCAACCCAAGACTACTTTTAAATACCATTGATAGTTCAAAGAACAGGTGCTAAGGAGCTACTGTAATCAGGCACATACATAAGGCTGGAGACCCTGAGAAAATAAAGAAATTTGGCTGATGGAGATCAACAGAGCCTACCCTTCATTGGGTAAAGAGTTCTTTGAGGACTTCATCAAAGTTATAAACTTTTACACCCATCCCTCCCCCCACCATATATACAAACCACATACACAATTCTGGGGCTTCCTGTCCCCAGGTGAATAATTCCTGCCTTACCTGATGGCTCTAATTATATGGATTCATTTCTGGTCTGCATCTTTCTGGTTACTATATTGACAGCTGAAAGTCATTTTTTCAAAGAGACAAGAACACTGACTGAAATATTAAAAAAATATAACTGGATTTAAACTCTAACAAGTCTTTTACCACAACAACTCCATTACGGTAGCAAAACAAAATGATATGCCTTTTACCTGGCTACCTTCTAATGAAGGTGCAAAGGAACAGCAGGATTCATAAAAGTTGTCTGCAGAGGGAAGAAGAACTAGAGAACAAACACCATTATCATCTTAGAGATAATTTGTGTGCTGTAATTAGAGCAATTTCCTCTAATGACTGAGGGATTTCTTGGAAATACTGTGGTAATTTCAAGTTAAATTTGGACATAATCTTTGTTTAATGGCCCAAACTGTCATGAATACTGAAGGAGAGATCTGTGTTGGCTTTCTTCACTACCAACTCCCTTAACTTTGCTCTAAAGTCAGATCTCATAGATCTTTCTACAGAGGGGAAGACAGAGAACAGTCCCTTGTCTGTGGATGCTGTCACCAACCAGGATATCCCAGACAAGTTCAATGTGCCACGTATCCTTTCCCAGTCTACAGTAAAGATGTTACAGTCTTTAATACAGGTCATTATTGAGTGCCTCCTCCTAGTGAAATTAGGTACCCTGGTTTCCAGATAATATTTGTGTGATCTCTTCCCTGATAGGAAGATATCCACAAAGAGGATGATAGAATGCTGGGAGGACTCCAAAGCATTTCTGGAGTTCTCACCACACTAACTTGATCAAGTCTAGAGAATATTAGAGCATTCACAGGCTATCAGACTTGAACATAAGATGAGGAAGACTTGTGAGAAACTGGACTACAAAAACAGATCCCACAGGACAGACCACAAACCATGTGGTCTCGGAAATGTAAGTGCAATAGGAAAGGGTCCCTGGATCACAAGTAATAATAAATATACTACATGATAACAACAGTAACAATTATGAAAATAATAACAGCTAACACTATGTAGTACTAAGTGCCAGCCACTGTTCTAATACACTTTACATATATTAACACAATTAATTACAACACTTCATCAGAGGAGAGCTTGTCATTGCTTCCATTTTACAGATAAAGAAACTGAGGCACAAAGAGGTCAAGTAACTTTTCTGAAATCATACCAATAAGTTACTTGTAGAATTAAGATTCAAATCTAGGCAGTTCATCATCAGTCTGTGTTCCTAACCAGCAGGTTAAACTGCCTCTCTATAACTAAGCATTCTCAAACCTACCACATACCTATCTACTCATATGTCTAGAATTAGAAGATAAAAATATGGTTGTTGACTCCTTAAAAAGTCTAAGAAAAAATGTAAAAATAACAATCAATTTATAAGGTTTCAAAAAGTTCATCTTCAACAGACAAATAGCAAAAATAATATGAAAAAATGTTCAACACCACTAATCATCAGGGAAATGCAAATTAAAACCACAATGAGATACCACCTTAGTCCTGTCAGAATGGCCATCATTAAAAAGTCAAAAAACAATAGATGCTGGCATGGATGCAGAGAGAAAGGAATACTTATACACTGTTGGTGGGACTGCAAATTAGTACACCCTCTATGGAAAACTGTATGGAGATTCCTCAAAGAAATAAATGTAGACGTACCATTTGACCCAGCAATCCCACTTACCCAAAGGAAAAGAAGTCATTTTACCAAAAAGATATCTGCATCCAAATATTGGAGCACAATTCACGATTGCAAAGATGTGGAATCAACCTAAGTGCCCATCAATTCATGAGTGGATTAAGAAAATGCGGGGTGTGTGTGTGTGTGTGTGTGTATACACACACACACACCCCATTGAGTACTCCTTAGCTATAAAAAGGAATGAAATAATGTCTTTGCAGCAATTTGGATGGAACTAGAGGCCATTATCCTAAGTGAAGTATCTTAGGAATGGAAAAACAAACACCACATATACTCTCTAATAACTGGGAGCGAATCGACGGGCGCACATGGGCACAAAGAAATGTAAAGGTCATTGGAAATCAAGAAGCGGGGGAGGTTGGGAGGGGTAAAAACTTATCTATTGGGTACAATGAACACTGTTTTGGTGATGGGCACACTAAAAGCCCCAACTTAAGCATTATAAAAGGGTAAGGTATCCATGTAACAAAAACATTTGTATTCCCTTGATATTTTGAAATTTTAAAAAAATTACTCATGTTAAGGAAGGGGTTTTTTAGATGTATGGGTCTGACATACTATTCCTGGTTTCCAGGGCCTATATATGGAGTTCAAGGGATCCAGAACTTTCTGTATGTCTTGGAAGTAATGTGGATGTGGTAAGAGAATTGGAGGAGGCCAGAGATCAGGAAGCAGAGGCTGAAGAGTGAGGGGAACACCGCACTAGAGGCCACTGCTGAGAAAGCAGGAGAAAAGTATGGAACCCAAGAGAACAAGATGAGCCCCAGATGTTGCCTCACATTGTGAATACCAGCTCAGGGTGATAGTGACCAACTGGGTTCATGCAGGCCACAGCAGAGGCCACCAGGACAGGGGGGAGGTGGCAGACGAGGTGCCACTTCATGGCTATGCCTATGGGCAACATAGGCACTTGAGACATTAAATATGGTAAGACAAGTAGAAAGGAGGAGGAGGAGGAAAACGTAAGACTATGTATTTAATAGGCTCTTGTTAACAAGGGAGATGATTCTAGGATTTAAACAGAAAAGACTAATAAATTTAAGATGTTAAGCAAAAAAGGCAGAAGCCCTGTGGAGTGGTCCTTATGAGGCTGTCTAGTTGAGTTATAAAGAAATACATTTACAGTTTTATGAATCAGAATCACTTTGACTTCTCCACTAGAGATTGCTTCAAATGAACTTTGTATTTCATGGTATGTTGCCTAGATTTTTGTCATTAACAACAGGGGCTATCTGGAAGCTTCTTATTTTAACTATTTTTTCTTGATATGTAAGTGCTAAACTCAGATATCAAATTTCAAAATTAATAAAAATATCATTCACTAAAAAAAATTTTTAAAAGCTCGTCTTCAGGTATTAAAGATCAAAGAGTGATCTTTAGGATTGGCTCAAAATGAGTAACAACTAAATGAAATTTTAATAATTACCAATGATACATTATTAGCATATGATTAATGTTTTTAAAGAATAAATGACAAAATTACATTTTTGTTTGAAAATCTTATATTCACATTAAATTTCCTTTATTAATAAAAGGTTAGTTTCAAGGGGGAAGAAAAGAATTGCCCTTCTGAAGCAGAGTTAAAGATCTTCATCAAGATATAGTCCTACAGAGACTAATAAACAGATTGATGTTCATTTCCAAACTGCCAGGTAAAAAGGTGATAGATCAGGTTAAAAGTCACTGCTGGGTGACAGAAAAATCCCTCTACTGAATGAGAAGGGGTCTTTGGATAGGATTCCCAATCATTCCATGCCCTTCCAAAGAGAAGATGACCTCTCTTTTCACATCGGTTGAGTCACCTGGACTAGAAAGATAACTTTGCCCTCACGCTGGTGAGGCCATGCAGGGACTGGAATCCTCCCATGGTATCCCCTTTTTATTCTAGGGTAGTTTTCCTGACAGCAAACTTTTTGAATACTGAAGAAAACAAGAACTATGTAGAATTAATTTGCTAACTAAGCCAAAAGAATTGTTTTACATGTCCAGTCTAATTTAAGCATTTTACTCCATAGAAGATAACTATAAATTTTTATAGCTATTTCCCTAACTTCTTTAAGGCATACTCTCACCTAAGTAAAATTACTCCCAATGAATCACTGAATGAAAGGTATCTTTATATCAAGGTATCTCATGAGCTATTAAGAACTTCTCCTTTCAAGTATGACAAACTAAGATCATACCAGACAAGACTCTCCTTCCTGCTCCTTCTTGGCAAAACCCTAAAAAACCTAGACATAATACACACAGAAGCAGACATTGGTGGGAAAAGGCAGAACCACTGTGACAGAAATCAGAATAGCAGATGCCTGGGTCAAGGGTTGAAGGAAACAATCAAATGTAAAGAGGCAAGAAGAAACCTTTAAGGAATAGGGAATTATTCTGTATTTTGACTGCAGTGGTAGTTACCCAACTACATATAATTACCAAAAATTATACTAACTGTATACCTAAAATGGGTGAATTTTGTCATATATAAATAATAGCTCAACAACAAAAAATGTTTAATTTTAATCCTACAAGCTAGGACATTTTATAACAGAACCTAACAGAGTTCTTAGCATAATTTCTATATAGTAAGGTTATATATTGTTAAACTGTATTTTTCATATTATTTTATATTATTATTCTACTAAATACATATTTTTTGTGATTAAGCAACTTTCAGGGAAAGTAAGTTCTTGAAGAGGATGAAAATGTGACAAAATTATTCTCAGAAATAACAAAGGCTTCCTGAAATCACCAACAGTCCATTCCATTACCACCACCAAGATACCCCTGGGCTTTGTTTTCTGAGTGTTCCATAGGATTACAGCTTTAACTGACCCATTATCCTGTCCCATATTCCAAATCTTCCCTACTGAGTCATTAGAAAATCAGAGGCTAAGCCAGACTACTTTTATATAAATTTTATTTTTCTATGAATTAGAAATTTGGAGCTACAATACAAAACCCAGTTCAGACACTAAATTCCGCTTCACATGATTTAACATACAAAACTGTCGTATTTTCGTATTTTTCATCCAGCTAATTTACTCTCCAATCCTAGTTCTTTTCTTTAGGGACTCCAAGTACTATTCAAAATTATACTCTCCCCACATGGTTCTTCTTGATTTATCCCCAGAAAATCTTGAATTTCTCTATTCTCTCCAGCTCTCCAACCTTATACATAAGTCTAACAATAATACCTCCCACTCCTTACAAAAGTCGTTTAAAATTTTTCCCATTAATGACTCTTAATGAAAAAAAAGGCATCTTATTCCCAAAGATGAAGGGCTGTGTCATAATCACAGCAACTTAGTTCCTCAGCTACAGCATGAACAAACTAGGCTCACCTTGCCGTGGTCCATCTCTGTTAACAGTTTCTGAAAGACTGGGTGTGAAGAGACACACAGCATGCTGGAAGGTGGGGGAGCTCTGTAGCATGAGTGACTGGCAATATTCCATTACGTTGGCACAAATCTACAACAGAAGAACAGCAGTAACAAAAACATTAGACCCAAATGCCCTAAGATCATGGAAATCTAGATCTGAAGGAGAACAGGTTATAAATACTTTATAAAATTTCTCACATATTTTTATCAAATTTTTCTAAAAACATAAAAACTTTACAGAATAGTCACATAATTCTCACCCCTCTTACCTGTTGCATAGCCAGTTCAATCTCATCTTTCTTGCTCACTCTATCTCCTTCCACATTATCATCTTGAAATTTAAACTGGCGGAGTCTGTCAGAGCCACCAAAACGACTTAGTAGTCCTAAGCATTGGCGCTAAGAAAGAAAAAGATATTTTGTTGATATCTAGCTGAATGTATTTAAAATTAGTGACCTCTCTTTCTTGAGGGATAGAAAAAAGAAAAACTCTGTGGATAATGGAATCATTCTTTAAATAATCTGATATTTTACTTCCAACTGAGTAAACTGAAGGTTGCAATATTAAAATTCACCTTTTTTGCAAAGGTATTTGATTGGTAGGCAACTCATGAAAAGAGTATCAATGTTTTTTAGCAATAAATCCCTAATATAATCTAAATGTTTGCCAAAGAATTTTCTGCATCACATCAAGAAAGTATTTAATAATTCTTTGGAAGCTACTCACTAAATGAAGCACAACTTGATAAACAAATGAGAAGCAAAACGAGAGGGTAAACTACAAGACGGTTCGTAACAAGCACACCATGATAATTGCGTCCATGGCACAATTTAAAGGTTCTTACTCCTGTGGTTGCTTCCAGAGACTTCATAAAGGGGTTGGGAACACACAGGAAGCCTTGGCAGATAAAACGCAAACATCACCAGCTTCAAATGTTGGTACTTTTCACCTGAGAATACCACTGTTTCCATGGTTCTCAGAGGAAAAGGACAAGCTTTTCAAAATTGACAGCATATCCAGTGGTTAGTTCATGGGTTTGGACTCAAGACACACGGGTTCCAATAGCAGGTATGACTTTTTGCTATGTGATCTGGGACAAGTTACTTAATTTCCTCAAGCCTGTATGTTCACATTTCTAAAGTGGTAATAACAAGTCATATCTTACAAGATTGTTGTCAGGATTACCTGAGAAATTATACTGTATTTAAATTGCTTAGCACAATGTTCTACACATAATAAATTCATAATAAAAACATGTATTTTAAAAATTGGTTATATCATATATAGATATAAATATACAGACATATACATATATATAACATAATATCTTATTATTTTAACTGATGTTAATTTAAATAAGTTTGGATAAGGCAAAACATATTAGTGAGACTATAATATAATCTTATTGTGCCAGATTAGTTATATCCATTTTTAAAACTTCTAAATGTTGTGTTTCCTACTCTTAAAGAAAAAGTTACAAGACTTAAAAAACCCAGGGTATTGCTGAGTTTTGCTGGAGAGAAAGCAATCCTTTCTGGAGAGCTATTTGACAATTATGACATAATAGTGTGCTATATGTATACCCTTAGTCCCAGTAATACCATAGGTTATTTAATCTAGAGTTTAAAATATGTATGGAACAATGCTGATAGCAGTGTTTTTCTTTGAAAACTTGAAAAACAGTTCATGAAAAAAGGACTGGTTAAGAAAATTATTGTATCAAAAACCATGGAATATAAATCCTAGTATATAAATACAATTACTGAGCCATTAAGGAGATGTCAGACAAGCGCAGGTTCCGAAAAGTGATAATATTAACTGTAACTATTTTGATATTGCAGATTCAAAGACATGGCAGGAGAGTTTGGACCAAAATAGTATAAATACTAAAACCTAGAATAAACTAATAGAAATAATTATTATCTAGGAAACAATGGCAAGAAAGTAAAGTATCCTGGGCAATCAAAATAGTATTAAATACAATAAAGAACAACAAAATATAAATAACAAATTAATTATTAATTCAAGGGGTGAGAAAGACACATGATGGAAAAAAAGAGTAACAGAATCAATCCTGTGCTCAATAGAAAGTCAATAGTTGATTCCCAAAACTGGAAAATCAAGGAGTAGCAACATAAGAATGTTATTTAGAAGTACTAAAGAATAGATTAAAACAGTTGAAAGGGGTTTCCCAAATCTAAGGAGCAAAATGGGGAGGATGGGTCAGAGGACTGTTACATTTTGCAATATGTCTTATAACTGCTATTTAAAGAAATAAGAATTAGTTACCTGGAATCTTCCAATATGTCCCTGTAGCTCCATTAGAGATCCTTCATTTACATCAACATCAAGTTCACTCAATATACCTATAAAATTTAGAATGCTTTAAAATACAGTTTTATAATAAATAAAATAAAAGCTTTTATTAAAAACTAGGAAGAGAAGTCCTAATATTTTATATTCTTTATGTACATGAAGAGACACTCTTGACATGAGTTTTGAGAAATAAGATTTTACGAAGACTGTAAGTACCTTTTGTATGTTAATAACACCAGCACCAGCACATGTACATTCATATGCAATCTAAAATATAGATTGAGTTAATTTTAAAAGACATTTTTAAAAGTTTTCAAGAAAAATCTGTTTTTATAACCATAAAAGTTAAAATTTTCTGAATTCAGTAGTAAATTACTTTCTCATGAAAGAGTTTAGAATATAAAACACTAAGAATGAAACCCATTTCTTTTTAACTTCTCTAGGTACTATATCATTTAATTTTTCTTTTTCCTTAAGCAAAATACAGTTTGCAAAAAAAAGTTTCCATTTAACTTCTCAGTTTGGACCCATTACAAAATTCTAAATCAAGGAGCTCTAACTCATAATACCACGGCCTCTCCTGATTTCTATTGAGCCCTCCAAACAAACCTGCAGGACATTCTCCCCATTGGTTTGTTTCCTTGTTCCACGACCAGTCGTGCTGAAGAAAACTCACCTAAACCTGACCTGGCCGCCCTAACGTTCTGTGTGTTCACAATCCCTTTCATCCATTCCTTACTCACTCCTAAGCACACACTCCACAGCACGTAAACAAGAACCTTCTCCTTTTCTCCTCATAATGACAAGCCTTCTTCTTTCAAGATTAGCTCAGCCATCAACAACACAAACTGACAAAAAAATCCTCCTATCATCTGGCACATGTGGACACATGCTCCTAGAATTACTTTCTTTTCTAACACACTAAAATCTACCCTGCCACAGAAGATCTTTCCTATTTGAAAATATGCTCAAGTCTCCCTTGTACTCCAAAATAAAACAAAAATGAGCAAAAACTTAGTTAATATCAAATTTTTGAAAGTTTGTCTATAATTGCTGCTTGTAATTCTTATGCCCTCCTTTCCCATCTTAACTCCTTGAAACCTGGGATTTTGCACCTAACACTATTAGAGAACTATGACTTTTTCTTCTTTGTCCTCAAACTTGCTGATCTCCGCAACAGGTCCTGTGCTCCCGAGTTTGCTTCCCTACCTGCACTGCCTTAAGAAGACTTCCAATTCTCAGTTTCTGTAAGAACTTTCTGTTAAATGCTACCTACCTGTTCTGTGTATACTATGTATATCACTCTCAATTCCAAAACACTTTTCAGAATATCTGTGGGTCACAGAAACAAAATCAACCATATGTCTGTCTGTAAAGAATTATCAAAAGTCCATTCAACATAATCAACTCACCAGGAAGTGCTGCTTTACTTATAATTCCTGTCAGCAGAGCCAATTCCTGCAAAGACCCAGCACTAACATCCTGACAGCGCAGAATTGCTTGTATGGTATCAGAATGTGAAATGAGAAACTGCAACACCTAAGCCATGAAAAAGAGACGAAATGGAAGAAACGGAGGTAGAAGAATAGAAAATTACATTATAAATGTGTAACTCATCTTTTAAATAATGTTGAAGCAAGTAATTCAATGTAATGAGGAAGAATAAGAGATAAGCAATTGTTTTCTACATTTATTAATACATAGCTTATTTCTTCAGGAAGCAAACATCTACCCAAAATTAACAAGAAAGCTAAAGGTAAGGATTATTTCTAAGTTTATAAATAGTATGTTTAGAGGCTACTGTAGAAGAGTATGATAGGACTTGGACCTACTGTATAAAAACTATTATTTGACCTCTATTTTCTTTCTTTTATTGTTTGTCCAAGTGGAACTAGAACAAGAATTTAAAATAAGTGGATATAAAAATTACTACTGAATTCAAGAAGCTGCTCTATGAAAGTGTGACTAGCACGACATGGGGAAAATCAAATAAACAATTGTGCCTAATTCTCATTTTGATGTGGTGAAAACAAAAGAGACATAAATCCTGACCCTCCAAACTCTGCCCTTCCACCTTGGCATTTTATAGTGCACCACCATGGAGGATTCTCTCAGTATGTTCACAGATGAATATCTCAACTAGATTATAAACACCGTGAAGGCACAGACTATACCAAAACAAGCTAAGGATCTGAATTACTCAGGAACTGTGATTGCTTTTATTTTTTAATACAGATTCCTGGCCTCTGCCCATCATCGCTGGATGCAAAACTCAGTCATCTATACTTTTCTAAGAGGCCACTCAAGTGATTCTGCTTTAGTCAATACAAGACTGGTACTAGGAAACCAATGTCTTGTATCAAAATGTCCCATTTCTAGAAAATCTCAATCAAGGAGAAGACGAGCAAAGTCTTTGAGTTTTAAAGAACTGACTTGAAGGCCACGTAGGCCTAAAGGGGTAGGATGTCAACCTAGACTACTGCAGTAGGAAATAAGGTGCCCCTTTAGAAACAACAGCATCTACCCCGGTGAGATAGGCCTGAGGCCTGATGGCAGGGAAAGCAGACAAAAATCACCAGAAATCAAAGCATTTCAGGACACAATTCCACAATATAACAAAGCAATCAATAAAAGGTTGTAGATTCAAGATGACAAGCCTAATTAAGCACTGAAAAATTAAATCATTTATTATATTATTAAAGAAACAAAAAAACATATCTGTTTGAAGTTTTCACTGAAAAGCAAGGTAAATAAAACTAATTTCTGGTGTTTAAAAAAATTTTTGATAGTTCTAAATATCAAATATAAATGTGGTGTTATCTTTTGTTTTTTCTGCAAGGCTTAGCATAGCCTTCTCTCAATAAATAACTGTTTAAATTACAGTTTAGAAGCCAGTTTATTCTTATCACAATAACTACCTTCTTTTATAGAAGAACAAATTTCAACCTCTTGTTTTCTATCTCACTAATCTATTAGCTGTTTCATTCAAACAAGAGTACAAAAATGGGCCAGTGTAGTTCAGAGCAAAGTACAGGGGCCTGTTTTGTACACACAGCTCTGCTACAAACATTAGGATTAAGGTAAATTCACTTAAACTTTCTATGTGTAGGGTTTCTGCATTTGTAAAATGAAGATTTTGTACTAGACAATATCGAAACAAAGGATTCATCTTACCTGCCCTGCTGCCTGCAAGTGCTGGGCCATACTAGACGTGAGGATGACCTGGCAGAGCTGGAGAGCTGGAAGGAGAATCTGACGGTAGCGATCCACTGGTGTAGGGATGAACATTGGAGGGTCTCTCATGCCAAATATGCTTTATTCATTTCAACCAAAGGAGAGCAACATTACAAGAATTAAGGTATACTCTCAGCAATTTCTTACCATTTATGTGGTACATGAATCACAACCAGGGGACTAAGATAGGAAGCTGCTAATGAGTACTCTGCATACAGTATGTACCTCAGTGATTCAAAGAAATATGCTTTTGCCTAAACTTATGGCTTAGCAAAGATGGAGTTATTTGAATTTTGAAAAATCTTACTAAGGAAAAACTGTATAATTTGAAAGGACAATGCTTGAAACTTCCCAAACATATTTATTCTTCTTTAAATGCTCCCTTGGGCCATAGAAACTGTGAGTAAGAAACAGACAAAACCAAGTTACTTTCCCCCAATTTCCTTCTTCTCTACCCAATCCAAAAATGACTCTACACTGTTCATTATACAGGTTGAGTATCCCTTACCTGAAATGCTTGGTACTAGAAGTGCTTCAGATTTTTTTCAGATTTTGGAATATGTGCATTATAAATACTTACCAGTCGAGCACACCTAATCTGAAAATCCAAAATCCAAAACGCCCCACTGAGCATTTCCTTTGAGTGTCATATCAGCACTCAAAAAGTTTCAGATTTTGGAGCATTTCAGATTTCATATTTTCAGACTAGGGGTACTCAACCTGTATAAAATAAAACAAGATTTAAAAGAGTTAAAATTAGGTTGTAAAATCACTTAACCCTTAAGATTAGGTCTCAGAACATTATATTAATAAACTCTTATTTATTATAAATGTTTATATTTAAATTTTTGTACAAAAAAAATGGCTGCCTGTTGAGGGAATGGAAGCAGAATATGGGAATAAATAAGAAGCTTTGCACAGAGAAGTGATAATAATATGCCACGAACTAAAGAGTACTTAATTCAACCCTCTTTACCTAAAGTGAAAATAACAACTTTCATGTTTAAAACTTTAGAAAGCAATACCAAAGGAAATTTCTTTTCCCCAGGAGGTAAAACAGTTCTGTCGTTAAGCCTGAAAAACTCAAACATTCAATTTGGCAATGGACCCTCTGAAAACAATTACTAAATCTAACCTAAGTATTATTTGCTGCTAGGAAGGTATTCTGTCTGTCTAACAATGCTGGAGTCATGTAGACAAAAAAGAAAAAAAAATTAAATTGAATTTTCCATATTCCAATTGAACTATGAAATCTGAAAAGCTTGAAACTTGAAAACAATTTCATTTGAAGCCTTCAAATTAGCAAGCAGTAAGTAAAATATCAAAATGAGTAAAATATAAATGCTGAAATCCTATTCAAATCATCAGGAATAGGAAATCCACAACAAATTATAATTTTACTATAATTCTTTAAAGGACCACTGTAACTGAAAACAAGTATTTCTACTGAAAAAAATACCTAGGTTGGGAAGGTACACATTTACTAACAAAATTTTCTCCCACCCCTACCCAATTTTACCATTATTACCAACTTCCATTTATTAGTAAATGAAAGGAGCATATGGACCAAACAACGCCACATCAAGTAAAAGAGAACTGCTCAAACAGTGGCAACACTGTGTTTGGAAATTTTTTCCCCTTAATGATCCTTTAGTGGAAGCTTAACCAAACTAATCTATATGAACACTTACCCCTGTGGGTCCATTTCTGGGCGCATGTCATAAACCTGGCATTGTGCTAGTCTCACAATCACCCCAGATCTCAGCAGCTCTAAAGCACCCTGCTGTATCTTAGCCACTCTTGTGAGAAATGCCTAAGAAATTACATAAGAAAAATCATCAGTGCTGAAATCATGTCCAAGGGCCTCATATAAAAGTGAAACACTCTCATGGCACATTTCTCATCTTTAGTCACCACTGAAGAGAAGTTCTGGGCTAGCTACAGGAGCACATTATACCACCTTTCTCCTAGGATTTTTATGAGGGCTCAGTGGTACAATACCTAAAGTGCCTGCAGACAGTGCCTTGCATGGTTGAAGCATTCATGTGGCTTATGGAGGGCAAGGAATTCTGTCTGTTTTGTTCACAGCTATGTCTTTAGCACCCAGTACCATGCCTGGCATAGAGCAGGTATTAAATTAATACTTGTTGAATAAATGAACGAAGGAGGAAAAAGGAGTTAATGAAGAACCTAAGACTTTAGTGCTTCTGTTACTGTGACATTTGTGATCTTTTTAACCAGGAGGAAACAGAAACTGAAACAGATCTGGAGGCAAGGACATGATAAATTATATTCTGTATTGAAAATTCTGTGTTAAAAGTAGAACTACCACATCTACATTGGAATTTTCAATATGGCAACTAATACAGTCTGAATTATACTGTAGGAGGAGAATTCTGCTGGTGTACAATCACAACAATTGCAAATTAAAGTGAGTAACAATGATTCCAGTTACTAATAAACCAAGATCAATTACCCTTTTTGTCTCGAAGTCAAGACCCAAATTTAAAATGTATGCCAAAATATTCAAAATGTATGCCACATTACTTTTCTTTAATGTCTATAACCCCAAGAGGAAATGACCTGTTGATCGAACATCAAACGTCTATAAAGCCTTACCATTTAGATATATATAAAGGGCTTTAAAGGGAGTGTGGAGTCAGTAGCCTGCAAAGTGAAGAGTACTATCAACCAAGCTGTCCACAAGGACTTCAATAGAACACTTGTAGAAAGAACAAAAGCATGCTGCTGCTTGTCTACAAGTAACTCAGAAAGTAAGCCAGGCCAGCATCTGAAGGAAGAATAAATCAAAGTCCATAACATGGAGATGGCTACCAAAATCAGTGACAGTAATTGCCTTTATCTGGAAATACTAAAAACTTTTTACATAAGGAGAATGGTTGCTTACAATAAAATGTCCTTATTTTGTTTTCTTGAAAAGTAAAAACTATGGATCCAGAATCTCGATTTATTCATAAAAGGAAAACTTTTAGGGTAAAGCTATATTTCTGAAATAAAACCTAAAACATTAGATATATTTTGGCAGAATCTAAACATTACCATTATAGGAAAATAATTTTTTAAAAATAGCTGATTTTTCTAATTGTAAAGTTTTACACCCTCATTTAGAAAACATAGAAAAGTATATAAGAAATATACAATCTGATAAACAGTTAATCCATTTTGGTCTATCTCCTCCCAGTCTTTTTTCTATGCATTAAAAATACTTTACTACATAGTTTATATTTTATCCTATTTTTTAAAATCCTGTTTCCCACGGTCTTCAAAGACATGATTTAAATGCTACATAATTTTCCACTAGGATGAAGTTATCTTATCACTGCATCTTCACCAGTGTGCCACAATATTTAAAAGAAATATAAATGCAAATTCTCCACAAAGCATTGAGGCAGAGAAAGATACATTCAGTATAAAGGTAATTTATCTAGCATTCCCTTAATCAAACATCTTTATTAAGCAGCATTTCTGTTTCTTCTGCCAGTGTTGTTCCACCAGCCAACCTCAAAATTAGCAAAAAGATAATTCTGAGGGGAAATTCTGAATTAATTAAGATTCTAAACACAATTAAACAAAACACAAATAAATAAAATAGAAGTTCCAAATTATAGCAAGTAAGCAAATTCACTAATATATTGTAAAAAATAATTCTTATATGTAGCATACATTTTGAAAGTGACTTCAGTTTATACCTTAATAAGTGAAACTACTTATTCAATTATAACACTAAATAAGAGTCACTGTACCCTTCCAATCTCATGACCATCACAAGCGTCTCGACAGACCACTTCCATGAGGGCAGCACCATAACTCTCAATGATGGCAATGTTTTCTCGCTGTAATTTACTAAATACATCTTCAGGGGCTGTCAGCCTCTCCCACATGGTTTTCTTGGCTAAAAGGATTAAAACAGAAAAAACGCTTCAATAAAAAGCAGTTTAATAACTAAGTAATGACATTTCATATGCAACAAAAAAATCCTTCCATTACTGAATGTACACAAAGGCCCACTGACCAATGCCAATGAGTCCAGGCAGGTGAACTTTAATAACACAATGCACATATTTCATGCACGTACACTAAAATAATAATGGTATCAGCAAAAGGATACAATTTGGTTTCTTAAAGAAATCAAAATGAATTATGAGACTACAAGAGAACTCCAAGACAATATCCCATATTTATCCAGCTAATCAATCTTTTATCTTTTATTGAGATCTTTGTGAATTTGGCTAGAAAGAATCAGGTACAAAATAAACAAAAATCTGCCTCCAAAAAGTCAGATATTTTTATTCTTTATGTCTTCTTAGGTGAAATACTTATCAAAAATAAAAGCATAACCATTATAAAAGTAACTTTAAAGTATAATGACAATTAACTATATGACCATACACTTTATATGAGATTGATGTAAACCTCTTAGAAAAGTTTCACAAATACATTAAATAAAGCAATAACCAAGGCTGGATGCATTAGCTCACACCTGTAATCCTAGCACTTTGGGAGACCAAGCTGGGAGGATTGCTTGAGGCCAGGAATTCGAGACCAGCCTGGGCAACATAGCAAGACTCTGTTTCTACAAAAACTAAACAAATAATTAGCCAGGTGTGGTGGCATGTGCCTATAGTCACAGCTACTCAAGAGGCTGAGGCAGGAGGATCAGGATCCCTTGAGTCCAGGACTTTGAGGCTGCATTGAGCTATGATTGTGCCACTGCACTCCAGCTTAGGTGACAGAATGAGACCCTGTATCTAAAAAATAAATAAATAAATAAATAAAGCAATAACCTGATTGGGAACTAATCTCATGATTTCCCCTCCCAACTACTACATAGCAGCAGTTTTTAAATCGTCATCCTGATTGACGTCTTATATTAACAAAAAGCCTACTGTAGAGCTCCACCTACTGGTTAGGTAGTGATTTTGCCAATTCAAACAAATGGAACGTAAAAACTTCAGGAAAGAAAAACATGTGGGGCTTTGGGGGCGGGGGAATCACAGTACTGTCTCTCCTTTTGAAAGAAACTCATGTTTGTTTAAAAAACTTCTCCAAACTATTCTGTTATTTTTCCTGACCTTAAAAATATCTTCATGCATTATTCAAGTGGGTATTACGTTTCTATAAATCTACCATTTTGCTATTATTATGTTCTAAGGTACTACATATGGCATAATATACAACCATTACAAGAATATGAGATCAACTGAGCCTTACACACGCAGTGGTTTGGTTTTTTTTTTTTCCCCTCCTCTACTCTGAAGGAAAACACACAGTGGTTTTTAAGTCTGTGTACAAAATAACAAACATTCATAAAGGAGAAGGGTACAAACAAAGTTCACTATAGAAGGTGCTTCTGACAAGTTCTTAACAAATTGCGGAATAACTCTGCCATAGACTATTATATATTCATCTGTTGAACAGTTAAAAACATTTTTCATGACTGGAGACCAAAGGTTCTAGATTATTATTCTCAATTAAAAATGCTAACTACATTTTAGAAAGCAGCACTTATCAATATTTTAAATATGCAAATCTTTTGGTCAAGAATTCTACTTCTTGGAATTTATCTAAAGAAACCTCACACTAGTACAAAAAGATATATGCACACTATTGATGAGAGTTTACACAGCTAAAGTTTTTTTCAGAAGGCCATTTGATAGACTCTATCAAAATAAAAATATGCATACTCTTTCACATGAAAATTCCATCCACCATGAAGCATCCTTCTTGTAAAATATAGGCACATAAAAGAATAGTTGATGCAGCAGTTTTGTGACAGTAAAAAATTAGAAATAATTTAAGTGCCTAAGAATAAGGAAAATGGCTAAATAAATGTTACATCCATATCTTGGAATAACAGAGCCATTTTAAAAGAATCAACTACATATGTACTGTGATATAGTGTGAAGGAAAGAAAGATGTTGTACCATGCCATACATATTGTTCAGTGGGATGGGAGGCAAGTGAGAGAGTTACAGCAGTGTATAAAGCTAAAGTGTTATTTGAGGTGTTTTATTTATTTATTATTTTACAGAATTCGTGTATTATCTTCATAATTCTTTTCTTTTTTCTTTTTCTTTTTTTTTTTTTTTTTTGAGACAGGGTCTTGTTGTGTCACCCAGGCTGGAGTGCAGTGGCACAATCACAGCTCACTGCAGCCTCAAACTCCTGGCCTCAAGCAATCCTCCTACCTCAGCCTCCCAGAGTGCTTGGATTACAGGCGTGAGCCACCGTGCCTGACCCTGTCTTCATAAATCTTAAAAACTAAACATTCTTCCTCAAGAATAGAGTAAGTGCTTTAATGACTACATCAAGACTCATTTATTACAGTTGTGCTGTAATAAATGATGGAGAAGTGATTTTTTTAATTTAAAGTAACCTTTTCTAAACCAATAAAGATTAGGAATCAATCTAATCCTACCTGCTTCTAAGGTGTCTGGTTCATCTGGTCTCTGGGCAATCTGTAAGTAATAAAGCAGAGAGCCATACAGGTGAGTCCTCACTCGCTGGAATCCACCACCTAGGGAGAATAGGGAGATACTGTCAAGTGAAAACCTTTTTTCAATAAAAGTTAAAACAAATAAAAAAGTTGTAATTTATAGAAAATTTAGATGAAAAAACCTGTCTTCAAAATGAAGTCTAACAGTTTCTTCAATATGATGTGAAGTGAAGAATCTCCAATAGAAGCAAAACCCACCAGTGGGCTCTCTGCTGGAGGAGATGAGGTGAAAGAACTATCAAGCATGAAAGCATAATGGGTCTCTCCTGGTCCCAAGACTAACGGCTGCTTCTGTTCTGTGCGGACGGCCTGACTTAGGTGAGCAGTCAGGGTGAACACTGCACCAGCGACCACAGGCATTAACTCCTGCGCTGCTTCATCATCCAGTATCTTAAAGTACAAGAGCAAATTAAAGTGAGGATCTTGCTTTCAGCTATAATCACAAACACGTTTTATATATATTCAGCTTACCAACTACTATAACAATGTAAGAATGGAATATACGGATTGTTAAAAAAAAAAAAAAAAGAATGCTAATATACAGAGAGAGATTTAAATATGATGTTGGGTAACAATTGTTCTTAACCAGAAGATACTCCTATCAGAATTCCCCAGGGAGGTTTTCTTTTTTGAAATTCATGTAAATGGTCTCACCAGTGGAAAGCCCCATTCAGTAGGTCTGAGGTGGGACCTGTCCAAGTGTATTTTTTTTTTTTTTTTTGAGACACAGTCTTGCTCTGTTGCCTGAGCTAGAGTGTTGTGGCATCAGCCTAACTCACAGCATCCTCAAACTCCTGGGCTCAAGTGATCCTCCCGCCTTGGCCTCCCAGAGTGCTAGGATTACAGGCATGAGCCCCCACACCCAGCCTGTCCATGTGTATTTTTACAAAGCTCCCTAGGTAATTTCTGATACATACTCTGGTTGAGAGCCACTACTATACAGAATTAATCTCTTTCTCAAGGAAAGTCTTAACATTGGTATTGCATGACTCTATCTTACTACTAATCCAAAATGGGGAAAAATTAGGCTGGCAAAATATATTTGTTTAAATTTTATATATATACAAAATTTTTTCAGCAGTATAAAGTAATTTAGAAAGTATGTCACCTTATCATGCACATCTTGTAAAATATCCCGAATGATCAGTTGTCGATCCTCTGCTTGAATGAGGTCCTGGGGACAAGCTGTCAGTATAATTTCTACCAGCTGCCTCCATGACTCCAGCGCATGCCGCTTTGCATGAAGACACTGCAGTAATTTATTTCTTCCTACCACATACTGAAGTATAGTGCTGATTTCCTGAAGACACGGAAATTGAATTGAAAGGTTGACACACAGGCAAATAAGATCTGTTATCAACAGGCTCTTTTAAACACTGTCAGTTACTCAGAAAATATTTCTTTGAAAACATACCACCTGCAAGCCAGGCAGCAGATACCTTTTCATATTATTTTGGTGGCCAGGGCTATAAAAAAATAATATATAAGGGTAATGGTGTGGGTGTGTGTGTGTGCACATGCATGCACGCATGGATTCATACATGAAAGGCAGGGGACAGAAGTGGTATAGATGAAAATGAACTTTTGACCCCATCATCTTCTTTCTCCTTACAACTATCTACTTAAAGTTACAGTAAAGTACTAAAATTGCCTAAAATCCAAGTTCAATGGCATGTTTCCCTGACATACTTTTTATTTCTTTGCCTCTTGCTTTGGCCTGGTAAGTTATGTTTCCACCTATGTGGTGGCTCTTCCCACCTGACCTCTTACCCATAACTCCCCACTTGTGATAACAAATGACTCTCCTCTCTCATCGATAAGGAGCGAGCAAAGTCAGGTCGCAAATCCTTAACTAGCCTAGCAGAAAAGATGTTATTTCTTTTGACATACCAGACATTAACTTCAGTTTACAAAAGTTATAAAACCAAAAGTGAAAGATTCCCTTAAAGTTTAACTTTTAGGTAGTTTATTAATTAACAAACTACATGTCAATTTACATGTCTTTTCACCAGCAATTTAAGTAGTTGAAGTAGTTAAAAGGTTAAAACTAACATGTACTCAGTGGAGCTTACCTCCATTAGTAGAGGTCTCTGTCCTATGGCTGCCATACCCTGAAGGGCATTTACTTCAGCTACAAGAACTCTATGAAGAAGCTATATAATTAAGAAAAGAGAGAAAAAATAAGACCATTTCAGACACTGGTAGAACAATAACACCCAGCAATTACAATAAACTGTCCTAAAGAAGAAAGTCTCAGATACCTTTATATATAATCTAACAATGGCACTGTCCAATTTCCAGACAAAAATATTAAGTATCCCTCATATTCCAGAGAGTGGTACCAAAGAGCCTCTGCGGCAGGTAAGTTAACGCAAGTGCTCTGGATATCTTCTTCCTATTGGCGAAGCTATTACCATTTACCTGGTAGAGAGTTAAATAGTTAAAACCACTCCACAGTTCTAGCTGGGTGGGATAACTATTAATACTAAAAGGAAGGTGATGGGGAACCTTTTAAAGAAGTTAGTGTCTTCTAAGTCTTAAGTCTTAAGTCTACTAAGTTTTATTTCAGGGTTGTTTAACAAAAACCCCAGTCCAGTAAGCAAGTAACCAATATCTGTATTAGGAAGAAAACCTGTATGGTTATATTTTTTCCTGATGACTCAATGTCTGAACCACTTGATACTGCAGATACATACTTTTGCTTTGTTGTTGTTAGAGATGGGGTCTCACTCTGTTGCTTAGGCTGGAGTGCAGGGGTGTAATCATAGCTAACTGCAGCCTCCAACTCCTAGGCTCAAGTGATCCTCTTGCCTCAGCCTTACAAGAAGCTAGGACTACAGGTGTGCACCACCACACCTGGCTAATTTTTTTTTTAATTTCTTGTAGAGATGGAGTCTTGCTGTGTTGCCCAGGCTAGTCTCGAACTCTCAGGCTCAAGGGATCCTCCCGCCTTGGCCTCCCACAGTGCTGGAATTACAGGTATGAGCCACCATACTCGGCCTGTAGAGACACACTTTAAAGCAATCCTCACCTTGACATTGCAGACTGTCTGTCCCCGTAAATTCTTGTGTTCACAGTTAGCAATAACTTGTTCAATCTGTACCCGATCAAAAAAATCCAGCTGCAAAGGCTCAGGGATCTCCTGACTGAAGTCAATCGAGTCAAGAATACTTAGAATTTTTCGACGTACTAAAAACAATAAAAAGTAATTCAATTTTACTTGGGGCACTGAGGAGAAGAGCAAAACCATCACACTCAGGTCACTCTCAATACTTAGCTCATTCTCAAGATAGCGCTATGTTCAAAAAGGGCATTAGTCTAGAAACTGAAGACTGTGTTAAAATCTAAGTTTGATTTTATCTTTGATACATTTTTCCTATTCTATGATCCTAGTCATAAAAAAAATTTTTCTGGATGAAAAATAACACTTCATATAATAGCATTTCTATACCAGTTCAGAATTTGAAGACACAGGCCTAATAATCTCTTGAAGTTTTAAGCAATTTTATATGTCCATAAAATAAATTTATTACAAATTCAAAGGCCTTTACCTTTTGTAGTAGTGTCAAAGTGAAGGAACCCAGAGACAGACCTATTTTCATCTTCTACTCCTCCTTCACCATCTGTTAGAAATTCAATAATAATAGATCAGAATAAGAAGAATCTACTCTTAAAACTATATTTATTTGGAGATAACAAACATAAGGTATTTTATTTCTAGGTCATTGCTTCTAGGTCAAAGAGCCCTTTGCAAATGGATAATTAAAATGCAAAGATTGATGAGGACTTACTACCAGCATTCATCTAATTCTTTCTGTCCCTATAGGATCCACTTCACAATTGTAAAGAGAATAATCAGAATTCCAAAACTGGTAAGACCTAATCATGCCAATGAGCTGATTTAAAAGCTTGTGCTTAATTTGCATGTATAAAACATAGTGAAATAACTTAGGTCATGCTGGCTCAGTGTGACAAACTCCACTGAATTATTTTGTATATGATATCTATATGACTACAGTGTAATGTGGATGCTTAAAACAGTAACAAAACGACTAGCATGAGATGATTTTAAAATTTGTTTTAATGAAAAATATTCTAAAGGTAAGAAGAACTGTTTTGGTCTACAATCACATACTGAGCACAAGATTCAGATTTGTGCTTGTCTTCACAAAGACCAGTCACCAGCACGATAAAACAAATGCCATTATTCACATATTCACCTGAGTATGGTTTCACTGGCATGTCATCCAATAAGAGGTGTAGGAGCCTCTGGGTATGTGACCGTTGACGATTCAGAGAAGTTACCCTTAGTTCTATTGAAGCAGTCTTCATAAGCCATGACATTTGGTTCAGCATAGATATTTCATATTCTAGAATTTAAACACATAAATTTCATTTCCCAGAATAATAACACAAGATTAGAGCAGACCTATATTCCATAACTCATCATACATTTCCCATGTAACAAAGTCAATAATTTATGAAACTTAGCAACACAATAATTTATCACTCTGTAAAATTACAAAAGAAAAAAAATGAGACTAAAGGAGAAAAAACTAAGCTAGTATATGTCTATGAAAGATGAGCTAAAGCAAATAAAGAACTAGAGACAAGTTTTCATACCAGATAATTTCACAAAGATCCTGAGTCTGTCACATTCTGACATTAACACATAACTTAATATTTTTAAAAAAACAAGTAATTTTACAACTCACCAAAAAAAAATCATACAGCTTGATTTTGATTTCACAAAAGAAATACTTAAATTAAACTTAAATCGCATAATTTTACCATATCTCTTAAGATGATTAAGGACATTTGGCCTAACAAATAACTGGAGCTAGGAATCACTTATACAACAGGAGTTTTTTAATACAATATTATTTTAATATGCTTGGCTTTGAATTCCTAAATTCTGACAGTATAAACATAAAATTCACCAAATAACAACAATATTAATAATAATTTCAGGCAAAGCTAAATCAATCTTTATAAAACACATTCCATAATAGGCAAGATAGTAATTATTATTTTTAATTAGTTAGGTATAAAAAGAGAGTTTCTAAAAGCTTCTTATATAAATAAAATCTCAGGACTAAAAATCAGATATGTAATGAAAATGAAGTGAAAACCTTTTTTTTTTGGTCCAAAATTAAGTGGCCAAATGAAAAACCTTTTGCCAGTGTATAATTCCCAAGAGTCTGACGCCATTACTCTAAAAGGTAAATTAAAAGCTGAAAATTACTAATAATGGAAATTTATTTACAAAATGTGGGAGCCTTGATTTCCTAAAATATAAAGATGATACAAGGTAAATTAAAAAAAATAAACTCAACAGCCCAACACCCTCTAGGTATAATTTGAATTTAAAAACTCTTAAAAGTCAACCAAAAAGAAAATAAAGTAGAATCCTGATAAGACATCAATAGCTTGGGATAACTATTAGTTATATCAATAAACTAAGTTATAAATGTTTTCCACCATAATCAGTTTTCAATTTTTCATTTCAAAACCTCAATTGGTTTCAATATATACAAAAGAAACAAAAGTAAATCAGGGATTTTTATAGAACAATTTTCATTCAAAAACTAAATTTTCATAATTTTCCTATATAAATATTTTCTTATCCCTTCAACACAATCTTTAAATTTTTTTGTTAGTAAAAGAATTAAATTCCATCCTTGATCAGCTATGCTTAAATAAGTTTATACTGGCAGCTAAAACATCAGGCTTCTCAAGAACAAATCACAAAAGCAACCCAAAGTAACAAAGAAGCAAAGTATCAAAATGAGAACAGAATTCCCCCAAATATTGTATAAATAAAATCACTCAACATGGACTTATAAATCTGTTAGAATAATAAGGGAGAATAATGTCCTACCTTTGTTCGAAAAAGGTAGATGCTGCAACTGAGAAAATAAGAAATCCTGGCTGGTTCTCAAATACCTCATAGTAGGACCAGATGTATCAGAGCATGCACATAACTGATATATAACCTAAAGAATTAAAATAAGAAAATCTCTAAATCAGTTTTTCTGAGCTATACATTTTAAGATAACAAAACATGATCTACCAAATAAAAAACTAAGACCCATCGATAACTCAAGCAAAGCATTTATGTATTTGTTTTTATATATATATATAAAAATCATAAGCTCAGAGTTATGAGCAGTCTTTGGCATCCTAGCTCAAGAAAATACACTGAAATACAATTGAGAATGTGGATAACATTATTATAGGACTAATCCTGAAATCACCCTAAATAAATTTATTAATATATACACATATAATTAATTAACAAGTTTTAGTATTTTAACTATTATTAGTAGCAAATTACTTGGAAGTAACTTCTGAGGACCATAGTCATTTCATCTCAACCTCAGGAAGATAATGAAATTACTAGAATTGAAGCAAATGCAGACATTACAAAGATCTACAAATTCAATTAAATAACAAATATAAACTCCAAATAAAAATTTGACAGAAAACTATAGATGAGGGGGAAGTTTTTATATCAAATACAAGAAAAAGTGACTAGCTGTAATATATATAAAGATCTCCATTATGAATATCATAAAAATTATGGATATGAATATCATAAAGATCTAAATAGACAAAATGGCAAAAACATTTTACATGAGAAAAATAAAAAATAGCCCATAATCAAAGAAAAATGTCCATCTGTTTTCTGGAATTAAAAAAAATTAAGGCAATAATAAGGCAGGTACCACGTTACATCTTGTAAATCAGCAAAATTTTTAACGGTAAAATGCAAATCTCAGTACATATTTGGCAAAGTGGCAGTGAAAACTTTCATTCATACAATGTATAAACATTTACTAATTGCTTTCCATGTACGAGGCACTTTAGACTTGTCTGTTATTGGCACCATTAACACCTAGTATAATTATTATGATTACTTGTAAATTAAAATCTACAGTCAAAACTCTTCATATCCCTTGACCCCACACAGTCAACCCTCATTATTCACAGAGTCCATATTTGCAAATTCGTCTACATTCTAAAATTTACTTATAACCCCAAAATCAATACTCGAGGTACTTCTGTGGTAATTTATGGCAGGGAGCAGAGCAGGAACAAATTGCAGTTGCCCAACTCACATGCTCTCAAACAAAAGCAACACTCTGCCTTCTTGTTCCAGCTCTCACATTGTAAACAAGAGTCCTCTGAATAATCTATTTAGTGCCACGTTTTTTGAATTCTTTTCGTGCTTTTTTCTGGTGATTTCTCTGTTTAAAACAGTCACCAAGCATAGTGCTGAGGTGCTGTCTAGTGTTCCTAAGTGCAAGCAGGCTGTGATGTGCTTTTCAGAGAAAATACGTATGCTAGATAAACTTCATTCAGGCATGAGTTATAGTGCTGATGGCCATAAGTTCAATGTTAATGAATCAACAATATATATTAAATAAGATGTCTTTAAACAGAAACACAAATAAAACAAGGTTATAGATTCATCAGTTGACAAGAATATTGGGACCAGAGGCTTGCAGGAAGCTAACCTTGTATTT
Source organism: Daubentonia madagascariensis (assembly GCA_023783475.1). NCBI lineage: Eukaryota > Metazoa > Chordata > Mammalia > Primates > Daubentoniidae > Daubentonia > Daubentonia madagascariensis. The sequence goes on from JAKFHU010001569.1 coordinate 18,990,030, forward strand.
TCCATACGGGCAATGGTTCAGGATTCACCAATTCAATGTTCACAGTAACTTTATAAAACATAACTACTGTGAATAATGAGAATCAACTGTAAACCCACGTCTAGAAATATACTCTTAAAAAATATACAAAACAGGCCGGGGGCACTGCCTCACGCCTATAATCCCAGCACTCTGGGAGGCTAAGGCGGGTGGATTGCTTGAGCTCAGGAGTTTGAGACCAGCCTGAGCAAGAGTGAGACCCTGTCTCTACTAAACTACAGGCTGCACCTGTAGTCCCAGTCACTTGGGAGGCTGAGGCAGGAGGATCGCCTGAGACCAGGAGTTTGAGGTTGCAGTGAGTTACGATGATGCCACTGCACTCTACCTGGGTGACAGAGCAAGACTGTCTCCGGGAAAAAAAAATTAACTATAACAAAAAAATATACATAAACTAAAGGTAACTAAAGATGTTCACTAGAGCAGAGTAAAAAAACTAGAAACAAGACCTAAATGTAATTTACATTGTAGCAGCACAGAAAGTTTATACAAAGAGAGGGGGTAAAAGGACACAACAAAAGTGTATGCATACTGAACACAATCAAATAAACAATATGTATACACAAGGAAAAAGACAAAAAGGGAACACATGGTAAAAAGTAAACAGCTCTGCTACAAATGTATGTTTGACTTTCAAAGAACTTTGATACTGTTTTTATATTCTATAAACACATAAAACCTTAATAAGCGAATACTTCTCCAAACAAAACAAAAATAGTTATGAATACTACAGGGCAAGTTAAGAAAAATACAAGAAGATGCTCAAAGATGTGTTAGAAGTAATACTATTGGAGGTAAAGAACACAAAAAGTGAGTTCAAAAAACAGTACAAGCCATTTTACTAAGGTATGTCCTATATCCTTCCTGGTTTCCAAGACCAGAGAGAAAAAAATCTCCATCCTTAAAGAGAAGAGGGCAAAGGCATAAGCTTGATCTCACCTTCTTTACCCAAAATCCCCTGTATTGCAGGACGATGAAGGTATCAACAAGGCCCAAACTATTTCCCTTTGCTACAATCAGATTTACTTAAACTATCGATAAGCTCTTCTTAGGGGTTTAAATTTTTTTCTGAAGCAAGGTGAAGTACAAACCTATAGGTGAAGGAAGTATCTTTCGTTACAAATGGAGCTGTGCTTCTTGTTAAAATGCAGACTCTGACTCAGCAGATCTAAAGTGGGGCCTGAGATTCTGCACAAATAAGTTCCTAGGAGGTGATGCTGATAATGCTGGTCTCTGGGCTACATTGTGAGTAGCAAGGTCACAGAACATATGTTATAAACTGGTAGACTGCTGATATAGACATGCTTTCTTTGGCCAGTACAGTGTTCTAAAAATTAGAAAAACTTTCACAAAAATTCAGATTTCCAACTCCTATTAAAAAAGTAAAGAAATAAAAATAACATTCAGAAAATCCAGCAAAACAGGGTCTGCACTCTGACATGGTAAAATTAGCATGAGCTGCCAGGCATCGTGGCTCACATCTGTAATCTTAGCGCTTTGGGAAGCCGAGGTGGGAGGATCACTTGAGGCCAGGAGTTCAAGAACAGCTTGAGCAACACAGCGAGACCATGTCTATACAAAAAATTTAAAAATTAGCCAGGCGTGGTGGCGTGCACCTGTAGTTCCAGCTACTCAGGAGGCTGAGGCAGGAAGATCACTTGAGCCCAGGAGTTTGAGGTTGCAGTTAGCTATGATGACACCACTGCACTCTAGCCTGGGCAACAGAGCGAGACCCTGTCTCCAAAAAAACACACAAAAAAATTAGCAGGAGCTGAACTGTTAAGGCATGTGCTCTCCAGTCTGTCAGATTCTCCTTTCTCTCCTTTCCTTTCTGACTTAAACCTGGCTTCATTCACTTACTTTACCTGCCTAGATGATTAAGCTTATTATTGCTTCTACCTAGATATCAAACTCTGCAACACTGTGCTAAAATGTACATCAAATTTATTTCCCCTATTAAGGAAGAATAAATTTTGATTCACAGGAAAACCTAGCTCCAGTACTTACAGTGAAAGGATGTTTGGACAGGCAGAGAACAGAAGACAATAGTAAAGAATTACAAAAAGAAAAGCAGGAGATTAACAAAGAAAAATCTCCATGCCACTAAGAGGTTAATGACGCACTTCTTATCATGAAAATGTGAATCAGGGTGCCACTGAAATTGAGAAATTAGTCACATCTTACAAAGCCTAGTTCTTGAAACACTTATGAATAAAAGAAGAAATAAACAAGTGAATAAGTAAAAGAAAAGTTCTCATTATAGTTTAAATTTTACATTAATCTGACATTCTACCACTTTACATAGCTGTATGTAAATCTTCATGATTTACCTAGTCTTTAAAAAGTGCTTTCACTTATATTCTCATTTAAGTCTCTCAAAAGCCTATTTCACAGACTAAAAAACTCAAAGAACTTTCATGGCATGCCCAACGTGACTTAGCCTATTACAGGGCAGAGACGGGAACCAGAGGTCTTCTCACCCAAATCAACTGCTCTCACCACCAAAAAAAGGTACTTTAAACACAGCACTATTACAGAGTTTCTACACTACCTGGTCAAAATCCATCACAAAAAATCGAATTTCCCTCATTTTTCAAGTGATTAATATATAGGACTTAGATCTATAGAATATTGGAGTTTGTGCTTTATGGATTTTATTCATAAATGAAAGACTGGTCACACTACCAAATGAACTCATTTTCAACTCAGTCTTATTGTCACACTCTCATATCTGTAGTGTATTCAAGCATCTGGTCAAGTTTCTTCTATTTAGTGCTACAAAGCAGTCTTCTGTATACCTGGTAACACAGCTCAGCCAGTTGAGGAGATTCTCGCACTGCCACCGGGCCTGTTCTCCGCCCTGTTCCTTTCTCCAAGATGTTTAGAATGGCATGAAGGCACGTCCGAGGGCAACCTAACACTCCTACGTGAAACCAAAAGAAATTCAACTTTTTAGAATTTCTGCATTAAAAAGCTTAGACTGCCTTTAGAAAAGTGAAATTCTGTAAACATATGCTCTACTATAAATACTCTTTCAAATACTGATACAGCAAAGTGATAAATGCTAATTCTCTAAGGCTCAGTTTGTCCAGTCTTGATCTAAGTCCTAAAGATTGATCCATCACATCACCTTTCATACGCTATTTTTTATTTCAATGAATTATCCCATGAGCCCAGAATTCAATAAATGACCACTGAGATATACAAATATGGAAAGAAATAAATGCCTCTATGTCTTATGGCTATACCTGGATCTTGTAGGTTTGTGGTACTGACAGGTTTCTTCAATTCAAAGCCCAACAGGTAGAGAGCAAGATTGGGTGGATTGCGCTCCAGAGAGGTGATGAGAAGATTCAAGATGTGGATTCTTGTTTCATGACGGATTATAGCTAAATTCTTTTCAACTTCTGATCCTTAATGTAGAAATAACAAAACAAAATTACAAAAAAATGCAAAGTTAACATAAGTCAAGTTTAAAAACATAAAACTTGTATTCCAGACTTCCATGTTTTCTTTAGTTTCAGTTTATCTGATTAGCCATTACATTGGTTTCAGATTTATTTAAAGAGGAATCCTAAAAACTTTATAAATTTACAGGTTGAGTATCGCTTATCTGAAATGCTTAGTATCAAAGTGTTTCAGATTTCAGATTTTTCAGATTTTGGAATACTGGCATTATACTGGTTGAGCATCCCTAATCCAAAATCCAAAATGCTCCAATGAGCATTTCCTTTGAGTGTCACATTGGTGTTCAAAAGGTTTCAGATTTTTAGAGCATTTCGGATTTGGATTTGAGATGCTCAACATGTATTCTAATAAATGCTCAATTTCTCTTACATCACCACTAGATAGTTAACAGTTTCAAGTGTTTTCTTTAAATTAAGTATATATACAAAGAAAAAATATGCATGTGTGCATGTTAGTCTAAGGCATACCCTCCTCTAGACGTACAAATTCTTCTGTATCTTCACTATCCAAACACTCCACAAATCCAGCCATCAGCTTCTGACTTACACTCTGAAGTCATATAAAGGCAGAAAAATGACAAATTATAAAAAATTTCTAAATATTAGAGAAACTGTGATAAATACGACATATTTATAAATATTTATCTGTAAAGAAAAAAAAAGGCAAATCTGCTCCAAGTTAAGTATTTAGATTTTAGCTATGTTCTTAATTAATAGAAAACTTGGTTCCTTAAGTTGCCATAAGTTAGCTCTCTATGGAATAAATTAAAGAAATAAAAATTTTAAAAATATATTGGTTCCAAAACTTGCTTCCTTAATTTTCCTTCCCAAAGAATCAAACTTTAAAAAAAATAACATTAAATTGCTATTTCTTGACCTCTTCATTATATGCTCAATGTTATGAGATCTTAACTAAAATATAAAATAAAACTCTCATCTTTCTCTTTAGAAATGTATTACTTATCACCAGTTTTATATTTCTGATCTGGTTTCTCCTTTAGAAATCTAGCAGGATGTTAAATCAGTAATAATAATTTATACTAAAATCAAAACAAAAATCATCAAACCAAAAATCTTCAGCATCCCCTGATTATCACATGGTTTCATAACCTCTTCCATAAGCCACAGATTAGACTTATTATATACTTATATATATACTTATTATAGTGGTTTTCAACCTGGGTGGTACTACACTCCAGAGGGCACTTAGAAATAAGTGGAGTCATTTTGAGTCATCACAACTAATACTACTGATAGATAGTGGCAGGGGAGCAGGGATGCTAAAGGTCCTGCAATGTGAGGGACAATTAAACACAAAATGAAGATCTGTCCCACTCAACATGCCAGAAGAGTCCCTACTTCAAATACTGTGAAGTAGTACACAATAAAAACCTTCAACTAGCTAAAGCTGTGATTTCCAACATAAAGACACAATGGGATAAATGTTTATAAAGAAAAAAAAGCAGATTCTCCAATGGCAGCTATTCAGTGAATAGAACTATTATAAATCGAATAAAAAGAGGAAATTCTAAAGAATAAAAAGCAGATTCAATAGAAACTGAATAAAAAATTGAACAGAAAGAGGAACTCTACAGTGTATTATCAAATGAAATGATATAGATGTGGATCACAAGAAAACCATAGAAGTAGACAACTTGTAACAGTGAGACACAATCAGAATTGCAGAAGCTCACTTAGAACAGAGGCAACTGACGGGTTGGGAGCAGTAAACAAAGAGAAGTTGCAGCTACAAACCTAATAAGCACTTCAAATGTGCTTACAGTAGCAGCAGTCTCGTTAGGCTATACAGTCACATACTATAGGTACATATAGGTACTATGTGTAGTACCTTCAAAGACAAATCAAAGCCAAGTTCATGGGTAGGTTTTCACTTATCCTATGTAAATATACATACCTTACTCTTAAAAAATTTTTCCACAAACAAGAATATCATTTCTCCATAGACCATGTGACTTCCACATGTACTCAGAATATACCAAAAAATAACACCAGCAACAACAAAATCAGTTACCTGGTCATGTGTGAAATCTCCAACCAATTTTATCTGAATATTGGAGTTGCAAGAGATACAGCAGAGGATCTTGGCACTTTCAAAAGCCAATTCTGGATTAGTATTTCCATGATACAGGTATCTTTAAAAGAAGAAAACATTTGAGGAACAGTATGATGAAACTTTTGTCTTCTCGCTATTCTCAACAAAGAAAATTTAGAACAAGGTGCTCCCCTACCCATATAGCACTTTTAGGTAAATCAGAAAAGGGTGTCCCCTTCTAGCTAGATGCAGCCGGTTTTGTGTCCGCCACCAAAATTCATATGTGAAGTCCTAACCATTATGACCTTATTTGGAATTAGGGTCTTGCATATCTAGTCAATCAAATAAGATGACATCATTAAGAAGGGCCCTAAAACAATGTGACTGATATACTTATAAAAAGGGGAAATTCGAACACAGATATACAAACACAGTGAGATTGCCATGCAAAGCTGAAAGCAGAGATCAGGGTAATCCTCCTATAAGCCATGGTACACCAAACCACCAGAAAGCTAGGATATATACATACAGGGTGAAAAGTCTGCTTCCTATTCAGCCCTACCCTCCAAACACCTAGTTTCCCTACAGCAGACAAATGATATTGTCATATTAGACTTAGAAATTTTTAGTATATAGAATAAATTAGAAGGAAGAAAATAAATTGTACAGTTCAGAGTAATTAAAATCAGAGGAGCTAGAGAAGGTAAGAGCAAAACGAAGCATAAAGAAAAAAAAGTGATGCATTACATATCCAATCAGATTTGGAAATCAAAGTTAGAATGTCCATCTGATTCATATCATCATTTCTCTGCCTACAAATGTAACTTACCTGGCAATATTTACCACATTGTCTGCCTTCTTAGTTCTAGGATTAATTCCCTGCAATAGCTGTTCTAAAGGAGAGACTATTAGAGCCAGTTGACTCTCTCTTAGAAGATCCATAAAAAGATTTTCCTTTTGCAGAGTAAGATTGAGAAGTGCAAGGCAATGCTGCACGGCTTTTTCCAGGTGTTTCTTCCCTACAAACCAAAAATAAAGTTAGAAAGTTCTAAATGAACCCTAGAAACTCAGTCAATTCTTAGGAAAAAAAGATAAAGGACAACTTTTAGATTAAAAAGACTCCCATTTTTTCAAACTTTCAGCAGCAACTTCACAAAACCGCTCACCTATGAAAGTCATGGTTATTTTTGTGACCCAGATTACTTTCATGGAAAGGCTTCTTGAGTCATTTCTCCTTTATCTTATCCCTTATTAGAGCAGTGGTTCTTAGACTGGGGTGATTTGGCCCCAGAGGACATTTGACAATGTCTGGAGACACTTTTGGTTGTCATAACTGAGGAAGTGCTACCGTCATCTAGTACTGAGGTCCCCAACCCCCAGGCTGCGGACCATGGACCACTACTGGTCTGTGGTCTGTTAGGAACTGGGCCATGCAGCAGGAGGTGAGCGGTAGGCAAGGGAGCAAAGCTTCATCTGTATTTACAGCTGCTCCCCATCGCTCGCCATCCTCCCCCCACCCCCCGCCCACCAACCCTAGTCCGCGGAAAAATTGGCTTCCATGGAAAAGGTCCCTGGTATCAAAAAGGTTGGGGACCACTACTCTAGTGCACAGAAAACTATAACACACAGGTCATTGCCCACAACAAAGAATTATTAGGCCCAAACTGTCAATGGTGCCGAAGTTGAGAAAATTTGACTTAGAGTAAGTTCCAATCATTGTGGAAAACAAAGAAGCAGAAGATATAAATAAGGATCACCTATAATCCCACCATTCAAATTTAAAATTCTAGCCTAATTCTTTCCACAGTTTCTTATCTGTGTATTATGATTATGCAGTTATAATTCATATGTTTAAAATCCGTCTTTTCTCACTTAGATCATAGCCACATTAAGTAGAGACAATAAAGCATAGTGGTAAAAAGCTATGTGGTAAATAAAGCAAAGTGGTAAAAAAGTTTGGCTCTGGAGCCAAACTGCCTAGGTTCAAATCCCAGCTCTGATGATTACTGGTGAGAGTCAGTGTAACCCCTTTGTGCCTCAGTTTCCCTACCTGTTAAATGGAAATAACAAGATCTACCACATAGGGCTTTTGAACAGACTGACTACGTTAATACACGCAGTATGCTTTTAAAAGAGCCAAATGTATAGTAAGCACTCAATAATTAGTGGTGGCTAATAATATTAAATAAAATTTATTGAACACTATGTATCAGGCACTATAGTAAGTACTTTTACAAATATGGGGAAAACAAAACATAAAGTACTTTAAAGTTAGGTACGTTAAAGATGTTAAAGTGATAGCAGTATCATTTTGTTTATAAAAACCCTGCAGTGAGACACAGTTGCAGTGAGAGTGTCTGTACTGTAGTCTATTTCACTTACAATACACTCTTACTTAAATGACTCATTGAAAACACTACTGTAGATACAGAGAGAATCTTACAGTGAAAAAGAACTTCAGACATCTTCTATTTCAAACTCTCAGTTTACAAAAGATAAAAACATCAAAATGGTTTTCAAGACATAAAGACTTTCAAGCACATACCAGGAAAAGGGGCATAGGTATCAAGCTGCTTAACTCCTTCTTCCAGTAAACTAAGAACAAGTTCCAACATTGGTGACTCATTCAGAAGATGATACATCAGACTAAATCCAGGTGGCTTATAGGCTATGATTTCTTCTCCTAAATAGAATATAACATAGTCCAGGAGATGAATTAGTATCTTTGTCACACCCTTAATTTATATGAAATGTATGAGGTTTATAAATTAAATGGCATCTAATTAGATGAAGGCAAGTTTTAATTTAGACACAGTGACACAAACTGTATACAGTAGCAATTTCTGTAAGGACTGATCTGCACATAGTAGTTAGTTACCTATTATATATTAACTCATTAAAGAGTCAACAATGCAGTGTTCTCGATCTTCCATTCAGTAAAATTTTATTTTCTCTTGAATAAAACAATTAAAATTAAAACAATGAAACAAAAAATTTAACTCTAATTTATAAATATAAATGATTTTAACTTGCATATAATATATATATAATTTATAAATAACAAATAGCTGTAAATAGCTGACACCTTGTTTGAAAGTGACAGAATTAAATTACCTTGTAGTTCCACAAACTGGTCTACAAAATCTTCAAGTTGAGGCTCGTAATCTCTGAGCAATTTATAAAACACTTCTAAAACAACCTCAGCAACTTCCCACTACAGAAAGACACAAACATTTCAATAACAATAAAATAGTCCAAGATTGAGGTAGCCTTGCCAGGCTTCTCATTCCTCCCACTTTTTCCTCTAGAAAATGAGGGAAGTCCCTTATCTACTTTATCAATTTATGCTAAGTAATAAAGAAATCTCAATTCACTTTGCTTTATTTTCTAAAGGATAATGAATTGGCTTGTTTTCAAGGTAAAACATTTTTTAATGCATTACTAATAAAGATATATTTTTATAGCAGATGTTTGGGCTTCATTGATAAATCTAAAGCATTTAGTATGTAGTCATAGTCACTTTATAATTAAACATAAGATTTGGACACTTCTCCAAGTACCAAATATTTCACATTGTCTCTAAGAATTGTAGCTGGAAAGGATGTGAGAAATCATCTTATCTAATCATCCTTATAAGTGCAGCAAACGAAGCTCAGAGCAGTGAATGAATCCCCCAAGACCATAAAGCTTGGCAGCAAACAGGCTGGAAGTCAAGCACAGGTCTTTTAATTCTTACACCAGGGTCCCACCCCACGGCTATAGTCAAAGAAGGTAAGAAGACACAATCACTGGTAGGCTTGTCCCAAACGACCACGTTATCACTTTCTTGTTAAAAATGTATTTAAAAGTTATGTACCAAGTAAGGAAAAGTACTTATGCCAAAGGAAAATTATATACAACTATACAGACAGTAAAATTAAAACCTTGTTTAAAAAACCCACTGCAAAGAATTGTAGTAAGACTAGTTTGGTCATTATAGACAGGGTGGTTTTTAAAATTATTTTAAAATCATTATTTCCATTTTTTACATAATTTTATCAAGCCTGAGTTTGGGAATGGGACTATAGGATGACTTATTATTATTTCAAAATTATTCCCTTTTTTATATTTTCCAAAATTTTCAAAAAAATGTATTTAAGTAAAAAAGACATATTACCACATAATAATGGATTTTATGATTGATACACTGCCTCTGACACTCTGTATTTGTTATTTATTTCAATCTAAAGCACTGTTTTTGTGAGCAGCTAGCATCCTAAAATATAGTTATATGGGTTAAACCTTGAGAAGACTTTCAAGTAAAATAAATCCACAAAATTAAGGGGAAATTTTTTAGAGTGAATATGTTGGGGTGGAACTGAAATCAATGGCAGCAGGGAAGCAGCATCACTTGAAGTGTAGCTGTGCACGGGTGAAGACTGGTAACATCTGGAAAGAATGCAGCTGCCTGAATCTCAACACTCAGGTCATAATGACCTTTTCAGGAAAAAGAACACAAGATATTTAAAACAAGTGCAAAAAAGTGTCAGAACATTTTGTTGAATAGATTGCAATTATCAGCATCCATTATTCATCTGAAATGACTTTTATTAACGAGGCATGCTATTATTGTTTTCATCCAATCAGGAAATATATGTTAACAAGGTAGTTCTAGAGCTTAAATAAAATGTATACCCCTTTCATTGTTTATTTTTACTACACGGGAAGCAAAAGTTCTAAAGCAATTGACACAAAATGAACTTCAGTTATTTGTGACCAAATATTAAGAACATGCTATATCCAATGATAGGGCAATGAATAAATAAACTAGGCTAGATACAAGTAATGGATATTATGCAGTCACTAAAAAGACTATTTTCAAAGAATCTCTATGTCCCTGAAAATATGAATATAGGCAAAAAAAAGAAAAGAAAAGAATCTCTAATTACATGAAAAATCCTCATGATGCTAAGTGGCAAAAAAGGAATACAAAGTAATATAACTAATTATCTCAAATGTTATTTAAGTATACATGCATAGGAAAAAGACCAGAAGTAGTTATCCTTCCTTTGGCAAGAAGATTAAGGGTAATAAAATTTCTTCTTTTATTTTACTATATTTTCCTAATTGCCCCAAATTAGCATGAACTAAATTATTTTTATAATCATTAATACAACAACAAAAAACCCAACAGGTTCAAAAATAGCAAACTATATAAATAAAGCAAAAATGTTCCTACAAAATACTTCCAAGGGTATTCTGTGAGGTAATAAACAGTATTATAGACTAAAGTGAATTACATCAGAACCTGGAAGAGTTTCTTACATAGCTTAGTGGTTATGAGCTTGGATCTGGAATCAGAGTCCTATGTTCAAATCCTGGTCCTGGACCTTAGGCAAGTTCCTTAACCTTGCTAAGCCTCCATCTGTAAAATGGGAATATTAATAGTACCTGCCTCACAGTAATATTGGAATTACATAAGATGATATATACGATAAGCTCAGTCATGAGTGTCTTGCAACCAGAGCAAATATGTGCATATGTCAGTGGTCCCTTAGCCTCCATCCATGGCAGACACCCCTAATGGATCACAATACTCCTTCCCACTAAGCCAACACTCCACGAGCCAGTGCTACTCATCAATAGAAATTGATATGTAAGTTAAACTTATTCCGATCCCTAACCTAAATCATCCCAATAAGGTGTAGCAGTGTGTTTCCAACAAATACGTGACATTTTTGGTTCAATTTCAGTCAAAATTTGTTCAATTAAGAATCTGAATTACTACGAACTCCTATCAGTTATACTACTGATCACTAATGTGTCAGTGCACTGGTTTTAAACCCAAATTTATTTTTTAATACACACAAATTAATCAGATCATAGACATTTCAGAATTAAGACTATGAATTTTACTACCTTTCAAAAACTAACATGAATTTATAGCACCATATACCTTTGATAAAAGAAAAAGTGGCAGTAAATGAATAAGGAGAAAAAAGTTTTTCTCTGAACATCACCTTTTCAGCTGCTCTCCGGTAAGCTCTTGTACGGAATCGGAGAAACACAGAATCTCTGAGGAACTGCAAATAAGGGTCAAAGCCAGGGGGCCGCAGTCCGGCGCCCAAATTAGAAGGAAATGAGCTCTCCACCAGGGTACTAATGAGCTGGCAAAAGGCCCGAGTCAATGGGTATTCTTCACACCGGGATTCTATTTCATTTAGTTCAACCTTCCAAAGAAAAGTAAAAAAAAATTGGTAATATACAACTATCAGCTATGAAGTGTAGAGCATTTTGCAGACATTAACTCATTAATAGTGGTATATCACACCAAAAGACACATAACAGAGATTACCATTTTTCATTTAGAGGAAAAGATACAAAGATATTATATGAATCTAGATGACTCAGATGAAAGAATTTCAAATTCCCCCATATCGTCCCCAACCTTTAATTAAAAAATAGAAATCTTTTATGTTTCTTTAAAAAACAGAGAAAGAGAGTAGATAGAAAAGAAGCTAAAACAATTAAATTCTCACTTCGGGTTGACTCAAGTAACCTAATTAAATTGAGTTCAAACCAAGAACTTTCAGTTTGGATGGCTATCACACAGCAATTTGAACTCAAATCTGAAACATTAAATATTTTGTTTCCTTTCATTAAGTTTCATCTCGATTTCAACACTGATCAGAAAACCCTTCAAATGAAAATATATTAAATTTAAAAATTACAGAAACTTAATAGGGTAAATAAGTTTTCAGAGTCTTTTTATCATTACATGTATTAATGAATATGGCATTTAAACTAAAAGGAAAACTTTACCTCAATACCAATAGCTTGTCTCTGGCTTGGAACCCTGACGGTCTGTAGTATCTTAAAACAATAAGAAGTAGATGTCAGCAGCATTCTTCATTCATCAATGAACAGTAGTGGCTTGGCAATGTAATAGTTATATACCTCACCCGCTGCACCCACACATCTCACAATGTCCACCAGAAATGACAACTGAGGAGTCCCTGATGGACTTTGATTAGCAATTCTGTCAGGTTCAGGTAGAAATTTCAATTGTCTGGAGTTCTGAAAACAGATAATTTCTAAGAACACATAAGATGTTTTTTCAGCAAATTTCCTCTCAGATATTCTAGGAATGAATCTTAAAAGGGATTTATGGGATGAAATCTCACCAGTGTTCAATACACTGGTCTGTTTACAACCAGCCTATCGCTGGCACCAGAGAACCAAAAGCTTATTAATAGGTTTCCTTTTGGGAGGTTGAGGCAGGAGGATCACTTGAGACCAGTGTGGGCATTATAGTGAGACCCAGTCTATACAAAAAATTAAAAAATTAGCCAGGCATGGTGGCGTGCACCTGTAGTCCCAGCTACTTGGGAGGCTGAGGCAGGAGGATCAGGTGAGCCCAGGAGTTTGATGTTACAGTGAGTTATGATTGCACCACTGTACTCCAGCCTAGACGACACAGCAAGACCCTATCTCCAAAAAATAATTTTTTTAATTTAAAAAATGGTTGCTTGTGAATAGTGAGTTAAAATCACAGGCTCCCTCATGTTATATTACTTCTAAGACAAACAAATATTCCACCTAACCATTTTCCTAGAGATATTTCTATACAGCACATCCTTATTTTTCTTTTTCATTTTATCACATAAAGAATACCTACATTTGATAGAAAATTTCCAATAAAGCTTACATTTAGGGATGGAAAAAGTTAATAATTCTGAAGTCATTGAGATGTCAATCATTAAATCACCCATTTATTTCCCCTCCCATGTCAGCACAGGTATACTCCCTCAGTGTGCAGAAGACAAATTTCTACTATGGCATTCCCACTTTGCCCAAAGTTAAGTTTATGGTCCTGGCAATAAGCCTTCATGACCACCAATAAAGTCTTCTGGCTGCTAGTAAAATTTCTGTGCAAACTTGGCAAACTGTTGGCCCTACCCTTTCATGGGAAAACAACCCCAGTGACCATGGGTAGCTATATAGACATACGTCACTCTTCTGGTATGGGGCAGGAAGGACACAGAAGGAGCAGAAAAGAAAAACAGACATTCCTCACATTTAATGAGTGCAGATGACTTCTGAAGGCTTACATTAGCCTGGTCTAAAGACAGAGTAAAAAATTCTGTTCATCTAATAGTATCTTACAGACATTGAAAAACAAGGTCTTAGGAGAGTTGTAGTACATGAAGAACCAGTCTCCAGCAGCCAAGTGAAGTTAGCAACTGATCTAAAAGAAATACCCAAGCCTATCAGTTCCTGTTGCTGTTCAGTCCCCAAACCATAACTCTAGTTGAGAAGTTCATGATATAGTAAAATATAAGTCTCAATCAAATGCTCATGCTTATATGGTATTATCAAGCCTCACTTTTCAAATTGGAATAATTAATAAAGGAATTCATAATGCTACCTGAGTGTATTCCAATGACTGCCAGAGGGAAGCAGCAATTTCAGGAGATTTTCCAAAAGCTGCAAGTGTCTTCAGTAGCTCAGCTTTTAGAACAGGGGGAATACTGCATTGCAGGAGACCCAGAATCACCACGACAGGGGTCCACTGAGGATGTTCACAGAGTGCCAAACGAGCATTTTCACTCTGAGAATTGAACACAAAAAGAGTTAAGAGGGACTTTCCATTTTCAAAAGCTAAGAAAAATGACCAATAATCATCTAAATTGCTAGCACTATGCTGAGTCCTTATAGATTTAATACACACTGAAACAAGGACAAGCCCATTATTTATGTTTGAATTCCACCAGTGGTTTTAGTCAGATCACTAGTTCAGTCAACATAAAGAATGGAAAAGAAACAGTCTTTTGCAGCTACAAGTATAGAAAATAATACAGAGATAAACGGTCTGCCAGGGTCACAAAAATCATACCTAGGCATTTTAAATCCTTTCTGCAACAATGTTAGATATTATGCTGCAATATAATGTACAAAGGAATAAATACCTTGTCTTTTTCTAAGGGAAAAAATGGAAATATATGGTATCAAGTATCACTCCATTATTTTTCCTTTTATTTTTATTTGACATGTAATAACTACATATTTATGGGTTACAGAGTGATCTTTTAATACATGTCTACAAAGTTTAATGATCACATCAGGGTAATGAATAAATCACTTCAAACATTTGTCACTTCTTCGTGCTGGGAACATTCCAAATCCTCTCTTCCAGCTTTTTGAACATATATAATAAATTACTGTTAACTACATTTTCCCTACAATGCTATAGAACCCTAGAATTTATTCCAACTCTCCAGCTGTAATTTTGTATCAGTTAACCAACTTCTCCCTCCCCTCCCCTCCCATCTCCATTTTAATTCAATGAGAAATAATTACTAACTTGAGATTTTGATGCCTAATAATGTTAGCATTATTAGAAAAACCAAAAAGTTAGAAGACACTATTTCTATGCTTCAGAGAGACTGAGCAACTTTGCTTTAGTGGACAACAGAAACAACTAAAAGATATTTCTGAGTTGGGAAATTACGTACAGAAATGAAAATAATGTTTTTTATAAAGACTAATTTGGTAGTGGCAAGATGGTTTGGTGTAAGGAGGAAAAAATAAACTCCAGTAAATAATCTTTTTTTTTAAGTAAAAATATTCTTTATGTGTACAGACACATACCAACACACACATGCTAGGAAACCTTCTAGAAGGATGTATACCCAACAACTGATTCTTATTTGTCCTTCTATTTCCTTTCAGGATATTATATTCATACTAAGATTATGCCAATGAGCAGGGCTACCATAACTTACACTAGAGGTCAAGAAAACAAAGAGCATAAGGACAGAACACTCTATATATATAGCATATATATATGCTAAATTTGCCACTTACAAACTTTAAACATTAAAAGACTATGTTTGGGCCCTTAAAATGCCACCGTGCTAGAATGCAAATAAAATTATGCTGTGTATGAGTTACCTACCCAAGTAATGATGGTAGATGTGAGCTGTAAAAAAGCAATCAATCCATCTTGCTCCTTCTGGGTGATGCCACGTGAAGGAAGGTGACGGTACTGGACGCTATCTGCACTTGGAAGATCCTTCCGGAGGTGTTCGTGGTACAGCATTAAGGAATGAAAGAAATGTTCCCAAGAAACAGGACTGCCACCTGCTCCCTGAATATTTTCAACTATAAAAAAAGATAGCACAAAATTTTCTTTCAAAAATGTCTAGGCATTTACTTAGAAATGAAGAGAAAACTAATTTAAAACAATAAACTTTGGGCCAGATGCAGTGGCTCATGTCTGTAATCCCAAAAGTTTGGGAGGCCAAGGCAAGAGGATCGCTTGGGGACAGGAGCTCCAGACTGGCTTGGGCAACATAGCGAGACCCTCATCTCCACAAAAAATTTTAAAAATTAGCCAGGTGTTGGTGGCGCATGACTGTAGTCCTAGCTACTTGGGAGGATCACTTGAGCTTAAGAATTTGAGGCTGCAGTGAGCGATGACCGCACCACTGCATTTCAGCCTGGGCAACAGAACAAGACTCTGTCTCAAAATAAATAAATAAATAATAAACTTTGTTTGCCTTTGTCTTAGCACAAAGGCAATTTTTATCCTAGATAAGTAGTATGTTGGAAATGGGTTAGAATCTGTGAGCTAGAACTCAGGATTAGTTTTTCCTCTGGATTCATTTTTAAGAATGGGGTGGAACCCACGTTAACGTAAAGGGAAATTACTTTTGGATATCAGGGTATCTATTTTATATCCAGGAGAGTTCTCTGTGCTGTCATGTAACTATATAGCACTGCTTTTTCCCACAGAATAATTCACAAATGTTGAGTTTGAATTCCCAAAGAAAGAGATAAATACAGTCTAGATTTGTAAATTACACTATTCCATTACACACCAAGCACTGGAAATAAGAGCACAGCATACAACACAGGCAGGCCTTAACAGACTAATCAAAACACTGGCTTTAGAGCCAGGCAGATCTCAGTTCTAATCATGGCTTCACAATTACTTGTAAAAGTAATTTACAAGTAATTTACTTGGGTAAATTACTTAACTTCTCTAAATCTCAGTTTCTTCACATGTAAAAATGAAAATAATAACTACCTAACAAAGCAGATGTTTAATTTTTTTTCCCTTTTGCAGTGCTTTTGGTTTAACTAGACCTAAGTCTTAAAATTAAATGAGGAAATTGGGAGAGGGTCAAGAGAAAAATTCTAAGTACAGAAATTTAGAAAACAAGTACTTATGAAGATAAATTAAAGAAATCAAACTTATGTGGAAAGGGTTTATACTTTGGTTTGTACAACAGATATATTCTTGAAAATTTATATATATTAATTGATTTGTTAAGCTGAACTATATTTTATAAAGGAGAATGGCAAAATTCCCCAATCTGTGAGACCATAATTAAGGCATCACTACACATAAAGCCACCAGTGCACTTCTTTCCCTCTATTACTATAAAAATAATTCATACCTCTGGTAGAACCTAGCACAAATAACCAATATTATTTAATACACAGTGGAATACTGAACTTAAGAGTATAATGGTGAATTTTAACATTGAGATTTTCCTTACCATGACTACTACCATTGACTTTGAGCAGGCTGAAACAGTAGTGGGCACACTGTGGCCCATTGGCCAACCCCTGGAGCATTTTCAAATAAGGAATATAAATAGTGGGAGGCAACAGGTCACCCATTTGCCTAACAAACTTTGATAAGACAACCTGAAATAAAGAAAAGCAAATAGTTTATATAATGTATATCTGAACTTTAAGGCAACATGGACTAGCTAATAAAGACTACATATGAACTAAAACTAAGTGCTCTGATTCAATCCTTGCTAAAGACAAATTTAACTGATATTCTATTTATGAAAAATTGTTTTTTCAGGCTTGTCATTAGCAATTTAATGAAATTATAGAATACCTTTGTGAACATAAAGTACATTTTTTTCAAAACATTACAATGTCACAAAATATAAGACTATTCCCATTTTAAACATGTAAAACAGCTGAAGAAATTTACTCATCCAAAATCAACCAGCAAATTCAAAGGTATACTTAGAACCCAGAGTTCCTAAATCCCAGTCACTTGAAATCATTTTTGATGGTAACCTAAACATACTCTGCATTGTGTTCCCACCAATACCACATTCCTATACTCCTGTTCTCTAAGTTCACTTTTTAGTTTTTCCTTTTTTCTTGCTAATGCCTTAAATCTATTATCAACCACAAATAGTATTCAGACTCATTAGTTGGAACTCAGAACTAAAAGTGTTAACAGATCTCTGGAAATTACTGTTAAATTTGTTAAGTGTAACAATGGTTTTATGATGATGTAGAAAAATATCCTTACTTTTAAGAGATACATACTTATTTAACTACTGTGGTGAAATGTCATGTTGCCTATAATTTACTTTAAAAGAAAAGAAAAGTAGTAAAAATAACAGAGGTAGATAAAGCAAACATAGCAAGATGCTAATTTAAGATGTGAAATTAAGATGTTGGGTGTTTACTATAATTATTCTTTCTTCCATATGTTTCAAATTTTTCATAATGGAAAGTTTTTTTAATAACCATTAAAATTTTTTAATAAATCCTTCTCCAAAATTTTTTAAATGAGGAAAAAACTGAAACAACAAATGTAAGAAACACAATTTTTTAAAAAAGGCATCTGATTCTAGACTCCAGAAAAAATGAAAAATATATAGCATGAAAGCTTCTAGAATAGAATTCCCCAAAAAATGAACACTGATATGGCAATCCATTTTATTTGCTTCTGTACATCATACTTTTGTTAACAGAAGATAAAAATTGGACTTTTGCCTACATTATCTATAGACTCAAAGACATTTTGCCATCAATTAAAATGTCAAAGCCTTTTTCTTTAATACTTATACCTATCCTATCTTCCCCAACTTGATAAGAATTATGTATATTGGTTATTATCATGCCTGTAGAGGACAGACTAAAATACTAATATTCAAATAAGTGATACACAGAGAAACTAAATGCCTTTCTGCCTCTACTGATTCAACAGACATCTAGTATCTAAGAAAGGGCTGACTACATAAACTCCAAAATGATCAGAACCTAAATTTAAGGGTTGCAAATTTTCTTAAATAAAAGGGAAAAGTGTAAATTTCTAAAGGTTACACTGGTGTTCATTTGTGTTAACATCAATAACATCAGGGAGTAACATCTTTCATGTTTTCAAGACTCTCAATTACCATACCAGAGTATTAAAGTAGGAAACCAGAGTCTTTACTCACCTGGCGTTGAGGGGGTCGCTGATGAGCTACTCCTAGATAAGAACCCATGATGGTGGGAGTCTGAAGAGGCTCTGAGGGACACCAATATTCTAGAGCAAGCTCCAAATGAAAAGGGTTCTTTTTGTACAGCTCACCAATCTGCAAAGAGTAAGCAAAGGCTGTGGGGAAATGCCTATGACTCAAAAATTACTTTAAATTAAAAAGTACATTTGTATTGAAATCTCTTGTGGATTTAAAGTATTAGACTGAAATCTTTCAAAGTTGGGGAAAAAATAATGGAAGGAGCGAAAGACGACAAGCTTTCCAATATAATGGCTTACCAAGAGCATTAAATGTTCCAGATCCCTTCTAAGTGAAATGGGGGGTTCATTACCCATCTGCATACTCATGTGAATCATTCGAGCATCTTCATCTGCCCGATTCCTCAGCTGTTTCACCTATTAAATTTAGTAGATACAGGTTAATATGTAAATTTATTATATATGGGTAAATAATAATGAAATCAGGAAATTAGGTATCTGTCTTCAAGTGATTACATACAAGCAAAACACTGTTTAAATATCTATTCCACTTTAGTGACATATTTTATTGCAATACAACTACTGATAATTTTTGTCTTAAAACTTCAATGCATTTTCCACTATGGACAAATTGAGTTTAATCACAGTGTTACTCAACGGGGACATTACTGACATTTTGGGCAGAACATTTCTTCACTGGATTGGATTATCCTGAACATTGCATGACATTTTAGCATCCCTAGAACGACCTACTAATTACCAGTAACAACACTATAGTCATTGAAACAAGCAAAACTGGCCTCACTCATTTCCTAAACACGCTCTGAAGAACATTATAGTCCCAGCTGAGAATTACTGCCTTATAACATTTGTGTGACCTAAATGCCAAAAGAAATAAGAAACTACTACTCCCTTAAAAAAAAAAAAAATCACAGCTAGACAAATCTACAATTTTAGCTGAAGATTTTAACACCTCTCTCTCAGTATTCAATAGAACAAGTACACCGAAAATTAGCAAGGCTATGGAAGACTTGAACAACAGTATCAACCAACCTGACTTAATTGACATTTATAGAACACTCCACAGAACAGCAACAGAATATGCATTCTGTGAACATATGCATTTCCCAAGACAGGCCATATTCTGAGCCATAAAACAAACCTCAATAAACTGAAATCCTATAAAGTATGTGCTCTGACCACAACAGAATTAAACTAGAAATCAGTGACAGAGAGATATCTGGAAGTCCCCAAATATTTGGAAAGTAGACACACTTCCAAATAATTCATCAATCAAAAGAGTCTCAAGGAAAATTAGAAAATACATTAAACTGAACAAAAAAGAAAATGCAACATATCAAAAGTTGTGCAGTACAGCTAAGGTAGTGATTAGAGGAAGTTTTAAAGCATTATTAAATGCTTACATTAGAAAAAAGCAAAGTTTCAAATCAATAATCCAAACTTCCACCTTAAGAAACTGAAAATGAAAAGGGCAGATTAAACCCAAAGCAAAAGGAAGAAAATAATAAACAGCAGAAACCAATAACAATAAAACAAAATATAAGAAAATCAATGTAGCCAAAAGCTGATTCAATGGAAAGATCAACAAGATCAATATACCTCTAAGCCAGGTTAATTAAGAACAGAGGGAGAAGATACAAATTACCAATATTAGGAATTAAAGAGGAAACATCACTACAGATCCTATAAAAACAAAAAGTATAATACAGGAACATTAGGAATAACTTTATGCCAATCAATCTGATAATTTGGATGAAATGAACAAATTCAATGACAGACCCCAATTACCAAAGCTCATTCAAGAAGACACAGATTACCAAAATAGTCCTGTATCTATTAAATTCCAGTATCCCAGAATTGTGTGAATAAATTCATTGTTTACCTTATCCAAGCCATTTATGATTTGTCTGTCTAAATACCTCTCTCAGCCTTCATCTTTCCAGATGATTATCGTTCCATAATCAAAGTCCCATCTGGACTACTAATTAGGAAAAACTTTTAAGCCTTAACCTTGCTAAGGATTCATTTCCACAAATATAAAACAAAAGGATTAGCAGGATTGTTCCTATTTCAAAATTCTGTGATGTTAACCTATCAAGTCCTTCAAGGTTGCTGAGGTCTCAAATTATCTGTTAAATACATCTGGACTACTGTAGTGCTGAGTGAGCTATCCTTAGACTAACGAAATCCACTGTAATTTACTATCTATACTTCTCTATTACTTACTGTTACTATCTATATTTTCCTGTATATATATCTTATCTCTCCAACCGTATTATAAATTCTTTGCTGCAGGAAATAAATCCCCTACGTACCTCCATTCTTCACAACACCTAGCATAGTACCTGGAACACAGGAGAAACTCAAAAAATACCTGACTCATTAAATAATGAATAAGCACTTCACTCCTTGATTGTTGCTATTCTGGATACTTTTTCCATTTGCCTTATGTTTTTCAGGAGATAGGGTATCAGAACTGCACAATATATTACAAGTGTAGACCAGGGTGCTTCTTTTTTAAATATACATACAAAAAAAGCAGTTTTATATTACACATACAAAAAATGTGGCTTTCTCCTTCATTTACTTCCTGCCACCATTTTGATGGCTTCTTTGGCGCACAGAGCATATACTATGAAGGAACTGTCTGAAATGGCTCTACAATCCTTTTTTGGATCACAGTTACACCTTGTACCATCTACTCAAAAGTAGCCTTTGCATTAATTTTGTAAATCCATCACTTTACCTACTTTACCTACATCCATGCTGAAGCTCATTTATATGCTATAACTAAGAGTCTACCCAATTATCTATAAAATAAGATTTTACACTGTGCCTTTTCCAAATCATGTACAAAAATATTCAATAAATCACAAACTGATTCACAAGCTGAAATAGAACTACTGTCAAATTTTAGTCTGTATTAAAAGATTTTATGAGTTTCCAAAACATAAAGATAGTTAATCAATCAGTTTTAAATTATTTTATAAAATTCTTCTACTATTTAGTCATCCAACATTATTACACTTACCTTCATTGGCATAAGTGCAAGGAAATCTGTGATGAGATTATGGGTTCTACGAATATAAAATTCCTCCAGATAAAAGTTGTCTGACACCACTACTGACTCAGTGAGGAATAGGAAAACATTGTCAGCAATTGCGAGCTCTGCCATTGCTTCATCTGCTTCTGTGAATTCAGCCAGAGCTAGAAATATATTTTAAAAAACAGCACAGGGAGGAAAAGTCATTAACCAAGATTATATCTTATGATACTCTGCTGATGGTTCAGACATCTTCCTAATCTTCTAGCACGTGCTATGCATAAAATGAGACTATGTATAACTGTAATTGAGTTATAAACCCCAAAGAACTACTGAAAATGTACATTAGAAATACATATGCTCTTCTAATAACATGAGTAACAAAAATTATTTTAGAGATCTGTGACATTATCACTGATGTAGCCAGGGAGCTATTATCCAAATATTAACATATTAAAATCAAGCTAAGGCCTTAATCCCAATGAAATCTCATGGGTCATTCGGCAGAAGTCTTCACAGCCAAATGAGAACCAAAACCTGAACATGACTAGTTAAGCAACTCTACTAATTTGGTAACCAAGTAGCTAAAATTGAAAAACTAAATTTTAACTTGAAGATAATCTGTTTTACTTATAATTTTTTTAACATTTTATTTGGAAAATTTCAAACAGATATCTAAAAACAGAAAGACTAATATAATGACTCTCCTCATGCCTATTATCTCATTTCAATATTATCAATTTATGGTCGATCTTTTTTTTTTAAATTTTTTTGTAGAGACAGGGTCTTGCTATGTTGCCCAGGCTGCTCTTGAACTCCTGGCCTCAAGTGATCCTCCCGCCTCAGCGTTCCAAAGTACTGGGATTACAGGTGTGAGTCAATTTATGGTTAATTTTATTTCATCTCTATCTTCCCCTTCTTTGTTCATATTACATTGAAACAAATCCTGGACAATTTAACATTTACCCATAAGTACTTCTAGTGCACAACTCAAAAAGATACTTAAAAAACAAAACAAAAATAAACTACATACACAACACCATTATCACATCTTAAAAAGTAGTTCCTCAGTGTCAAATATCCAGACAGTGGTCAAATTTACTACCTGTCTCATAAATGTCATGAAAGGTTTAGGTTTTGTTTTTTGCTTTTTATCTTTTGTGCAGTCTTTGTGCTTAAATCAGGATGCAAATAAGGTCTACAAATTGCAATTAACTGATAACATCTGTAGGCTCCCCACACATCTTTTTTATTTTTCCTTTGCCCTTTACTTGCTGAAGAAACTGAGTCTTTTATCCTATAGTTTTCCAAGTGGGTTTGGCATTGCATCCCAGTGGTACAGGTCACCACATTCCAGGGGCATAGGTTATCCTCTTTCCTCTGGATATACTAAAAATTGGCAGTTTGATCTAGAGGCTTGATCTGACTTACATTCAATTTTTTGGTACGAGTATGTCACAGGTGGTGTTGTATCCTTCCATCAAGAAACACATTGATTACTTCTTTTAAATTTTAAATATAAAATTGCTAGGTAATTTTATGGTGATCTGGCTTTGGAAAAGAACTGCTACAGTTTATTCCGTTTGATTGTCAGAGAGACCAAACACATAGCATGTCACTGAAAATACATTTCATTGCCTTGAAAAGGGTCAGGAATAGATAAAAGCCAGGATAGTCTCAACCAGAGGAAAACAGATGGTTTGGGGTTTTTTCATTGGCTTATATTTTGTTTTCTATTTTGAAATAAAGTCTGCATATCTACCCATAGCACAGAAACTCCTTGAGAACAAAATATTTTCTTAATCCTTTATTATGAGTAATAATGACTACTAAAATTATTAATTAACATTAAATATTATTAATAATGACTAATTCCAAACCTTCACTTGAACTTGACAACACTGGAATTAAAATCACAAAATAATCAATTCAAAAACTACTTCTTGAAGACTATTTAGGTAATAAGGCATCATTAATATATATGTTGTATACATTACTTACATATATATAAAAATTGAGTTTTAATAACTAAAACAGTAAGTGAAAATTTTGTATAGTGAAATTGCAAACACACTTTTTATAAAATAAGAATGCAATAAACATGTTCAATAAATTTTTCAGAAATCTATGAGGAGAGTAGGAAATACTTTTTCAAATTTGAGATCTTTGTTAAAATTTGTCTGGATTATTTCAAGAAGTGACCATTTTACAATGTAAGATAAGCTTTTCATCTCTTTTAGCAATTTTTTAATGCAAATTAACACAGAAAAATTTTTATAGTTTAAAAATTCTAATTATAATACCCCTAATTACTAAAGTTTATAAAAGGGTATGAGCATGTAAAACCAAAGAGATTAAGTAGCCAAAGATCCAGGACTTGAAAAGGTTGTGTTTCCTAACCTATTTTTATCTACTATTCTATAGCAAATGATAGCATACTCTGCTGTGTCTGTCAAGATTAAGGCAATGGTATGGAAAATTATAGTATAAGAATTTTATTAACTGTCACATAGCCACTTAAAAGTTTAAAGGGTAACTTAATGCCAGAAAAGTACTGAAATAAGACTTATAAATGAATACGATATGTATAGATGAGAAAATGAATTTGTACATGAATGTAAAGGCTAATTAGCTATCTATTAGCTTAAACATTAAAAAAAAAAAAAGTGGCCAAAGAAAGACTCCTAACACAAAAAAACCTTTCTTCGAACTCTTGGGAACAGCATGATACTAGTGAACAAAACGTTCTGGAATTATACAAATGATAAGATATTAAAATCTGTTAACACTTTAGGACTAGAAAACATTGACATGGATTGTAAACTTGAACAAAGCCTTCCCAGATTTACCATAAAAACCTACAGAAGTGATAATTCTTTGGGCTTCAAATTGCAAGCATAGTTTTCATCCTGTTAGAATAAACCACTATTAGTATGATAATTACATGAATGTAAACAGCAGAATAGGATATGTTATAGTGAGTTAGCAGATTCTTTACAGTCAGAATTCCACTTCTGTTTTTCTTTTTTTAAATATATAGAAACTGGGTCTTGCTATATTGCCCAGGCTGGAATGCAGTGGCTATTCAGAGGCACAATCAGGGCACACGGCAGCCTTGAACTCCTGGGCTCAAGTGGTCCTCCCACCTCAGCCTCTGGGGTAGCTGGGACTACAGGCACATGCCCGGCACACATTTGTTCTTGATTGATCCAAATATTTTCTTTCTAATACACTTTATTTAAAAATAATATTTTTTATTTCAACACAATGTGAAAAATTAGTTTGTTTGTGAACAAACCAAGAAGCAAAGTGTATAAAAATGAAAGTAATAGAAAATTTTAATTTTTTTTTTTTTTTTAAGAGATGGGGTCTCACTCTGTTGCCCAGGCTGGAGTGCAGTGGCACGATCACAGCTCACTATAACCTCAAACTCCTGGACTCAAGTGATCCTCTTGCCTCAGCCTCCCAAGTAGCTGGGACTATCGGTGCCACTACACCCTGTTACCCAGCCTGGTGTTGAACCCCTAGCCTCAAGCAATCCTCCTGTCTTGGCCTCCCAAAGTGCTGGGATTACAGGTGTGAGCCACCACATCCAGCAACAGTAAATTTCAATTTTAAAAAATATTTAATGTGATACTGTCATTTCAAATTTTAACCTTTTAAACTCTTACTCTGAAGATAAAAGAGCACTGTCACTGGCTCCAAGAAAGGAAAATAGTATTTCCTATAATTTATTTTGGGAGACAGGAAAAGGAAAAATTTGTATTTCACCACTACATTACAAAGTTTCACTTAATATATACAACTCCAGATATCTTCATATGCTTATGCATACATATGTCAAAGATAACAGCCCTTCCAAAGTTTCATTAAGTGCTGATATGCTGTTTCTCATAACGAAATTATCTACAACCAATTTACCTGTCACATCAGGTAGCTGGGATATTCCCCTCAATGCTAGTGCCCAGGCAAGTCTAACAGTGGCTTGCAGCCCAGGCAGTTTCCAAGGCTGTGAGTCTTGAAGACGAGAGTGAATTGTTGCAATGTACTGTCTCTCTGTCAGCAGTGGAAGTTGATGAATCATATCTGAAAACACAAAAATAGACCACTTTACTATACAAAAACACTTTTATTCTCACTTTTGATATACAGGAATAAGGTCTAAAAGTCAGAAAATCTGAGCATACTTACCAAAAAATGACTAATTAACATTAATTTTTAACATACCAAAAAGTACAATACTATTAAGGATTGTACACAAACTAAAAATAAAAAAGGAAAATGATAATAACCCTAAATTTCAATTTCACTATTTTCAGTGATTTTTATAAGTGTACTATAAACTAGAAAAAAAAATTAGAGCCACTCATTTTTTCTGCATATAAATTGTTTTTCCAGATCTCCCTTTGAGAAAGAATCTGCATACAAATCCTAAAATATAAATCAATGCTATCTAAAGGCCAAAAGTATTTTATCTACTTCACAGAAAATACAGGTCAAAGAAAATATATTACTGCAATCATAGTCATCTCTTAGAATGCTTTCATGAAAGGTTTGAAAATGTGAATAAATAAAGAAACAAGCAATTAAGTAAGCATGGGTAACTCATGAACATGTATTATACATCCTTTAATACTTTCCATTCCAAATCCCAAATGGACAACAGAAACAAGTTGGTAATTATTTTTAAAATATGATCTTATATCTGAATACTCAAATATGGATGAATTGCACACAGAGGAATAGAACAATTTTTTATTTTAGTAGTTAAAATATCACTCTTAAATGTTGTCTCCACAATTTAAAATCTGATTTTAAAATAAATGTATGAAAAGGTATAAAATTCAATACCATCTCGTTCCTCTGTGCTTTGTTCTATAAAACTGATATCAAAGCAGTACAGAAGTGCCATAAGAAGAGCCAGATTCACAGCATCCAGCGAGCCATTAGCCTCAACTGTCACTCTTTCCAAATGTCCAATAAGGAGTAGGGTATCATCTTTGCCTAAAGGTGACTGGCAAGCCCAGGCAAAAAGGCTTTCTGCCAGAGACTGCCTGCACTCCTTGATGAGATCAGAAACCTAGAAATAGAAACATATGATTACCAGTATAAATAAATTACAGTGAAGCCTATAATATATTCTAAAATATTAATATAAACTATCTTTTATAAATGCTAATGAAATAAACCTATCTGAATCCACAAGTGATCCTAAAAATCTAACCTCTGGGATTCTGAACAAACCTTATTATTTATTTCTCGTCCTTAAGTCCCTTAAGAGATTGGGATGACCAATTTCCTAATAGTCACCAATTTTATTATTAGTGACTACAATTAATAATTTATTGTATACTGCATTTTCAAATAGCTAGAAGAATGGATTTTGACTGTTTCCCACACAAATAAATAAATAATGTTTGAGATAGATACGGTAATTATCCTGATTTGATCATTACACATTGTATACATATATCGAAATATCACATTGTACCCTATAAATATGTACAATTATTATGTGTCAATTAAAAATAACAATAAAAACAAAAAGAAAGGTGGTAATTAGGCATGGTGTCAGCTACATAATTCTTCCTGGAAAAATAAAATAAAAACCCAATATAATAAAAAATATAACAAAAAATGCATCACTAATTTTCCTTTGCCTATATTAAAAGAATATTCTAATTGTCATGATGTTTCTGCCTGTGAAATTTGACACAGACAACACATGAATTGATTTTATTGAACTCTTGCCTCTTTTCGATGTTTTTCTCTGCCCAAACCTCTCTCTCGCTGCAGTTTCTCAAACTCATTATTCACATCAATCTGTGACACCAGAGTAAGGACTTTATAAGTCAATCCTTGCTCCATCAGCTCATCGGTAAAGCGTGTTATCATGGAAACCAGCTCTGGACTGTAATGAAAAGAAATCAATAAACAAAGCTATATTAAACAGTATTGCTTATACTTTTTTGTAATAACAGATACAGCAAAAATTCTTTTCACAATAATATTGCATTACTGAAAACAACCAGGATGAATTATAACCTCTTTTCATCTTTTCTAGATCAGGCTTCAATAAACTTCTATCCATAAATAACAGTTATTTTTTATTTGTAAACAAAATAAAACAGGTTTTAACTGTTACATCATTCTTGACAGAAAAAGGGAGTAAATTGCTCAGTTTATGTTACGTATTTTACTTAAATTATACAATACTAAGAGGATATTTTTGTTATTTCTAAAATTGTAACTCTATAAGCAATTTCAGCTTAACTCCTGAAATCCCAAGAAGCAAACAGACCTCAGTTCTAGGGTCCATGTCTTTCCTTGTCTAGACTGTATCAAGGCTTTCAGGGAATTTGCAATGCACCGCTTTCCATCCCAGTATAAAAGAACAGCTACTAATCCTCTGGTGAGGCCAGGAAAATGTGGCTGTTGGTGTTCTCCTAGAAAAGGAAGTTGAGAAATAATTTAGTAAGTAAACACACATGTGTTTAGGATGAGACAAAAATCACTACAGCAATGTTCAGTTCAAAGAATCACAGAAGCTCAGAGTTTAAGGGGTCCTAAGATTCCTCTCCTTCAAAAATCCTTCCACTGTTTCATTCCTTGCACAAACAATGTAGACAAGGGGCCATTCAACCTATGCCTGAACACCACCAGTCACATGGAATTCACCACTTTTCGAACTCTCAATTTTACCTTCATCTGTGATTTACATATGCTAGGCAAGAAACTTTTGGTCTCACTATGGTCCACGGAATCTAATTTTATTCAATGCTCATTTTACTCTCTCTCTCACCTGAAATCTTTCAAATATTTGGAAGTTTCTTCTCCCAGAATCTCCTCTGAAAATTAAATAACCTTTTTGTACGTTTCAAATTCACTCAACCTTTTAATTGCTCTCCTCGGAATTAGTTCCATTCTATCTTTTTAGAGAATTTTGCCTACAGTTCCAGTTTTATATCCTTTTCTTTTTTTTTTGAGACAGAGTCTCGCTGTGTTGCCTGGGCTAGAGTGCTGTAGCGTCAGCCTAGCTCACGGCAGCCTCAAACCCCTTGGCTCAAGCGATCCCCCTGCCTCAGCCTCTCGAGTAGCTGGGACTAGGAGCACGTACCACCGTGCCCGGCTGATTTTTTCTATTTTTAGTAGAGACAGAGTCTTGCTCTTGCTCAGATTGGTCTTGAACTCCTGACCTCAAGCAATCCTCCCGCCTCGACCTTCCAGAGTGCTAGGATTACAGGCGTGAGCCACCGCACCCAGCCCAGTTTCATATCCTATAGCTTTCTTCTCCTCTTACTCCAATCACCCTTCCACTCCACTTCCTTCAGTTCCCCAAATTCATCACCTTGCTTCACCCTCCTGCTCAGGGGATTTCTTCTGCCTGGATGCCCTTCATTCTCCTGCACGCCCACCCATTCCACCCGATGTATGCTTACTCATTTTGTAACACCTACCTTAAACCTCATGATCTTTGTAAAGACTTCTCTATATAATCCAAGGTCAATTTAATCCCATTCCCTCTGCATCATCTCTAAGTCTTGCACAACCTTGCCTTAATGCACATGTCAAAATTATTTGTTTCCATGTCCTTCTCAATTACTAGACCATGAGCTTCTTTACATTAGTTGAGGTTTTATTTATCTTTATATTGCTGGAGTCTTAAGACAGTGCCTGGCACACAGTAGGTATAGAATAAATGTTTGCTGGTCAAAAGTTCTGAGCTAAACTCTAAACACAAGCAGGCTGGGCACGTTGGCTCACACCTGTAATCCTAGCACTTTGGGAGACAGGAGGATCGCTTGAGCCCAGGAGTTTAGACCACCCTAGGCAATAGCGAGACCCCATCTCTATAAAAAACAAAAAAATTAGCTAGCCAGGCGTGGTGGCGTGCACCTGTAGTCCCAGTTACTTGGGAGGCTGAGGCAGGAGGATCTCTTGAACCCAGGAATTGGAGGCTGCAGTGAGTTATAATGATGCCACTGCTCTCTAGCCTGGGCAACAGTGTGAAACCTTGCCTCAACAAAAAAAAAAAAACCAAAAACCAAGCACATCTAGTCAACACGCCCCTCACAGAAGGGGAGAACTACATTCTTCATACCTCTTTCAATGCAGTCTTAGTCAAAAACAATTTTGGCAGCCACAAAATATATTTAGATATATTAAATTTTTGCACAATTAAAATGCCCATATTATAAGAAAATGTGGTATATATATACCATGGAGTACTACTCGGCCATAAAAAGGAACAAAATAATGTCTTTTGCAGCAACATGGATGGAAGGGGAAACCACTATCCTAAGTGACGTATCTCAGGAATGGAAAAACAAATACATGTTCTCACTTATAAGTGGGAGCTAAATGGTCATATGGGTATGTGGGGTATATATGGTCATAAAGTGGTATAATGGACATTAAAAACTGAGAAGGGGGGGATGCTCAGAGGCGGGTGAGGGATAAAAATCTACCTATCGGGTACAACGTACACTATTCTGGTGACGGGAACAATAAAGCCCTGACTTCAGCATTATTCAATTCATCCACGTAACAAAAAACACTTGCACCCCCTAAATCTATTAAAATAAATAAATAAAAATGTTCACATTTTGTTCACATGGCTCTTCTGTTATAATTGAAATGAATTGCTTATTTTATGGAAATTTCAATCTTTTCTCTATATAGCAGCCAGAGAAATAATTTTGAAGTTATTCTGGGTTATGTAACGTTTCTACTTAAAGTCCTCATCAACAACTTTCCATTGCAATTAGAATAAAATCCAAATAACTTTCATGCCTATAAAATCAAACATGACCTGATTCCTGCTCTATTACACCTTCCTCCACTCTCCCCCTCATCCATGATGTTCCAGCCACAGTGATCTTTTTATCCTTAAACAATGCCTTTGTTCCCACCTCAAGCACCTGTTGCTCATTCTGCCTGGAACAGCCTTCCCTAAGAGGTCTGGGTGGTTGGTACCTTCTCATCAGTCAGGTCTCAAATCAAATATCCCCATCTCAGAGAGGCCTTTTCCAAGACCCTTTTTGAAGCACCCCAACCAGCCCCCACCTCTCTACATCCCACTGCCTTATTTTCTTCCTAGTACTATTATTGAATTATCTTATTTTTGACCTATTCATTCATTATCTAAATCACCTTCTTAAAAAGAAACTCCAAAAAAGCAGTGATGTTACATTCCTACTCACTATATGACAATAAACGCTATGTGCTATTGAACTTCAGAGATGCAACCAATTATTCTTTGCTAGTAAATTATTAATACCATGTAAAAGCCTATCTGAAAACAGTTCAATTACCTTTAACAACTCTGGTCACTAAATTGAAGTATTCCCTTTGATCAAAGATAAACAAAAGAAAATATTTTTGAAGATGGTTTTGTCAAACTACATCCTTAGAAACTATTATGGAATCTGGCTAGGCCTGGTGGACTCATGCCTGTAATCCTAGCACTTTAGGGGGCCGAGGCAGGAGGATCGTTTGAGCCCAGGAGTTTAAGACCAGCCTGGGCAATAGTGAGACCCCATCTCTACAAAAAATAAAACATTTAAAAAAAAATCAGCTGGGCATGGTGGTGCACATCTGTAGTGCCAGCTCCTCGGGACGCTGAGGTAGGAGGATCGCTTGAGCCCAGGAGTTGAAGACTGCAGTGAGCTATGATGATACCACTGCACTGTAGCCTGGACAACAGAGCGATATCCTGTCTCAAAAAAAAAGAGAAACTACTATAGAATCTAAACAATATAATATTTTAAAATATGAGTGAATAATTTTATAATTCTGCACTACTTTATCATAATTTCGGTTAAGTGTCAACCTACCAGCAAGAAGCAGCTCAACAGCTGCTAGTTCTCCAATATTGAAAAGGTCACTGAGAATGAAGGCTTCTTTAATGAGCTGTTCAGGCAGAAGCCGGGTTCCCTGTTGACCTTGGATGGCGACTCCCTCTGTACTGGCTTTCTGAACCTTTTCATGCTGTTGAACATTTTTTGGCTACAATGATAAAATTGTAATCATAATGAAAATAGCACGTTGGAGACAGGTCCTGAAGTGTTACCTACAGAAGTTTATTCGTGATAACGCAGCCTGATAACATGACAAACAGAAGTATTTCTTAGTAGATAATCTAGAATTATACCTTTATGAGCTAACATTTTGCATTACCTTCAACTTTTTATTCTAATACTACCTTTGCAATAACTGTTTCTGCTAAACTCTGAACTACAAAATTTGGAGAAAACACACAAAATAACACACTATTTTTCAAGTTTCTAAGGAAACTTTTTCAATTATATATTTAATGAATAAAAATAATAAGGTCTTCAGGCCGAGTGCAGTGGCTCACACCTTTAATCCCACCCAGCACTTTCGGAGGCCAAGGTGGGAGGATCACTTGAGGCTAGGAGTCCAATACCAGCCTGGGCAACATAACGAGACCCCATCTCTTAAAAAAATTTAAGAAAAATTAGCAAGGTGTGGTGGCCCAAGGGAGGCTGAGGGAAGAGGATCACTTGAGTCCAGGAGTTCAAGGATGCAGTGGGCTATGATCATGCCACTACTCTCCAGCCTGGGTGACAGAGTGGGACCTTGTCTCTTAAAAAAAAAAGGTCTTCAAATGGGAAATAACAAACGAATATATAAATTGTTGAATTACCTAGTTGAGTGAATAACAGTTTGTTAATATATTCCATAAAATGTGGCCTTATTTCCTAAAAGATTGTTTGGTTCAAGTATTTAACAAACGACATACAGAATTACGGGAAAGATCATAATATCTTAAAATTTTAGACCTTGAAAAAGGTTACATAGGTCATTTACTCCAGCTCCTCTATTATAGACGGGAAAACTGACGCCCAGATAAGTCATCTGTGGTCATACAACTCTCCAGTGGTAGAGCCAAGACTGGAACTCAGCTTAACTGGTTCCCAGGCTAGGGCTCTTTCTACTAAAGTAAGCAAAAAACGCCAAAAAACAAAAAGTCATTTCTTGTAACACAATCCTGTAAATAGTTTGTACGTGCTCATTAGCATATAAAAGAAAATTGTCAAACAGCAAGGAAAGGAGTTTTCAAATTTGAATCCCCTCCACTGAAACACTCTATTCCTGGTTGCAAAGAATTTCAAGATGCAATAATTAATGACATGCAAGAATTAATTAGTTCAGCTAACACAACTTACTTAAATAACACTATGAAGATTTAAAATGATAAAGTGTACCTGGAAATAAATAAAATCATCAATCTTACCAAGCTTCAATGTATTATTAAATACAGGTCAGAAATTCTAAGGCAGCTAGTATTTCTAGAATATACTAAATTTCCTAAATTGTCTTCAAATGTTATTAAGTTTATCTCCTAGCTAGAGATAAATATAATATTAACTTCCATGGTGATAAAAGGAAGATAATAATTGCTCCTAGGAAAAATTACATTTT
This sequence comes from Daubentonia madagascariensis, assembly GCA_023783475.1. Taxonomy (NCBI): domain Eukaryota; kingdom Metazoa; phylum Chordata; class Mammalia; order Primates; family Daubentoniidae; genus Daubentonia; species Daubentonia madagascariensis. The sequence continues at coordinate 19,023,362 of JAKFHU010001569.1, forward strand.
AAGAGAAAATCACTAAATCACTGGAGTAGACAAGTAATACATTTTGTATATGTGCATAAAGAGTTTACTTCCTCCTTCAATCTTATAAAAAACAAAACAAATCCAAGAAGCAAAAAAGAAAATTTCCTACTGGGTTTCTGAACAATGAGATGAAGTCAGGTTTGTGCTTCTTCAAAATCATGTCAAGAAGGTGAACAGCTTCAGGTTGTCTTCTCCAAAGAGCACTTCCCACTGTTTGCCAAATGTCTTTGTAAGGACCCCACAGACTAGCAGCTTAAAGAAAAAAGAAATAAAACCAGCATCAAAAACTAGGTAAAACACACAATACAGTACCTGGGATATCACAGGCACTCAATAAAGGTATATGCCTTTCCTTCCCTCCCTGTCATCCAAATGAAAAGCAGGAGTAGGAAAATACTCAGATTTTGGAAAACTTAGAAGCTGAAAAAATACACTTCATTTTGGCTGAGGCACTAACTATTAAAAGACAGCATATGGAATATGGAATACTTTTATAAACTCATATAAAAAGGATCACATTTTAATTCATAAATGTAATAATAATAGTTAATACTTAGTGAACTTTTGCTATGTGCTACTAAGCATGTTCCTCAGCTCTTTACATGTATTATTATATCTCATAACACCCTGTGAGGTCAGCATTATGTCTTCTGTCATTTTATAAATATGAAAATTGAGACAGGTCAAAACACTCACCACCCAAGGTCACATTTGATAAGCAGGACTTGAACCCACGCAGTCTGGCATGACAGTGTAGCCTAATCACTAAATTATACTACCCTTGTACATAATACTTGGAACATGAAAATGTTTGAGAAGATGAATTTAGGTATTTCAGAAATACCTGGCAAATATTCTGGTAAGTAAAAAAAGTAAGATCACATCTAGACACACCTAGGCTAATTTGTCTAAACTCAGGAAATTGATTTACCTAAAAATATTTAAGCTCTAAAAATAAATAGTAAGGTATCATAGGGGATAAGAGAAACAATCCTAGTCTTTAAAAAGTTCACAATCAAGTTTGGGAGACAAAATGTACATAAGTGAAATGTTTCAATAACAACACAAAAAAGGAGTATGATTTTGCCACAAATTATATAAGAATTTCAAAAGATCAAAATGATGGCCAAAGATTGCTATGGGATGGCTGCACTTGTGCAGCATTTGAAGGATGAGCAAAATCTGGGTGACGAAGCACAGACAAGGGAAAATGTGAGCAAAGTCTCAAAAACAGGTATGAAAGTGTAAAAGAGAATTCACAGAGCAGTAGCAAGATTAAAGAGGTCAGAGTGGGGGCTTTCAAACTTTTTGACTGCAACCCATAGTAAGAAATATTTCATATCTCAAGCCAGTATATACATATGCAAAACTGAAACAAAAGTTTTATATAAAATACTAACAGTCATTCATTGATTACATGCAATGCACTCTGATATTTTTTATTTTGTTACCATTTTATGGTGGGGGGGGCTACTAAGTTGATTTTAGACACACTATTTAAAAAATACTACCCCAAAGCCCAAGGTTTCTGTTTGGAAATAATCAGATATGGTACCCATATGTGTTTATAAAGACTCTGAAAGGGAAACTAGTCAAAACCAATCAATTACTCAACAGATGAAACTTAGAACTGACTATAGCCTAAACTTTAAAGGATGGTCTATAAACATGTTAAAATGCTATCTGAGAAAACCCAAACCCAAATAAAGTTACCAAAACATTAAGAATGGCATGAAAAATAACCGTAACGTAATTAAATCCATCATAACCCAGTGAACATACAGAGAAATATTTTTTAAAGGGGGGATGTGCAGGGAAAGGACAGACTAAACCAGTCAAGCTGATCATCCATTCATTCTTTCATTCACCCAACAAATATTTCCTGAGGGCCTTCCACATACCATGAACTACAGACAGAGCAAGACAGGATCCCAGGCCTATGGAACTTACAGATTGACAAGAAAGACATTAAACATAGAATTCAAAAAACAATTATCAGTATAATAAAAAATATGATGAAGTACAGAGTGCTATGAGAGCATATAAAAGGGAGAACCTAAACTAATCTGAGGATCAGGGCAGGAGAGGATATGTTAGGTCTTCAGTGTGGGGATGCAGGAGAATGGGAATCAGCATGTTTAGACCTTCCTTACCAAGAGACATCATCCAATTCCCTGCTTTGCTTCTCCTGCTTTGATCTCATACTTGCTAATCTTCTGATTTAAAATATAGCTTGTCATATAAATTTCTAGAAGAACATACTGAAAAACCAACATGAGTACTCATGAAGACATACTTCCCACTGAAGATCAATAAACTGGCATGCTAGTTTATATATCTGTCTTTTCTGAATTTGATTAGAGAAAAATCAATGAATGGGACCTAATCAACTCTGGATACATTGACAAAAATCAGATTTCTGGGCCCGCCAAAATGAGGACCCAACCCAAATCCTGGTGACTAGATGACTTCCCTCAGGATCATTTTCTTGTGCCTCTCTAACTGCAAAGGATAGAGTAGATATGAGCCTTGGATTCCAGTGCCAAGATGAAATTTTTCCCATTAATAAATGAGAAAGTTTCAAGTACTAGATGACAAAATGAAATTGGCATTGTAGGACAATGGTGTTCTAGTGTGATTGACAGACTAGAACAGCAAGTGTCAGAAAACAAGGATAAAGAGATAGGTAAGCCACTTATAAGATGATGGAACCTAAACTAGGATGAAGGCAGCAAAAGAGGAAGGAAAGGTCTGTTAGTACTAGAAAGGAGTCAGAATTGGTAACCAAATGGCACAGGGTATAAAAGGAAGGTATCAAAAGTGACTCCCAGGCAAATTTGAAATATGCTTTACCATAACTATTTCAGAAATGTGATAAAAAGCTGACAAAAGTTGGCCGGGTGCAGTGGCTCACGCCTGTAATCCTAACACTCGGGGAGGCCCAGACGAGAGGATCACCTGAGCTCAGGAATCTGAGACCAGCCTGAGCAAGAGTGAGACCCATCTCTACTAAAAAATAGAAAAATTAGTGTGGTGGCATGTGCCTGTAGTCCCTGCTACTTGGGAGGCTAAGGCAAGAGGACTGCTTGAGCCCAGGAGTTGGAGCTTGCAGTGAGCTATGATGATGTCACTGCACTCTAGCCCAGGGCGATAGAGCAAGACTCTGTCTCATAAAGAAAAGAAAAAAAAAAGCTGACAAAAGTTAATACTCTTCCCTTAAAAGTAATATTTAATATACAATAGGCCCTCTGAAACACTAATAAATTTCCTTGTACCATATATACTAAGTGTAATAAGGTCAATGAGTTGTAGAGAAAAATTCCTTTTTCCCCCCATTACAGGGAGGCATCAAAAAACAGAACAAAAGTCCTACACAGGAAAAAAAAAATGTATACTGGCCTACTTGGTCCATTATTAACATCAACATAATCAACGAAGGTAACTGCAGCAAATATTTATCTTCAGTCTGTCTTCAGTTTGGCTAATTTTAGTAAATATCTTCTTACTAACTACAAATTAAAGGAGACTAGACATTTTTCAAAATTACTAAATATGTATTTTTAACATGTAGTTTACTCACTTGAGAAATACATGTATTTTCCTTACATTTAGGGATACCTCCAGCAAGCTACAATTATTCACTCATTCATCATGTATGAGGTACTGGTAAGCTTACAGCATTATACTGAGGAAACACATTAATTATATAGTCATCCATAAATATAATATCAAATTGTGGTCAGTGCTATGAAGTAAAAGTACCCAGGGCAAGAGATCACATAATAGGAGAATCTGACCTAGCCAGAGAGGTCAGGGGAGAGAAGGGTTCCTTGAGGAAGCGATGATTAGGCTGAAATCTGAAGCATAAAAGTGGGAGATAATTGAGGGGTGGGAGGCGAGGATAAGCATTCCAGGAAGAGAGGAAAACATGTGGGTTCCTATAGCAAGAGGGAACACTGCACTGTCAAAAGAACTAAAAAGGCTAATAAAACAGGAGTACAGAGAACAAGGGTTTGGCAAGGTAGGCAATTGTCACACCATGCAGGGCTTTCTAGCCCATTTAAAGGCCAGGTGTGGTGGCTCACATCTGCAATCCCAGCCTTTGGAAGGCTGAGGCAGGAGGACTGCTTGAGGCCAGGAGTTCAGTATCAGCCTGGACAACATAACCAGACCCCACCTCTACAAAAAAAAAAATACAAATTAGCTGGGCATGGTGGCATGCACCTGTAGTCCTAGCTACTCAGGAGGCTGAGGCCGAAGGATTGCTTGAGCCCAGAATTTGAGGCTGCAGTGAACTATGATCGTTCCACTGCACTTCAGCCTGGTGAAAGAGTGAGATGGTTCCAAAATCAATCAATCAATAAATAAAGGATTTTGGTCTTTACCCTGAAAGATCAAGTAAGATAAAGACTTAAAATTTCTGCTGGACTCTGTGAAATAGAAGAACACATTAACCTTATTGAGAGCTGTTTATGAGAACAGGAACAGACTAGAATGGGTGGAGGAATAGGAGTTATGAAAATGGAGTCAGCGAATACTGACAAATCTTTCCAAAGGTTTGAATGTGAAGAGGAGGGAAAGCACAGTAACTGGAGTGAAGAATGAGATCAAGATAAAGAGGCGGGTGAGTGGAAAGAAAAGAAAGAGCAAAAGAGAGGTGACTATATAAGACAGAGAAGGGGTAATAGATCAGGAAAAGGACATGAAGGGTAGAATTTACCCTAGATAGGAAGACAGAGGGAAATTGATTCAAAAGGGTGCAGATATATCTAGGATTGTAGGTTTGAGGGTGGAAAATAGACTTCACGCCTGTTGGTTTCTATTTTCTCTGTGACTAGGAGGTTAAGGGGTCAGTGGGAGGTTAAAGATTTGAGGAATGTGGAAAAGTCTAAAATCATCACTGCTGTGAACAGGACAGGGGTGACTAGACTACCATACAAGGACTGTCAAGCAGTGTTAATGGTTGCTTATTCACAACAAGCCTGTGAGTATATCTACTCAGCCAGGATGATACAGGTCACAATACTAGGAAGTCATGCAGCTGAAATTCAAGCATAAGTCTTAGAACTCTAAACCTCTATTTATTTTCCTCTACAACTCTAAGTTTAATTTTTTAAAACTGTGGTTAAAAACACACACACATAATATAGAATACCATCTTAACCCTTTTTTAAGTGTACAGTTCAATAGTGTTAAGTATATTCACATTGTGCAACTGACCGCCAGACCTTTTTCATCTTGCAAGATGGAAACTCTATACCCATTAGACAACAACTCCCCATTTCCCCCTTTCCCAGCCCCTGGCAACCACCATTCTACTTTCTGTTTCTGTGAGTTTGACTACTTTAGATACTTCATGTAAGTGGAATCATACAGTATTTGTCTCTTGTGACTGGCTTAATTCACTTAGTATAGTGTCCTCAAGGTTAATCCATGTGGTAGCATGTGACAGAATTTCCTTCCTTTTTAAGGCTGCATAATATCCCACTGCATGTATGTCACATTTTGTTTATCCATTCATTCATCATTCATTCATTCATTGATGGACATTGGGTTGCTTCCCTAAGATGTTTTAAAATTTTAAAAATACTCTCCTGACTCTTGGCTTTTAAAAATGTTTCCTATGTTGCCAATTAAACTCTCCTGCCACAAGGCTTTATTATACAATGTATACCCTTTGCAGCTGTTGGTAACTCCCTTTCCCTTTTCCTTCAATGATTTGTTTAATGATAATAACTTGGGATGAGTATGTGCTAAAGAAACGTGTATAACCCCACATAACACGCAAGCCTTGCTTTTAAGTACATCTAGCTGGGAGAGAGGGACAGCAATATTAAGCATGTAACTTCATTACTAACATTCAGATATATAAAAATCTGATGCCATAAAAATGAAATAGGTTGTGCTTAAGTAGTAGCATGCATGCAATAGTTTAATCACCTAAGACTGGCTTAGAACCATTAGCTGTCTAACTTTGGGGAAGTCACTTAACCATTTGAAGCCTCTATTTCCAAACTTGTAAAATGGGGTATATTTTAATAGCACATACTTCACATGTGTATAAAGGGGATTGAATGAGATAATGCAAGCACAACACTTAGTCCAGTGCTGGGACATAGTAGGAGTTCAGTAAACATAGCCTTCATTTTTATAAAGTAATTTATCATAGCGTTTCTGAAATAGCTTCATTTGTAAAACACAGATTTAGACTTTTCAAGTATATCAGTCCTGTGCAAAGTAGAACAAACCAGTACCAAAAAAAAAAAAAAAAAAAGATTGCATAGAGACAGAAAATGCACCCAGGTAAGAGTCATCTTGAGTGAGATTCTCTACAATCATTTACCACACAGATATTCTCTTAACTTTACCCGCGAATTTAAGTGTATCTCAATAGAGGCATTAACATTCTGAATAGGAAATTCTTTTTCAGGACTGTTCCTCTTGGTACAGGACTTTTGGCATCCTTGCCCCGCCTACTATGCGCCTGCAGTGTACCCCAGGAAATGTGACAATCAAAATGCACCCACTCTTTCAAACACCCCTGGAGGGGGTACAGCCTCGAGTTTATAATCACCAAAAAAGGACCCAGCCCCCAATTTTCCAGAGTTTCTTTACTACTTGCTAGATTCTATCCCACCGCGAAAATCTGCTCCAGAAGTACAGAAGTATCCAAGGCCGGACCACACCCGCAGGGCTGGGAGACATCTGTTGAGCCCGCGCCACTTCCCTCCTGGCCACCTTCTGGATGGCAGGCTTCATAATCGGGGGTACTAGCTGTCTACAAGACCCCCGACCCCATGAGGAACCCCGGTGCCTACTCTGGGGTGTGAGTTTTCAGCCTCCTTTCGTGGCTGAAAAATATCTCAGGTCCTATGGCCTTATTGCCAGACACTTGACGCGTATCCTGGCGAAATCCGGGCCGCAGACTCACAGTGGGATCGGGAGCGAGAGGGAACAGCCTCAGCCCCGCGCTGCGAGAGGTCACACACCCGGTTCCAGCGGACCAGGCCCTCACTGTCTGGCCTCTCAAACCCCAACTCGAGGGCTAGAGCCGCAGCGCCGACGCGCGCCATTCAAACTGGGGAGGGGCGGGACTCTAGGCCCAGCGGTAGAAAAAAGCAGACACTGCGCACGGGTGGGGATCTGGACTCCGAGAAACCACAGAGCCCGGGTCTCCCGCTGAGGAACCGGTCATCGCTCTGCCCCATCGTTTCCCTTGCGCCCCGCCGCACCTACCCGAATTTACCGCCAACAGCGTCGCCATCTTGGGGGCACACTAACGGAGCCCTCCTGCCGCGCGGAGGCCCCAGGAAAGGGGGCGGCTGCCCTGGGCGAAGCCTGAGCAAAACGGTGCCGCGCTCGCCCCTCCGAAAGGCGCGGTGTGGCCGATCCAGGCGTACAAAAGACTCCCAAATCTGCTCTGGGTCGCAAACATCAATTTTCACTGGCATTACTCCCATTCTAATGAGGCGAGGGCAACCAGGTCAGCGACGCGAGGGCCTCGCTTGGACGTTCATCGTGCGGTGCATCCTGGGACTGGTAGTTTATGTCTAACGATGAGTGAGGTTGGTTAGGTGGAGTGGGAAAAGTAGGTAGAATAGAAAAAAGTATTCTGAGACTAGTTATTCAAATGATGATATTATAAAAGCTGTAAATGCAAATCATCTCCATTTCAAAGTAAATCTTCCTTGCATTACTCCCTTACATTGGACAGTAGAGGGGGGTGTGAGGTGTCTGCACCTCCAAAAGCCATTTGACCTGTTACTAAGTTTCCATGACATTCCAATTTACCAAGTGTATTGTGTCAACATAGTTACACAGAGCGAAACAAATCATAATTTTTTATTATGAAATTTTCAGGGCCAGGCGCTGCGGCTCACGCCTGTATTCCCAGCACTTTGGGAGGCCAAGGCGGGGAGTGGGGCGGGCGGGGGCGGGAGGATCGCTTGGAGCCAGGAGTTCGAGAGGCTGAGGCAGGAGGATTGCTTGAGCACGGGAGTTGGAGGTTTCAGTGAGCTGTGATCGCGCCACTGCACTCCAGCCTGGGTGACAGATGAGACTCTGTCACAAAAGAAAAAAAAAATTCAAACATATACCAAATTAGAATAATGAACGCCCAGCTTCAATAACATGGCCAATTTCCCTTACCCCTACCCACAGGAGATTATTTGGAAGCAAATTCCAGACATATCATTTCATAATCGCCAAGTACTTTTCTACCTAACACCCAAAATAGCTGGACCCTCTTTTTTTCACTTGTTAAATTTTAGTTTGCTAATTTTCAAGCTAAAATAAATAATCATTACCACTTACTATCATATGCCAGATAGCTATTATGAATTTTACATGCATTATCTTATTTAATCCCTGCAACAATTCTATTGGGGAGATGATATAACAATAACTACTTATGTCAGAGATGCTCTGTGTGCCTTACAATCTCATTTTATCAATTCTCCAACATTCCACTGGGGGTAAAAGGAAATAGGGCTTTTATTCCCATTTCACTGTTGAAAATCAGAATCAAATAATTTAGACAAAATCATGGCATATATTATTAAGAATATCTGGCATATTCATTCTTTTGAACAAATAATATCAAGTGACACAATGTACATTAGGTGAAACACAAAAGTCATGGGTGATTTTTTTTTGAAAGTCATTGTCTTCCTCAAGTGCCCTTTAATCATTCTGAACTATTTGTTATCCCCCAATGACAAATGCTAACTTGTACCAGATATTGATGCCTTCACACCTGCTCTTCTAGCCTCCTGGATTGACCTTCCTTCCCTCCCCCAGCACCTTGTTGACCACACACCAAGTTAACCTCCAAATCCACCTTCCAAGTCTCAGGGACTATGCTAATGCTGCCTCCATGATGTAGCCATGATCATCTCCCCCCAACCGATTCAGGGATTTCTTTCCCTACAGCCCTATTATTGCACTTTTACCCACCTCTATTATGGCCCTCTGTGCTACAATAATTGTCTCCTCACTAAAAGCTTATTTCTTTTCTTTCTTTCTTTTTTTTCAGAGACAAGGTCTTGCTCTGTTGCCCAGGCTGGAGTGCAGTGGCATGATCATAGCTCACTGCAGCCTCCAACTTCTGGGCTCAAGCGATCCTCCCACCTCAGCCTCCTAAGTAGCTGGGACTACAGGCGTGTGCCACCACACACAGCTAATTTTAAAAATTTTTGTAGAGATGGGGTCTCACTATGTTTCCCAGGCTGGTCTTGAATTCCTGGCCTCAAGTGATTCTCCCTCCTAGGCCTCCCAAAGCGCTGGGATTATAGTGAGCCAGCTGTACCCAGCAAAACTGTTAGCTTCTTGTGGTAGATTGCTATTAAAAGCACCCCCGCCAATAATGCACAGTTCCCTGAATTCAAGCCATTGTGTAATTATCTGCCACACTGAATCTGAGTTGGCCTTATGATTTGCTTGGACCAGGAGAATGCAGAGGAAATGACATTGGACAAGTCCCAATCCTAGGACTTAAAGTCCTTGTCACTTCCATTTTTTGCTCTTTTGCCCATGTAAGGAAACCCAAGCTAGCCCCTTTGAGGATGAAAGACCATGCATGAGGAGGGAGGTCTAGCAAGCCCCCAGCCATTCCAGACATCCCAGCTGAGATGCCAAACATGAGTGAGGCTATCTTGGATCTTCAGTACTAGTTGAGCCACCAGGTGACTGCAAACGCGTAAGTGAGTCCAGACCAGATTGCAGATTTGTGAGCAATCTGGCTGTTGTTTTAAGTCACAGTTTTGTGATTTGTTATGCCCAAGAATTAACTGATACACTCCTAGAGAACAACAGCTATGGCTTTTTATATTTGTATTTCCTGTTCCTACCACATCTCTGACTTGCAATTACAATTCAGAAAAATAATTTGCACAGCTTGCTGCTTCCCCTGTCTACCGGAAGAGAGAGATACAATTGTGGTTAAGAGCACAGACTTTAAACCCAGGCTTCTTGGATTCAAATTGTTTCAGTCACTTATTAGCTATGAAACCCTCCTTAGTATCTCAGTTTTTTCCTCTGTAAATGGGATGATAATATTAGTACCTACATCATACGGTTAAGAGGCTTATTTGTAAAGTCCTTAAAATTTGTTAAATAAAAATAAACTATTTCTAAGGCAAAATAAGTATAAATGGAGGTATACTTAGTTGCTTAGGACTAATTTAACTAAGCTGTTAGAGTGCACTATAGACATGGAAGCAGTCCGCAAATAAACAATTGTGCCCCAGTCTAATTTATCTATTATCGGTAACTTCCCTCATTGCCCCAACTAATTGACTTTCAACCGTATACACAAAGCTCTTTGAGATCTTAAAATAAGGAAATCTGATTCTTATTTGGAATCAGGGAAATGAAAATTAGGGAAAATAACATGACGTAAATGGCATTTGAATGGATAGATGATAGGATTTTACATAGTCATGAAAGTGTGTGGGGTAGGGAGAAGGGGAACAGACCAGTGAAAAAGTGATAAAGTCCAAGGTTTGGTATTTACAGAGCTGCAACAACTCCTCTGGACAAGGCTTAGAAATTTAAATGTTTCCAGTTCTGTAAAACTGATAAATCTTTAGTGTGATTGATCAAGTAAAAAAGGAGAAAATACAAATACATCACTTCAGATCCTACAGACATTTAAAAGATAATAAGGTAATATTATGAACAACTTTATGTCAATATATGTCAATTGAGAACTTAGATGAAATGGTCAGTTTCTCTAAAAGATGAAATTTCCCAAAAGAGAAAACACAAATAGCTTTATATCTGTTAGTGAAATTGAATTTGTAATAAAGAACCATTTTACCAAAAAAACTCGAAACCTCATGGCTTAATTGGTTAATGTTAATAAATGTTGAAGTAAAAAATGATATCCATCCTACACAAACTCTTTCAGAAAATAGAGGAGTAAACGTTTCCCAGTTAATTTTATGAGACCATTATTAACCTGATAGCAACAAAGTCGTTACAAGAAAAGATAACTACAGACCAATATTCCTTATGAACACAGATACCAAAATCTTTAACAGGAAAGACTACTAAAAATAGCAAAACAAATCCAGCAATATATAGAAAAGATAATATACCATGACGAAATGGGCTTTAAAAATTCGATTTTAGCAGTTTCTTTTCAATCACAGAAGGAACTGACTCTTATTCAATTTTATAAGAAGAGTAAATGGCAAAAGAGCATATGAGTTTGTTTACCCAGAGACATAATTAAGCCAGCTGAAATCTTTGGAGAGACTGGTCTAGGCACTCTCTCTATAGGACATTGTATCAGTCACAAAGCTAGCTCTTTTGCTCTACTTTTCCCAAGAAGACAGACCACTTTTTTTCTGCTAACATTTTTTTTGTTTTACGTTTTTTCCAGAATTGATTCAATCAGCAACTTCTTGATGAGATTAAGAAGCACCCCTGTTTCTAGATTGGACTTGGTCTTCCAAATTTTTATAACCTATTTGTACTCCATCTCTTAGGATTTCTTCCAAGTGACCATTTCATCCATCAATCTGTGTGATCACTATTTTAGTTTATAGTTTATAATAATCAGTATTAGTTGCACTCTCAGATTATTTGGCAAAATAATTGTCTCATGACTAAGTCTCTCACTAAAGGATATGAGGGCACAGACCATGTTCCTCTCACGTGTCACCTTCAGCAACTAGCACAGTACCTGGTTCAATAAACAACTAAATGAGTAAGTCTGGGAATCTCAAAGGATAACCTTTTCTTGACACCATTCCCCAATTCTAGGACATCTTATTATCTTGTTACTGACTATTTTACTAGGCACAATTTAACAAGAAACCCTCTTTCCTTTCTGTAGTATTTTAAGTACTTTGAGTAGGAGTAATCCTGTCTCAAAAATATGGGGATGGGAAAAAGTACAAGGATCCTTTCAACAGCTAGGACTAGTCCAGGACCTGAACATAGATGTGAAAGGTAATACTATTTACTATTATGCAGGACAACATTTCTACTTAGGGTCAACCAAAAAAGGTTGTCCAAAAATGACAGCACTCAAATCTGGGTCTCCCTAGAGGATCACTCCCCACCACAAACCGTGTTGGCTTTCTTGACCCCTAACTCAGCTCAACATTGCCCCCACTCCTAACCTGCTTATGGGTAGGTGACCTAATGGAGCTCTGAGCAGCATTTGTCTGTTTGCTGTGCAGGTGGGAAGCTTGGATCAGTAGTAAGCGGAGCCTCTCGAGGATGAAACCTCACTTCCAGGCACTGCTGCCCTCCTGCTAGCTCCTGGGTGTTTTGGGTATTTTGAATCATGGCTCTAATTGCAGAGTCCTCAGCTAGACTCATAACACCTGCAGCCAAAGAGTTCGATCAGTCCTGGATATCGGCTGGAGGTGAAACTGCATCCTTATATCTGAGCTCAGTTTGCTAACCCTGAAATATGGATCTGAGTAGCTCAGTTAAACTGTGGGGCACTGGCCTATTAGCTGTTCCAGCAGCTCATTCTCTGCTTCTGTCTCACCCAGAGTGAGAAGAGCCATGTTGCTAAACAGGGTGAAGGAAAGGCTAGGTTGAGAGCTGGAGGCAGTTCAAATAACCATTCATCATTGCAGAGAACCAGAAAACAACTCCAAGCTGACAAAACTGCTGCAAGGAAAGAAGGTCCCCAACAGGTTTTGGAGGATAATAGGAGACAGAGCCTAAGGAGATGGGTCAAGGCTCTGAACCTGAAAGCCAGGAGGCTGTTAGAGAGGGCAGCCTGCAGCCCTACCCTGAGGCCAGGGATGCTACATAGTATCAGGGCATCATCCCAACTTAGATTATTACAGTGTGATGCCCACTAGCATTAAGATGATTTAACTCAATGATTTTCAAATTGCAAGTTGTGACTCATAAGTAGATCTTGAAATCAATTTATTGGGCCTATACCTCAAATGTTTTTGCTGAAAAAATAGAAAATGGAATATAACAGAAAATATGAGTGTGTCATGAGTAATAAGGGTATGTTCTGATTTGTAAAAATTTTGTTTCAGCTATATTTTTTGTGGTGTAAACTAGGTCAGCATGTAAAAACATATTTCCAACTGGGGGTCATGCCAACCAAGTTCACTAGCTATGGCTATCACTAATTCCCCTTGCTCTTATTTTTCATGATCTCTAAATTAAAACAACTATTGGTTTTAATTTAGCTTCCCACGTAAATAGATGCATTAATAAGTTAACATAAGAATTTAGACTGATAGTTTTATTTCTTATTATGAATTAATAAGTTGGGATTCTGATTTTACTATTATCAATCTCATATAATTTTTTTTAGTATGAGTTAAATCCCTATCACCCATACTGTACTGGGTAATTAACAAAACAGATTGCCAAACCAACGAATCTGAGGACTGAATATTAGAACAGGTGCATTTCAAAGCAATTGCATCCTCACTGATCACTTCCCTGCTCTTTCACCTGCTTCTCATCTGTCCTCCACCCGGCATCCAGGATGATCCTTTTACAACATAAATCCAGTCATAAGACTGTCCATCTTAGACCCTTTTAAGAATGTTCTATTTTATTAGGTTGAACCAAGTGAAATTGCTGATCAAAAATGAAAATCAACAATTTTATATCCATCAACCTAATAGTTAAAATAAAATGGAAACTCTTTATCTATAAGGACTTGTATGCTCTGGATCCAACCTCTTCTCACCCTTTGATTCATGTTGATACCTTCATCATGCAATGATTTTCAATTTTTTTATGGCAACTTATAGTAAGAAATACATTTGACATCCAGGATATACACATATATAAGCAAATGTAAAGTGCTTCCAGTCTTGATTGAATATTACTTCTCAAGAGAAGCCTTTAAAAAATTTTTTAAATCAATTAATTAGTTCTATTTTTGTAGAAATGGGGGGGGTCTCGCTATATTGCCCAGGCTGGTATGGAACTCCTGGCCTCAAGCAGTCCTCCCACTTCAGTAACCCAAAGCACTGGGATTAAAGGCACAAGTCACCATGTCCAGCCAAGAGCTTTCTTCAACCCACCTATACAAATTGACCCCAACCCCAATCCCCTTGACTCTCTGTCATGGCATCCTTTTCATTTTGTATAGCACTTAGTGTAATCTACAGTTTTACATTTACTCATTTACTTGTGAGAAAGACAAAAGCAGTTCTGATATGTGGAAGCTGGCCTGATATACTCACTTAGGCCTTGGTGTTGGTACACACTATCCCAGCCCTCACAGCTAGGTTTTGATGTTTTCCTGTTGAACACAAACTACAGCACAGAACATCAACATCAGACAAGGGCACTCTGTGACTATGATGAATCAAGACCAAAACAAGACCACTCCGTAATCATGTCTGAACACAGAGAAAACATTAACATTGTCCAAGCTACAAAATACCAAATATTCTCCCTCCAGCTAATATGAGTGACTGCCACTTCTTTCCCAAGTACAGCTTTAGCCTCCCTCTAGTCCGTTCTCTGTATGGATAAGACATACAGAGACCCCCGATCACAGATTTGCCCTCGTTTCCTGAAAGCATGTAATCCAGAATGAACCTCTGCTCCCTGGGACCCCACCCAGAATTCCCCAAGGCCCAAATCTTTTAAAGTCCTTTCTAATACCCTCTTACTGAGATGTCCCACGATTCCCTGTTGTGTGTGTTCTCCTTCACAGCAATGAGTAAAAACCCAAATTGTTCAACTACAAGTGTGTTCCTGGTATATATTATTCACCAATATATTCCCTGGGCCTTGCACAGGGCCTGGCACTTAGGATGTGCTTAATAAATATCTTGGATAAGTAAATAAATGAATGAAAAAGAGGATAATTAATTACTTAGTTAATTTTCACCTTCCTGGGCCGAAGTGGAGGATCCATCTAGATGGATGGCTGACCTTTCCAGGAGATCTCTGCCTTGCTGTGTGACTTCATAGCTGTCACCTTTCATTAACAGCCTCCTTAAACTCTTGGTGCTCTCTTCTCTGACAGACTGTCCTGCTAGACAGACAAGTTTTCAGTTGTTCCAAGCATATTTAAACTGAATTTTTCCATGATCATGGCTTACCAAGTCCTGAGTTCTCAGCACTTAATGTTCTCTGGATTGTAATTGGCAAACGCTTACCTGTGGGACTATGTGCAGAGTGGTACACTTTGCACTTATATACTTTCCAAGCAAGAATTTCTTTGGCTCCTGAATCAAGGACCAGAGAGTTAAACAAACAAACAACAACAACAACAAAACAACAAAAAAGAATTTCTTTGGCAACTAGCTCCTGACTTCCTCACTCACCCCATCTGGCTTCTAATATAATACTTAATCTCTAAATTGAGGTTCATTAATAAGCCTCCACAATTTTTAATTATTTTTTTTCTGATTGTAACAGTAACATACACTTGTTACAGGGCACTTAGAAAACACAGAATGGTGCAAAGAAGAAAAACTGAAATTAGCCACAATCCCACAGTCAAAGATCTTGATTTAATGCCAGTTTGATACATTGATATTAATATAAATTATTAATACTAAGTATTCAGTTTGTTTCTTATGTTTTACATGTAATAGCACATCATAGGTATTATCTTCATCATTAAATATTCTTTAAATCACCATTTTTAACTTTGTTAGTTTCACTCAGAGAACATTTATGTGCTGAGAATGCAAAGCCAGCATATTACTCCAGTATGTGGATATACAGTCCTTAACTTTATGTAACTTCTCTCCTAATATTGAATATTTAGATTACTTCTCATTTTTATTACTGTAAACACTTTGATGAACAACTGTATGCATGAATCTTTGTCCACATTTTTTAGAAAGGTCTCCTAGAAGTAACATTATTAGTTTAGTATGTGTGAACTTTTAATACTTTCAATAGATATTGTAAAATTGCTTTAAAGATTCATTTAATTTACATTCCTGCCAGAGAATTTACTGATTTTCCAACCTTCACCAACACTAAATATGAAAATTTTAAAAGTAGATCTCACTTGGAGGTGTTTTTTAAAAAATGGTATCTTATCTTTGCATTTTTGATCACCAGTGAAGTTTTTGAATTTGTTCAAATAAAAATACTTTCCCTACACTGTATTTTAAAACATAATTAAATAAAGCACTATACCTTACAAGTAATGTGACAGTAGTTTTCTCATATAAATTCTTTATTATAGGACTTCCATAAATATTAACCTAAAATGGGACAATGTCTGATATTGAGAGATAATAATTTAATGAAAATTGTGGTAAAAAGCCAGGACATACATTGGACATATTTATATGCCATGTTGACTTCAGAATTATTGGTGGAGGAAGGAATCACCACATCATAATTTCAAGGGATCAGGCTTGCAGAAAACATCTCTATAAATTTTGCTTATTTATTATATGCTACTGGGTTAAGCTGTAAGATTAGAGACAGGAGGGAAGGGAAGGAAGTGTATTCCAGACAGAAGTACATCTCTGCCAAAGGTTCAAAAATGCCAGATGTTTCCCTGGTGGTATTTTGCAATTCTTCATATGTTGCATTTTTTCCATAACAAAGACCCTACCCTGCCGTCAGAGCTATTTTACCCCCTTAAAATTCTCTGAACGAAATCGCCTAGATCCGATATCTATTTTTAACCCCTCTGAAACTCTCCTTGAATAAATCACTTGATCTGAGCGTGTGAAATATGCTCTGATCTCTGAATAGCTACAATTACATTATATCTGTCCAGGTTAATTCAATCCAACAAACATTTATTGAAAATCCACCACGAAAAAAAAAAACAGGGAATAAAAAGAGGTTCAGTAGTAGTAACAGATATATCAACACATAACCACAATCAATTGTGACTCTCTGTGTGATGTGGATGTACATAAAGCACCACAGAAATCCAGGTGAGGGACAAGGAAGAAAACTCCTTGTACCTCTTCTCCTTTTGTTAAATGGGTACATCAGAGTTTTTCAGGAAGTAAAGGAGAGATAGGAAACAAGAATGGAATGACAAGAGAACAACTTCAGTTTCTTTCCCATACCCACAAACCTACCCCTCCCAGCAATTTAATTCCTAGATAGGCTTCCTAGATTGATCTGGAATGTAGGTAAGTAGTTAAAGCTTTGGGGCAGATAGCTAAGGATTTATTGGGCAACATGAATGGCCCATGGGAGTGGCCAGCTATATAGAAACCTGGATCAGATATTGTAAGAGGTAAGCACATGTGGCTGTATTTCTAATTGACTGTATCTTTATAGGTTACAAAGTCCTTCTTCCCCCCATATTGTCTCATTTGTCCTCATAACGATTCATTAAATAAGGAATTATTATTCTTCCATTTTACAGATGAGAAAATTGAAGATCAGACAAGTCAAGTGGCTTGCTCAAGACCATCTAGAAAGTGGCAAAGCGAGGCATAAAACCTAAGTCGTCTTACTACAATTTCAGTGTTCTTTCCATAAGAGGAAAGCTGAAATACATTACAAAGCATGCCGCTATTATCTATGCATGCAATAACTCCAGTTTCTAGAATATGCTTTGATATTTCCAAAGAGGTTCCCCTTTAAATTTATACTAAAAACTAGACTTAAAAGGGGGGGGGAGATTTTTAGTTATAACATTGACTTAAGCAAAAGATGCAAGAAAAACATAATGCTCTAAAATATTTACCTGTCTTGTAAAAGAAGAGTTAAAACTAAAGAATAGAGCTAAGTAAGATTAACCACAACAATATTATCATGTTATTATCCTATTGTCAACATGTAATAATAATACTTAACACTCAAGTAATACTCATTACTAAGACACTTAGATGGTGCTTACCATACTCCAGGTACTATTCTAAGTGTTTTAGACATGTAAACTCATTTAGTCCTCACCATACCCCAAGAGGCAGATACAATTATGCCTCCAATTTTATAGATAAAGAAATCTGAGGTACAGAGAAGTTAAATAAGTTGCTCAAGGTCACACGACCAGTAAGTGATGAAACCACAATACAAACCCAGAGAGCTGGGCTTCCCAGGGCCACTTAACCCCTATACTCTATTGGCTCTTCTGGTGCCTACAAAGCTCCTTCCTAGAACAACCCAACTTCCCTTTGACCTGGGTTAGGGAGGTTCCTCTACACAGTGCTCCCATAACACCTTCCACATCCCCTGTCAAAACACTCCTCACATTTTATGTAATCAATTGTTTGATTGTCTATCTTCCTCCATAGTCTCAAAGTTACGGAGGCAGATGCCATGACTATCTCATGCCCCATTGTATCCCAAGCACGTGGCTCAATGTCTGGATCATAGTAATTGCTTAATGCATACTTGTTAAACTAATTAAATTATTCTAAAAACACTTCTGTAATATTTACTATGTGCCAGGCACCATTCAAAGAGCAAATACATTAACCAACCCTATAAAGTAGGTACTATTTTACAGGTAAGGAATCTGAGGCACAGAGAGGTTGAGTAATTTGAACAATGTCACACGTTAGTAATATGTAGCAAAGTCAGGACTAAAACTCAGTCAGTCTGGCTCCATTGTCTCATGTTCTTAACTATAATATTAAGCTGAATGAATGGATGAACAAAGGAATGACACATTTATCTGTATGCACCATATAATCTGTACCATCATCCTGGGATTACTGTTCCTTAGGCTTTCGTGGTCAGTTTTCCTAGTGGCCTCTTGATGGCTTCCTTGTTGGCTTGGGTTTGCTATTTCTCACCAGCCTTCCCCGTGGAAAGATGATGAATATTACAACTGCAACTTGGCTGGGCGAAGGGACCACATATTTCTGCCGCAGTTACTCTGCTTTTTATTTAGTCTCTACAAATGTCTCGGGGTGGAAATAGTTGTCTAAATCTTTGGAAAAGAACTGAAGAACTGGATTCTCATAGCATTGCTAGCTGTAAGTAGTGTGCCAAATGGAAAAAAAAGGCTAAAAGAATTATTTTAATTCCAAATCTGCAGCATTATTTTGCTGAAATCCCTAAGATCCCAAGTAAACTGTGAAAAGTATTCAGACAAAATTAAATATCTATTTTTAAAATAGTTAAACAGAAAGTTCTTCTATGACATTTTCTACAGGCTATTACTTACTTGATTTGTTCTATAAAAGCTCATGCCATGAAAATAAGATCCTGGTTTCTTTAAAACTATTTAACACCTACTGGAATATTGGGAGAAAAAAGCTGCATAGTTTGGAAGTAGATTTGCCTGAATATACAAGGTTTTTTTGGTTTTTTGGTTTTTTTTAAATTGTCAAGTCTCTTTACTGGTATTTCAAGGGCTTGGAATGAGAAAATTGCACAAAACTGTGCTCTCACTGATAGAGCAAGAGTTAGTATTATCAGGTTTATATTTTCTTCTACTTCATTATCATCACAGGATCTGAAACCTGCTTGCAGCATATGGGTCACATCAATGTGCAGCACTGACCCTGGTGTCCCTGTAGGTGCTTAATAAATGTTTGTTGAATGAGTGAGTAACATAGAAGGGAAGATACAGTTAGATATCCAACCCTTATGTTCTAGAATGGCTCTTCAAAAATGCAGATCAGCTTCTCCAAAGAGATTAAAGTGAAACCAAAGATCCTGTTTTTCCTAAAGTTTTTGTGGCTATCAAACCAAGAGGAGAAATCAGAAAATATTTAAACTATAGTAAACCAAATCATCTTTAAATGCAGTAATTTTTCAAAGTCTTTCAGATGAATCACAAATTATCATAGTTTTTGTCTATGTCTTTGGATTTTCCCCCAGCAGAAATAATTTATTTCATTTCAGTGCTATATTGAGCAGGCAGTGAAAAGAATGTCTCCCTCACACCACTTTCCCTAGCCAACAGATTCCTTCTCCAGAGGCAATCACTATTACTAGTTTCCTGTGTATCATTCTGGAAATATTCTTTGCACATACAGATTATTCACAAATGATAACACAGCACACATACACTTCTATCCCCTCCTTTTTCACTTACCAGGGTGTGTTGGACATGGCTCCATACCAGCACGTATACATCTGTGTCATCCTTTTAAATGACTGCATGGAATTCCATTATATGAAAACACCACAATTTCTTTAGCCAGTATACCATCAATGGACATTTAGACCCTATTTTTTGCTACTATAAACAATACTGAAAAAAAGTATGCAAACATTCAAACCACAAATATTTTAGGGGGAAAATAACATTAGATAAAAATAGGGTCTTGGAAACCTTATTTGGGGTACTTATGTCCAAAATTTTTAAAAATTGTAGTAATATAGGAAAAACAATGAAATATAATAGAAATTAGAGGCTTATACCACGTAAAACAAAACGGAATCCTGTTTTATGAGTAGGACGGTTTAAGAGTTAAGTGAAGTGTTTGGATAGCAGAATGAAATGGCCATAGAGAAAATAACTTTAGCTATGTGTGCACATATTTTTCCAGTGTAAAAACGCCCTAAAGCTGACAAAGGTATAGAATATAGGACTGCAAGTTTGAAATGATTAAGGCTTAGAGAAGGGTCTTAGTCATGAAAACAGGTTCAAATAGCATTGCAGAGAAACAGGGCAAAGAAATGTGGAGAACAAAGGCAAGGAGTTACAAATGAACTAAGGGCAATTCAGAATGAAAAAGAAATAATAGTATTACAAAGGATGGCTATTCAACGATGGACCTAAATAGCATTAGCATGAAACCCACAGAAGTCCTTTTGCAAATATGATTTTTGCACCTCAACCCTGATCCTTCCAACTCATCAGACAGAAGATTTGGAGAAGTATCTGCCAGGGGAAGCTGGGAGCAATAAAAAAGGTAATCAATCAATATGGCATTAAATTTTGCTGTTTGTGGACAGCTAAAGCACAGGCATGACCTGGGCTCTGCAATAAGATGCTCTTTCTAGGACTCAGAGTGAGTAAAGCAAGGAGGAACAGCTAGTCAGATTTTATTTGTGGCAGCGTGAAATAGATACAACACTGCTGCCATTTGAGCCATGCAGAACAATGGTGATGAATTTGATGCCAGCAACGTTTGTCCTGCTATCCAGACCTCTTCAAATGCCAGCCCTCTGGTTCCTGCCTGTCTTCCAAGCCTGGTTCTACATTTCCCAGCCAATTCTGGGAGTCATCCAATATCCTCCTAATAAATTTATTCTCTACTTACGTTAGACAGCATCTATTGTTCTTTGTATCCAAGAACCCTGACTAATACAGTGAACATAAAGGTAAGCAAGCAGTTTCAGCTGGAGTGAGCCTCTGATAGAAACAACACAAGGGTAGAGATCCCCAGAACTAGGGTCCTAAATGGGTTAACATCTAACACTGGGCTGTAGACTTGGTCTCTTCATGGAAGGCCAGAGAAGCAAAAAAGCAGGGCAAAGGTAAATAAGAGCTACACTGGTCTCTGGGGATTAGATGACTCTCTTTCCTTCTGATGAGGTTATCAGGGCTGTCAGAAGATAAATATCTGAATGCTCTTCTCTCCAGCAAATGGGAGCTGGTTTGGCGCAGGAATGGGGAAAGGCAGGGAGTCAAGAGGAAACTAACGAAAGTATCCAGTGCAATGCTACTGAATTCAAATCTAACTGTCCAAAGGGAGCTTGGTGGAGAGGAGGCAAAGGCTCTATAACCTGGAAATGGTCAAACACCACGAGCAGGCTGAGGAGGGATTCTTTGTGACACTAGCACAGAGGGAGGTGAGCCTTTGCACTTCATCATTAGCAAAAGGAATTCACTTGCTTTGCCAACTGCCTTATCCTCCATGGTGCCTGATACATTGTAGGTCTTCAATCAGTATTTCTTGAATGAATGAAAGCACTGTTATAGATTGGACACCCACCATCAGTAGGAACATGCCTTATATCAGGGACCCTCATGTAGGCAGAATAGAATGACATTTGGGGTTTGAATCCAGATCTGCCTGACTGTGAAGCCGATATTCATTCTTTCTTTCTTTCTTTCTTTCTTTCTTTCTTTTTCTTTCTTTCTTTCTTTCTTTCTTTCTTTCTTTCTTTCTTTCTTTCCTTCCTTCCTTCCTTCCTTCCTTCCTTCCTTCCTTCCTTCCTTCCTTCTTCCTTCCTTCCTTCCTTCCTTCCTTCCTTCCTTCTTTTAGAGACAGGGTCTCCTTCTCTTGCCTGGGCTAGAGTGCAGTGGTGTCATCATAGCTTACTGCAACCTCAGACTGCTGTGCTCAAGCATGCTCCTGCCTCAGCCTCCCTAGTAGCTGGGACCACAGGTGCATGCCACCATGCCTGGATGATTTTTAAAATTTCTTGTGTAGAAACAGGAGTCTCACTATGTTACGCAGGCTGGTCTCAAACTCCTGGGCTCAAGTGATCCTCCCTCCTGGGCCTCTCAAAGTGCTGGGATTACAGGCTTTAGCCACCGTGCCCAGCCTGAAGCCCATATTCCTAATCATCAGGCTATATTGTCTATTTCCTAGACCCCAACAGCAGGAATTGCCCAGGATTCTGCTGCCTGCCAAGCCATGTGAAGTTGCCCATGACAGCTGCTGGTGCTCACCAGCCCTGGTTGCCACCTCCTCCCTTTCTCTGGGCATCATCATGGTGGACATGCTGGATTTTTCAACGTTCCAAAGCTCCTCTAAATTCTGGGCAAATGTGCTCTTGAATGTCATGCTTTATGAGTGAGTATTAAAGACATGATGCTTGTATACCAATGTCATACATAGATTTTAGGGAAATTGACTCATAACTCACATGAGCTTATGGAGGGGGCTGAACTGGGACACAAATATGAGTAACAAACTGACTCAGTATCATCTCCTGCCTCTCCAATGACTAAGGCTTTGTTACAATCTTGGATGCCAGGTCCTTGTGTGGAGATTCATCTCTCTTAGGAGATTTCTTGGGATCTTCTATAGGTAGACTGCTGGTGGCTTTCCCTCAGTCTCCCAGAGGTGCTCAGACTTGTGTGAATCCCATCACTAGACACAAATGAGATTCTCCCTGAGGTCCTTCCTGGACAAAGTTCACAGTTTCAAGCAGATATAATAAATTCTTTTTAACTCCCATGCAATAAAATCAACAAGATGAAAACTTAAAAATCAAGTTTCCATTTTATATGAAAATACATGAAAGTATAATAAAACGATAATGATAGATAGCAGGTCAGTGGTTGCTTGGGGCTGCTGGTGGAGAGAAAGGAACAACTGCAAAGGGGCACAAGGAAACTTGTTAAGTTAGGGAACCCCTCTAAATCTTGATTGTGGTGAAGGTTATGTGATTGTTTACCACGTATTAGCTTGGACTCTTTCAAAAAGAGACCCTGAGATAAGAACTGAGGTGAAAGTAGTTATGTGGGAGATGAAACCAAGAAGTACAGTGAGGAAGTATGGAAAGTGAGACAAGGAAGAGAGAGAAGGGTGCATTAATGATCAGTTTACTGCTGTGGACAACTGGTACACAATCCTGCTGAAGACCCTTTCTATGTAGAACATGCCTCAGAATTGTCCCACCAAGAGGACAAGAATACTGGGGTATTTCTTTACCAATTCCCAAACCCTGCTTTTTGTTGTTGTGTTTTTAAGAGATAGAGTCTTGCTGTGTTGCCCAGAATGGACTAGAACTCCTGGGCTTACATGATCCTCCCACCTCAGCCTCCTGAGTAGGTGGGATTACAGGCATGCACCACCACACCTGACATTCCAAACCCTGTTATTTTGAAGGTTATCCCTGCTGCACTAACACCCCCACCCTTCCAGGCTTTTCTGGCCTGCAGCCAAGCTCCCAGTGACGTGGAAGTCATCAGCAACTGCAGTGAACTCTAGTGGGCTGACAGGATATGGGGCACAGCAGCAATAGCATCGATAACACACCCGTATCAGACAGACTTCTTGGTTACAAATAACAGAAAATTTAACTCAACCTGGCCTGAGCAAAAGAGAGAATATCTTGGCTAACAGAATCATATGATCATAAAGTCCAAGGACAGATTAAGGGACTCAGATAATGTCATCAGGTCTCTCTTCATCTTCCAGGTCCAATCCCCTCTGTGTGGGCTTTATGTCGTGTTCTGTGTGGTAACAAAATGCTAAAAGCTCTTGGATCTACATCCCCCAGACTCAACATCAGTGGCAATGAAAAGTAAACGAAGTTGGGAAGTGAATGAAGTGAGGTAGGAGGATTTCCTGGGAGAGTAATTAAAACCCTCATTCCTGAGGCGTCTGAGCTCTTGTAATTACGGCCTTTTCAGGCCAGGACAGCAGTGTCCACTCTCAATTAAAATTGGGCAAGGGACTACCAAGATACGCCCAAGTGTTTCACATGTTTACCCCCATCCTTGCATTGTGTAAAAGCAGCCCACCTCCCGATGCTGGTCAGGTCAATTACCCCTGCTGAGATGGTGACTCTTCTCACCTGCTGGTCCCTGGTCACAATGAGTTCAAAGAGGCAGCAATAGCTTATAGTTCAATGGGACCCTTGCTATGTCCTCTAGCAAGGAAGTGGCCTTTTTGGGTACCAGCACGTTTAACCCTACAGAGCCCAGCATTATAGGATGGCAGCATAAAATCCCCAGTGGGTCATTGAGAGTGATAGGAAATGGGGCCACTTCCACTTTCATTCTTATTTCCTGGACCCATATATTCTTCCAATTGAGGACACTATGCCACATGGACTCTGATTTAATGTATATACTGCCTCTGGAAGAATGGCATCCTACCCTTACTGTATATTGTCTCTGAGCTGGTACTTAAGTTGTGCCTTCAGTGGGCATTCCAGTGTTTTATGAGGCTGGCTGATTCTGAATGGTGTGGTAGATTAAAAGGTATGGCATCTGGGATTATCAATCAACTATGCTTTCTGCAGCAGGTTCTCTTCAAAGGACATATGAGCAGTGCACCTCCATGGCTGACACAATATTCAAACTGCTGAAAACCAAAGATCCTGTTAACTCAGCATTCACACCCAGGGAAAACATCTTTCAAAAATCATGTCAAAGTAAATCGTTTTTCAAACTAACAAAAGCTGAGAGAATTAACTGAAAGCAGATCTGCATTACAAGAAATGTTAAAGGAAGTTCTTGAAGCATAAATATGATACCTGACAGACATTTATATCTATACGAAGAGGTAAGAGCTCAAACGGTAACATGGAAGGTAACTATGTACCATTTTTTCTCATTTTTAAAAGAGATAATTGATGTCTAAAGCAAAAATAGTAACAATGTATTGGGGGTTTATAATTCATGCAAAAGTAAAATATATCACAAAAATAGCCCAAAGAATAGGAAGAAAGAATTTGAAATATATTGTAAGATTCTTAAGTTATATGTGAAATGATAAAATATTATTTGAAGTTAGACTGTGATGTATTAAAAATGTATTAAAGATGTAAACCCTAGGGCACACATTAAAATAATTTTAAAAAGAGGTACAACTAAGCCAATAGAGGAGATAAAATGGAATAATAAAAATAGACCCAATACAAATAAAGCAGGAAAAAAAGACAAAAAAAGGATGGGACAAACAGAAAACTAGCAATATGGCAGATTTAGATCCAACCATATCAATATTATATTAAATGTAAATGGTTTAAATGGCCCAATTAAAAGATGATCATCATCAAAGTGCATTAAAAAGTTAAGACCTGATGTATTCTGTCTATAGTATATGCTGCTACTGCTTCAGATCAGGCCTCAGAATGAAAGCACATGACTTTATTTTTTCTCTTTTACCGTTTGGGGAATCTTGAATCAATGAAGCAAGGTCTTTTATCAGTTCTGGGAAACTTTGGCCATTATCTCCAAATATTGCCTCAACTCCATTTTCTATCTCTTCTCCTTCTGGGATACTAATTAAATTGTACCATCTCACTGCATCATATATACCTCTTGTTCTCTGTTTTGTATTTTACCTCATTTTGTCTCTTTGAGTTTCACTGTGGATAAATCTTTCACCATCTAGTTCGCTATGTTTCTTTTCAGCTCTGCGTAATTGTCTGTTAAACCCATGTACTGAATTTTTAATATTGGTGATTATCTTTATCAGTTTTATAATTTCTAGCTGGATTTTTTTCAACTCTGTGATGTCACTTTTAATAGTTTCTAGTTCCTTGTAGAAATTTTAAAGTTTACCTTTTGTCTACATGAAAAGAGGAAATGTTATTGTTTTATAATCTCTCTTTGATAACTCTTAATACTGTCTATGTGGATTTGTTTTCTGTCGTGTTTTTGTTTTTGTTGGGTTCTGACTTGAACTGTCTTGACTTCATGTGTATTCCATAATTTATTGTTTCTTGGACGTTTTATTTTAAAAATTACTTTTAGGTATAATTAAAAGGTAGGATAATGTAGGCTTCCTCCAGAGACATTTTGTTTCCTTCTACCAAGTACCTGATGGTGCTAATAGTTCAAGAGCAAGACTTAGTCACCTATATTACCCTCTGAAGTTGAATCCCTACCTTTCTTAAGTAGAGCATTTCAGAGTCCCAGTCAAGGGAAGAGAGTGTTGAATTTGAACCCCTGTTCCTTTAGCCTAAGGTGTTCATGAAACTATTCCACTTTTCAGCTGCTTCTCTTAGATTAGCAAATGGCCCCGGGGTAAAAGCAGTAGCTCTTTAGCATTTTTAATAAGGAGGGGGACCTTTATCTTTGGTAGCCAGAGGATTCTTTACCTTTGGCCAATGGCCAAAGGCAGCTTTGTCTCTCACATGCCTTTTTTGGATGATTAAATACCCCTTCGACAGAAATGGCTTCAATTCACCTCTTTAAGCTCCCACTCTTTCCCACTTCAAGGCCTACTATATTTTTATGTCTTTCATGCTTTTTAGTAAATGCTTCTCATATTTATCCAACTTTTTTTTAGTTGTCTTTAGTGAAAGGATAAAGGGACTTATATTTAATCAAGAGCCAGAAAGCGAAGAGAGACAAATCTGGATGGTCCTGGAGATTGATTCCTTTCCCTCTTTCATTATTGTAGTAGATTACTGGTCAGCAAATATTCACCCCCTTTCTTCAACCTCTAGGAGAGGAGTCTACTTCCCAGCTCTTTTGATGTTGAACTTGGCCATGTGACATGCTTTGACTACTGAGATGTTACCAAATGTGGTGCAAGGAGAGGCTTAAAATATGCTTGCATATTTGGGCTTGCCCTCTTGCAACTCTGCCGTTACCATGAGAAGAGCTTTCCTCAGGAAGCTACTGCCCCTTTACCCTGGGGCCCCAGAATGAACACACATGAAAGCAATCCTCAGCCTAAACCACAGAGAGGAGCCAATCCCAGCCTGATTTACAGCTTGAAGCAGAACCACCTGGATGAGCCCAGCCTATATCCACTGACCACCTCCCACCCCCACTGACTTCCTGCTCTTTATAGAGAATAAATGACTACGGTCTAAGCTACTACATCTCAGGGGTAGTTTGTTACATAGCACTTTTGTGCCAACAGCTAATCATACAAGTAGCCTAGCAAGAAGCCGACTCAGCAAGTCCAAGTTAGCTTGACAGAAAAAAAGGATATTACTAGAATTTGACCTCCAGAAGCTCCTCCTTTCTAACAAGGACATTTCCCCAATCAGGAAGTTATCACTGTTACAAATTTGCCTAGATGGTCTCTATTTCCCACTCTCAATAGGTAGTTAAAACAACATAGGAGTGTGGTCTATCACCTGGAATCCCATTTTTGGCGGGGAGGGAGTATACATAGTCTGTTTACATAAGGCTTCAGCATGTGTCTCTGTGGGATAATGAGGAATAGTGCCTCGCTGCATCCCTGCCAGTATTTTTTCCCCACTAAATCTTATTTTACACCAGGCAGCACTAGTGATATATGTGCCTCTGCTCCCTTTGTACAATAAGGGAGAAGGTGGGTAAGAATCATCTTGTACACTATCACTGGAAGCCACAAATCTCAACAACTCTTTTAAAAATCTGTTACCTAAATTTAACAAATCTTAACTGTTTTGTGTCATGAGCATTTTTCATATGGCTTTGTATTGTTATTGCTGATATATAGGAATGCTACTGGTTTTTGTATGTTGATATTGTTTGTATCCAACAACCATGCTGAACTCTATTTTTCATAGTTTGTTTATACATTCTCTTGAATTTCTTGAATTTCCTTACTGACAATCATAATATCTACACATAACGAGAGTTTTTACTTTTTCTTTCTAGTTCTTTTATCTCTTGTATCCTTTTTATGTCTTTTTGCGTTGGCTATACCCTCCGGCATTATGTTAAATAGTAACCATGATAGTGGTGAGCCTCCTTGTCATGTTTCAAAGAAAATGCATCTAAAAATTCCAGTATTAAGTGTAATGTTTACTATAGTTTTTGGTCCTTTTATTCCTAGTTTGTAAAAACGTATATTTTTATCATTGAGCATTAACTTCTATTGAAAGTTTTTTCTGCATCTATTAGAATGATCACACGTATTTTCTCTTTTAATCTGTTGATGTGGTAAATTATACTGCATTAATCTCCATAAGTGAAGAAGTTGAGTAAGAACAGTTGAATAAGAGAGGGATTATCTATCTCTTGAATGACTGGCAAAAATAGCCTGCAAAAATACTCAGACCTGTTGTCTTTCAACAGAAGAAACTTGACTACTAATTCAATTTATTCATGAATATGTCCCTGAATAATATAACTGTTTTCATGGTGACATATATCACATGTATAAATAAGAATTCAAAATGTACAGTAATATGTATATCTGTGTGTTTATAACACAGATTAGGCAACAGGCCAGCACCAGTTCCTTAGAACAGTGGTCCCCAACCTTTTTGGCACCGGGGACCAGTTTCATGGAGGACAATTTTTCCACATGCTGGGGCTGGGGGCAGAGGGGTGAATGGTTTCGGGATGATTCAAGCACATTATATTTATTGTGCAGTCAATCTCTCTGCTAATGATAATCTGTATTTGCTGCCACTCCCCAGTGCTAGCATCACTGCCTCAGCTCCACCTCAGATCATCAGGCATTAGATTCTCATAAGGAGCATGCAACCTAGATCCTTCGCGTGCGCAGTTTTCAGTAGAGTTCATGCTCCTATAAGAGTCTAATGCTGCCCTGATCTGACAGGAGGCGGAGCTTATGCGGTGATGCAAGCAATGGGGAGCAGCTGTAAATACAGATGAAGCTTCCCTCGCTGGACTGCCACTCACCTTCTGCAGCATGGCCTGGTTCCTAAAAGGCCATGGACGAGTACCAGTACGTGGCCTGGGGGTTGGGGACAGCAGCCTTAGAAGATCCTATGTAACTCTCCAAGGTCATGTCCCTCTTTCTCCTCCTAGGAATAAATATATCCTGAATTTTGTATAACATATTTACTTGTTTTTCTTTGTAATTTTAACTCTGTATATGAAACTTTAGACAATATTATTTAGTTCTATTTTTGAACTTTATATAAAATGTTTCATGCTGTTATCTATTCATCTGTGACTTTCTTCCTTTGCCCTGTATTGTTTCTGAAATTCATTCTTTCAAACTGAAGTTGTGGTTCATTCATTTTTTTGCTGTACAGTATTATACTGTATTAAATTACTGCAATTTATTTATCCATTCTACTATTGATCAACACTTGGGTTGTTTCCAGTGCTTTTGTTATTACAACTAATGCTGCCATTAAGGCTCCTGGCATACCTGTGTAAGATTCACACACACACACACCCCCGCCCCCAGGAGTGGAACTGTTTGGTTGTGGGCTATATATTAATGGGTCATTTGTACTTCTTCTTATGTGAACAATTTTAAAAGAATCAAACCAGCAAACTATAGCCTGAGAGTCTGTTCTGGTAAATAAAGTTTCACTGTAACCAGGGCTGGGATTATAGAGAGGAAAGTGAGGCAGCATTGTATAAATTCAGGGTTGGATCTTTATCTTATGTTTTAACAGTTTGTTCATCATGGAATTTTTTTTTTTTTTTTTTTTTTTTTGAGACAGCGTCTCGCTCTGTTGCCCTGGGTAGAGTGCAGTGGCGTCATCATAGCTCACTGCAACCTCAAACTCCTGGGCTCAAGCGATCCTCCTGCCTCGCCTCCCGAGTAGCTGGGACTACAGGTGCGCACCATGACACCTGGCTAATTTTTCTATATTTAGAAGGACAGGGTCTTGCTGTTGCTCAGGCTGGTCTCGAACTCCTGAGCTCAAGCAATTCTCTGGCCTCAGCCTCCCAGAGTGCTAGGATTACAGGTGTGAGCCACCACGACCAGCTCGTTATGGAATTTTTTGCATTAATTTTGATTTTTAAAAATGTTTTATCAAATATTATTTATCTTGATTACTGAGTTTTTTGGTGCTTGCTTAAATTTTGTACCCAAAGCAAATGCCTCACTCCCCTCACCCCAGTGCTACCCTGATCTAAGCCATGCATTTTCTCCAGGCTGCTGTCCTGAAGTAGCTTGCTACCTACTCTCTCTATGTCTACATTTGCCACCCATCACTAATCCACTCTCCACATGTCAGCCACAGCGGCCTTTTGAAAAGACAAATTGAGTCATGCCACTCTTCTGCTTCAAACTTTTCAACTGTCTTTTATTCTACTCATAATAAAACCCAAACTTCATGTAAAGCTCTGCATGATCTGGATTTTGCCTTCTTTCTTAACCTCATCTCCTACCAATTTGCCTTTGCATTCTCCACTGGCTAACTTTCCATTCCTGGAATATGCTTGCTTGTTCCCACATCAGGGTCTTGGCACAGGCTATTCTTTAAATGGATAATATCTCCCAATCCTTTTAATCTTAGATTATGTCATCTCTTCAGAGAAGCTTTCCAATCTAAAGTAAATCCCTTCCTGATATTTCTTCCTATCACTCTGTTCTTGTTCCTTCCTAATAATTTGACAATAAGTAACTTGTATATTATTTTATTTGTTGTCTGTCCATCTTCCTTTTTAATTTTTTTTTTGAGAGACAGGGTCTCGTTTCATCGCCCAGGCTGGAGTGCAGTGGTGCAATCATAGCTTACTGCAGTGTTGAACTCCTGGGTTCAAGCCATGCTCCCAAAGTGCTGGATTACAGTTGTGAGCCACTGCACCTGGCCTATCTTCTCTTTGACACTCTAAGATCTTTGAGAGAGGTTAGTGCTTTGCTTGCTACCACATACCCAATATTTAGCACTCAAATATTGACTAAATGATTAAAACTAGAAACAAATAAATAATAATGATAAAACCCAAAGTTAATGAGTTTTTGGGAAAAAAGTCCCACAAATAAAGTGGCATTAGTATTCGTTGGTATTAAAATAATATGGACACAACAAGGGTCATAAAAACTGATCATTTCCTTTGTCTTAGTAGATATACATTTGAGACTATACGCCAAGAACGTAACTTGAACATTTTATTTATTTAAAGTATTCATGTATTAATAATTTATAAAAGTT
Source organism: Daubentonia madagascariensis (assembly GCA_023783475.1). Taxonomy (NCBI): domain Eukaryota; kingdom Metazoa; phylum Chordata; class Mammalia; order Primates; family Daubentoniidae; genus Daubentonia; species Daubentonia madagascariensis. The sequence continues at coordinate 19,054,685 of JAKFHU010001569.1, forward strand.
GAAAAAATGGGAAACAACCCACAACACGTTGGTTGCCCATTAACACTCCTGTTTTCATTCTCCTCCTCCAGCCTAGATAAACTCAATGGTATGTCGTTTCTATGGCAGAACACAAGCAGATGAGCATTATTACACAAAAATCACAAAGTTGGGCAAAATACAATCGCCATGATTTTTAAATTCACCAATCTCAAATGGGCAATCATTATGTCCCTGAAATCCTGCAGTTTTTCTGACAAAGTTGTCCTCCTACTTTCTACAGATGGTATTTTGATATTCACCATTCTCTTTTTACGAAAGGAGCCACCATTTACAAGGCCATTTAAGCCAGAAAATATGAGAGTCATTCATGAGAAATTCTTCATATCCAGTTCATCACTAAGTCCTATTATTTCAATTTCAAAAAGTATATCTTGAACTCATCAACTCTTTTCTATCTTCACTGCTACCACAATCAGGGCCAACATCTGGATGACTGAAATATTCTCTTAATTATTTGTTCCATTTTCATTCCTGCCTTTCTCCAATCCATTCCCCACACAGCAGAGTGCTCTATTTTTTAAAAAGTATAAAATTAATTCACACACAAAACAATACATCTATACAGCAATTTATAAAGAAAAAGTTAGGTTCTCCTTCTACCCCTTTCCAATTGCAATCCCCCCAGGTAACCAACAAACACTAAATATTTGATGTGTATGTCCTTCTATTCTTTTTTCTGTGATTCTACAGAAATATTTTCATATATTTTTGGATTAGTTTTTTGTCTCTAAAAAAATGCGTTACATTATACACAGTCTGTTATAATTTACTTATTTATTCTTTACCTGATACATATCATGGGCATTCCTCCAGGTCAATGCATAGTTTTTTCTCTCTCTCTTTTTTATATAGCCATGTAATAGTCCAGAGAATGGAAGTACTGAAATTAAGTTATTAATAATAACTTTCCCATTGATGGACATTGAGTACTGTGGTCTTTCAAAAATGTCAATCCGATCATGCCTCTTTCCTTCATAGGCTTTCCGTTTCCCAAGGATTAAGAGCTCTATTTCCTACTATGGGCTACAAGGCCGTGGATGATCTGGCCCTTGCCTCTCTTTAAATTCACCTCATGCCACTCCTCCCCTTGCTCACCACGGTCCACACTCACCTTCTGGTGAGGTTTCTTATCACCTCCTGTTCTTGCATATTTTCCACTCTTAACCTGGTAAAGATCTCTGACTATCCTCCTCTTCCCCACCAGCCTAAATTAGGTTCCCCTCTTACACTTTCTCATAACATCTTGTAAACACCTTCCTGGTACTCATCACCAGTTGTAATCACATATAAGAAATTATATACTTGTATTTATGCGTATGTATGATTATTTAATCTGCCTTCTCCACTAGGCATGATGCTTGATGAGGACAGACACCATGTTTTGCTGATCACTGTTTTGCTGCATCACCAGCACTGAGCATAATGCCTAAAGGTAAAAGATACTTATTAAGTGAATAGATACGTCTGACACCGAGAAATCATTAGGCAAGCTAGGTAATAGAATTTAATGTGAATTAACTTTTAAAATTTTATGAGAATTAAGTGTTACACGGATAAGTCTATATGAAATTACACATACACACATAAATATATGAGAAATTGGTAATATAGTATAGTAAAAAGGAATACTAACCTGAGAGGGTAGTGACTCTGTCACTAATTAGTTGGTGACCTAGGAACTATCACTTCCTTACTGTCAGTCTCCATCAATGAATGCTTCTCAATATAGTTGTGGCATTGCCCCCTAGTGTTGGAGATTTTAGTTACAAGTGCTAGTAAATGACGACTTGATTATATTTTCTAGAATAGTCATGCCTGAGAATTTATATATTGAAATACAACTAATTTTATTATAAATTACTGTCTTTGTACTTTTTATGTTATAAATAGGGCATTATTTTCATTTAAAACAAAATCATGTAGGTAAGTAGGTTATATTATCTACGAATTTCTTTTTAGGCTAATAAAGGAGACATTATAAACATATTTATTAAAAAAGGAGTGTTGGGTACGATAAGTTTGCCACTGGATTAGGTGAGGCTTAAGATCCCTTCAAGTTTTTACCGCAATGGTTCTAATCTTTAATAATGGAAAAAATTATTTTTATTTTGTTCTTGTCATATTTTGATCTATGATCCTGCCACGGCACTTACCCTGGACAACAGAGCAAGATCCTGTCTCTAAAAATAAAAAATAAATACATAAACAAAAGAAATGACGGCTTCTCACTATGAGATTAAGTTCGTAGATTTAAAATTGCAATTTCCCTACTCCCCTTCCTAATTTAAAATTTTTTTCTTAACGGTTACGACATACTATGCATTTTAACCACGTATTTTTCAAGTTGATATCCTCTTCTCCCCTCTCCCTCACCCCAACACACCCACTAGAATGGGGACAGGGAATTTTGTCTGTTTTGCTTACCGTTGTATTCCTAATGTAGAGAACAGTGCCGGGCACACAGGAGGAGCTCATGAGTACTTGTAAGAATGGGTGAAGAATACACGCAATAAGCAAAAATGACCGCTTCGAGCGCCCCTTGCACCAGAGTTCTGGAGGCAAACGGGTGGGACCAGTAAATTTACTGATTTTTGCGATTGAGGATTCCTCGGTGCTTGTAGAGACTGCGACTGCACTCTTCCATTCCTTGGGACGTGTGCGGAGTTTGTTTGTGAAGTTGACGTACACACAGCTGTGCAGGCAGGACCGAACAAACCATAATTTGCACGGAAGTCCGCATGTTTTCAAACTCACACCGACAGAAACACGTTATTGTAAGTGCACGGGTCTTCCATTCTCTTGAGCAATGCACAAGACAATTTACGGTATGTCCTCACTGGAGATTTTTGGTGAAGATGAGATCAAGGGTGGCGGTTCCAAAATGCGCAAACACAGGGAAACGAGTTAACGCTCACTTTTCGCAAATCAACGCCAAGTCTGTACTAAATTCTCACCCTAGATCAAATCCCGCGCTCTTCCCACCCCAACCTGCCTCCACCTCCACTCCGCCCCTTAGATATCTCCGGTGGGCGTGGCAGAGAAGAGACGTTCTCCGCTCCCCCCAAATTGATTAAGCTTGTCCCGAGTTTTGGGATCCCACATTTCTGCAAATGCCCAGGAGACGGAACCACTGACGAAAACCGCCGACCATATGACATTGGAGCAGCACACGCGGGCAGAGAAGGAAGCAAAACACGAAGAAAGGCAGCAGTCCAGCAGCCACGTGAGGGGGGCGATCCCGTCCGCCTTGGGAGTGAGGACTTCAACTCCCGGCTTGCCCCTGAGCGGTTACCCTCCGAGGACTACAACTCCCAGGGTGCTGCTGGAGCGGCCGCCGCAACCTCCCACTCAGCTGCCCGCGGCTCCTCCCGCCCCTCCCCCGCCCCTCCCGGCCGGATCGGCGTGCGCCTGCGCACGGGAGGCCGGCGGAGTCTTACCCTAATGTAAGATGGTGGCCCGTCTGGCTGTGGAACCCACCGAAAGCTGAGAGTCTCTCTCTCAGCCGTAAAGGTCGGACTCGCTGAAGGAATCAGGCCCGGTTCTGAAGAGTTTTTTCCCCGACACTCGTTCAGTGGTCTCTTGTGAGGACGCGGCAGCGCGTGGAGTCGGCTAAGGGAAAAGCGAGGCAAGGCAGGCGTGTGAGTCTATGCGGGGCTGGGCTTAGGGGAAACCCGGGGCTGACCGGCTACGAGAGAGCGGAGGCTTCGCAGGGACTGTGCAGGCCGCACCCCCCTTTCTCCCCACCCCCCACCTCATCTTCACCCTCCTCCTCCTTGGTCTTCCTCCTCCTCCTCGTCTTCCCCCCGTCCCCTTTACGCCACAGCAGTTACCATCAGGAAAAGGGAGCGGGGCAGAAGGCAGCGCGGCGGCAAGCACCGGCTCTCCTTCGAGAATTTCTTTAAGTGGGGAGCCGAGGCGGCTTCTCGTTTCCAGTTTTTTCCCCTACGTTTTTATAGGGGCAGGATTCTTAGGTCTCGGTGCTCCTTGTTTCCCCAGGCCCTTTTCCCCTGTCTGACGTCTTTTCCCACTGGCCCCGGTCTCCCAAGACCAAAGCCATCACTTCCACTCTGACCCGTGTTGCTGCTGCTGCTCATTAATCCCACTGCTCATTGCCCACTCGCCCTGCTCTTGTTTTTTGCTCCACTGCTACCACTCTAGAGTTAGCCTTTGCCCCTCTCTGGTGCTTGCAGTCAGCCCCCAGTGTATCTGCCACACTAGAGCTTCTTGCGATTTGCAGTCTGTCTTTTAACCACATCTGTCATCTTAAAGCTGCCCCTTAAATATGTAGATTATGCTGCTGCTCCTTCTAACCCACCTGTTTCTCAGCTTTCTTGAGAATTGTCCGTTCCTTCCCTCTTTCTTATACAGATCCTTTCAACATACACTTCCAGAAAAAGGGATGCCCGGTGTTGGCCCTTGAACAGTAAAGGAAGTTAGGAAGTGAATGAAGTGAGGTAGGATACTATTAAACGTTATTCAGGCTACTCAGGAGAGGGACGTTTTCATTTTGCTTTCTGTGATCTATTTGTTGATTATTCGCTCTGTTGGGACGTGGCTTTTTTTTTTCCCCCCTTTTCCTTTTGGACCGGTTTCACCATGCTACTAAGCGTTCTTTGGATTGCCTTCTCCCCAGGACAGTTAGTGTGGGCTCTGATTATACCAATAAATATTAGCCTAAGCATTTCAAAATAAGATAAATCTGGCAGACACACACAATTCATACGTGAACTCCACGAGGAAATATAAGTGATATTTTGATTATATGTGGGTTACAGACCCCTTCTATATTGAGAATTGATTTTTGACTAAGTGAATTATATTGATGGTCAGCTGAATTGATGACATTTTATTTATGGTTTGAGTGGAAATTTCCTCTCTAGTTAGTATCAGATTTACTTAGTATTTTTGCATTTGGGAAGTTCTCTCTTGACATTTCTAGGATGATAATTATCTGAATAAATTGTCTTCTCTTGAAAATCCAGTATGTATGTATGCAAAAGAAAAATTGATTTTTTTGTGTGTGAACGTAAATTCCTTATATTTTTTTCCATAGAAAAGAAGGGGGCTGGGAAAAGAATGACAAAGCTCTGCACATACATGCATTTGGTGGAACTCACTGTCATTGTTATCTACAATAAAAAGTAGAAAACTAGAAGCAAGATGTGGCCTATGATGTCCATGTTTTGGTGAAAGCAGAATTGAAATGTAATGACTAATGGCAGAATGGGAAGAAGGACCCCTTGCTATAATCAGACCACTGTGAGATAAAGAATTATCAGGATTACATAGTTCAGATACATACATCTCAAGTTTAAACATAAATAAGACATTGTGTTCTTAAGATATATGTAAAAATGTTCAGTGTCACAACAATCTCATGCAGAGATCTATCTCTTATTTGCAAAAAACTTCTTTTTTCCTTTCAGCCACTTAAGCCCCAATTTGGGGAAACTAAATAAATCTCTACTCTTATTAGAGTGAAGCAATTTATATAGCAAATGTTGTTCTAAGTTACAACTTGAGGTTTTTAAAAAGATATTACTTATATTTAGTTTATTAGTAGGAGCGTGTTTAATATAATTGATCTTAAAATGTTAAGTTAAAATTTTTTTTTTCTTTTTGATAATACGGTGGTGGAGAAGCTTTCCACTTTTAACAATCCTAACACAGGTTTAGAAACACTTGGCAGTCATACTTGGCTGAATTGTAAGCAATGTGTTCTAGGAGAGGACTGTTTGTCTGCCATAAGGGAGTAAATGATTTTAATACATCTTTTCTTTTAGAAAGGTATTTGCCTCACTAAATATTTTCTCAAGTAATTTTCTCCCCTCTGTACTTTTTGCCTGCAGTCATCAAATTCTTAGTTTCAGCCCTCTGAAGTCAAAATGAATTTATGTTGGTATCTTTAGTATGATTAAAGAAGATACCTAAAGTTCTTTAACATTTTGATAGGAAAAAGGGAACTGAGATTTCTAAATATTTTTGTATGATTTAAGTTTTTAGATATAACATTATGAACTTTGCAGCTTCATACTTTCAGGGTTTCTTTTGATAATTTGGAATACTTCCTGCCAGATTCAATAGTTGAATTCTTCAGATGAATAAATTACTTCTGTAAGAAGGTTTTGAACATGAATCACTTAAAGTTGGCTTATGATAAAATTTGTTTTCGGAAAGTCGTATAGACAAATCTTTAATTCTATTAGTTTGAAACAGTTATAATCAAATGGCAAAATACAGGAAAATAAAAGTGTGTTGTAATGCCCTTCAACTTCAGTCCGAATGGGAGTACCAGCGATAACTTGCAACTCATTACTTTGTAAAAGAAAGAGGGCGTTGCCTAAGGATGAACTAGCTTTAGGGGAGTTTTTTTTTTTTTAATGTTTTTATGTGCTTTAAGAGAATGAAAAAATATCTTCTCAGTTTAAGCAGTTTGGTTTTAGAAATTTTGCCTTTCTCCTTCTCCCTACTCCTGGTTTTAAAATGAAGCTACACTCTTCATTTTAATACATTTTTTTATGTGACTGCAAATAATATTTGATCCAATATGTTTAAATTCAGTGTTATTGTTTTTATAGACTATTTAAGGAAAATAGTTTTAATTTGTGAAAACTTCAGCTTCTGCTGAAATTGAGTTAGTTCTGTCAGTAACTATAACTGTCTTGACTTTTTGTGAGGCAATTACATTCAGCTCAGTTGGTTCCGAAGAAAACAGTAGGGAAATAGGTTATAGAGATTTTTGCTGTTCTAGAAACAGTATAACTAGAGTGTACTACATACTTTTCTCAAAGGATTTCTTAATCTAAATGGAACTTGTAAATGGTTTTCATCCCACTGGAATAGCATGTATTGGATAAAACTTGTTTAACACATTCTGAGATTTTGTAAATTTTATGTTACCTCAAAGATAGTAGGAAAATCTGCAAATACTCATTCTTGAATAAAATATGACAGTATCCCTGATATTTTAAAGATTGTGTGATACATACATATTTTTCTAAAAATTTGAGAGTATACAAATTATAAAGATAGCATAAGTGACTCAGTTATTTTTGTGATGCAAGGAAAGAAGGTAAATGGGACTTTTAAAATCTCTTATTTAACAGTTTTCTAAAAGAACCTTTTTCAAAATTGTTTTTACTCTTGTTATGTGGACATCTTTATTAGAAAAGATTGCATGGTGTAAATGTCAACGTTTTCAAATGTAATAGAATCTAGTGGTTTCTGTTACACATGTCTTTTTATGATATGATTATTTTTTAATCATAAAGTTATTTATAAAAAATTTCAGCACTATTTTGGTCTCCTAGATTTTAGTAGCATGTTTTTCTTTTATCAGAAGTGGGAAATTACATGCTATTAGGGAAAAAAAGATGATTACCTTTTACTTGGTAGGAAAACCTAATTTTAAAGATAGTATAAGTATAAGGTGGTGTGAGTATGAGTTTATTTTTTTTCTAAGGAGTTTATTTGGGAGGATGCCTTCTTTATTATTAAACTCTGTTTATACAGAGAGTTGTCCTGTTTTAAACTTTAATTGCATTGGGTGATGGGCAGATGATGTATTGCTATTAGGATAAGCCTTGCTATTTGTATAGGTGTATATGTCAGATATCTATTCAAAAACAAAATTTTTTTAGTTGAGGTTACTAAATCTCCCCTCTTGAGTATTTAAAACAATTACGGAGTAGAATTGGAAATCAAAATAATCAAAATTGTCTTGTATATATGCCTAAAACCACTTTGGAAAAAATGTCAAGGCAAAAAACCAGTGTAATTAGAAGGATAAAATGCTTTCATGTAAAAATAGTAGGTGTTGTATTACTGCTTTTGGAAGGAATTAGTGAATGATATTGTAGGCAAAATAGTGATTGAATTTTGAAAAGCAGTTATAGACTGAAATTTCACAGGGGTGGAGCATTCCTTAACAGCAACAAACAGATAAATTGTCATTAAGCCAAATATCTGAAATTTTTTAAGCATGTTTTTCAATCCTTGGAATAAAATGGAAGGGCTAATTTTTCTAATTATTTAAGAACCTATTAATTCATTCCCTGTTAGGGCATCAGATGTCTTCAAATTATGTATTTCTGAAAATAACATTGTCTGATTTGGGTTATTGAATATTGGTTGTAGCAACTTTTTCTCCTTCTTTTCCCCTTATTTCTGCATCCCATATTTTGCCTATGATTTTTTCCTGATGTTTTTTATTTTTAGCAATTATTTGCATGAGCCCTCTTGTGAATAATTGTAATTGAGTGAAAATTTGTAATATTGCTTTTGGTGGTAAGATTAATTTCGTTTTGATGGAGATCGCCTTCATTTTGATTATATTTTTTCCTCTACTTACATTTATTAATTCTTAGATGAGAATTAGGATGCTGCAAGTTTCCTGTTAAATCAAATCTTTCCAGAAACCTTTTTCTTACTCTCAATGGGGACCTAGGTATTTGTTGGGTAAAGAAAGCATTATAATGTGTCTTGGCTTTGTGATTTAAAATGAAGTAAAGACATTATCAGTACATTTTTAAGAAGAAACTTTTTGTGAAAATTTTTAAACAAGTACAAAAGTGGATATGGACAGCCATGTAGCTGTCACTCATAGCCAATTTGGTTAATCTACACCGCCACTCACTTTACCCCTTCTCTCCTTACTCTTTGCTCTGCATTATTTTGAAGAAAATTCTAGTCATTCACATTATTTCGTTTGTGCTAGAACTCTTTTGGCATAATAAAATACCTTGATTTTTTAAATCAGGATTATTCAGTCAGCTTTTCAAATAGTCTTTGAGTATTTATTATAGACTCACTTCTTAGAAAATGGTACAGCCTCTTAGAGTTTATTATCTTGTCAGGAACACTTTCATAATGATGTAACTATTATATTATGAAATAATATATTCATATAATAATACAAATATGTGTACAACTAATGTGTACAGTGTGCAGCAGTGTACAAATAATATATGCTACATACAGTCTGGGTCCAAGATGTTAGTGTGAAGATATCTTCAACCTAAAGTTCTAGGAGTGAGGCTTCCTAGGGAGAAAGTGGGACTTGAGTAAAGAATATGTACTATTTTTATAGGCAGAGCATCTCCAGGAGAACATCCCATACATTCTATGTAGGGAATGGAAGCATAATCTTCATCCATTTTATGCTACTTTATAACAGAATACCACAGACTGGGTAATTTGTAATGAACAGAAGTTTATTTGGCTCACAGTTTCTGAGGCTGGGAAGTCCAAGAGCGTGGCTCCAACCTCTGGTGAGGGCCTTCATGCTGTGTCATGGTGGAAGGCAGAAGAGCAAGAGAGGTCAAGAGAGCAAGAGCAGAGGGGGCCAAACTTGATTTTCATCAGGAACCCATTCCCACAATATGGCGTTATTATGGCATGCAGAGCCCTCATGGCCTAATCACCTCTTAATGGTCTCACCTCTTAATACTATCACAGTTTCAATTAAATACCCATAGAAGTTTTGGAGGGGACAGTCAGTCCATAGTAAAGCATGAGCAAACACTTGGTGGGGACCAGCATGATGTGAGATGGATTTAAGGAGTCTACTCTCAGTGGAATAAAGTGTTAATTTCTGGGAATGGTAACAGATAAATTTGTATAAGTAGGGTAGAGCTACATTATGAAAGTTATTCAGTGTCGGGTTGAATTTAATCTGCTAAGCAATAAGGAGCCTGTAGAGGTTGCTAGAGGACAGGAGATAACATGATGGTAGTGTTTTTTTTAGAAAGATTGCCCTCAGTAGTGTGCAGCATATTTTGGGGCTAAGAGTTGAATTTTGTTTAAAAATTTAGAGACTAAGCCACTGAGATAAGGGACCATGCTGAGAGATATTAGGGTGGAAATTCGACAGGATTTGGCAGCTAATTGTTTCCATCTTCTCTTCAGTCCCTTTTGCCCTAAGTGACACCAAGGTTTTGGAGAGTAGAGAACTGAGGAAATGTGGCTTATTTGTCTTTAATAGTAAACTGCAGTTTGTTATCCATGTCCAGCTTTTGGAAAGGAAGTGATACATGATCACTCAAATAACAACCTCAAATTATTTCAATAAAAAGAGCCACCAGTTTTTGAATGATTTTAGAAATTCATTCACTGGAGAAAAAGAGCTTAGAAAATTTTTAAAAAATTATTTTTATTATATGATAGTAAGAGATGGAACATATTTCATTTGTAAAAGAGAAATTTATGCCTCATCTGCTATCTATGTATATATTAGTTTAGAAGGGGTATTTGGAGACTTCTTTTATTTGAATAGCTATAACCAGTAAATATTATAGGTTATCTTTAAATTCTAATAATGGCCTGATTAGAGCAGAAGGAATGGCAGAAATTTCTGATGAAGTAGGGCATTAAATATTGCCAGCTCCAAGCTCCTTTAAGGACGGAGAAGGTTAGGTCAGCAGGCTGAAGATGAATGATTGTGGGGCTATTGTGAAATGAAAATTTATTCTTTGATTTACTTTGATATATTTTGTTTTGCAAAGGTAATATTAAGACATCTGGTTAAACATCAGCAGTATTTGTTTTGGTTGGAATATTTTTTTTGAAGTTATTCTTTGTTTTGATGTGTTGACCCCTTCATTAAGCCAACTTTCTGCATCTATTGTGTATTTCTGGGTAGCATGCTGTCTTTGTTTTGTGAAGCAAAATTTCACATTTTATTTTAAAGCTGGGAAAGAAAGTAGGTTTCTTGCTTCTGGCTTTGTAAGTGGTAGATGAATAATACTCTATTGCCACTTACTCTCTTCCTGCTTCCTTCAGTATCTCAGATATTCCTCCTCTACTGAATTTAGCATGTGGATCTCAAAGATTCTCACAGTTGAGTCTGAAAACATCTCAAGCTCAGGGTGCTTACAATTTAAAAGTTAAACTTATCTTGATTTTACCAATCATTTTCTTTCCTGTTATTGTAAAAGGAAATACTGCCATGGACATTTTTGGTATTGGGGAAATATAAATAATGATAAAGATGATGGTGCAATATAGTACATGATTGGAAAATAATCCGTTTTTCATTGACATCCCCTCTATTGTTAGACCTCCTTAATTCTTGTAATGTGACAGAACTATTTTTGACATATTTTTACTACTTTATTTAGCTGGTCATGTGTGCTATCAGATATGATCCCTAGAATAGAAAGCTATTGCCTTCTCCTTGGGGCTTTAATGGGGGCTTTAATGTGTTAATTTTGGATTTGAGATTTGAGATCTTCTTTGTGCAGGAAAATCTTGAGAAGGATTATGTATCTTTCTCATTGCCCGCCGTGTGTGTAGAAGGGAAGTAAATATCAAATGTGGAGTATAGGAGACCTTAGCATTTGAGAATATCTTCAGTGGTAGCTGCCAATCCATTCTTTTCCCCGAGAAGTCTGTATTTAATCTCTTTTAAGTATGGAATCACTTATGAGAGTGTCACAGTGGGTTGCAGTGGGTGAGAGGGAGAAGAAAGTGGCTCCCTGCTTCAAAAATCTCTTCCACATAGTTTGAGAATACGAGACTAATTTGAATTAATCTCAATTATTAATAGTTTATGTGTTTTTTATTCATACAGTGCTTGGGAAGAAGTTGGTTTTGTGTGAGGGGCTTTAGGGGTGCCTTGGATAGCTAGGAGGGTAGATGCATTATACACTCAGGAAGAGGGAAGAGAGGCAGGAAGTAAAGTGGGAAGACTTCACTTTCTAACAGTAGCTACTACGAATTTTTGCCTAAGGCATTGATGGCATTGTTCCTTTGCTGCCTTTAGCTATATACTTTATGTTTTCTTTTCTAAGTTAGGCTGTCATTACTCGTTGGAAAGGCTACAATCTTTTGCCTCTTCCAAATCAAACTGGTGTCCCTGTCCAGGCTTGTGCATTTTAATCTCTCCATCTCAAAACCTGACAAATGCATGTCTTTTCTCTGCAGGAAGGGAACGGAAAACCGGAAGGAGACGAAAATGATAATGTGGTACTCCCCATCTGCTCATATGTTAGGATTGTTTTATGGAAGAACCTCTGCCTTTCAATTTGTTTTTCTCTTTTTTTTTTGAGACAGAGTCTCACTTTGTCACCTTGGGTAGAGTGCAGTGGTGTCATCATAGCTCGCTGCAACCTCAAACTCCCGGGCTCAAGTGATCCTCCTGTCTCAGCCTCCCAAATAGCACGCGCCACCACACCCAGTTAAGTTTCCTGTTTTTTGTAGTGACAGGGAGTCTCGCTCGCTCTCGCTCAGGCTGGTCTTGAACTCCTGAGCTCAAGGGATCCTTCAGCCAGGGCCTCCCAGAGTGCTAGGATTACAGGTGTGAGCCACCGCACCTGGCCCAAACTTGACATATTAAAGGAAATATTGCTCTTCATTATTTGGAGTAAAGGATAATTTAACACATTAACTGCTATGTAAGTTGTATTTAACTCATGCTAGTTTTGAGCCTGGGGCCTCATGAAGCAAAACCTGGGCAAAACTGCAGTTGGTTCGTGAAAATCTTACTTGTTGATGTTCTTATTGTTACAATTAATATTGACAAATTAATTCTAAAAACGTGGATTAAATGAATAGAAATTAGTAAATTTCATTTTTCATTAAATTAGAAAGGATCGTTTTATTTTTGAATTTTTTATTCTATTTTCATAATAAAACACCATGGCCCCAAGGAAAAAATTTTTTTTTCTAGTGTGGCAGTCAGTATGTTCAATGACTTTTTATAGTTGAACATAGTTTTCATTAGCCTATAGTTTTCAGTTTTAGCTTTGAAGTCTTCTTGTTTTTATTACTTCTCCTGGGAGTATGCAGTTTAGTATGGAAGCAGACTTACTAAGTGTGAATCTTGGCTCTGCCACTTACTTCTGTGAGACATAGGGCAAGTTGCTTTACCCTTTTTGGGCCTCAGCTTCCTCATCTGTAAAATGGGGATACTGGGCTTGTGGTATGGAATAAATGAGTTAATGTATATAAAGTGCTTGGAATAGTGTTTGGCACCTAGTAAGCCCTGTATAAGTGTTTGCTACTATTATACAGTTGAAGGAATCAAAAAACATTCATTTTTTTTGAAGACTTACCTTTTAATTCAATATATTTTTGTGTCTAGGTACTGGACATATGTTTTCAGTAGTTATTTGGTCAGGTGGAAATATAAGCAATATGTTTGAGGGGGTAATCAAAGGACTAGCCTGCCTGGAATTCTTTTGAATCAGAGAGTAATGGAAAATGAACCTGGATAGGTAGAATAGAAAATGATTATTGAGTGTTTTGAACACATGCAGAGAAATTTAGATGTGGTTAATATGAGGGGAATCATTGCAAGGCTTTTTTTTTTTTAAGTCAGAAGAGTGGTATGTTTAAAATAGTATTTAGGGGAAGATGGTTTTGAGTGTCCTTGGTAGCATAGAATTATTTGCCTTTACATGGACAGAGGATTTTTTTTTGGTCTGTTTTGTTCACTAATCTATCTAAAATGACCCAAACAGTACCTGGTTGATAGTAAGCATTCAATAAATATTTACTGGATGAATGAACCTTAAAGGAGACTGTGAGATAACATAGAGAAACGCAATGGACTCAAACTTTTGGGGTCTCTCCTTTTCAGGGAGAAGTGGAAAAGGAACAATTTGAGAGGTAGAGGAAGATGGAAAAGTTTAAGTCTCAGAAAACAAAGGAAAAGATTTTCTGGGAGAGAAGTCAGAGGAATAGGAACATCCAGGATAGTGGCACTTCTAGGTAGCCAAGGAAGCTTCAAGAAAAAGGAAAGAGGTTGGACATAGTCCAGTACAGCATTCAAGGAGAATGAGAATAGAGAGAGAATTCTTTGGCTTGGTGGTGTGATGAGCACATCCCAGCAATTTCAAGAGACTGGGAATGGGAATGGAAATCAGATTGGGGAAAGTTAAGGAAGGTGGTAAGCAAAGACTGTGATGAAGACTAGTCAGGCAAAAGAATGACTATAAAAATGGCAAGAAAACAGTATAATAGCAGCATTCATAATTATTATATATGTACTATAAGATTCTTTTTGTTAAGAGATGAGAAAACTTGAGGCAGTTTGTGGTGAATATTCTTAAATTTCATGCTAGAGATGTATTACACATGCTGCTTCAGGGCACTGCCTCTTGCTAAGTGTAATCTTGGGAAAATTTGCTTCATCTTTTTGTGCCTCAATTTTTTCCTTTGTAAAGTGGAGGCAAAAGGAACACCTATTTCATAGATCTGTTGTGAGGATTAAATTATTTTATCTTTTAGAAACATGTAGACAATGCTTGGTGTATAGTAAATGTTTGATAAATGTTAGTTATTATTATCATCCACTGCTGAAGTGAGGTAGAGTAGGATTGGAGGCTTGAAGAGAAGAAATAGGGAAAAAATAAATAAATTAATAAAATTATTGCTAATAGTGGCAAGAACTAAATGGAAAGGGCTTAGGGCCTTTTCTCTGGACTTTTCCCCCTGCCTGGAGAACACTTTTCCAAATATCCCGCATAACTATCTCAACTCCTTCAGACCTTTGTTCAAATAATCACCTTTTCAATAAGGCCTATCCATTTTATTTACAGTTGGATTTCAGGCCCCTTTCCTCCAATATTTGCAATGTTTTATTTTTTTCTATAACACTTGTCTTCTAACATATATAATTCACATACATACTATTTGTTGTTGATCTTTCTCCACTAGGGCAAGGATGTTTCATTTGGTCCCTGAATAGTACTTGACACATAATAGGTGCTCAATATGTGTTTTTTGGGTGAATAAGTTAATCTGTCATTGAAGTGGAATGGATGGAGAGACAGTGGAATTCACAGTCTCTCACCAGCAAAATTTCCTGTGTCCTTGTTTTTTCTTTTCTCTGAACATTTCCTCTACTTTGTACTTTTCTGAGGACACTGCTTCACCTGTAGCTCTCTTATATGTTGGCAATTAAATTTTTTATTTTTTTCTGATATGCTATCAAGGATCAGCAGAGAGTTTACTGAGACATAAAACTACATTTCCTGGCCGGGTGTGGTGGCACACTCCTGTAGTCCCAGCTACTTGAGAGGCTGAGGCAGGAGGATCCCTTGAGCCAGGAGTTCAGGGCCAGCCTGGGCAACATAGCAAGACTGTCTCTAAAAACAATCAAACAAACAAAACTATATTTCCCTACTCTGACCTCCTCCGTTGAACAGGAGTCAAGAAGGAGCCTGGTTCCATTGAGCCTGGAGATGGGGCATATGTCCACCATTCGATTCTCCCTGAAACTTGTCTGTTAAAGGTTCTGTTGTTTCTAAACCCTCATGTTTGCTGGCATCTACTGCACCCTGGGTTACTCCTTCTCTTTTCTTGACTAATTTAGCTCCTAGCTCACTGTCATTCTCGCTAACACTATGTCTTTTAATTCTTGGTAATTTCAATATATACCATTTATGGTCCTTCTAATACTATGGCCTCTTAAGTTCTAAAAGTCCTCTTCTCTAATGATCTTGCTCTCCAGCCTATCTCAGCCACTCCATGGTCATATCTTATACCTTGTTATTATCAATAACTTGATCTTCTTCATGATTTTTTATTTATTGTAACCCTCTTTCTGACTATGTCTTTCTACCTGGTACCCAAACTCAACAATCCTTTACTGTCATTAAGACCCCCAGTCCATGGATTCTAGCCCTTTTCACTGTCTCTTGCCCCCTTGATTTCCTTCCTTCCCTTCTTTACCTAGTGTAATTCTATGACCAGTCATATTCATTCCCTTTCATGTGCCCTCAGCTTCCTTGCTCCTTTCTTGCTTCTTCATACTTACTTGGCAAAATCTTAAATCTTAGTTAAATCAGCTCTCTGAGTACTTCATGTCTACAGCTGTACAGCTGAAAGTGACTGAAGGAAAATACAAATATGATGACTGCTCTCACTTTAAATTCAAGGTAAGAAACCTCACGTGACTCTTAATATTGTCTGGCAGTCATATTCCATTTCCACAGTCCATTAAGTCTCCCCTCTGTTAGATGACTTTTTATACCCTTGCCTTTGTCTTCACACTTCCAACCCTCCTCCTCAGATTCAGTCTCAGTTGATGGACCTGCTTTCCACTTCATTGTCAAATGGAAGCAGTCAGAAGAGCACTTACAGACTCCCACCACCACGTCTGTATACTGATTGCATCTGTACTCATAGACCTTGCCTTCTTTGTGTTATTGTAGATGAACTGTCTATGTTTCTATTGATAATTCCAGTTCCTCTGATTAATGGATTAGATCCCGGCCCTTTTTATTTACTCTGGACATTGTCCTAGCAATTCTCCTTTCTCTCTGTACATCACCAGTTCTCTTCTGGATTGTTCCCATCAACATACAAACATGCTGTTATTTTTTTCATCATAAAAATATCTTCCCTTGATTATTCTTTCTTGCCCTTCTCTATTTCCTTTACTGCAGAACCCCTTAAAGCATCGTCTAGATGTACTTGTTCTAATTTCCTTCTAATGTTCTCTCTGAAAGTCTATTCCAATCAGGTTTTTGCCCCGCCACTATATGAAGATTGTTTATGTTCAGGTCTCAATGTCATTTAACGATGATAATGTTGATCCCTTTTGTTATGACAGAGGGGTCCATTTGTCGTTCTGTGGCGAACATATCTTGCTCTCAGTCTGTAAACCTGTATCTTGCTCTTCTTGCTCTGTAAACCTATCTTGGCCTTCCTCAATAAACTTTGTATCGCTCTTGCAAAAAAAAAAAAAAAAAGATGTTAAATCTAGCAGTTCTCTGTCTTTATTTTGCATAATCAATCTACATTTGACAAAGTTACTTTCTCCTGGTCTTTGATATACTTGTTTAACTTGCCTTTTAGGATAGCACATTACCTTGGTTTTGCACAAAACTTATTGGCTGTTCCTTCTTAGTCTGTCTTAGTAGATCCTCCTCTTTGCCTGCCTCTGAACATTGGAATATCCTAAGGCTCAGTCTTTGGTTATCTCCTCTATCTACGCTCACTCCCTTGGTGATCTCTGCAAGTTTGATGACTTTGAATACCTATTCTCAAATTTATTTCTCCAGCCCGGATCTCTCTCTTGAACTCCATATTTGTATATACAGTTGCCTATGTACTATCTCCTCTTGAGTGACTGTTAAACAGCTCGAACTCAACATGTCTAAAATGGAAGTCTCTCTTTTCCCTCTCAAACCTGCCCTTTCATTCTCTGCGCACATAGCTTTCCTCATCCGAGTTGTTGGCGGTTTCCAGTTGCTCAGGCCAAAAACCTTGAAGTCCTCCTCGACTCTCTTGCTCTCACATCCCACATTCATTCCATCAGGACGTCGTTTGCTCTGCCTTCAAAACATATCCAGAATTCAACTAGTTTTCACCATGTCTGTGGCCCCTGTCATCTCTTGCTGTGTTATTGTAGCAGCCTTATAACAGGTTTTCTTGCTTCTACCCTTGGCCTCTGTAGTCTTAGTACAGCAGTCAGAATGATCCTTTGAAAACATAAGTCAGATGGCAAAAGATTTTGTACCACATTTAGGAAGTTTTATAATATGTTGATAAGATTAGAGATTGTTCTAGTTATTTTACTAAATCACATTGGCCCTAAAGGTACATTCAATGTGGGCCTTGAGTATGCCTGTTTGTATGGGAGGGGAAGGAGTTGTCAGGGATGGTTTATGGCCTCCCTTTTTTGCCCTCACTAATGTCCCTTTCCCACCCTATTCACAAAAAGACACCTATGTTCCTGAGGAAATTGGAAAGAGAAGGTCTGAGTTGGTTGCTATTCCTGAAAGTTGCTTTGAATGGAATACTGGACCACTCTTTCTTAATGGAGGTCTGTTATTTCCTTACTACCTATAAACTCCTTTGGCAACACTTCTGCTTTCCCCCAACCCCTGCCAAGTTTAGTGTCCTCTCTCTGTATACCTGCCCTGTTTTCCCATACTCCCAGATGGAAAGATATTTCTTAGGACTTTTGGCTGTATTTGAATTAGTATTTTATAATCTAAACTTTGTTCTGATATCCTGAAACCCATTCTTATGGTTTCTATGTGAGTTGGTTTTATTTTTGTTAATAACGTTTCCAACAAAATGATGCTGGACATGATAGTAAAAAGGAGGTTGGTACAAATAGGTGAAGAAGAAATCCTGTGTGAAATTGTGGGGAAAATGAAAGATATTTTTACTGGGCACTCTGAATGTACTTGTCATAAGCTAATAATGCTAATGATTTCTAGAGGAGTTATACTACATATAAAGAGTCTTGGAGATTGGTTGGCAAAAAAGAACTTCACAGTTTATTTCTTTTGTCTCTTTACGTTCTTTTCTCTGAAGACAAATGTTCTCTAATCAGTTTTCCTTAGATTCCCTTTTAGAAAGCCCTAATATATTAGGATCAACAATCATATCACTATTGTAGTATTGTATATATGTTACTAATGATTGCAGATTTTTTTCAGATTATAACAATCTCTTGGTCTGAAGGTAGACATATGCCTGTTTCCGCAAGCTGTTTCCTAGACCTTTGTTGTCCAACGTGGTATTCATTGGCCACACGGAACACGTGAAATGTGGGTAGTCTGAATTGATACATGTGTTAAGTATAAAATATACACTGTAGTTAGTTTAATGTGGCTAGTAGAAAATATTAAATTATGTGTGTGGTTTGCATTATATTTCTCTTGGACAGTACTGTCTTAAACTTATCTTTCTATTTGCCCTAACAGTTTTGGAGCTATTTTAACTCAGTTAATGATCTGTTATATATTCACTAAAAATGATTTTGATATTATGTATTATAAAATAATATTTTTCCTGAAGTGAACAACTTTTATGTTTTCGTCCTTTTAGTATTAACTGTCTCAAGCATTTTCTTTCCTTTTTTTTTTAATAAACCATTTGACTTTTGCTATACCTTACCCATGGTACAACATAAGCATAACTTATTCTTTCTCTATATTGCCTGGAAGAATTTTGAAGAGGGAATTTAAAATCAAAAGTATCAGAGTTGATCTTTCATTTAAAACTTCGCTTCTTAATATTAGGATTATTAATAGTATATTTTATAATTCCTCCATTATTAACATACAATTTTAAAATTTAAAGGCAAATTTTATCTGGTAAAAAAGAAAATGGATTGGCAGTTTTACATACGACAAAAGAGATTTTTGTCTGCTTGAACATAAAACCCAGCAAACAAATTTAAAAAAAAAAAAAAGAAACCTGCACTGACTCATTCTGCTGTCACACGTTTTATAAACTGTTATACACTTGGACCCTAATAGCCATTACTGTTGGATTTTTCTCCCATGTTATGATACTTGAAAGATTTATGGTTTTATTTATATTAACTGTTTTGAAAAAAAAATCTTTTGAAAAAAATTTCTGTAGAGTTCAGTGAATGCTTTCTAGGGTTAAGTCTTGAATGAATGTGTTTAAAACCAAGTGGCATGTGTGTAGCTCAAATCTGGGTAGTTTTTAAGTGAACAACTGATTATTGAGTAGCTGTGGATTATTTAAGGAGGGATGTTGACTTCTGAGCTCCAAAGTATATTTCAAGAGTAATCCACGAGATAGTTACCATCAATGTACTAACAAAAAATGGATTTCTTAGGCATTTGGAAATTATTTACTGAGAAACTATTAATTTTACTGTTTTTACCCACTCAAAGAGTCCACAGTATCTACTGAGGTATGGAAAATTTTATGAAAACACATTCATAAGAAGAGTATACATGAAGTCAAAAAGTTTGCGTCAACAAGCTTACTTTTTTTTTTATAATTAGAATTGAGGAAAAAATAGGTTTTATAAACAAGGACAGTTAGGGCAAAGGAAGATACCTAGGGCAGAAAAAATAGAGATAATACAGCTAATAGGAATTGGGGGAAGTACGAAGATAAGTGAGGTCACAAAAGTTCACATTCTTGGATGCTCAGTGGAAAGATAACCTTGACAGACTAAAACAAAAATTTTGCCAAGTATCAGTTTTCTGGATCTTAGTACTCTATTTGCCTTTTTGGTTCCTTTTAAGCTTTGAGGATAGGCCTGATTTCTGTTGGCTATGCAGACCTAGATTTGAATTGATGCATAAGAATAATTTCTGAATCTGTATTGTGAATGTTAATTCTTTGATTCTTTCTTTTTATTGCTGAGTCATATTCCATGGTGTGGATGTACCACAGTTTAACTATTTACTTGTGTTTTATTTTAATTAAAAGTTTTTTTCTTTGTTCAAGATGCTACATATAATTTTTTTTTTTTTTTTGAGAGACAGAGTCCTGTCACCTAGGCTGCAGTGCAGTGGCACGATCATAACCCACTGTACCCTCGAACTCCTAGGCTCAAGTGAAGTGATCCTCCCTCCTCAGCCTTCTGAGTAGCTGGGACTACAGGCACGTGCCACCACGCCTGTCTATTTTTTTAAGTTTTTGTAGAGTTGAGGTCTCATTATGTTGCCCACGCTGGTGTCCAACTCCTAGCCTTAGGTGATCTTCCCGCCTTGGCCTCCCAAAGTGTTGGGATTACAGGTGTGAGCCACTGCTCCTAGCTAACTATTTACTTGTAGAAGGACGTTTAGATTGTTGTCAGTTTTTGGCTCTACTGAAAGAGTTGTTATAAACATTAGAGTGCAGATTTTTGTATGAACATAAGTTTTTATTTCTCTAGGATGAGTGTCCAAGAGTAAAACTGCTGGGTCATCTGGTAAGTACATGTTTAGTTTTAAAAGAAACTGCTAGAGTATTTTCCAGTGTGCCTGTACAATTTTGCATTCTCATAAGCATTGTATGAGTGGTCCAGTTTCTCTGTATTCTAACCAGATTGGTTATCACTGGTTTTTATTGTAGTTATTCTGATAGGTGTGAGGTGATATTTTATTGTGGATTTAACTTACATTCTCTAATAGCTAAAGATGTTGAGTATCTTTTCGTGTGCTTATTCACCTTTTCTAATTCCTCTTCAGTGAAATGTCTTGTGTCCATTTTCTAATTAGATTATCTTTTTGCTGTTGAGTTTTGAGAATTCTTTATATATTCTAGATACAAGGTCTTCATCAGATATGTGGTTTGCAAATATTTTCTCCCAAGGTCTAATTTGTGTTTTTACCCTCTTTATAGGGTTATTCACAGAGCTAAAGTTTTTAATTTTGATGAGGTTCAATATGGCAGTTCTTCCTTTTGTGGATTGTACTTTTTGTGTCGAGTCTAAGAACTCTTTACCTATATTGATTCCTAAAGATTTTCTCTAAGTTTTTTCCTAAAAGTTTTATACTTTTACATTTTCCATTTAAGTGTGTGATGCATTTGGGACTAATATTTGTATAAGATATGAGGTTTAGGTTGACACCTCCTCCCTCATCCATGGAAGTCCCAGTTGCTCCACCACCATTTATTGGAAAGGCTATCTTCCCTGTATTGAATTGCTTGCGCCCCGTTGTAAAAAATCAGTTGGGCATATTTGTGTGGACCTATTTCTGCGTTTTCTGTTCTGTGCCATCAGTCTGTGTGTCTCTCTCTCCATCAGTACCACACTGTTTTGATTGCACTGGCTATGTAGTTACCCGTAACATCAGGAAGAGTGGTTCTTCCCGCTTCATTCTTTTGTTTTTTTTTTTTTACAAAACTGCTTTAGGTCTTCTAGGACTTTTTCCTTTCCATATAAATTTTGGAATGAGCTTGTCTATAGCTGCAAAAAATCTTTCTAGGATTTTGCTAGGAATTGCATTATACCTATAAATCAACTTGGTGATTATTGATATCTTCACTATGTTATGTCTTCCAATCAGTGAACATGGTCTCTTCAATTATTTAGATCTTTGATTTTGTTGGATTTATATCTAAGTATTTTAATTTCTTTGGAGTGATTTTAAATGGCATTATATTTTTAATTTGGGTTTCCATATGTTTATTGTTAGTATATAGAAATGTAATTGATTTTTATATGTTGATCTTGCATTTTGTAACCTTGCTGAACTTATTTATTCTAGGGATTTTGGGGTAGATTTCTTGGGATTTTCTAGGTAGTCATGTCATCTACAAATGGACAGTTTTATTCCTTCTGTTCCAGTCTGTTTGCCTTTTATTTTCTTACTTTACTGTGCTAGCTAGAATTTCTGTAACTGTGTTGAATAAGATTGATGAGAACAGCCAACTTTGTTTTGTACTTGAGCTTAGGGTGAAAGATAATTGTTCTTCACCATTGAGTATGATGTTAGCTGTAGGTTTTTTTGTATTAATAGATGTTCTTTTTGCCAAAGTGAGGAAGTTATTCTCTATTTCCACTTTGCTCAGAGTTTTTATCATGAATTTTGTCAAATGCTTTTTCTTTCAATGATGACCATGTTATTTTTCCTCTTTCTTTAGCCTTTTGTTATGGCTGATTATATTGATTGATTTTCAAGTGTTGAACCAGCCCTGCATACCTGGAATAAATCCCATTTGGTTGTGATTTGTGATTTTTTTATATGTTGCTGGATTTTATTTGCTCATATTTTGTTCAGGATTTTTGCATCCAAGTGCATGAGAGATATTGATCTGAAGGGTTTTTGTTTTCCTTCTCTCTTTTTTTTTCCTTATTTTTTTTAATGTCTTAGTCTAATTTTGATACCAGGGTAATTTTGGCCTCATAAGATGAGTTGGGAAGTGTTTCCTCCTCTTTTCTGGAAGAGATTATGTAAAATTAGAGTTAATTCTTTAAGTTTTGGTAGTCTGTGGGGGGGGGTTGTATAACTTTAAAAAATTTCTATTTTTTAATTGTAGATTGACAAATAGTTGTCGGTAGTCTGTGTTTTCTGAAGAATTGGTCCATTTATATTTATAAGTGTAAAGTTGTTTTCCTTATTCTCCATTTAATGGCTGCGCGAGGCCCCTTCTGTCGTATAATCTTTTACCTAATCTCATTCTGACATATTTTGTATTGATTTGTGTTTTTCTGTTTTAAATTTTATTGATCTTTGCCCTTATATTTATTACTTCCTTCCTTCTGCTTGCTTTGGGTTTATTTTCCTCTTCTTTTTGTGTTTTCTTCAGGTAAGAGCTAATATTATTGATCTGAGACTTTTTTTCCTAATGTAAGCATTTAGTGCTATAAAGTTTCCTCTTAGCACTGCTTTAGCTGCATCCCACAAATTTGATGTTGTGTTTTCATTTTCACTTAGCTTTATGTATTTTTAAAAATTTCATTTTAGACTTCTTCTTTGGCCCATGTAGTATTCAGTACTGTGTTGTTAAATTTTTAAGTGTGTGGAGATTTATCTCGTCTTTTTTTTCTTGATTTCTAGTTGGATTCCATTTGGTCAGAGAACATACTCCGTATGATTTCCATTTTTGAAATTTGTTGAGGTTTGTTTTATAGCCCAGGATATTGTCTGTCTGTATGAGTGTTCAGGGCACTCAAAAAGAATGTGTCTTCTTTTACTTATTATTACTTTTTTGAGGCAGAGTCTTGTTCTGTCACCCTGGGCAGAGTGCAGTGGCATCATTGTAGCTCACTGCAGCCTCAGACTTCTGGGCTCAAGTAATCCTCCTGCCCCCCCGGGGGCACATGCCCCATGCCTGGCTAATATTTCTATTTTTAGTAGAGACAGGGTCTTGAGTTTGCTCAGGCTGGTCTTGAACTCCTGAGCTCAAGCGATCCTCCCGCCTCGGCCTCCCAGAGTGCTAGGATTACAGGCGTGAGTCACAAGCCTGGCCTTCCTGCTTATTTTTGAACTCCTAGCTTTACTGGAATGCCACCTGTCTCTTCCTGTTCAGCTCCTCTGACCCCTGCCACATCCCTTCTTTTTGGTTCTTGTTCCTTATTATTGGTTTGTGTAGCATCATTGACAATTTTTCTTTTTATCCTTATTTCCTCCTCTTAGAATTTTTAAGCCATGTCTCATGTCTCATTTGACATTTTCTGTAGTTCTAAGCAAAATTTCATATTCTTTGTTCTAAAAAGTCACTAGTTTGTTGGCAGTGTAATTTGTACTTATACTAGTTGGCAGTGTAATCTGTACTTACACTAGTGGCAAATTGACTTTGATATATTAGTACTCCAAGTATGTTTTTGTTATTCTTCCAAAAGCCACCCACAAAGTGTGATCCTCTGGATAAACCAACGGTGTATAAACGTTCCTTTCTGTCTGCATCCATGCCAGCATCTGTTATTTTTGGACTTTTTAGTATTTTGGGGGTTTTTGACTAAAGTTTACAGCTATATATATTGGATGTGATGATTTAAAATCTTTTGAAGATTTTTGATGAAATTTGGTTGATAATTTTCATTTCATCCTCATAACATCATTTTAAGGAATGTTCAGCTTGTAGGTTAAAGGTCATGGCTTGGTTGATTTTTATGAACGTGTTTAATATTCAGAAAAACATTTTACAACCAGTAATTATTATTTCACTATAAATCTAACATTTTTACCGTAAATGTGTCCTGAAAATTATCTAGGCAACCGCATCAGTAAGAAATGCTAATATTTTGGTTATTAATTGCTATAAAAATTAAGAATGATATGTTAGTTGAGGCTTTGGGGAATAATAAAATTGCCTAATGACTGGAATAATGAAATATTTCATTCAGACAAGAATGTGAAAGAACTCAAAAAGTGGTCTAAATCTCATCATGAAAAATTAAAAATTATAATTAGAAAAACAGAATTAGCAAATATGTTTATTTGTTAATAAATATAAATATGTTTTTATAAATTAGTATTTATAAATATATAGCACCTGCATTTATTGATATTTTAATAAATACATATTCATGCATATAGATATTAATATATTAATAGAAACATACATAGAAACAATATATTATAAATACATATAACAGTGTATTAATATACCAATAGCAATAATCCTGAGTAGCTGGGACTATAAGCATGTGCCACCACGCCCAGCTAATGTTTTCTATTTTTGGTAGAAATGGGGTTTTGCTCCTGCCCAGGTTGGTCTCAAACTCCTGACCTCAAGTGATCCTCCTGCCCCAGCCTCCCAGACTGCTATCATTGCAGGTGTGAGCCACTGCGCCCGGCCCCAATATCATATATATTAATGTAAAATGTAATCAGGTTCATGTTTCTGATTTGTTCAGATCCTTGAGATGAATACACAAATTTGTTAATTTTAGTGAACATGTTGTTCAGCAAATTAAGTTTTGGAGAATTGGTTTGTTTCTAATATATTAACATACAGGAGCATATGTTCAAGGGTGTGCATTGCAGTGCAGTATTGTAATACTGCAATGAGTGGAAATGGGTGTCAATCATGGGTTTGTTAAATTATTTGTGCATCTGTATGAGGGAATATGTTGCAGCCATAAAAAAGAATGAAGTAGAGATATGTCTATTAAGATAGAAGAATTTCCAGTGTATGTTAAGTGAAAGAGGAAAGATTCAGAACAATGCACAGTCCTTTCCCTTTTCAATTAAAAAAAAAGAGTGTGGCAAAAGATACATTCATGAGTATATGTTTATGTATATGTTGAATGTATCTGGAAAGAATACACAAGAATTGTTTACAGTAGTTGTTATTAGGACTCTAAAAGATGGAAACAGAAGTTAATGGTTCTCTTTTATTGTTTTAATTTTGATCATCCAATTAGTAAAAGTAAAATTAAATGTTTATAGCGTATATATTCATTATAGAACATGTGAAAAGTGACAAAATAGAAGAAAAGTATTCAAAGATAACTAGTGTTAAATGTTTGTTTTATTGTGTTTTCTTTTCAAACTTTTTATTTTGTAATTTGCTTTTTTTTTATATTAACTTATTTTACTTACCATAACATTAGTGTTTTACAGTTGTCATATACTCTATACCATAGTTTCTGAAATAAGATGGTGACCATAAAATAAACATGTAAGAATCATTTTTAGCAGTCACTTAATATTTCATTATAATTACGGGAAAGCAGTGTGGTTGTGTGTGTTAACACATTGACCACCTGGTCTGATGGCTGATCTTGTGGGTTGGGTGGATGGCCTCTTCCTTCCTTATGATTGTGTATCTGTCTCTCTCTCTCTCTCTAAGCTCCATCGTCATAGATTGAAGATGACAGCCTATGGCTAGGAAAATCTTCCTCCATTGGACATTTAGACGTTCTCAGGTTTTTTTTTTTCATTGTTGTTCATAGTGTAGTAATGTATCTTTTTAACTAAGTATCATTTTGACTCAGTGGACATATTGATCCTTTAAGGATATTGTGGCTACAAGCATTTTAACCAGTTATACCAAAATTGATGAATTTTCGTCAGATTATTTTGTGTAGAAAATTATATTAACTAGTTTATTGGTCAATTTTCTACATAGCAGCATTAAACTTTTTCAGACTTTTTTCCTCATTTTTATTTTACCCAAATTATTTTTACTGGGATCGATTATTTTCTTTTATACTTTAGAATAAATATTTAATTTATTGATTAATTTTTGTTCTCAATTAATTTTGCAGATTATAGCTTTTGTTTTTGTTAGTTTTCTTTTGAACTGCACACTGAAATTTTGTCAATAAGAGTTAATTCATCAGTTTTTAGACAGCAGCAATTTTAGTCATGGTCTGCTTAATTTTGTAGATTGCCTCTGCCATAGTAATCTTTATGAATTGGGTAAAAGACTGTTTTATTTCTTAGCTAATCTATGAGAAAATTGGAAGCAATTTCTCTTTGATATTATAGGACTGCTAACTCTATTGTCAAATTCAAGGAGTCTCAGAATTCTTTCAGTTCTTTTCTATCTCATTTGTTTCTTCACCCTGAAAGTACTGGTTGTGATGTTGGCCTCTTTTGTTTTGGAGCCTTTGTATTCCAGTGATGAGATTCTGAAATGTAGAATTCTGCTTGCTTGTGACTTATCTTTAGCTGTGATAAAGTTTTTTTCAGAGGGTTTCATTTATTGTTCTATCACACAGATAACACCTGTGGAGCACAAGAGGGCATTTTGGATGCTCCCAGCTTGTTTAAATTGACTGCTCAATTGTATTAACTGCACTCTGGTGTGCTAGGGAAGGTTGAAACAGCCGGCATTTCTTTCAGTTAAATTTTTCACTTAGGCAAAATTTCCAGACATGAAATTATTGGATGAGGATATGACCGTTACTATGTTTTTTGCATAGTATTGGTTTTCAAGAGGATTGAACCAATTTATGTCATCAGCAGTGTATAAGCGATTCAATTTTAATATATTTTCTTTAGAATTAGCTATCACTTATGTTTTACTTAAGTAAGAGTAAAATGGTCTTGTGAATTTTCTTTCATTTACATTTGCAGTTACTTTATATAGAAATTTAATAGGAACAAGAAATCAGAAGCAAGTTAGAGAGACATGTTAACTCTTAACCAGAGCATTTGGTTAAGCAGCCTTCTATGTCCTGTATTAATGTTTTCAATCAAAACCAGTTTAAAAATTAATATTGGTTATTAGCATAATGAAATAGTGTCCCTGGAAGGAAAGCCATGAAGAGTGCTACTGTTCTACTTTTGGAATAGAAGAGTTTGTTTTTTCGTCTTATGTTCTTCTAGAATCTGAATAGAATAATATGCTTCTTTTTCCTACAGTTTGACACTGTGTTTAAATCTGTCTCTCTGTGTCTGCTTGGTACAGTCAATTTAAAAAGTTACTTCTT
Source organism: Daubentonia madagascariensis (assembly GCA_023783475.1). NCBI lineage: Eukaryota > Metazoa > Chordata > Mammalia > Primates > Daubentoniidae > Daubentonia > Daubentonia madagascariensis. The sequence continues at coordinate 19,082,271 of JAKFHU010001569.1, forward strand.
AATTCTTTGCCAAGTTATTAATAGTAATGCTTTAATATATTTTGCAGGGAAGTAAATGAAAAACTATTTTTGTCATGTTTATTAATTTTTTTGTTTAATTTTTTTTACTTAGCCAAAAAATATTAGGGTAGCTCTACTTTTTCCTTATTATTTTTGCATATGGTTTTTAAACTGTTAAGTAACTTAATTAAGAGAAGTTTAGAAATAATCTTTTTAAATAAAACATGTTACTAGTTCACTTATCGGAAAACAAGGAACACTTAAATAGGTTCAGTGAATATTTTTGTTCACTTTGCTATTTATGATACTTTTAGGATTCTTATTTAAACCTCCAAGCCAACAATTTTATTAAAACTAGATTCTGTGGCAGGCTAATGATTTTTTTGATGTCAGTAAGACAATAAATTGTATTTGCACCTTTTAAAAGATTTTTAACTTTTAGTTTTGCTTAGAATATTTTATAATTTGTGAGTTGCATGCTTAATTTTCTCTTTTCTCTCTTTGTCTTTTATTTCCTTTGGAACCAATCATTATCTGTTAGGGCTAGTTTGAAAGGGTTAAATATTGTGAGATGCTGTGACCTACTTGTGGTGAGGACCACTTAACGTATTTTATATAGCAAGGTCTCCTTTGGTTAGTAAGCATACCTTCCAAGCCTCTGCTAGGCATAGGGACACTGTTCAAGGCAGTTGTATAAAGGCTAGCAGAGTGACAAGACTATCATATATAACATAAGATAGTTATAGAATAATAAAAGTCATTGTGTAGTGAGGAGCTAAATAGAGTTCAGAGAAGGAAAAGAATGTATTGGTTAATAATTTACTTTTAAGGCTACTCTTCTACCTATAACTTTGTTTTATCTCTTGATAATTTTGCTTCCCAAAACATAATTTTATCAGATTCCTTTAAAATTAGTCTTTAACATGTTTCTTTTATAGGTATTTAACTTATGTACAATTTTAATTTCAGTTGTGAAGATGCTATTTCTAGGCATGTATCACAACTCTTATGATAATTAATATTTGAAAAATGTTCTATAGTTTAATAATGGTTTTCTAGAGGACCCTCAGATTTTATAAGATAGGAGTATCTTAAGTTTCTTAAAAGTATCAACTTTTTTCAGTAGTTTGAGTGGTTTCTGAATGTTTTTGCATGCATAGAGACCTTTTTTTAATCAACCAGAGTCCCTTCTGTTTCCACATTGTCTTCCAGTCCTTTCACTGAAGGTTTACTATGTAATTTAGTGTAATTGTCTTGAATATATCAGGATTTCTTTCTTTTTTTTTTTTTTTAAGAATTGATAGCCAGAGACATATATCAGGATTTAGAGTTGCAGGGTGTGTCCTAGAAGACTTCCTTCTCTCCCTCCTTCCAGCCCACTACTGGGTGCTTTGCTTCCATCCAAGTAAGTCTTTACCATCAGCTGAGTAGCGGAACCAAATTCTGATAAAGTAGGCTTAACTGTAAGGGTTCTGCAGGCATGGAGATAGAGATTTTGTTCATGGCTTAAGGAATTTTTTTTTTAATTTGAGGTATAACTTATATACAATGAAATATATCAGTCTCTTAAGTGAGCATTAAATAAGTTTTGACAAATGCACACACTCCTTTAACCCACATCTCTATCAAGATACAGAACATTTCCATCACCCCAGAAACTTCCTTCACACTCCTTCCTACTCAATACCTGTTTTCTCAGAGTCAACCTTGGTTCTGGTTCTGTCACTAGAGCTTAGTTTTGGCTGTTGTGGAATTTTATATAAATGGACTAGTTTTGTGACTGGCTTCTTTGGCTTAGCATAATGCTTTTTACTTTTGTCCACATTACATCTATCAGCAGTTCCTTTTTATTGCTGAGTAGTATTTACTATTTTATTGAATGAATATGCCACAGTTTGTTTATTCATTCACATGTTGGTGGATATTTGGGTTGTTTCCATTTTGGTTATTATAAATAAAACTGCTTATGAACATTTATGTGTAAGCCCTTTTGTGGATTATGGTTTCATTTTTCTGCATTAAAATCTAGAATTGGAATTGCTGGGCTGTCTGGTATGTATATGGTTAAAAGCTATTTTCCCAAGGCCAGTGTATGGGGCATAGTGATGGGGAGAATGGAGGTAAGAGATGAGTGTAAGGCTATGACATAAATGACCTCATAGGTCATATTAAGGAGGGTTTTATCCCAAGTGCAAAATAAAGCCATAGAAGAGTTTAAGATAGGAGAATAAAACCATCAAATTTACATTTTTACTCTGTTTTTTGAAGAATGAATTAAAGGTGGGACTAAAGGAGGAAGATCCAGTGCAGATGGTATGTCAGTTAGAACTCTGTTGTAAATGACAGAAAACTTGACCCAAACTAGCAAAAACAAAAAATAATTTTTTGATTCATATAAATGAGAAAGTTCAGGCAGTATCATTCATTGTCAAAGCTTTAAATACTAAATATGTCAGATTTCAAAATTTATATTTCGTCAGCCCTCACGTCTCCTCTGAACTGTAGATAGGTTTATTCAAGTGATTCCCAGGCTCAGAAAAGTGCCTGGTACCTATTAGATACTCAATAAATGATGGTGAATGAGCAAATATTCTTGGGCATCCTTGAGAGTCATGCTTGAAAACCTCCTGCTTTTCCTTTCTCCGTTATCTGTTCTATCCCCCTGCCAGAATATTTCTCAACATGTCCGTTTTTCTCAATCTATACTGGCGTTACACTCCTGATTTCTCTCCTATCCTTCTTGAGTACCTTCTGTGGTCTTCATATGCTTCCTCTTTCTCTACTGTAGTCTCTAAAAGTTGGAGTTACTCAGGGCTTCTCTCCTGCCTTTCCTTGGGTGGAAAGTAGATACAAAAAAAAAAGGATGAGAGTTATGTTATTAGAAAGGCATGGATTTTTAAAGTGATTGTGATACACAGTGAACTACATGCTAATTTGCTATGAGAAAGTGGAAAATATACCAATAGTTACTCTAAACAAAAGTCCAGGGAAGGAATAGATGTATAAAATTTGAGAGAACATTTCTAGTAGAGTTCTTCATGGTTTATTTGAGAGTGAGGAAAATATATTATGCCTTTGCTTCTAGATTCTACAAAGTAAGTATCCAAAATATGATCTTAGGCACATGTCAAGTGATTGTAATATATTTTCTTTTTCTAAGCTAACAAATGACTTTAAAATGTGTAAAAGAAATGAAAAAGTATGCTGTGTAATTCAGTAAGGCATCAACATTTCTATTTTCTCCCTTTTCTTGCCTTCATCCTTACCACTCCCACCCTGTGCTTTCCTCAGACATTCAGATTTTTCAGAAATTTTACGTCTTTACATCACAGACTATTGACTAAAGAAAGCCAACTCACAGTGATAATGGGAAAACTAGTGGCAGCATGGAGTAGACAGATTTGCACAGTAGTTTGCATAGCTATGTTTAGAACGTAGCTGATAAATTTTTAAATCTGGAAGAACCTGAAATTTGCCTGGGTAAATGGAGTGAAGGTCACTGAGTATATAGTAAATTTTTTAATCATTAATATTTCCCCCCTGAATAACAACAAAAACATCATCACCATAAATGCCTAGTATTTTATCAGATACATAGTAGGTGCCTAATAGGATTTGCTATTTTAAAAAGGAAGGAAATTTCAGTTCTCTGGAAAATTCACAGATGGTGAAAGATAAAAGTAAACATTACTAAAAATTGAAATGCTTAGTTCTGGAAATGGAAATGTACAGTCATGCATTGCTTAACTTGTGGATAGTTCTGAAAAATGCGTCGTTAGGTGATTTTGTCATTGTGTGAACATCATGGAGTGTACTTAAACAAACCTAGATGGTATACTCTACAACACACTTAGGCTATATGGTATAGCGGATAGCCTATTGCTCCTGGGCTACAAACCTGTACAGCATGTTGCTGTATTGAATACTGTAGGTAATTGTAACACAGTCAAAGTATTTGTGTATTATACCTATCTAAACATAGAAAAGATACAGTAAAAATATGGTTAAAAAGATTAAAAATGGTATACTTGTTTAGAGCACTCACCATGGATGGAGCTTGCAGGACTAGAAGTTGCTCTGGGTGAATCGGTGAGTGAATGTCAAGGCCTAGGATGTTACTGTACACTACTATGGACTTTATAAACACTGTACAGTTAGGCTACATTAAATTTATAAGTGTTCTTTCTTCAATAATAAGTTAACCTTAGTTTACTGTAACTTTTTCACTTTATAAACTTTTTAATTTTTCAACTCTTTGACTCTTTTTTAATAACACTTATCTTAAAATACAAACACATTGTACAGTTGTACAAAAATTTCTTTATAACCTTACCCTATAAGCTTTTTTCTATTTTAAAATTTTTTTATTTTAATTTTTTTACTTTTTAAAATTTTGTTAAAAACTAAGACACAAATGCACACATTAGCCTAGGCCTGCACAGGATCAGGATCAGGAGTGTCATTCACTGTCTTCCACCTCCACATCTTGTCCTAGTGGCAGGTCTTTAGGGGCAATAACACACACGGAGCTGTCTTCTCCTATGATAACAATGCCTTCTTCTGAAATACCTCCTGAAGGACCTGCCTGAGGTTATTTTACCGTTAATTTTTTTTTAATTAGTAGAAGGAGTATACTCTAAAATAATGATAAAAAGTTTAGTATGGTAAATATATAAGCCAGTAACATAGTCATTTATTATTATCATCAAGTCTGTGTACTTCAGGCATCCACTAGGAGTCTTAGAATGTATCCCCCTTGTATAAAGGGGAACTGCTGTATTGAATAATTGTGAATTAATAATCTCTACCATAAATAAAATAATATGGGCTTGTGTTGTGGGAGTGGGTGTACACAGGTATCTGATACAGGTTTAGGTTCCAGGAGCAGATCCAGTTAAAAGGAATAGAAAAAAATGCGCTAAAATGTATATGTGGTAGGATTATTCATTAATATAAATTCAAACATGTACATGAATAAAAAAGTGAATCCTGTCCTTTTATTCAAAATTAGTTTATTAAAACTGGAGAGCAGCAGCTTAGGAGGTAAACTAGATTTATTAAAAATCTGCTTTAACAGCTGTCTTCCAAATCACCTTTGATGATTTAGTGCATCAGTAGCAATCTGCTGTGTAAGATAACAGTATGTATACAAGGAAGTACTCTAATTCAGATTCTCTTCCAATCCAAATTAGTAAAACTTTAATCTGTATTTGTTATACTTTAGGAAAAACTTCTTTGTGCAGTAACTTCTTTTTAGATTTTTCTGGTCATTACTTTATAACACTAAAATTAAAGCCATTTGTTAACATTAAAGGTCAAAACATGGTCTTTATCAAATAAAACTTAGAGTTTTCTTAGGACAGTGACAAATTTAAATTTTAGAATCAGAAAATGTTGATTAACATTTTATTTTATTCCTACTATAGGCTGTCATATTATTTAATCCCTTTAAAATACTCTGTTTAACTGAAGGAGGCTTAAGGTAATCATTTTGCATTTTTAGAGTTTTAGAACCAGGAGGGATCTTAGAGGTTTATCTAATACAACCTCTTCATTTTACAGGCAGAGGAGCTCAGGTACTTAGAAAGCTATGACTTGACCAACTTCTCAAAATTAGTTATTGTAAGAATCGGGACTGTAACCTTGATTTGCTATACATATCTTATTTTCTAATGCTTTCTAATTTGAGTCTAATTGAAGTACAGAATGTGCTCAATACAGGCAGTCCCCAAGTTACATACGACCTGACTTGGGGTGTTCCATACTCATGAACGGACTCCCAAGCCTCCCCATAAAGATAATTTATAATTAGAGAATTAAATTAATAATTCGGGAACTAGTTTCTTCCACGCATGTAAACAAATCTGCATGGTGTAAGTAAGCAGTTCATTGGTGCAGTATCTTTATGCGGTGGCATCAACATCACTTTCGTCTTAATTTTTTTATTTGATTTTTTGGGTCTGTGTTTACCGTTATGACCGTACCTCCAAAGCGAAAGTCCACTGCGAGTCCAGGTGAGCCTGCAGCGAAGTGAAAGATGATTACAGTGGAAATGAAAGTAGAAATAATTAAGTGTTTGGAGAAAGGCTAGATGCCATCATTTGTTGGGAAAACATGAGAATTCAGTCACTCAACTATTAGAACAATTATTATATAAAGGATAAAGTGAGAATAATGGAATATGTGAAAGGCAGTCCTCCAATGAAAGCATGAATTATTAGTAAGTGTGGTGGATTAATTATTAATATTGAAGTGGAAAGGTTATTATTGATTTGGTTAGAAGATCAAAATAAGCGTAACATTCCTATTAGCCTAGTGTTGATGAAACATTAGGTGAGTGTTAACCTTTAATACTCTTTTTTGAAATTTCTCCTATCTCCTGTCTAAACTTTTTATGTTTTGTTTTTTTGAATTGAAAGAAAGAGCACAATCATTTCTGTTACTTATTATTACAGTACAGGTGTAATATTATTATTACAGTATTACACTGTATTATTACTACCACATATGAGCCATTATATTAAAATAGTATTATTGTTGTTATTATTATTATTACTACTACTACTACTACCATATACAAACTGTTCATCAGGGATCTGAGTTACATACAAATCCAACCTAAAGACATTCTCTGGAACATATCTCATCTGTAACCTGGGGACCGCCTGTATTTGCATGTTCAAACATCTTCATTGATAAGAAAATCTGCAGAACCAATAATGAACAAAAGTGTTTTAGGAAGGAGTCAGAGTCAAGTTTCCTGTGAGAGAAAGAGTCTTCATGGTATGTGGTTGATAATTATCCAATTTCTTATTATTCCATCTTTCATCTCTTTTTTTCTCTCATATGCCTATCCCTGCTTCTCTCTTAGAGTGCAGATGGGAAGACCGTAAAGTGGACCTATTATGCTAGACCAAACAGGTAGATTGGACTGAGGGAGATAGGGTCAAACTGGAATAGATTAATTATATTTTGTAACTTCCCAAGGTGGTTCTGATGCTCCAGCACAGTCACTGGAAACCAAAGGAACTAAACACCGGAGATTTTTTTTTTAGAAGCACTCCAGACTTCACCAAAGTTGGCAGTGTTATAAAGTTATAGAATTCTCTTTCTGTTAGTCTTCCATCCTATACCTATGAAGTCTGTCTTCCATGTTTTCTATTTTTAAAATTTTCCTACTTTCTTTTCTCTATCCTTCAAGCATTGTTTGTTTAGTAATTTTTTTACAAAGGAATATAAAATGTAAAGTGAATATACTCATAAGACAGATATTCCTTTTTTTGATAAATCTGTGAAATGTCACTGGTCTTATCCTTATTTAAAGAGTAGAATTTGCTGAAGCTGTTAAAAATGTTTTACTGAAATCACATCTTGGTAAGAGAAGACAAAGTTAATTTTTAATATTTTTATTATATTTTCTCTGCTTGTTATTTCCAAAGATTTTATAGGTAGAGCAGGGATGAGCTATAGAATATGATGGGGACAATTAGATGATGTTATTTATTCCTGTAGCTATGAGTCATAATGTAGCCACAGTTGGGTGTGCAGGGTTTGTTAGGAGCAGCCTTTCAGAGAGTATTTTCTGAATATTTGATAACAGTAGTTGATGAGTTGTGAACATTAGCAAAATCATTTATTCTGATAAACACCTTTAAAATTTCTCATTTCTTTTTGCACAGTAGCCTTTATAATTTTATAATTTAAATGAAAAAAATTTTGATTATCTAGTCAAGGTGGGGTTTGGGTGGTCATATGGCAGTTGAAAGAAGATATATGAAAATAAATTTTATTTCTTAAAAGTAGCTAAGAATTATTATACTACACTATACTATCCAATAAAATATAGTGACTGGCACACTCCACCTAGAATTCTGGGGTTAACTTTGTCTTCACAGGTCTTTGTAGAACGTGATCTAAATCTGGTCGGCAAACTATGGCCTGAAGGCCACATCCTATCCATGGACTGTTTTTGTAAGATCCATGAGCTAAAAATGGTTTTTTATCTTTTTATAAGATTAGAAAAACAAAACAAAGAATACGGGACAGAGATTATATATGGCCTGCAAAGCCTGAAATACCTACTGTCTGACCCTAGAAGAACAAAATTTGTTGATCCTTGATCAGAATCATGGAGAAAGCTCTATTTGGTCACAGAGAACCATTTCAGGCCATTCAGAGTTACAGGCATACGTTGTTTTCTAATGCGCTGCTTTATTGTGCTTCACAGATAGTATGTTTTTTCCAAATTGAAGGTTTGTGGCAACTTTATGTTGAGCAAGTCTGTTGGTCCCATTTTTCTAACAGCATTTGCTCACTTCGTGTCCCTATGTCACATTTTGATAATTCTCGCAATATTTCAAACTTTTTCGTTATTATATCTGTTGTGATCTGTGATCAGTGATCTTTGATGTTACTATTGTTGTTGTTTCGGGAGGCCACAAACCACACCCATGTAAGACAATGAACTTAATCTATGAATGTGTGTGTTCTAACTACTGGCCAGCTGTTCCCCCATCTCCATCCCTCTCCTTGGGTCCCCCTATTCTCCGAGATACAAAAATATTGAAATTAGGTCATTAAATAGCCCTACGGTGGCCTCTAAGTGTTCAAATGAAAGAAGGAATAGCATGTCTCTCACTTTAAATCAAAAGGTAGAAGTGATTAAGCTCAGTGAGGAAGGCATGTTGAAAGCCGAGACAGGCCGAAAACTAGGCCTCTTGCACTGAATAGCTAGCCAAGTTGTGAATGCAAAGAAAAAGTTCTTGAAGGAAATTAAAAATGCTACTCCAGTGAACACACATATGATAAGAAAGCAAAACAACCCTATTGCTGATACGGAGAAAGTTTTGGTGGTCTGGATAGAAGATCAAGCCAGCCACAAAATTCCTTTAAGCCAAAGCCTAATCCAGATGGTTTCATGAGGTTTAAGGAAAGAAGCCATCTCCATAACAAAAATGCAAGGTGATGAAGCAAACTTTATTGTTGTCTTATTTTAACAAATAGCCACAGCCTCCTCAGCCTTCAGCAGCCACCACCCTAGTCAGTGAGCAGGCATTAACATTGAGGCAAGATCCTCCACCAGCAAAAAGTATGACTCACTGAAGGCTGACATGATCGTTAGCATTTTTTAGCAATAAAGCATTTTTAGATTAAGGTATGTACATTGTTTTTTTAAGACATAATGCTGTTGCACATGTAGATAGGCTATAGTATAGTGTAAACATAACTTTTATATGCACTGGGAAACCAAAAAATTCGTGTCACTCACTTTGTTGCAATATTCACTTTATTGCGGGTGTTTGAAACCAAACCCAAAATATCCAAGGTATGCCTGTATAGTTAAAATAATATAAATGAAGAAAATCAGCATATATGGAATGATTGTTATGGTATTGTTTACAGTAGTACAAACTTTCAAACAGTTTAGAGACAGACTGGTTAAATAAATTATAAGACGTCTGTGTAGTAGAATATTATGCATTAAGAGCCATAACCCATGATTTACGAAAGGAAAACTGTTGATTGCATTAAGGAGTGGGGGACCAGATTCCAGAACAATGTGCAGTATGATCCTTTTTAAAAAAAACACACATACATATATACATATGCTATTGATGTCTGTATAGGTACAGAAAACTTTATATACTTGAATATGGGATTTTGGGTGACTTAAATATTTTCTCTAATTGTTGCTTTTTTTGTCGTTGTTGATTATATTACAGTGAAATTAAATTATCTTTAGGTATGGAAAAACTTAAACCTGAATAGAGTTTTAAGTCACAAAGAGAATAAAGTATTAATATGTAAAATAGTATTAGATGTATGGAAATGATATTGAAACTTAGAAGTCTTCAGAAAAATTAAAGAAAATAGAACCAGTGCTGATATACTGTTATTATCCTTAGAGTTGCAATAGGCTGAGCATGTAAAAATGGCATTTCAATGAGTCCTTCAAAGAAAATAGTACTATTTTAAGTGTATCCCTTACAGTGTGAGGTACCATGTATCATAGAGAACACTTCTTTCCACAAAATATGTCTTCGTGTCACTTTCAGAGATAGATTTTTGACTTAGCCAGCCCATTAAATTAAACTTAAAATGGCATTTCTTCCATTCCTTTGCCTTTTATTTTCCTTTCCATGGTATATTATTGAAGTGCAATTTACATAAAGTAAAATACCAGCTTTACGTAGGTATGCAGCTCTGTGTCTCTAGTACTTAGTCTTCATTCTTTCTCTCTGCGATATTTTGTGATTTAATGTAGATGTATTTCACATCTCGTTAAATTTATTCCTAGGTATTTGATGTTTTATTTGATGCTGTTGTAAATGTTGTCACGGTTTTATTTTGTTTCCATTGTATGTAGTGTTTAGAAATACAGTGGATTTTTAAATATTGGTTTTATATCCAGTAATCTTGCTAAATTAGTTGTTAGAGTAGTTTTTCTATTCTTTTGGATTTTCTGTGTGTAAAATCATTTCATCTGAAAATAAAGACGAGTTTTACTTCTTTTCCAATCTTATGCAGTAGTCCCCCCTTATCTTCAGAGGATCTATTCCAAGACCCCCAGTGGATACCTGAAACTGCAAATAGTACTAAACCCTACATTTACAGTTGGCCTTTCTTTGTGGATTCAACCAACCACAGACTAAAATTATTTGGGGGAGAAAACAATAAAAATTAACAATACAGCAAAAAATAATACAAATAAAAAACAATACAGTTATAGCAACTATTTATATAGCATTTATATTGTATTGGGTATTGTAAGTAGTATAGAGAGGGGTTGGGCGAGTGCGGTGGCTCAAGCCTGCAATCCTAGCAGTGGGGTGGGGGGGGGAGTGGGCGGGATTGCTTGAGGCCAGGAGTTCATGCTGAGCAGGAGGAAGACCCATCTCTACAAAAAATAGAAAAAATTAGCTGGGCTTAGTGTCATGTGCCTGTAGTTCAACTACTTGGGAGGCCGAGGCAGGAGAATCACTTGAGCCTAGGAGTTTGAGGTTGCAGTGAGCTATGATCACACCACTGCATTCTAGCCAGGGCGACAGAGTGAGACTCTGTCTCCAAAAAAAAAAAAAAGTATACAGGAGGATGTGGGTAGGTTAAGTGCAAATACTGCACCATTTTATATAAGGGACTTGAGCATCTGTGCATTTTGGTAGACACAGGGAGTTGGGGGTGAGAGTTCCTGGAACCAATCCCACAAGGATACTGAAGGATGATTGTATTTCATATTATACCACAGCATGTAAAAGTAAATGCTTAGAATGGAGAGAAACTGCTTGCCTAATATAGTAGTAAAAAGATTTCCTCAGGGAGAAGTTTAAGAGAAAAAGATTTGAAGGAGATCCAGGATTTAGACTTACGTTCAAATTTGTGAGATTCCACGTTGGAGCAGGGGTTGGTAAATTGTGTCACAGTGACCAAATCCTCCCTACTTCTGCTTTTGTGAGGCCTGAGGGAATGGTTTTAAGTGGTAGAAAAAAATACTCAAAAGAAGAATGGTGTTTTGTGATTTGGAAAAATTAAATGAAATTCAAGTTTCAATGTCCATAAATAAAGTTTTGTGGGAACACAGCCACACTTATTCATTTCTGTATTGTCTGTGACTGCCTTTGCATTTAAACAGCAGAGTAGAGTAATTGCAACAGTTTGTATGTCCCACAAAGCGTAAAATATTTACTTTTTACCGCTTCGCCAAAAATGTTCACTGAACCCTAATTTAGAGCATCTTCTTTTTGGTGAGTGTTACATTTTTAAATGGGGTTTTTACTTTCTAAGATGGCAGTATGCAGTTGAGTTAATATATTTTCCATCCTACAATTAAGTAAACAAAATATCCTGTTCTTTTCAACATAAAGGTTGAAAAAAAAATTTTTAAATCCTATTTCAGAATTTACATGCATGTATGTTTTAGTCTTTTTAAAAAACCTATAGGCTTAATTTTCCTAAAGCCATTTAAAATATATATTTATTTAAATAGACCATTTTGACTGAAAAATGAATAAATTGCTTTGCTCATAGTTGAACATGGACTTTTATTTTGAAGTTTTAAAGTATGTGTACAGAGTAAATTTATATGTGCAATTTAAAGATTAATAAAGCCAGCATCCGTATGTTGACTGTTATTTTCCACATTGGCAGCACAGCCTTTTAGTTGATTAGGTTTGTATTGCTGTATGGATTTAAAGCTTTTTTCCCCCACGTAATTCTTTGTTTTGGGGGTGGTGGTGGTGAGAGACTTGTATTTTTCACAAGTGTAATTGATCTAGTGTTGTTATCAGTGGTTCTTTATGTTTATAGAATATTTTATTTTTGAAAACATTCTGATACATTCTCTGTGAGACTTTCTACAGAAATATTAGTTTGTTTAACATTTTCTATTGGAAATAGGATGAACTATGGAACAGAGGCTTGTTGACTATTACTATTTTAACACATTGACTGCCACATTAGAAAAAAAATTTTTTCCCTGGGGCAACGGTGTTTTGTTAGGAAAATAGAATAAAAACTTTGAAAACAAAACGATCCTTTCTAATTTCATGAAAAAATTGTTATTTTTTATTGTTTTCTGTGCACAAGTTATATGCAACTTGAAAAATAGTTCTCGCAGCACCCAAGGTGAAGAGACATGTGAGTTACATATGCTTCACAAGGCCCCGGGCTCAAAGCTAGCATGAATTAAATACAGCTTACATGGCAGTTAATGTGTTAATTTTATAGTATAAACCATTCTAGATTATACTGAGTCACAATAGAAACGAGGCACACATGAAGATTAGGAAGGAGCAAAAATTAAAACATTAATTTTTTTCTTTGTAAAGAAAAATTAAGAGCTATTATTTCCATATTTTTGACCCCTTAAGAATCTTTATTATTAATTATTTAATTTTATCCTGGATGTCTGCATGGTAGCATGTCTAGAAATCAAATATGTATTACTGACAATCTCAGGAAATATTCGTGTGTAAGCTTGATTGCTATATATGTTTAAATTTTTTTTATTTGTACAAATTTATGGAGGTACATGTGCAATTTTGTTACATGCATAGATTGTGTAGTGGTCAAGTTAGGGCTTTTAGGGTTTCCTAAACCTAAAAGCCTGAGTAATGTACATTGTACCCATTAAGTAATCTCTTATCTTTTTTGTCTAAATTTTTTAAAATTCTTTTTTTCCATTTAAAAATCATTACTTAACCAGAAACGTTTTATCACTCCTAAATGAATTCTGTCTTATTGTGCGCTTCCTTCATGCCCCCTTGCATGACCCCACCTAGCCAAAAACATTGAAAAGGTGGTGGACTTCTGTATGAGTGAATGCTTGCCATGAAGTAGAACCACAGAAGTGGTGGCAATATGTTCCTGAATGAAATTAGATACGGATGAACTGGCAGTGATCTCTCTGGGCTAGGAGAATATGATTAGCAGCATGCCATCTGGGATCAGAATTTAGGAGGTGGTACAATCTAAACGACTGGGGACACTTAGATTTGGCTAAATAAGTGGTTGCATTTAACCATGCTAATGAACATGAACTTAAGAAAAAACAATTGAGAGACCAAGACTGACCCTTGCACTTCAGTTTAGTGTTTCTCTTTAGATTAATTTTTTCTATCTTACCCGTTACTACTGGTATACTGCATGTTGATGTACAGAAGCATCTCTAAAAGGACTAATTTATACTGGTATGACTAGAAGGGTTTTAAGCTTGTGATACCTGGATGCATTTGTTTCAAATAAGTGTCTGGGCCAGTCCTTAGAAACTTTAAAATAGGCATACCCTTCTGTCAGGTTTTCCCCAGTAGAACTGTTTTTTTTAATCAAAAATAAATTGATACAGGCAACTCTTTTTTTTTGACAACTTGCACAAGTGCAGTAGAAAACTAATTAGCACACTAATTAGTCTCTGCTTTGATTTTGTGCAGATTTGATTTTATCTTATTAATAACACTTTTACCAGGTTTAGCCTTTAATTTCTTAAACTCCTACTCTTCTTCTGAGAGAGCATTAAGTTAATAGGAAACAAGTTGATACTGATTCTCTAATTATACGTTGAAAAGTTTTTTCATCTCGTCAATCACTTTATCGTCTCTTTTTGTCAGTTATATTTAATCGTTAACTAATATAATTTTTCTCATGATAAAAGTAAATGTCCTTTGGGAGACCAAGGTAGGAGGGAGGATCACTTGAGGCTAGCAGTTCAAGACCAGCCTGGGCAACATAGCAAGACTCCATCTCTACAAAAAATAAAAAATTAGCCGGGCGTGGTGGCATGCACCTGTAGTCCTAGCTACTCAGGAGGCTGAGGCAGGATGATTGCTTGAGCCCAGGAGTTCAAGGTTGCAGTGAGCTATGACTGGGCCACTGCAATCTAGCCTGGGTGAGATCCTGCCTCTTTAAAAAAAAGAAAAAAAAAATTCATTTCTAGAAATTGGAAAATAGAAGAAAATAAAATTAAGAAAAGAAACTACCCCTAGCCCTCTACTTAGTGACAAACACTGCTATTTTCATATATTTCCTTTGAATCACTCTATGCCTCTCCCCCACCATTCCCCGTACACAGTTGTGGGAGCCTATAATTTGCTGTACATGTCTATGGTACAGTGTTGAGTAAAATAGGCACAGTCTTTGCACTCAAAGGATTCAAAGTCTAATATTCTTTAAAAAGTTATTTTTTAAAATTAATTTGCCATTATAGAAGAAATACATAAATAGTCTCTGCAGAAAACATGGCTAACGTTCAAGTTTCTACTTCCTCCCATTCCCTTCCTCGTTTTCCTAACGGTAAACACTGTTATCGGTTTGTATGTATTTTTTTCTGTGATTTTGCATATATACATTTTTAGTTTTGTTTTGAGTCAGGGTCTTGCTGTGTTGCCTAGGCTGGGCTCAGGATAAGTAGCTAGGATCACAGGTGTGTGCCACTGTGCTTGGCTATTTTTAGCTTTTTACCATGAAAATTTTTTAGCATATATGGAAGTAGACCAAATAGTATAATGAAATCCAGTATTTCTATCCCTCAGATTCCACACTTATTGACATTTTATTATTTAGGCTTCATCTCTTTACCTCTCTGTGCCTTCCTTCCTGATGGAATATCATATCATGAAGTTAAATACTTCAGAATGTTATCTACTAGAGAAAAGGTTTTTAAAAAAATAAACACAATACTATTGTTATACCTAACTAAATTAACAGTAATTCCTTAGTGTCATCTAATACCTAGTCCATGTCAAAATCTTCTTGATTATCTTGAAAATGTCTTTTTATGATTTTACTCTCATTTGTCAGAGTTATTGTTTCTCAGGAGCTCAATTGTAGGTTAACAGTAATTTTCTCTCATTATCTTGAAGGTACATTGCTGCCTTCTGGCTTTGTTGCTGTTGAAAAGTCTGCTGTTATTCTAATTATCATTCCATTGGATAAATATCAGTCCTTTCTTTATGGCTTCTTTTAAGATTTTTGTTGTCTTTAGTGTTCTGCAATTTTACTACTTTGTGTCTGAGTGTGGATTTGTTGATCCCACTTGGGTATGTTGTACTTTCTGGGTCTGGGGATTATTTTTAACCAATTCTGGGAAATTTGCAGCTATTACCTTTTTCTTTTAAAACTTTGAAAAAAGTAAGAAATATACATCCAGAAACATATAAAAACATGTATACATATAAAACATGCACAGTTTGATTATAAAGTGGATATCTTTATAACCTCATCCCAGGTCAAAAGTATAATAGAATATTTCAAGTAGCTCAGAATATCCCTGACCCATACATATCTTGCCATTTGTATCCCTTTTCCTTTCCCTTAGGGGCAATCGTTATCCTGACTTTATCACCGTATGTGCATCCCTAAAATACGGTTTTCTTTTGTCTGTTGAAATTTATATGACCAGCATCGTATTCTTTACGTCTTGCTTTTTTTGCTCAAATTATGTTTACGAGATTCATCTATGTTGTTGTGTAGCTATAGTTGTTCGCTTTCATACAGCCATTATTTCTTCAAATGTTTTGTAGTCTTTTTCTCTCTCCTGTTCTTTTCTAGTACTCCCATTATTTATATGTTGATGCGCTTAATGGTGTTCTACATTTCTCTGAGGCTCTGTATTTTTGTTGTTCTTTATTGTCTGTGTTCTTTGGATTGCATAAGCTCTATCAGTCTTTCTTCAAGTTTGCCATTTCTTTCTTCTGTCAGTTCAAATGTACTCTAGAGCCCTTCTGGTGAATTTTTTCATTGTTCTTTCCAACTCTAGAATTTCCATTTGGTTCTTTTTAATAATGTCTGTCTCTTTATTGACATTGTCTATGAGTTGTGCCACTGTCGTCTTTCCTTTACTTCTTTAATTATGGTTTCCTTCAGTTCTTTGAACAGATTTATATTGTGTCCTTTGAAGTCTTTGTTAAATCCAACATCTGGTCACTCTTGAGGGTAGTGTCTTTTGCCTTCATTTTTTCTGGTATATGAGTTATTCTTTCCTATTTCTTTGCATGGCTTGTAATTTTAT
Organism: Daubentonia madagascariensis; assembly: GCA_023783475.1. Taxonomy (NCBI): domain Eukaryota; kingdom Metazoa; phylum Chordata; class Mammalia; order Primates; family Daubentoniidae; genus Daubentonia; species Daubentonia madagascariensis. Next base: position 19,098,772 of record JAKFHU010001569.1, read on the forward strand.
GTTGGAAACTGAACATTTTATGTAATGTTGTAGCAACTCTGGGTACTAGTCTTGCATCCTCCCACCCCCTTCCAGGGTACATTATGGTGGTTTGTTTATTTAGTGACTGAGTAGATTGTTTTAGTGAAGTCTATTTCCCTCTTGCAGCATTAAGCCTCTGGTATTGCTCCTTAGAGGCTCAGACTTGAGTATGTCCACATGCACCCTGGAATAACAGTGTCTGTCAGGGCTCTCTTTTACTTTCTTTCCCTGACCAAACCCAGTTTTTAAGCCCCGCTAATTTGTGGCTGACGGCGCCGTTGTTTTCAGCAATACCCTAGGACATAAATTAAATTGCTTGTCAGCCAGATCCAAATATATCTTAAGGTCAGTGCTTAAGATTTATTCAGACCCCAGGAGGGCTCGTCTTTGCTGCCTTATTCTCTGGTTCTCACCTGCAAACTTAGCTGGCCTACAGTTTAGCCTGTATGTTGAATCTCTTCCCAAATTGCCTTTCACTTCATCCTGCTTGGATTTGAGATTGCCTTTAGGCTGGACTTGACACTCTTGCAAATGAAGTCAGTTCTTTTGGGAGGAGATTCTCAGCTATCTCTGGGGATGTGTTGTATGAAATGACTTGTATGCTTCTTTTAGTTTATATCTTAGAAAATTTAAACACAAATATTTCACTAAATAAATAGCAAAGTGGTGGAGAGGTAGAACGCAGTCCTATGTAGTTGACTTTTCTGTATAACTGCAGTTTAACCTTTTATGAGAGAAATTTTTGAGTTCTTGGGTAGATATTTTCCTACAACATAAATAAGCTTTTCTGGCTTCCCAAAGGTTATACAAACACTCTTGAGTTCTGTAGCATATGCATATTCGTGATGTATGTATATCAGGTACTTTGGTACTTGATTTAAAAAGGGGAATAAGTATTGGTGCTGATATTTAAACAGTCACTTACCTTGCTTTTTCACTTAGCAAACTGCCCATAGTTACAGTTCAGTCTGTATTTTGTCTTTGTGTAGTTTATATAAATAACATGGTTTGTGAAATGTGTGCCTAATACAGAAGCAATGAACAACTTAGAGTGCTGTTTCTTATTTTTGAAGAAGGTTGTCAGTTACAGCTGACATATAACAAATAATTAATTCATTCTTCTTTTACTCATTCATCAAATATGTGAGTGCTTACTGTTTACTAGCTGCCATGTTGTAGCTGCTTGGTATACTGTCATAAATGTGACGTACCAGGTAACTTCTCTGCTCTCCTGAAGCTTCCAGTCTAATAGGAATAGACTAATAATTAAGTAAACAAGAATTGCATAGTTATAAAACATTAAGTAAAATATAAAGTGTGTGGTATTGCACTTATATTACAAGTTATAAAAAATTTATAGTTTGTAGTTCTGTGTATATATTGAATTGCATTTATGGCTTTTATGGAAAGTTCTAAGATATTATACTAGATACCAAAGTGTGTGTGTGTGTGTGTGTGTGTATATATATATATACTTCATATCGATAAATAACTTTCAATTATATATAATTATAATGTGTATACCTTTGGTTGTGTAGTACATTTAGGAGTGTTGATTTCTATGTAACTATATTCAGTGGAGTTGCATCATAAACACATTTAACTTATTAAAAATTCACTATTAGATTTGCAGAAAATTAAAGGATTAATTAAATAGAGCAATCAAATAAAAATTTTGCAAAAGTACTGTTTATTATGTACTGTATTTAAGTATATACACTTTTTTGATTTTCTTATTGTGGTAAAATATATATAACATAAAAATTTACCATTTTATCCATTTTTAAGTGTACCATTCAGTGGTGTTAAATACATTCACAGTGTTGCATAACCATCACCACTGTCTGTTTCCAGAAGTTTTTCATCATCCCAGCAATTTTCCCTCCCCTAAGCACCTGGTAACCTTTATCCTACTTTCTATCTCTGTGAATTTGCCTATTCTAGACCTCATAAGAGTGAAATCATAAAATATTTGTCTTTTTGTGACTGGCTTATTTCACTTAGCATAATGTTTTCAGTATTCATCCATGTTATAGCATATATCAGAATTTGATTGCTTTTAGGGCTGAATAATATTCCGTATGGATGTACTACATTTTGTTTATCCATCTGTTGATGGACACTTGGATTATTTCTACCTTTGGCTATTGTGAATAATGCTGCTGCAAACATTGGTGTACAAGTATGTATTTGAGTCTCTCGTTTCAATTTTTTGGCTGTACACCTAGGAGTAGTGTTGCTGGATCATATGCTAATTCTGTGTTTAACTTTTGAGTAAATGCCAAATTACTTTCTACAGTGGCTGTATAACTTTACATTATAGTATATTTTTATACATATCTTTTGAACAAGACTCTAAACATAAAACCATGTATACAGCACTTCCTAAGTGGTAAGGAATTTTGGGGCGTAATTTAGAGTATATGATTTTTATTTTATGCACTTACCATGAGATATGTGAGATTTTTGATGATGCAAGAGCACTGCTATGCGTGTCAGAGTTGGCATGCATAAAGTTGGCACAAAACAGTATTAGTTGCAGGTGATATAGAGAACAACTCGGGTAATGAGGTAAAATTTTGCTATAGTATTTAATTTTTGAAAAAGTAATGTTTTATTTTTTGGGCATTTGCACTCTGTAACCAAGAATATGCAGCTGCAACTTTAGTAATCATGACTTCTGTCTTACCATGTTGGAAAGGGCATGGGTTTTGAATTTGACAATCTTGTTTTTGAATTGTGTTTTCAACACTTCAGCCTCAGTTCCATCTTTTATAAAGGGTGTACTATTTTCATACTAAGTCACTGTAAGAATTGGGTCATGTGTATGAAAATGAATTTTTCTCCTGCACAATTAATTACTGAATGACAAACTGATCGCTTCCAAGAACTACCACACTCCATCCAGGAAATTATTGGTTTTACTTGCCTATTTCGTTTAAAAAGATCTTTTATTTCTGTTTATTCTACCATTACAAATCTTACTGTTTCAATTTATTGTTTAATTTTTATTTTAATATTCGTCTACTGGCTTATGAAATAAAATTATTCTTCTCTAAATGAAAATTTGGGTTAGGATATTTGGAGGGGAGAGAGTTTATTTCAAAGCTTATTTTAAAAGCTTATTTCAGAGGGATTACATTAAGGGAATTTCTCTATAATTGAAATTCCCTAAAAGTTTGTACCTCTTCACATTTTTCAGATGAGTAAATCAGGTCCCATAGGTTTTGAGTGTCTTATCCAAGATTATATAGCTACTTAGTGAAAGAGATGATGCAGAAATCAGCTCTTTTGCCTTGAATTCAAGTGTTCTACCGCAGCAGACTACTCTCCTACGTTTTACCATTCATGAGATTACATTTGGCAACTGGCTTGTGTGACGTCTCTCCATGGTGCTAGAAGTGTGCCAAAAATTTGCTTTTGTTTGAACTATCTTAAGGGATTTCTTGCTGCTTTATCCCTTTCCTTCCCTCTAAACTTCCTTCTGAACTGAAAGATACATAGTATTGCAAACTTTTTTAAAATTAAAAAGCAAACAGAAACAATCAAAAAGCAAAACCTCAATATGTCATCTTTTATTTATAGTAATTTACTTTCTAGAAGCTTTTTAATTCATAAGCCCCAATGTATTATTTCCTTTCCAACATTCCATAAATTACTTCACTAAAACTCTAATAAGCTGTAGTTAAGGAAATGACATCTTAGCATCAAAGATATTAGAAGTATAGATAGCACTCTTCAATATTTTCAGTTTAGTTTCTTGTTAGTGGACCCTACATTTGAGCCTGTGCTTTCTACACATACAGTTTTTGGATGTTTAAGTTGGAGGACCCATTAGAAATCAACTCTAAACCCCTAATTTTATATATGAGGAAAATGGGTAGTGGCAAATTCGAGTCTGCAAACCAGGAATCCTGAATTGTTTATAAATACATGCATGATCTGTTTTTTTAAACTTACATTTTGAAATAATTATAGATTTACAGGGAGATACCATTTCATTGTATTTTTCTTCTAATTATTAACAAAAATCAGAAGTAATTTACTTTTCCTAAAAGAAATGAAAACAGCTTCTGTCTTTTTTGTAAGTTTGGCCATTTGAATTGCAAAAATAATACATTCTTTGCAACAATTTAGATAATACAGATTTTCCTAAAAGTTAATAGTCTCCAATTTACCTCCATTTTGTCTTTAGTGATATAATAACATTTTGGTGTCTAAACTTTTGTATGTTTTATTTTCTTAGTGAAATAAATCAAATATATACACATACAGGGTTTAAATATTTATATAGAAGTAATTGTATATTCATGTTAATCTCCAGCTTGCTGTTCTTAAAAAGCATAACTATGGAATAGACATCTTTCTGAGTCAACACACAGATCTACCTATGGCCATATCATAATTTACTTGAGGATTTTCCTGTTGATGGATGACGCTATGTTATTTGCAGTTTTATACTCTTATGAACAATGCTGCAGAACATAGCCACGTATTTGGTGCATGCTAGTCGGTGTTTATGTTGAATAGATCCTTAGATAGATGGAATAAGGGAGTGATTAAGAGCACAGATTCTAGGGCTGAGACTTTCTGGAAGGAATCCAGGCTGCACTTATAGTTGTGTAACTTAAAGCAAGGTAATATGCTCCCATTTCCTCTTTTGAGAAGAGGGACTAGATCGGTATCTCTATTTTCAGGGGTTAACTAACTTTGACAGAATGGTGGGGAAAAAATGCTTTCTCGCTATTGACTGACTGAAGAAGTTGATCATCTTTTTTTTTTTTTTTTTTTGAGACAAAGTCTCACTCTGTCGCCCTGGGTAGAGTGCACTGGCATCATCATAGCTCACTGCAACCCCAAACTCCTGGGTTCAAGCGATCCTCTTGCCTCAACCTCCCGAGTGGCTTGAATTACAGGTGCCCACCACCATGCCTGGTTAATTTTTTCTATTTTTGGTAGAGACGGGATCTCGCTCTTGTTCAGGCTGGTCTGAACTCCTAACCTCAAGGGATCCTCCTGCCTCTGCCTCCCAGAGTGCTAGGATTACAGGTGTGAGCCACCATGCCCAGCCAAATCATCTTTTCATATATTTTATTTTCTTGTAATTCTTCTGCAAACTATGCATCATATTCTGTTCTTACTTTTTCTTTTAACTGATTTGCCTTTTTCTTACTCTTTGTAAGATTTCTTTACACATTCTGGATATTAACTCTTCATTATGTAGAGTGAACATATCTTTTACTCTGTTGCTTGCCTTTAATTTTGTTTATATTGTCATCTTTCCATGTAGCTAAGTTGATCATATCCTTTTATGGCTTCTGAATTTTGCTTAGGAAGGCCTTAAATATCCCAAGATTGTTTTAAAAAGTCTATTTTTTTCTTCCAAACTTCAGTAGTTTATTTCAGTTTATAGCTATTTAGTCAGATCATTTGAGATTTATTTTGACTGTAGTGTGGATAGTCCACATAGCTTCAAGTAGATAGCCCAGTGTCCCATTACTGTTTATAAAATGGTCCATCCTTTTCCTATGGATTTTTAATGTAACTTTTATCCTATATTAAAATCTCATAAATTCATGGGTCTGTTTCTATTATTTAGTTTCTTTGCTTTTTTGTCTGTTTTTCTACAATAGACATTTTAAAATTATTTAGATTATTGTAGCTTTGTAGTATGGTTCAGTACTGATAGGGCAAATCCCCACATTTTTTCCCCCACAACCTTCAAAGTGATTTTCATGCATTTACTCTTTTATGTAAACTTTAGAATCAATTTGTCAAATTACATTAAAAAATACCACCATGATTTCTATGGGGATTACCATCTAGTTATAGATTAGTTTGCAGGCTGTCAGTTTTTAACTTAAAATAGTGATTTCAACCTAACCTTTTAATCAGTGACTTTAACCTAAATTGTTACCTAATATTTTTCAACTCTACATAATCTAAAAGGTTGTATTATTTAATTTTTTTTAAAGTGTTTGAGATATGAAGGTCTATCTGTTCTCTTCCCCCTTCCTATTTCTTATAAGCTTTTTGTAGCATTACCGTAGGAATACTTTTGTTTAATACGTGTTTATTTTCCCAGAAGTTTTCATTGGCACGTTATTATGTAATTAATTGTAAACAGTTAGGTTCTGTGGCATCTTAGTTTTGCATTCTTTCTCTATTTCCTTTTTTTTCTTTTTTCTTTTTTTAGTTCTAGCCTATATTTTCTGTGGCAAGAGTTTGATTTTTAACACGTAACTGTAGATGATTCAAGTCTCTCTTTTTCATTTGGTTTGTTTTGTAGTTTGTTTTGTAAAATGTGACACATTGTAGAATACCATAATACTTCTTCAGATATGTGGCAGTATTACTAGCTTTAGGTCAAAGATGAGACAGTTTTGTTTTGTTTTGTTGTTTGTTTTCTTTTTTTCTTTTTTTTTAAACAGGGTCTCCCTCTGTTGCCTGGGCTAGAATGCAGTGATGTCATGATAGCTTACTATATCCTTAAACTCCCGGGCTCAAGTGATCTTCTTGCCTCAGCCTCCTGAGTAGCTGGGACTACAGGTGCATGCCACCACTCCCGGCTAATTTTTCTGTTTTTTGTAGAGACTAGGTCTTGCTATGTTGCTCAGGCTGGTTTCAAACTCTTAGCCTCAAGCGATCCTCCCACTTCAGCCTCCCAAAGTGGTAGGATTACAGGTGTGAGCCACCGCCCCCAGCTGATGAGACAGTTCAGAGTGCTGTTTTAAGGCTGAAGATGCTTCTTTACCTTATATATTCCCTTAAAATATGTATGATTAGTGCTGTAGGTTAGTACTAAATGTTTTACATAGAAAAACAGGAAGTTCTTTTGTATTTGTGTTGAATCTAAAATATTAATAATGCCAGGCCTTTTATCTTCATATACAAAAATTTTAAGAAATCCATTCTGAAATCCACTCTAAGATGATAACAATAGTTGCTCTATCAGTATTTTTCAAAATTTTTGATAATGTGACTCTTGATTGTTGAATATGCAATTTTTTTCCCGGTAGTAAACAATGTATTTTGTTTCTTCTCATGCAGGTCTTCAAAGTTCTACATTTTAGCTCACAGTGCTGAACTTCCTTCTCCCTTAAATTATTATAAACTTTGCTGCTGTTTAATAAACGTGAAGATGTCTCGCAGTCCTGATGCGAAGGAAGACCCTGTGGAATGCCCTCTTTGCATGGAGCCCTTGGAGATAGATGATATCAACTTCTTCCCTTGCACCTGTGGCTACCAGATTTGCCGATTTTGTTGGCATCGAATTCGCACTGACGAAAATGGGCTTTGTCCTGCATGTAGAAAGGTAAATACTTCAAAATAGCTTTACAGTTATTTGCTTTAACTGTACAGTTTTTTGCCATCATAAGTATGAGTAAGTGAATTTAAAAGACTACAAACCTCAGGTGAGATTACAGTTAGCGTTGTATTTTTAAGACATAATGAGGTAGAAAGAACACCACACTAGGAGTCAGGGTCAATTCTTGGTTTTGTTGTTAACTAGCTCTATGACCTTTGTAAAGTCAAATAACCTGTCTGGTTGGCCTTTAGTTTATTTTTTTTTTTTAAATCTGAGGAGAAGGACACAGTCAGGAGTGCTTGCTGTTTAAGGGGATTAGGAGTAGAGAGGTAATTGACTTAGATAGGATGGTATGAAATTGGAAAAACACGTTTCATATTACATGTGGGAGGAAATTCATGTTAATTTTCTAGTACAAAATAGGAGAGAAGATGTTTACAGAAGGGGTTAAAATGTCAGAGAAATCCTAATTTCAGAAGATAATAGTTGCTCATTTTATTGAGCCCTTACAAAAATTCTGGGCTGATATTGCTATCCCCATTTTATACTTGAGAAAACAGGAGCTTAGAAAATTTAAGTAACTTGTCCAGAGACATCAACCTGTGAGTAGGAGGTTTGGGATTCAGATATATCTTTGAGTACAAAGTCTTTGTTCTGAACTATTATATTATTGAAAAGCCCTTTCTAACTCTAAAGATCCATGATTTTTATTATTCTCTGGGTTTTCTTGTGTTGATAAGCATCTGCAACACAGTTACAGATAGTGAACGAGCTATTAGGGTAGGTAGGACTACTGCATTTCTCTTTTGAAGGACTTTATTTGTGACCTTAGGGATTAATGCAAATATCTGTCACATTATAGAATTTGCCTTCTCTTTAATGTCTGTATGATTTAAACTTTCTTTTCTAGTTACCCATTTCAGAGAGCTCTTATGTTCATTACTACCAAATTTTTAGAAAGGTGAAATGTGCTTTAGCTACCTAAAATTTAAAAAATAATCTACCACTCAACTTTGTTACCTGAAAATTTATAATAAATCTCAGAAGGCAATAAATGCATTATCCGTTTTTTTAAAAATCTAATGGGCATGTAATATATATTACATGAATAAAAAACATTAGGCCTATTTAAGTGTTAGTTAATATAGTTTATACATTTATATATTGTTACATATATATTGTAAATATCAGTGGTTCCTAGCCCTTTTAGCACCAGGGACTGGTTTCATGGAAGACAGTTTTTCCATGGACAGGGGTGGGGGGGATTGGTGGAGCTCAGGTGGTGATGTGAGCGATGGGGAGGGGAACAGCTGTAAATACAGATGAGGCTTCCCTTGCTCACCCATCACTCACTTCCTGCTGTGCGCTCCCCTTCCTAAGTTTCATGGAAGACAATTTTTCCACTGATGTAGGGGGGAGAGTAGAGGCTGGGGGGCGGCAGAGCTCTGGTACTGGTCCACAGCCTGGGGGTTGGTGACCACAGTTATATATAACATAATATGTATTATGTATCTTAATGTATATTTATATGTAATGTACATATATCATTTTATATAATTAATATACTTTAAGAAATGTGAATGGAATAGTAAATAAAAACTTTAACGTTAGCTTTGGTCAAAATCTATATGAATTTTTGTTTATGAATTTTAAAGATTTAGACATATTTTTAAAATTTCCATAAGAAGACAATCATATTGCACTATTTCATTGAAAGTAGTGACTTTCAGGATTACCCAAAACTCTAAGGATTGTAAATTTGATCAGTTTCATGAAGTTTCTTTCTCTTTTTCCCTTTGTAATGTTGTGAAGTAGTCTTAATAAAAGGACCAATTGTTAGGTTATCATTAGAGAAAAACCAGTTTTTTGGGGAAATTGCAAAGAAAATCATTTTAGTCTTAAGAGATTACCCGAAATTACTCCAGATCCTCAAAAAGTAGAGAAAAAATAGAAGATTTTAAAGATACAAACAAAATAACTTTAGGAAAGCTGGTTATGAATAAAAGGGTGCCCTGGGAAGACCAAAAAATGTGAGGAATCTCTGAAAGACAGAAGGCCATTGGGATCAATTTCAAGAAAGAAGCATTAGCTCAACTCAGGAGAAGACTGCTGAAAAAAATGAATAGCAATGCTTCAGGATCCTAGGAAAACTATCAGTGTGGTTGGTTGAGCAGCCCTATGGGTCCAGCCCCCCTTTTGTGCCATGTGCCAGAGACAGATGCCTTCTAGCTAGAACAGTGATTATAAATTTGGATCAGAGCCTTAAGGTGAATGGAAACACTGTGAAGGAACTAGGAGCTCCTATGCTCAGCAGATTACATGTTGGCACACACTTTCCAGCAATTTGTCTTTGCTGTGGTCACAAAGGAGCATCTTGCAGTAAACAGCAATAGCATTGATAGACAGGTTGACAGGGTTCTCACATGTAAAGATGTGCAACAGCAACGAATTAACACAGATTTTAGGAACATCAGCATCATTAAAGAGAAGCATAAAAATCAGTAAGTAGAATATCCTAAGGAAACAAAGGGAGATGCTTTTAAAACTGTCATTGGTACCTTTCAGAGAAAATGACATATTCATGTAGAAAGAATATATATATATTTTAAAAAGGGCCAACTAGATATCTTGAAAGTGAAAAATTTTACAGATGGCCTGAAGAGCAGAATGGACACATTTCAAAAGCAAATTGGTAAATTGGAAGATTATGCCGAATGTTTTTTTTTCCAGAATATAATGCAAAAAGATAAAAAATAGCATGAAAGAAGAGTTAAGCAGCATAGACTTATCTACAGGTTCTAATCTCTGTCTAGAGCAGTTTCAGAAGGAGTGAACTGAAAATGGATGGGAAGAAATAATCAAAGAACTAATAGAAGAAACTTCCTCATGATGAAAAGCAGTTGTTTTCAGATAAGAAGGGCACTGTGAATGTGAAGCAAGATGACTGAAAAAGATCACCATCTATTTATATAATTGTGAAGTTTTAGAACATCTGGCAAAGACAAAGTTCCAAAAGCTCATGAGCTACAAATACCTATAGACGACAAAGGAACAAGAATAAAATCGATACCAATATTTTCATTTTACAATCAAAGAAGAGAGAAAATGAGAAATTATTTTCCCAAATTTTGAAGGAAAACAACTTTGAAAGAAAAATTCTCAATTTTATTCATATATGAAGGCATAATAAAACATTTGCAGACATGCAGAGATTCATAAAGCTTATTATTCATGAACCACCCTATAGAGAAGTGTAAGAGTTGAGGATGACTGCTAGGTTTTGAACCGAGCAACCGTAAGTAAAGAATGGCCATTAACTAAAATGGGGAAGACTAAAACAGAAATGGGGTTTCTTTTTAGAAGATCAGGAACTCAGTTTTAGATATGTTAAGTATGATACTCCTATTAGAAATCTAAATGGTGATATTGAGAAGACAGTGTCAATGTTCAGGTCTGGTTTTCAGATGAGGTTCTGGTACGGAGGTACAAATTCGGGAGTTGTCAGCATGTAGTATGTTATTTATATTAATAAAATGAGACTAGATAAGATCATGAGAGAGGGTAAATGGAAAAGACGAGAGATTGTCTAAGGTTGAGTACTCCAACATTTATAGGGAAAAAAAAAATCCAGATTACAGAAGTCTAAGACAACCTCTTTTTAAGTCTCCAAGTTAAATCTTTAGCTGAGGTAGTCATTGTTACTAGTCGGGTGATCGTTTGGTTTCTTGTTGACTTAACGTAACCACGTCTCCTAGAACCTCTCCTTGGTCTCCTGGTCGCCAGACCTTGCTCATACTTGTCTCATGGCTGGAGTGGGTCATGGAGGGCACACAGAGCAGGCAACAGAGGGTCTTGGATCTGAGATCTGGCTTAGTCTTGCCAGAGAATATGCTGAGCACAGGATTAGTATTTATGAAGTTGCGCATCTCAGTCAGGGTCCAGCAAATCTTTAGTGTCTGGAGGCCAGCCTCCCAGTGATTGTATTAACACAGAGGAAAACCACAAGTGTTGCTAGAGGCCTGGAGAGGACCTTGAAGCTACCATTTACACATCACCCCAACCCTGCAGGGAGAGGGCCTGCAGAGGCCACTCTGTAAGGTGACATATTGAGATGATTTGAATAAACTTGCAGATGCAGGTAGAGTGCTAGTTGAATCAAGCCCCTGATTTTGGTCTACAGGATGAAACCTGCCTGTTTGCAGAAAGGGCCTCTTTGCCTTAATAGCTTTGAAAAGCAAAAACGGACAGGTATTAAAAACCAAGAGAGTTTAGTGTTTGTTTGGTCTTAGCTGCTAAACCATAGGCACAGGCTACTTGGTCATTTCTTAGACTGCCTTTATATGTCCTTTTAGTGGAAAATACATGGCGAAAGCAGATGTGGGAACATAGATGTTGCGCTGACATAGCATTATATAATATTGACTCACATGGAAACCAGGACTAGACAAGGAAGTGAGAACTTCAACAGAAGTATTATTATTTTTATCTTAGAAATAACAGAAGATATTGTATCTATGAAACAAGAATTGAATTGTATAAAGAATAATATTCTGTGAACAGTAACCATTGTTACTGAAATATAATAGAAATAAGGAAAGTGTTGGAAGATAAGGTTGAGAAGATCTTTTAGAAAGTAGCATAAAAAGCAAAAGAGATGGAATATTTGAGAAAACAGAAGTTTATTTGAGGATCAATCAAGGAGGTCAAATACCAAATAATTCAGTAGTCTAGAAAGAGATCACAGTGAAACAGAGGGGAAGTAATCATCCCAAAATATGATTGAAGAATATTTCCCAGAACCAAAGTACACATTTCCAGATTGAAAGGACCTATCAAATGTCTGGTAAAAACTTTTTTATTTTAAAATACCAGAATACCAAAGACAAGTTCTACAAGCTTCCAGAGAGGAATACAGTAGGTCACATGTAAAAGATCAGGAATCAGAATCATTTCAGACTTCTCAACAGCAAGACTTGAAGCTAGAAGACACTTCTGAAGGAAATTTAATTTGCATCCTAGGATTCCGTATCTGCTCAACTGTTAAACGTGAAGGTACACTAAAAGACATTTTCAGACATGAGAGGTCTCAAAAAATTTTTATCTTCCATACATTTCTCTCTCAGGAATCTAGTAGAAGATGTACCCTACCAACATAATGAAATAAAGAAGAGAGAATAATACATGGGATAAAGGAGACAGGTGATCCAACCCAGGAGAGAAGCAGCGGGTTTCCTGGGATGATGGGGAAGGATGATAGCTGCACCCCTGGTAAAGAGGGCAACCAACCCAAAATGCGACACATCAGAAAGCTCCAACAGAGATTTCTGTCAAAAGATGAAATTGAAAGAATACTTGGTGTTTCAAAAGAGAAGTGTCTTATGAGCCCACTTCAACAATTGGAAGAGATTCAATGGTTGAATTAGTAATAAACACATAGAGATATTATCAGACAAGACAAAGTTATTAACTCTAGGGGATACAAAAAGTTGCACAGAAAAGATAAAGTAATCATATTATGCTACAGTGGCTCACATGTGAGGTGGGGGTCTAGATTTATTTTTTCTATACAGATACTCTGTTGTTGCAGCATCGTTTGTAGAAAAGACTATCCCTTCACTATTGATTGATTTAGGAATCTTTCTTGAAAATCGATTGCCCATAAATGTGTAAGTATATTTCTAGAGTCTGTATTCTGTCCATTGATGATTATGTCTGTCCTTATACCAATACTACACTGTCTTGATTACTGTACGTTTTGAAATCTGGTATGACAAGTTTTTCAACTTTTTTACTCTTTTTAGAATTTATTTTGGGTATTCTAAGTCTTAGCATTTGCGAATAAATTTTTGAATCGGTTTGTCAGTTTCTACAAAAAGCCTATTGGGATTTCAATTGAGATTTCCTTAACTATACAGACCATTTTTTAAGGAAAAATGACATCTTAAATGTTGGCTCCTTCAGTTAATGAATAAGATATCTTTTAATTTTTCTAGGTTTTAAAATTTTCTTTAGCAGTGTTTTATAGTTTTCAGTGTAACAGAGTGTAGTATAGTATGTTTTGTTAGGTTTATCTGTATTTTAAATTTTCATTTTCCAGTTCTTCATTGCTATTTTGCAGTTTTTATACATTGACCATCTCTCCTGCAGCCTTGTTAAATAGATTCCTTAGGGTCTGGTGCAATGGCTCATGCCTGTAATCCCAGTGCTTTGGGAGGCTGAGGTGGGAGGATTGATTGAGGCCAGGAGTTTGAAACCAGCCTGGGCAGCATAGCGAGACTCTGTCTATAAAAACATGGAAAATACTAGCCTGGCATGGTGGTATGTGCCTGTAGTTCCAGCTACTCAAGAGCTGAAGTGTGGGGATCACTTGAGCCCAGGAGTTCAGGGTTACAGTGAACCATGATGGTGCCACTGCACCCAGCCTCTGTGATGGTGTGAGACCCTGTCTCCAGAAAAAAAACAAAAGAAAAAAGGTAAAAGATTCCTTAGGATTTTCTGTGTAGATGATCATCATGTCTTCTGTGGATAAAGACAGTTTTACTCCTTCCTTTCCAATGTCTATGCTTTTTAATTCTTATTCTTATTGCACTGGGTAACCCCTCCAGTACAATACTGAAAAGAAGTGGTAAGAAAGATGTCTTTGTTCATTCTCAATCTTAGCAGGAAGGTGTTGAGTATTTTGCCATTAAATGTGTTGCTGGCTGTACATTTTTTTGCTGATGGTCTCTTTCAGGTCAAGGAAGTTTTCTTTTATTCCTAATTTGCTGAGAGATTTTATCGTGAATGGATTTGGAATTTTGCCGAATACCTTTTTTACTTCTATTGAGGTGGTCATACTCTTTTCCCCTTTATCTGTTGAAACAGTGAACTATGTTGATTTTTGAATCAACCTTTAGTCTCAATGATAAACCCCACTTGATTATGATATATTATTTTTTTATTCAATTTGGTAATATTTTCAGAAGATTTTTCTGTCTGTGTTATGAAGGGTGCTTATTTGTAGTTTGCCTTTGTACTGTTTTTAGATTTGTTATCAAAGTAATATTGATCTCATAAAATGAGTTGGGAGATGTTTCCTAATTCTCTGTCTTCTGAGAGAGTTTGCATGTGATTGGTATTCTTTTTTATTTCTTCCCTTAATTCATTATTGGTGTGAACTCTGTCAGGTGTCTTCATTGGAAAGCCACCTATGAAAACCAGCTTCCACGGTAGAAGCTAGAAAACTAGCTTCTCTATGTAGACTTCTGGAATTCTTTTTGAGCTAACTCCCTCTTTGTGGTATTTTGCCCTATAAATTTCAATTACCTCAGCCTCTTCAAATTTTGACCACTATCCCCTCTATTCATTATGACTTTTGGATAGTAATGCTGAATATTGACCCAACCAAAGTTAGGGTAGAAGGTTAGAAAGGGGACTTGGGATGTGTGGTGAGGGGACTGAGAGAGCTAAATCTTCAACTTGCCTAATATGATAATATCTAAAACTGAAAAATCAAAGAGTAGCAACACAAGCAAGTTATTTAGAGATATTGTAGTAAATAACAAAGAATCATCTAAAAGAGTCAACATGATTATTTCTAGGGAGAGATGAACTGGTGTGGAGGAGGGAGGAAATGGGGGACTGTTCTTTTTCCCAATAAAAGTTGTAGAACTGATTGACTAGGAGCATATACAAGAAAAATATCAATGAAACGGGGAGAAAAGATTTAGTGGGCAAATGGAAATAATATGAAAGAAGATTAACAATACTGATATTAGTCATAATAAAATTCAAGATCAAACACATTTTAAAAGAGCAAAAAGGAATTTTTCTTACTGATAAAAGGTCCACAAAGTCATGAATTTTTATTTAACAGAACTTTGAATTGTATTGAGGTGTTATCATATAAATATCAGGAAAAACTGACATCAATATTCATAATGGACTTTAACTTCTGTATTTTAGAAATTGACAGATAAAGCAAACAATAAAAAGAAAATGGAGAATTTTAATAGCAAGATGTGTGTGTTTGTGTAACTTTATACAAAACTTTAAATACAAAAGCAGTGGTCACAAAAATTGACTGTTAGGGACACAGTGGAAGTATTAGCCAATTCCAAAAAGTAGAGCTCACTTGTGTATTTTTAAAAATTTCTTTGGCTTGGGGTTTATAGAACTTTTTGAATCTGTGAGCTGCTGAGTTTCCTTAGTTCTAGAAAAAAATGAAGCTATTATTTCTTCAGATATTACCTTTTTTCCTATCCTTTAGGACTCAAATTAAATATTTTTCAGGTCTGTTTACTGTCTTCCATGTCTCTTAATCTCTTTTCGGTATTTTCTATCTTCTCATTGATGGGCTAATAGATGATTTCGTCTGATCTGTCTTCATGTGTGAATAGTTTTTTCTTTTGGGTCCAATCTGCTGCTAAATATGTCCATTGAGTTTTTAACTGTTGGTTTTGTATCTCTGCAAGAAATGTCTGCTCTTTATTCATACTTGCTATGTTATTTTTAAATAGAGTCTTATGCCCTGCAGATATTTTCAAGCTTATCGCTTTTTCTTTTTTTTTTTTTTTGAGGCAAAGTCTCACTCTGTTGCCGCAGGTAGAGTGCAGTAGCCTCGTCGTAGCTCACTGCAACCTCAAACTCCTGGGCTCAAGTGATCCTCCTGTCTCAGCCTCCCAAGTAGCAGGGACGACAGGCGCATGCGACCATACATGGCTAATTTTTTCTGTATATCTTCTTAAAACAGATAAACATTATTGTTTTAAAGTATTTGTTCAATAATTCCAGTAGCTGAAGTCTATGGGGGAATGTTTCTGCTTTTTGTTATTCATGTTGTTTTCTTTCTTTATGTGCTTAGTTAATGTGACTGCTTCCTGGTCGTTTTCATTGAGAAAATTATTTGTACATTCCACAAAGCCTAGGATGGATTTGCCCTCCTCTGGAAATGCTTTGATTTGCTTTCTGCTGGATCCTATAAACATTGCATTAGGGATGCCACATGGTTAAAAGTCTTTGGTCTGGTCAAGATATACATCTCCGGGGTGTAACTCTTCCCTAGGGTTGGCTTCAACAATTTCTCAAGGGTGGTTTTCCCCTACCCTCTTTTCCTTTTATCTTATCTTATTCTGACCTCTCTGTAGTTTGTTCTTATCCTGAGACTATCCTTTGGTTTGTAGTTTGTTTTTATCCTGAGATCATCCTTTGGAAGTGGGCTGGGTCTCTTGCCAAAGACTGTCCACCTTGGGCTGGCCTTGGGTTTTGAATGCTGCCTCTTTCTCCTCATTTGTCTCTTTCCTCCCATTTGTTGCTGTTTAGATTTTCTAATTGTCTTTAGCAAGAGAGTCTTTCATCATTACAAGAAGGCCTCAAAAATAGTATAATAAAATTAGATGTTAACAGCAAAAGGATTTTAAAAAGTTCTCTACCTGTAAAACAAAAATTATGGACCTCTAAAACTCTTGGTTTAAAAAGATCAAAATGAAAATTACAAATTATTTTGAATAAATAGTTGGAATACAACTTCTCCAAATATTTGGAATGAGACCAAACTGATATGTAGAGGAAAAGTTAAAGCTGTGAATGCGTTTATTAGAAAACAAAATAAATGAACTCATTTCCAGCTTAAAAAATCAGAAAAAGTAAAAGGCAAGGAGTAAGCAGAATTAGTGAAATAGAAAAATAAAAAAAGCTTTTCAATAGAAGAGCTGGTTCTCTGAAAAGACCAATAAAATAATCAAAGTCTTGTCAAGTCTAATCAAAAAATAAAGACACATGTAAATAGCATTTGGAATAAAAGTGGAAACATAGCTACACATAGGGGAGAAATTAAATGATTACATTAGAGACTACAAACTATGGTAACTAGTAATTTGGCAATTTATTGCCAGATAAATGCTATTAAAAATAGTGTTATATCTAAATGTGTCTCCACTGGCGACCTATTTAGCATTAGTTTGATATATAACACACAATAGTACCTTTAAAGAGTAATTTTCCGTTTGTAATATTTCATTTGATGTTATATTCCTAGAAATTTAACCTGTGTTTCAGTCAAAAAGTTGACCAGATGTTATTTTTCTTTATATTCATTTTTAGCACTGTATTACAAGCTTTGTGGGTCTCATTCTGTGCAGTTATTCAAATTAGGTTTCTTCATCTTCTATCTATACAGTCCACCTCCCTTCCTCATTTCATTGTGTAAGTTCACTGATGTTCTGACCTTGGGTTCGTAGAGTAGGTATATATGGTGGTGTGTGTAGAGAAGGAACTGTCATGGAGGAGGACCTGTTATGGAATATGAGCGTTTCCAACCATTACATGAAACTTGGACAAGTTAAGGCTAATAAGCCTTTGATTAAGTGTTTGCTATTTATGGTCAGATTAAATTAGCATTTTATATTTTTCAGATGTTAAGATTAAAAAGCTAGTATTTATAACTTTCTTTAAATTGCTGGAATAAGATATATTTGGAGGGTAAATTGTAATAAAATAATTTGTCTCATTGTTCTCCTGTGTTTGTATCTTTTGCATTTTGTAGCAGTTATGTTCCAACAAAGATGACTTTGAAGCCTGATGGAAGTATATTTCCATAGAAAAAAAACTTGGAATAACATTTTAAAAAGACTAGGATAATAGTGTAATCCAGTGTTACAGACTCAACATGGTGGTGCATCAGTAATATACTTGAAGAATGTTGATATTGCAACCTAATTTTTCTTACTTGTCGCTCTCCATCAATTTGGTGTTTATGCATTTTTTGGTTTTACATTACTTTGCCTCATCTTCAATTAGGATTTTACAATGTCAAAGAATGCTAACAAAGAAAAAAACCATAGAGCATTTGTCTAATCCCACTTGTTCTCAGAAGAATCTTAGTCCCGGAAAAATTACATCATTGCTTCTCACACTGTGATGAAGGACCAGATTTTTCTTTTCTTTGTTTACCCCCAATCCGTTAAGGATTGATATAGGGCCCTATTATGCATGCCTCATATTCTGCTTGTGTCACATGTTTTACCGCACTGAGAAATATTTTATTCTGCAGAATCCACTGATGATGATGTACTTGAATGTTGGGGTAATGTCAGATTCCTACGAGAGTTTCCAAATGGTTATTCTTGATTTTTGTACTTTTATTATGGACTGGTAAAATGCAGTGCATGGACCACACTGAAACAAAACTAGGAGCAATCCATATGTTTGATGCATTCAGGGAGTGGATCATTGCCATTCTAGATGTTAGTGAAGAGCAACAGCTTTCACTCCAAAAGGAGCTACCCTGAAATCCAGAGGTAGAAAACAGCTTTTCTATGTGCAAATGAAAAATTTAAGTGATCTTATAGAAAAGTATTTTAATTGGTTAATACATGGTTCGTTTTTATGCTTTTTCATACTTGTTATACAAGTTTCATATGTGTGCCTTTACAGCTCCAAATAGCTTCAAGGTATTAAAATTATCCAGGCAGATAGATTAAGATTTGATGGAGATAATTAATAAGGGTTATAGGAAAGTAAGTGGAGAGGAGAGTAAGTGGATAAGAAATTTTGAGAGAAAGCATTGCGAAAAAACTTAAATGAGGAAGACTACATAATTGATTGAGGAATTGAACTTACTTTAATAGATCTTTAACCATTTGGTTCCTTAAATTAAAATGCAATAGATAATTTATTTTTTAATCCAGAAATGCGGGATTTTTGGTTTTGGTGAGTTGTTTTGTTTTGTTTTTTAGACAATTAGCCGTGCCAAATTTCTAATTCTAGAGAAGAGCTTGGTGTTCAGTTGGCACGTATTTATTGAGCTCTTAAAATGAGCCATACTAAATTTATATTTGATCTTGGAGAAAGTCCTAAAATCGTACAAAAGTCAGGTAAATTACTAAGTCAGCTATTTTGTGTGACTTCCGCTCACGAGTAAGTTACAGTATGCCAAATAGGACAAATTAGCTAAGAGATTCAGATTTCTTCATGTGGGAGTTGAATAGTATGGTGCTTATATCCTAAATAACCATTACAAATTATGCCTGAACCTTTTTTAGGTAACCAGCTCTAGTTCATTGATGATAAGGTAAACTATGAAGAGTGTAAGGTTTTCTTAAAAAGCAGTAAGTTAAAGTTAAAAGTGGGCATAAACAGGAAAGAACAGGGGTTTTGGAGACCTTAGGATATGTACTAGTAGAAGTCGAGGAACATAAAGTGAAATCACACGTTCTTAATTGCCTTCAGCATTAGTTTGGGTAAGTTCACAAGTTAAAGAGTTTTTATTGGCTTTTATTTTTTACTTATATGTAAAGATATGAAAGTAACTTTACATTACATGGACAGCAAGGTTTCAGGCTTGTGGAATTTCTATCACTCTTTCTTGTTTCCACTTTTTTTCTTGTTGGCATTGTTTCTGCTGTCCCCCAGTCTTGTATTCTGACGGATACACTTCCTAACCAGTTGTGTTTCCCATTCTTGGACTCTCTTTATATCCAGTTTTAAATATTACTATTTTTAATATGCTCCATCTTCCATTTATCATTAACAGTATTTATTAGTAGTTGTAATAATTGACTTTTTGAATGCTTATGTGCAGGACACAGTTTAAATCACTTTATAAGTATATCATCTCTCTTAACTCTCACTGAAACACTTTAAATAAAATACTCAAATTGCCATTTTACAGGTGAGAAGTCTGAGGCAGGAAGGTCATATAACTTAGCCAAAAAGTCTATTAGACAGTGAAGGGTGAGCTAGGATTCAAAGCCAGGCACTCTGACTCCACAGCTCTTACTCAGGCCACCAGTAGCCTTGGCATTAGCAGTAGGAATGAAAATGATATCATAATTCTGAGAAGGGAAAAATCAAAGACATACAGCAATGAAATTGCTAGTGTTTATTAAGGGATAGCTGTGTTCCAGGAACAATAATAATTGCTTTATGATACTCATAAAACAATTATTTTGTCTTTACACCAACCTTTAACATTATTTTCATTTAACTAAAAGGATACTAAAGCATAGTTTCATTAACTTGCCAAAGGCCACATGGCTAGTAAGTGTTGAAACTAAATTCAAACTCCTGAGCCAGAATATCTATATATTGTTATTTATTTGCCTATCTCTCTCCCTCTTAGACCGGGAATGTATAACTTTATTAATCTTCTAGCACATAGTAGGTTTTCATTAAATATTTGTTGATTATAATATGTAAAACTCATATTTAGATGAGAGACCTTATACTCTACCCCTCTTACACAGCACCTTAGAAGCTTACTCTTCCTGTAAACCGTGTTGGGTACTCTTGGAAATACCAAGATTGGTTTCTTTTGTTTAGAACCATTGGTGTTAAGTTTTAGCACTAAAGGTGGTCCCTGGTAAGCTCCAAAAAATAAGTATTTTTAGAACTATTTTAACATTTACCTTTCATTAAATAAAACACTTTTAAGCAATTAAAACGTTCAGAAAAAGGGATAATGTAACAAATAATCGCATATACACCATCTGGAACTGGATAATTGTTGTTCATGCAGTTTTTCTACTAATTTATTTAATACTAACCTCTATGTTTATTTTATGCTTAAAGCCATATCCAGAAGACCCAGCAGTTTATAAACCACTCTCCCAGGAAGAACTGCAAAGGATAAAGAATGAGAAAAAACAGAAACAAAATGAGAGAAAACAGAAAATATCAGAAAATCGCAAACATTTGGCTAGTGTACGTGTTGTACAAAAAAACCTCGTCTTTGTTGTAGGTCTGTCTCAGCGCCTAGCAGACCCAGAGGTAAGTCTTCTTCTCTTTTATTTGTCATCTTGATATTTTTTCCATTTGCTTATCTTATTTGGAAATAAACAGTTGACCCTACTCAATTGTCAGATTCCTTTGAAAATGTTAAATCTTAGGAGAAAGTAAGAAATGACTTTTTAATAATTATTAAAAACCAATGACCAGTTGTGATCTTAGGCAAGTGTCTTAATCTTTCTTGGCCTCAGTTTCTTCAGTTGTAAAACTAAATAGTTGAACTAGATTTCTAAAGTCCCCTTTAGTGCTAATAGTCTGTGAAAATTGGGTAATGATTCTTTTGCTGTTAAGACTAACATGTGACATGAATATTCTGTTTCTTTCCTCTTTTCTGTAGCTGTATAAGGACCAACAATGGAGATGCAGTTACTTGAACCCACTAGAGATCTTAGTAACCTATGTATTTTTTTTTGTCCTGCCAAAGTAGTAATTCTTGGTTTTTGAGAACTGTTGCTGTGTTGTATCATCATTCTTTACTTATTTATTCTAAGCCAGTTTGGAGGAAAGAGGGAGAATTTGATGAAGTGAAATAAAGAACAGAGTTCCTTTGGGGGCAGAAGAGATCCTAACCTTTTTGTTTACTACCTCTTTTTCTCTGCTTCCACCACTAGCCTTATTAGTGTAATGTTAACTCATACTTTCCTTGAGACCCTTGGATATGCATCTGCTAATTTTTAGTTTCTTATATACCATGAGGTGCTGACTAGATTTTTGGGAAGACAAATAGAAGCTTATTGACAGCCAAAGTGTTTACTTAAGTAGGAGAGAGCTACATTTTAGGAATCTTTCAAAATACTTCTTGAAAAGGGTTTAAAGTAATTTTCATCACGGTACCAATCAGTGGGAGGCATATAGTGAATGTGCTTGAGGAGGTAGGTACCTTTGGACTTGGCTAATCATGCTAAGGGCCCCAGGAGGAGGAACTTTAAGAAGTATAATGTCTTGTTTTGTAAAAACTAATTTAGAGAGAATAATAAA
Organism: Daubentonia madagascariensis; assembly: GCA_023783475.1. Classification (NCBI taxonomy): domain Eukaryota; kingdom Metazoa; phylum Chordata; class Mammalia; order Primates; family Daubentoniidae; genus Daubentonia; species Daubentonia madagascariensis. The sequence goes on from JAKFHU010001569.1 coordinate 19,120,844, forward strand.
TACTTATTTACAATGAGTTTACTATAAAGGGCTTCAAAGTCAATAGAGGTGAAGGCCAAGGAGATGTTACTAAGAAGGATCTATCATGGACAATAAACATGGAGGCAACTCAAGAATTATTAGGACCTAGGTCCAGGGATGCTGGAAATGGTCGGTTGTATGATACCCAGGAGACCAGGTTCTTTCCAAAGCCAAAGAGAGTGGTCTAGAGTTTATACAGAAAAAGATTTCTTCAATAAGAAGTGTTAAGAAGAGCGCTCATTTTAGGCCTATGACTCAACTTCAGCCCCCAGTTTGCCTTCTTTTTAGCTAGTGGTTACTCCCCAGGCAGACAGAATCCCACCTCACCCTTGACCATTTCCTTGAACACCACCTCAACTTAGCACTAACCCTTCCTTCTCCCTCTTTCAACTCTGCCTTTTTTCTAACCAGAGGGCACTTGTGCCTCTGTTTACTCCTACTGATCCTGTTTAGAATCTACTTTTGCCTTTCTGAAATTGAACTTTTATCTTGATTTAAGAGCTCTTGGATGTGGATGTACTTGTTTTTATTAATGTATCTTGGGTCTGGTCAGCTGTAGTACTGGATGTTTATGGAGCAGCACCCAAAAACTGGATGAAATTAAGCCATAGACTGAATCTGATTTTGGATTATAGGTTTCCTACCTCTTCTTTTGTGTCTGTGATTTGTAAGTTTTTATTTACTTACAGAAATTTATTTTTTCAATTTCAAATAACTCTAGTAAGATTAATCTGAAAAACTATTATACAGAAGGAAATTATTCTAGGTGGTGACTAGTGAGAAAGTACTTTATCATAAGTCTATCTAAAAAATCACTCTACTAGTTTTATACTTTTGAAATTATTGTTGCTTGGTGAGAGGACAATGAATTTTCTTGAACATTGGTTACTCTCATTTATTTCTCTGAAAGCCTAGGAAGACCAGAGACAAGTGTTTTGTTTTTTATTAAATACTACCACTTTTAAATATCTTCTAAAATTCACTTAATTTGTCTATATAACCTTTTCAGTTTTTGGAAAACTTAAAGTTGACTTCACTGAAAACTCAGAAGAATTTTCAAATTGTTAGTGTTACTTTCAAGCCAAAGAAGATCCCTTTTGGATGATGAACAATTTGATATTTGACTAAATTCAGATTAACAAAAGGGGAATGTTTAGGAATAATTAAGGCTTAGTTTGAAAATAATTTTTGTATATCAGAGAGGTCCATACCAAGGTTAATTGTCAAATATATTCATTTCTTGGTCAGTAGAAAAAAAACTATCTTAGAAGACATGGTAATTAGAGGCAATCATTAGATTAGAGGTAAGGATCATCTTCTGAGTCCTAAAATTGTAGATTTGTAGGGACCTAATTCATTTATACTTACCATGTGGTAGGCACTTTGATGTTGGAAATAAAGTAGTTAGCAAGCCAGACATTTTTACCCTTAACAAACTTACAGATTAGTGGGGAAGACAGAATTTCAATGCTTACACGTGTGCTGAGCATTTATAAAAAGGGAAGTACACAGCTCTTTGGGAACATATAATAGTTGAGTACTTAGCTAGTGTGGAGATTCACAAAAAGCCTCTCTGAGGAAGGATAATTAGGGTAGATTTGAAGAATTAATAGGTGTTAGCTAGGCAGCATGTATGAACAGTAGTTTCCCAGTGTGGGAAACACAAGCCCAAGAGAACAGCTTGTTTGAGGAACTAAAAGACTTAAAAGACACAATAGTTTCATTTTACAAATAAGAAACTGAGGCAAAGGGAAATTGCATGACTTGCCTATGGTCTTACAGCTCCTGTTCCAGTGTATGCTGATGATTGGCCATTTGTTCATCCATCCATTCATTTATTCACTCTTCTATCCATCTGATTACCAAGTTTTTGTTTTTCTCTGTAGTGTCCATGAATACTTGACTGTGTTCCCAGAGAATATATACCAAGACATTTTAGTCATTAGGCATACCAGTGGACATTTATAATTCTCTCACATGGCCTTTTATAGTCTGTGTTAGTGCTAAAACTGGCCCAGTGTGAAGTAAATACATGACATCAAATATTTAGATAATATGCTGATGTGCAGGGTGCTCTGTCTACTCCCCTTACCCTTTACTTTATTCACTATAATACTATTTTGCTGGTTATTTAGGCAGAATCTGGAATGTTCAAGTTAATGTGGAAAGTTTAAATTCTTTGAATTTCCCTTGCCTGGGTAGCCTATTTCTTACCAACCACTAGCCAATTACTAATGCTTTGAGGCCCACCAATGTTACATATCCATGTAAATTCTTTTTGTTCAATACTAAGACAGTTCAGTTTTTCAATAAGCATTTACTGAGTATCTACAATGAGGCACTACGTAAGACACTGAGCATACACTGGACAAGCAAGATAGTACCTGCTTATTTACAAAAGTAACAGTACGTACACAGAAGTACTGTGTGCTGTGGAGGCACAAGGGATAGCACCTGACCTTGGGAGGGAGGTAACTACCCCTCTGCTATCTTTGGGGTAAAGTGCTTCTGGCACAGGAACTGTGCACATGCTTCTGGATGAAAAAGACCTCGATCTGCAAGTGATTTGTTTGGCTGGAAGATTAGAGTGCAATGGTGAGAAATGAGGTTGTCAAGGTAAGTGGTAATGGATCACGAAGGGCTTTCTAACTATGCGAAAGAGTCTGCACTTTATCCTGATAGCAGTGGAAAGCTGTTGAATGTTCTTATGAACAGAGTGGCATAGCTAGGTTTGTGCTTTGAAAATACCTTTCTAGCTGCAGTATGGACATGTCAGTGTAATTATATACCAATCTCATGTTGCTGTGAAGGTGCTATACCCAGATGTTGGCAAGATACTGTTGCCATAAACCAGCGTTATTTAACCTTATCAGACTCAGGGCCCTCTTTTTAAAAACTAATATTTTATAACATCCCTTGACTTTCTTGAAATGACTTCTTGATGATATGATCTGTCTACACACATAATTTGAAAAAATATATAAAGGAGAAATAAAAGGAAAGTAAATATGGAAAGACTATTTCTACATGTAAATTCTTGGGCACTGCTGCTTGAGAACCTTGCTATTCAAGGTGTGGTCTCTGGGCCAGTAACCTTGGTATCACCTGGGAGGTTATTACACACACTCTCAGGCCCTGCCTCAGACCTACTGGATCTGAATCTGCATTTTAACTAGAATTGTATGTGTATTCAAGTTCTTGAAATACATAATAAAGTGGTAAGATTCTTGCTATTTGTAGAATCACTGAATGTGAGAACTACAAATGCAGATTGTTACAGGTGTATGTATTGGCAGCTCAGGTACCATGAAATGCCAATGATGTGATTTTTCTGAAAAAACTCAGTAAAATTTCACACAAAGCATGTGTAGTCATCCTTTAATTACATATTATTTACTTTTCTATAAATTTAATGTATGTCAAAACTAGGAAAATACTTTGTGTTTATATATAATATGGAATTTTTATCTAGGTTCACTTAATTATAAACAGGCTTCTTAGCTTCATGAACATCTTGTAGGACATTCAGAAGTTATGCAGGACAATTCTTTGTTGTGCAGAGTTACCCTGAGCCTTGTAAGACATCCTTGGGTCCTATCCACTTAACGCCAGTAGTGTCTCCCAGTCACTTTAACAGTCTCCCCCAATACAAGCTTCCACAAATTTCCAAAATGCCCCTTTGAGTGCTTTCCTCATTGAGAACTACTGTCATAAACTCACACATAATGAGATGCTGATACAGGACAGCCTGTGACCGGACTAAACCCTTTGGAGCAGGTATTTGAGCTGTGAGGCCGGTTGCTGAATTGGTGTACATCCAGCTGGAATATTGAATACAGTTCCAAACTCCACTTGCCAGAAAGTTTTTTCAAACTATACTCTTCCCTATCCCTCAACCCCGAGACTTTGTTATGAATAACCTGAAGGTCGTTGCATTACCCACTATTACTATCATATCCCTCAAGGGACTTGAGTGGAAAAAAGGTTAAAAACCAGTGTAATCAGTACATCTTCTAGTACATTAAAATTGGTTGTAGCAAACATCACAACCCTAAAGCACCTAAAATAAAATATGGTGAGATTAATTACTTGACATGAATTAAGTTGAAGACTAAGAATTAATGACACACCAACCATAGACTGTTTCATGAAGCTTTGATTCTCTCAAATGTAGAACATTTTAGCTAGATTATAAGTGTGTGAGAATATTGTCAAACATTGAGAGAGCTTGCTATTTGGAGAAATTGTAGGAATAGTGGGTCTAAAGGTAAATTCTAGGAAAACAACAAATTAATTTTGAGGTAGTTGCAAATCACAGGAGAGGGTTTTCTGGTTTTGTTTTTAATTTTTGTAGAGATGGCGTCTCGCTGTGTTGCCCAGGCCGGTCCCAAATTCCTGGTCTCAAGCGATCCTCCTGCCTCAGCCTCCCAAATTGCTGGGATTACAGGTGTGAGCCAGTGTACCCGGCCATGGGAGAGGTTTTTGTATCAAGTTACATACTGGTCAAATTAGCCAAGGTTAAGTTTGTAAAAGAAGCTAAAAGAATGCACATAGTGATTACAAAGTAAAGGAGGTAAGATAAGTATGAGGGGGAAATAACAACCAAGAAGTAACCAGGTGATAAAGAAAGAAATGTACAAATTTGTTTCCCAAATATTATTTACCAGGACAAGAAAAAGAAAAACACACAAGGCAGTTGAGAAATGGTAAAAATGATTGACATAGGAAACTATATACACAATGACAAATCATGAAGCATAGAAGGTTGAGGGGGTACTCTGTTATATTTTGAATTTGTGCCTTATAAACAGTATTTTAATTTATATCAAATTATAGACAATAGATTTATGAGTAAGGACTGTCTCTACTTAGGTCTGTACTTTCAGTTCTGTCCCTGCCTGTAATACGTTATTTGGTCATTGTTTTGAGAATTACTTTCTTATAAGGATCATTTATTAATGACAATGTAGTTAAGATCTTTGATCTGTTTTGTGTTTAAAAATACTGTGAAGGTAAGATCTCACAGGTTATTGGTATAGGTATTAGAACATAGTAGATAATACCAAACTTAGCGAGTCTCAGTTTCTATTCAGTGGGTCAAAAAAGAATAGCTTTTAGACTCTTGATCTCCTGTAAGTTTAGCCACACAAATTGCAGTTAGGAAGTAGTCACATTTATTAGAAAGCTTTAAAAATTAATATTTTCTTTTCACTGAAGAGGGATGGTGAATGTCCCCATTATAAGGATAAAGTTGATGAAAATGGGGACAGTTTATACCTTATTTCTTCTTCTTTTATAGGTTTTAAAACGACCAGAATATTTTGGGAAGTTTGGTAAAATACATAAAGTTGTCATCAATAATAGCACATCATATGCAGGCTCACAGGTAACTAATTATAGGGATTTTTGCCTTTCCTCCCTATGGTCTGGGCTTGACCTGGGCTGTTCAGAAGGAAAATTTGCTTTCTGTGATGAGAAAGCTTGAGAGACATGGACTTAAGCAGTATAGTGACCTCTGTTGGTGGGGTGGGGGAATTTTTGGTGCTCATTTGACCCTTCTAAAACTTAATAGTGAATTGATAGCAGTAAGAGGGAAATAGTAAAACAGAGATTTAGTGATGGAGTGAAGGTAGTTGAGTCTGTTATCAAGGCAATATAATAATTAGATAATGATTTCTAATTCATAGTATTTTTAGATATTGAAAACTTAATAGAGCATCTTTGTCATGCGGTATTAGCAGATAGAATACTGTTATTCTACTGTTATACATTTATTTTTGACAGAATGCAATATGACACAATGTCTTTAAATCTGATTTTTTTAAATCTATAAATTTCAAAATTTTTTAACCTTGACGAGCCTGTCAAATTACTTTTTAAAAAAGTAAATGCCAATCAAAAGATAATATTTTATTCATATATGTTATAGTCTACTTAAAATCAGATAAAACTCGTTAAGTGTGATTATTTTTAAATGAGCTAGTATAGTATTTAATCAAAACTGCTACCACTTCTAATTATAGTCATTACTATTAATAATAGTAGTAGTAAAGGTCTTTAGAATTCCCTAGGTTGTAAGAGAATTTTTTTTTAAAGTGTTGTTTAATTTGAAACTACTAACAGTGGAATGGGCTGTTTTCACTTTAGGGTCCAAGTGCCAGTGCTTATGTAACCTATATCCGGTCAGAAGATGCTCTCAGAGCCATACAGTGTGTCAACAATGTGGTAGTAGATGGCAGAACACTTAAGGTAATATAGCACTCCTGATTTTTTTCTTGTAAGGGGGGAAGCGATAAGATGTATAAGTAGTGGAGAACCTAGCATTTATATGTTAAATTTGAAGAGTATTAATTTTAAGATTGTATCTTAGGTATCCTTACCAACCTATGATAACTAATTTGTTTACTGCTGCCTTATGTAGGGTTCTGTTTTACTACATAGGAATAAACACGTTCATTATTAGAGGATAATCTTTATAAATCTCCCATTTTTACATATAATTTTGTGAAAATGGAACCATTCTCATCAGAAATAGATAATGGCTCTAATTCTTTGTCCTTAAATATTTGGTCATTGGTTCAGGTTTTAGCAGACGGTCCTAACAAACAATGCTTCATGTAAATAGAAGAAGGATGGCATAATTAGAAAAAGGATTTGCCTTCTTATGTGCCTATCCACTCATATAACATAGAACAGATTTTTGTCTGTCTCCTCTCCTGATGTGTAGGGAAGAAGATTTGGTATTTAAGTTCTGGAAACCATAGACGGAGATGTTTTCTTTAGTTCTTCTAAATGAACATTATCTATAATAAATCCTATCAGTGATAGTTCATTCTGTACTATTCACAGCCATACTTCTTGTTTTGTCATGTCTGTGCCTCATTTTAGGTGAAGTGAAAACACTAAATATGGAAATTTTCATTGTGATGTCAGTTCACATTTTGAGTCCTCTTTTCCCTTACCCCTTTTCTTCCTGCAGGCATCTCTAGGTACAACAAAATACTGCAGTTACTTCTTAAAGAATATGCAGTGCCCCAAACCCGACTGCATGTATCTACATGAATTGGGGGATGAGGCTGCAAGCTTCACAAAAGAGGAAATGCAGGTAGTAAAGTCATGTGAATTATCAACTTTGTAGAAAAGGGAGTACTTTTTCTTTGTAAGTTAAAATTATAAAAGGAAAAACTAAGGATTTGATTTTTTAAAAACAAGTATTACTTTAAAGTAGCATTTTCTAAACAAAGTGTTCCATGGAATGTCAGTTCTGCAGGATATTGTTACAATAAAAATGGGTCTGTGATCAACTAAGTTTGAAAATGCTAGATTAATGAAGATAAATAGGTTTCTTTGCTGTAGGACTTCTCCAAGTCTTTAATATGCTAATACTTGTCTAAGAGGGGGCTATACAACCAATACAACCAGAACTTAATTGACCAAGGAAAACATTTTGGGAAATGCTACTTTAAGGGGAATGCCAATAAAATGAAAGCAAAGTGGGATAATGTAATTATTAGTTGTTGGCACAATCTCTACTCTTGACAGAGCATGCCAGAAAATAATATTCTGTCAAATGATACTGATAAGCTAACGTTATTTTTATTAAAATGACTCTCCCAGTGAAAGTGTCCCCTGAGTCATCCTGTAAAGGATGAATTGAAGGCTTAATATCCTATGTTCTTCTTTACATTTCCTCTTCTCCCGTCTCCTTTCAATTTGTAGTATAAACATGCCTTTACAAGTAAAAATGTTGACCATACAGCATATTAAATGAGGATTATACCAAAGCACAATGCTGCACTTCCCTATTATAGATGAGGACTTCAGATTGTTGCTGTGGACTTTTCAAGAATACTTCTCGTTTAGAAGGTGGGGGGCATTCATTGCTACCTGTCATTCTCCAGGTCAAACTAGAGAAAGTCTGGTAGGGGCTCCTTTAAGAGAATATTGTTAAATAAAATGAAGTATTACCTTTTTTGACTTGGAGCTAGTACAGATTAAATCCCATTGTAATAAATGCACTGGAGTTTCTTGACAGTATGGTCTGTATGACTCAAAAACAATGTTAAAATAAGGTCTGTCTGATATTTAACAGGGACTTACTGATTTCTTACTTCAAATAAATGCTTTTTTGTTTTGTTTTTTTGGATGAAACTTTTTTGAATGAAACTTAAGGTAGAACCGTTTCAAACTGAATTTTAACTAGTGGAGGAGGGTATACTTTACTGACATGTTCTGTTACAATGAAAATTTCTATCAAAAAATTTCCAACCCTAATTGATCTCATTTAAAGGGTAATGGGCTGGGTGTGGTGGATCATGCCTGTAATCCCTGTACTTTTGAAGGCCGGATGGGGAGGATTGCTTGAGGCCAGGAGTTCAACCAGCCTGGACAACACAGTGAGACCCCATCTCTACAAAAAAATTTTTTTAATTTGAAATTGGTCTGGGTGTGGTAGCGAGGGCATGTAGTCCTAGTTACTCAGGAGGCTGAGGCAGGAGGATCCCTTGAGCCCAGGAGTTTGAGGCTGCAGTGAGCTATGATCACACTCCTGCACTCCATCCTGGGTGACAGAGTAAGACCCTGTCTCTAAAGAAAAAAAAAATTAAGTCTTACTGAACAATGAAAGAAAATGTGCAGACAGTCCTTTGGAACTTATTTGTAATGGGATTTAACCAGTCTTTATTAACTGCCCCTGTAGAGTCATTTTAATATCAGGTTGAACTCTTTGTGGTTAATGAAAGCCATAATAATAACTCCTGAAGTATTGATTGCAGAAAGAATTTTCAAGGCTTTTCATGTTTTAAAGATGTAAAGTCCACATCTAAATGTATTTTTAAAAATAATTTAAAATTCATTTCATAGTGTTGTCCTGAATTCATCCTGCTCTTCTTTACCTGAGTTTAAAATTACTTTGGAAAGGGATTTCTTTGTTAAAAACACTTCCTCAGTGTAGAAAGGAATGCATTGTGCAGTATACATGACACAATTGTACTCAATTAAATGACATTGCCCTCGCTTGTTGTTATTGTTTCGCTTTTGTTTTGATCTGTTCCATTTTGATTTTGCCGTAACATCTATTTAGACCATCATTTAAAAATAACTAACGTCCCTGAAGGTAAGTAAAAATACTCTTCCAGTCATGATATGCATGCAAATAGTAAAAAGTTACTCAAAGTAATTAATTGTATTATTATTTATTTTTGTGTATGATTAGCTTCCACAGTCAATCTTTGCCTAATTTCTCCCATAACATTTATAATGTTGCCTTCTGATATACAGCTACCCAACTATAGTAAATACAGCATTCTCTTGTTGTATATAGCAGCAGTCCCCAACATTTTTGGCTCCAGGGACTGGTTTCATGGAAGACAATTTTTCCACAGACGGGGGCTTGGCGGGGACAGCAGGCAGGGTGGGGGGCAGTTGGCAGAGCTCAGGCAGTGATGCGAGTGATGGGGAGCGGCTATAAATGCAGATGAAGCTTCGCTTGCTTGGCCCACCCACTCACCCTTGGTTGCTTCTTTGTTGCTAGTCTCCATGTCTAAATTTAAAGCATATAGGACAGGAGTCAGCAAACTTTTTCTTAAAAGTCCAGTTAGTAAATATTTTAGGGTTCCTGGGCTGTGAGGTCTCTGTCACAACTACTTCACTCTCCCTCTGTTGTAGTACTTTACTCTGCCATTGTAGCAGAATAGCAGCCGTAGACAATATGTAAATGAATGGGCATGACCATGTTCCAATAAAACTTTATTTATGAAAACAGGCTACTGGCTATAAATTGTTGACCCTAGAGTTTAAAATACATTAATTTTTATTTTACTTTTGGTAACAACAGAGGAAAGGAGAGAACGAAACAAATTAATGGAATTTTTAGTTAGTGTCAAGATAATATAGTAAAACTATTCATCTGTGTTAATCTCTAAATTAAAAAGGAGATTGATTGATCAATCGATTTTGGGTGATTTTCAGAAAACTCAGTAATGACCTGTTAGAAGACTTAATTCTTGTATGAAAGATTTAGAAGTAGATTTAAAATTGACCTGTATAGCTTTTGAGCTAGTGAAAATATTCTCTCCTTAATGTACTTTTCTATACGATAAAGGGGTTGATGAAATGCCTTAATTTAATTTATGGGATATATATCATGTAATTTTGTTGGAATAATTTTCATTGGTCTAGAAGTTTTGTGACATCATCCTCACAGGTTTCTCTGACTCCATGAAAATACCTCGTATGTTCTATTTAGGATATATTTAATAATCCAGAAGGTAATTCAGTATTTTATACCAGCCATTTTGTGAATCCCACTGCAGTTTTAATTTCTTCTTTCATTAGGCGGGTAAACACCAAGAATATGAACAGAAGCTGCTTCAAGAATTATATAAATTAAATCCCAATTTTCTTCAGCTGTCTACGGGTTCGGTTGATAAGAATAAAAACAAAGTGACACCACTGCAGAGGTATGATACGTAAGTATTGATATTAGTGTACTCAGACATCTTATCCTCATATCTGTCAGTCTTCTCTTTTCATTCTGTCTTTTTCAGGCAAAAGCCTCTTGACAGGCTCTGTCATTTATGCAGAATTGTTTAGCTATATGGAAAATGTTGAGTGACAATTTCTGGGTTTGAATTATTTGCTGCCTGCTGCTCCCTGATAATACTTACATCTAGCTTCTTGATAGCTTAGCCTTTTGCAGTGATTTGCAGACTACCTTGAGCCCAGGGAACACCCTCCTTCTTAAAAAGGAAATTAAAGGATGTTGGATATTAAAAGGCTCTTGTCACCTAATTTTTTCTCCTTGATATAAAAACGGAGAAAAATACTGTAAAAGAGAGAGTGGGAGTTATCTGAAGGAAGCGTTTTATGTTGGGGACACAAATATTCAAGGATGTCTAGTCCCAAGATCACTAAACTGTTACATCCTGTGAGTGAGGAGAGTATTTCATATTCAGAATCTTATTCATCTTAGGAGACAAGTCACCTCTTAATCTTCCACCCCCAACATGGTTTTGGGTAGACTATATTGTGTCAATGTTTAAACAAATTTATAGTTTTTAGTACTGAGTCTCATTCTGATATGGTAATCCTCATATCTTGGATTATATTTGATTATGGCCTGTTAGAAAATCATGTGATTAAGAAATGTAATAATTTTAGGATTTTACTCTACTCTGAACGTTCCATAAATTTGATTTGTTAGGGAACTTTGTTCTATTTTTTTATTGGTAAGTTTAACTCTTATCAAATGAATTTTAAAAGTAAATAGCTGTAATTAATTTGGATATGTTGACTGTCTTTTTTTTTTAATTTCAAAGTTAAATTTTTCTAAGTGATGTTTTAATGTCTGGGTGTTAAATATTATAGCCCAACATCTATTTAGTACTAAAATAATGTAAGAGCCATTTTTCAAATGTAGCTAATAATAACTACATGGATTGTCTGATTACATTTCTTCAAAAAAAAAATTCTTGTGTTTAAATTTTTAAGTCCTTGTTTATTCCCTTTGATAGTAAATATCATGTAATATTAAAGACTGTTTAAAGTTAAATACTTATTTATACACACACATACATACACATATATGTACATGTGTATATAAATAGGCCACAAAGCAAAACATAAAGTTACTATATAGTAAACTATGTGAAATTTGTTTATATCAAAATTAAGAATAAAAGCTCAGTCCAAACAGAGATCTTTCTGGTTTGACAAGCTTTGATCTTTTCCTTTCATCTTTTGTACCCACCCTTTTCTAGCCCTGTATGTTTATTTTGTGATGAACCATATGCTATTACTTATCTCATTGGTTGCCACCTCTGTAGTGCTTGGTATAAGAATGAGGTTATTATAGTAAACATTTATTTCAGATGCTTTTAACATTTATACACATCATTGTTCTTATTAAAAATATTGTCATTCTAATTTAAGTCATATTCTGGGTTTATAGCCCCTAGTGATTTCAGAGCAGAAATCTAAAATTTAGATTATTTCTTTGAGATAACATTTGTTATTTTCTGAATATAAAAGTAACATGTTTTTATTAAAGGAAATGTGAAAAATTTATGGAAGTATACAGAAGAAAATAAATACTGTATGTGATCTCAATGCCCAGAGCTTTTCACTGAAAATGATTTGTGTACAGCAGGCCCTCAAATAACATCACTTCATTCAACATTGTTTTGTTATAATGTTGATGAGAAAAAAAATTGACTCCCAGCCTGGGTCACTGTCTATGTGGAGTTTGCGTGTTCTCCCCATGTCTCTGTGGGTTTTTTCTGAGTACTCCAATTTCCTCCCACATCCAGAGTTGTGCATGTTAGGTGAATTGGCATGTCCCAATTGTCCCAGTGTGAATGAGTGTGGGTGTGGGTGTGTGTGTGTGAGTGCACCCTGTGATGGAATGGCATCCTGTCCAGGGTTGGTTCCTACCTTGCACCCTGAGCTGCTGGGACAGGCTCTGGCCACTTGCAACCCTAAACTGAAATAAATGGGTTGGAAAATGAATGAATGGATGAATACAAAGAATACAAATTATAGTAAAATGAAAATTTTTATATGATAATTACACAAATGCACAATAAATGATGTGTTATGAAAGTGCTCATCGAGCCTGCCATATTGTTATTGTTTGTGTTTGAACTGTGTGGTGGCAGAAGGTGCTCCTTAAAATTTTCACTTTGCAAACATTTGGTTCTTGATTTAACCCACCACTACTACAACCTCTGTTGCTTTTGATTAACCAAAAATTGGGTAATTATCTTACTTGTTTTTATTAATCTTTCTTAAATGTATGTATAGCTCACATTTATTTCAATTTTATTATAAGTGTTTGGGGTCTTTATTTAGAAGTTTGGTGATGTTTTGGTGATCAGAAATATACTGTAGGAACTTAACTCTTGTTTACATCAATTAGCCTATGGTAAAATTGGCTTTGTTTTATCTTGTTTTGCTTAAAGTTGTAGTTTTTAATAACCTATCGGTGACATCAAGTAAGCACTTACTGTATTTTTCCTTGCATTGTGTATTTCCTTGGTCCTACCCAAGAGATAGGTTTTTTACTTCTTCAGGGTAAATTGAGAATTAAACTTTATAGGGAAAAAAGAAACTCAAAAGAAGGGTTCTATTTTCTCATTTCTTGGCATTCCTAGATAGTATCAGTTTTACAGGAAGAATTGCAAGAAAGCAAAGCTTGGAACCTTATAGGTTGAAACACAACTTAAAATGTGGTTTTCTCTTATTTTAAATTAAGCCACGGTACAAATCTTAAGAGTACCATAGCTACTAATCTTCACTGAACCCTGACATGGTCTCCTGATACACATACTTGTTATTAGGTGAAATTTTCTGTAATATGTCTTATTCTTCTCTCAATGAGCAGAGTCCCAAAAAGGAATTTGTTATTTGCTCCCCCACCAATATTATTAATTTGAGAGTATTATCAGTCACATTGAGTTTTGAGCTATAGATGTGCTATTTTTCTGTGTGAATAAGTTGCTTTGAAATGATAAATACACAAGATGAGAGTGGGAAGTGAGGAAGCCATGCAGTAGTGAGGCTTAAGGACTGGATATTTTATTTTTAAGTTTGGGGCTTTGAAATAACCTTCATTAAATTAAGACACTATTTTTGTACCAACTAAAAACTGTGAAAGGAACCGTAGCTGGGTGGGCTACTGTGCCCAGGACGGTGAGTAGGCCTAGTTACAAGAATTATGGAGTATGCAGATCACTCAGTGTAAGTGATTATGACTTGGCATTGTGGCTCAGTCAGACAAGCCACCATTGAGGAAATGGAGATGTTCAGCTTTAGACTTAGGGAAGGAAGGCTGAACAAAAATTTGGTGTCTTCTGTGTTCATTTAATCGCCCTATTAGTTCTTGGGTGGTATATATTGTTATTTTACTACAGGTAAGAAAACAAAGTCTCAGAGAGTTTAAATAATTTACCAGCTTCCCACAAAAATAAATGATAGACCAGATTCTGATCAAAGTCTCTGTTACTTTAAAGCCCAAGCTCATTCTCCCACTCTGCCACAGCTTAGTCTACAAGAGGTAAAATTCTTACGAGCAACTCTCACGAAAACCTCTTTAACAGTAACCAAATTAATTCAGTTAAATGAAACCATGCCATAATTATAAATAGTTTGACTTTGAAAATCGCTATTTCTTGAGGCTCATTACTGGAGGGTAAATATAGTGGATGGACTGTAAATTCCAAGGAATTGATGGTTTTTTAAGCAAAATTTTCCCTAAACCGCAGATTGGTGGCAGTAGTGGATTGGCTAAAGAAATGGTGAAAGGAAACTCATACAGGAATTTATTAATTTGTATTACATTGAGAGGAAATGTACATCTTTAAAAACATACTGCTCTATCCTTATTGAAAATCAGGTATAAGCTCTGACAGACTTGGAGATGTAGTCAAAATACCTTATTAATTCAGCAGAATAGGAGTCATCACCGCATGAATCCTATTCACATGCCCTGGCATTATTTGGTAAACCCCTGAGATGTAGAAAAGGTATGGTCTCTGGACAAGTAGAAAAAGTCTGAGCAGAGCTTGTTAAATCATGGCTAGGCCTCAGGATATCTTTGAACTCTGAAATTTTATGTAAAATTTTGCATGTGTACACATTTTTCTTGAGAGAGGATCCGTGATCTAAAAATAGTTATCAATTATTAGTATAGATGGCGCTGCTCTACTGATACCTACAGATAGATTAGAGGTGAATTGAGGAGTGGTAAAAAGCAGTGATTCTCAAAGTATGGACAAGTGCCATGAAAGGTGACCTACATTTTGTAAGATTGATCTCTAGAAAGATATTCCGTCTTTTATTATGAATAAATGACTTGCAGTTCCGTGCTTTTAGTTTTGCACAAAACTAAGAGCTACTTACTAGTAAACTAAGTGGGTGAGGTAAGGTTTGCTAAAATTTTATGTTTACATTAGAATTAGTGGATTATTAGATTTTGAGTTTATATCCCAGAATCTTACCTTATTTCTCTTAAGAAGTTTTCTTCTCATGTTGTGTTTGGATGTATACAGTTACTACACATGTGCGTATACAGTGGAAAATAGTAAGTGAGCTGGGGTATCTTGCCCCACCTAAGTAGAATAGTCAAAAAAGAAGTTAGAGCTACTGGTGTAGAGTATTTATTCTAGAGTGTGCGGTGGGATGAGTGTGGGGAGAGGAGCAGTTAGAGGTAGGGTTGTTTGTGCCCTTGTTTCCTAGAATAGAAGAAAGGCACATTCAAACAAGCAGTTTGAATTCAACTTAAATATATAGTATCTTTTTCAAAATTAAATTTATTTCTATAATACAAAATTCAAATGAATAAATAGATACTTGCTGTTTTTGAAAGGTTGCTGCATTCTGTGATATGTTTAGGATGGTAGATGTCCATCTCTCACTTTTAATATTAAAAATAATTCTTTGTACTTACTAGTAGTTAACCAAAACATTTGTTTTCATTCATGTTAAGTAGGTCTTGGAGTTAGGAGAAAATTCCAATTGAAATCATACGTGCTTAACTACAATCGCTTCAAGTTTACTGAGGCATTTTTTTCCTTGCCCTTTTAATAGCTAATTATGCCATTTAAGATGTGGCCATATTTCAGTAGCAGAGTGACACTTTAAATGTTACTGTATATTTGAAGCCTATATCAAATACAATATATTCTGTAAAGGCAAATTTTACCTGTTAATAACTTAAATATATCCATTGTGTTAGCAAATGTTTAAGTACATCTCAGAGTTATTTAGGACTCTGGTGAACAGGAAAAATTAAAATTAATTCTTCTAAATGAATATGGGAATATTTTATTTAGAAGCAAAGTGAATATGTATTTGTGTATCTAGTGACATGACAGTGAAATTTCTGTCCTTACGTTAATTTTATCTTGCTTTCAAAATGTGACTAAAAATTAATACAATCACTTTGACTATTTTTGTTTTACATTTGGTAAACAAGGGAACTAGACCTTCTCAACATTTTTTAGCCCACCCCTAGTTCCTGAAAATGGTTGTTTTTTAATCGTTCTACTATGTAATTATTTTATGTTGCAAATTTTAAAAAGCAGCCCTGAGAGTATTTGGCATCGCCACTAAGGAAGTAGTAAGTAAAAGGAAGTAAATTCAAGTACTGCCTTTGGGGCAAGTTAGAAGAGAGCAAAACTTGGCTGAGCATCTGAAGATCCAAACTGAGACCCAGCTGTGTCACTGACTATGTTTTTGCAGAGAGTTTTGAATTTGGTTCTTTATCTGTAAAATAAAGTATTTAAATTTAATGTTAATGATTCCTTCCAGCTGTGAAATCTAATAATTTGAGGGATTTTGAGGAGACTTTTGATGCCTTTTCACTTTGTTTCTCTTCACTTCCTCTGTTACAGTGATCATCAGATACCAGGTGTTTCAGTTCAGACATTGAGTCAGGATCTCCAGCAATAGAGTCTGGATATATACTTTATGCTTTTAATTAATAAATATAAATATATATTTATGCTTATTTATGTATTTTTTAATTAATAAAAGCTCCTTAGTACTTTATTCCAACTGTTCGGGTTAATTTAAAAACATTTATTCCTAAGAAATCTGTAATCTCACCATAGATTTCAGAACTATTTAGGACTGGAACTTTAAAAAAAATTAATGAGACTTGTTTGTATGAGAATATATATTAATGAATTTTACCTATAGGGATTTACACATACAACATTGCCTTCTGGAGATAATATCCCAATTGTGTTATGAGACCTAGTCTGTATTAGTACTTTTCCCACTTGAATCTGGTGCTTTTTAATCAACTGCGTGGTGTTTATGGACTTCAGTGTCTTGATTTCTCTTTCTCTCAACATTATGGCTGTTTTCAGTGTTCGAACTGTAGGTATAGGTAGTCTTCCAACTCTTATCCTTTTCAGAGATGGTTGTCAACATTTGTTTTTGAGTCTCTCATTCTTTGGTTTAGTTCAGTTTATATTATCTGCTTTTCTTTGCCTCTATCCTTGAGGACTAAATTGGTATCTTCAACTTTTCAAACACCTTTCCAGTTTTTTCCCTCACTAGACAAGTTCTGCCCCACTGCTTTGTACTGCACAAATAGCTTTTAAAAATCTTTCCCATTGAAAATGGAATGAACAACAAGCCCTTTGCTTCAAAATGCAGTTTTTTTAGTGTGGCAAAGAGAGGTTGGTTTAAGGAAGCCTGTAGGGTTTGGGTTTTTTTGTTTGTTTGTTTTTTTAATTTGTTTTTAAATGAAAAAGCCCTATGCAGTTTATCTTAGTACACCCAGCCTTCTTAGATCTGATATCATTGGGACCTGTCAGTTCTTGACCAGATAATAGTCCATTTCATGGAATAGGTCTCTCTCTTTGTTGGTAAATGTGGTATTTATTACTAGTAAAGTTTGTTTTCCTTTTCATAGCAGTTACCTTCTTAGCATGATAATGGGTGAATGAATGTTGAAAGTAAAACAAATTTGTTAATGTGACCACACCTTAAGCAGACACAGCTTGCTAAGGAAGGAGGTTCTACATCTGATGCTAGTGGAGTTGTGAGAACTCTGACCTGTTGGTAGTAGTCTTTGGATATAGCTTTTCTGTCCAGCCATTAGAGATCTAAGGAGTTTATGTTTATTGGAATTTTTAAATATACTTTTTCTTTCTATTGGGGTTATACGTATATTTACAGGGACTCTCCCATATTTCTTGTCTGCTTTTCCAGTGATAGTTGCACTAATGATATCAGGTTTAACTGTAATATAATTGATTTTTAAAATTTGTTAATTATTAAAAATATTAATAAATTGGGACAAATGTACTAAAACTGAGTGGAACATGAGTTTACTGGTATCTCGCCATAGTCCTTATTTTTCAGCAGCTATTTTTGGATTGATGATACAATAAACATCTTTGATAAAACTTTCACAGGTAAAGCATACAGTGTTATGAATGAGTGCTTATAAAACTGCACTTGGGGTGATGGACAAGATGATATAAATTATTCTAATCAGTTGTAATCCAGAAACATCCTTAAGACTTATTCTTTATGTAATAATATTCTCATATATTGCCTTGTACATTAGCAAGACTAACCTCACTTACATTGAAAATTATTATTTAGTGCTTGCTCTTTAATGGTGGTGGTTGGGAAGATGAACCAAGATTCAGACACTAAAATTTTTCCTTTGTAATATCTTGCTTTCATTCTTTTGTTTCTGTTACTACCTCTTTCTCTCAACTTGAAGCCTTTATTCCCATATTATAAGAATAGTGCGATTTTATTTTAGAATTATCTCTATTATGTTCCAGTCAGTTCTTTATGCCACGACCAAATTAATCTTTCTAGAACACTGCTTGTTTAGGTCATTTCTGTGCTCAGGAATTTTCCATTGGCCTCTGGAGTCTGGCCTCTGTTTACCTTTCTATCCTTACCCTCCCGTTGGTATTCCATCCATACTATTTGTTAGCTAAATTAATTACTTAACTCTCTCCCACCCCTGTATGTGACCTTTTAACCCTTGATACAGGTACTGTTTCTGCCTTTAGTGCTGTCCTTTTCCCTTTTTTATTTCCTTCTCCTAATGTATAAATCTTTTTAAGGACCTACTTAAATTTGAACTCCCCTAGGAAACTTTCTCTAATTGCCCCACTTGAGGTAGCTTCACTGTCTTCTGAAGACTTATGGCATTTTTCGTTTAAACAATTTATTCAATAGCAGGCACTGGCTGATGTTTGTTTGGTGTGCACCTGTCTTGTTTCCCCAAATATCTCTAAATTTAGTGTGCTTAGAGCTGTATATTAAAATAATTTGCATTACCCACATTACTTAATATTCATTGATTTATTGATATTTTATGAATAATAAGAAGATGCCCAAGTAAACTTCAAATCTGTTTGCTAGAATCAAGAGTATCGGGCAATATCTCTGCAGAAGATACATCTGGGATTCAGATTGGGTACTAGCCCTTGTTAAATTTTTTTAGAGTAATTAAACATAGTACCAGTAAGTTACCTGCTTGAAAGGTGACTTTGTATATATTTTTAGAGAATAAAATAATTTGGAGAAATTTGGAATCTTAATTCTTTTTCCTATAATATTGTATCAGAGCAACACATTTGAGTAATATTAATAATACGGTCATGTGCCGCATAACAATGTTTCAGTCAACAGTGGACTGCATATGTGATGATGGTCCCATAAGAGTATAAGTACCATATTTTTACTGTACCTTTTCTATGTTTAGACATACAAATGCTTACCATTGTGTTACAGTTGCCCACAATATTCAGTACAGTAACATGCTGTACAGGTTTGCAGCCTAGGAACAACAGGCTATATACCATCTAGGTTTATGTAAGTACACTCCAATGTTTCCATATAACGAAATCACCTAGAGGCGCATTTCTCAGAACGTATTCCATCGTTAAGCAACACATGACTGTACTTTTTTTTTTGTTCATGTGATGAGTTAAAGTTAGTTATAGAAATGATGTCACTAGGTCAGTGTTACATTGTTTGTAAAGATTTTATTTTGTCTTTAAGTCAGATGAGCTAAAATGGACTTGAAGTCAGCAATTCTGTCTTAACTGTGCCATGGTGCTGCATTTTCTCCATATGGAAATAAAACATTAATATTTTTGTTTGAGTCAATAGTTTGCACAGCAGTGTGTTTCATTTGTCTCATTTGTGTGTGTGTATATATATATCAATATACACACACACACATACGCCTTCTCTAGGGTTATGATTAGTATATAGAAGTAGTGAAAGAAATTTATTGCTCTTAAAGGCCTGTAGAGAACATTTTAATAACTTTTATGCCCTCTGTCAAACACCTAGGAAAATGGGTCAGTGCTATTTCAGAAACTGTATTGGGGAATGTGTTTATCACATGCACAAAACTAAGTGATGGGTTAGACTTTCGGCCTATTAATTGGAGTAGTAGCTGCTGTAAGCAGTACTTTTTTCCCCATAAGCTATTATTCCACCCATTGTTTTTGGAGAATCTGATTAGAATGTAAGTTCATCAATGGTAGGGATCTTATCTTATACAGGTTTAGTATCTCTTAATCCAAAATGCTTGGGATCAGAAGTGTTTAGGATTTTGAATTTTTTCAGATTTTGGGATATTCACATTGAACTTACCAGTTGAGCATCCCAAATCTGAAAATTGAATATGCCAAATGTTCCAATGGGCATTTTCTTTGAGTGTCACATCAGTACACACAAAGTTTTGAATTTTTGAGCAGTTCAGATTTCGTATTTTCAGATTTGGTGTGCTCAACCTATACTTCTTTGTGTCCTCAACATTTAACCTAATGTTTTACTTTACAGTACTTCAATAAACATTTATTGAGATGGTAAAATGTCTTATTTTTCTGGCTTTTGAGGAGTTTGTTTTTATTTTAGGAGAATGACTTTATTCTGATTTTGTTTGATTTGTTTTCTTTTTACAGCCCCATTGATAAACCTTCAGATACTCTCAGTATAGGGAATGGTGATAATTCCCAGCAGGTAAGATTTGGATACAGTATCACTTCATTTATCTGCCATACTCTGAAAACAGGGTATTCTTTGCAAGTGAATTTTTCTGAAAAATATTTTAAATACTGACACAATTTAAAAACACTTTTGATGGACGTTTTTATTAAGTGTATTATAATTAGCCACCTTTTCCTCCACAGAATATGTAAATTAACCCTTTCTTGATGACTCAGAATTATCATTATGACCATATATTATTGTACTGTATGGTAATACATCAGTATTTTAGAGTCTGCTAATGTTACTGGTCTTTTTGACTCTACACCAGAGGGCCCAGGCTAGCATGCCTTTTGAGTTCTTGCTTTTAAAAGTTATGTTCCTATTACACATTCCCTTTGTTCCTTGCTGTCAACTTTAATTATCTGTTTCGCTCAATATACTTGCCCGTAACAGTTTTCCCTGTTAGTTTCTCCCAAATAACTATCACCTTTGAATGATAAACCAGATAAGTTGTTCAAAGTTGTATCCACTGTGAAACTGAGGTGCTAACCATTAGAGCATGGTTTACATTGTCTTGTCTTGTTCAGGGAGCTTTTTTTCTGCTGGTGTTTCACTGCTTAAGTTTCTGTACCTCTTAAATTGGTAAAATAAATGTAGTTCTAATCTCTTCCATAAAGAATGACCAGTTCCCCACAGTATTTCTGAATAACTTAGAGATCTAAAATATAGTACTTTTCCTAACTTTTTGCTCACAAATTTCATAAAAGAATTTGAAAATCTGTGTATTCCCTTGTATATTTTAGGTCCACATTAAAATTTTTTCATAAGTGAGTAGTAGTTATTCCAACATATTATAAATATTGGTAATTTTAAATAAAAGTGCTACATTGCACTTCAATAAGTAAGAAATTAAATGTTTTGATACCCCATAATAATGTTTTGACCATAATTATGTTTTGTTACGCTATCCATTTTTTTTAAATACACATGCTCTCCATTAGCGATCAGAAATTTTACATTATTTCTTTTTCTCCGTGAACTCATTTTTCTATTTCTATTGCCATTGTAGAGTTTTTTATTGATACAATATAGTTTTTGCTTGAAAAGCATATATTTCTCTCAAAAATAGGCATATAAATTTCTGAATTGAAATAAAAATGTTTTGCTCTCACAGGCTTTAAATGCCAATTTTTTTCTTCTGAATTTTTGTTGGTATTATTGAGCTGATCAAAACAATTTATGTAAGTGTAGATTTTGATAAAATTCATTAAACATAAATATTGAAATTACATTAGAAATTCATCTCCTAATGAGATTGATAGGGCCATTTTAAAATTGGTTTTGTTATATCCCTAGGTAATATTACATAGTGGTAAAATGAAACAAGTTTAAGCTGCAGTACTAGCCATGTTTTTCATTTTTTTATGATGTAAGTGTTGAGATATCTTGTTCATGTAAATAAGTAGATGGAAGGAGGAGGAGTATTATATCAGTGTCACTCAAATCTTTGAATTCCTTCTGTATTAAAACCTAAGAATCATATATAAAGTTTTTTTTTGTTTGTTTGTTTGAGGCAGAGTCTCGCTCTGTTGTCCCAGGTAGAGTGCAGCAACGTCATCGTAGCTCACCGCAACCTCAGACTCCTGGGTTCAAGCGATCCTCCTGCCTCAGCCTCCTGAGTAGCTGGGACTACAGGCATGCACCTTGACGCTGGGCTAATTTTTCTATTTTTAGGAGAGACAGGGTCTTGTTCTTGCTCAGGCTGGTTTCAAACTCCTGAGCTCAGGCAGTCCTCCTACCTTGGCCTGCCAGAGTGCTAGGATTACAGGCGTGAGCCACTGTGCCTGGCTAAGACCTCTTATAAAATTATTTTTTAATGATGTGTTTGGGAACAACTTGATTAGATATTCCTTCAATTTTGTTAAAAACTAAAATATTGGGAATCACCTGGTTTGCAAAACAGTCTAGTCATTAGAGTCAGTTACACTCTTATCAGCAATCCATCTATTTCTAATAAGAGTACATATGTAAGTTAATGATTTAATTGATTTTCTGAAACTCCATGCTTTCATTAAAAAGTCTTCAAGTACCCTGTTTTGAAGACAACCACTATTCTAATCCATTTAGTTATAGACCTTTTTAATTGTGGTTTATTAAAATGCATAAACATGTATTGATTTTTTTTTTTTTCCTTTTTGATTCAGATATCTAACAGTGATACACCCTCACCACCACCTGGTTTGTCAAAATCCAATCCAGTCATCCCCATCAGTTCATCCAATCACAGTGCACGGTCTCCTTTTGAAGGGGCAGTAACAGAGTCACAGTCGTTATTCTCAGACAATTTTCGCCATCCCAACCCTATCCCAAGTGGGCTTCCTCCTTTCCCCAACTCCCCACAGACATCCAGTGACTGGCCTACAGCACCAGAACCACAGAGCCTCTTCACATCAGGTATATGATAATGGTACTGACTATTAATCTTAACATATTGTTGATAGACTGACATGAAACCCATTGGTAGATATATGTTTATCCTTTTTCTCTCCAATCCCTTTTTATAAAAATATAAATATTTAAACTGCATGAAATTAGGTGGTTAGATAAATTGTTATATGACCTAGAAATTAATGTGTTAAAAGATTTCTCCAGAAATGAAGGGTTATATCGTTTTCCCAATAATAAAAACTTTGTTCTTCTGGGAATTATTTAGGATTTACGTTTTATTTTTAATCAGACTTTACATTTATTTTTAATCAGATTTGTATTTATGTAGTTAAATTTAAGATTTTTTTCCCTCCAACTGACAAAGAGGTAATTTATTTAGTAGTAACAAGTTATGTTTTGGCATTTTGGGGCCTTTTCCATTTTTATTCATTCTAAATTCTCTTATTAATGTGAAAGATAGCATAAAAGTAACAAAAACCAAAAGGGTTTATATAAATAGATACTTTATTAAATTATATTTTTTTCTTAGCAATATATGAAGCATATATTCAAAATTATTTATACTTTGTCTTTGATGAGTACATTTTAAAAAACAAACTTTACTAATTAAAATCTGTTAGATTATATTTATTTATTTCATTTAAGTGACTTATGCTAGTTTTGATTATGAATGATTAAGAGTATAATTTGGGTATCAAGTACATTTTTCCCCTTGATTAGCAAAATCAGTCTGTATCATTCAATTTTTGAAGTTAGTAGCTTAAGAATGAAATCACTGCTAGGAGTATATAAAGCCTTTTGTAATTATATGATCTTAATGTGCTAAGACGTCATACAGATTTTACACACACTTGATTTTATCCTGTAATATGACATGTTTAACTTTCACTAGTGTGGATACTCATTAAGTTTGAAAGTGAGCTGTGTATTTGATATTCATCACTATTTTTCTTCCCAACAGAAACAATCCCAGTATCATCCTCCACAGACTGGCAAGCAGCATTTGGCTTTGGTTCTTCTAAACAACCAGAGGATGACTTGGGTTTTGATCCCTTTGATGTCACTCGAAAAGCCTTAGCAGACCTGATTGAGAAGGAACTGTCCGTTCAAGACCAACCTTCACTTTCACCCACATCTCTTCAGAACTCCTCTTCACACACTACAACCGCCAAAGGTCCAGGCTCTGGATTCCTGCATCCTGCTGCACCTACAAATGCCAACTCTCTCAATAGTACCTTCTCAGTCTTGCCACAGAGGTTCCCTCAATTTCAGCAGCACCGAGCGGTTTATAATTCATTCAGTTTTCCAGGCCAGGCAGCCCGCTATCCTTGGATGGCCTTTCCACGCAATAGCATCATGCACTTGAACCACACAGCAAACCCCACCTCAAATAGTAATTTCTTGGACTTGAATCTCCCACCACAGCACAACACAGGTCTGGGAGGGATCCCTATAGCAGGTAGGTTCATTTAAAGCCTTTGAGAATTTGTGAATAACTCATGCTTTCAGGTTGTTGGGTGGGTAGGGAGGGAACTATTGAATAACAAAGATTACTTATTATTAGTCTTGGAAATTTCTTTGAAAAAAATTAGAGTCTTTATCATAATCTAAAAAATATTTAATTGGATGAATGCCTTGTAATATTGAGCTTTATAAGGATGGTGGAGTATTATACCTAGTAATTGTTTGGAAGCGTTTTACTTAATAGGATAGTTACCAAACTTTCATATGGTATATAAATGCAAAAAGAAAAAGAAAAAAAATGGGCTTTGAAATTATAGTGCTATTAAGTCCAACACCATGGTAAAAATTCTGATTTTATATTCTAAAAGTAAAGTGGTTAAAAAAAATTTTTTTTATTGATAATTAACGAGAGCATGAGGGATAAAGCCACTCTTTACTTTTGGCAGTTACTTATTTTGACTGATACACACATACATACACATCAGAACTGTGCTATATATTGATAGAATAATATTTGAGAACTCTGATTATTAATGTTTCATATGAGCATATCATATGTCACAGACATATACCTTCTGTGAAAAAAACTGTTCAAGAAAAGATATTTTCCCATTTGTCTGTCATGTTTTTATTTGTGGGGGAAAATATTAGGTATATATAAGGTAATATAAGTTTGATGCCAGAATACAAATACTTCTGGTTTTGTACTGCTACCCTTGAAGGTTTCAGAACTTTTGGGTTTTAAGATTCTATATAATATTTTTTAGATAAAGTATCTTCTATATCTAAGGGAGTCATTCTTGTTAATAGTTTTCTCATTTAATTCGGGCTTTAGAGATGATGTGGGAAAAAAAAAAGTTTGTTCCTCTCCTGATTCTCTCAAGGAGGACAGAATAGTTCCTCACTCTGTTAGAATAGTTCCTTACGTAATTTATATAATTTATTTTTATCCCTGTCATGGTCTTTAAGGTATGGCATGGCACAGTGTTATTGTAATAGTGTGTTATTACCAGCAAGATGTTCATTCTCTTGTTTTTAGCAAAGTTGATAGATGAATTTACAAAGATCCATGAAAATTCTTTGCCTCTATTCCTCTTGGGACTAACATTATTTCATGTTCTAGACAAGTAGCTAGGTTAAGAGAGTATAGTTTGTGGCTGTTGACACAGTAAAGTTTACAGTTGTTACAGTGAAGATAATTTACATAAGCTTGTTAGCGCCTAATGTAGTGATTTGCACATTGATGGCACTCATGATATTTGTTCATTTAATTATGGCAGTTTGTAGATAATCCAGGGTGACATTTTTCAGTCCTGTCCTCTATGTGTTATTCACTTGTGAAACAATAAGTGTTCAGTTCCTAGTCCTTTTTTTTCTTCCATTCAAGATAGCATATTAGAATATAATTTTATTTTGTTTTGCTTTGTTTTAGTATTTAGAAATGTGGCATTTTAATTACTAGTAGTGTATCTCATAACTGATTATAACATTAAAAGTTAAAGTTAAGTTCCCAAAAATAAAGTATTAAATGAATTACAGTGAATACTTGGGTTCCTATTTGCCCAACAGTGTACTAGGCCATGTGGAGAATACAAAAGAAGTATAAAATATGGGTACTATTTTCAGGTACTTTATAGTATAGTTGAAGAGATAAAATTAAAATCATATATGAAAGTGGTAACTATTTGTATGGTACTAGAATCTGAGAGACATCAATGTAGCCTATCGCTGTTGGGGATGCTTCATAGAAGAAGTAGGAATTGATTGGTACCATGATATCTTGGATTTGGGTTAGCAGCAGGGGAAGAGAAAGGCCTTTTATGGTGATGGAAACCTCCCGAATAAAGGCATAGAGGCAAGAATTAGTATGTCATTACATTAAGAAGCAATACAACTGCCTTCTATAACAGGAGGTGCTTCTTAAATTGTATAGATGTAACGGATGAGAAGACGAGGAGCTCTGACAACGAGGCAAGACAGCGTGGACTTGGTATGATAGGAAGTAGGATGCCTTTGTGGGACTCTAGTTCTTAGCTGTCTTCATTTTGTACTTTTATTTGACTTATTACATGATCATCTTTGATAAATTATCCGTTCTTCCAATTTCATAGTCTGTTGTCCCTTAGCTCTGAAGAGCAGTTTTAACACAAATATTTCAAGCCAGTAGATGTTCTGGAAATGCCACACTGGTAATGAGAAATCTCTGATTTGTGAGTGTGGTTGTCCTCATGTTAGTCATTTGAAATCTTCATCTAATGTAGATACTTTATGAAAAAAATGTGGCATTAAATATGGCCCTATCTTTGTGGGTTTTGTTTTGTTTTGTTTTTTAATTTTACCATATACTCAACCATAGAGCATTAAAAACTTTTTTTTTCCATAGATGCTAAAAATGAAGTCACCAACTTTAAGTTCTAAATCATTGTTGTATTTGGTGGGGGGCAGGGAGACTTTATTTCACATTTTCAGTTTTTGTCTATGCAGATTTGCTTGGTGTTTAAATGATGACTTGTGGTTAAGCTTATTATTAGATTATTTTTAGGGCTCTGGTGACTAGAGAAATTTTAGTTTTAGTGTACCAAAATATTTAAAATTGTTATCAAGAGTCACACCAGAATCCTCTCATGGCTTATAAATATTTGGCATATACCTCAGAAAACTGAATGTGCCAAACCTCAGGGCAGAATAGTTGTATAATTGTAGCCAGATGATTTAGGATTTTCAGTAACTATTAGAAATGACAGGAAGAAAAAATCTGGAAAACTATATACATCTTAATGTGCCTAATTTGAAGCAATTTAATACCTAGGTAATATCTGCTGCCTACACTGCAGTTGTAACTTAGTTGTACTTGAGTTGAGCTATTGAAAGGGGTTCAACTTTGTATCCTCCAGCAATTGTCATGGTACCTTACACAGGGTAGCTGTTCATTAAATGCTTCAGTAGTGAAGAGTACATACTGTTTCAGTGGGACCTCCTACTTTAAGATACACTTAGACAATATTTTAAACTAATTCTATGCTGGGAAAGGCATGTATTTTTATTCTTTAGGTATGTAGAGCAAAATAGGGTTCCTGACCTGTAGGAGCAAATCAGAGGTGGCAGTCACTTACATATCATGCAGATACAGTGTCCATTTATTATATAATTGTACCTAAATTTTTATTTTTGGTTTGTTTCAGTTAATTATTAAAGATTGATATGTCTGAAACCTATCATGGGAAGAACAGTTGCCAGAGGTTTGACAGAAATGCAGCTTCCATTTCCTTTGTCTAATTGAAAACATTTTTGTGTTTAAAATTAGTTATTTCCTTAATTAGGTGAAGTCTTTTTAGCAGCATTTTCTGGGCTGCACATTTTGTTTGCTAAGTTTAGAAGGATTTTTGAAATAAATATTCTTGGGGGGGAATTTGATTAGTGGGCAGTTAGTTATACTAAGTCCATCCATTCTTTTTTTTATTATTGGAACCATGTGCCTTTGTTATAAAAAGTGACATATCTTGTCCTAAAAAGTGACTTATCCAATTCCTTCATTTTAGGAATGGCAAAGCTGTGTTCCAGAAAGCTTATATAATTTGTTAAAGGTCACACATTCAATTAGTAGTAGAATTAGAATAAGAACCCAGATCTCAAATTCAATAATGGCAATGTTTTTGCACTACAACAATGATACTCTCCTTCATAAGCGAAGATCACTGGCATGTATTTTAACTTGGCTTTCTTCCCGTGGTAATTGATTTTTGCTCTCACACACTTGGAAGTCCCTTTTTATCAACAGTATCTATTCATGAGACAAAGTGGCCCAGCTCAGAGATATATGGCCTATAGTTACAAAATAGAATGGAGTTTATTGGCTTCAGTCTCTTGCTTAGTCCTCATTAGTGTCATGTTCTCACCAAGAACTCTAGGCTAAAATTTGTTTTATAGTCTCATTGCTCTGTACTTGGGGTTTATAAGCATCTTTGCCAATTTACTGAAAAACTACAAAATGACCTGTTCTATGGATTGAAAGACTCCTTTTCTACACTTTGTCAGTTATCTTTTCAAATGTAATTTTGCAGATTTGTTTTTCAGAGAACTCTTTGCCAAGTTGTTTTTATTCCATAATTATAAAAATTATTTGGAAAACAAATAATAGTAGGTCTAAGTCTGTTAGCATTGTTGTTTGAAGATATACCTCGAAAAATATTTGAAACTGTTTAGGATTGGATTTTTTTCATGTTTTTATTAATTCAAATTTTATTTATAAGAGGGCATTTTTCTTTAAATTGTCTTTGTTTCTATATTAACTATTTTATCAGTGACTTGATTGAATTTTGAGTCATGTGTGAAACAAGTCACTTGTAGTCAAATAATAATCAATTATAATTAGGAGAACTGATATCATTCCTGTATAGTTATCTGACCTAGAAGTAGTCATTTCACTTTCAGTCAATTGGATCAATACATTGTTAGCATTTTACTATTTTCCAGTTACTTCAAAAATTCACATTGAATTTTTAGACACTATATGTTAATTTACTAAATTAATATTTATATCTGTTATTTCATGTTTTTAATACTGCTTTTAAAACATGGATTTGTAATTTTCCTCTTTTTAAGAATCAGTTTTTCACTTCTGTAAATCAAGTTTTAATTTTTTCACAAAATATTATTTATCCTTAGGAGTATCTATAATTATAAGGGGTCCAATTGGCTTGGAAAAGAATGGCTTTCCTGGTCTTTTCTTTTTTTTTTTGGTAGTACACTTATAATCTAAATCTATTATATTTGTTCTTATCTCTGACAGTATTAAAATTAAGGGTGTGTTTAGAGTGTAACTACTTTCTAGGTACTTGATAAACTTATATTTTAAAATTCATGTCTTGTTTCACACCCGGATTCCATACATTAAGCATGTATTTTATATATGTATCAGTATTCCAAATATTGAGATCATTTTTAAAGGGACTGTTAACAAATCTAGTCACCCATAACTAGACCATGACTGACTTTTCCACAGGGGAAGAAGAGGTGAAGGTTTCGACCATGCCACTGTCAGCCTCTTCCCATTCATTACAACAAGGACAGCAGCCTACAAGTCTCCACACTACTGTGGCCTGACAAGAGAACTGAGAGGAGAGGATTAGACTCTGGGGTGCTTGCATGGGCAACCGGATTTTTGCATGATTCCTTTCTGATTTTGCTTTTAATGTATACACCCAAAAGAGCCAATATAAACGTTCCTCATGCCTACAGCTAGCGTGTTACCTCATAGTTGCTAAAGTATTTCTTCATTAGGCCTTTAACATAATTTATTAGTATAATAATTTTGGCATTGTTTCTCATGAGTGATACTATTTTTAACTCATACAAATAAACTTGTAGTACTAATTAAGATCCCAGATGAGATTAGCTAGAATTGTTCTTATTTTGGCTCTATTATTGAAAATATACAAAGGTAATGGTAGTTCCTTGTTTTCTGATTTGTGAAAAAATGGTAATATCCTAATCTACTCCTGAAAAATTTGAAAATTAAGAAGATAATGTCTATTGCATTCTTTGAATACTGAAGAAAGAATACATATAAAACAAAATTGGTGGTGTCGTTTAATGCTCAAAAAGGATGTTGTCAGCAATTGTTTTTAGTTGTCTAGATTTATATCTTATATTGTGCATTACATCTGTAGAAATTGTTTTGTTCTCTCTCATTTGCACATTTGCACTTTCTTTTGAATGGTTGTTAATTATACATAGATGGTTAAAAGATTATTATAGCTTAAATGCAATATAATCTCTTTTCTAATGCACTGCCTAGTATACCAGGAAATGCCTCAAAAACAGAATTTCAACTTACAGTTGACTTATCAGAAACTTGAATATGGGGTAAACATTGTATGTGAGAAGCAACCAGAGCAGTGTTTAACATTTTTATTGAACGAACAGTAATTCTGTGGGATATTTGTTTGGAAATTTCATTGCTTAATAATTAAAATGTGATAATAAGACAATATTATAAGTACCTGACCAGAATGAGACTAAGGTGGAAGAGAAGAGAGTGGGTGTCCTCTAAAATTAGGCCACCTAAGTTGTAATAGATAACTTTAGTTAATCAGGAGAACAGTAGAATACTTTACTAGGACATAATGTGAAGTGATGTTTTTGATAATACAGAATTTCTTGGAATAGTTTTAAAACTGATAATAAAAGAAAGAAACTGAACTCAGTTCTGGCCAGTGGACAAAAGCTGATTCAGAAAACATGACCATATTCTGCCTAAATGAAGCGTCTGGGAAGAAGGGGAAAGTCACACCTCCTCTTGAGATTTTAAAAAACAATTGTGATAAAAGGTATGCCTTAATTTGTTAAAAGGTATGAAAGGGGGTAATGTGAATACCAAAAAAGAAGCCTAGGGATTAAGATAATAATAATAGAATATGTTTATTAGGAGATGATACTTAATGTCATGTTGGGGTTGGAGTTTTCAAGGTTACCTCTTTATGTAGAATCTGGTTACTTTCTATTAGATATAATGCAACAAATTAAATGGCTTTATCGCAAGGTATATTGGGGTAAACTAAAATCTATCCTTAGATTTGATTAACTGAGGGTGCAGAAGCCACCATCCAGCCATTTCAGTTATTTTTGTAAAATTCAGCATAAATACCAATCTCTAATTTCTATTTAGAAGTGATTTTAAGACAACATTACAAGAAAATTACCAATTTAGAAAATACCGATAAAATATTGTAGACTTATTAAACATTAGCCTTTTATTATATCCTAATTTAATTATGGTTTTCATTTTTGCTATAAGAGGCAGAGACTTCACTTATGTCTCCTGTGGGGCTAAGGCTCCTGGGCTTTGTTAACAAACTCTGGCTCCTTGTAATGATGCTTACTATCTCATAGCTTTCTCCAGCCTTCAGCATAAGCCTTTCATTGTCTGGATCTTCTTACAAAGACATAGCATGTGGATAGCTCTCATTTTACTCACTTTTTGGTGTTGAGAGATATACCTGTTAAATAAGGCTTTTTTCCTTGTAGCTTTCCCTGTCCTTTCTCATTCATAGCCAGTGCAGAAAAACTGTCAGGTAGTTTGCCCAGACTTGCCAGATCCCTGAATAGAATCCCGAAACTGTTTACCTGCCTGCTTCTCCTCTCTGCCTCCACTCCAGGCACACCATGAATGAGGAAAATGCTTCTTGGGCAATTAGATTTCATCTTCTAAATTTTCACATAAAATGACTAAAGATAATCTTTTAACTCACTTTGTAATTCTTAGGCCTTGTAAACCTCACCTTTTTGTTTACTTAATATTTTATTTAACATCTTTTTCTTTAAAAAGTTATTAAAATCATAGCCATAATTAATTTTACACTAAAGCACAGAAGAAATGACAGAACACATAAAAGAAAGCACCACTTCACATAGCAAGCAAATTAAATCCAAAATGATGACAAAGAATGAGAAATTCTTAAAAAGCTTCAAGTTTGTTTTTGATACATTTCTACATGATCCATCATGCACAAAGGAAACTTTATATATTTTTAAATCCTTAATCTTGATAAAGTGTCTAGTCTTTTCCTTAACACAGGATTTTTTAACTTGGGAGTTCAGAACTCTGAAAGTACATGCAAAATTGTGGGTTTGTGTGTGTGTCCTTTTTTTGTCTGTTGTGTATGTCCTTTCTTAATTATGAGATTTATGAAGGGTTTGATGATACCCCTTCCCCTTCAAAAAAAAGAGTTAAAAACTGCTGCCTTGCAATGTTTAGTGCCACTGTGTGAAATAGAGTCCTGCACTGAATGATTTTAGTTGTGTGATGAATGTCAAGTGCCTCTTTATTTTCTCAAAGATTTCTTTAGAAAACATTTTCCGATTAATAATGCTTTCTTTTTCATTCTACTGGTGCGTTTTGTTTTTCCAGCTCTTTTGTGTAGTCTCCCCTTATTTCAACAAAGCATTAATGAGATATTTGAGTACCTATTCTGTGTAGTAACTTGAGCTAGATCTTAAGAGATACAAGGTTGCATAAAATACAGACCCTATCACTAAGGATAACAGCCTAATGACAGTTTTATTTCACATTATTTCTGTCAGATCAGCTCATGATATATTTTAATCACAAGAACTACTATAGCAGTCCAGACTCATATCAGTAACTACTCAGACAGTGGCAACAAAGAGTATTGAGTACTTATTCTTCAGATTTTAAAATATATCATAATTTGGAGGGAGGTGAAAAAACCTTAATAGGAAAGACATACATTCATTATTATAATTTATGCATGTGTATGCTCATGTCTCTTACCCTTTACTTAGCTCCCTGAGAATTAAGTAGAGCCTTCTATATGTTCCTTTAAAGAAAACAACTTTAATGCATTTTGTCTGTGCACATTTCTACTGACATGGCTCCTCCTATTTGTATGATATTCCAAGCACCTTGAAGACTGCCAGAGCTCTCTTCTGCTGTGACACAGGTCCATAGGGAGGTACTCCCACAGAGACATTGCCTGAGAAAGCCGAGAGAAAGGAACAAATTCCAGGTGTATTGAAATCTTACAAAATGAAGACCACCAAGTTATTTATGTATATGTATAAACTGGGGGATATTTTATCCTGTGTTGAGTTGTAAGGTTTTGGATTTTTTGGGTTGTTTGTTTGAGCATGAAGTCTTCCCAAATCTGCTTAATTGGCTTTGAGAGTTGGATGTCATACAGTTGAAAATACAGTAACTTTTTCTTTTTAATTACCGTATAAAGAAGTGATAACCCCAAACAATGATATATGTTTTTATTCTACAAAATTGGCCAAAGTCAAATTATCTGGTATCAAGCTAGTCCTTCTGCTCTTAATGCTGTGTCTTTATCTGAATGAGTACCTAATGTGTGCCTCCTTGTGCTAGATCAATGGTTGTAATATATGCAGGTATTCACACATGAAATGTTTAGTGAACAAATCAGACACTATGCTGATACAAAAGTGAAGGTAGGAGTTACAGAAAGAAGTTATTGTGAGCTGGTACAGGGAGAAGCTTCATAAAAAGAGTGTGGGGCTTTTGACTTTGAAAGATGGCTTAAATTTAGAGGAAGGCAGGAGAAAGAACACTAAAGGATGCACATTGAACCTAGGACCAGAGGGAGAAATTAACATGGTCTGTAGGGGTTAGAAGGGAAGGACAGTAAGGAGATAGACTTGGCTGAGGAATATGGGTGCAGGTAAGCTGGGATAAGTGTGCTTAAAGCCTTAAAAACTAGGAAGAAGAGTTTAGTCGTGATGTGGATGTGGTCAGTAGTAGAGAACTAGAGGTTCTTTGGCAAAGCTGTAGCTTGATTGTAGCATTTTAAGAAGAGTAATTTGGTAATAGATTTGATCACTATTAGGACCAGTTAGAAAGCAATTCCAGTATACCATTGCTGTCCAGTACAAATGAGAACAGTAATAGTTGGAATGGAGAAGAAATTATGAATTAGAAGTTAGAAGCATGAGATCTGAGAAAACGTCTTCAGGTTTGGCTAGGTCTCTGGTGATCTTTAAAAATGTAACTTTCATAGAAAGGTGCAGAACGAAAGCCAGATTATTAGGATTAATGAGGAAATGTCAGGGATACAGATGCAGCAATCATTGACTACTTAGTTAAGACATTTGGCAACAAAAGTGAAAAGAAAAACAAGATGCCGAATAGATGGGTGGTAGGTCTTAGAAGGCACTGCTTTAATATAAAGGAGAGACCTAAATATTTAAATACAGAGACTATATAGAGCCAATTAAGTGGAAGGGATCAAAAGTGTTCTAAAGAAGATAGGCTAATTCAGTAGGATAGCAGATGTCGTCAGGTGCTGGGAGGAGATAAGCTCCTTAGATGAGGTTGTGGTTTAGCTTTAAGAGAAGTGGGCCACCTGGCACTGTACTGTGGCTTGCGCCTGTAATCCCAGCTACTCAGGAGGCTGGCGCAGGAGGATCAGTACCAGCCTGGGCAACATAGCAAGACCTCGTCTCTAAAAAAACAAAATAAAAAACCCAACTGTATGTTATTTAAAAAAAGAGAGAGGTGGGCCATATCTTCCTCTGTGATTTGTAAAAGCAATGAGAAGATCATGGAAAGAGAAAGCAAGATTAGAGAAAATGAGAATAGATGAGGGGGCTATTATCAGTAATTATTAGAATCCATTATTGTTTGGAAATGGTGGTGAAAGAGTGGAGTTGATAGCCTGTTAAAAAAAGGGGATTGAAAATAAAATCTGTAAGAATAAGCCCAGAAGTGCATTGGAAATAAATGAAAGA
Source organism: Daubentonia madagascariensis (assembly GCA_023783475.1). NCBI lineage: Eukaryota > Metazoa > Chordata > Mammalia > Primates > Daubentoniidae > Daubentonia > Daubentonia madagascariensis. Next base: position 19,155,527 of record JAKFHU010001569.1, read on the forward strand.
ATCTCTGTGTGAAGATAAGAGTCAGCTTAAAGATTTTTAGAGTTCAAATATGTATGACTTTGTATGGTCCTCTGGTTTAGCTCAAAGCATTAGGAGTGGAAAAAAGTAAACATTGAGAGTTTGGTTAGAAGGTGAAGAAGAGAAAGATGTAGAGATATTCAAGAAGACCACATTGAAATAACTAATCTGCGGCCCAAAAGAGTCCATTAAGACAATTTCCTGTGAACCAGTAGTCTGAGCGATGTGGAAGGGAGTTGAATGATTTCAGATTTTCATGAGGACAAAGAATAGGTTAGTGTTATTAAGCAATTGACAACTAAAGAGACTGGTCAGTGTGATGACCACTCAATGCTAAATGATGAATGAGAACCAGAGAAAGGATGGTAGGTAGATGTCTAGCCTTAGAGCTGGAGGTTGGAAAGAAGACTAACTTTTGTAACCTCTTATGGTCTCTTCTCTACCCCCTCTCCTTCCAGTCTTTTCATGAGGGTAGGAAGTCAAACTATATGAGAGAGAATTGTAGAAAGCATAATATTACCTGGGGAATCCTGGGTCAGGTTTTCCACAGGTTGAAAATGACCCAAGGGTAAACTTCCTTCCTCACAGCATGATAGGAGGACATGGAGGGATAGTGCTATGGAAGGCCTGGGAAAAGCCATGGATGAGATGAGACAGGTGTAAGTAAGCCACAGTAAGTGCAAGGGATTAGTTGGTAGAAATGTTACTTGTGAAATGTTTAGACAAAAGGGATTAGGTACAGAATATGAGTCTCGTAGTTGAGGAGCCCATATTACAGATGAGCTAGCTGCTTCCAAGCAAACTGGAAAGCATTTTTTAAACATAGGCTTCCACCTACAAAGGAAATGTATCTCTTCCTACATAGTTGGATTAGGCCATTCTGTTTTATTTCTGTAGCAAATAAGAATTAAAAGCCATATATTAGTGAAGAGTAGGGAGAAATTAAGAATTTTATCATATGGATTATTATTACTACAGTTAAAAAGCAGTTATTTACTGAATACCCAAACCAAAATGCAAAAGATTATTTTTCCCTTTGCAAAGTTTTCCTGTTATGTAATAAAATATTAAAGGTATGTTAAAAAAAATAATTTTATCATAACAGGTTATAAAATTACTTTGATAATTTTTCCCCAAAAAGAATATACTGTATGAATAAATAAAATCTACAAATTATTGGGCTAATCTACTCTTGGTTTTGTATTTTGTATATTTAGAATGTGACCTTTAGGAAAATCTGCTGGAGATGTAGTAGAGCAGGATGAAGATATTATATATAATTGTCCCTCAGCATCTGGGAGGGATTGGTTCCAGGAGCCCCACTGATACCGAAATCCTCAGTGCTCAAGTCCCTGTATAAAATGGTGTAATATTTGCATATAATCTGTGCACGTCCTCCCATATACTTTAAGTCATCTCTAGATTACTTATAATACCTTGTACAATGTAAATGCTATGTAAATAGTTGGTACACTATATTGTTTAGAGACTGATGACAAGAAAAAAGTCTGTACCTGTTTAGTACAGACACAGAGGTTTTTTTTTTAATATTTTCAATCCAAGCTTGGTTTAATCCACAGATGTGGAACCCACGGATACATAGGGCCAACTATGTATTTGTTCTCCTTTTTCAATTAATAGCAAATATTCCTAGTTTGGAGGCAACCTTAGTTTCCTAACACTAAAATATTTTTAAACTCACTGGATTTACTTCCATATATGTTGGCTGAGATATCAGCTGTGACATTTAAAAATGATAATGCTTCATATTACAAATCATTTCTCAAGTTTATGAAACCATGCTGATGAATTGAGAAACCATTGCTCCTTGGACCTCCTCGCTGCCCTGTGATTTGCTTCCATGAGTCTTAATCTAGCCACCTTACATTGCTGATCATACCAACCTATAGCTTCCTTAATCAGGAGCTATTCACAAAGAATCAGTCTTGATAGTTCAAGAGTTAATTCATAAAGGAGAATCTATTCTGTTTCATGGCCTTTTAAAGAGTCTACCCTGGGTTTGAGTTATACAAAAATCTACTTTACACCTGCTAGGTACCTAGAACTGAAGGCAAGCCTGAGTAATCTAAGCCAGTTGAGAATTGGACTGAAGTACCCAGAAGTTCCATGAAACGGCTTGAAATTGTTGACCTTAAGAACCAATTCATTTTCTCCAGTTTCCTCTTGACCACACTTCTTAAGGCAACTCTTGACTTCTCTGTCTTAGTCCACTCCACCTTTATTCTAAAGGTTCCTAGAAGCTCCAAGCTGACCCTAGAACATACTGTGATTAGCACAATTTTGTTATTCTAACTCCTGTTTGGTGCTCAGACCCACTATTGTGCTGTTAGAAAGCAACATCCCAAAAAGCTTTTTCCCTCATATAAATTATAAAGCCTTTAAAGTACTCAGTATCTTTCTTTGCTTTTTATAGAGGTGAGAGTCACATAACATACAATTAACTGTTTTAAAGTGTACAATTCAGTGCCCCAGTGCCATTCTTATTATCTCCATGTTAAAATAGCAGAATAAATAACCTCCTCCAGGTGTGAGAATATTGACCTGTTCCTTGCTGAGACTGTGTGGTAATAGCTGCTTCTAAACCCGGTAGGCTGAGAGTCAAATGTTAAACTTTGAAATACTCCATATTTCTGTATAGCAGTACTACTTTAACTTAAACTTGTGGATCAAGCAACTTTTATACCCCCCTCTAAAAAAAAAAAAAGGCACAGAGCTCTAAGCAAGAGACCCTTAGGAGATTAGCTTTCTTGAGTAGGTAAAAATGTTTGAAGCAACTCTCTGAATAGTTTTGAAATGGTAATAATAGTCTTACTGTCTTTGTGACACTTAATTAACATTATGTTAGAAAGAGTTTGCTTAGCAAAGTAAACTATAAGCCTAGCTTTCTCTATATGCATGTGCAGTTGAGTGTGTGTACACATGTGTGCATGTGTGCCAGTTTTTATATGAAGTAATTTTCAGTTAAATCCTCTACTTAGTGATTGTAGTGGAGGAAAACATCTCAAGCCATTTCTCTGTGACTTCCCATATATTTGTTTCTGCTGTGTTCTGATTACAGGATAAATGCTGTACCTTTATTGTCTTTCTCTCAATTTTTTTTTTAAAGGAACCAAAGACGCTATTAAATACAGTGAGTTTACAATACTGGTGCCCGCCTCACCCAGGTCATGTTTTTTCTGAACAAATATTTTCCTAGCTTTTTCTCATCAAATTCCACTCCCACTACTAAGTATATCCATCCCATGTCACACTCTTTGGGAAAACCTAAGGAAAGGATAATTAAGAAAAAAAGATTTGTATTGGAATCATGAAACTTTAGAACTGTGAATAGATATAGTCTTTAATAATCCTTCTTTTAAAAACCAAATAATAAAATAATAATAAACAAGGCTGAGAAGGATTGTGGTTTGTCTATAGTCGTATTTTAACAATACTTTAAAGTTCCTTTAACCCTCAACATCTGAATTTGCTTTCATACATATAATTTAGTGAAGAAAAAAGTTCAAGATTCAGGATTTCTCTCTTCCATAAACATTGTTGTGTCTTGCAGTTCTCTCAAGTCAAGGGCTTTCAACTGTGAATATCAGTGCAAATAATGAATTGAAGGCTTTCAAAATGACCATTTACTGGCAGCTATTATCACAGATCCTGTAAGTTGTCAGCCTATGTTAAATGTGGCCCAGTGATCTTGGAGTAACTTTAGGAGGGGAAAAAATTGTAACCTTGCAGGTACTCTTCAAGTAAACTTACAGTAATTACATAATTACCAATGTCAGAACTAAATAAAGAGTACAACAATAAAGGTGGAATTTAACTTACCCGGGATTTTTCTGCAGTACCAAAGAGCATTTAAGGACAACCCACGCATAATCCCTAGACTGTGACATCTCTAATATGACAAAATGAAAAACCTCTTACAGTGATGGCACCAAAATGTATGACGCACACACTAAAGATATGATCTCTCATTCATCTTTGAAGAAGAGCTACCCTGTGCTACACCATGTAGCACATCTGCCCATTTATTTTTTCAATTCAAGAGGTTGTTGTTTTCAGCATAATGAATCAGGGAAAGCTCCACAAGGATTTAAAGATGATAATACCATTATCATATCCACGAAGAAATGCAAGAAAGCTGACTACAGTCAATTTTTGTAGCCTAGCATTATTTCTTAATATGGTGAGATCTTGTCCCAAATATTGTACCAGCATTTACACTATGTTGTCATTCTTGCATACTGAAATTATGGGTCTGCAGAGCAGAAGGTGGTGATCTAGAACTTCAGTGGCATGTTTTTAAACACTGTCATGTTATGTTGGTATTTGCAAGAAGTCTGACACTCTGAAGCTGTTTATTTTTTGCTTTATTACTTCTGTAAATTGAGTACCCAGCTAAAGGTAAAGGTAAAGGAAGCCTTGCGTTATGACTTCATCAACCAAGTAGGAAGATGTGTTTCTCATTGGCCTTAAGTTGAGTGTGTGGTTACAGCCATTGTTCCACTTAAGTTTTCTCTATTAAAAATATTAGCTTTTATTAAAATTTACGATAATGGATTGCTGATACATGTGTAGTACACCCCCAGTCCCCATTTAGAGTAAGATTTGCTACCAGGTATGTTTCTTTTTACTTCTAAACTGTTAATGTTCACTAATTAACCTAACTGTAGTCTTCCCCTGTTCCCAGACAAATGTAACATATCTTGACTTAGTCTAGCAATGTTCATGAGTGTAAACTCCTAAGACCTCACCTGTATTTTAAATGGTAGGTGATTATTTAATTGGAATGAAGTATATCATTAAATAAACAAGGAGTTTGTATAATCTCCAAATGTATACACAAAGCCCTGCAACCTTTGTTTTATAACAAGTTTTCAAGTTTTATTTCTTGACCACCATAGGTCTTATTCTAATAACTTGTGTTCACGTCTCTACCCAGTTTCTTTTTCTTTCTTTGGACAAAGAAGAAATTGTTTTCTTCCCTGTGTAACTTAAATTAGTGGGGGAGGTCATGCCTAGCTCTTAATGTACACTACCTGCATGGTTTCCCTGCTGGGTCCTTGACAGGCCTGAATTTTCCCTTTTCAGGGGAGAGAGCACTCTCCCCATCAGCCTGCTGAGTGTTTTCTCAGACTTACTCAGTTAGGCAGTCACCAGACCCTTTTTATCTCCCCAGTTACCATTCTACTAGCCTTTCAGCTTATTTCCAAACTGGCTTTTAAGCGAGCATATTCTTTGTTTTTTCCTCCTCCTTCTCTCTTTTAAATCAAAACAACACATTTAAACAGAAATCATAGTCTGGATTTTGGAGTAGATTGAGGAACAACCACGGTACTGTTAAATTTTGAATCGGTAAAGATTTGTGGCGTTGTCAGACTTTGGCGTTATTCAATTTTCCTAACTTTTAAGGTAATTCTAGCTCTGTAAAAAAATCAATTAACATGTCTAAACAATATGACTAAAATTCAAGGTTTTACAATGTGATTTTTAATAAAATTAATTTTTTCACTAAACTGTTAATTCTAATTCAGTATAAAGCTCCAGCATATCTGAAATAAGAATATCACAGCTTCTGATTCATATTTGAAAATGTATCTACTCTTCCTACCTTCCTTCTTTCGAAGTAAGAATTCAGTATTGATTGAGAATTGGTTCTGTCAAGACCATCTCTGGCAGTCTGTTTCTGATTCAACTATAATAAATTATAGCTAAGGATGAACACTTAAACAATTATATATTTTTAGTGATTTTTAAACTAAGGCCCCTTAGTGAACTGGTGGTGAGTATGTAAGTCTTTGATTCATCAGGATCTTTTGAAATGCTATCCTCCACAGAAGTATCTTTTGTAAGTCTGGAAAGAGGATGTATTATTAGGACTAATTCCTTTTAAATTGAGACATCATTTGAAAATTGGAAGCCAAAAAGTTTTTATTTCCCCTAGTATATGAATAGATAGTAAGGAAGAATAAAAAGCAAAAGAATCTTTTTTAAAAAATAGACTTTATTTTTTAGATCTGTTTTAGGTTCATAGCAAAATTCAGTGGAAGGTACAAAGATTTCCCATATACCCCCTGCCCGCGCGCATGTGTAGCCTTCCCCTTTATCAGCATCTTCCACAAGAGCAGTACGTTTGCTATAATTGATGAACCTACGTTGACGTATCATTGTCACCCAGAGTTTATAGTTTACATTAGGGTTCATTCTTGGTGTTGTGTATTCTGTGGGTTAGAACAAACTTACAACAACATGTATCCACTATTGTAGTATCATGTGGAGTAGTTTTACTGTAAAACTAATCTGTATCACCTAAAAATTACCCTAAACATCCTCTGTGTTCCTCTCATTCATCCTCCTTCCTTCCCCCGTGACCCCTGGCAACCACTGATATTTTTACTGTTTCCATATATTTGCCTTTTCTAGAATGTCATGTAGTTGGAATCATGTAGTATGTGTCCTTTTCACGTTGGCTTGTTTCACTTAGTAATGTGCATTTAAATTTCCTCCAATTTTATTTGTTTTAATCACAATTCACATAACTAAAATAGTTAAATTTCAAAATATACATGCTTATTTGGAAAAACATTGTTTTAAAAAATAATCCCAAAACCTTAACAAATATCTCTTGGTTTGGGTAACTGATATAAAAAGAAAGAACTCTTAAAGATGTATACTTGGTCTGTTTTGTTGGAAATGTTTATCACCATGATTATACCCATATCTATTTCATTTAGTTTTAGTATAAAATAAGAAAGTTGTATCATTTTCTGAAATAATTTTTTTCTGAAATTAAATAAAGTAAGTCATCCTTTTAATACCTAAAAAATACTTTTTAAAATGAAGCTCATAACTGGGTTATGAAGGATTTGTCAATTAAAATTAATGTTTCAGAAAAGTGGATAATTTTAGTCTTATTTGGGATTTTTGTTACTTTGAGTTAAACACTTAAGATAATTCTGTGCTGATAGGAGCCATCTTTTAGAAAAAGATGAGACTGACTGATCTTCACTATTGAAATAAAAGTGGGCGGTATAATCAAATGCAGTAAAGAGCTTGGTTTGATGTTTTAAATAACTTATAGATAATTTGGGAATCTTTTAATTTGGAAAATTATGAACATCGGAAGTCTTAGGAATTTCAGTAGACATATAACCATAAAGGGACTTGGTGCATAGGCAGCAAAATACTTAAGTCTGAATGTAAGACTGAAGAGAAACTTCTGCCCTGATAAAAATATTTTATTGGCACTAAACAATCAAAAGCTATCACTTCATTTGTAATGGCCAACCTCCAGTGATCCACTAAAGAAATAAGAAAACAAGCAGAACTTCACTTGACTAGCCCTAAAAAAAAAAAAAAAGGCAGCGTAGCATGGCTTTTAGGAGGCTGCTAGAAATGTTATAACATCAAACTCCAGAGAAAATGATACAGACTAGATATTCCATAAATGTTTGTTAAGTGAAAATTGATGGCTGAGAGGCTTTGCAAGCCTTCTGGAGGCTTGCAAAGCATGGATCTACTTTGTGTTACATCTGGACTTTGGAAGCATTTAATCAGATTCATTTGCATATACGTTACATCTTACCTCTTGGTTCTGTTACAGAGTTCATTGTTAGGATCCCCCCAACCCCCACTGCATGATTATTCCTTTTTTCCTGTCTTTTTTTAACTTCAGAGCTCAGGAATTCTCAGCTCTTGGCTTTTTCTTATTTTCCCAACACCACCCCCCTTTAAAAAATGTCACCTAATAACACTTTTTTTTTTACCATCCAATTCCTCATTTGTGATACAGATCTCTATAAAATATTGGTAAATCTTCAATGAAACACACAATTCAGAAAGTCTAATAAAATAACCTTTTTAAGAACTCTATGTATACTACTGAGTGTTTTAGGAGCTTAATAGTTTGCTAGGTAGAGAGTTCTTTAGGGCAACTTGTAATAGTTAGAAATTTTTTTCTTTTTTTGTAATAGTTAGAAATTTTTTTCCCATTTGTACTTCTTGAGTGCATTTTGTCAAATACATGAAGGCAGTTACCACTTGTCTAGTAACTTCTAGATGTAGATCAAACATCCTCAGTTCTTTCAACCATTCCACACTCAACATGATTTTCATTTCTCTCTATAGTCTAGTTCTCCTCTACACACATTTTGACTTGACATTGCCTTTCTTAAAATATGAAGTTCACAGTTGAATAATTCACATGTGATCAGATAATAGATCTACTTTTTTATTGAAACTGTTGTTATTACTAATACTTGTATTTTCCTTTATGTTTATAGAGTCCATTTATAAAAATATTTTATAGGGTGTTATCTTCATTTTATAAATGAGAAAACAGGTTCATAGTTGTTATTATTTGTGATTTTCCCAAGGTCATACAGTTGCTAATTTAGACATTGCACATCAATTTATATTGTCTTAATGTTACATTTTTAGAAGTTCCATTACCCAGTTGTCATATCAAATATTATAAGTCTATTAAGTAAAGCCACTAGACCTTTTTCCATACACACTACTGGCTAGTTAGATCTCTTCCGTTCTGCACTGTCTTAATGCATTAAAAAAAAAATCCAAATGTATATCTGTTAAATTTTGTGTGTTTGGATTTGGTGTGGTTAGAGTGTATCCTGTTTATATATCCCATCTTACAAATTAGTCTTATAAAAGAACTATGTGATTATGAAGTGATAGATAAATGTTATTAATGACACTATTGATAACATGTGAAGAATTTAAGAATATTAATTGAAGAGTAGTTGTAGTTTCTTTTACTGAGTTTGTCATCTATAGAGTTACCTTTTCATTTGCATATTTAAATGAACATTTTGGGTTTTGTTAAGTATAATAGAAAGCATGGAGTCAAATATAAGCCAAGGAGTATCACAGAGACTTGTAGGCTGACTCAGTATCTTAAGTTCTATGTAAATTCATCTAAACACTGCTGTTATTCATGCTATACTTTACCATCTTATCCTAAAGGGAACCTCAGAGAATTTACCAGAAACTGGTGAATTCAAACAACATATATTATACTTCTAAGGCCAGGCATGGTGGTTCACACCTGTAATCCTAGTACTTTGGGAGGCCGAGGTGGGAGGATCACTTGAGACCAGGAGTTCAAGACCAACCTGGGCAATAGTGAGACCCTATTTCTACAAAAAATAAAAAACTAGCTGGGCGTGGTGATATGTGCCTGTGGTCCCAGCTACTCAGGAGGCTGAGGCAGGAGGATTGCTTGAGATCAGGAATTTGAGGTTGCAGTGAGCTATGATCATACCATTGTACTCTAGCCTGCACAGCAAAAAAAAAAACCCAACAAACATATATTATACTTCTGACATCCTAGGAAGTCAATTCAAAGAATAAATTACTTTAATACAATTGGTTCTTTATGAAAATCTGTTTTGGCTCTCGTTGATAACTTTAGTCCATTCTTTTGGGGGATTGATGTGTCAGTAGGATGGGAATTTAGCTGGTTTCAAAGTCTGTGAGTTTGCGCAGGCAGAAGAGGAAAGGAAGTAGGCCATGGGATATAGAAGGAAAACATTTCCAATGGAAAACAACTGTCAGTAGAAGCTGCCTCTATGACTACTTGTTCAATTTCAAAATTAAAGTTTCGCTTACTGGATATTTCAGTTGGAAGGTTACTGAGGGTCTAGCCAAAATGCTACATGTTATTTCCCATGAAAAATGCCCCCAAACACAAGCAGATAGCACAGTGGTTGATAAACCTATCATATTCATTTCTGAAGAAATTATCAAGCCCCTAATCTCTTTTAGAATTTCCCCAAGAACTAATTCTAAGCATGTAGCTTCTAGAGTCTGCCACTTCTTTCGTTTCTGGCACTTCTCTTAACAGTGGTTTTGTGATCTCACCTGTGAGGATTGCTACCCTGGGATACAATTCACTTTCTACCTAGAGACTTAAACTAATTTAAATTGAGTAGAAGCTCTTTTACTGTTTTTGCATCTCTCCTCATTTAGTTTCCTTCTCCACATTGCTTAATCTGTCCTTTTGGTTTGAAGATCATGCTCTTGCCTAAAGATGGAAGGAAACAAAATGAACATGGAACTACACTGCTCTGCCTTTTCTCATGGCTTAATATTATGACATCAAGCTGAGAAGTGGCCTTTCCTAATTTTCTCCTTATTCCAAACATAGCTTTTTCTTGCCTTCAGCATTTTTCACATTCCTCAGATCATTATGGATTCTGACTTTAATCCACAAGGATTATGATAATTTTATATACAAGTAGGTTATATACATCTACCCATCTTTTCTAAGCTTTCTTTTCAAATCTAATCTCATCAGATTCTCTCTGTGCAACAACAGGTTTCTTTAGATTTCTTCTTATTGTCTTTTCCTTATTAGAATTATGTATTACTGCAGAGTCAGAATGTCATGTTTTAGCATCTTCTGTGGCCTGTGAATCACTGCTCCCTATAACCATGCGACCACCCCTACCCATCCTTTTTCTGACCTTTTTTGGAAAGTTGTTTTCTTGAAAAACCTGGAAGCAAATGTTCAGGGCTGTTCATTTAGTAAACGTAAAGTACCTACCGAGGTTCAGGTTCAGGTCTGCTCACTGTATAGAAATGGTTAAATCAAGCCCCTTTTCCTGGAGGAGCTCAGTCTAGTCAGAAAACAAACATGTAAACAGCTGATTGCAGTACACTGTGTAATTGCAAAAATAGCCAGGATGCCTACCATCCAAGAACTCAAGTCTAGTTATTTTCATTCCTTGCTTCTATAAATCCTAAAATGATGTCACATACTCCTAAGTTTTCTGTTGTTTTTACAATAGCCAACCAGTTCTTTCTTGGTCAGAATTAAGTCCAGAAGAAAAGTTTCCTTACTTGTTTCCAGCTTGGAAAAGAGAGATGGCCACCAAGGGATATTTTATCAGGTTCATTTTCTTCTAGCAGATTTAGAACTTAAAGATGTTAGGGTGGTTGACACCCTCCATGTCTCTGCAATTTTATAATTTGTTGTGGGGAAATAATGTGGTAAATACTCTGGTGATCTGTATATTCTCTCCTTATTATAAACTCCCTTCACTGTCTTTGGATCTTCTCACAGGGCTTTGTTCGTGGTCAGTGCTCAGTTTTGTGCTCACTTAAGTGCTTTCCTCCAAGCTTCTCATTTCAGATTTTACAGATCTCTTAGAGGGTTTTTTTCTCCCTTGCCTTCATTTAGCTCTGTTGCTTACACATTCTGGTTCAAGTCCCATCTGATTGAGTCTGTGATGCTTCTAAGAATGTGAGTATCTTTTTTATTAAATTTTAAGTTTACTTTTTTCTTCATTGTTTTATATAGCTTTACGCATAGACATCTTTCCGTAAGATTTTGTTTTTTTCTTGGATTCTGCTTCCTTAGATCCTTCATAAAACAGTCATCCAGATGTCTTCCTCTTCTCATTAATTGATCTGATTCCCCTCTAACAGAGATTTATAGATCCTTCCAGGAACATTCTAGAAGGGAATAGTGTACATTGTGCAAAACACATCTACTTGTATTTTGACATGTTCCTGCTAGATTTTATGATTTGCTGTCTGTACTCCTGTTTATTCTGCCTGGAATGCCCTTTCCTCTTCCATACCAGCTTCTCTTCCCCTGATACTTTCTTTGTCATCGTTTATCCTAGTTGCAGACTGGCAGATTTATTCACTTCTTTATGCCTCACAGGACTTTGTTCATACTAAAATAGCATTTATTATCACATGTTACAGTTAGTTAAGCACATCTGCTTCCCCCTGCACCACTTCATTTAGCCCATAAGTCCTGCCAGGACAAGGACTGGTTGGTAGTGTGCTTCATGGCAAGACAAATGTTTTGGAGTCAGACAGATTTTGATTACTGATTTAAGCACTTTTGAACTCTATAACCTTGGGCAAAGTCTTTAAACTGTGAGTCTAGTCAGCCTCCTTGTTTATAAAATGAAGCTATTACTTAACCACATCAGATTGTTGGTACTAAGGTAATCGTGTATGTAAAGTGCATAGTGAGTGAATGAATAGGGTCTGGAGTAGAAAAATGGGTAGAGTATATCTTATAGACCTGTTTGCCATACTGTACACATACTATTAGAATATTTGTTTTTAAGAAGTATTCCTTATTTAAACAATTTTGATGCATTGGACTTTTTAAAAGTATATTTGCTTGTGGTTTAGCATCTGAGACACTATTAAAAACATACCATCTTAGTGGTGTATTTCCCTCAGTTTACATGCAGAGAAGCCTTTGGACCCCAAAACTTATTCCTCCTGCTTTCCGAAAGATTTGCATCTTTTTGTAGAGAACCATTTGTTCATAGCATTATAGACATGAATTAATCAGATTTTGTTAGGGAAAGTCATCTTCCAGGAAAGTCGGACCTTCGAGTCTACAGATATCTTGAAGCATGTAAAATTTCTAAGACACTGAGCTACATGCTGAAGAATGTACAAGACGCCCCCATGCAGGCCTGTCAGCAGAGTTGTGGGAGCTGAGGTATGAGTACATGTAAGGGTGGTAGACAGTAACTACAATAGATGGCACAGCACAGTGTGCTGCCAAATGCAGGTGGTTCATCCCATAAGTACTGTCATCTAGAATGAACTGGGTGGAAGACTGTGTAAAAATCAACTGAAGAGAATGAGAAAGCATTCTAGACAAGGAGAATGGGAGGAAATAAAGTCCAGAAAACACAAATCATATTTAGCTGATCTGGATTTTTCTGACATAAATGTCATTTCTTCTTCCTTCTACTAGTGTGAACAAATTTTGGCTGTTTTTTGCTATTACTTTGTTCAGGTTCTTTGTTTCTGCTCAGAACTCTTTCATTTGAGTTCTTAAAATGTTTAATTTAATCTAAATTCTACTTTCACATCTATTAAACTCTTAAGATTGTGTGTATGCCCCAGCAACCTGCTCTGCAGTGCGGGTCTATCTTGCTTTATAAGAAACATAACCCTAGAAGTTTGTGTGTAAACTCTGTTTAAGTAGAATAACATTTCCATAAACTGATTTTATAACACTTGTCTATAACAATTCGTTCACAAGGAAGTCATTTTCCCTGCACATTTTAGTTAATAAATTGGAATGATTTTTGTGTCTTCCCTGAAGATTAGCACACCTATATCATGAAGGCTTTCTCTTAAGTTCCAATGTGACAAATTTTGCTCCTTAAAGTTTGGTTTAGCATAATTCATTTATATTTGAGTCACTTAGAGATTCGTTGTTGAGGTTTGAGGAAGTTTAGGCTTTCTTAAAATCAAATACTGATGGAGATGCATTCCATCCCCAAACTGGTAGGAGATAATATATAACAAGGAGCAGTGGGGGTATAGAGGGGTACAGTGGCTAAGACAGGCCATTCTCTATGTCCTTCTAAAAATGCATGAAGATTTGAAAGTCTAACTGGTAAGGAGTACCCATAACAGGAACTAGGTTTCTGATGTGCAACCACTTGCACCAAGAAAGATTTGTTTAAGTAACCTAACCACTGGAGCCTCTGATTTTGAACTATGAAGGACAACAGTGAAGACAGGGAAGATAAAAGCTTTTTAGAAAAACAAGATCTGGTTGTAGATTGAGGCTTTTGGGAGTGACCCATTACATACGGCTTAAAAACTGAAGTGCAGAATAAACTCTTTTAGGGATATTTTGTGACTGGGTCTCTCAGTGACTATTTCACAGTTGGGATGTGTCTGACTGCCATCAGAGAGCAATTTAACTTGAAATATGAGGTCTCTGGCCCCAGGTACTGTGGCCTAAAATGGAAACCTAAGAATTGGGGCCAATATGGGAGCCAGCTGCCCCTACCCAAACATGAAAGCTAGAGAAATTGGTAGATTTGTGAATTTAGTTGCATCAAGCTAATTTAATTCACAAGGCCTGTGTGTTTATTGCTTAAGAGAAAAGACCTCGAGGAGGGGGTACCAAAAAGAAGGTAGAAGCAAGAATTCCATGAAGGCACAGTATCCTGATCTGATGGGACAAAATCTTATTAATGGAGACAAATACCCAGAAATAGTCTTGTTTTAGGGCTTGTCTGAAGTGTGTTTTATCTCACCATGTTGTCGTCATACAGAGGTCTTCTATGTCTTTATAGCAGCAGATCTTATTTTTCAAATGAAATCTTATATGGTACCCTAATATGTGAAATAGATGAAATCAGGATGGGAGGGATGTCTTAACCTGCGTCCCCTCAACTTCATTCTTTCAGGTGAAGATTTTATGCAAACCGGAAAAACTCCTTGGCTTGTCGCCAGTGACGACTTATTGTAAGGAACAGATTTGCCCACGTTTTGCTGTTTACAGTTTTACATTTCATCATAATTAACATATTGCAGTTAATCTGAGGAACAGAAAGTAAAGAAACCCACTCTGGACGCTATAATGCTAATTGTGTGTGCTTGCCCAAGCCATTTGTCTTTTCCTGTTTTATGATGTTCTGTGAAAGGTCTGACGTCAGAACACAGCTTCATTTTATCTTGTAATATAGTCATTGCTTATAATGCCTTTATTTATACTTCCTCCAGTGTTAGGTAGAAATACCAAAGATAGTTTCAACCTGTTGTAAGATTTTCAGATTCGGGGGTAGTGGGTAGGGGAGCTATGTAGTAACTAAAACATCAACTCCATGAATGTTACTGTTCTTCACCCACCAGCACGTTGCCACAGATGTCCGTAACTGGCCTCTCTTTTTACTGAACTTTTATAGCATTGTTTTTAACCATATACAATCCTGGACATATCTTCTGTTGCTTTTTCAGATTATAGTTGTTGAACTTTTCACATATTTTCATTGTCCCACCGTCTAGACTTCAAGCTCCTTGAGAATAGAGGTTATGGTTTAATTGTGTTTATGTTCCTTGCACACTGTAGGCACTCTGAGAGTTGCTTTGACTTTTAGCTTGGTAGCCTTAACACATGCATTTTATAGTAATGTTTTGTTGTTGCTAAAAACTAGATTTGTCAACTTGTTTAGTGTGCGATGATTGATTTGTTATGGATTGGGTGTTGGGCTACCAGCAAACTGGCAGAATTTTAACCATAATTTCTTTAATAAAAGGTTTTCTGAGTCAGGTAAACTAAAAATATACTGATACTTCTTACGTGGTAGCATATGAGAGTGTGGTTTATGGCATCTTGAAAGTACTTTAAATTGTATGTCTTTGAGTTCTATACTGCAAAATAAAACTACTACAAACACTTGATCCTCCTCCTGCCCTCAAGTTATTTAGAACTGAAAACAGTGTTTTGTTACACATATTTATATATTATAAAGTAAAATTATTTTTTTTAACATCAGAAAACATTTAAGTATATTAGCAATTCTTTAAAAATAAACACTCCTTCCCCAGTGTATTATACTATTACTAACTAAATACTTTAAAAATAAAATTAGTATCATTTTTAATATAAAATATGTTCAGTAACTTGATTTTCATTGTACTTTGCTTGGTCATTTCAGATCTTTCTTGTGGAAAGTTTAAAGTGCTTTCTCATATCTTACTTGTCTTTGCAATGTTTTGGTGATGAGAAGGCTTATTAATTAGACTGACCCCACAGTACCTCTGTGAGAATGATGGTTGTTACCCTAAGAGGAGACTGTTGTGCACAGGGCCAGTTCCTGGCAAGTAAGAAATCCTCTGCCTTGGCTTTTTGGAAAGTTTACTATCTATTTAATATTGACCACTAAAGGATCATTTGTTGTTAGGCATTTAACAAGGGAAAATGTGCTCCAAATAGCTTTTCCTTCTCTTATTTTATTTTATCCTTATGAGAGAGTAGGGCAGTGTCATTCCTACTTAATGAAGTAGGGGTCCTGGGATACTAAGGGACTAAGTATGATACATGCCTAAGGTTGTATTGATAGCTAGTTGTGGAGCTGCCTTATGCAACCCATTGCAATATTCAGCCCAGTGTCATCTCCATTAGATCTACTGACTTGTACATATCAAATTGTACTCCAGTGTGAAGTCCTGTAGAAATAAAACGAAATGAACTTGCATCAGGTTGAGTCAATGGTCAAAGTCTTGGTACAATTTGAAAGGGAAATGTGTATTCAGGTGGGATTATTTAGAGGTCTAGAAACAAAGGGATCAAGTTTGTGTCTGTGATTCTCAACTGGGGGCAATTTTGCTCCCCCAGGAGACATTTACAATGTCTAAAGACAGTTTTGCCTGTCACAACTGAGGGGGATTGGTGCTACCAGCATCTAGTAAGTAGAGGCCAGTGATGCTGCTAAGCATCTCATAGTGCATAGAACATCATTCCACAACAAAGAATTATGTAGTCCAAGATGTCATTCGTGCTGAGGCTGATAAACCTTGCAGTGTGTATTTCAAGGAATGGAATTGCCAGGAGTCCTCAAAGTCAAGACAAATTTGGGTTAGAGGTGGAGGAGGGGGGAGGTAAAGGAGGTGACTTCAGGCACAGCTGGACTAAGATAAGCTGTTTTTATGGGGCTAGGATTTAGCTGATTTCCTTTGTCTCACCTTTTCTTTGTGCCAGCACTTGGCATAGCAGTAGTAGAGAAAATGGTGAAATAAACTTTTCTTCTTCTCAGCTACATGGAATATGGTCCCGTTCCAAGAGCAAAAGGTGTCACTGTACTTCCCTATAACACTTGTAGCTTCACTGTAAACCACACACTCACACTATCAGACTCCCAAAATGTCGAGGGACATGACTGTTTGCGGGGAGTCAGGGGTGTTAAGATTGTTGAGTTATAAACTAGCTAATTTGTTTCCCAAGGTATCTTATAATCATAGTGCACCTAGGAAGATCTAAATTTCTCACTGTTTCTATATCATGTGCCATACACGAATTTCTTTGACTAACATACTCTTGCTTGATTTTATTAGTCTTACAGTCAGAGAAACAAATGCTGTTTTTTTAAAAAAATAGACTTTATTTTTTTTGAGTAGTTTTAGGTTCACAGCAAAATTGAATGGGAAGTACAGATAGTTCTCATATATCCCCCCATCACCTTACTGTCTTTTGACTTTATTGTAATACTAATTTTAAAATAAACTTCATATAAATGCAAAATTAAGTGTTCCTCAATTTCATTTCTCACTAAATGTAAAGCAAAAGTAAGGAACACATTGGTCTGAGTGAGTTATGGAGTATTCTCTTTTTCCCTGTTCAGTAGAAGAGAGAGGCTCATTGTCTGCATAGACTTTCTGGGTGACTGTAGCCACCTAGTTTAAGAGCATTTATCTTCCTCAAAATTTTTCCATGCAGTTATACATCATCTCTTTGTGTCAGGGAGATTTTATTTCCCTCCTAGGAAGTTTCCTTGTTTAGAGTTCAGTTCTTGGCTAATTGAAAACCATTTTAAGTTATTCAGCTTGACAATTTGTTTGAAAGGCTAGAATGTACCATAGCCGCCAAACCTTTCTGTAATTGAGAGTGTTCTGGGACTCAAATTTGTGATCTTGTGTATGCCTCATGCAGTTAGGGAGCCAGGGGGAACTCTGATGATTCTATTCTTGATTAGAATTTTTTTTTTTCCCAGCTGCAAAGTCCAGCTTGTTCTTTTAGCCACAATATGTCTGTGCTAATCATAGCAAATAGACATACTTTAATCCTTCTGTGTTTCTCTTTTGCCTCCTTCTAATCAGAGGTCTTAATCAGGGCCCCTGGGTTTTCCCTTAAATATTTGACCCATTAAAAAATCAATTAAGAGTCTGTACAAAGAAGATCAAGAGAGAGAGCTTGGTATTCTTTTTAAATTTTTTTTTATTAATCTCAGAGTCTGGGTTCAAGTTCTCAACAAGTTCTGTGAACTTGGGCAAAGTATTCTTGAGTCTGTTCCTTTATCTATTAAATGCAGATTATTCCTCCTCCTCTGCCTACCTCACAGGAGGGTGGTTGTGAGGATCACATGAAGTAATAATTGACCATGAGAGTGCCTTATCAACTCCACCGCACAATGCAAATGTAAAGTAGTATGCAAATATAAGAAGGGTGAGGTTTAGCAAATTGCATCAATTGTGAAATGAAAGTAGGTTTGAAGAATTTATTTTCCCTTCTGTTGTCTTGTTTGTATAGCATAGAGTGCTTTTCCTTCATCTTAGTAAATTCAGAAGTGAGCTTTGTTGGGTTTAGTTGTAGTTTTTTGTCTTTTTGTAAATAAGGCCAATGGAGTTCAATGTTTCACTTGCTAAAACATGGTATAATTTGGCATAGATCAGTGATTGGTGCAAAACAAAATTATAAAAAGGAAATTCTGAATTCACCAAATAGCATAGACTGTGCCTGAGAGAACATCATCATCATCATCCTCAATGTTGTTTGCTACTCAATTCTGTAGAACCAGAAATACTTTTCTATGCTTTTTTCAGAAACTCCAGTTGGGAATTTGACCTTCTTTCCTACTTTCAGTAAAACAATTTTCTAAGTAGTTGTTAGACTTTACCCTTCCCCCACAACCAGAATACTCTGGATTCTGGATGATAGTAGATCAACTTAGCTTAGTCACAATTTATAAAAAGCATTTTTACATTGACAGTGTCTTACCATTCTTGACACTATTTATGAATAGACCCAGAAAACTGCAGGACTCCAGGGCTCAGGTTCCGACCGATTGGTAGAACTGTTGGAGTAAAGTAGGCAGACTGTGTTGGAAATTATTCCATCTAAGGGGTGTCTTAGCCCCTGCCTCTTTGGCCTTTGTGACTAACAGAAAAATATTCTTTTAAAATTCAAAAGCCTGTTCATTACTGCCTTTCTCCTCTGAAATGCATTACCAGTTTTATAATCAGGAAGAACTTAATTACTTTTCTTTTTCTATTGGCTTATGTTTATTCTTCATAAAATGACTTTTCTTCCATTTAATGGGCTCAGAAATAAGCTCCTATATTGAACTTTGCAGACTTGCTTTTTTTATAGCATAAATCAACTCAGCTGGCTAAATGCCTCACTAACTGAAACTTCATAATGTAGCTAGAACTAAATTGTGCTCTAGAGCATTGAGACATTAAACTGGATTATTGATTTAGAAGCACATAATGGTGACGAGGCTATAGAGAGACAAGAATCTCCCTCCCTGATCCCTGAGCGAGTTTTCCCTCACTTATTTCAGGGGCTCTGAGCTCACAAGCAGAATCCTAACCAACTTTAGCTTGCTTGGAAAACCCATTTTAAATGCTCAGTAAAGAAAGAATAATTCTTCTCCCACTTAACCACTGAAGAACAACATATGTTTCTAACGTCAGCTTTTTATTTTTTTTTTTATCTTTCATTTTTTTGTTGGTAAATCTCCCAGACAACAGCAGTTCTGTAGAGAGTTTAAATATGAAGGAGTGGCAGGACGGGCTAAGGGCACTTCTACCCAACATTAACATCAACTTTGGTGGACTGCCCAATTCTTCTTCCCCCTCCAACGCCAACCACAGTGCACCAGCGTCCAGCACTGCCACCACCGACGGCCTGAGTTGGGACAGCCCTGGCAGCTGGACAGACCCGGCCATCATCACAGGTAACTCTCTCAACTCCCTTCAGCTCCACTGACTACTGTCAGTTTGGTTTTTAGCACAGATTAATAACAACAGAGGTCTCTTCAACATAGGCTTCTTTTCACAAAGCCGCACATGCGGGGTGGCTTGTTTTGCTCTCAGGGGTCACGCAGTCTTGGTTAACCTGTCGGCCTAGTTCTGTAATACAGCATTTGGTGCCTGGGTTGCTGCTTTTGGTCTAAGTAGGTGTTAATGTCTGGCAATGTGTGTATTTTGTAGGCCTCAAAGGACAAAAGGATCTGACTTATCCTCTTAAAAGGAACATACTCCACTTTCTTTTATAAAGCTCTCTATTATAAGGCTATCTTGTTTATGTATCCCTGTTAGAGGAGGAAGGAGAAGCACAATTGGGAAATACCATCATACAATTCTCAGGAATCATTTTTTGCAGCTCTGCCTCTGTGACAGTGGGGAACTAAGTCTCTAGTTGAATAGGAGGCATGGGTTTGTGTGACAATAAGTCTTGGTTGTTGTGGGGAGAGGATAAAAGGAACGTAAGATTTGAAAGGTCTTATTTGGAAGGAGTTTAAAATTGTGATTTCTTCTATGTTTCTTTTTGGATAAACTAATCGCTTTTGTTTTTTAAATTTGGCGACCTTCTTACTCTTTCTGCACAAACTCACCATTTTCCCTGTTGTTCTCTTCTCTCCTTAGGTATTCCAGCATCTTCAGGAAACAGTTTAGACTCTCTTCAAGATGACAATCCTCCACACTGGCTAAAATCCCTTCAGGCCCTCACAGAGATGGATGGCCCCAGTGCTGCTCCGTCACAAACCCACCACAGCGCCCCCTTCAGCACACAGATCCCTCTGCACAGAGCCAGTTGGAATCCCTACCCGCCTCCTTCAAATCCTTCCAGCTTCCACTCCCCTCCCCCAGGCTTTCAGACGGCCTTCAGACCCCCCAGCAAAACCCCCACAGATTTACTACAGAGCTCAACACTGGACCGCCATTAGGCAAAGAGGAGAAACCATTAGAAAATGCAGGATTTGTCCCACCCTGTTTTCTCCCTCTCAGCCCACCACCCACAGCTCCCTTCTCATCTCTTATGTTCTGAAGAATCCAGTTCCTGATCAATTTTTTTTCTCCCTACCCCCAGATGCAATGCGATCACAGGGTCATTTACCATCTTTTTTTTAATTGTAAAAGTTTCTTTTGATCCAGCATTTGAGTGACACTGTTGAATGTTTCTAAAAATGCCTTTTTAAGGAGAGGGAAAAAAAGAAATCAAAGGGCAGTCTCGATACTTAGAAAATTACTGTTTGTCTGTTGCGCATAATAATGACATAATCTGCTTAGCAGAAAATGGCGATTAATCTCTAGGAAAGGTCAAATAAATGCATTATCAACTGCTGAAGTTTGAAAACCAGGTTCATTGGAATGAGACTGCTAAATGCACGGGGGAAGCAGTGGTCCTGGCATCCATCTTGTATTCAGCTTATCACTATTGCAGGGAAAATGCTTTTAATTTAATTTTTAATTCTTTTGGCAAGTTGATGGCGAGGACTTGATTGTGTCATTAAGCAAAAGAATTTATTGGAAGTTGATGGAAAGACAAATTGATCTGTAGTAGTAACTGGCCTATTGCTAAAGAGTTTATAAGGAGGGGAGAAGTAATTTTTTTTTAAAGGAGAAAAAATTTTTGGCTTTAGATTTAAAGTAAATTCAAATGTTTTAAAGAAAAAAAAGTATTCACAGATTTAATACCTATACCTAATATAAGAGCTGAAATATAAGTGATTTCTTCAGTCTTTCTCCTCTGTCAGAATCTTTTTTTCTTTTACCTTAAATTCACCTGACTAGGGCACTCTGAGATAGCACTGCTCTGGGGCCATTTGATCACCATCAGGAGCAAATCTCTGACCTCCTTGCCTGCAGCTTTTACTTAACCCTGTAGTTTCTGGACGTTTGTGCAGTATTGAAAAGACAGGAGAAAAGAAAACAAACCTGGTTATAACCTGATGCTAAAACTAAAAACAAGGAAATGTACCTCTTTCTTCAGAATTAAAACTAAAATCTTAAATAAAACAGAAAACTTGATGATGACCCTTGGTTGTTCTTGTTTTTGGTTTTCTATTTTGTTGCATGTGAGTTTGAAACATTTTGTGACAAGTAGCTATCAGATGTTTCCACTTGATTTTACATCTTCAACAATAGGGAGGATGGTTTAGATTTTAGAAGAAGCAGTTAGAGGGGGAAAACCACATTTTGTTGTCGGTCACTGCCATCTTTGAAGATCAGCCCATCTTGTCCTCAAGAATTCCTCTTCCAGTAGCTTTCAGTAGAAGATGCCTCTTTTTGCTATTGTTTTATGCAGGCCAAACCTTCCCCACTGAGAAGCCTCATGTGCCAGGCATGGAGGGGTTGTTGACATGCTGAGATGTTGGTTCTCTTGGGAACACCTAGTGGGAGCAGCAGCCAATATGCCACACAAGTAGCACCACCTTGTACAGGGTGCCATGATGGGAAAGAGATCGGGAAACACTGATGTAGATGACCCACAGACACATCCTTTATGACCAGTCATATTAGGGAGTACCTAATGATGGAAAGAGAAAACACACCACTGACCAAAAGAGGGTAGAGGGTAGAAATTACATGTTCCCTACCAGAATCCTAGCAATCTGTATGGTTTGTGTGTCTTGCCTGGGATGGCGTTCAGAAGTCCAAAGCTAGACTTGGCATATTTTTAGCCATGTCCATTAAAGGACCCTTTGTAGGCTGAATTAAGTAGATCTAAATTGTACATTCTGTGCTTTCAGATTGATTTTCTCATCCTTACCTTTACTTTGTACTTCAGTTTGTCTAAAAAAACTTTTTTAGAGTTTTTGAGAAACTTAAATGGGATATTCTCAAATAAATGTCACCACAAACAGATGTTGACCAGGTGTATAGTAAACTGTTCTGTAACATTTACCAAAATGTTACTGTCATAAGAAAGGAGAGGACTAGAAAATATAGGCTCTCTTTGGCCTTAACTTTGCTTTGGTCTCCTGAACCTTCACATTGGACTGCAGAGTGACGGAACAGCACACAAATAATATTCAGGTAGCAGTGAATTGTAATCAAGGCTTTTTTTAGGAGGGTGGGGTGTGAGGAAATCCTAAGATGGGTATGTCAATAAAAATATTGCTTTTTCTGTAAAAGAAGGGAAATTCTACCTTGCAAGGCTTTGCTGTAATTGTGTGTATGTTTAATGAATCATACATACAGAAGACTTTATTAAAAAATATTAAAGCATAAAAATAATAATGACCTGTGTGCCTACCACCAAGGTTAAAAGTAGAACCTGCACTATCTTAAAAGCCCTCCATATGCTCCTGCCCAATTATACTTACTTTTCTTTCCTCATCATCCACAACTAACCATTATCTTGATTTCTGTGTTAATCTTTCTTTTCTTTAGAGTTTTGCCACCTGTGTATGTATCCCTGAATAATATATTGTTTAGTTTTAAAAAGCTGAGTAATAAACCAAAGCCTAGCTGTGTAAGCAAAGGGCAATATTGTCACAAAGGCTTTTAGGAGAAAATAAACTAAACAGTCTGTGGTTCACAGTTTGGCTTTTGCTTGTCTGATAATTCACAGAAGCCCCTTCTGGGAAAGACAGTGAGCAAGGTCATGAGTGAGCCCTGGAAAACAGGACTTACCAGTTGGGGTAGGTCTGTGGTCATGTGAGCCCAGTCCTGGACGTCTGGCAGAAATATGGTCTGAAGAAGCAGTCTGCCCCCTGTTCCCTGTGTCACAGTGCACCATGGCTTCCCCCTAGTCCTCTGGAGTAGATCAGAGCACACTTGGGGTGAGGAGTGGGGTTTAAAATGAGTGTCAGCTGATTGTTCACCAGGGCCTGGAGGAAAGGATAGAAACTTCATTAGGCTTGGTCAAAATCAGATATGTACAGAAAAGAGCCTGGATCACACTGACTTAGGTGGCCTGTCGGTGTAATAGCAGTGGGAATCTTAGTAGTGTCAGCTCTCAATCTGTCTCAGGTCACAATGCTCAGATCTGGTATGCAGAGGCCATTCTGGTATTTCCCTTCTCTCTCCTTTCTTGGACCTTCTTTTTCCTTTATTCCTATATCCCACACCCTAGTCTTTTTTTTTTTTTTCTTTAATCTCTCATTTTGCTGGAGTGACATCCTCCAGTAATTTTTGAAGGAAAGGTATATGGAAGAGACATATTTTATTTGCATGTTCACAAATAATATTCTGTCTCAGTTGATTAGTGGATATAAGATTCTAAGTTGTAGGTATTTTTTCCTTCAGAATTTTGAAGGCATTACTCTGTTATCTTCTTGCTTTCAGTATTACTGTTGAAAAGTCCAAAGCCACTCATCCTTTATATGTAATCTACTTTTTTCCCTCTCTGCAGAAAGGCAAGTTTGTCTTCTGTGTTTTGAAATTTCACAACGATGTTCCTTGGTGTGGGTCTATTTTTAAAAATTCATTGCGCTGGACACAGTGGACATAAGTAGTAGACTTGTTAAATCTGGCAACTCATGTCCTTCAGTTCTGGGAAATTTTATTGACTTATTTTGGTGGATTTCTTGCATTTACTTTCTGTTTCCCTTTCTAAAAGTCCTATTATTCAAATATTGAACTTTATGGACTTTTCTTCTGCTTTTCTTATCTTTTCTCTAATTTTTCATCTCTATTTTTTGCTCTTCTTTCTCTCAACTTTATTATTTATAGTTTTCTTCTCATGTTTGTGTCTGTTTCTCCAGGTTGATTTCATCTGCTTATTTGCTTTAATCTCTATCTTCCATATTAGAGACTTCTCAGATGTTTGGTAATCCTTGGTTATCTGCTCATAAGTAAGACTGAAAAATCAATGGAGAGTTTTGAAAACGTAAGCAGGGCTTACCAACTTTGAACTCCCCTATTGGAAGATCTGGGTGGTCTCTCTACTGGAGAACCCCTGTTGTCAGTGTCTTTAGGCTTTGTCTCTTCCATAGAGAAGAGTGTTACAATGGCCTGGCCTAGAGGGCAAGGGTCTGACTGCCAGGATTTCAGAAGTGTGTTGGTGGTCTCTGTATGCTTTATATTAATACTATGTATATTACATAATCCCACTGTTTTCAGTGCTTTCCACTCCAGAGATTGTCTCCAAATATCTGTCCACTTATGAGAAGCATAGTTGCACTGTTCTGTGGAGTTGGGGGATGAATCTAGAGAGCTAACTTCTTAAGACAGCTTTCTTAGAAATCTTTATTTTAGCCCACCCCACACACTTTATCTCTGGTTTTAGAGGTACCTGGTACTGTCAGTTTCTGTGCCCTTAAGGATTTTGTGATGTAAATTGGATTGGATCTCAGCTTTCCCCACTGTTAGCTTGAGGTTGGGCTTTCTCAAATCAGCTAAGTGAGTCTACTCAACCATCTGCTTTCTAACATTTTGTTGCTGTTGTTTCCTCTCTCATTCTTCCTGGGTTTTTTCCTCCCTTACTCTAATATTAGTGGAAATGTAGGAAGAAATGAAATTAGGTATGTAGCTTTGATCTGCCATCTTAGCCCAGATTTATACTCTGATTTTATAAACTAATTTTATCTGCCAATAAGGTAGAGGGAACACTATCATTTGCTATTGGCCAGTGAGTACTAGCCGCCATATTGTGTATCCCTTGGTTTGAATGGCACCAGCAATGTTTTGTTTACCTTGAAATGGTTTCTCTTTTTAACATCATCTTTTCCTGTAAAGCTCTTTATTTACAGTCAATAGTTTGTTTTCCAAAAGGTAATCTCACAGGGGATTATTTTAATGGTTAAATTTTAGGTAGAATGTTAAAGGCAAATTTTACTGCAGTTTTGGGGGGAGTTGCAAGTCAGATGGATGTGGGTCATTTTCTAGGCTTAGCTGAATTAGAATGATTCTAGAATTTGCAGAGGAGGAAAAAATAGCCTACCCTTAACTGTATATGAATTGTATTTTGAGAATAGGTTATAATAAGTGTCAACAATTTATTTCCACAGGGATTATGTTGTTATAACCCATTATATACCTGAATTCAGTTAGCACCCTTTAATAAGGTTTGCCTAGACTTGAAGACATGGTGTATACTGCACATGGTTTTTTGTTTGTTTGTTTGTTTGTGTGAAACTGGGTTTCACTCTGTCACCCAGGCTGGGGTGCAGTGGCATCATCATAGCTCACTGCAGCCTCAACCTCCTGGGCTCAAGCAATGCTCCCACCTCAGCCTCCCAAGTAGCTAGGACAGGTGTATGCCACCACGCCCAGCTAATTTAAAAGTTTTTTGGTAGAGACAGGGACTCACTGTGTTGCCCAGGCTGGCCTGGAGCTCCTGGCCTCAAGCAATCCTCCTGGCTCAGCCTCCCAAAGTGCTGGGATGATGTTACTGAAAGTTCGGCACTTGTCACTGAGGCTGCATCAGAAGAATGAGGACAAGTGGTTTGAAGAGAAGGAAAGAGGAGCTTATTAATTTGCCAGCAAACGAGGATGTTGGTACTAGGCAAATTAATAAACTTCCCTTTCCTTCTCCTCAAACCACTTGTCCTCATTCTTCTGATGCGGCCTCAGGGACAAGTGCCGAACTTTCGGTAACAGAATTTGGCGTCGCTGGGTGGGCCCACCAGCACCCTGGTGGAATGGCAGCCCACGACTGCTGGAAGAGGCAGGGAGCAGCCCTGGGTCAAAGCTGTGGGTCTTCACAGGTAGGAGCAACTTCTTTTTGAGGTGAGAAAGCAGGGACGGCCCCAGCAGCTGCTGGAGCCTGTTTTAGCTCCGGGGAACTCCCATCTCTGTCCCCTCGAAGTAGACGCAGCTCCCCACAACCTGAACTGAGTTGAGAAGGAAATGTGGGGACAGCCAGACAGATTTGGAAATGTCCAGACAGCCTTGGCCATTTATTTGGTAAGTTCCCCAGCATGCATGCCAAGACCCTGATGCCACCCATATGGGGGGTTTTCAGAACTTCCTGTTGGTTTTGTTTGTTTTCAGGTGCCTTTTGGGGATGGAAGTCATGAGGTTGAGTGGAACTAGGGAAGCTAGTTTGGATTTGGAGCTCATTTGTGGTTCCCAGGGAACCGGGGGGGATTAGGAGATGTTGGTTCTCGTGTGAGAGAATTTGGTTCTCATTTGTCCCCTTTGGATTAGGTTCTTACTTGAGAATTTGTTTCTCATTTGGATGGTTCCCATTTGGTCAGCTGTGGCATTTTGTGGTGAGAATTCTCTGTATTGTTTGTTTGTTATTTGTGCGTTTTATTGCAACATAAGGAAGCAAAGTCCCTTGGGAAAAAACGTTGGCTGAATGGTTAACTTATAGTAAAGAGAATGGTGTCATTGTAATCCAATGTATGTGCTGCAGTGTGAGGAAAAGCGGTGGTTAAATGAAAATTCCTATTTGATTGATTGATAGGCCTTGGCATTTTATATTGTTTTTGTTGGGAATGCCTTTGTTGTTTGTGTTTGATTGTTTGTGAGTTTTTATACCTATTTCTAAAGATTATTGTGATTATCACAATAGCACTTGTCTGGAGTATGAGGAAAAGTGGTGGTTGATGGTCCGTGGTTTATTCTAAGCTGTTCGTTCTTTTAAAATTCAGAGCTCAAATGGTTGACCTGCCACTATAGAGGTCAAATGTTGAGTCTCAAGCTCTCTGCTTGAGATAAACTCATTGTTTATGGTATAAAAAATGACCTGTGTTTCTATGATTTTTGATAAATGAGGTCCTCTCGCCCCTGCCGGAATCCCCACAGCTGGCCAGGGCAAGGCACTGGGTAGGGCCACAGCCCAGGGGCAGACCCAGCAGGAGGGAGGACCAGCACACATGGCCTGCTGCCAAGTGGCATGCAGCAAGGGGGAAGGAATGCCTACCACTGCTGCCATCTTGGCATCATGGGAGGGGTTGGGGAGGGCGCCACCTTAACTAACTCTTTAGTCCCAAACCCAGTAAATTATGATTCGAGGTTCAGAATGGTCTCTCCCCTCAGCAAACTCAATTTGGGTCAGAGGGAACCCATAGTTGGGGCGGGCAGTTTGCAGCAATATCAGATAGGGTGACTTGAATATGCAAGAACAGCTAAAGGGTCCTTTGAGACAGTCAAAAGGAATGGGTGAAAAAGCTGCCCCATACTGACTTTTTGTAAAGAAGAAGGACCTTGAAAAGAACATTTCCCCAAATTTCAAAGGACTCCAGGTGGCAGGAAGCCTCCAGGAGAGCAAGTAGTTCTTTTTAAGTCCAGGACTCAGACGTGAAGGAGGGGGCCTGGACCTCTCTGCCTCCAAATATCCCCACAGGAGCCCTGTGCAAAATTGACAGTGGGGATTCAATTGGCACTAGCCACATGAACAGAAGCAGTCTGGAGGGCCCCTTCCCCCGGCCACCACCCCGATCCCAGGTACCGGCCACACCTGGTGCTCTGCAAGCCAGGCAGGGGGCAGTGGGTGACGGGCCAGGTGGCTGTAGACAAGTGGTGGCTGAGAAACTCATCACAGCAGGCCCAGAAGATAGATTTGGATGAGCAGCAGGAGCACCAGGGGTTGTTTCAGAAGTGGCAGAAGCTTACCTCTTGGGGGGTGGGCCACCAAGCTCCTGCTGGATGAATACCAGGGCCTGGTGAAGTATACAGGAGACTGCCGTTGCACTTTGAAATTCAGACCTCAGCAAGCCTGCACATCATTTAGTCCAGGGAAAGAGGCCAAACAAATAGAAAATTTGCTGGTGATGGACGCTGTCGACAGACAGCCACAGAGACAGCTCAGCAGCTCCTCCTCCTACAGCAAGGACGTCAGCAGGCACACCATTGTCAACAGGACCCAGAAGCACACTCAACCGAGCCCTGGACATTTCACAAGAGTGATAATGGACCCTCCTTTGTAGCCAAGGTAACCCAACAAGTAAACAAAGCCCTACACCTAGAATAGAAATTACATACATCCTGGAATTGATACAAGAAACCCATCTAAAGTAAGATAGGGTGTTGCTGCTGGCCCTCCTCTGGATAAGGGTGGCCCTTTAGAAGCAGGCTTAATTGAAGCCCCTAAAAAAATACTTTATGGGAGACCCTTCCTAGCACCCCAAGGTAAGTATGGTAATATAACCATGCATAAAAGAAAATAGAGTAAAGCAATATGTCAAATGAGTGGGTCAGGTACTAACCACTATACAAGAGTTTGCCTCTTTCAGGTTCCTGTCCCAGTTAAAAACAGAAAAGTAGAAG
This sequence comes from Daubentonia madagascariensis, assembly GCA_023783475.1. Classification (NCBI taxonomy): domain Eukaryota; kingdom Metazoa; phylum Chordata; class Mammalia; order Primates; family Daubentoniidae; genus Daubentonia; species Daubentonia madagascariensis. Next base: position 19,184,249 of record JAKFHU010001569.1, read on the forward strand.
GGACCCTATGAAGTGCCTCTAACAACTCAAACCTCATTAAATTTGTCAGGAGTAAAAACCTTGGGTCCATCATACCCAAGTAAAGAGGTGTAGCCCCCAGTGGAGGGGCGAGCCTTTAGGCGATCTATGGTGTCTTTTTGAGAAAAAGGGAAAAATGAAAATGTTGATATTTTTGCTAATCTTTCTTTGGTTATTCATTCTGTCTACAGGATAGAGGAACAACTCCTTAGTGAGGATTTCCCTGGGCTATCACCTCTTCTGTTGATCTGTTTTGCTGTTGGGTGTGTTATCCTAAACCTCATTTGGTGCAAATATTTCTGTACATAATTTCTGAATTTTCAGAAGCCAGTCTCTCGGATCACCTATAGGATACAACTAATAGCCCTGCGTTCAGAGGTTCCATGTTTCTTTTCTAACCCAGCCCTGTATTGGACATTGTGTGCAAGGTGACAGTCCATTTCACCTTGTCAGTCCTCAAGGTTGTAGTTATTGCTTATGCCCTTTTTCACCTGATAATCTGTACCTTCCATCTAAAACATTGCCCCCATTCAGCAGGATGTAGGTTGATGACTATGTCGCCCCTCCTCCCATAGATATGGAAGGGTAAAATTGACAGTGGGGAACATGTAACAGAGAAAATGGCCTGAAAAAGGGTAAAAATGTGTTCTGCCTCTTCAAAACCCCCTTACCCTTTTTGAGAAATAAAACCTATATCCCTGCCTCAGGCCAGTGCTCGGGAGGGGCAGGGGAGTGTCCTTTGTTCTTTGTGCCACGGGAGATGGCTCAAGGGAATTGTCTGAGCGGAGGTCACGAGATTTTCTTAGCCAAAAATGGGATTATGGGATTAATCAGAACCTTTAAAAGCTCTGTACTTCTGCTCAGAGGCAGGACGTTGGTACTTTGAGAGAGGAGTCTGCCAACCTCCTCATTTGCCAGCAAATTAATAAACCTCCCTTTCCTTCTCCTCAAACCACTTGTCCTCGTTCTTCTGATGTGGCCTCGGGGACAAGTGCCAAACTTTTGGTAACAATTCCAGGTGTGAACCACCACATCTGACCAGTTTTTTGAGTTTTCTATTAAATATTTACCAACATCATTTGATTTAAGATCCTTTTTATTAGGATATGTAAACTTTTAAAGTCAGAAACATATACACCTTAAACATAGTTGTGAGCTATGTCATTTATCAGATATAGCTACTTCTGCCCAAGTGGTTTATCCAAGTTAAAGATGCCTGAAGGTCATTAGCATGACGTATTTGAAAAAAAACAAATATTTACTTTGTTATGAAAATCAGTACTTTCTTCTTTGTGCTTGTTAAGAAATTGTTAATTTAGTCCAGACTTAGCCTTCAGACAGTCATAGGCAGTTTCCTAACAGTAAGAGCTGCCTTTGAAAATACATTTTTAAAATTGTTTCTGAACAAATTGATTTAAGGAAGTAGGTAAATGATCTTAAAAATTCCTTTAAGGACAAAATAATTATTTCTATTGGTGGTAATCCATATGATTTGAGAAAGAATATAAATATTGGCCCAAATGTTCAGAATACCCCTAGTAAGAACTGGCCATTCTAAAGAATATATTCTGCATTTGATGCATCTCTGCAGGAAACTGAGTATATTAGGCAGGTGTTGGTAGGGATAGTCATTGCACCTCCTTCCATGGCTTTGCTTCATAGGTGAAGGAAGTAGGTGCACAAAACAGTAGAAATTAATAGACTAAATAGATTTTTTGTGCGTGGTCTGGATGATTTTAAAACTCTAAGACTAATAAATAATGAAGAGCATTTAAAGGGAAACAATGATCTGCGGCTTTCTTGTTTTCAGCTTTAGTATTTGCAAAACTAAAATACTGTAAATAAAATGCCTGGTATATTACATTCAGTCCAGAGGCACTTTTTTATGTTGTTGTTTCAGTACAATGAATTCCTTTGCCTTTATCAGACTCCATGTGCAAAAAGTAGACCAATAGGTTCAAAGACATCTAGGTTTTGTCCTGGGTCACAAATTTTATAGCAGAGCTAGAACTAATTGTTACCCATCCGCATCTACATTTATCCATGACTTTGGTTGTTCTCTCCTTCTGTTTCAAAGGTCCAAGTGCTTTGCTAGCTTTCTTGTTTATATTTCTAAAATGACGAAGATAAGGGTGGTATTATCTGTTTCCCCCTTATTTTAGCTAAGTGGTGGTGGGTGAAAGGGTGTGAAGAGATACTGTATTTGTTTATCCCAGATCATAGGGTGTGAGTCAAAGTTTGGATGGGAAGTCCCTTAGGGACTTCTTGATTATTTTGTGCTTATATTGAGTTGTTTTTACATTCAACTGGACTACCAAGTTAGTATCTTCTGGATTTTGTGCAGATAAGGAACAAGGACAAAGTACTTATCTTGAAATGTTTGAAGGACAGTTACATAGAAGAGGAAATAGGATGAAAGACACAACAGGGACTAAGATGTGGAAGAGAGATTTGTGTTTAATTGAGTCTGACAGTTTTTAAAAACATCTACTTTGGGCTGGGCATTATGCCAGGTACTTCAGAGGCAACAAAAATAAAATGATCTCTGCCCTCAAATTGAAAAGGTTTGGATAGTCAGCTCTAAAACAAGGCCAAATATAAGTGTTGGAAGTGCAAATTCTCAAGGTAGCTCAAAGAAGCGAGAGCTTTGGATAAACCAAGACTTGGGTGAGGGGACACCCTGAACAAAGAAAGACATCGAAACATACCTGAGGCATGTTTAGGCATTGCAAATTAGTTTGGAAGGAATGTGAGGTTCGTGCAGGGGACTTGTGAGAAAGAAGGCCAGAAGGGTGAGTTGGGCACTGTTTTTGTTTGAAATGACAACTTCTGAGCAGGAGAGAGACGTGATAGGATAGTGTTTTATAAATATCAAGCCCTTGGAGGGAAAGGTGGAGATGGAGAGACACTGAGGTGGGGTTCTTTGGGTCAATGAGAAAACCCCAAAGGATCTAGGGTTTGGCCATGAAGGGACTGTTAATGACCCAAGAAATTGTTTGCAAAATATGGTATGTGCATATGTGTGTTTTATCAAATTATAAAAAAAAAGTCCATGATGCAATAAAGTCTATCTAATAAACTAGAGGAATCGTCCAGGCCAGGTGAAGGTTTTTGGCTGATAAGGGGCTTGGGAATGGAAAGAACCTAAAGAGAGATTTCATAAGTGCTGAAGAATTTTTGCAAGTTACTGGCCAATAGTTAAAGGATGAAAGAAAAACAATCTCACAACCATTTTAGATTTCTCCTAGATCCTCCACTAGACTGTAAGCTCTTTGGGAGCAGAGAACACATCTAGCTTCTTAAACACATTCTCAGAACCTAGCTGACACACAGTAGGCTCCCAATAAATGTTACCTGAATGAGAGTGAAATATATCGACTGCAGTTTTGAGCCAGATAACTGGAATAATTAATTCTGTTCTCTTAATAATTAAGAGAAATGTTGACTCATGAAAAGGAACTACTGCAAAAAGATGATTCTTATTTTTGGATGTGTTGAGTCTGAGGTTCTAGCAGATCATCCAGGTGGGAAGCATCCAGGAAATAGTTGGAAATTTGGGTGTGGTATGGAGAAGAAAGTTCAGAGGTAGAAATACAATTTTTGGAGTCATTTTTATAGGGAGAGAGGGGAGACGGGAACCTTGGGAAAACAAGAGACAAGTGAACTAAAACAAAGGATATCTGAGTGTATGGTGTCAGTGTAGGACAGCTGGTTCTAGGCAAGAATTATTGAAACTTGCGTGCTGTGTCAGGGTTTCATCAGGAAACCAGGTATTTCACAACCACTGGAAGGGCAGGAAGACCTCTGCTGGCTTCCAGAAGAGCTGGAAGTGTGGGAGTCACAGAAAAGCCTCCACCAAAAGCCCTCAGCTGCCTGCAGCACCAAGGTGGTGGTTCCCAGGAAGACTCTGGGGAGCAGCTGCCACAACCCCACATTTGCCAGTGGCCACCTGCCTGCGCTGCCGCTGATAGAATGATGGCTGCTTCCCTTTCGCCTTTCACATTTTATCTGAGTGCCTCCTATTAGCAGGATGTAAGCTGCGATCCCATTGGAAGGAATAACTGTGATGCAGAAGAGAGGGACGTGTGGGGTGGTGCTGGTGACTGTCAGCAGACAAGCTGGTACCTGTGGTTTAAAGCTGTGGTCCGCAACCCCAGGGCCTCAGACCTGTTAGGGACCTGGCCGCAGAGCTCTGCCGCCCTCCCCTCCCCTTTCCTCCCTCCCCCGGACGTGGAAAAATTGCCTTCCGTGAAACCGGTCCCTGGTGCCAACAAGGTTGGGGACCGCTGGTTGAGAGCGTCTAAAATGGGTCATGTCACTTCCCTGTCAAAACTCTCAAAGGACTCCCCCTCCCCCAACACCTGCATAATGAAATTGAAGTTTTGCTGGTGTAGGACCCAGTGCCCTCTCCTCTACCAGAAGGACACTTTCTCTTTCATGCGACTGTGCCTCCGTTCCTTGCTTATCTGTTCTCTTGGCCTGGATATACGCTATTCCTATCCTCACCCTGGCAAAGTGCTCCTTGAAGCTTTTTTTCACACCTCTAGGCAGGTTTAGGTGGTCCTACCTCCCTTTGTACCTTAGATGTGCCTTAATTATACTGTAACCTCCTTGAAGAAAGGACGTTTCTTTTTGTCTATATGTACCCAGGGCTTAGCATAGTGCTGAGATTCAGTTTGAGTGAATAACAGAGGAAGGAAGCTTTGGGTGGTAGGGTGATACTAAATTTTATTGGCAGGAGATCAGTAATGATCTTCAAGGGACTGGTTTTAATCCATCAGAGGTCCTGGAGGCCAACTGCAGTATATTGAAGAATGAAGAATGACTAGGAGTCAAAGAACTGCAGGCAGCGTACTCTGAAGGAGACTGATAAAGGGTTGTGACAACACAGTTTTGAGGAAAGGAAGCTTCCTCCGCCCCTCGCCAAAGGAAGTTGTAAGCCTGTTAGAAATCAGAGGAGAAAAAATTATTTGAAAAAGTAAATTTGAACAAGAAAGCAGAATTGCATGTAGTCAGGAGCGTGCACACCATGAGGTCTGGGCCCATAGAAGGCCAACAGTAGGGGGCGCTCTTCAGTCGTGCTGCCAGGCTCCTGCACCGGGATCGATGCCCGCAGCGGGCGCACGGAAGGTACTCAACCTGTTGTCTGTGGACAGAGCCAGACAGGGAGTGTCACACCAAATAACTAGTCGGACCCTTCTATGAGTCCTAAAGTTTCTTTCTAAATTTAAGATTTTGTGATAATTTGAGGATTACTAAAAAAGAAAAAAAAATTTGGGGATTACTGCATAAATTGGCAATAGCCAGAATTCAAACTTAAGTGTAACATTTAACAGAATATACACAGAGTGCATTCTTTTATGAAATTCACAGTAGCCAAATTCCATATGTTGATATTCTTCCAGGGATGCCTGTATTTTCTTGCTAATAGTACCCACATCATCCACACACACCCCCATTTTTTTTTTTCTCTCAATAAACATTTATTGAGCATGGAGGTACTAGACTATGATATGCTTTAGGGATACAGTTGGGAATAAAACAGACATGACTCTCTCTTTCTTAGAGCTCAGACTCAGGTGGTGAATATGATCATTAAACAATCCAGTGGATATATAGTCATATCAAAAATGCAGAGGAATACGTTTATAACCTTGGGATAAGGAAAGCATTTGTAAGCAAGACACAAAACACAAGACCCCAAAGAAAAAATATTGACCAACTTACTCAACTTAAATTTAAGACTTCTATAAGATAAAACACCATGAACTAAATTAGATGCAGCAACAGGCTGGGAGAAAATATTTGCAACCTATGCACTGAGGATTAATATCCCACATATATAAAGAATACCTACAAATCTATCTTTTTAAAAAAAACAAACCAATAAAAAATGGTTAAAGACAACTTACAGACCAGGATCACTGAGACTGTTTTGCTCTTATGATTAAGAAAAACAAAAAACATTGGTAAAGGTATAGGAAAGTGGGTATCTCCTGCACTATTGCTGTGATTATAAATTGGTGCAGCCTTTTTTTTTGAGAATGAATTGACAATGTGAAGATAGAAATTGCCCATTAACTTCAACCCAGTAATTCCTCTTCTTGAACTTGTACACAGAGGGGTATACATAAAGGCATTCATTGTAGCATTGTTTATAAGAGGAAAATATTAGTGGCTGGGCATGGTGGCTCACGCCCATAATCCCAGCACTTTGGGAAGCTAAGGCAGGAGGATCACTTGAGGCCAGGAGTTTGAGGTTAGTCTGGGTAACATAGCAAGACCCCATCTCTACAAAAAGTAAAAAAAATTAGCTGGGAATGGTGGCTTGCACCTGTAAGTCCCAGCTACGGGGGGTGCTGAGGTGGGAGGATTTCTTGAGCCCAGGAGTTCAAGGCTGCAGTGAGCTATGATGACACCACTGCACTCCAGCCTAGGGGACAGAACAAGACCCTATCTGTCAAAAAAAAAAAAAAAAATTAAAACTGCCTGAATGCTCATCAATAGTTCATCTGTATGCCATCATACCACAGAACACTATGAAGAAGTTAAAAGAATGAATTTCTGTGTGCAAGATCTACGAGGCACATGGCAAAAAAAAACTATATACAATATCCCATAAAAGTAGATCTACAATATTCTATCATTTGTGTTAAACACACACCAGACAAACAAAACTATGTATTTATATGTGACCACATACATGTAAGTGCATAAATGAGGTCTGGAAGAGTTCATGCCAAAACGGTAACAGCAATTACTCCTACAAAGGGGAGTGATATGGGTTTGGGGTGGCCGGGGGGGACATTAAGGAGAATTTTTTGCATTATCTATATTGTTTGATTTTTTTTAAGCCATGAGAGTGTAACAGGTATTATAAAATGAAAATATTTATATAACTAAAAATTTTGACAATGATTTGAAAGGAAAGTATAGTATTTAATCAGTGTACAATGGGAAACTGCTTCCGTCAGGTCATCAGAATGTAAAAGTGTAATCTAGAGCAGGTACCATGTTTGACTTGTCTACACCTATATCCCCAGCAGGGACATTGGATGCATGGCTGAATGTGTGAATGGATGGATGGGAGGGTGGATGGGTGGATGGGTGGGTGAATGGGTGGATGGATGGGTGGATGGATGGATGATGGATGGGTGGATGTATGTATGTATGCATGTATGTATGGGTGGATGGATGGATGGGTGGATGTATGTATGTATGCATGTATGTATGGGTGGGTGGATGGATGGATGGATGGACGGGTGGATGAGCAGATGGGTGCCTAGGTGGATGGGTGGGTGGGTGGGTGGATGGATGGATGAGGAAGCCTCACTGAGAAAGTGACATGCTGACCCAAATCTGAAGAACAAGGAACCAGCCATGCCAACTCCACCTGCAGGGGAAAAGTGTATGTGAGCACACGCAGACCCTACTGCAGAAACCTGGGTAGCTCATGTTTCCTGGTGCTCAGTGAATGAGGAGGAGAGTGACATGAGGTGAAGTTTGCGAGTTGGTCAGGGACCTGATGGTCTGTGGCTTTAATGGCTAGCTGTGAGGACTTCTATGTAGTTCCAAGAGTGATGAGTATACAGTGACAAGGATTGAGGTGTCTCTATGGCATGGGTATGTTCAACAAGAAAAATAAGTAGCATTGTGTGATTTGACTTGCTCGCAGTCACAGTGAGAAGGTGATGAGGATTAGGACTGGTTCTCAGAACTACCAGCTCACATTCTGTCCATGTACCATGGGAAGGAAGCTTTTTGATCTTGGAGTGGAGGTAGGGGGAGAATATAGGGAAAGAACAGAGAAGGGTTTATGGTACAATGGTTTGCACTGAGAGCTGCAGACTCAGACTGCCTGGATTTATTTGCCAGCTGGATGACATGGGATAAGTTACTTAAATCTCTAAACCTCAGTTTCCTTATATGTCAAATCAGGATAACAGAGTGTGTACTATTATCATAGAGTTGTGGTGAGGCTTAAATAAAATAATCTGTGTAAAGTACATAGTATTGTACCTGCTCAATAAATGCTACACAGTATTAAAGTGTTCTATTACTGCTGGTACAAGAAAAACAGCAATGGCTAGAGGGAGCTGGGATATTTAGGCCTAAAAAGAGAGGGGAACACCCACAAATATTTGAAAGCCTTTTGTTGAAAAGAGGCATTAAGCATTATTTGCAGGTCCCATTGAGAACAATTAATGGGACTTATGGAAAGAAATTCAAGGGAGATTCAATGTGAGGAAGACCCAACATGGCAAAGGATTGGCAAAGGGAATACCTTGCCTTTATTGAGAAATTGGACTAGGTGACCTCCAAAGTTCCTTCTGAATCTAGAATTCACTTATCAGTAATAGCACCAAATAATCTGGGAAGTGAGTATAAAGTCATGTCAAGTCCTGCTGTGATGGATTTACAAGGAAGATCTCTAAATAACCTCAAGATTCCCAGGCTTTAGCTGAGAGGCCCCTAATATGAAACAGCAAAAAGTGTTACCAATTACTGCATGGCCTCGGCAAGACCTCAATACCACTTTTGGCCTCTGTCTCTTCATCTGTGTGCCAAGATCATTACACTCATGTGGCTGCAAGGCTTAAATGAAATATTGTAAATGAAAGTGTTCTGAAAACGAAAGTGCAATACAAATGCGAAGAATGATTGTTGTAATAATTTGCTGCAAAATGTTTTCTTCTCATGAAATACTGCTGCCACGCTTTACGCTGGTGGCTGGGGATTTGGGCATAAGCTGTCGGCCACATGGATGTCTTCAGTGTCAATGAAGGAGCACCGAGGCAGCCCCCACAGGCCACGTTGCACTCTGGACCTCGCTCCTCCTGGGAACGGTACCCACAATTTCCCTTCAGGAAGACTTTTCAGTTCAAGTGGCTTCCAGGTTTGAATTCTGCCGAACAACCCTCCTGGGGGAGAGCCAATGCTTTGGGTTTGATTGCCTCAGACTATCAAGGTGACAACTTTGAGTAATTACCCTGATTATATTTGACACTTAAAGAGCTACTAATCTTAACCAGATGTGATAACAGCTGTTATCCCAGCTTTTCATTTTGGGAGAAGATGCCCCTTTACAGTATGTGGCAGAGTATCCAAAGTGTATTATGGAATCTGGTGCCACGGAAGCCTTTAAGGGACCACCTAATGTGTCCTTATATATCCAGAGAAGGCTGAATTTTAACCTAGTATAGATGGATGAATATTTTGTTGATTTCATTTTGTTCATTTCATTGAACATACATTTATTAAGTACCTACCAGCCAGAATGCCAGGGATAAAAAGGTGTGTTCCTGACCACTAAGGAAATCACAGGCTAAAAGGGGAGACTTATATAAATATTTCTTAAGCTTTTAAATTGCAAAATATAAGACATAATGAAAAGTACATGAAGCCAAGATGTGCAGCGTGCTGTGGTATTATAACATGTGGAGGAAGAGATTTGTGCAGTCGTGGAGAATCAGGGCAAACTTCACAGGGGAAAGAACATGGAAGCCAGGCTATAAAGGACAAGCGGAGTTTACTAAGTGAAGACCAAGGACTTGGGTGGAGGGAGCAGAAGGGATGGAGAGGACACGGCATTCCAAGCTGGGGAAGTGGCAGGCGCAGAGGAAGCGAGCAAGGATGAAAGTGCTTACCAGGCAGTGTGCTGTGATTGGGGTGTTGGTGGGGGATTAGCAAGAGGTGGAGCCAGAAAAGTAGATTTAGACCAGATTTTGAAAGGTCTTAGCCACCATGCTAAGGAGTGTAGGCTTTCTCTTGTAGTCAACATGGAAGAATAGTCTTTTTGTATCTTAGAAAGGTACCATACAAAAGAATTGGAGGAGGAAAAAAATTGGGAGGTAATGAAACCAATTTAAAAGCGATCGAGAAAAAGCCAGACACAAGAGGACAGGTGTTGTATGATTCCACTAGTGTGAGGTACCAAAAATAGTCAGCTTCCTAGAGAAAGAGTAGTGATACCGGGAGCTGGGGACGGGGGAATGGGGAGTTACTGTTTAATGGGTACAGAGTTCCAGTTTGGGATGATGGAAAAGTTCTGGAGATGGATAGTGGTGATATTTACACAACAATGTGAATATACTTAATGTCACTGAATTGTACACTCAAAAAAGGTTGAAACAGTAAATTTTATGTTGTGTATATTTTACCACAATAAAACACAAAGCCACTTTAGTAATCCTGTTAGAAAGTGCACATAGTCTGAAATATGACAATGAGGATAGAGAGGAAAAGAGTAATTTAAACTTTTCTTTTCTTTTTTCCTCTTAATAAGAGCAATTTAAATTTAAGAGACATTTCTGATAGATAATGGGCAGGACTTAATGTCTGTATGAAGAGGTTAAGGAACAGAAGGGGACAGAGATGACTGAGGTCTTTGATTGGACAACTGTGTGCATGTTGGTTTAGGAGGGAGAGAATGAAGATTTTGGGGTCCAATATACAGTGAAAAAATATGCATGTATGTAAATACGCACACAGCTGGAGCTCAGGAAGGAGGACAGAGTTAGACATAAAAATTTAGGCACTGTCAATATGTGGGTAGTATGGAACTGGGTAGTATGGGTAGTCATTTAGCGGGGAGTTGGGAGTAAGAGCCTAAGGGGGATCTTGGAGAACATCAGCTAGTGGGACTGAGAAGGGATAGAGAGAAAGGAAGAACCAGGGGGGACAAAGAGGTTGCATGGAAGCTAAGAGAGAAAAGAGGGTCATTGTCAACTGTGTCAAAGGCCGTGGAGGACAAGCAGGAGGAAGACTGAAAGCAATGGGTAGATCTGGAAATTTGGAGACCACCAATCACCTTTTCCAGAGGGAAGGTAGAGCGTGATTATAGTGGGTTTAAAAGTGAATGGATGATCTCACTTATATGTGGGATCTGAAAAAGTCCAGCTCATAGAAGTAGAGTAGAACGGTGGTTACCAGAGGGTGACAAGGGGTGGATGGGGAGAGGGGAGATGTTTCAACAGGGACAAAGTTTCCATTAGACAGGGGGAATAAGTTTAGTGATCTATTGCACAGCATGGTGACTGTTGTTAGTAATAATTTGTTGCATATTTCAAAATTGCTTAAAGAGTAGATTTTAATAGTTCTCACCACAAAGAAATGGTAAGTATGTGAAGTGATGGATATGACAATTAGCTTGATCTAATTATTCTACAATGCATACATATAACATCATATTGTACCCCATAAACATATACAATTATTACTTGTTAATTAAAAATTAAATTTGAATTTTTAAAAAAGTGAATGGTATGCAGCAATGAGAAGAAATGAACTACAGCTGCACAACAATATGACTAGTCTCACAAACACGAAGTTGGGGGAAAAAAAGCAGGAAGATCCAAAAGAACACATACAGTCTTGTTCCATACGTATAAATATTTAATCTTAAAAACGAATAAAAGAAAACTACATAAGTGATATCAATAAAAAGAAGAGTGAGGGCAAGATTAGCAAAAAGCAAGAATGGGCTGGGCGAGGTGGCTCACGTCTGTAATCCCAGCACTCTGGGAGGCCGAGGTGGGAGGGTCACTTGAGCTCAGAAGTTCGAGGCCAGCCTGAGCAAGAGCGAGACCCTGTCTCTGCAAAACAAATAGAAAAATTAGCTGGCATCATAGCACATGCCTGTAGTTCCAGCTACTCAGGAGACTGAGGCAGGAGGATCACTTGAGCCCAGGAGTTTGAGGTTGCAGTGAGGTAGGATGCCACTGCACTCTAGCCGGGGACAGAAAGACTGTATCAAAAAAAAGTGAGCATGTTGCTTACTTCTAGAAGAAGGTAGGGGTTATTTTGGGGGAAGCTATGTGGCAGGGATTCTGAAGTATTGCATATGTTTCATTTCTTGACTTATATGACTACAAGAGTGTTTGAATAAATTTGATGTGCACATCTTTATGTAGGTTATACTTCACAAAAAAATATAACGAGGGCAACAATCTTACATCTGCTTCTGAAACTATTCAGAGAGTAGCTTTTCAAGCTAACAAAGATTCAGTTTGTGGTATTGCTTTAATAAAATCACATCATCACCTTTGACCAAATCTTCCTGAAGAGGAAGTAATCTTTATTTTAGTCAGTTTCTGTTAGTGAAGAAGGAAAGCTAAATAACTTGATGGCAACATTGCTATTGCCAGGATCCTTTACTGGCAAAGTGAGCATCTATTTAGTATTTAGCATGGTGAACAGAGAAAAAATATCTAAAAATGCTGAGAAATCATTGTTCCTGAACTCTAATGTTAAAATGTTAAAATTTGACTGCTATACAGTTTTATCTCTTTATGTTGAACTAACTTTGTTTAGTGTTTTGGAAAGTTGCAAAAACAATACAGAGAATTCCTACCTACCCTTCACCCAACTTCCCCTAATGTTAACATCTTATGTACCTATAGGACAATGATCAAAACGAAGAAATTAACATTGGTGCAATACCAACATTTTTATATATATATGTGTACACACATACATAAGTATATATTTAGTAATGAAATTATTGAGAACCTTTTTATGTAGTTGGCAGTCATTTGGATTTTCTTTTCATTAAGTCTGCTTGGATTTTTGGCCAGCTTTTCTATTGGGTTGTCTAATTTTTTTTCTAATTGAATTTGTCATTTCCGTATGGTCCTCATTCAATGAGAAATTGCTGTTGGGGTATTCATGTATTGATTCATTTAGGGCAACAATAATAAACCCGTACATCTTAGCACAGTTAATGTATTTTATGAGTAATACCTATATTTTCAGGAACAAGGATCAGTGTAGAAAGTGGCATTGTTTTGCATTTTTGGGGGGTTTTTAAATGTTGGACTTGGTGGAGGATAGGTGAATTCTCATACCTGCTTCCTCATTCAATTTGTTGTGATATGGTTTTTGTCTTTTTTTTTTTTTTTTTTTTTTAGAGCCAGGGTCTTGCCCTGTTGCCCAGGCTGAAGTGCAGTGGCATGATCACAGCTCACTGTAGTCTCCTGGGTTCAAGTAATCCTCCTGGCTCAGCCTCCCAAGTAGCTGCAGGCGTACAGCCCCACATCCAGCTATGTGATATGGTTTTTTTATTTGCCGAGTATTCAGTGGTGTCAGTGTACCAGAGTTTATTCAGCCATTTTCCAACTGACGGGCATTCACTTTGTTCCCAGTTTCGTGGTTTTTGTGTTGGTTTTGTTACCACGAATAATGCTGCAATAACCATTCTTGCATGTTAAGGGGAAAAAAAGTGAGTGGGAAGTGAAGAAACGGAGGTATTCAGCAGAGACTAACTTTTTTAAAATATGAGGTTCTTCATCTCCTTTGCAAATAATACCAGAAGTTTTATTATTAATCTTCATTCTTAATCTCTTTATGTGTTCACTCTTATAATTTCCATTAAAGTACACTCTAATTTGTGCCACCATTGCTTGTTACTATCCTCAGTGAAGCCTCTTATCTGTTGCACCCTCCGTCCCTCTTCTCCAGTCCAAACCTGCGGTTCTTAAACTAAAGAATACAGAAAACCACAAAATTGAATCTCCTTTTGTAATTTTAAATGATTTTGTAAAGATGGCTCATACTTCTGTGGGAGGCACCCTTTGTGTCCTTAGAGAAGTCCTTCAGTGATGCTAATGATGTCTTCGTCCTTGTACAGGAGGATGGTTTTCTTGACTTACCATCAGGACTTAAACTTTATGTGTCCAGTGGTCATCCTATGTACTCTTGACAGGTGACACGCTGGGTGTTAGAAAACTTGGATCCTACTTTTGTTGAGCCTCTAACTGCCTGTGCCTGAATAAGTTATAAGTCATTTTACTTTCTGGACTGTGGTTTCCTCATCTATAAAGTGAGGGGTTTGAAGTAAGTGATTTTGAAAATTCTTCCCTGTTCTGATACATTCCCATTCTGATACCTTGTGACAGTGGCATTCATTTGCCAGATGATTGGCCAGGGCCAACGGGTGCCAAGTAAGACTGGGGAACATGAAAAAACTAGCTGGTCCACACTGAGACTTGGTTTACAACTCACTGGCACAGTGTGCTACTTAGTCTTCTTCTCTGTGGGGCTCCAAGACCTCGTGGCTTATCCCCATCTACAAAGCCCTTCTCCTAGGCTGGCTTCTTAGGGCCATGATGTTGGTTGATGGATTAGTTCAGGCTAGGAGCTGATCTGGAAACTCTGGGATAGGGGAGGTGGGAGGAAGATATGGGACCACAGAGCCCTAAAGAGGTGAGGTGAGAGTCTCCCACATGCCTCACATAGACAGCATCCCTGTCCTGTGATTGATGGTGCCCACATTCAAGTCATGCGTGAGGATAGGCTGCCTGAATGACAGGTGGGTTCCTAGTACAAGCCCCTAAAAATAGCAGAAGTAGGGCTCCACTCCAAAACAGTGACAGTATCAGCAAGTTACTTAAGAAATCTGCCAGTAATGATGGGAAACCTGGCACACTGCCCATTCAGATCAAACTGTTCAAGGCGAACCGAGAGGGTGTTTGTTCGTAGAGCTGAGCTAAGTCAGACTGAGAGAACAGCTCCCTGGAGCAGGCTTCATGTCAGATATTCAGAAAAATTCGCTTGTCGCTGGTACATATGCTCTCAGATCAGATGACATTTCAATGGGAAACTGTGTAGGATTTCCATTTAAGTATCCAGTATCACAGCTGATTTGCATCGTGCCTTTTAATTTAGCCCATCTAAGTTTCTTGATGTTTAATTTTGAATCTGGTCCTTGTAGGTGGCTAGTGCCCATCGTTAGGTTTTAGATGAACAAAGGAACAGTGACGGCAGAAGAAAGGGGAAGGATGTGTAGGGCACTAGTCAGGGAGGGGAGCAGGTGGGTGGGAAAAGGAAAAAAGTAGGTAGGAAAAAGAAATGAGAGGAAATGTAGCATCCACCTTTGTGGCCCGTGGCTCCCTGGTCTTCCTGTGGATGGCCGGTCCCTGGGCCAGGTAGTCCTCTCCCCGCACCAGGCCTCATGCTCAGGGATGAGGGGTATGTGAGCAGTCTTCTTCTATGGGCTGTAGTCCTGCGTGTCTGGCTGCCGGCTGGCCGTTTCCACTCAGATGTCCACTGTCCCTTCACACCTAACATGCCTGAAACCATTTCCCCCTGCCCTGTTCCCCCTCCCTACCCTGGGTGCAGGTTTTGTCAGAACTGGAGAGGCGTGGCGTGTGGGCGAAGCCACGCCAGGGCAGGCCTGGGTTCCAGTCTCACTCTTACACTGAGCTGGGTGTCTCTGGGAAGCCTGAACCTTTCTGAGCTGGGATGCACTGGTGTCACGTTATCCGTGTGAGCTGCCTGGCGGTTATGCCTGATCACCACGTAGCGCAATATCGGACATACTTGTTGTTACCAAGACTTCAGTTTTGACTGATTGTGACAGCAAACTCTGTTCCCAAATGCCCACCTTTCATCTTTGCTACTGATGACTTTTATGTGGGTCATTATTTAGTGGCTGTGCTGAATATTTTCCAATCGCCAACTTTCACCCTTCTCCATCCTGTGCTCTGCCCCAGAGGCCAACCTATCTGGGCTACATCAACAGGTTCCTGTGCCTCTGGCTTTGGTTGAGTTTGGCCAGTGGGGACCACGAGTAGGAAATTAGAGGAAGGAAGGAGAGAGAGGCCATGATCTTTAGTCTCCTGGTCCCTACCTGGGAGGCACCTCGGGATCCCTCAAACAAAGTCACACATCCTCCAGTCATCCTCCTCAACGTGACTCTCTCCTCCTAGGGGCCAGTACCCTTCTCTCTCCTTGTCCTTGGGCCTAAGGGTGGTAATAGTTCCTCCACTGTTACTAGCCCTCGGTTATTGCATATCCATTATAGTTCTCCTATATTCTATCTCCACCTTTGTAAATGATCTGATTTCATTGTGCCATCTGTTTGCTGCTGGAGTGTGAGTGGTGGAGCATTGGAAACAGGGGCAAGAGGAAGACTTGGCAGAGGACTTGTAGGCACTGTTTCTGAGGCTTACAGGTCTACCCGATGATCACCTGTCAGTAGAGGAGAGAGTGAGAGGCTGTGTTGCCCAGCCTGTGTCATCCTTAGGCCTTGCTAGAGAGGCCCACTCTGGCCCTCCTCTGGGTATGTCCCCCCCCATGGGGCAAGGAGTCTGGGGCCAAAGGAACATGCCAACCTGGAGCCCCCTTGTAGACCACTCTCTCATTCCAAGATTCGGCTATTCCTCCCAGACAGCCACTTGCAGAGCCTGTGTAGGCCCCTTTCCCAGCTGTGCACCCCTAGGCCCAACCAAGGAGTAGTCCAGGGCAGGTGCTCATGGGGAGAGGGGTAGATACAGCTTGGATGTTTGGTCTGGGCATCCACTTGCATGCACCCAAGGCCTCCCATGGGGTGGGATGGAGCCGGGCGGGGGGTGCTGAGGCCTGCTCTCCCCGTGTCTCCCCATTTGAGCACAGAGTTCAAGGAGCCAGCATTTTAACAGAAAACCAGCTACCAGGTTATTCTGAAGATGTATTTGTCAGGGTTGGATGATAGAGCACATGCATTTCACAGTTTGTTAGCTGGATCTGTAACTTTTCAATAAGTAGATACACAATATGTAGTATATAGTATACAGGTAGGTCTCCATTTGGACTTGTTCTTGGGCCCTGCAAATATTACAAGTGGGGGTCTTCAGAGGGGGGCTGTCCCCAGTTGCTCCTACTCAATGGCAGGCAGTCTGGCTTCTTTCTAAAGATTTATAGGAAAAGAGAGTTCCTCACAAATCCTTGCAGTGAACTCAGCCTTCTCATGCGATCCTCTTCCTCAAGTCCAGTTCCCTTAGGAAACAGGATATGGTGACTTAGGAAGACCTTTCTGATGACAGAGTGAAGGCTGTTACAGGCACTGAGCTTGCAGTCAGAATCCCAGTCGTGTCCTGTACTTTCTAACTCAGACTAGAAAAGGTGGGGATTGGTTGGGCCCCATGGAGGACGGAGAAGACAGGACAGATGGCTGCGACTGAGCAACAGTCCCCTCTCCCACCATGCCACACTCACCACTGTGAGGGCAGCATGCCCCAGGACACCTCTGCTTTACTCCAAGGCCCAAAGCAGGAGCCCAGGGACGTGGGCATCTTGCTGCGGCTCCCACCAGCTGTGCGGGAAGCTCAGGGCAGGCAGGCGGCTCTCTGGGGTGGCACAAGCAGTGGGGGCAGATCCCTCAGCTCCTGGAGCAGGTGGATGCATCAGGAGCTGCTGTTAGGGGCCCCAGGTGCTTTTGGGGGTGACTCTGACCTGCCTGTTGGCTTGAGGAAGCTCCCCCAGACTACTGTAGAGCAAGAAGAGGGAAGGAAGGCAACGCGAAGGCTCAGGGCCATGGCAGGGCTGGCTGGGGCTGCCCGCGGCTCACACCTACCAACTGTCTTCTGACTTCTGGCTCCCAGGAGAGCGTGGGCCTCTTCCCCCAGTCTTCTCAGGCCTAGGGGATAAGCGGGCACTTTATCTTGTGACAAGTCCCTTCTTCCTGCTCCCCCTAACATGTAGGTGACAAATGCCAATAAGGGAAGAGTCTCACTCCCTGCTTCAGCCATTTTCCCGTCACCTGCTCCTCCTGCCCTCCACCCACCATCACCAGGAAGCTGTTTTACCATCTAAGTCCAGAGAACCAGTTCCTGGGTATAACTCCGGAGGAAGAGAGGTTCGGGGATGAACGGTGAGGGGGAGGTGGCACCTGCTGCTGGAGAGCACCTCAAGGCCCAGATGTCCTCCGACGCGTGAGCTGGGCTGGACACCGAGGACTAAGAGGCCAAGGCAGGGCCCGGGAGGGGAGGCCAGGGGACACTCCGGGAGCAGGGTCCATGCGGGGAGCCCCGGCCTCCGGGGACAGAGGCCCCGCAGAGGGTGGGGACGCAGCAAGGAAGTGGCCGAAGAAGCTAGTCCTTAATCCAGTCTGGGCCAGACCCAGCGCCCAGCTCCTTGCTCTCCTGGCCGGAAGCCACCATTCAAAACGGGTCGCTCGGCCTCGAACCCCCCCCGCCCCCACCCAAGCCACGCCACTGCAGCCCCAGCCGTAGCAGCAGCCGCCTGTGCCTTTGGGGCCCCTGGGCGTGGTCCCTCTGAGAGTGTCACCTGGGAAAGCCCCTCTGCCGGGCGGGGAGGGTAGAGGGATAAGAGCCTCGACGGGCCAGGGAGGTGGCTCCGTGACCGCTACGCACCCTTGTTCCTGAGCCCCGAGTGCTTCCCCAACGCCAGGCTCCTCCTGCCCGTGGGGCCGCCTCCCTGCGCGGACGCCGGAGGGCGGAGAGAAGCAGGCCCGGCCCTGGCAGAGCAGCTTCGGAAGCCAGGCTGGCTTCGTGGGCTGCGGCCCGCACCGCCGGGCTCCAGGGCCCAACAGCCCCCACTGCCCTGCCTCCGAGAGGGCTGGCATCTCCTGAAGGGCCCCTCCTTCACCAGGAACGCCGAGCTTGCCGGCTCCCGCCCGGCCTGCGCCTGCTCTCCCCAGAGTCCGATCTCGGGGCCCAGTGTGAATTCTGCCCTGCCGGGCTTGACCCCCCTGGTGCGGCTCAGGCAGCGCCAACCTCGCCTGGAGGGAGGCCAGCGGGGGAGGGACGGAAGGAAGCACGCGCCCCTCTGCCTCGTGCCCCTGCGCCCGGTCTCGGCTTCCTGGGCCCGCTGGCAAGGGTCTCCTCCAGAGTCCCCGGACCACGTGGGACCGCAGAGACGGGAACCTTAGCCTGGGCAGCAAGAGACCTGGTTCTCCCCTTCTTCCAGCCGCTGTGCCTGGACTGAACTATGCACCCTGGGGGCAAGTACCTTGAGGAGACTGCTAAGGTGTTACTGTCAGGCAAGTGGCCTTCTGTGGCTCCCCGTTCTGTTTCCCTGGGCCTTATCATGCCTGCCCGTGACGCCAGTGACCACGTATGCAGGCTTGAATCTCAAAATTGACATCTCCAGCCCTCTCCCCGGAGGTCCTCTGTATGCACCTCTGTCTTCCTGACATCTCCACTTCAATGTCTCAAAGTCACCTTGAACTCAAGGACTATGTTCACGTTCATCCGCTCCGAACCTGGTCCTCTTCCAATCTAAATCCCCACCTTCCGTCACAGCAAACGACCCAGAAATCCCAGGACACCCTAATGCTTCCTTATCCCTTACTGCACCCCGTGGCCAATCCGTCACCGGGTTCTGTAGATTTTACCTCCTAAATTCCATTCAGTTCTGCCCATCTGCACTGTCACTTTGGTCTGAGCCACCGCCTTTTATCACCTAGACTCCTGCAAGAGCCTCCTCCCTGGTCTCTCCACGTTCATTCTTCCCCTTTTGTCTGTTCTCTACACTGCAGCCAGTGCAATTTTTTTGGAACATAAACTGCTCTTGTCACCTCCCTACTTAAAACACACCTGTGACTTTCCATTGCTCTTCATATAAAAGACGAAACTCTTAACATGGCCAACAAGGCTTTGCGTGTCTGGCCCCTGCCCACTTCTTCTGCCTCAATTTGCCCCACACTCCTCCTTACTCTCTGCACTCCAGTCTTCTTTTAGTTCCTCAAGTGTTCCTGTCTCTCTCTCCTGCCCCAGGACCCTTGCACAAGCTGCTTCCACTGCCTGAAACCCTCTCAGCTCATCTACATATACCAAAGTCATTATTTTCTCAGGGAAGCTCTTTCTGACTTCTTTGACTAGGTAAAAAAAATCTTCTTGTAATAAAATCTCACAACACCATTCACCTTTCCTCCATAGCACTTATCATAGTTGATTTTTTTTTAATAGACAGAGTCTCACTCTGTTGCCCAGGCTGGAGTGCAGTGGCACGATCGTAGCTCACTGCAGCCTCAAAATCCTGGGCTCAAGTGATCCTCCTGCCTCAGCCCCCTCAGTAGCTGGGACTACAGACACATGCCACCATGCCCAGCTAATTTTTTGGTTTTGTTTTTTTGTAGAGATGGGGTCTTGCTATGTTGCCCAGGCTGATCTCAACCTCCAGGCCTCAAATGTTCCTCCCACCTCAGCCTCGCAAAGTGCTGGGATTGAAGGTGTGAGCCACTGGGCCTGGTGATGTTATATATTGATCTGTATTGGTATTTGATTAGTGTCTGTCTCCTACACCAGATGATGAGTTCCCTTAGGGCAGGGACCTGTGTGTCAGTTTTTGCTCACTGTGATATACCCTTCACCTGGCACAATACTCAAAACATACCAAGTGATAGTAAGTGCTCTATAATCTGTTGAATGGGTAAATGGGTGGATGGCTGGAAGTAAGGAAGGATGCAAAGAAGGAAGGAACACCTGTTTAATAAGCATGCTTGAAGGAATCCCCAAAGCTAGCATTCTTTTTGAGATTCCTGTTATTAGTTGATATAGCTTTGTAGATTGAGAACAATATCTTTTCTCTCCTCACCCTCCTCTCCTTGGAGGAGAGAAGAGGAATAGACCGTTGGATAAAGGCCAGGACTTGGCCATGGTTCAGAGAAATAGCATTAGGGGCTTGGGAGGTCACCTGTGGTTGGTAGCCATGTGAGCCATGACCTTGAAGCCCCTGAGATACCAGACATCTGGAGTCAGGCCCTTCCATCATCGTCCAGTCTAACCTGCCTTTCCTCCCGCCCTAGATATCAGCACCATGGACAGGACCCAAGCCCAGTCCCAGAAGGTGGGGTCTGTTGAGATTTCTGGCGGGGCAGAGGACAGGGCCATGCCTGTGTCTAGGTGGAAAGGAGCTGGCATGTATTTCTCCACCAGGAGTCACTGCTGCCCTTGTTCTCTATCACCTGAGGCTCTGGCAGGCTGCAAGGGGATGAATCAAAGGACACCACCTCCTCTTCCCCTCCCCCAACTAGGGAACTAGAAGGAATTCCCTGAGATCAGCCTAGAGAATGCTGGCTGGGGGCCCAGGCATGGGTTTTAGTCTTCGTGTGCTACTTACCATGCAGTGACCCCACTTGGCCCCAGTGGTAAGACTGGGGTAGGGGAAAGCTCTCTGAGGGGACTCTCCACAGGCTGTTTCCTGCAGCCAGGACCCCTTCAGCTCAGGTGTCTTTCTATCATTTCCACGTCATTCCTGCAAACATCTGAGCCAGGAGGTGGTGTGCGCACTCCTGAGAAGCAGAAGGAATGCTGGGGTCTCAGTCTTCTGCCTCCCCCCAGGCCCATCCGCCCAAAGGGTCAGCACAGGCCAGTATGTGCTCATTGTTCCCAGCCTTTGGGGCTTTCAGCTTCACACAACCAGGGCAGGTACACAGACGGAGCAGCTGCAGAGCTGCCCCTTGGCACCTTCTCCTGAAGGAAGCACATGGTGAAGAAGATGGAGCCAGCCAGGATGGTGATGAGAGGTGCACTCCTGGATCTGCGGAAGCTGTCCTTGGAGAGCTCAGGGGTTACTGGGACAAAGACTGCTTGAGAAAGTTGAGGGGCAACCTCTGTCATGGTTCCCTTGCATTGAGGGAGCCTCACAATATGTGGCGTGGTATGGGCTCACCCTCGGGACTCCAAATGGCAGCACTGTCCCCTAGGGGACAGGTCAGCTGTGCTGCCTGTTAGCTGACATCTCACTGTACCCCACAAAGGTAACCCCAGAGCCCAGAGAGTGACCTGAGGCTGCCTTGATGTTCTAGGAGCTGAAAGGGGGAGGACAGAGGCCTGGGAACTGGAGTTCTTAGCACAGTTCAGAGGGGGTGGCTGGAACTGAGAGAGCTAATGCCAAAAAAGAACAACCCTCCAGTCCTGCAGAACACATATTTCTGGGCAGAAAACCCCAGGAGGGATTCTGTTACAGAACATCCCAAACGATCTCAATGACATCACACTCCAGACCCACTGTCCCCAACTTGGAATAGAGATCTGCTCTGCCTTCCCTTGGCCAGGCCTAGAGTTGAGTGAAGCAACTCCCTTGTCTCTATGCTGGGAAACAGTCTGGGAAGAAAGTGTGATGTGTCATCAACTGGAAACTCAACGAAAGTGCCATCCACTGGGACCATGAAATGGTTTCACTCCACAGAACCATCCTTTGACTTGCGATGTGAGCCACTTCAGTGAGGACACACCAAGGTGATTCAACACGGACAGCAGGCATTTAACCTGTCTCTGAGCCTTCAGCACCACCACACCTGCAGGCCTTTCATTTCTACAACCTCCCTCCTATTCCTTCCAGCCTACCTCTTTTTAAGGTTCCCCCCGACTGAACAAAAGCTGAGCATAAGCACAACCCCCCACATAGTACCTTTTTCTTTGTTCCCTCCAACAACCATTTGTGTAGGATTTGAGATGTCCATTTAATTCTCTAGTGTGCTAAGTGTCCTAGCTGGGTTTCCCAGAGTGATCATTGGTCTGGGAACAAGTCTTCAGCTAATTCTTGGAGGCTTAGTGATAGGTCTGAGTGCTGGGCTATTCATCTTTCAGTGTTCAGGAGCAGGATGCTCTGTTTCATTAAAACCACTGATTTTGGATTCAAAAGATAGGGGGGTCAGGACTTCACTGGGGATGGGATGTCTTGAGAAGGACACTGGTTGCCACTCCTGAGACAGGAGGGAAGACGAGACTTGAGGCGCAGCTCAGGCAGGAGGCTTTACGACGAAGGATTGGCCCAGCCTGGGTCCTGGCTTATTCCCACGGTTCTGCTTTTGACTTGATGCCAAGACAAATACTTCTATTGATAATTCCCAGGGCTTCTAAACCTCCACTTCCACTTGTAGAGTGTGTGATTTAAGCTTGAAATTGAAGACGACCTCAAAAATGCCTACAGCTGAACCTAATATTACGATGCATTTAGCTTCCTGCCTGCCCTGCCCTGACATTGCAAGTTCATCATTCATCCCCACCTCCAAACACAAACACACACACACACACACACACACACACACACTGCACCCCACTCAAGACCCTCTGGGCAGGGTATCTTGCCCAGGGAAATCACTTTTATCAGGCTGTACCCCTGGCCACGGACCAGTACTGTTCAGTGGCCTGTTAGGAACCGGGCTGCACGGCAGGAGAGCAGGAAGTGAGCCGTGGGGGAGTGAGAAAATGCAGAATCTTCATCTGTATTTATAGCTGCTCCCCATCGCTCGCCATCCCCATCTCCCGCAGTCCATGAAAAACATTGTCTTCCATGAAACTGTGGTCCCTGGTGCCAAAAAGGTTGGGGACCACTGCCCTAGAACATTGGTCTGGTGAGTAGAGTTGCTTAGGACACTCTCGGTCATGTCTCCTGCAGCAGCTGGAGCAGCTTTCAGACTTCTCCAGCACATGAGATCCAGGGCAGTTGGAAGTCCAGCCCCTTGCACTTTCATGATCTTGAGAAATAGAAACAAATAAGACAGTACCAGGAGGGGAGTGTGTGCCCTCAAGCAGGCGTATGCATGTTTCCTGCAGAGAAATTTCCAGAAGAGACTGGACTGCCTGGGCCACTGAGCTCAGAGTAGGAAAGTTTGGTTCATCTCGCTTTGCGGTTGCCCTGACTGCCAGAACACCTCCCCCTTGCTCCTCCCTGTCCCGTTTAGAGTTTTCAGAGCTGATCACGTGATCCCTTGAGATCTTTCCTCTCTGCCAACCTAAGTTACTAAGCCTGATGGTGCTGCTGCTTTCTCGTGAGCAGCTGTGTCCTCCCTTCTCAGTCCTCTCTACACATTGGTCAACCCAGGGCTGATCAATAAGGCAGGGTAGGAGACACCAGTAGGTACTGACCTTTGTGACTGTCCAGTTTGATCCAGAGACCAGAGCCAAGTGACCAAGAAGCGGACGACGCAAGCTGCAGTGACTCTCCTAAGCTCTAAGCTATGTCGCACCCATTTCCTCTGAGATCTTTGGCACCCTCTCTCCCTTCCTTCTCAGCCCTGAGGTCAGTTCATTTTTCCTGCCAAGCTGCAAGGCTTATTTAGGAACAATGCCATGGAAATTTTCTATTTAACACTCTCCATGCTCTCTCCAGTAGTCTTCCTTTGCCCTTTTCCATGCACTCTTTTTAGGGAAGAAGAGACTTTTGAGGTCATTACTAAGGGCGAGGTGGCAAAGGTGAGACTACTGGTCGGTAGCTGCTGTGGTGAGCAGTGTGCTGGTGAGAAAATCAAAACCTCTCCATCTAGCGTCATATTAACTATATTCTCTTGTTTTCTATATTTTTGATGCTCTGGCATTTGGGCTCCCTGACCAGAGACAGCCTGCCTTCCCGGAGCAATTCTGTCAGGCTGAGCAACTCTCCCCATTCCCCAATCACCTCAGGGCCAGGTAGCAGACAACTAGGGACAGCCCCAATACCCTAGAGGCTGCCAGAATCGTCCAAACTATCCAATCCTAAGCCTGCTCAGCTGCTTAGCCTGCTTCACCCATTTCTTCCCATGAAAACCCCCAAAAAAGGTTCTTGTCTACACTTTCCCCTCAGTCCTTCTGTCTTCTGACCAACCCCGGGGCTTCCCTGTGTGGCCTTGCATGGTGTGCCATGTGAGTAATAAACTCTCTTTCCAATGGCTGTCATCTCCTAACCTGCTGGCCTCCTCACCATACCTGAACAAAACCAAAATCCTGGGTACATTTTAAAATAAGCAAAGGAGGTGAATAAGACAGTACCGGGAGGGGAGTGTGTGCCCTCATGCAGACGTATGCATGTTTCTGGCAAAGAAATTTCTGGAAGAAATTTTCCAGAAGAAATTCTCTGAGGGGCTGTTTCACCTTTTGAAATGGATATAAAACTTCTGAAGTTTTTGACAAAAGCCGGTCCTGTGACTCCACCTATGGCAATGGCGGCAGCAGCTCCTGCTCTGGGGGTCTGCCCATCAAGTGGTCACACTGTCAATGCTGAGCTCAGGCAGAGAAGACCAGACCTGGCCTGTGCTTTCAGAGACCCCCTGTTGTTTAATAGCCAGAGCCTTGGACAGTGGAAGGGGGATGTCGAGGCCCATCTTTTTATGGGCAAAGACCTGGCCCAAGAGATCAGAGACACAACTTAATGACTGAGACATGCTGAGTAACCTTGGATAATTTGAGTCAATCCAATTGCTATTGGCTGTGCACCTCCTGTGCATGCCAGATACTGTGCGGCAGGGGAGTGGTGAGCAGGGAGGCTTGGAGGGGACAAATCATGAAGGACATCAGAGGCCATACTGAGGATTAGTTTTACTTTATCCTCAGGGCACAAGGGAGTCAGGAAGAGTTTCAAAAGGGAAGGACATGACCACATTTACGTTTTAGGAGTTAATCCCGACTACTGTGCATGAAATCAACTGGAGAAAGAAAATAGGCTGTGATGTGACACTTAGGGAAGCTGATGTAGAATTGAAAGAGGAGCAACAAAGTGGCTTAGACAAGGTTAATGGAGTTGCTACCATTACAGAGAATTGGACACACATGAGAAATATTTAGGAGGTGAATTTGGCATAACTTGGGAAAAATTGCATATGGCAGACCAGTTCACAGGCTATGCCCAGGCTGTGGCTGGGGGGCTTGGTGGATGTTGGGGTCATTCACTGAGACAAGGAAACTGACCGAGCAGGTTCCCTCCTTCTCTGGGCCTTACTTTCTTCTGTAGTTCCTTCCAACTTCATAGTCTAGATTTCTGCTTCCCAGAAAGAAAATTTCTCTGCAAGAAGGTGGAGGCAAAAAAGGGAGAAGGGAAGTTAACACCAACAGGCCCTGAGGTCAGCCTCTGGACATCTTGCCAGACTGGCATTCCGCAGAGGATGGAGGACAGGTGCGTCTTGGTCACAGCTAGGCAGAAACCACCCCTGAGAATCACCTTGTGTGCTCCTGAGGAGCAGCAGTGGTCTGCTCTTCAATACACAGCCCAAGCCCCAGCGCTACTCAGCTCCCTTAGAAGCCATTGAAGAGAAGGTGAAGATGCAACTGTGTGCAAGACGCATTTAGGTCAAACTCCTATAGGGAAGAATTGAGCAAAAGATTAATAATAATGAAAAGGACAGAGGCCAAAACCACTATTCTCTTCTTATAAACCCCATCCTAGGAATTCCACGCATGCCAGATCCTAGAAGGTCTCTGGTCCTGGCTCCCATACATCCCAGCTGAAGCTGATTCATGAGGAGGAGCTGGAGCTGCACACTGCAGGGGGAGGACACACAGGAGCTGGGCACTCTGCAGTCCTGGGCTCCCACCCTCCTCCGCCGCAATCAACCCCTGGATGGTGATGGACAGGGTGCCAGCATGCCACCACATACGTGCATCGGGGACAGTGCTGTGAAGGGTCAGACCTTGGGCATCCTCCTTGAGAGCTGGTCCTCAATTTGAGCATGTGATGGAGGTGGCATGTAGGGCGGACAAACACTCTGATTCTGTTCCATCCATGGCCCACGTGACCGTGGTCACTACTCCTGGAGAAATTTTTCTGAGATCCTGTGGCTCCTTTCTTCTTAAGGTGTCCAGAACAAGTATAAATTTTAGTCAAAAACACAGGTGGACAAAAAGTAAAAACCATTCGTTTTTATTGTGAATCTCCATTCTGCTGGGGTGGTAGAAGTTCAACCTTCCAGTTTGGGGTTCTTGCCCTCTATTGGGGTTTGTGGCTATGTTCCAGAGCATTTGGGTCGTGCCAAGGCTTTAGGGAAGGTCCTCGGTCCTCACAGGTGTCCCTGAGGTGTCTGTTGTCTGTGTGGTCCACGTCCTTCAGTTCACATATGTCTCCACTGAGAAGGCCTTTGTCCCTTCAGGGCCATCAGCCATCTTGACCACCTCTGAGTCGGGCTTGAGGACCCAGGAATCATTCAGGTGCTTCAGTGTCCTGTAGGGGCACCGTCTGTGGCCCTGGTGACCTGGACCCATCATACAGATGTCCCCTCTCTGGGGTCTTTCTGTCCCCTCTGAACTCTCAGCCAAGATGTGGGGCACAGCCACCTCTTGGGGACACACCAACACCCTGGTGTCTCCATTTTCCCTCTATCTTTATTCACCTCCTCCCCCGACCTCCCAACCAACTGCGTGCAGGGAGAAAGCCCTCTCTCTGCAAATAGTGCTGTTCTCCAAGGTATCTAACACTAGCACCAGGTGCTGTGCCTTTGCCCTGCCACGCCCTCCTCGAGGCCGTGAGCCCAAGCCTCACTTGCTTCCAAGAGAAGGGAGGGGGGAAAGAGGAAACATAATTGTTGCACGTCTCCTCCCTAGTAAGTCTTGTGTCCCTGCAGAGAAGGGGGAAACAGGACTCTGCCCAAAGTGAGTCTCCCTGGTCAGTGGCTGTCCACTCACACTGCCCACCTCTGCAGTGAGACTTTCCTGGGACCTCTCGGGACAGCGAGAGGTGCCTGCGCACTGGGCAGAATCCGTCCTCCTCCCCGCTGGGTGCCTCCCCTCCGCCCTCCCGTGCTGCTCTAGCCTCGCTGTGGGCTCCCGTTCCTCCCCGAGTCCGTCTCCGCACTGGCCCAGCCCCCTGGCTGTTTTCTGGATACTGGGGACCCTCGGTCTCGGCTGCTCAGCTAAAGGTGCCCCCATCTGACAGCCTGTGACACCTGCTGTCTCCAGGCAGAGGGTCAGTTCTTTTAGAAATTACCAGTCTGGATGGAGGGCTTAAAAAAAAAAATCATCGTCCATGCCCTTCTCTTTCTAGATATTTTCCTGGGAATCAGGAACTAATCTGGTCCACAGCCTCTAACGGTCTCCATCCTATTGATGGCCCTGGATCTGCTGACGGCATTTACAGTGTTCCATGGGACTCTCTCCTGGGCAGCCCGGGGAGTGCACCCTGAACCTTTGCATCCCAAAGGCATACCATTCTGCTGGGCTCCCCACTGCCTCGATGGCATGGCTCTCTGTCTCTGCTGGGGACCAGTGCCTGGTGCAGATAATCTGCCTGAAGGGTCTCAGCCAACTGGATGAGTACCCACACTGAAGGGTAGGACTCTCAGTCTGCAAAACCAGGGGTGCAAGACATTAACCCTTATTGCTCTCAAACTCAATAAATTCAGGGTTCCTGTGTGCTTCCCTTGGAGGTGTGTCCTCTGGGACAGGTGGGGAGGAAAGAGGGAAATACCTGCACAGAAAACATGCATTCATAGTTCAAAATTAGTTTCCACCAACTACCCTAAGCTCCTGTTTCTTGAGAGGCAGCAGATAATCACCTTCTAGGATAAACCCCTTCTCCGCTTAGTAGGGGAGATAGAGAACTGCCTCTTCAGTAGTCAATGATGAATACGAAGCAGGTACACTCCAGTGTTGTCCTTTGTTCTGACCACATGACCGGTTCCCTTACTGTGACAGCCAGAATTTCTGTGGGGAAACAAATATGCTGACTCCTCCACCCAGGACACTCCCTGTCATGGTAGCTGTGGGGAGTGGCCACTTCCTTCTGCATCTTCTTCCTGCCCCTCCTCCTTTCCTCTGGAAGAACTGCTGCTCTCCCATCCTATGTGCTCCCTGGAGAGCTGCCGCTCACAGAAGCCCACTGCCACCCCAATCCCCGGTGGCTGCCTGCAGGGGTGGACACAGAGCCCAGGCTGGGCCAATCAGATCCTGTCTCCTTGGAATTTGACTTTTGAGTGATGGCACAAAGAAGAGAAGGCGGGTGGAGCCAAGTCAACTGAAAGTAATACTCTAAAAGAGAAAGTCCACAGATTCCTGCCACCGTGAGCTTCAGAGCTGCCGTTTCCATCTTCCTGGTTGTTCGACTCATTCTATGAAGGGAGCGTCTCTAGAGAGCATAGGAATTCAACCACCTTGAGCAATCAACCTGTTCCATGGCTAAAACTAGCCCCTGACAGACCCTGGCAGCCTGTAGATGAACTCAAGTGAACTTTCCTCATTGCCATGCTAAAGCCCCCACCCCGGGAGGGGCTATTGCTTTATTACCATAACATGAGACCCATGTGTGAGCATGACCAACTAAGCACACGTGCATAAGGGAGACTATGCCCCTACATGTGATGACACATCTTTTTCTTTCTCTACTACCCCATAGAATCCCCATGCCACTTTCCCTCAGGGAGACACTGCTTTGGAGAATATCACCAGTGCTATCCTCACTTGCTGCAAGTGATTAGAACTACTACTGCTTAAGACCTGTGTTCTGGCGGAGAGTCCTTTGTTACTCACCAAGTGAATGAGCCCCGATCTTTCACATAACACTATGAGCTCCCAGTGTTCTTAAATACATTCCTATTTTTTGCTTAAGCTGGTGAGAGTCAGTTTCTGTGGCCTGTAACTAAGAACCCTAGCTCGTGTCCCTCTAGTTTACACCTATCA
Source organism: Daubentonia madagascariensis (assembly GCA_023783475.1). Classification (NCBI taxonomy): domain Eukaryota; kingdom Metazoa; phylum Chordata; class Mammalia; order Primates; family Daubentoniidae; genus Daubentonia; species Daubentonia madagascariensis. The sequence continues at coordinate 19,213,351 of JAKFHU010001569.1, forward strand.
GGTGCCCTCTGATTTCCAATTTCTCTGATGGCCAGGCAGCACCAGGCTGGGTCATGAGTTTGGCAACTGAAAAGAAGCTAAAGTCTGTAAAATGATTTAAAGAGGTTTATTTTGAGCCAAATTTGAGGACCATGACCCAGAGCCACACCCAATAAGCCTTGAGCAAGTGGACTCGCTGTGGTTGGGTTACAGTTTGGTTTTATACATTTCAGGGAGACAGGGATTACAGGTAAAGTCATAAATCAATACATGGAAGGCCTACATTGGTTTGTCCCGAAAAGGTGGGCCATCTCAAAGCTGGGGCTTACAGGTTATAGGTGGGTTTAAAGACTCTTTGACTTGTAATTGGTTAAAAAATGAAGCTTTGTCTAAAGGCTTGGAATGTTTTAGATAAGGAAGAGACAAGCCACCAGACATATATGTGTTGTATAAATTGAGGACCTGCAAGTTTGTCTTGCATACCCTTAGGCCTGTTAATGAGTTACAAAGGATCTCTCCAAGAAGGGAGGGCGGCATGATGGTGTATGTCTGACCTCCCTCCTCATGGCAGGCAATTCAGTTTTAGGGTATCCCCTTGGCCAGGAGGGGGTTCATTCAGTCAGCTGGTGTTGGGGGGAAGACTTAAGATTTTATTTTAGTTCACAGGTTGCCAAGAAATCCTCTAGGATGCTGTTCTCTGGGTGTGTGGGTAAGGAGCTGACACAGGCAGGCTGCAGGCTGATGCTCAGGCCCTGGTGAACAACCAAAGGGGCACACCCTCGGACACCATCAGGGTGGTGGAGTCTGTTAGTCCAGGGCCTTTCATGCCAGAGCCAGATGTGGCTCTGCATGAGAATCCATTCTGACGTATTGGTCTCTGCTCTGTCCAGCGCACCCTCCACTCTGAGCCTTGGCTACCCAGCCTGGGGAACCCAAGTACACTATGCAGGAAGAGCTAGAATCCTGAAGACACCAAAGCTGGCTGCAAGACCTGCTTCCACTGAGAAGGAGCAGCTTGGAGAAATAGTGAAATTTTGGCAAACTTTCCAACTTTGGAATCTACATGATTACTATAACATGTAGTCAGACTAGAATTGCTGATAATTACAAAATCGAGGTTAAAAGAAAGCTGCTGCTATGGTTTTGGGGCAAGCCCTGGCAGGTAAAGCAATAGGGAGCAAGCGTCCTAGAATCTCTCTGATTAGAGCTTCCTCCAAGTTTTGACAGTATGAGCCCTGATCCCGCGGCATTTGCAGGGAAAGCCCTGGGATCTGTGTCCTGGCCCCTGGGAGGAATTTGCTGGCTCCCATCACTGAATTCCTCTTCTGAATCTGCTTGCTCTTGCTTGGGGTTCTCTGCTGTTGTCCTGAACCTTTACTTCTGATTCCTGCCTTTTCTAAATGAAGCTTTGCTAAGACGGTTTGAGTGAGCGGGTTTCCAACTTTAGTTCCACACTTGGCAGCCGCAAGGTCAGCTCCATCCCTTCCAGGTTCCATGCCAGGCTTCCAGAGCCCCACCTGGATATTATTCCCTGGACTCTGCTTGTCCACCAGAAGAACTTGGAAGCATAGAGAAACAGACAAGCTGAAGGGTTAACAGAAGCGGTTAGTTACACAAGAGCAGAAGCACAAGATTATAAACAGCAAATTTCCTATTATGGCATTTCCTGCTAAGCAGCCCTAGAGTAGTGTCTGTGTTATGCAAGACTGAACTCAAAGGAGAGTTTGTAGTATGTTTAGTCCTGGAAGAGAAAAGCAAAACTGGTATCAATTAAGGAGGAGAAAATATAGTTTTTAAAAACTACTTAGTTATACTAGTTTCTATTTATTTAAATCATATCTACATTGTATATTATTTAATACTAACTAAGGATGAAAATTATATGCTGAAGACTTAAAATTGAGTGAGTTTTTTTTTTCTTTTTAAAAAACCACACTATGTTAACTATGGACTTACTCAATTTTGCTGTGAAACTAAACATTTCTCTAAAAAACAGTTATTAAAACATAAGTTTTTGGACTGGTGTTTGAGAACAGCAATCAGCAAATGTTTTCTGTAAAGGGCAATATGGTAAATCATTTTAGGCATGGTGGTCCTGTCACAACTATTCAACTCTGCTGGTGTAGCACAAAAGCAGCCATGAGATTATGTAAATGAATGGGCATGAGTGTGCTCCAATAAAACTTTATTTACAAAAATAAGCAGTGGGCCAGATTTGGTCCCTGAGCCATAGTTTACCAACCCCTGTTCTATAGGCTGAGATTCAATTAAAGATGAGTATGAAAATTATAGACCATGAAGTCATAAATCAAGCATTACAATCTACTTGAGGCAGCTTTCCCAAGCTATACATATCAAAATTTGAAGTAAATAATTTTGCAAATGCAAACCTAAAATTCCACAACTCCATTTCTGGTGAAACAAGCCAGGGCTCTATGAAGATGTTTGAAAACCTTACCCTCCATGGCTAATGTTTATTTCCTGACCTTTCAGATCAAGACTATGTGAAGTTAGGTATTCATTTGAGTGAAGTTTCTTATAGACAAATGGCCTTTAAATTGTTTCCCCAATACTCTCTTGAATTGTTTTTGCTACATTTTAGACAATTACTTCTGTTGTGGAAAAATATGTTGAGGTTGTTAGCATTGTTTATTTATTTATTTATTTATTTATTTTTGAGACAGGGTCTCTCTGTGTCACTGAGGCTGGAGTGCAGTGGCACAATCATAGCTCACTGTAACCTCAAATTGATGGGCTCAAATGATCTTCCTACCTTAGCCTCCCAAAGTGCTTCGATTACAGGCATGAGCTACCCTGCCTGGCTATTTAAGTTATTTCTGATGCTCTTGGACTTCAACAATCATTGTTAGTAAAGGGTCAAAAATTACCAAGTGCTGTGTAAGTAATTCTAGAAAAAAACTGGTCTAGGATTGGATGTCAAAGTGTAAGTTTGTGGAATGGTTTTTCTGGTTGCCAATGACAGAAAACCCAAATCAAATTGGTGTAAGCAAAAAAGAGAATTTATTGGTAGATGCATATGGCTTGATATATGGATCCAAATATCACTGGGACCCAGAATGTCCCCATCTCAGCTCTATTCTCCATGTTGGCATCACTCTCAGGCTCTGTGCTATGGTGGGATGACTCCCAGTAGCTACAGAGCAGCATCCTCCAGGTTAGTGAAAAAGAGAGAATGCCTGTCTCCCCAAAGTCCCAGCACAAGTCTCATTGCATCTCATTGGCTGTAGCTGGACCCCTGCCCATCACTAACCGAAGCTGTGGCCAGGAGTCTGTGTTACTCTAACTGGCCCCACCCTCCTCAGACCTGGCAGCCCCAGGGGCGGCACACGGTCTCATTGCTGCAGATCAGGGCAGTTCTCAAGAAGAAAACAAGAGCTAAATGGATTCTGAGTGGCAAAACCAAGAGCTGTCATCTACAACTTAGTGACCTACTATTGAGAAACTCTGTTGGCTCCTTCAGCTGTTGTCAGGTGTGATTTGCCCCATGGCTGTCTCCCGGCATATACCCTCCTACAAGAGCCAACTACTAATTTATCTGACCTCAACAGTGAAAAGGTCTGGGCCAAGCCTTCCTGCTTGGCCTACCCCACACATAAGGAAAGCGCATCCAAAGGGGCCATCGTGCATTATCTATGGGGAAAGCCATTGGCTTTCTCCCTCCAAAGTGCCTAGGGCCTAAGGAACTGCCTCAGATTTGGGATTATAAATTTATATGTTGACTTAGTTCTATCTGCTATAACAGAATACCATAGACTGGGTGGCTTATGAACAATAGAAATTTATTTCTCACAGTTCTGGAAGCTGGAAGTCTGAGATTGGGGTGCCAGCATGGTCTGGTGAGGGCCCTCTTGCAGGTTGCAGACTGCTGACTTTTTATCATATGGTGGCAAGTGGGTGCAAGAGCTCTGTGGGGTCTCTTTTTTTAGCATCCTGATCCAATTCATGAGGGCTCCACCTTCAGGACCTAATGACATCTCAAAGGCCTCACTTCCTAATACCATCACATTGGGGGTTAGGCTTTCAACATATGAATTTCGGGGGGACACAAATATTCAATCCATTGCCTATGTGAAAATACAATGGAAGCATTTTGATTCCTTCCAGTATCTGAGGAAAGATCATGGGCTCCGAGAGAGACCCCATATCCTGGAATTCCTCTTGTTGCTTGAGCTAACTGCTATAACTAGATTTCCATGACTGGCAACACAAGAGTCATAAATAAGCACATATGACTGTGTTGAGTGTGTACTGTAACCTCGCACTGGTGTGTGCACATGTGGGAGGATGATTTCAGCTGGGGAGGGACGGTGAAGCCACCAGCTGGGCTGCTGAGGCTATGAGAGAGCCATGAAGGGCACAGTGAGTTTAGGATGAGAGAGGGTGGCAGAAGCCAGGCGAGCCACTGATGAGTGGAGGGACCACACTCTGCAGAAGTGACTTCTGAAGGTGGAAGAGGGAGGAGCAGGAGAGGCAGCCTGGCTACTCCTCTGAGCTGGTGAGGGGCCTGGGGTCTGCAAGGACAGCAGCAGTGACCAGAGCCAAAGGGTGGATGCAGAAAGGACTTGTGCAGAGAACCAGGTGAGACAAAGAGTGGCAGGCTTAGAAGAGAGGACTTGAGGATGAAGAGTGGGGAAGGTTCTAGAACACACCGTACAGGTGACCAAACAACATAGGTAATTGGAAACTGTCTTGGTGACTTCCCTCAGTTGCATGGAGCTAGCCCTGCCCCGTTTCACCTCACGCTGGCGGGGACTTTAACCACACCCCTGAGCCATGGGCAAGGAGCAGAGCTGAGAAAGGCAGGATCATAACCACGGGGAAGGCAAAGTCCCCTGCTTCCACGTTACCCCTAAAGGTGACAGGGACAAGCGACGTGCGATGTGAGCCCCGGTGTGCCCGTGCTGGCAGGTCTGTGAGGGTGGCGGATCATGGCGGGTCCTGGCCTGGTGACGCACCAGCCCAGGGGATCGCACATCTACTGTTTTCAGGGGACTTCACTGCCACAGGGGTCCCCTCCTTCCTGACACTCGGCAGTCTCCCTCTTACTTCTGAGGTGAACTTGGGGCTCTGGGCACCATTGGTGGAGGAGCCGTGTTTCCTCCACGGCCACGCTTACTGAGTTTGAATCTGAACCTCTCCGGGCCGTCCCCCTGGAGCCCACGCGCCGTCCCTCCACCTTCAGACCCAGAGGGTGGGATGTCTCCATTTGCCATCCCCGGGACCCCGCGGGCTGTGCATTGAGACCGCCTGGGTTTGAATCTCAGCTCCTGCATCTGCAGTGAACCTTGGGCAGAGTGTAACCCATCGACACCTGAACTTCTTAATCTGTAAGATAAGGATGCCAGTGCTAGGTTTATCATGAATATGAAACGAGATAATGCACATAAAGGCAGAGCACCGAGTACATGGTTAGGTGTTCAGTAATGGTCAACGACTTAGTGGCTTTTGACTCTGTCCTGACTTTGGCTTCTCTGCCACAGCCCAAGCCAGGTCTGTCTTCTCCCCCTTCAGACATGTCATTGTCATGTTTGTTGGGGCTTCCTTTTGGACCACCTCCCACTGACTTTTCTATGGGTCCCACCATGTGTTTCCTGACCCTGGGAGCCAGTGCCACCCATTCTGGAACATTCTGCCACCATGAGTAGCTGGCACTTCGCTTACTTTGGACTTCATGGAGTGGGGTTTATCAAAAGTTTTTGAGTGCCCTGTGCAGAATAACAGCAAAACTACACCTCCCTGGATTTCTCTCTTTAAAAGGGGGTTATTAGATGTTTCTGAGTCTTAAGGAGACAAGCACAGAGGGTTGGAAGCATTTTTTCTCAGGCTCTCACCTGAGCCCGTGAGGACTTTGTCCCAGAGTCAGCCTCAGCAGCTGCTCCTAGGACAATGGGTAATACCCCACCCCTCATTGATCATTTCATTAACGCAGCCCGGGGACCAGGCTGGTCAGGCAATTTTGCAATAATTTCCCTTCCAGCTCAACCAGTCACCGGGAATCAGCTTGGAAAACTGAAAAGCTTCTGTGTTCAGCCCAGAGCCTCACCCTCACCCCCCTTATTTTCTGCTCCCTGGAACTGATTTCCAGGAAGTGCTCTTATGCCACACCCTGACAGGCTGTACTCTGATTTGTTTCCTGAGTGCCATGGGGGATCATTAACATCTCTGCAATTATCAAAACTTACCAACTTATGAAACATTTGCCACAACTGAATGCACTTGGTCCCCTGCAGGACAGGCTGGAGGCAGGGGCAGTGGGGGGGTCTGTTACAGACCAGTGCGCAGGCAGGACCTGGAAGCCCCTCCCTCCCCGGGGCTGCTCGGGCAGTCCCCGCCCTCGGTGTCCTGTGCACCAAATTGTGATGAGAAGTTAATCTTCCTCTCCGGGAGCAGCTTCACTTCTTTTTCAGTGTTCCCTGTCCTGCTTCCTCAGAGGAAGCCAGAAGGACCCCAGTGTCCATGAGCTCTGCCATCACCAGCCGTGGGCACCCCAGCCCCTCGGTGAGTGCTACTGGGAGACAGAGGGAGAGAAAGCAGGGCAGGAAGCAGAAGGGAGGCTGGGGGGAGCAGTTCCCAGCGTGGAGACCCACTGCCTGATTGCTCATTAGTGCCAAGGCAGCCCTTAGGCTTTAGATTAGGGTTCAGATTATCAGACAGGGGAGGCAGCTCCCTCCCCACCTCCAACCTTAGCTCCCCCAGGGCCTGTCCCCTCTGGTCACCACTTCCTTCCCTCTGGTTGGAAGGTTGGATTTTCTGACAGCGCAGGTGATGGGTCCTGTTTGCTTCGTCTTGACTCACAGGTTGGTCTCTGGTGAACCTGAATATTTGTCTTCCCCGTTTCCCAGCATCGCGATTTCTCTTGTCAGAAGCCCTTCCTGAAAGGAAGCAAAGGGAGAGAGAGAGAGCGAAGCAGAGAGAGAGAAGTAACTTTTACCAGACAGGCAATATGCCCTGGGCACTTCATGAACTTTATTTTGTTCCTCACAAGCCAATGAAACAGGCACTTCTGTTCCCATTTTACAGATGAGGAACCTGAGGCCCAGAGAAGTAAAGCCACAGTAACCCACCTGGAGGCCTCTCTAGCTAGTCCTTCAGCCCTGGCCCCAGCACCCTCTCCAGCCTATTTTGGCCACCTAAAAATAAAAGGGTGGACCCAGTGGCACCCTCTGTTCTTGCCACTACCCACTGCAGGGGTAAAGGGCCCCTCCCATTTAGGCCCAGCCTGGGTGTCTGCAGACAGAGGATGCCCCTGACCCAGACTGGGCTCTCGGGTGGTTCCCTGGACCCCGGCTGCTAGCTGCAGCCCAGCCTGCTTCTGCTCAGCCTCCCGGCGTAGTTTCTAGCAGTCTCTTCTGAGAAAGTGTGGGAGGCACCAGAGGAGAACTCTCCTCGCCTCATCTCAGAATTCTTTCTGCCAATCTGAGTCATTAGCCCCAAGGAAAAAAAAAAAAAAGAATTATTTCTGCCATCACCTCTCGGAAGCCAAAAAAAAAAAAAAAGAGAAATCTTGGGAAATAAGTTGAGGTTCCATTCTCTGAAGGCTGTGGTGTCCCCCACGGGTGTGACTTCCCTCAGGCACCGTGGGGAGTAGAAGTCTGGGCATCTCTACTTCTTTCTCAGTGACTGTTCTTCCTGCCAGTTTTCTCACAGCCTCAGATCAGCACCTGGATTAAAAAGCCACTGTTCTGAGATGTTTCTGATATTGCTCTGCTAGAACCTCTTAGTGATATAAACGTGTAGAAGACAGCTTCCCAACCCTGAAAGCTTATGGCCTGTCTGGGCAGAAGTGGGGGGTGCAAAAACCACTTCTGATACGAGGGGAAAAATGGCACATGACATACCAGAGAGACAGAGTGTGCTGGGGTACCAGAGAGAAAGGTCGCCTGAAAGCGAGGAGTCTGGAAAGGAGACCGGGGTGGGAGGAGCCATTTGAGCTCTTCCGTGGAGGGAGCAGGTACAAGAAGCAGGTGATGGGGACTGGGGGAACCCAGGGTAAGCAAAGGCACCGGAGCAGGATCACTGAGGCCACATCAGGAGACACCTGGACGCCCCTGCTGGTGAGAGCCAGGCGGATAGGAGTGTTAGGAAATGACCTAAGCCAGGTGGTGCCTTGGAGGCTGGAAGGAATGAAGGCCGTGTGGGGTACAGATGGTGCTGGGGGCAAGGGGCCCACTTCCCCCCAGGATCCCCAGCCTTGTCCCTACTGCTCTCCCTGTGCAGCTTGTCTGTTCCTGGAGCTGGGGGGCTGTCCCTGTATGCCCAGGGCCATACTTGCAAGCAACTTCCCTCAACACCACAAGAGGAAGGTTCCACTCTCCCAGGTACTATGTGACCTTGGACAAGCCCTGTGACCTCACTAAGCCTCCGTCTCCTGATCTGCCAGTGGGATGCAATGAGATGGTGGTGAGACTCAAACAAGAAGATGCACTGGAAGCTCTTTGTAAACTGTAAAGTGCTATAAAATGCCAAGCCTCACCGGAACACCTCTTTTGATCAAGTCTTACTGTGAAATTTAATCCACACATTGAGTTGATAAACTCACCTCCAACCAGAAGAGAGGGCTGTGGCTCATCTTCTCATACCATCTCATTGTCAGGATGTGCTGCACAAAGAATTCATCCTTCCTCCAAAAAGGGGCTCACAAGCTTTCTTCTGCTGCTGTGTGAGTCACACGCACAGACTTCTCCCAGCAAGGGATTCCCCTGGGATAAAAAGTACTCCCCATATTCTGATATGCCCCCAAGATGGGGCATCTCTCACCTCCTTCTGAGAAATGCTGCTTTAAAATATCTCTGGGCTACTCTTGTTTCTATGTATGTCTTTAAGACCCTAATGATTCAGTGCTGACACACAGGCTGTTAGCATGCTGCATCCCTGCTCGTTCTATTTCCATGTCCTGCCTCTTTGCAGAGATGACTTGAGGATGTTTACAACAAAAGATATTGTTAGGTTGGAGCCAAGAGGAAAACACGCGAAGCCCAAAGATATAAATAACTGTTTATTTGAGCATCTGGGTGCAGGTGGGTGGAAGCTGAGAAAGGCGTCCATCCCGAAATGGGGTCTAGTGAGTTTTTTAGAGAGGGTTGGGAGGAGGGAGTGGAGCTGGGGGGAAATTAAACAATAATCACAGATACAGCAAGTCCTTGACGTTTGGGAGGAAGTTGAGCCGTAGCAGAGGCTAGTCCTTGAGATGTCTTTGTTTTCGGTGACATCCCCCTTTTAGGCTTGCCAACCTCCCCGTTTTGCCTGCTCAGCTGCCTTTTATCTCCCCTCCGCCCTCCATCCCCTTTTCTGGTTTTGTAAACCTTCCCTGGGGTAAAGACCACATACCTAACATTACAGACTTTTGAGATATATATATATCTGTATATATATGATTAGGGGTGTGATGGGGGCGTAGAGTCTGCTCTTTGACTGCTTCCTGCTGACAAAGGGGCGACGTTTTAGGGAGGGCCTTGTGCGATTGGTTGGTAGTGGGGGAAAGTTTGTCTCATCAAGAAGATTTCTCCAATAGACTTGTTGGTAATGGCTTGTATTCTGTTTTGAATACAATGCATTAGAAGTTGTAAAATACAGGGACCAAAGAGGAGGGCCAGCAGTAGTATTATTAGGGGTCCTAGGAAGGGCAAAAGCCAAGTTAATTTCGGGAGAACAGACTGTAGAGAGTTTCAAATAGAATCTGTTATATCCTTTTCAGAGAATCTTTTCAACCATTCTGCATTTTCTAAGATTCTTTGTGTCCTTTCTTCTACCTATCCTGTGGTGTTTATGTAAAAGCAGCAGGAGGTGTTAGCTGTTGCACATACCCCTCCCTCTGAGGCCAGTAGGTAATCAAGGGCTGTTCTATTATCCATTACCATGTTTGCTAATGAATTAAGGGAAGTAGATAGCAGTTTAAAGTTTTCTCCTGTATCTTGTGCTACAGTGGCCATAGTGGCTGTGATTTTTTTTGTGGGGAGAGCATTATATGTGACTCCCCTGGTCAAGCCTATTAGGCTTATGAGGGCTGTAACTCCTAAAATTATTAGTCCAACGGCCCTCTTCTGTTGGGTGTTATGAATAAGGTGGGTGGATAACATTGTTCTGGGGAGTAGTATAGAAATTTCATTTTTGGGAGGAAGTATAAAACCTACTGTCCATAGCCCTGTGGCTTTTCTAGGATCCAAGCACTGGATAGCTATTCCCTGGTTTTTTATTTTGCCTAAAAACATAAGCCCAGTGGGTAAACATAGTAGCCCTTTGTTATTTTGGGCTGTGGCAAGAGACAGGGAGGAGTGAGTGAGCCACGACACAAGGTTGGGATAGGAAACATTACAGCCCAGATACTGACTGACCAGGACCAAAGATCAACTGTAATCTTTATCGGTCCAGATTTCACTATCAGGGGGAGGGGTTGATTTCAAGAGGACAAAGCAGTTGACATTAAGGCCCATGACCATGAGGGAGCCAGTGCATATCCCTGGAATCATAGTACCATTTGGGAATTGACACATTACTGTACCCCCTGGAAGGCATTTTAGAAATGTGAGTTTGTTAGAAAAAGTGAAGGACCCAGTGGAGATGTAAGGACCTAAGTTTGTTTGGAGGAAGGCATTAGAAGGTTGGAAATACAAAGACGAGGAATTGGCAGGTATTAGAGTTACAGGTATAGATGGGACGAATTGGGGCATGTCCCTAAATGGTTTTGATTGAAGGACTATGGGAGTGTTGGATGGGAGAGCCTGTAAGTAGGGCAACTTCTGGGAAGGAGTAGGTTGTTGGTGACATATGCAACAAGATGAGTTATAGGTATAGAATATGTGTCCTCCCAGTATTTGGGAGGTGAGGAAGAACGTATTTTTGTGCCATGAGGTTCCTGTGGCAGAATTGAGGGTGATGAGGAACATAGAGAGTGTCGTCGGCCAGGATAGGGGCACGGTTAATGTGTCAAGTGTCGTGTGGGTCAAAAATGAGTGAATGATGGGGGTTTAAGGCTTGATATATTTCATCCCAAGGGAAGTCAAAGTCTCCTTGGAGATATGTGTCCCAGAGTAACTGAAGGAGAGGACATTTAAGTGGATTAGGGGCTTCAGATAGAACGTGTACAATTCGGGTAGGAAGTGAAGGAGGACTCAGTAGGGGTCGAGAGGGGAGGTCACTCATCTATTTGGAGCTCTGAAGTGGATTCTTCCAGTGTTTGGGTGAGATGGATGGAGGTAGGCCCTGTGAGGACGGACCTGTAAGAAAAGGGAGTGGACCCAATCATTCTTTCTTTATAAAGTTTCAAGCGAGAAATGTGGACCCAAGCAGGGAGGCCCTGAGGTTTTGCCGCTGTCAGTGTGGTTAACAGAACGAGATGTGGGCCTCCCCATTTGGGTTGAAGTGGTTTATGATGGAGGGTTTTTAATAAGACCCAGTCCCCAGGCTGTAGGATTGGGCTCCCTGAGGTGGAGGCCTGTGGTTGTGGCAAAGTCTCATTGGCAAAGTCTGTAAGTAGCTGCCTTACTTATCCTAGAGTGGGGATATAATTCCCCAGGGCGGGGGGGGGGTTCTGAAGATGGGTATAAAGGTAGGGTAAAGGCACGGCCATACATGAGTTCGAAGGGGCTAAGGAAAGTTGGAAAGTTGGAGCTCTAGGTGTTGCCCGGATCCGCATAAGGGCTATTGGTAATAGGGAAGTCCATGGTTCCTTTACCCCTACAGTAAGTTTGGTTAAATGAGTTTTAATGATAGGGTTCATTTTTTCAACCTTTCCTGAAGAGTGAAGTCTATAAGGGATGTGAAAAATCCATCAGACACCTAGAGTTTGTATTACTTGTTGTGTGACCTGGGATATAAAGGCTGGCCCATTGTCAGACTGAAGTGAAGTTAGGAGTCCAAACCGAGGAATGATGAGTTCCAGAAGTGCCTGTGTGACCTCTGAAGCCTTTTCTGAGGTCGCAGGGAACGCTTCCACCCATCCAGAAAATGTGTCAACTATGATGAGAAGATATTTTGTACATTTGACAGGAGGCACGTGCATAAAGTGTATTTGCCAATCTTGACCAGGCACGTAACCTCGCATTTGGCGTGTGGGGAAGGAGGGCAGCCTAGCTGCCCCCTGAGGGGAAACAGAAAAGCAAATAGAGCATTTGCAGGTTATGTCTTGTAGGAGAGAAGAGAGATTAGAACAAGGAATAAGAGGTTTTAATAGCTAAAGGAGAGGTTTGTAGTCTATATGTAGGGAGTCGTGTAGAGTTTTTAGTATAGAGTGTGCTTGTTCTTTAGGGAGGATATATTTTCCATGATATAATCGCCAGGGGCCATTCTGAGTGGCTCTGGGGTCTGTTAAAGGTTGTCTTTCTTCAAGGGAATAGTGGATGGGATCAGGGGAGATAGCTGTCATTTGAGTAATGGGGACGGGAGGAGTTTGTAAGGCTGCTTTTCTTGCCTCCTGATCTGCCCATTTGTTGCCAATAGTAATGCGGTCATGGCCCTATTGATGCCCTTTGCAGTGCATGACTGCTGCTGCCTGTGGAAGGTGAGCTGCTTGTAAGAGTTTAAGAATAAGAGGTGCATTAATTATGGGAGAACCCTTTGTAGTAAGGAAACCCCGTTCTTCCCACATAGGAATATGTGAATGTAGGATATGAAAAGCATATTTAGAGTCAGTATAGATATTGATTGTTGTATGTTTTGAGAGTGTTAGTGCCCTGATAGGGGCCACCAACTCAGCCTTTTGGGAGGATGTCCCTATAGGTAATGAGCCACTCTCAGTAACATGCTTTTGGGATACTATGGCATACCCGGCCCTCCTCCATCCCTCATGAGTATAAGAGCTGTCATCAATAAACCAGGTGTAAGTAGCATCAGGTGGGGGTTGTTGGGAGATGTTAGGAAAGTAAGGGACCTTATAATCTAATATTTCTTTGCATGAATGTGTGGGAAGTGTTTGTGAGATGGGTAGGAGGGTGGCCGGGTTTAAAGGTGGGCTTCTAGCCAGAGATATAAAAAGGAGATGAAATTATTGGACACGAGAAGATGCCAGGGTCTGTAAGGCCTGATGTGTAAGAATATCAGCAAGAGAGTGGGAGGAGTAGACAGTGATTGGCTGTCCAAAAGTGAGTTTTTGACTTTCTTTAGTGAGCAGTGCCGCTGCAGCCAAGGCTCTTAGACAACCTGGCCAGCCCCAAACAGTGGGATCTAACTGTTTGGATAAGTATTCTATTGTTTGCATATAGGGGCCATTGTTTTGTGTTAAGATCCCTACCGCCATACCCTGTCTTCCATCTGTACATAGTTGAAAGGGTCAGGTGAGGTTGGGGAGGGTAAGTGTTGGGGCAGAAATTAAAGCATGTTTAAGGCCTCAAAAGAAGGCCGGATAGTTATGGTGGGGTCTAAGGTTCATCAAGGTTACCTTTGGTTACCTGATATAAAGGTCTAGTTAGAATGCTGAAATTGGGAACCCAGATACAAAAGTATCCAGCTAGGCCAAGGAAAGACAGGAGATCCCTCTTGTTGGTTGGGAAAGGCAGGGAAGTAACAAGATTTCTCCTATCTATTGTCATTTCTCTCTTCCTGGGGGAAAGGGCCAATCCCAGATAGGAGACTTGTGGTAAGGAGATTTGTGTCTTTTTAGGAGACACCTGGTAGGATTTTTTTGCCAGAAAATTGAGAAGATGTATAGTATGTTGACCGGAGACAGGCTGGGAGGGACTGTAGAGTGGAAGATCATCCACATATTGTAAGAGGACAGACAGGGGGAGATTTAGTTGGGTCAGACCAGAAGCTAGTGCCTGTCCAAAGAGGTGAGGGCTGTCCCTAAATCCTTGAGGGAGTACAGTCCAAGTCAGTTGTTGTGATTGGTTGGAGTCTGGGTCTGTCCATGTGAATGATAAGAGCTCTTGGGAGTCAGGGTGTGGTGGGACTGTGAAGAAGGCTTCCTTTAGGTCAAGTGCTGTAAAGTGGGCAGTGGCAGAGGGGATGAGAGAGAGAATGGTATAAGGGTTAGGGACTACCGGGTGTGTGGGTTTCACTGCCTGGTTAATGAGTGTTAAGTCCTGTACGAGATGGTATGACCCATCTGGCTTTTTGACTGGCAGAATGGGGGTGTTATATAGGGAGTAAGTAGGGCGGAGTAAGCCTTAAGAAGAAAGGTGGGTATTGATAGGTTTTAGTCCCTGAAGACCTTGTAAAGGAACTGGGTATTGAGTCTGGCAGGGAAATTGAGAAGGGTCTTTTAGATGCATTTGGATAGGGGTATGGTGGGTAGCTACTGAGGGAGTTGAAATGTCCCAAACTCTGGGGTTAACCTCAGTTTCAGGGAAAGGTAAGGGAGGAGAAGTGGCTCTGGGAGGGGAAAAAGGAGGGTGGCGGCATTTGCTTGTGGCTCAGAGTCCACGGGCAGGTAGATTGTTACGTGCAGTTTGGAGAGGATGTCTCTTCCCAATAAGGGGGTGGGACATTGAGGAAGGATGAGGAACGAATGGGTAAAGATGGCAGGCCCTAGGTGACAAGTGAGGAGGGGGGTTGTTAGAGGATGGGAGGTAAGGCCATCAATTCCCACAATAGACTTTGAGGAGGGCCGTGTAGACTCTGGCAGGGCCGAGAATGTTGCCTCCATGTCAATAAGGAAGGAAATAGGCTTACCTGCCACCAACAAAGTTAACTGGGGCTCCGATGCAGTGATTGGCTTGGGGGCTGTCAGTCCCAGGCGTCATCAGTCTTCTGTGGCCAGGCCTAGGAGGTTCAGCAGGGCGAGGTCAGGATTGTCCGACTCCTTGGGGGGAAGGGCTACAGTCACGCCTTGGGGGGCAGTTAGACTGCAGTCGACCTTCCAATGACCCATCATCCTGCAATGGGGACAGGGCCCTGGGGGTGGCCGTGGATTGGGGCATTGCCTTGCCCACTGTCCTGACTTGCTGCATTTAAAACAAGGGCCTGGTGGTGTTTTCTGCCTGACTGTGGCTTTTGCCTCTTTCCCCAATTTGAGTGGGTATGTCCCTGGGGTTTGTTGATGGCTGCAGCCAACATTTGATATTTAGTCTGACCCCTCTTTTGTCTTTGAAGTTTTTATTGCTCATCCTGATTGTTAAAGACCTTAAAGACCTTTTGTAACAAATCCTTTTGTGGGGTTTGAGGACCATCCTCTAGCTTTTGTAGCTTACATCTGATGTCAGACACAGATTGGGAGATAAAATGCATATTGAGAAGTAAAGCCCCCTTGAGTGTAGTGGGGTCCAAACTTGTGTATTTTTGTAGGGCTTCAGTAAGCCTGGACAGGAAAAGGGCCAGATTTTCATCTGGTCCTTGTGTAATCTCTTTTAATTTTTCATAGTTACCTGCCCGTGTGCTGCCTTTCATAGACCTGCAACTAAGCAAATAATCATATGATCCCCCCTAGTCCTTCCCTCTGTTCCTTCTTGTGTCCCTACTTGATAGTCCCGCAATGGGTCCATCCTGGGGACGGCAACCGCCCCTACCAGTTGGGCAGGGGTATGCCTGTGGACCTTGTCGCCATGTGCCTGGGCATTAAGCCAGACCCTCTCCTTTTCCTCAGGAGACAGAGTAGAGGAAAGGATAATGCAGAGATCATGCCACGTCAGGTCATAAGACTGGGTTAAGTATTCAAATTCCTTGATAAAGGCACGGGGATCAGTCCAGAAGGAGCCAAGCTGCTTTTCTATCTGTGAGAGGGCAGAAAGGGAGAAAGGGACACATACTCTCACAATACCCTCTAGCCCAGCCACTTCTCTGAGTGGGTAGAGGCCACCTGTGGTAGAGTCAGCAGGTCCTGGGGCTTGGGCAGAACGACAGCGGGTAGTGGGGGGACTAGGAAGAGGACTGGGAGAGGGTTGAGGCTGAGGGGGTTGATATGGGAGGACCGAGATCATAGGGGTCGGGGTCTGACATTTCTGGTTGTTCTGGAGCAGAGGGCGGCTTAGAATGTAGCAAGAATATTTGGGCTGGGTGACAGTTTTTACAGAGTGAAGGATGAGCGCAAAGGGTGGAAGAGGCTTGGACATGGGGAATCTCGGACCATTTGCCATTGCGGTGACAGAAACTATCCAAATCTTGTAATATGTCAAAATCAAAGGCCCCATTTTCTGGCCACTGGGAGCCACTGTCAAGCCTATATGGAGGCCAGGCAGTATTGCAATAGAAGACTAGCCTCGTTGGCCGGACTTCACCGGTGAGTCCCAATGTCTTGAGATTTTGGAGGAGGCATCCCAAAGGGGAAGCTTTAAGAGGAGGAGAATGGGCGGTGCCCATCTTCCTGGAGAGGGTAAGAGTCACACGGAGCCGATTCCACTCAGTCTTAGGAGTCCCCAAGACGAGGGAACAGTAGAAGAGTCTGAGGGCAACCGATGGTATCAGGCATCCCCAAGGCCACCACATGCCTTTTTAGGCCAAAGGCCAATGGTTCTCTGGCGCACTGGTTGGACTTTTCGGGCCGGAAACGAAAGTGGAAGAGGTCAGAGAAACCCGAGAATGAGCTGAGTTTGTGAGCTCTTCCGTCTCCAGGAGCAAGGCGCATCTAAAGAGGTGATAGAAGGCGAGACTTTAGGTATTAAGACTCCCAATGTGGGCAGAGGACTGACTGGCCCAGTATGTAAGCTGAGCCACAGTGGCATTCATAAAGAGCCACAAGAAATATGAGAAGAAAGCCAAGGACGATAAGGAGCCATACGTACCTCGATCAACCAAGGAGAATGGTCTCTCTCAGGTCAGCCAAAGATCCGTGGATACCGTTGCAGTTCCGCCCTGTTCTACCCTCCCGGGTTTCAGCACCAAACGTTAGGTCGGAGCCAAGAGGAAAACACATGAAGCACAAAGATATAAAGAACTGTTTATTTGAGCATCTGGGTGCAGATGGGTGGAAGCCGAGAAAGGCGTCCACCCTGAAATGGGGTCTAGTGAGTTTTTTATAGAGGGTTGGGAGGAGGGAGTGGAGTTGGGGGGGGAATTAAACAATAATCGCAGATACAGCAAGTCCTTGACGTTTGGGAGGAAGTTGAGCCGTAGCAGACGGCTAGTCCTTGAGATGTCTTTGTTTTCGGTGACATCCCCCTTTTAGGCGTGCAAACCTTCCCCGTTTTACCTGCCTTTTATCTCCCCTCCTCCCTCCCATCCCCTTTTCTGGTTTTGCAAACCTTCCTCGGGGTAAAGACCTCATACCTAACAGGTATGTTTATGAACAATTGGGTGAACACAACAGAAGTAGATAACCAAGCAAACAGAAAGAGAAGAAAATGAGTGTGTTTGGAGACAGGCTTGTGTCATTGAGGTCAAAGTGTCATCAGGCTCTGTGCTTTCTACCAGCCCTGGCTGACAGGCTTCTTGGAAGTCACACACTCTCATCATGAGGGAAGGACCAGCTGTTCTCAGGCAAGACAAGGTTTTTCCCAGCTCTACTTTCTAAATTTCTTTTTTTCACGTAGGGCCTCATGCAGGATCAATTTCCCAGATGACTGTTTCAAAGCAGATGCAGAAGGTTATGGTTTCCACGTTGATATGAACACAGAACTTAGACTATTGGAAGGTCATCTGACTGGGAACAGTCTTTGACATTGGCTCCTGCTCTACTAGGAAAAAAAACAAGTAGTTCAGAACCAACAGTTTTCCCCAGTCATGGCATTTCCTGCGCCTCCACCTTCCCAACAGCCCTGGAAGAGGGTGTGGGGTGCGCTTGCTGGCAGAACACCTGTGGCTGTAGCAGCCACGGCCCTGTGGGCTCTTTCACGGTTCCACGCATCTAGATGCCACACGTGGTGCACGCACGAGCCTGCGAGTGTCCTTATGACCATCCCAGATGCCAGATGGGGAGAATAAGGCTGGGAGTGGTGACGTCAGGTGGCTACGGTTGCTGAGCGGGGGAGTGACAGAATCACATTTGGCCGACTTCTCTTCTACTCCTCTTCTCTGGGTTGCCTACCTGGAACCAGTCATCGATCTCTCTCACACACGTCCTCTCTCTCCTCTTTATTCAGCCTGTGTTTCTCTCCCTGCTGCTCCTTGTGTATTCCCCATTCACTGAAACTCATGGGAAGGGCCCAGGAGCCCACAGCAGCCTCCAGTCTACCTTTGGCCAGGCTCTGATCTCCTTGGGAAAAGCACACTTCTTCCATGTGCAACCTAAGTACCAAGCAGCACCAATACATCCTTTTCCCCCAAGAAATCTAAATAGGATAGGCATGATGTTTCAAAAAGAGTTCCAACCAGTTACAGTTAGGAATTTATTTAAAAAATCAATAAGAAAAATTCTCTGTAGTCATTAATTTGTACATTCGTTCATTTATTCCATCAGTTCTATGAGCACTAACTACATGCTAGGGATGGAGATAGAGAATTTATTGGACTTTATGGCCTTTTGGATGAGGAAACGTAGGAGGAAAGTATGGGTATTTGGGGCCATGGTTGACATGCTCAGAGCTCATTAGGGGCCTCTGAGGAGGGGAGGTCTCATCTAGTCTGAGGCTGGGGTGGGGTGAGGTCAGAGACAGCTTTCTAGACAGGTGAGTGATCACTAAATAGATGAGCTGAAGCAAAACTCTTACCTTTATGTTTTAGGACCTAATGTTAAAGATTAATGAGCAAACGCTGATTTGTAATGAAAACAAAATGATCCTGCAGAGCTGTGCCAGGCTAGACCAGTAGTCTCGGTATCAGTGAGCCTGGGCCTTAGCACTGGGTTCTCCTCTGGGTGCTATGCCAGGCTTCCTCCATCGCCAGTGGTGAATCTCAAAGGCATACACTGGGGAGGAATTAGGATGAGTGTTTGCCAGTGCTCAACCCCCATGGAGGAGGAGGACTGGCTTCCCTTATCTCCATGTAGGACATGGTGCACACCCCTGGCTATCCTTTCCAGCCAGCACTGTCCCTGAGTTAGGGCTTTCTCAGGGGAACCGGTCAATACTCTTATGACAGTGGTTCTTAACTGGGAGCTATTTGACCCCCAGGGGACACTTGGCAATGTCTGGAGATGATTTTGGTTGTCACAATTGGGGAGGAGGGGGTGCTAGTGGCATCTAGTGGGCAGAGAGGCCAGGAATGCTGCTTAGCATAATATAGTGCACAGGATAGCCCCACCTCCATGCACACAACACAGCAAAGAATTATCCAGTCCCAAGTGTCAATAGTGCCGAGATTGAGAAACTCTGTCTTAGAATACAATGTTCCCTTGGGACAGTCTGTCCTGGAGGTGGACAAACACCTGGTTCTTCTTGTAGAGATCTTTCACCTCCTTGGTTAAATATACTCCTAGTTTTTAGGGGGGTTTTTATTTGTTTTGTTTTGTTTTGCAGCTATTGTAAATGGTATTGAGTTCTTGATTTGATTTGGCTGTTAGAGTATAGAAATGCTACTGATTTGTGTATGTTAATTTTGTAACCTGAGATTTTACTGAATTTATTTATCAATTCTAGGAGTCTTTTGGAGGATTCTTTATGCTTTTCCAGATATAAGATCATATCATTGGCAAACAGGGACAGTTTGACCTCTTTTCTGATTTGGATGCCCTTTATTTCCTTCTCTTGCCTGATTGCCCTGGCTAGGACTTCCAGTACTATGTTGAATAGAAGTGGTGAAAGTGGCCATCCTTGTCTTGATTCAGTTCTGAGGGGGAATGTTTTAAACTACCCAATTTGGTAGGATATTGGCTATGGGTTTGTCATATATGGCTTTTATTATTTTGAGGTATATTCCTTCTATGCCTAGTTTTTTAAGGGTTTTTATCATGAAGTGGTGCTGGATTTTATCAGATGCTTTTTCTGTATCTATTGAGATGATCATTTAGTTTTTGTTTTTAATTCTGTTTATGTGGTGAGTCACATTTGTTGATTTGTATATGGCAAACCAACCTTGCATCCCTGGGATGAAACCCACTTGGTCATGGTGAATTATGTTTTTAATGTGCTATTGGATTCGACTTGCTAGTATTTTGCTGAGGATTTTTGCATCTATGTATATGAGGGACATTGGTCTATAGTTTTCTTTTTTTGTTGTGTCCTGTTCTGGCTTTGGTATCAGGGGAATACTGGCTTCAGAGAATGATTTAGGGAGGATTCCCTCCTTCTTAATGTTATGGAACAGTTTCAGTAGGATAGGTATCAGTTCTTTGTTGGTCTGGTAAAATTTGGCTGTGAATCCATCTGGTCCTCGGCTCTGTTTCATTGGGAGGTTGTTTATTACTGATTCAATCTCACTACTTAATATTGGTCTGTTCAGGATTTCTTTTTCTTCCTGATTCAAGCTTGGGAGGTTTTGTGTTTCCCAAAATTTGTCCATTTCCTCTAGATTTTCTAGTTTGTATGCATAGAGGTGTTCTTAGTAGTCTTGGATGATCTTTTGTTTTTCTGTGCTATCAGTTGTAATGTCTCCTTTTTCATTTCTGATTGAGCTTATTTGAAGCCTCTCTCTTCTTTTCTTGGTTAGTCTAGCCAGTGGTGTGTCAATTTTGTTTATCTTTTCAAAGAACCAACTTTTTGTTTCATTCATCCTTTGAATTTTTTTTTAAATTTCAATTTCATTTAGTTCTGCTCTTATCTTTGTTATTTCTTGCCTTCTGCTAGCTTGGGGTTTGGTTTGTTCTTGTCTTTCTGGTTCCCTGAGGTGGTGATATTAGGTTTTTAATTTGTGATCTTTCTGTCTTTTTGATGTGGTCATTTAGTGCTATGTACTTCCCTCTTTTTTTTTTTTTTTTAAGTGATCAGCCACAGTATGTACTTCCCTCTTAACACTGCTTTTTCTGTATCCCAGAGATTTTGGTAGCTTGGGTAGCCATTGTCATTCAATTCAACAAAGTTTTTGACTTCCATCTTGCTTTCATCATTGACCCAAAGATTGTTTAGCAGCAGGTTGTTTAATTTCCATGTATTTGTATAGTTTTGAGAGTTCCTCTTGGAATTGATTTCTAGTTTTATTCTACTGTGGTCTGAGAAGATACATGGTATGATTTCAGTTTTTAAAAATGTGCTGAGCCTTGTTTTGTGGCCTAACATATGGTCTATTTTGGCAAATGTTTCCATGTGCTGATGAGAAGAATGAATATTCTGCAGTTTAGGGGTAGAATGTTCTGTAAATGTCTGTTAGGTCTATTTGTTCTAGCATCCCTTTTAAGTCCAGTGTTTCTTTGTTGATTTTCTGCCTCAATGATCTGTCTAGTTCTATCAGTGGAGTGTGGAAGTCCCCCACTATTATTGAGTTGCTGTTTATTTCATTTCTTAGGTCTAGTAGTATTTGTTTTATGAATCTAGGAGCTCAGGTGTTAGGTGCATATATAGTTAGAATTGTTGTATATTCTTATTGAATTGATCCCTTTATCATTATGTAATAACCATCTTGTCTTTTCTTTTACTGTTGTTGATTTAAAGCCTGTTTTATCTGATATAAGAATAGCAACTCCTGTTCACTTTTGGTTTTCATTTGCATGGAATATTTTTTCCACTCCTTTTTCCACCCCTGAGTCTGTAAGAATCTTTACAAGTTAAATGGGTTTCTTGGAGACTGCAGATATTTGGGTTGTGGGTTTTTTTTATCCATTCCATCAATCCATAACTTAAGTGGGGAGTTTACACTATTTACATTTAATGTTAATATTGATAAGTGAGATACTGTTTCAGTCATCATGTTGATTGTTTCCTACTTGCTTTGTGTTCTCCCTTTTGTTACTGTTTTGTAAGACCCGTGAGTTTCTACTTGAGTGTTTTTACACCAGTATTGATCATTCTTTTCAGTGTTTAGGGCACTTTTGAGCATTTCTTGTGGGGCAGATCTAGTGGTGACAAATTCCCTTAGTGTTTGCTTGTCAGGGAAAGATTTTATTTCTCCTTCATTTATGAAATTTAGTTTTGCCAGATACAAAATTCTTGGCTGAAAGTTATTCTGTTTAAGACCAAAGATGGGACCCCAGTCCCTTCTGGCTTGTAAGATTTCTGTTGAGAAGTCTTCTGTTATTCTGATGGGTTTTCCTTTGTAAGTTACTTGATGCTTTTGCCTCACCACCTGTAGGATTTTCTCCTTCACTTTGACTTTGGTCAGACTGATGACTATGTGCCTTGGTGACATCCTGTTTGCAATGAATCTTCCAGGAGTTCATTGACCTTCTTGTACCTGGATGTCTAAATCTCTAGCAAGACCAGGGAAGTTTTCCTCTATTATTCTCTTAAATAGGTTTTCCACACTTGTTTGCTTTTTATTCACCTCCCTTGGGGATACCTGTGATTCTTATATTTAGGTGTTTACCTAATCCCATATTTCTCAGAGATTTTGTTCATTTCTCTTGGTTCTTTTTTCTTTATTTTTGATTGACTGAGTTACTTTAAAAGCCTTGTCTCCAAGCTCTGAAATTGTTTCTTCTGCTTGGTTTAGTTTGTTGTTAAGACTTTCCACTTTATTTTGAAATTCCCTAAAAGGCTTTTTCATTTCCAGATGTTTGTTATATATATATTTTTCATATCTATCTTTTTAGCGATTTTTTTTATTCATGTCCTGAATTATTATTTTTTTTGTTTCTTTTTGTTGGATTTCAACTTTCTCATTGATGCCATTGAGCTTGCTTGTGATCCATAAATTCCATATCTGACATTTCAAAAATTTCCTTTTGGTTGAAGTCCACTCCTGGAGAGCTACTGTGATCCTTTGTGGGTATCAAAAGAACCTGTTTTTTCATATTTCCAGAGTTCTTATGCTGGTTCCTTCTCATCTGGAACCTCTTCCCCCAGCCCAAAACAGATACATTTGTGGTTCACCTGTTCTTCCCTTCAGGGAGCTCTGCCACTCAGTGTAGAGAGCCTTTTGGCTTATGCAGGTAGGTGCCCACTGTGGTGTTGCTGGCAATTTGGGTTGGTTGGACCTCCAACTCCTGGGAGAGTGTTCAGGTGCCAATGGTGCTGGACAGGGTTAGGTAATCCCCAGTTCCCAGACCCTGGATGGCATGCTTGAGTGCTGGGGGAACCAGACTGAGAACAGGCTGGCAAACATGCCCTCAAGCCTCCCTGAGTTCAGACAGTGGCTGTGATAATGAGGGGTGGGGTGATCTGCTCTGGAAGAAAGCTCAGGCAGGAGAAGGGCAGGTGCACTGTGAGCCTGCCACAAGAGGGACAGGGCCCTCCTGACAAGGCAGCTGTGGAATGCACAAGTCGCTCACACATCCCTTTCTCAGCAGTGACAGTGGTCACTCTCTTCCAGGGGCACCAAAGCACCCAGATTTCCAGCTCCCACCCTGACCAAGCTACAGCAGAGGTGGTAGAGGCAGCTCAACCAGCTGTGTGCAGGGCTCCCAGACTAGCTGTGGTCTGTGGCTGAAATGTTCCAGTGGGGGAGGTGTGGTTAGGCCAGGAACTTACTTCCAGGGAGGGTGGGCTCCTCCCAAAAGAGACCAGTAGCTCAGGGAGAAGACTGGGAGCCCAGCCCTCCCTCAAGGGAGGTGGTAGCTTTTGTCCTTGGGGTACACAAAAGCCCTTGCTGTGGCTTTTTAGAGGGAAAGGAGTGAGCCCCAAGCTCCATGGAATCCTGGGTGTGACAGGTGCTCTGTCAGAGGTGGGGCAGCCACATGGAAGTACCCTGGCTCAATCATCCCCTGTGGAGCCCTCACTCTTCCAAGTGGAAACAGCCACAGCTGCCTCAGCAGCAGTGGGTAGGGAAGAGGAGGAGGAGAATGCCCCAAATTGTGGGGAGCTGGTGCCCTGGTCCTGAGGGGCCCTCTGGCATGCTGTACTCCCTCCTCAGCTAGAAGCAGCCCACCCTGAATGCCCAAGCTGCATTCACAGTTTATCTGGGACCCACCAGTCACCTGAGGCTGCTGTGTTCTGAGTGGGTGCTGAGGAGCATTGGCTGTGGATCCAGCGATGTAGAGAGCCAGGGGCTGAGATTCCTGGGCTGAGACAGCTGCAAAGACACTGCCTGTCCATGAAGGGAGGGAAATGAGCTGTACCCTCTGTGCAAACCCAGACATAGTGAGCAGAGTACCACTGGGGGTGTATTCCCACTGCAAGCCTAGAACAGGTTGACCTGCAGCTCATCTGCACCAAAAGCTCATGCTTGGGAGCAGAGGCAGCTATGTCCACAGCACTGGGTGGTTAGAGGTGGGGAGGTCCCCATCTCCATGTCCCTTCCTGGTATGCCCAGCTTTAAACTTTCAAAATGATACCTTGGGCCTGTCACCCAGGAGTGTGGGTCCTCTTCCAGGCAAACAGCTTGGGCAAGATGCTGGGTGGAGTGCCGTCTGCTCCCATCTCAGTCTCACTGCATCTTGTTACAGGACAGTGGGAATTGTACTAGGAGTAGGCAGGACAGTTGGGGTCTTCTGTCCCTCCTTAGCTGGGTGGGGCTACAGCTCAGCCCCAGAGTAGGGTGCTGCCCTGCTTTAGACTCTCAGACTAAAACCTTGGGCTTGTGACTAGAGAGGGTGGGGCCCCTTCCAGGCAAACAGCATATGCAAGATGCAAGGAGGAGTGCTGTCTGCTCACAGCTCGGTTCCGTAACAGCCTGTAGCAGGGTGATGGGAATTGCCTAGGTGTGTGTAGGAGAGCTTGGGCTCCCTTGTTCTTCCTCAGTCGGGTAGGGCTGCATCAGCCAGAATTCAGCCTGAGGGTGGCCCAGCTTCAAAATCCCAAAATGGCCCTCTGGGCCTGTGATCAGAGAGGGCAGGGCCCTTATCAGGCAGGTTGCACTGGCAGGAAACTGTGGGGAGTGCAGTTTGCTCAAGACTTGATCCCACAGCAGCTGGCTGCAGGATGGTGAGCACTGTCCCAGAGGTGTCCTGAAAAGCCTGGTTTCTCTGCCTCTCCCCAGCCAGGCAGGGGCTCCATCAGCATTAAGCCCAAAGCCAGCCTGAGGGTGGGGCACAGCCCAGTGTTAAATTCCAAATGGCACCTTGGACCTGCAACCAGAAGTGCTGGGCCCCACACAGGCAGTCAGCATGGGTGAGAAACTGTGGAAAATGCTCTCTATCCACGTTTCAGTCTCAAAAGCAGCCCACAGCAGGACTGTGGAGACCTTCCCAGGGGTCCATGGGAGCACCTGGGCTCCCCTATCCTTCCTCAGAGCCCTGCAGTGGCTGCAGTCACACCCATGGTTGCCCATTGTCTAGGCACTCAGAATGGCACCCAGCTAAAGCTGCTTTAGGCTCGGATGCCTGTGGGATTCCATGTGAGTTCCCCTTCTGGAACAGCATCTCTGTGCAATCTCCAAGGAGCTCCCTATGTTAGGCCCGAGACCTGCGTAGGTGGAGGGTTTCTTGTGTAGCCAAGATTGTAAAAGCTCCTCTTGAAGAGTGGAGCCCTGAGGGCTTCTCTCTTACTGTTTCACCACATCCAGGAGCTTTGCCCAGCTGTTAGCTGGTCCTTGGCGGGGCAAGTTGACCTGAAAGCTCTCTATACCCACTTTTGGTGCTTCTCATCACTTCCCTGGTGAATTCTAGCATTCTCTCCTAGATGATCTGGTTGAAATGTGAGCATCTGCTTGCTATTCTGGCTCCTCTCTGTGAAGGAGGCACATACTACCTGTGTCTGGTTGGCCATCTTGATCCTATCTCAGTGATCTAATATATTAATATATTCATCTTTACAACAATGTAGTCCCCAGATATAATTTTGAATATTTTTTCCTATAGAGGAAGGAGCCCATAGAGTCACAGTGGTTAATGCCCATGAGTGTGATAACATTGCCCTGATCCAGAAGTGGTTCCCTGAAACTGGGCTGAAGTAAAAGATACTTAGGCGTGGAGGTGGGTGTTAGAGTGGTAACTTCAGCCTCCTTTCCAGAACTGTCTCTGTGAGAATCCCAGAATACTCTCAGGGCTGTGCCATTGTACAGAGCCTACGCTCTGTGGTCTGGCTGGGCCCAGGTCCCCACTGGGTACATCACATACAGTGGCTTGATCTTCATATTGGTGGCCTTGTCACCCTCTGGCCACACTGGAGATGATACTCTCATGTTTTTCTCACCCATGACCAGGTGCACAAATGTCAGCCATAAGTGTATGTTTAAAGCCCTTTGAAAACATGGAAATATGAAAGCTCATAGTAATCATAAAAGCTAACATTTACTGGACAATGACACTGTACCAGGCACTGAACTAGGTGCTTCATGCTCCAGTTTAATTTTTTCAACCATCTATGAGGTAGGTGCTATTGACATTTCTTTTATATAAATTAGAAAATTGAGACTTAGAAATATTGGGGATGTGCCCAAACTTAGTAAGTTATATCGCCAATAAGTTGGAGGGTAAGTCTACAATTCAAAGTTGATTTGGGTTAAACTGGGAGGGATGCAAGTGGCTGTTGACTGGAGCATTCTATGTGCACTGCACTCGTCTACATTAGTCTGTCACATTCATTCACTCATCCATTCGTTCAGTCGACACTGAGCACAGGGGCTGCATGAGAAGCTGGGATGAGTAAGAAGAGTAAGGCACAATCCCTGCATCCTGGGAACTGACAACCCAGCAGATGAGGTGGATGAGGAAACCATCCATTATAATAAACATGCTGTGAGAGGCCTTTGGCAGATGGAAACACAGGTCCGTACGAGAAACCTACCCATTTTCTGCCTGTGGGGTCAGCCCCCATCTCCTCGCCAACAAAGCTGCTTCTCTGCCAAGGCTTCGGGTAAGGCACCTACTCCCCTTGCATGGCCCTAGACTTCGCATGGAGGCCCTGCTGCAGATCATAACAAAGGAAATCACTGGTCTTTTGAGGGTGGATCTAAAATCCCCAGCTGGCCAACAGTTATCCCATCCCACTGTCTCTCGCCTCTGGAAGGCTGTCCGTCTGTTCAGTTGAAACCAGGAAGTACACCGGATTCTCCTGAAATGCCCACAGGTGTCCTTTTCCTGTTCCCAGCAGAGGGCTGATGGCGCGCTCAACTCCCACACTGATGGCCAAGGCAGGAAGAAGGATGGGCAGCCTGGGAGTCCTAGCAGCAGCCTGGCCTATGGCATCTTGGACATCCCTCCGTGGTATCTCTGCATCTTCTTGGGGATCCAGGTAATGCCTCCCAGCAAGCGCGGGTTCTGCCTCAAAAGTCACATCAATGCACAGCCAGGGCAGATTAGGCAACAACGACAACCTCGGTTGCCGCAGTTGTCTCTTCCACGTTGTTGCCCTCCAGGGGAACTCAAAGCTCCTCCAGTTTCTCTCCAGGGGTTGGGGGTGGGGGCAGAGGATTAGAGGGGAGATTTTCCCTCACGCTGAGCTGACTGGTAAAATCAAGGGCCCAGACTGGGCCATTGTTCTCCCAGGTAGGGTCACTGGGCTGATTAAAGGTCCAGTTCACTTGAGTGAGGCCAGAAAGGTAGAGGCCACTTCTGCTTCCTTAGGGCAAGCCCTGCCAGCTCTGTAGCTGCTCTTCCTGATTCAGCTTCCACCAAAATGCCTGGCATTCTGTAAGATCAAGAGATTTATTTGATAATGACAGGGAGTCAGCCCTGTCTGTTATGTTTGGTTATCCAAATTGAACCACCATGCTGGGCGTGGTATGAGATGCAAAATAAAACGCAGGTGGATTCTTGGCCTGGAGAATATTGTGGCCTGTATCGAACTAGCTGGCAGTAGGTCAAAGAAGCATTTATAAGAGACCATGAAGGACTGTCGGAACAATGGCAAGGATCGTCAAAGTACCCCTACGATACACAGGCATTTCTTCTCTAAAAAGCCTCCCATATTGTCTTCCCCAAGGGGGCAGCCAACCCTGAGTTGACCATAGTTTGTCTGTTGAACCTGCTGGGTTAACCAAAGAAAGAACAAAATATGAGGGACTTTGTCTTTTAGTGAGAGTTCAAGGTCTCCCCTGCCCCCTACACACATCCCAGCCCCCCTCACTCTACTGCCAAAGAGCAGAGCTGATCATATTGGTCAGATTATTCCAGGATGTTCACGAGGGGATTAACCATGACTGGTTGAATGGTCCCTTTGAGACACTGTTCCACGCGGTAACAGGAGCTGCTACTGCCCCCTTAAAGAAGATCTGGCCATTTCTCTTTTGCTTTTCTGCAACTTTCACTCATATGGCTGGAGAGACGTAGGGCTCTCCCTCCCCAGGTGTGCTGGCCCAGGTGTCTTCCGGGGGCCCAGGCCTGTGGGCAAGATGCTGTTTTGCTTTCTTCCTCTGGCATGGGGACAGGGTATGGTCCTCTGTCCTCCTGGATAGTACATTTTGAGACTCAGCTTTGCCTGGGGTGGGCGGGGGTAGGAAAAGCAAGCCTGTGCAGTGCATGGATATTTTTTAGGTTCAGTTTCCTTAAGAAAAATCAATGCTTCCTGTGGTTTAATTTCGCTCACATTGAGGTTTGGGATCAAAGTTCCAACAAGATAAGGACAAAATTTGCCTTGCTTTGCTTCTTTGTGTGTAGATCTTTCTCAGTGTTGTGGGGAGGAGGGGTGTTTGGGACAAGGCAGGATCAGGTATTCTGGGTCTTGTGGCCTAATTCCACCCTAATGGCACTAATGGCAATTCCTCTCCTTACGGCCACTTTCCTTCTTTCTTTCCCTTCCCCCTAGCCTCCCCACACACACCCCCCACCAGAATTTTTCACGTTTTATTGTCTTGATGGACCGAGCAGCTAACTTTCGTAAAACAAGGCAAAGTAAGCCTGCCTGTCCTGGCTTGATTTATGCCGTACTCTTACAGGATCAGGTGGAGAACCTATGGTGCTGGGTAAACCTGCAATGGTGCCTTTGCTGCTCCTGATGGTGGCAAATCAGAGCTACCCCATCAGCACCAGAAACAGGAGGCCCTGTGGAAATGCTGGCAGAGGCATGACCTAAGGTGTCAGAGAACAGACTGGATTGGAGCAAAGGAGAGAAGCAGGAGGCTTCACTTGTCTTTGTTCTCAGAATGTTTGGCTCAGGGGCCAGGTTTGTGTGAGGACTGGAGCCACATACCGGCCAGTTGGTATAGCTGAGAACAAAACTGGCCACAGCCCATGAATGTCCTCTAGACCTGGCCAGCCTTTCAGTCCTGGGGCTAGAATGTGTGAGATGGTGGCCCATTCCTGTATTGATTACTTGCTCCCCATATCTATCTGTCTATTGATTGATCAATCGATCCATCCATGATCTGTATCTAATCTATCCCCTTTGTAGCCAAGGCTGCCTGCCCGGCATTCAGCCCTGCCCTGAACTCCGGGTCTAATTCTGTCCTGTCCAGGGGATCTCAAACAGCCCTTGGCCAATCGCTCCAAGCTAATGCTCAGGCCTTCCTTGTCAATGGTCTGCTCTCAGAGTGTGCCTCGTTGATGACAAGCCTCCTGCCTCGTTCTTGCCCTTAAGGCCCCACCTTGGTTCCTGTTATACCCTCCTGCGCTTGTGTCCCTGCCTTAGTTTCTTCCCCAGGATATCAGTTCCCAGCACCAGGCCCCTCCCTCGAGCCCAGTCCCTCTTTCTGGGAGCCCGCTTCTCACTGCCAGGCCTTCCTGGTCCCCCTGCTTGCCTGGGTCTCTGCCTATCGCTCATCATCAGGTGCCTCTGAGGGCAGAGGTGGAGCTCTTGCCTCTCCCAGTGGGAACAGCCCCCTGTTAAGTTTGGGTGCACTCTCGTTTATGTAGCCACAGCATCACACGCCCAGTCACTCTTGCTCTCTGCCCACAGCACTTCCTCACGGCCCTGGGGGGGCTTGTGGCGGTGCCACTGATCCTGGCCAAGGAGCTGTGCCTGCAGCATGACCCCCTGACCCAGAGCTACCTCATCAGCACCATGTTCTTCGTCTCTGGCATCTGCACTCTCCTGCAAGTGTTTTTAGGGCTCAGGTAGGTAAAACTGCTCCCCATAGATTCTGACTGTCACCCACCAGGGTGTCAGCAAGGTTTGCTTGGCTGGTAGCTGGAGAGACGGTTAGGAAGCTGGTGCAGCATAATCAAGGGAGCACAGGGACAGGAGTCAGAGTCTGGATTCAAGTTCCAGCTCCATGACTTATTATCTAAATTAGCTAGGATTCTTGATGGAAAGTAACACAAATCCAGATTAGCTTAGGCAAAAATTTATTCTTTATTAACTTATAAGATCAAACCAAGAGAAAGGCAGGGGTGTGTCCATGCCTCAGGAGCATGATGAGCTAGGGCTCCAAGGCTGCTGGTACTCTCTCTAGCTCTTGTCTCCGCTCAGGCCTGCCCCTGATATTTGCAAGACCTTCAGCAAGAGTACAAATAGAGACCCACCTGCTCCATGTCTAAACATGGGAAAGTTATAAAACAAGCTGATAAACTCTGATGTGAAACATGTCCTCATCACCCTACCCAGAAGGCCAGGTTTGAATTTAGAATTCTACGACTCCTTGGAGGTCTGCTTTGGAACCCGGCACCCTGGGGAGGGCCAGCCCCAGCCTGCGGCCTCCCCGCTTAGCTTCCCACTTCAAGTTTTGCTCCCGATCACAAATGGTCTCATGCACATGGATGTGGACACCCCAACCTGCACATCTAAGTTCCATTTCCCATCCCCTGTGACAACATACTCCCCACACAGCTGCCCCACACAGCTGGCCCATGGCCATCCTTCAGGCCTGGGG
Organism: Daubentonia madagascariensis; assembly: GCA_023783475.1. Classification (NCBI taxonomy): domain Eukaryota; kingdom Metazoa; phylum Chordata; class Mammalia; order Primates; family Daubentoniidae; genus Daubentonia; species Daubentonia madagascariensis. The sequence goes on from JAKFHU010001569.1 coordinate 19,243,807, forward strand.
TGTGCACGCACCTGCACCATTGTCCTCAGCAGGGTGGACCTGCAGGGTGGACCTGCAGGGTGCCCTCAGCAGGTTGGACCTGCAGAAGATGCCCAAGTAGGCACTGGAAGAGACTCAGGGCCATTTGGGCAGAGAATTTTTAAGACTCAAAGGGGAAGGAGACATAGACTTCAGGTGAGCACATCCCCTTGAGCCCTGCAGACTCCTCCCCAAGGAGCCAGAGTGGACCCTCTAAGGCATAGGACTAAGTGTAGGGAGCTCTCTTCTCCTGGTTGGAGGGTGGGACCGCCTCTTCATTATTTGGCCAGTACAGACAGGCTTCCTGCATGTGTGTATTAGTCAGCATTCTCCAGAGAAGCAGAACCAATAGGATATATAGAGACATATATGTAAGAGGAGATTTATGATAGGAATTGGCTCATGTGGTTATGGAGGCCAGGAAGTCCCATGATCTGCTGTCTGCAAGCTGGAGAACCAGGAAAGCTGGTGGTGTAATCTAAACTGAGTCCAAAGGCCTGAATATAAGGTGGGGTGGGGGCTGGGAGGCCAATGGTGTAAGTCCCTATTGAGTCCAAAGGCCTGAGAATCAGGAGCACCAATATCTGAGGGCAGAGAAGATGGACATCCCAGCTCAAGAAGAGAGAGAGAGAATGAGAGAATTTGCTCTTCCTCTGCCTTTTTGTTCTATTTGGGTCCTCAGTGGTTTGGATAATGCCCACCACATTAGTGATGGTGATCTTCTTTACTCAGTCTGCTGATTCAAATGATTATCTCTTCCAGAGACACCCTCACAGATACACTGCATAATGTTTTACCAGCTATCTGGGCATCCCTTAGCCCAGTCACATGGACACATAAAATCAACCATTACAATATGACTGCAGGCAGGGCTAACACTTACCACCCAAAAGCAAGTGAGTGCTGTTCTGGTTAGTCACGCATTGTAAAATTCCAGGGAAGAGCTTTGATTGGCCCAGCTTAAGCCAAATGCCCAGGCCTGGACCTGCCAAGGCAACAAATATCGAAACTCCCGTTCAGGAAAGTTTCCCAATGAAACAGAGAAGATGAGTTCTGTTCTGGGTAGAAAAGACAACAGATATTCACTGAACCAGGTATGTGGTTTGGGACCTGTAAAATAAAGCTAATGAGTATATGTGCCCCTGCTCCCTTACAGTATCATTGAGGTGATAAATAGGTATAATCAGTGGAATCACTTTTTTTTTTTTTAACCATCAAGTCCTTTGGGTTCGTATGTGGGCTGCTAAAATTAGCCTGAGTAAAATGGAGTCCTATTACTCTGGCCTGGGCAAAATTGTGAAGCCTGGGAAATGTGTCTTTGGAGTACTTCCCTTTCTCGTTTCCACACAACCTGTCTTTTCTCATGCTCCACCACCCCTCCTTGCCCCATGACAATGCCCTAGAACCCCACATGGTGGCTTCTTTGGGTTACATCCTTCTTAGAAAATTCCTCTCTGTGAGTTGTCTGGACTTTTCCTATTCACCTCCCTCACCCCAAACCTGTTAGTGCAGTACCTCCTTCCTATGTGATTTTAAGAAGTCCAAAGCTTTATGTATCATTTTTTCCCCCCGCTCTGGAAGCTGGAAGGATTTGTTTATAACTCCAATGCTGTGAATTTTCAATTATGTCTCATGGCCTGAGTTTATTTTCATCCATTGTAGTTTGTACTCAATGGGCTCTTTCAATATGCAAATATTTGTCCTTCAGTTTCTTTGCGTTTCTTTCTGAAACTCTTATTATTCACATGTTGGACTCCTTGGACTAGTCCTCTAATTTTCTTATCCTTTCTTTCCTATTTACATCTCTTTGTATTTTTGCTCTTTTAGGGGGATGAAAGTACATCAATTTTATCTTCTAACTCTTCTCCTGAGTTTATTTCTGCTATAGTACTTTAAGAGTTCTTTTCGTTCTGTGAATATCCCTTATTATGCATCCTGTTCTTGTTTTCGGAACGCAAAATCTTCTCTTATCTTTCAAAGATATAGCAGAGAGTGATTCTTTTAAAGTTATCACCTCATTGAAGGAGAAGTTACTTTATCTGTGTCTTTATTTGGGTCACCATCATCCATATTACCTTGATTGTCTGGTGATCCCTGTATATCTGCTCATGTTTAAGAGTGGGGTCCTAAAAGTTTGACTAGAAGTTCTGAGCCCGAGAGTGGGTCTTGTTCACCTTGGGCTTTACTGGTAGCATGATATGCAGGAATGCCCCACAATCCCACTGCAGAAGTCACAATTCACATTGTAATTTTCAAATGGTGCCATGATCTAGCTGGGGAGGCCCAAAATTCAGCATCTTTATGCTTTTCCTCTCATACTGTTGCATTTTCAGAAAAGTATCTTCCAGTCTATTGCCTGGAAGGTAAAGTCCTGGCTGAAGTATTCTGGAAGGTGAGAGGGAAAGTGAGCTGGAGATTTTAGTGTTCAGTATGCATACATTAAACGAATTACCCGTGTTCAGTATGGTGTCCCCTCTTCCAACTGCCTGATTTCTGGCAGCCCAGAGACCCTATGTTTTGCCTTTTCCAGAGAATAAACTCCTAGTCTTCTGCCAAGATGGGGGAAGCACCTGGCTGGTGCTTAAAAAGGCCTTCAAGCCTGTTTTAACTCCACATTTATCCCTACTTTGAGAACCAGTTCCTGAGATTGTGTGTTTTTCAGAATATGCCATTTACCTCTTGCTATCAGAGGATTCTGCTTCTCCAAAGCTGTTAAATCAGTTACCTCTCTCCATCTGCTTTTGGGCTTCCAAAATTTTGTTGCAATTACCTCCTGCTTCATTCTTTTTATCCTTGTGATTTATGGTTCTAAAATATATTTGAATGTCAATTTAGTGGAATTTTAAGAGGGGGCAAGTGTACAACCTGACATTTTTATCCAGAAATCAATGTTTTTTTATTTTACAAGGAAATCAATGCATATAAAGAATATTAAAACCTTGTCTTTATTAGTTGCCATAAACATTTTTAATGTGTCTTTAATTTTGATTAAGATATTTTTGCCATACCAAAGGTTTTATGTTTCTATGGTAAAATTGATCACTTTTGGCCTTTGAAACTTAATCTACTTTTAGGCTTAGAAATTTTTTTTTATATCTAATAGATAAGATAAATATTACCTTATTAAAAATACTATGTTAATTAGATTTTCTAATTTAACCGTTGAATTCACCTGGAATTTATTTAGGTGTATGTTGTGAAGTGAGGTTTTACATTTATTTTTCTCCCTATAAGGCAATTTCCTCAACGTCATAACATCATCTGTTGAATAAATATTCATTTCTCATTGAGAATCATGACTTTATTCATCACACATTAAGTTCTCATATATCCTAGGATCTGTTTCTGGGCTGCCTTTTTTTTTTTTTTTGAGACAGAGTCTTGCTCTGTCACCTGGGCTAGAGTGCTGTGGCGTCAGCCTAGCTCACAGCAACCTCAAACTCCTGGGCTCAAGCAATCTTCCTGCCTCAGCCTCCGGAGCAGCTGGGACTACAGGCATGCACCATCACGCCCAGCTAATTTTTTCTATTTTTGGTAGAGATAGGGTCTCGCTGTCGCTTAGGCTGGTCTCCAACTCCCAACTTCAAATGATCCTCCCACCTTGGCCTGCCAGAAGTGGGCTGCCATTTTCCCCATTAATCTCTTTGTTATGTCTTCAACTAGTACTGCACTGTTTTATTTTTTTCTATTTTTTTTTTTTTGACAGCACCATATATTGGATGCACTGTTTTAAAATTAATAACTTTTTAGTGTAGTTTATCTGGTTGGGTATGTTTCCCTTATTCCCCTTTCCTTTAAATATCTTTCTAAATTATTCTAATTTTTTCATTCTTCCAGATTAATTTGAAATGCATTTTATTAAATAAAACAATCTTATTGGGATTTTGATTGTAATTGCATTACATTTATTGATTACCTTGGGATAATCGGCTTCTTTATAATATTGCATTTTTCTTTCATGGAACATGATATATGCCTCATTTATTCAAGTCATTGTTTTGTCTTCTATTAGAATTTTGTTAAAAAATATTATCCTAAGTTAATATATAATGTAGCTGCATCCTCTTTTATATAGCTGCATCCTCTTTCATATTTTTTTAGCATACCCAACAGTTTTCACTTCCTTCTTGTAGAACTGCAGTCCCCAACTCCTGGGCTGCAGCCAGGTACCGGTCTGTGGCCTGTTAGGAAACAGGCTGACCATCACTGCCTGAGCTCCGCACCACCCTCCCCCGACCCACAACACACCCCCCAGCCCCCACCTCCTCCATGGAAAAATTGTTTTCCATGAAACCGGTCCCTGGTGCCAAAAAGGTTGGGAACCACTGTTGTAGAAAATTCTTCCCCTAAGTCCTCACAGCAGGGAAAGCTTTTCCTTCTTGTTGCAGGATTTTGCACAGGCCTGAGGTTGGCTGACCTCCTGTTCCAACTGCTGGTTTCTCAGTCTATGCTAAAGAGTCACTGAGTTTGTAGTTCTTCTTTGGACAGTGTGATTTTGTAAAGACCACTCACATCCTTCAGCATGAACAGTTTCAAGCACTTTTGTTCTCTCCACCCATTTATACTTCTTATAAAGTGAGTAAAAAATCCAGAATTCTGGGATTCACTGTAGGTTCCCCTTTCCTTCTTGTCTTATGAGCCAAGACTGTCATCTCGGAAAGAATGTTGACCATTGTTGACCCTGGACAGCCTGCGTCAGCATCATCTGGCGTGCTTGTTAAATAAACGTGCTCTTTCTGGGCCCTCTCCCAGACCCACTCAAAGGTCAGAACCTCTCAGGGTTCTGGAAATGTTAACAGCATCCCCAGGTGATTCTTACGCACATTAATGCTAGGGAATCAGGAGAGACTGGGATAGGCGGGGAGGGTGGGTGAGTCAGACGACAGCCTCCTGTTTCTCATGGCAGTGTGGCCATGGACTTGGGGAGAGAACTGATGGTGAGGTCACCTGCCAAGTTCTGGTTTGGAGGGTAAAGCATGTGGCAGGTGATCAAGAATGCACTCCTCAGTCTTCCTCATCAATGATGTAATTAGCAGCAATTATGCTTGAACCTTGGTTTTTGCTTCGGAGTGCTGCAGCAGGTTGTGCATTCCCCAGGGGTTCTAATGAAATTTGGAGGAGGCATATCTGACATGTTTAATCACTCTCCAAGTTACCCTGAGAGCACCCTAACTCTCCCCTGTCATATATCAGGCCTTGCCGACCTCTTTGAGACATGCAGATCCAAGGAGAGAAGTCCAATAGATTTCACTTTGTGTCTTCCCAGAGGCTGTCCAGACCCCAGGGGGCTCATTTGCATTTGATTTCCTCGTACCGCATCCCTCCAGAGTGGAAAAAAACAAGGGAAACCATTAGTGACAAAGTGGTGAAGAGGAAAACCCCGGGTTGACTCCATGGCTCACTTTGAGTGAGGTGGGGCTGTGGCCTGAACACTGGGGCCCCGCTTCTCCTCTCCCTGGGCCCAGCCTGGGACCTCATCCGTTCCTCCTTCCTGTGTGGTAATAACAGTGAGGGTGATGCATGTATGGGCACTGCATGGCTTGCAAAAATGTAATTCTCATGATACCATTTGAGGCAGGTATGATTATTAGACTTATTTACAAAGGAGGAAACTCAGGCATAAGGAGATTAAGTAACTCACCTGTTTTCTGTTAAATCTTGTTTGCTGAGTGTCTTAGTCTGCTCAGGTTGCCATAACAAAATACAATAGACTGGGTGGCTTAAACAGAAATTTATTGCTCCTAGTTCTGGAGGCTGGAAGTCCAAGATCAGAGTGCCAGCATTGTTGGGGGCTCCAGTGAGGGCTCACTTCTGGCTTGCAGACAGCCACCTTTTTGCTGTGTCCTCACATGGTAGGGGTAGGGAGGGGGAGCGAGAATCTCTTCTTATAAGGGCTCCAATCCCATCATGGGGGCCTCACCCTCATGACCTCATCCAAAGCTAAGCACCTCCCAAAGGCCCCATCTCCAAATACCATTACCTTAGGGGTTAGGGCTTCAAAATATGAATTGTATATATGGGGGGTACACAAACATTTGGTCCATAGACCTAAGTGACTTGTACTTCTCACAGAGGTAAGCAGTTTTGGTGTGTTGGTAAATGGAGGCAGTGTAGCAGATATTCCATTCTGGGAGCAACTCAGGGTACCTGCCTCCTAAGAGGAAGATTTCTCGTAGGTCAGGGAATCCCTGGATCTTTAGTAATTGGAAGGCCTGAATGCAGTTAGTCTTCTATAGGCACAGCTTCCACCCTCGAGGCTGTGGCATTATTGGCTGAATTCTGAAATCGGAGATACTAGTAGCCTTCACCCGAATGCCTCAAGATTGCCTGCTATGAGTGGGCACTGAGAGTCATTCATGGTTCTTGCCCTCAAAGAGATAAGAGTGTCAAAAGTAGAATCAGATATATGAATAAATAATTACAAAACAATGTAGCAGGTGTAATAATACTGTTAAAGTCTAAGTGAGGTGATAGCCAGAGGAAGGGGTAGTTATTTAACTTTGCTTAGGAAGTCAGAGAGGCTGTGACACTTGAAAAATGCTAGAGAACCAGCTGGAGGTGGGTGCCAGGGTGAGGAAAAGCCATTGAAGACAGAGGCACATTCATATTTACTGAGCACCTACTATGTTTCTGGCATGATGGATACCATGGTGAATAAAGTCAGACATGGTCCCTTTGACATCTCAGGTCAAACATCCCTTCCTCATCCCCATCACCCTAAGCTAGGATAGTCCTGTCTGTTACATGCTTGCAAGACACCATCTGACTTTCTCCGTAGCACTTAATCAGAGTGTGCAGTGACACACTTGTCCTCCTTCACTAGAGAGGAAGCTTCTGTCTGCAGGGATCAGATCTGACATTGCTCATCCCTCATGCCTGAAATGTAGTGTGCACCTCCCGGATGGTGGGGGCAGGCTGATGTGCACGATAGAAAGGGTGGGGCTTCTTGCCCAGTTGCCCCCAGCTCACCAAATCCGTGTCACTCCTTCTGTCTTGCAAAGCAGTACATGAGAGCTCAGAGAGAAGGGTGGAAACATAACTTCTCAATACTTCCAGAAGGTTAGATGTTCCCATTGTATGGGCCAAAATGGATGACGAAATGTCCCATCTTATCATTAGCATAAATTCTTTAAATAGTTTGTTCTTATGCAAATTATATCATCAGTTGTTCTTACAGCAAACACACTGTTGCAATTTGGCCCATGACTCAGACTTTCTGATCAGGGGTTCTGCCACTTCCTGCTGAACCCTGCCTGGTGCTTCTCCCAGCGTCAGTTCCCTCAAACACAGAGAACGCGGTATTGCCTCACCCACTGTGAAGGGATCTGGAGATAATGATATGAAAACACTGTACAGCTTTGACATACTGTATAAACTCAGAGGTTAATATTATCCCCCAGGACACATTTCTGTGCCTGTGCCAGGCCAAGAACGTAGTCTTATCAGACTTAAGATACATTCCTGAGGCTCTGGGTCTTGACATTTTGCCTCTTTTAAAAGAACATGCAAGGCATTGTTGTAAAGGAAAAAGTGTTTTCTCTTCTTCAGGTGTGAGCATAAAGATGAGATGGTAGAGGGCAGAGGGAAGAGCGGGGGGGATGGGGAGAATCTGCTCGTGTTCTCTATGGGATGTTGTAGGGGTGACAGTGGAGATTTGCACCCAGATCCCAGTCTGTCTGTGCCCAGACCAGCCCTTCTGTGGTGGTTACACCAGGTTGGGTGTAACAAGATGGGGTGGGGAGCTGGAGGAAGGAACAGATGGAAAATGAAATTGGGGGAACTGAGTATAGCGTGGTAGGTCCTTGCTTTATCCTAACATATTTGTAAGCCCCTTAAATCCTCTTTGGAACAAGATGAGGTATAAAGAAATAGCTAAAGTTAACATATAGCACTTGTCAGCTGTTGTGGGACATTACCAGAGCACTTCCTCCAAATCAAATCTAATGAAACAAAAACAAAATGAAGAAAAGAAAAGAGAGAGAGAGAGAGAAAGAGACAGAGACAGAGAGAGATCTGAAATAGACCTAACAAAAATATTAGAAAGATAATCTTCAAAAATGATTAGTAGATCAAATAAAAGCAACTCCATCCCAATTAACACATGTTGTGACGCCACATGAAGAGAGCCGGGCATCAAACATTAACCCTTAAATATTAGCATTGGCCCTTAAAGTAGATAGATACTGTCTACTTTAAGGACTAGGACAGAAGAAATAGTGATGGCTAACGAGGAGTAAAGCTGAAGCTATGACACGCTGAACGGCTGAGTAGATGCCACAGACCAAGGCGTACCGATGCGAAGATGCAGCCTTAGACCATTCCAACAACACAAAAGAAAACCGGGGACATGAAAACTAATCTTAGAGAACTGACCTGCAAAGACGGGAAATGCCAGACAACAGTGAAAAAGGTCCATGTTGTAGTAGCAGTTATTTAGAGGGAACATTCAAGAAAATGTCCTGCTGTGAACTACCTTCTCAGGAAGTACCCACACATTCCAGGGAATAATAAAATAATGAAAATTACTGCTATTTACTGAGCTCTTATATGCCCTAGACATGGGGTTAAGCATTTGCATATATTTAATCTTCACAGCAACTTTTTGGGGGAGCTCTAGTATCTTTATTTTATCGAAGAAGACACAGGCTTGTGGCAGTTGGGCAACATGCCTGGGTCACACAAATGGTAAGAGGTAGAGGCAGATTGAAACTCGCCTTCAGTGTACGTCATGTTCTTCATCATCACCACAGGGCAGTGACAAACCCAGATGGTGAGTGAGGAGACCCCAGTATGCATCCTGATTCTGCCACCAGGGAACTCTATGACCTTGGGCCCTACATCCCTTATCTAGAAAATGATAAGGCCAGACTAGATAAGTTTCAAAGGGCTCTTCCAGGTCAAACATGCTGTGAGTTTTTCTAATCAACAGTCAAGAGACATTTAAGTCAGAAGGCACACAGAGAATAACAGTGAATCACATTCATGGGCAAATTTAAAAAATAGCGGGGTGGGGGGTGCCATCATAGTAGCAGATGAAATCAATTATGGAATAAAAACGAGCACTGAGGTATGATCAGGGTCGCCATAGATGGTACGTGCTATAGAAGAAACGAAGCCTGGTAATGAAACTGAGCGCACATATCCCAAACTCGTAACAGAAAAGTGCATAAAAGAAAAACTAGCAGAAATGCAAGAAATATAAATCTATCTATGTATCTATCAAGAATTGCAGTTAAAGACTATGTCAAGACTTTGAAAATATGACTGGTTAAGAAGCAAAAGGGTACAGATAAGATGTTGTGGGCAGGAAGTGGGAACGCCTGACAAAATGGGGGGTGGGGGGGAGGAATGAATGGAAAATGAAATCGAAAGGTCTGAGCGCAGAATAATGAAGGAAGAATTTATTGATACGTTGTGTGATCCTAAAGATGGGATATGATAATACATTAAAGCAAATAAATGGAAAGAAACCCATCTTGCTCTTGAACAAGATATTTAGCAATTACAAAAAGGCAGAAAGCCCATCTATCACATTAGCCCAACCACATATAATAATCTTGAAAGAAAACAACATAAATGAGTTAGAAAAGTGCTCAATTACTTGAAAATTTCGGAATATTCCCTTATATAATTTCTCGGTTGAGGACAAATTGCTGCATACAGTAACAGAAAATATTTTTTTAAAATGAAAATAAAGCTCACTATCCTAAGTGAAGAATTGCTGTAAATCAATTTGACAGTATCCAAATTCTGTGTAATGAGTAGATAGTTTATAGACAAGGAAAAACAGACATAAAATCACATAAATGAATGCATATCATTCATGGCTCAATGAAATGCAAATTAACACTTGTTAAGGTTTTATTACATGCCTATAAAACTAGAAAAAAAGCCAAAATGATAAAACCCAACATTGGCAGTTTTTTAGTGGCACCAGGTTCAGCATTGGAGGGTTGGAAATGAAAAGCAATGAATCCCTGCCCTTGTGGAGCCCAGTGATAAAGAGACGGCTGAGATGACAGAGGCGCACTAACGTGGTGGATGGTTTGCCTTTGAGCCCAAGTCCTTGGGGGCCAGTGGCAGGCCAGTGCTGGAGGGCCCTGTAGGTAACTGCATCCTTTCTCCTCCTGCCAGGCTGCCCATTCTCCAGGGAGGGTCATTTGCTTTTTTGGCACCCTCTCTGGCCATGCTCTCCCTTCCTGACTGGAAGTGCCCTGAGTGGACACTCAATGCCAGCCAGGTGAACACCAACTCCCCAGAATTCACTGAGGAATGGCAGAAGAGGATCCGAGAGGTAACGGGGTAGGGGGTGGGTGGGAGGAGCGGAGGGGTACACGACAGGTACTCCTGGGTGGATTCATTTGTTCAACACTCATTATCCAAATCCCTGCCAGGCAAGATCCTGGGCTTTAAGATACTGCTGCAGACAAGACAGACGAGGATGCTGCCCACATGAAGCTAACGTCCTAGTGTGTACGTGGTGGGGTAGAGTGGGAGGGAGAGAGAGAAATACCCCAAGAAGTAAATGGAAAAGGCAAATGTCAGGGAGTTATAAGTGCAATGAGGAAGATAAAACAGTGTGATGAGCAAGAGAGGGAGGGGGCTCCTGGGGTGGAAAGGATGGAGAGCGAAAACAGGTGTTCTTGGAAACACACTCACATATTTCAAGGAGGAAGAGCTCAAGCATTTCGTCAGCCAGTCCTGGGTGGTAGAGAGGGCAGGGGGTAGTACTCCTATTTATGTTAATTCATCAAACATCATTAGTTGAACACCTGGCAAGTGCCAAGCATCGTGCTAAGTGCTGGAACTACAAAGAGGAGAGAGACACATCACAGTGGTGATGATGATGATGATGATGGTGATGATGGTGATGATGGTAGTAGGAGCAGATTGTGATTACTGAGCATTTAGAGTTTTCCAGGCACCCTACTACAAGTTTTTCATAGATGCACAAGCACCCTATTGACAAATGTCCATAGTGGGCTCAGATTAATGGGAAAACCAACATGCAGGAGCAGAGCTCAGCACCATGTTGTTGGTGGGTGCTGCCTGCTTAATCCATCCACTTTGGACCATTGTGCCCCTGTGCTCATCTACCATGTAGGCTGACCCTTGCTGAATTCAATTGTATCATCAGGGACAGGAGCTAGAGGCCCTGAAGTGGCTCTGAACTTCGGCAGTGTTTCAGGTTGGCTTATCTAGATGGTAGAGAAGGAAGTCAGCACACTCAGGATTCTTGGCAGAGAGACCAGCTGCACCCTCAGGGCCAGCAGACTCGACAGCTTCCAGACTCCAACATCCCCACCTGAAGTGGGTGGGGAAAGGGGTGGCTCATGAGTGGGGTGCAGTTGTAGGTGGTATTGTATGAGAGAGCGAGGGTCACTTGAGATCTTTGGGGACCCCAACCATCTACTTCCCAGCTTAACCTGAAACACCTAGGCCTGTAGCATCTGTGAGAGGGCTGGCCTGGAGCTATGCCAGGGATCACCTGCTCTGGAGCGAAAGTAGCATTACACAGCACAATGTGGTGATGGGGCTCCAGTACATTGTAGCTTGCTCAGGCATGAATAAAGCCATCATTTACTACCTTCACACCAGCTCCCCCAAGATCACTAGAACTGGAGGAAAGATGCTTCTGGACTGAGGGCCATGGACCTAGAGCAGGGTGGGTTCCCTAGATATCTCTGGGAGTCAAGCTAACAAGCCTTAGACCAGCCAGGGCCCATCCTGCAACCCACCCCGACCCATGTTCAGCGTCCTCATAGCCTCATTGCTGCAACAATTATTACTCCCTGTATGTGAAATACAAAAGAGGAAGGTGGAAGATGGAGGAAACAATAGTGAGATTCCTATGCCTACCCCTGTTTGACCAGTGAGAAGGAACAGAATCTACAAAACATCTCAGTGTGTAACAATACTACTCTATGCTTGATAATACTAATATTGCTTTAGTTTTATTTTCCCCCTTGCTTCCAGAGTTTGAACTGGTAACTTTTAAAACGAATTTTTAAGTCTAACAAGCATACAGAAATGAACACTATAAATTTCCATAAGCTGAACTTACCCATGTAACCCAGCTCAAGAAACAGGACATTACCAACACTCCAGAAGCCCCCGCGCCCCTCCTTCTATTCACCTCACCCACAAGAGTAATCCCTACCCTGACTTCCAACTCCACGGGGTAGTTTTGCCTATTCATGAATTTTGTATGTGGAACCACGCGGCACCTGTTCATTTGTGTCTGACTTCTTTGTCAGCATTACATTTGCAAGGTTCTTCCATATTGTTATGTGCTGTGCTAGATTATTCATTCTCTTTGCTGAATAATGTTCCATTCTATAAATATATGGCAATTTATTTATCTATTATGTGTTATCAAAACTATGATTTTAAGGGTGGCATTCAGTTATTTGCTGTTGTAAATAGTGCTGCTATGAACATTTGTGTACTTGTCTTAGGTGAACACACATACGCACTTCCATTGAATATACACCTAGTAGTGGAATCACTAGGTCATAGGGTGTGCCTGTGTCCACCTTGGGTAAGCACTACCAAATACATTGCCAGAGCGAGTTTCCAATTTATACTCCCGCCAGCAGTGTATGTGAGCGCCAGCTATTTTACATTCTCACCAACATTTTCTATCCTTTTCATTTTAGCCATCCTGGTAGTAAACTTGTATCATTTTTATGACACTATTGAGCGATTTAGAGGTAACTATAATTGTTCCTCCTCAACTGCAGTTCTGCTTGACCTCTTTGGGTCATTTTTCCCTATGCATACCACATTAACTGGTGACTGAAGTTCAATATCCTGATATAGACTTCATTAGACATCACCGTTTCCATGATTTTCATTTCATTGAGTATCACGTAAATGATCTATGAACTCATAATTAGACCGTGAACCATCACAGTCCAACATAAAAGTGTAAGCTACAGACCATGTCCTAAAGTGCCAGCATCACGTCAGGAGTTGGCTGCGTTCACAAGGCTCTCTCTCTCTCTCCTCATTCAGTGCAGCCAAGTATATTCTGGCTCCACTTTTATTAAGACAACATTAGATGTGTTCCAGTCTGGTAGAAGCAACTCCGATGCCGGCACCTTTCATCCTAGACTGAAGATATATCTAGAAATATTGATAAGAAATAATTTTATTACCAACTTATTTTAAAACGTAAAGGGCAAAAGTAGCATCATTTGGTACAGGAATATGTCTGGTGGCTGCAGCCCTTTCTGCTACTGTCTTTCCTTTTCCCGCTGGGAGGCCTTGGCCCATTCCCTTGCTCCTATCAGAGGAGGAGTTTTTGAGTCCTTCTCTGCTGGCCTTCAAATGGTGGGCAACAAAAGCAACACTGGTAGACCCCTTCATGTGTCCTCTCCCAAGGTACTTTCAAATGACTTAAAAAGTGCATTGTAACTGGGTCCTCTCCACTGGGCAGGACGTATCTTGAAAATACCAGACTTTCCAATCCAGCCCATAAATACCATCCAAGTTCCAACATGTGAAATTAAATGGATTTATATTATTCCTACCTTAGGGAAGACAATTAAATCTCTAGTCCTGGAAAAGTAGGGTTTCCCTACCTCCTTATTTCTCAACCTATCCCTTGGATGATGCTCCACTGAGAACTTGCTCTTGTGCCCCTCCTACCCTAGAAAGCAAGCCCTCTATGCTTTTGTCACCAACATTCTGTTGCTTTAAGCACATATTCCAATTTTTCAAAAATTTTACTGCTTTGGGGAAAAATATGAAATATGAAAAGATCACTTGATATTGTATTTTTTGGTCCACTCTTGCCCGGGTCATGCTGTGAGAAGTGATCCATGAGGTGCTGATATGCAAGTTGATATTCGTGTTGGTGGGCAATCTGGGTTACAATCATTTTACAGTAGTCTGGGCCAGATCTTTAGTTGAGGAATAGGCAAAGCTCAAACAAGAAACACCGTCAATACCAGTTTAAAAAATCTTTAAATTTCCCATGGTCTGTGATGTGTCCAGTATAGGCAGCCTCCCAGCTGTGATGGGCCGCATACTCTCAAAGTGTACTCTCTCACCAAAGGCACATGAGCCCGCTGCTGTTGGCAATCTGGACCATCCTGAGCAACACAAGTGGCTTCAGGTGGAGATGGGGATTATGCTGTTTGTCAGCCTACACGTACACGGCTTGTGGCCCAGTGTGTCATCCCCTGGACTCTAGTGACTACATTCAAAGTCACACTTCCCTCCTTTTTTTAAAGACTAAGGAGCATCAACACGAACAACCAATATCTGAGATTTGACCATAAAGTCCTGTCCCACAAAAAAGGGGAAATTTAAATAGAGCCTTCTGTGATTCACTTGCCAGATTAAACAGTTAGTCTATTGGCTACGGCCCAAGAATCTTTATAATTATATAGGGGACAATTGTGGGTGGTATTTACATGTGCACAGTCACCACATCACACATAACTTGGTCCATTGGCCTGATTTAGGCTTGCCACACTTCTTCCATCAGGGGCCTTCTGTTGGCTGGGCAGAACGTTACACGCTTCCAGGCCCAACCTTTCTCAGTTAATTGAGTAGCACCTTCAGTAAGATGCCAACTACTGCTTTTGAATTCAGATTCACACAATGCGACCCAAGTCTCTTGCTGGAGTTAAGTTATCCTGTGAGGTTTTGTCTGCTCTAGAGGAAGGGACTACCACTTGCTTGTGGATCCTATGAACCCGTTCTGTGTAGTTGTCTTTTCTTTTCCTGAATGTAACTATTTCCCTTTAACCAGCAAATTTTGTTGATCAGGCCATTCCTCATTTGAATGTCTTTCTGACATCACTCAAGACATAATTGGGATCTCTGATCTTAGAGTTATTTGGAGCCAGTCAGTAGTGGTCTAATCCCAAACAGTCAGTGCCCAGTAGTGCTCCTCTTAGTAATGTTCTTTCAAAGGGAGAGTGATCTAGTGGCTGCCTCAGGCCACACTTGCACCCAAAGCCCCATGGCAGTGCTGAGCACCCGGCTTCTGCAGGGCCAGTCCTCACTCAATGTAGACTCCCTCGTCTATGCTTCCAATACGTCAGGAGCACTGTGCCTGTAAGGATGTAACAGACCAGCCTGAGCCCTAACTTGTGAATTTCAGCCAGAACCTTCTGCCATTCTACTTCACTTTGAAAAACAGCCTTTTTGCATGTTCCTGTACTCTGACATACAGTCCAAAACTGCACCCAGATGTAGGTGGACTCAATAATATCAAATCTCTGTGCTTCCTTTTTATCTCAGGGTGGACCCAAAGTTAACAAGGTGTTTTAATCTTTAAAGAACTTTTCCATGCAGCTCCAGACTAAGGCATACCCAAGGCCTTCTCTTGTTAAGCTGACAGGCTGTAGAGTTTTGCCACATTGATTTGCCAATCTCAGAATAGCATGTGTTATGCCACCTTTTCCAAAATGGGATGGACTTCTTCTTCTTCAGTGAAGCCTGTTCCTATTATCTCATCAATAGAATGAATCACAGCGAACATGTGGTTTGTGGGTTTGTGGGTTTCGTTTTTTGTTTTTTGTTTTTCTGCTGTCCACCAGGGAGCCTTTACTTGGCTTTGGTAAATTCAAATTAAAACTAAGCACCTGCCCTGCTAGATGCCAGGGGCAGGGTTTCCCTACATTCAGCCCTACTGAGAACCACAATTCCTTATGAGGGTCTGTTGCCTTCATACTGTCCAAGAAGAAAGATCCAGCAAGTTAATTTGTCTTTACTCCTACTTAAGCACTGCTGCTGCTCAAATCTTTCCTGCGTTCTAATGCAGCACTGCAATGGCACAACTCACAAACCTTCACTGCATTCAGAAGCAGTTGCCTTGTGCTTTGAGGACAGTGGGCAACAGTTATGGAAAGGAGTGTCCCTGGGGCCTGAACAGGATTAGTGGATATTTAGGGATATGGATCCTGCTGTGCCTGCACTGAGCCCTGGATTCCAAGTGACAGAGGCATTCATATTTTCTTCAATATATTTACTGTTTATTTTTATACTTGTGATATATAGAGTCCTCTGAAGCAGGAGTCTGCAAACTATGGTTTTTGGACCAAATCCAGGTGGCAGCCTGTTTTTTTACTGCCTGTAAACTAAGAATGGTTTTTATAGTTTTAAAAAGTTTTTTTTTTTTTTTAATTGAGGTAGAAACCACATGTGGCCCACAAAATCTAAAATATATACTCTCTGGCCTTTTATAGAAAAAGTTTGCCCACCCTGCTCTGAAACCCAGGGTGCAGGGCAGGGGGGCTCCTCTCACCTGGGTCTGCGGGTGACATGGCCACTATTTTTCTCCACGGTGCCCCCAAGTGTCCGACACAGTGAGCCACAAACCCAGAGTCTTATCTGTAGTAGTTTAGCTCCCTCTGCTGGTCCAGTGTTATTCGCCAGTGCTGTAAACAAGAGAAAGTTCTTACAAGTTTCAGACTCATTTTATTAATCGATTGATTGATTGATTGGTTTAATTCACTGAGTCAGCCTATTGGGATGGAAGGCAGATTCTCCATGTTTCACTGAGTTCTATTTGTCCACCCATCAGCAGTCCTACTACATCACGGTACTAGTCACGGATGACAGCAATGTGAATACAGAAAGGATAGAAATGTTACCCCTCACTAGGATACAAGAAGTAATGGAGAAGTAAAAGTGAACTGTTTTGAGGAAGTGGCAGTAACAGAAAAGGTGGAAAACTGCGCAAAGAGATGGCAAGTTCAGTTTTCAACACATTAGACCCATTTAAACTTCACCTTCCAATGTCGTGGTAGTTTGAGCTAATACAGACCCCACTCACATTACCAACACATGATAATTCTAGATGACCTATGTTTTTGAATGTATGCTTGAGCTCAAAACCCAAGGAAAATCCCACTTTCTAGGAACAAAGATGGGAATCATAGCCAGAATCAGTTTATGATGGTGGGTTAAAGAGTCAGACCCAGATATAGGACCCAAGGCTAGGAGCTTGGGTTTTAATGGCCAATGAGATCATGAAAGAGCAGCCCCTTCAGTGAATAGGGGCCTACAATAATCCCACCATTCCAGGGAATTAACATGGAAACTTTTTATTCTGCCCACGGGTCTATTGGAAGTGTTAGAACATGGATTCACAGGAGAAATAAAGACTCCAATTCTGCAACATGTATGGGTGAAGTGGAAAGATATCCTCAAGCTCAGAAATTAAAGTAAAGACTGGTCCTGTCAATGAAATACCTGTGATTCTCAGCAAAAGAAAATATAAAATTATTCTTTAGTGATTCCACATTCTAAGGCACACAATACTCCCATGGGAAAAAAATCAATTCCCCTGAAGATGAACTCACAGACATAAATTTTATCATTTCACACAAGGCAATAATGTATTATGAGAGATAATAAGCAGAAATAAGAACAAATAGAACAATTTAAATGAGGACATTAAATCTGTACTTTAGAAATAATTAAAGAGAGGCCAGGTACAGTGGCTTACACCTGTAATCCTAGCACTTTGGGAGGTAGAGGTGGGAGAATTGTTTGAGGCCAGGAGTTCAAGACAAGACTGAGCAAGAGAAAGACCCTGTCTGTACAAAAAACAGAAAAATTAGCTGGGCGTGGAGGTGCATGCTTGTAGTCCCAGCTACTTGGGAGGCTGAGACAGGAGGTTTGCTTGAGCCCGGGAGTTTAAGGTTGCAATGAGCTGTGATGACGCCACTGCACTCTAGCCCAGGCAACAGAGTGAGACTCTGTCTCAAAGAAAAAAAAAATTAATGAGAGTTAAGAAGCAATAGAAACCATAATCCAGAAGATAAAATGAAATAAGAATAAGGAAATTTGAAAATAGAACCAAATAAAACTTTAATAATAAAAAGTCATTGCAATTTAAAAGTGCATTTAATGAGTTAAACAGCATTTAGACACAGCTGAAGAGAGACTAATAAACTGAAAGATTATGTAAGGAAATAGTCTTGAATGAAGCACTAGAAACAAAAATATGGGAAACGTGAAATAGAGGATGGGAAATATGAAACAGGTTAAGAAATGTGAAGCTAGGCTGGGTGCGGCAGTTCATGCCTATAATGCCAGCACTTTGGGAGGCCAAGGTGGGAGGATTGCTTGAGTCCAGGAGTTTGAGACCAACCTGAGCAACATAGCGAGACCCTGTCTCTACAGAAAATTAAAAAACTAGCTGGGCATAGTGACATGTGCCTGTAGTCCCAGCTACTTGGGAGGCTAAGGCAGGAGGATTGTTTGAGCCCGGGAGTTTGAGGTTATAGTTAGCTATGATCATGCCATTGTGCTCCAGCCTAGGCAACATAGTGAGACTCTGTCTCTTAAAAAAAAAATAAATGTGAAGCTAGAATAAGAAGTCCAAGTTGCATCTAAATAAGAATTCCTGAAGGTGATAATGAGAAAATGGCAGCATCAGAAGAGATATAATAGCTAATGATATTTTAGAACAGATGAAAGCTATGGATACTGAGATTAAAAATAAGCACACTAAGTCCTAAGGGGAATAAATGAAAGTAAACCCACAATTAAACACATCATAATGAAGCTGCAATAAGAAGAGAAAATCTTGAAAGTAATAAGAAATAAAAGAAAAATTACCTACAAAAGAATAGCATTTGGACATTCAACAGCCTTCTCACTAGTAACAATAGAAGCTGGAAGACAATGGAATATTTTCAAAATGCTAAGAGAAAATATTGTCATCTTAGAATTTTGTCCCTAACTGTAGAATTCCACATCATGCAAGATTGATGGCAAAAGAAAGACATTTTTAGGTAAACAAAGATAAAGGCAGTTTATCAGTCACAGACCTTTGTTGAAATAATTACTAAAGGATAAACTTTAGGAAAAAGGAAATGAAATCTCAAATGAAAGAGTGGTAGAAAAGAAGCTGTAGTGAGCAGAGGAATATACGGGTACAAATATAGGTGTATTAGTCAGCTTGGGCTGCCACAACAAAATATCATAGCCAGGCATGGTGGCTCATGCCTATAGTCCCAGCTACTTAGGAGGCTGACGCAGGAGGATCACTTGAGTCCTGGAGTTTGACACCAGACTGGGCAGCTCAGTGGGACAAGAACAAAAACCAAAACCAGTGGCTTAAACACTGAAATTCATTTTTTCACAGTTCTGGAGGCTGGAAGTCTGAGATCAGGGTGCCAGCATGGTCAGGTTTATAGTGAGGGTCCTCTTCCTGGCTTTCAGGTGACTGCCTTCTCACTATGTCCTCACATAGCCTTTCCTTGGTGCATGGAGAGAGAGAGAGAGAGAGAGAGAGAGAGAGAGAGATCTCTTCCTCTTCTTCTAAGGGCACTAAGTCCATGCCTCACCTTCATGACCTCATCTAAACCTAATTTCATCCCAAAGGCTCCATCTTCAAATACCATCACATTGGTTGTAAAGGCTCCAGCATATGAATTTTGGGGGGACACAAACATTCACTTCATGGCATTAGGTAAATCTAAATAAGCATTGATTATAGGAAAATATAATAAAAATGTAATAAACCAAAATCAGTGGAAAAATAAACAAATATTTGGCAACAATAGTATGGAAAACAAAAGAATGGTGGTAAAGTTAAAGTTTTCTAAAGTCATTGTATTATCTGAGGGGAAGCTACAAATCTTATTTAACTGTAGACTTTGCTAAGTATTCACATTAAAAAGCTAAGAATGACTTCTAAAAGAATAAAATAGAAGGTATAACATCCAAATTGGTAAAGTAAAAAGGGGAAATAAAGCAAACTCAATCCAGCAGATCAGAATTTGGCAATCCACAGCCTGAGAGCCAAATCTGGCCTGTGACCTCCTTTTGAATAGACAGCCCACAAGCTAAGACTGGTTTTACATTTTAAATGGTTAAAAAAAATCAAAAGAAGAATAATATTTCATGACATGCCAAAATTATATGAACTTCAAATTTCAGTGTCTATACATGAAGTTTTATTGGAACATAGTTACACTCATTTGTTCACATCTTGTCTGGAAAAGTTGCGACAGAGCCCATATGGCAAGGCCTAAAATAGTTGCTCTCTGGTCCTTTACAGAAAAAGTTTGCTGACCCCTGCAGTAGAATGTAGGAAAACAGAAAAATACAGCAGCGAGATGGTGAATACACTACTGAGCATGCTGGTGTTATAAGTCATCATCATCATCATCATCATCATCATGACGATGATCAATAAGTAATTGTGAAGCATCTCCTGAAAAGCTTCATGTAAAGTGAAAATGTCCAACAGGCAGTTGGAAAAACAGACTGGAGAGAGGCGTGAGATTGGAGCTCTCCTTCCCTCAGTTCCTCTGGGGGCCAGCCTTGACGCTGCACTGCCACCCAGGGGTGATCAGATTTAGCAGTGGCCTGGGCTGGCTGAGGCCCTCAGTCCTGCCTCAAGCTTCAAGGTGCCTGAGCACCCCTTCCCTACCAGTTGCAGGGCGCAATCATGGTGGCTTCCTGTGTCCAGATGCTAGTGGGCTTCTCGGGCCTCACTGGCTTTCTCATGCGCTTCATCGGCCCCTTGACCATTGCTCCGACCATCTCCCTGGTGGCCCTGCCTCTCTTCGATTCTGCGGGCAATGATGCCGGGATCCATTGGGGGATTTCTGCCATGTAAGTATTCCCTGGGGAGGGACTGCCACCCACGTGCTCTTTGGTGGACGATCACCCAGTAACAATAATAGGAGTCCTGGATACTGGCAAACTCTGTGGTTTACAAAAACTTTCATGAACATTATCGTACCTTAAGAAGCATCAAAGTTGCTACTTATAATTATTACTGCTAATTATTATTATCTTATTCATACTCACAGACAGTGAGTTAATCACAGGCATACTTTGGATACTTAGTGGATCTAGTGTAACTAGAGGATACTTAGTGTTCACAAAATGTTGATCCTACTGGCCCCCTGCCAACTAGGTTTTTGTTAAGCAAATGTCTGTAGCCCCTGGCACCTGGAAAGGGTACAAAGACATGACCCCAGCTCTCAAACATGTGACAGTTCAAGAAAGAGAGAAGACTTGGATACGAGCACCTACAGTACCAGGAGACAGCGATGAGAGTCACAGGGTGCTATTTGTGTGCAGAGGAGGGTGTCATGATGGTCAGCTGGGCCTCAAGGTATAAACTGACCTTTTAAAAAATTTTTTTTAAATTTATTTTTATTGTTTTATTTTAGAGACAGGGTCTTGCTCTGTCACCCAGGCTGGAGTGCAGTAGCCTGATCATAGCACACTGCAACCTCGAACTCCTGGGCTCAAGAGATCCTCCTGCCTCAGC
Source organism: Daubentonia madagascariensis (assembly GCA_023783475.1). Lineage (NCBI taxonomy): Eukaryota > Metazoa > Chordata > Mammalia > Primates > Daubentoniidae > Daubentonia > Daubentonia madagascariensis. The sequence continues at coordinate 19,265,087 of JAKFHU010001569.1, forward strand.
CTCCCGAGTAGCTGGGGCTACAGGCACACAGAACCACACCCAGCTAATTTTTTATTTCTTGTAGAGATGGGGTCTCTCTATGTTGCCCAGGCTGGTCTTGAACTCCTGGCCTCAAGTGATCCTCCTGTCTTGGCCTCCCAGAGTGCTGGGATTATAGGCATGAGCCGCTGTGCCTAGCCTACACTGGCCTTTGGAGGGACTTGGGGATGATGCTGGACGCTCTCCTTCACTCTGCTCCTTGTGGTCTGAGGGGAGGTGTAAGGACCGTCAGTCCTGCAGAATGAGCTGGAAAATGAGACGGTCCCTGACTCTGGCCTCACTGGCTCCAACTGCCAGATCTAACCAGCCCACCTTTTCCGAGACGGCAGGACTCCATCTATGCTACAGCGAGCGATCCAGAAGGGGACCCTCCCAGCGAGGCCACCGGTCCCAGAGACACATGGTGGCTCAGCTTCCTGGACCACCCCCAAAGCCTCATGTGACACTCTCTCAGGACAAGCCCCAGCTGGCCAGGTTGGATGCGGTTGTTTGTTTCTGTTTTAGGACCATCATCCTCATCGTGCTGTTTTCTCAGTACCTGAAAAACATCGCGGTGCCCGTGCCCGGTTACGGAGGAGGGGAGAAGTGCCACACCTCCAAGTTCTACCTGTTTCAGGTCTTCCCTGTAAGAAGCAGCCCCCACCCTCTTCCATTCTTAGTTGACGCACCTGGAGAGCACAGGGCAGCCTCTCCGCGCCCAGGTGGCCCCAGATAAACGCTCCCCCATCTGCAGTGGCCTCTTCTCCTCAGCCTTCCTTAACCTATGGGGGAAGGAAGCCAGGAGGAGGCCCGTGGTGTGAGGGGTGTCCCTGGCTGTTGGTGGAATTGAGGTCATGCCTCAACTTCTCCCTCAGGAGCAGAGACCCCACCAAGGTCGCCACTCTGGGCACCAGTGTGGCACGGCCTTCCCGTGTTCCTGGCCCGTCCTCAGAGCAGGGTACTGGGGGAGACAGCCAAGTTCACCTCTAATTACATAGAACCAAGGGCCTGAGGAGCCGGTCTCAGCCAAATTTCTTAGGTGGGGGTCTCTCTCAGTGGCTCTTGGGCAATCCAAACACCCCATGATGACAAAGATGGTACCTCCCTTTTCAGAGCCTTCTCTGTCAGATTCACACCACCCGGTGAAGTGGGTGTAGTTATCAACAACATGGATATGTTTCCAGGTTTAATTTGACTGTAAACTGTATTTCTCAAATAAGAAACTTCCACATAATGATCCCACTGATCCTTCAACAACCCTGCAAGCCAGTGATGCTAAAATTCGGGGAGCATAAGAATCACTTGAGAACCTTGCCCAAAATACAGGTTTTTGGGGTCCCACCCCCAGAGATTTAAAAGCTATGTATCTGAGGGCATCATTTAAGAAACCCTACGGGGTTTCAGGCTCTGCAGAGCCGTGATTGTAATTCCACTGTACAGATGAGAAAACCGAGGCTCAGAGAGTTTGCTCCAAGTTCACGTGGTCGACAAACAGTGGAAAGAGCCATATCGTAATCCTTCTGGCCCAGGCTGTGCCCAGTTTATCGGACATTTCTGCCCAATTTGACACAAAGTGTCGCCACAATTTGTGTTCTAGCCTGTCCCTTTAGTGTGCTCATTTATTCACTGGCACGCTGGATTCCTGCTGTCTCTGGAAGGGTCAGTAGCACAACACTCGCAGATTTCCAGGCTTTCCTGAGCGCCCTCCTGTGCCCACACCCGGGGTGGGGTGGGGGGAACTCGGGGGTGGGGGGGGTGGGGGGGTCGTGGAAGGGAGGGGAACGCCTGGGGGCGGGGCTGGCGCCGGGGGCGGGGCCGGGCGCCTGTGAGGCCGGCTCCCCGCAGGTGCTGCTGGCCCTCTGCATTTCCTGGTTCGTCTGCTTCGTGCTCACCGTCGCCAACGCCCTCCCCGCGGTCCCCTCAGCCTACGGGTACCTGGCCCGCACCGACACCAAAGTCAGCGTCCTGACCCAGTCCCCTTGGTTTCGCTTCCCTTACCCAGGTGATGAGAAGACTGTACCGCTTCTTGCTTGGGACACAAGTTTGCTGGAACTGTCCAGGGGCCCAGGGCTCTGGATGGAGAGTTGAACAGGGGTGGGGGAGGGATCTCCTCCGGGGGACTGATGAGGAGAGGAGGGATGGGCCCCAGGGAGTCTGTATCAGATTCCTAAGAGAAGAAGGAGACCCCAGTGGTCCTAGGAGTCCCCTGGGAGTGGGAGCCTCAGAGCTGGGTACATCCTTGGTCCTGCACATCACTCAGAACCCAACTGCCTGAGGGTGGGGGAGAGAAAGAGAGAGAGGTCCTGGCCTCCCAGCCAGACCTTTGGTTCTCCTTCTGGATCCGGTGGCTCTCACACAAGGGAGGCCTGGGGAGACCTTTTCCTGTGGTTCTCGGCTCAGGCTGTATAAGTAACCAGGTTCCAGGCAGGGCTGGCCTGGCCTCATGTGCTGTGCACCCAGGGCTTCCCTGACTAAGACTCTCAGCTTCCAAAAGCTTCAAGGCCCTCCTAGGAAGAGACTGGTTGGTGGCTCTTTTTGTGCATAATGACCTCAAGTCCTGGGCATCTGACCCACCCTCAGGGAGGAACAGTAAGGCAGGAATCCAAGCCAAAGCCTCTGGACAGTTGTGAGGGTTGAAAGGCACACTGCCCAGTCTGTAAAGCCTTCCCAGGACCCCTCTGGCAAAGAAATTATTTGGGCTTCAGCAGCTTCTTATGTTCTGAATTAACATTCCCTCTGCATTGCATTTGCAGGGCAGTGGGGCCTCCCGACAGTCAGCCTGGCGGGGGTCTTTGGGATCATCTCTGGGGTGATCTCCTCGATCGTGGAGTCAGTAGGTGATTATTACGCCTGTGCCCGGCTGGCGGGGGCCCCACCCCCTCCGAAGCACGCCATCAACCGGGGCATTGGCATTGAGGGCCTCGGCTGTCTGCTGGCAGGGGCCTGGGGGACAGGGAGCGGCGTCACCTCCTATAGCGAGAATGTCGGGGCTCTGGGCATCACCAAGGTAAGCCTGCTGGCGGTGGCTCCTGGGGCAGGCTGGGTGCCTGAATCTGCCACCCCATGTGTTAGTTTCTTATTACTGCTGTAACAAATTATCACAAACTTAGTGGCTCCAAGCAACTCAAATTTATTATCTTACTGATCTGGAGGTCAGAAGTTGGACACGGGTCTCAAGGGGCTAAAATCGAGGTGTTGACAGAGCTGCATCCTTCCCAGAGGCTCTCGGGGAATCCGTTTTTTCACCTTTTCATCGTCTAGAGGCTGCCACGTTCCTGGGCTCTTGGTCCCCTCCCTTCATCTGCAAAGCCAGCAGCACTGCATCTCTCTGACCATTCCTCTATAGTCGTAGCTCCCCCTGCCCACAGCCAGGCAAGGTTCTCTGCTTATAAGGATTCATGTAGTTAGAGTGGCCCCACCTGGATAATACAGGATTCTGTCCCTATCTTCAGGTCCTTAATCACTTCCGCAAAGTCCCTTTTGTCATGCAAGGTAACATGTTCACAGGTTCAGGGATTAGGGCCTGGGCTTCTTTCAGAGGGCCAGGATTCTGCCTTCCACACTTGGCCTTCTTGGGTTGTGGAGATTCCACCGGCAGAAATTCTACTGGCATTGGCAGGTGCCACGGGCTTTCTGAGCACTGAAGACAGTCCTTACCTCCTGAAGTTCAGGTGGGAGGTCTGTTACCTGCGACCCAGCCCCAACTGCAATATTCAGCTGCACCCTCGCCAGCTCCACCTGGTGTCTGAGGGCACCTCACACTCAGTGGCCTCTGTGAAACTCAGCACATGACCCATCCTGGCTTCTCCTCCTGCAACCCTTGTCTTAGTGAGTCCACACAGTCACCCATGTCGCCTGCAGCTTCTCACTGTTCTGCGCCCTCACCAGTGGGTTCTGTTTTCTCAACATCCCCACCTCCCTTCCTATCCTCTTCTCCCCATCAGGGCTGTGGCTTTATCATCTCTCGCTGGGACACTGCAGTGGCCCCCAACATTCTCTCTTCCTGGGATCTCGTTCATCTCTATCTACCTACCACATGACTGCCCAAGGATCTTTCTAGAACCCAATTCTAATTAGATTAGTTTTTGCTTAAAACCTCTTGATGGCTCCCCATTTTCCATGGAAAAGCTCCATAAAGTCAGCAAGAATTCTTCAGGATGGTGCTTTCTAAGTTGACTTAGAAAAATTAGTATTTAATAATATTGCTTTCCACATGCTTTGGTTTATCTTTGCAATGGTTCCCAGCACAAGTCCTGTGGTTTCCAGCACAAGTCCTTTGGAAAAATCCAGATCCTCCCCACACACACACACTCCACCTTGCATTTCCTTACAGCTCCCCCGGTGGTTCTGAAGTGCAGCCTCCTGGCATTGCATCTTCCTAGCATCAGTTGTGTCCACCTCTGTGCCCTGCATCACCTCTAGCATACAGTGGAGCTAAAATCTGTGAGCAAATAACTGAGCTGGCACCTCCCCCTACATCAAGTCCTGTGTCCTGTGACACTGTGAACTCTTTGAGATGTGCCTGAGGTTTCAAAGCCTTTAGTGCAGATGTGGGGAACGTTTTCCCACAGGAGGGCCACCGACTCACATCAAAATATAGCAGGAGAAGGCTACGTAAGAATAAAGCAGCAAATATTTCCTTTCCTGCTAAAGGGGACAAATCTCATGCAGAACAGAACATTATATTTCAATAAACAGAACAAACGTTTCTTTGATGTATCATTTCTAAAGTAAGGCCCTTTAGAGGAGAGGGAAGGAGCAAGAAAGAAACATACATAGACACAGAGCAAGCTACAAATCAAGTAGGCAATTTGAGACTAACCCTGAAAGAGACACAGGTGCAAAGACCACTTGCTTTTGTGGACTCACACCCCGCCTTGTGGGCTTTGAGGTGTTGCTTCATGTTGCATCTCTGCAATGGTGAGCTCCGGCCACTTCGTGGTTCTTCTCTTGTGTGGGGGGAGATCAGGCTGAAGGCCAGAGATCTCTGTCACTTCTCTAGGATGTCATGGCTTCCTGCCCAGATGGCAATCCTGTGGCCAAAAGAGGCCCAGGGCTGCATGATAAGTGCTTGTGGCAGTAGGATTGGGGGATGACTGCCATCTTTCTGAGACTGTTGGCATATCCAGAGGGCATTGGTTAAATCTGACAATTTGATTTGTTGTGCTTGTACTCATGCCTTTGTTCCAATAGTTAATTGTTAGGGTTGTAAACAAAACAAAACATTCTTTTGATGTGGTAAGAATTTCTGATGCAGACAGTTAAATAAACAAACCCTTAGACTGGAAAGACAAAAATAGGCAAAGGCAGAATCTACTACTTATTGCTACATTAATGAACTTTAGTTGACACTAGAGTATCTTTTTAAAAAAATTTTAATTGTGGTAAAAGACAGATAATATAAAATTTACTATCATAACCATTTTAAAGTGCACAGTTCAGTAGTGTTAAGTACACACACATTGTTGTACAACAGATCTCTAGACATTATTAATCTTGCAAAACGAAGCTACATTAGAATATCTTTTAAGGGCTGGGAGTAGATACTAATGGATGAAAAACAGATTCAAGAACTATCTAAATCATCCATTGACAATAGACTCATGATATGATATTGACAAGAATATTTGCAGTGCTGCCCTAACTTCTGAGAATGGTACAGAATGCATCAAAGTGCGGGGTCATTATTTTTAAGACTTTATTTTTTTTAGAGCAGTTTTGGGTTCACAGAAGAATTGAGAGAAAGGTAAAGAGATTTATTTCCCATACACGACAACCCGCCCCCAGCCCCACCCCGTTATTAACATCACCCACCAGAGTGGTACATTTGTTACAATTGCTGAACCTACTTTGACACATCATTATCACCCACAGTCCATAGTTTATATTAGGGCTCACTTTGAATGTTGTATATTCTGTAGGTTTAGGCAATGTATACATGTCTACAGGTTAGACTTTTAAGGTTCTGGATAGGACCAATTAAAGCTGTATAATACCAGGAGAAGGGGCTTCATCTCAGTTTTGTATACTGAATGAACCTCCATGTAGATGAAGGAGAAATCATAGTTTATAATATTTCATGATCGCTTGTTGACAAAATCTATCATTGTCCTAAATGAGAAAATGTATTGATTGATAAAATGAAATGACTTTTATAGAGGGAGCTTTTAAAAATACAAATCACATCATGTCACCACACTGCTTAAAAGCCCTCTATTGAGGGTTTCTCTTGTCTTTGGATTTTTTATTTTTAACACACATAGCACAAAATTCACCATTTTAACCATTTCTAAATGTGCAGTCCAGTAGTGTTAAGCACATCCACACTGGGTGCAACCATCACCCCCATCCACCTCCTGAACTCTTCATCTTGCAGAACTGAAACTCTGAACATGTTAAACAACAACTCCCCATTCCCCGCTCCCCCAAACCCCTGGCAGCCGCCATTCTGCTTTCTGTCTCTGTGAATTTTCCTACCCTAGGGACCTCCTATGAGTAGAACCATATAGTATTTGTCTTTTTGTGACTGGTTCATTTCACTTAGCGTAATGTCATCCAGGTTCATACATATTGCAGCAAGTGTCAGGATTCCCTTCCTTTTTAAAAGGCTGAATAATATTCCATTGTGCGAATATGCCACATTTTGCTTATGCTTTGCCTTTGGATTTTATTCTAATTCCTCTCCGTAGTCCGGAGGCCTTGCAGATGTCCCATCTCCTACCTCTCTCCCTGTGTCACTGTGCCCCAGGCACACTGATTTTCCTTTTGCTCTGAAACCACCTAGGTTCCTCCCACCACAGAGTCTGCATTTGCTATTTCCTCTCTAGAATGCTCTTCCACCATCTTCCTGTGCATGACTCCTTCTCTTCCCTTGGGCCTCAGCTGAACTCTCAGCTCCTGGAAGGGCCTTCCCTGACCACCCCCTGTGGAGTCTTCCATTCCAGCCACCTCCTACCCCGTTCTTTTGTTATTGTCTTCATAGCACACGTTGCTATCAGAAATTATTTTTTTTTTTTATTAGCTTACTTTGGTATCTGTCTCCTCCTACTAACATTGTAGGCTCCGCTTACAAAACAGGCAACATGGAAATTGGAATGGATGTAGTGTAAATTAAACACCCATGTGTCTGTGACTCGCAATGCTGCTCGCAAAACCCAGGGGACTGATCGCCAGGCTGGGCCCAGGAGACCTGGGTCTCACTCAGGCATGGCTACCATGTGGCCTTGGGCTCCCTGTCTCTCCCTAGTTTCTCTTCTGTAAAATAAGAGGTTTGAACAAGGCTCTAGGTTTCCTTCCCACTCTGGCCTTCTATGACACACTAAACATGCGTGTGTCAAATGCTATATGCCCACACGAGTGCTGTGGGTGAGGACTGGCTGTAGGAGGTGAAATGAGATTCCTGTCTTTGGGGAGCATGTGACCTGGTAAGGAAACAGAAACACGTGATCCGAGTGGACAACAGCACAAGCCACACGCAGAGATACAGCATCATGCAGTAGAACTTTACACCTCTGCCCCTTGCAAGAAACTTTGCTCTGTATTGAGTGCTTATTGTGCTTCATGCTCACTATTGTCCTAAGCACTTCACCTACGTTATCTTATAAAGTAGGTGTTATTAATCCCGTGTGGTAGGAGTGGAGGCTGAGCTGCGGAGAGATTAGGTAATGTGCCCAAAGTCGCTCCACTAACTAGAGGTAGACGGGGATTGGCTCTCACCCCCCATTTGTAAGTGTTGGGCCACTGTGCCTCCCTGGAGAGACTTCTTGCCTCGCTGTCCAGGCTTGTTAGGAGAGGAGCATTTGGGCCAAGATTTGAAGACAGGTATGAGAGCCCCAGAGTGGAGAGGTGAGTGCAGAGGTCATGCCCTGTTCTTTCCCAAGCCCTATTTGGGGGCAGAAGGGGCCGTTGCAGGCTTCAGTGGTGCTGTTCCTGCGGGTCCACCCCAATGATGTTCAAGGTGCTGGGAGCGGGGCAGAGGCCTCTGGGCGCTGGCCCAGCTGGTCCCTCTCCTTCCCCATCTCCCTGGCACTGCAGGTGGGGAGCAGGATGGTGATTGTCGCCGCGGGCTGTGTGCTGCTCCTGATGGGCATGTTTGGGAAGATTGGGGCTGTGTTTGCCACCATCCCATCCCCCGTGATTGGAGGCATGTTCCTGGTCATGTTTGGGCTCATTACCGCTGTGGGGATCTCCAATCTGCAGGTGAGGCGGGTGAGGTACCCTTAGAGAGGCAGCCTCGTTGCCTCTCTTGAGAAGGCAGGGGAGGAGGAGAAGAGAATCCTTGTTCCCAAAACCACAATGGCTCCCGAATGGAAGAAAGAAATAGCCAGAAGCATTCAAACCTCAAAAACAGCGATCACATGGCTATGCAGTAAAGGTGCTGGTGGCCTCATGCCCGCCCCTGGGGCCTTTCTCCTGCAGTACGTGGACATGAACTCATCCAGGAATCTCTTTGTCTTTGGCTTCTCCATCTACTGTGGGCTCGCCATTCCCAACTGGGTGAACAAGAACCCCGAGATGCTCCGAACAGGTGATTGTTCTCTGCCCTCCAGACTGGTACTGTGGCCAGGAGCAGAGCCAGTGGGGCTCCTGGTCCCTTCGAGATTGTCACTTTTGTCTCCACTCTAGGGATTCTCCAGCTGGACCAGGTCATCCAGGTGCTGCTCACCACGGGCATGTTTGTCGGTGGATTTCTGGGCTTTGTTCTGGACAACACCATCCCTGGTAGGGCTTGCTTCACCCTGTGAGCTGGTGCTGTAGGCAGACAGTCAGCATCTGGGCCACCTGGAGAGACCCCCGTCCCCGATGGCTGTGTTGGGCCCTGGGTCTGGGTGGGGTGTAAGGCCTGTGTTAGTTTTCTAGGGCTGCCATAACAAAGCACCACAGACTGGGTGGCTTAAACAACAGATATGTATCTTTTCATAGTTCTGGAGGCTGGAAGTCCAAGGTCAAGGTGTGGGCAGGGTTGGTTTCTCCTGAGGCCTCTCTCCTCGGCTTGCACACGGCCACCTTCTTGCTGTGTCCTCACTTGGTCTTTCCTCTGTGTGCAGTGTGTACAACCCTGATATCTCTCAATATGTCCCAACCTACTCTTCTCATAGAGACACCAGTCAAATTGGATTAGGGCCCACCCTATCTCTCGCTGTAATTTAATCATCCCTTTTAAGGCCCTATCTCCAAATACAGTCACATTCTGACGTACTGGGGGTTAGGGCTTCAACAGGAATTTTGGGGTGGAGGAGGAGACACAATTCAGCCCACAGCACGACCCCAAAGAGGGAAACACGCCAGAAGCAAATGAAAAAAGACTCAGTACTGGCTCTCTTACAGCCTACAATCTAATTGGAAAGAGAGACCACACAAATATTTATTCATTCATTCACATTTAAAAAAAAAATCCATTGAGACTTGTTATCTGTGTACCAGGTGCTAGGTACTGAGACTACAAAGAGAAGTAAGACATGCCCCTGCCTTCCAGAAATCCACGGGCTAATGGGGGAGAGAGGCAAGATGACAGACACTGACAATACAGGGTAACAAGTGCTGTGATGAGCTAATGAGCCTGTAAGTGCTGAGGTGGCTGGAGGGGAACAGCACAGAGGCTTCAATCACGGATGGCTTCCTGCAAGAGCCATCTAAGGCCATCTCTTCTTCTCTTCTCTTCTGGATCTTTCCACAGCCCTTGTAAGGCCCTCTGTGGTAGCACCCGCTTCGTGGTATTCTGTTTTCCACATTGCTTCTCTCCACCAAATGTAAAATGCATCTGCATTCCAGAAGCATTACATGTGGACAGGCCTGCTCCCTGGAGCTGAGGAAAACTCTGAGGTTCCTACTCGGTTGTACCCCTGTGCTTGGCTTGGCGTCAGCCACACAGTAGGAGCTCAGAGAAGGCCTGGTGAACTGAGCTGAGCCGAGCTGTGATTCTTGAGATGGGTTTGGAGGAGGGATAGGAGGAAGGAGAGAAGAAGGGAGAGGAGGAGGAGGTGGAGGAAGGGAGGAGGGGAGCAGGGTTGGGGAGGAGGGCCGGGCATGGGGCTCTGAGAGGAGGCTGCGTGAGTGCCTGCAGGGGAGGCCTGCTCCAGTCCCCTTGACTTCCCCTTTCTCCCATCAGGAAGTAAGGAGGAGCGAGGCCTCCTGGTGTGGAATCAAATCCAGGAGGCGTCTGAGGAGACCCTGAAGACCTCGGAGGTCTACTGCCTCCCCTGGGGGATTGGCACCAGGTTCTGCACGTCCCCCTGCGCCCGGCGCCTCCCCTTCTGGCCCAGGTGGGGACCCGGAGAGACAGGGGAGGTGGGCCGGGGCCAGCTCACCTGCTCCCAGGCTGCCTCGAGGGACAGCCTGCCCGGCGCCTCGGAAACCAGGATGTGAGGACAACTGTGCCTCTCGAGCACCCACCCGCCACCGGCACGGCTGATCCCCGCCCTCCCCCACCCGCGCACGTGGCGGCCAAAGTATAAGGTCATGGCCAGCGTGCGCCCACCTGGCCACTTGGTCACCGCACCCTGCCTCAAGCATAACAAATGCAGCCCGTGTCCACACGGCACCCTGCTTTCCCACACGCTCTTGGCGGTATTTTGATGTGTTGGGAGGAAGAGGCCTGCGCTGAAGCAGGGCTGCAGATGGGGCTGTTTGTTGACAGGGGACAGAATGCTTCTCTTCTTCTCCGAAGGGGCAGGGGGCCCTGTGGCCTCGCTGTCCCCTCCATTTCTGGGCCTGCCCCCAAGGCTCGGGGGCTCGGGAGCACCCTACTCCTCCTGTGCCTCCTCTGCGTTCCTGGCGCTCCAGCCCTGTCCAGGCCAGGGAAGGCAGGGGGCCAAAGTCCAGGTGTGGCAGAGCTAGACTTAGCCTGCTCAGACCCCGAACTCTTTGTCTACCAGAGTGGACTGTAGGCTGCTGGGAAGCTGAGCCCAATCTCCTACCTTGGGCTTCTCCAGAAACTTCCACTATTCCCCTAGGGGATTTGATCTTACGACTTCACCTTTTGATGGGTCCTACTAGCAAGAAAAAACATCCATGCCCTCTCTCAATGCCTCCTTCCCCATCAGGAACTCTATCTTTGCTTGGCCAAACCCTCTCCTCCAGGAGAAGGAAGGGGAGACATTTTGCTGGGGGTGGGGAGAAGGGGAACATCTGACATTGTGCCAGAGGCTGTTTCTAGCATGGGCTCTCCTGCCCTCCGCCCCCACCATTCACACATCTCTGCTTGGCATTGGGTGGGTGGAGTTGGCCCCTGTAACCTAGTTTACGAGGCTTGGTGATTTCCTGCCTCCCATCACGCTAGGCAGGAAGGCTGTGTATTCTTGTGTGTTAGAAGTCGGGGTGGTGTGGGGGGTCCATCAAGTACAACGTCTGTCACTAATGTGGGTAGGAAAGCTACGCATCCTTGCTCTGCTAGGAAAGCTACGCATCCTTGCTCTGAGTGCAGACACTGTAGAGACAGGTGTGTGTGGGGCGGCAGGGCTGAGCAGGGTGCAGACGCTCTCGCCGTAGCCTCAGCTTTGTTTCCTTCCCTCCCTGAGCTCCTCCACTAAAATCTTCCAATAGCCTTTCATGCCACAGGTTTCTTTTAATATCCAAGTGAACCTGGAACTGGGAGGGGTCACCGGGTAGGCAGGAGGGGCCTAAGGCCTGGCTTTGGGATATAGAGACAGGAGTACTTCTCCAGGTGGAAAAATAAAACCCATGGGATTTCTTAAGGGAGGAGTCCTGAGCCAGAGGTGGGAACACAAGTGAAATCCACAAAGCCTCAGATTCCCTCCAGTTTTTCTGTGTGGTAGAAACACAAGCCCATGGGGAAAAAATTGACAGGGCAGGAGGAGATGGCCTGCAGTGCATGCAGTTACAAGCTCACACAAGTAGGGATATAGGATGCCGACTATCTTTATTGGGTGATGGGTTTGGATTGGCCAATCTTGAAGGCCATTCCTCGGGCGTATTGAACCAATGCCCTGATGCCTCCAAAGCTGCCTGTGAGGCACCCCAGGGAGAAGAACAGACTCCACCCTGTCTCCTGGGACCATTCCAGTGGCTGTCCCTCAAAATACAGTGGCTCCAGGGAGGAAGGAGGATTGCCACTTAACACGAGGAATGTCAGTCCTTGAAGGTGGTGAGAGGTGGAGCAGGGGTGGAGTGTGATACAGCTGATGTCTGGCATAACGGACCACAGTGATCACGATGCCCCGATGGAATTTGCTCAGCCAGTCCTGGAGTACTATAGGGGTGGTGGCACACTGCATGCTTGAGAGCTGAGTGATAAATATAATAAAAGGAAAGAGGAACATGACAGATAATATCACAAAAGATTCAGGTTGAAAAGCTGCTGACTTGTAGAAGAATGCTAAAGGGAAAGGAGGATCTTGCAGGTCCGGCCCTGACCTTGAAACCTGGCAACACTATGGCCAGGCAAGCAGCCCTGGCTCTGCTCTGGTGCAGCCACCAGCAAGTGGTCACAGCCTCTGAATTCCCTCTGAGCCATACATGAGATCTCTGTGTAATTAGGCAGGGCCCTTTTGGCTGCAAATGAGAAAAGCTTAACTCAAAAAATGGGGCATGGGATTTACTGGTTCTTGCAACTGGGAAGGAAAGGAACTGGGAGGGCCCACAGAACCATAGGAGGAATCATAGCAGCCAGGGGCCGAAGCATGAGAACTGAGGCTTTTCTCCTCTCTCTCTCTGCATCTCCCCGTGCTGCTCCCCCCTGCCTGTTCACCTCATCCTCTCCCTCTGCGGCTGAGGGTGATGCCCCCCTCCACCCCCACCAGGTGTACAGCCTTCCATGGTGACTACAAAGGCAACAGGAAAAGACAGCCTTCCCCACTGGCTCTACCAAAAACCTCCCAGGGAGGACTGTGGTAGCTCAGGGTATCCCATGTAAAGAAGTTTTGTGAGTGCTGAGTTTGAGGACTTTGTTGTTCCCATAATAGTTTCCTATGGCTGCTATAACAAATTACCACAAACCAAGTGGCTTAAAGAACATAAATTTATTCTATTACAGTTCTGGAAGTCACAAGTCATGAGTCTTATAGGGATAAAACCAAGGGGTTGGTAGGGCTGCTTCCTTCTGGAGGTTCTAGGGGAGGACCCACTTCCTAGCCTTTTCCAGCATCTAGAAGGGGCCTGTATTCCTTGGCTCATGGCCCCTTCCCCATCTTAAGAGCATGACTCTCCAACCTCTGCATCTCTTGTCCCATCTTCTGTTTCCTTTGACCTTCTTGCCTTCCTTTAAGGACCTTTGTGATTACATTTGGGACCCACCCAGTTAATCTAGTCTATGCTCCCCATCTCAAGATCCTTAACTTAGTTATATCTGCAAAGTCCCTTGGCCGTATAAGGTGACATTCACAGGTTTTGATGATTAGGACATAGATATCTTTGGGGGCCATTATTCAACCTATTACAGTCCCTAGTTAAAAACCTGTACAGTAGTCCCCCTTTATCCTCGGTTTCTCCTTCCCTGGTTTCCGTTACCTGCAGTCAACTGAGGTCTGAAAATATTAAATGGAAAATGCCAGAAATAAACAATTCATAAATTTTAAATTGCATGTTGTTCTGAGTATCCTGATGAAATCTTGCTCCATCCCGCCTGGGACCTGAATCATCTCTTGGTCTAGTGTACACACGCTGTAGATGAAACTTGCCTGATAGTCACGTAGTAGCCTTCTTGGTGATCAGAACAACTGTTGTGGTATTGCAGTGCTTGTGCTCAAGTAACCCTTATTTTACTTAAAATATTATCATATTGTTATTAATATAATTGTTCTATTTTATTATTATTATTAATCTCTTACTGTGCCTAATTTATAAATTAAACTTTATATTTAGGTCTGTATGTGTAGGAAAAAACATAGTATATATAGGGTTCGGTACTATCCTTGATTTCAGGCATCCACTGGGGGTCTTGTAACACATTGCCTGCAGATACGGGCAATCTACTGTATTGGTTACAGTCTTAGCTCATTTGAGCTGCTATAACAAAATACACTAAACGGAGGGACTTATGAACAACAGAAATATATTTCCCACAGTTCTGGAGGCTGGGAAGTCCAAGATCAAGGCAATGACAAATTAGTGTCTGGTGATGGTCTACTTCCTCATAGATGGCCAACCTTTCACTGTAACCCCACATGGTGGAAGGAGAAAGGGATTTCTTTGGGGCCTCTTTTATATGGGCACTAATTCCATTCATGAGGAATCTGCCCATAACCTAATCACCTCCCAAAGACCCCACCTCTTAATACCATCACCTCGGGGATTAGGATTTTAACATATGAATTTTGGGTAAATACAAACATTCAGATTATAGCATTTACTTTATAGTATGGCAGCTGTTCTTAAGAACATAGGCTGGGCTCAGTGGCTCACATCTGTAATCCTAGCACTTTGGGAGGCCAAGGCGGGAGGATCACTTGAACCCATGAGTTCAAGACCAGCCTGGGCAACATAGTGAGACCCCATCTCTACAAAAAATTTTAAAAAAAGAAAACAAGCCTGAAGATCTTCTATACTTTGGAAAATTGATGTGCCTTTAAAATCCATGTTATTGACTATAAATTTTCACCCTATGAAGCTGAGTCAGCTCCCACTGACAATAGGGCTTCCTGGTTATGTGTTCACTTCCACACTTCTCAGTACACTGCCTAGAGTCCACACTATCCTCGCTCTCACGGAAGATGTCCTCCTTGCTTATACCCTTAGTTGGTGAAAAGTCCTGTATTTTTTTTTTTGTTTTTTCACCATTTGCTGGTGAAGTTTCTAAACCAATTCTGCTCTTTTGAAAAAGTTTTTCGTTCCTAATATAAATACTTTGTGTTGATTTTATAATGTATCCAATCTGTTCTTAGGAGGTATTTTGCAGTTTTAGCCCATAAAAAATTGACAATTATTTTTATTGTAATCTGTGATGAGCCATTCCTCTAAACATTTTTATTTTTGCTATATAGTTAGATAATATACACGTGTGAAATTTAACCTTTGCAAAACTCTACCCAAAGCTGATTAACAAACAAAAACCAATACTTTACTTCAGGATAGTGAGGAATGGGGAAGAACTTTAATTCCAGGGGGCCTTTCTACTCTGCTTTTGCTTTGAACCTCACACCATCAGATTTTCTACCTATGCACCTTTTTGTTGTTGGTACTTGGTTTATCTCAGTTCCTCATAGGGTGGCCCTATCTCTGTTTAGGCTTTGGGATTACCAATAACTGTGTCTCCTACAATCCTCAATTTCAAGCAATTCTCTGACCACCGCCTCCTATCTTTCCAGCTCGCTACTTCTAGTCTCCCAAGTCCAATAACCCTTTAATCTGCCAGGATCTGAATCTACCATCCTCCCACCTCCCTCTTGTCCTCTCTTCCCTCCTTAGCCAGCCTCGATTCTACGGTCAATCACAATTATCACCTTCTTGCATTCTTAACTCCCTCGGTCTGCTCTCTCTTCATCACACTCTGTTGGCAAAACCTTAACACGGATGAGAAACAATTCTTCACTTACTCTGTGCCTGCACCCATGCAGCTGAACATCGCTGGAGAAACCACACAACCGAGTTGACTAGTTTTAGATTCATGAACATGAACTTCACGCGGGTGGACCCTCAATGCTGCCTGGCAGGCAGGCCACCTTTCCCAAGCCCATTGCATGCTCTCCTCTGTCCTTAAAACCCCTTCCACCTCCGTCCTGATCCTGATTCTCAGCTTATTATTTCACTGAGCAATCTGTAGAGAAGCAATCAGAAGAGAACTTGTAGCAACAACTGGACCGCTCCACTTCCAGCTTCTGGGCCTGTCCTCAGCTTTCCCTCCTGGTAGGTGAATGAGTGCCTGGTTCCTCCCTAAAGCCGGCTCCTCCTCGTGCTCCAGAGGCTGTTCCCTGATTCCCACTCAAGGATTTCATGGCAGCAGTCTCCCCTCTTGCATCATCAAATCTTCTCTTTCTTTTAATAATTTATGCCAGCATATACACCTGCTGTTATTTCTACTATCTTAAAAAAAAAGTCTGATCTTTGTGAGTGTGTGGCATGGTGGGCTTAAAGTAATAGGGTCTGGCCTGTATAAAATGCTGTAATAAATATGCTGCAGACCCAGAATGTAGGCTCAGCTGCTCTAGAAGAGCTAGATGACTCTCACACCAGTCAAGAGCAGGTCTGTCCTCCCTCCGGTCCCTTCTCTGCCCTGGCAGCTCTTTAAATCCTGTCCATTTTGCCCTTTATTCTTTTCCTTTGGTTGACACCTCTAGCCGTTCAGAATGCTGCCTGTGTTCTCCCCAAACAGCTGCCAGCCGGCCAGGCTCAGATTTCCAAGTGTGTTTTCCTGTGCTCTATTCCCATAATGTGCTGTCACCAGGGAGCGACAGCAGGATGAATAGCAGGAGAGGAGAGCTGGGTTCCTGTCCCGGACAAGCCTCTCCAGCTTCCCTGAGCTGTCCCTTTTCTGTAAGAACTCGTGGTTTCAGAGCTTCAGGGACAAGGCAGTTTTGTGAGAAGCATATGTAAAAGAAGGGACAGATTTCTGACCTTTCCGTAAAAGCACAAAGGCTTGTTTTGTTCAGAGTCAACGTTGAAGAAGTGCTCTTTTTCCCCCCTGTAGCTGGTGGACAAGAGCTAATTGACGAGACAGGCATGGGGTAATTGGCTTGATTCAAGCAGCATGACGTGGAACTGAGTTACGCAAGTTAGAGTCAGGCTCAGCCCAGGCACCACCCGCCCACACAATCACACAATCTGCACTCATGACACATTGCATTCCAAGGTCAAATCTGCATGCCCCGTGCAGGTAACTTGGTGCTTAGGGCTGCAGCCTCCCAGCATCCCTCCCCCGGCCTGTTCTTGTCTCTTCTGCCTCCACCTCGACCTTCGACCTCCTTGGTCCCCGCACCCCAGCTGTGGCCTAGAGGTGATGCATGTGGCCCACACTGTGGACTAGGAGGACTGGCTTCATGTTTCCATGTCCTAGTTCTAAAGAATTAGGCAGATTGGAGCTTTCTGTGTCTTTCTCCTTAAAACAACAGAAATGCTCCCCATTCACTAACTTACTGAGGGGAAAAAGGGATAGCTGGAGATGAGGGCATCTGTGGTTCTTTTCTGTTCATTGGTTTTGGGCTTCAGCCAAATTTGTCGTTTCCTCATCTGCTAAATGGAAGTAATGCTGGCTGCCCGGCCTCCCTGGGGAGCTGTTATAACAACACCACAAAAGTCCCCGAGGGGCATGCGTCAAGTTGGCCAAGCTATAGTACCCAGTTATCTCATCAAACACTTATCTGTAGGGGTGCTGTGGAGGCATTTTTATAGATGTGGTTAACATCTACCATCCCTCGACTTCAAATTAAGGAGTTGCCCTGGGTAATGTGAGTGGGACCCACTCAGTTAGTTGAAGGCTTTAAGAGTGAACTGAGGTTTCTGGAAGGAGAAATTCTGCCTCCAGACTGCAGCCTCAACTCCTGCCTGAGTTCCCAGCCTGCCGGCCTGCCCTACAGATTTCAGACTTGCAGTCCTCACAATTGTGAACCAATTCCTTAAGATAAATCTCGATGTCTCTCTCTATCCTATTGGTGCTGTTTCTCTGCAGAACCCTGACGGGTACAGTACTGAGAGGGGAACAGACCTGTCAAGACATAGCAGGATACCTGCCTGGCGTGAGAGCTCTGCGGGGAGCAAGGGGGAGTGAGGACCTGTGAGGGAAGTTTTATGCAATAAATCCATCCCGGGCTGTGCCAATGTCCATCAGGGCCCGCTGGAGCTGGGGAGGGAAGCAGAGGGCTATTGAGGCTGAAGCCTGGAGGTGGGGACGTCACACCAGCACAAGGCTGTGGGGAGCAGGGACACCTCCCCATCCTGCTGAGGTCCACTGTGACCAGGGGCCCCTGGCATACACTGCTCCAGGAACAAAGTGGCAGCCTTGGACTAAACAGCATCAGGGTGGCGCTTGGCACAAAGAGGAAAGGGCAGGCTGGAGCCAGCTCACATCCCTTTAGGGCCTACTCCGTGCAGGCCCATCTGTAAAGTCTCATTTCTTCTTTCCCGCTCAGCTGGGTGTGTGGCTGACCTGAGCCCGGGGGCTCCTCTTTCCTTCCTTTCCATCAGGAGTTCAGGCGACCCCTCGGCAGGAAGGCCCTGCCTGCCCAGCCGCCTGGAAAGCCTCCACCTGCGCCCCGGGTTTGGGCATATGTAAGCTGCGAAGTGCTGGGCAAAGCTCCAATTCCCACGTATCCCCAGGGGGAGTCCTCGAGGGTCAGCAAAGTAAGAGCTGGGGCTTTGGATCAGATAGGACCGGGTTTGGATCCTAACACGTAACCTGTGTGTCAGGTTCTCACAAGAAGATGAAACAGGCCTAGCATTTGGGAGGCCTTCAGTGGAGGGAAGACGCTGTTATTATGACTTGTATACCGTAAAGAGCCAGGCAAACCCATTCCCTCTGCATACCAGTGTATTCTCGGGGTTCGCCAGAGAAACAGAACCAACAGGGTTTGTGTGTGTGTGTGTGTGTGTATAGATACACAAAGAAGGGGAGATATTTAAGGAATGGGCCCCTGTGATTGTGGAAGTACAAGTCTGAAATCCGCAGGGTGGGCCGGAGGCTGGGAGGAGCTGCAGTTTGAGTCAGAGGCCATCTGCTGGCAGAATTCCCTCTCCTGGGGAGGTCAGTCTTTTTCTCTTAAGGCCTTCCTGATTGGAAGCATTATAGAGTGTCATCCGTTTTACTCAAGGTCTACTGATTTAAATGTTAGTCTCTTCTAAAAATACCTTCACAGGAACATCTAGAATAATGTTTGACCATATTTCTGGGTGCCATGGCCAAGCCAAATTGACAAATTGAACTCAGCCCCACACTTGCCAGAATGCTAGCCCAGGGATGTTTATGCACCCTTTGCCCAGAAGCCTCACCAGAAAGTGCTTGGAACTTTGGGATCTCACTGTAGCTCCCGTGCAGGTGTCTATATTACCAGGGGCAGCAGATGTATGTGGTTCCACCCAGCTGTCCTATAGCACAGGGTAGAGGTCAGCACTTTCTTGGGCTCCTAGAGCAGGCAGCTCTAGAACTCTGTAGAACCCACCAGGGCAATGCCCTGTGCCCAGGACATGCTGAAAGTACCTGGCGTTATGTCACCTCCAGGGACAGATCCTGCCTGTCCTCTTCCTGAAAGGCCTGTGACCTGGGCCTCAGCTCTCCTAGTACACCCGTAATAGAAGCACAGTGGGTGCATGCCCTGGAGCCGGCCACCCCTTATACTAAACACCCCAAAAGACTGACATGGGGCCACATTTTTCTCATGCTTTATAATAATCAGAAACTAAAACCATCACAATGCTTCTGGGACGGCCCACTCCAAACAGTGCCAGAGGCCATGGCAGGTGCACCAGTAGCTGCTAACATTCAAACCTGGGAACTGCCCACCCTCACTCATCCCTTCCCCTCCCAGCCCTTCTGCATTACAAATCTTCATCGTCAAAGGTCTCCGTGCACCTCAACATGAGCATCTCCTCATCAATGAGAAGGGCTGGTTCCTGCAAAACATGGGGCGGGGGGGAGAGGTTTCCTTTCACCCGAGGGCTTTAGGCCCCAGGCAGACCGGAAGGCCCTCGGATCTCGGGATGCCACCTCCCCGTCTCCACCCCACATCTCTTCGGCTGTACTTCCTTGTCTCCAGCTCAGGTCCAGGAAGTAAGGACGTGGGGAAGGCCCCATTTCCATTTCGCCTGACTCAACACTCTGTGACCTCCAGAGATGATACAGCAGAACTGGCTTCTTTCCTGTCCTGGGGATTTCCAGGATCCCATGAGAAAGACAGGGGAAATCTTAAAGTTTCATCCAAGTGCCCAATAGAAGATGGTGAAGTACACCGTGGTGCACCCACCAGTGGAACACCATGCAGCTGGTTTTTTAATAAAAGGAGATAGCTATCTGTGTGCTATACTTTTAAAAAAGTGCCAAGGGTAAAGCACTGTGTATAGTAGGCTACTATTTATATTTGAAAAAATATGTAAATATCTGTAGAATATCCTTGGATGAGTGTACAAGAAACTGACCATGGCAGTTGCCTCTGGGGGAGGGTACCAGGTAGTAATCCAGGGACACTGGTAGGAGATAGACTAAGTTTCCATTGTATGTCTTTTGATAACTTTTGAATTTTATGCCATATACATGGGTTACCGATTAGAAGATAAGTTTTTAAGAAGTAGCACTATGTCTGCGTAGCAAGGATCTCTTATTCCCTTTATAATGACCCCAGCCAACCTCTTAGGAGTCTCTATTACCTTCTCCCCTAAAAGAATGTTCCTGGGTTTTTGCTCTTCCTGTTTTTCCCTACCCAAGCAGAAAATGACCCCTGTAATCTGTTATCCCTGCAGATCAGGGCTGATCCCCGTGGGCCCCAGGCAGCATCCCTAACCCCAGTCAACCATCTAATGAATGTGGGACCTGGTCCCAAGGGTGACATCCAGCTGGGGGGATGACCTCTACAAACCAGGCCTTTCATGCTTCACCATGCTCTCCCGATGGGGGCGGGGAAAGGGGGTCAGAGAGTGTCAGGTCAGGCGGTTTCCAGGGCAATCACATGGGCCTCTTGTTCAGGGAGAAGACAACGGCAAAGGTTGAGACAAGAATGAAATTTCCTGTATAGAGGTAAAGTCTGATGGGAAAAAAATGAAATTTCTCTCTTTACAACAGAATCTATCAAAGCCAAAGGCCTCCTGCCCCGGAGCCACTTGGACACCTTGTTCAAAATACAGATTCCTGGGCCCTGCTCTCACAACACCGAATGGGACTCTTGAGGCACCAGGAATCTGGATTTCTAATAGGCTGCAAGGCGATTCTTGGGAGCGCTGAAGTTGGAGCATCTTTGCTTTATATGGATACTCTAATCCCTGTTTGTTTTTTCTTTTCTGCCATATGTGCAGAAAGGAAGGAAGGAAAGCAAAGACTGTGCTTTTAATCTTCTCAGAGTCTTGGAAAAGTAGACTAGTTTAACTGTGTCTGAGAGAAAGTGGGGCCAGCGGCTCTAAGGAACCGTCGCCCAAGGATTGGTGGGGAGTGGGGAACAAGCTGCAGGGAAGGGCTCTTCAGTCCAAAGGGGGATTCAAAGTGGTCCCGGCAGGGGAAATGAAGAATTAGTGAGAAAAGGGCCAAGTTATACCTCAGCTTACTGAACAGTGTCCTAATTATTTTTAGACAAACATTTGCTATTATTATAGCTTGCCTTTTAAAATAAACAGTTGTGTTTTTTGCTAAGTTAGTAGAGAAAATCCACAGCTATGAATCTGAAAGGGCCTGTCTCCTGGGTGGCTCAGGCATAAGGCCCCGTCCCATGAAAGCTTCCAGGAACGGACTCCCTAACCAAGACCCCCACTACCCACATCACCTAAGTGGCACAGTCAGCTTTTTGGAAGCAGAAATTAATATCCTTCAAAAGCTGACAGTAAATATTACCCTGTAGTCTCAGGAAATGATGGAACAGCCCAGCCTTCTGGAAAGATGTCATCAACAGTTCACACATTTACAAATGCCTGCTATGAGCCAAGTCCCTAGGATCAGGTCCCTGCTTCAAAGGGCTCCCAGTCCAGGTCTGCCCTGGAGGACATCCCTCTGTCTCTTTCCTCAGTTTCCTCAAACATCTTCTATTCTACAGGATGCATCATGCTGCAGTTGGCCATCCATGGAGCAGGCCAGAGAGAATGAAAGTTTCTGCCCAGCGGCCCTTCATGGTATGATTGGGGTGAGGTCCAGCAAGGGCCCCCCTCAAGAGCCCTTTTTGCCATCCTAAGGGAGGTGGGCAGAAGTCTCACTGCACTCTGCTCTGTCTTACCTGTTTTAACTGAGTGTTAACACAGCAAAGTCCTTTAAAAAAATCGATGATCTGCATATAGAGCTCAAACTTTTCCTCCGGATTTTCTGCGTTGCAGCTGGCAAACATTGAACTGACAGCAAAAAGAAGGAAGAAACAGCAAGTATTCAGGATCCTAATCTTTCACCTCTGCTTCCCCTCCCTAACTAAAATATTTGCACTACAGTGTAAACTAGGCACTTTAAAATTCTCAACCATCCCAGACCTTTTCTTGAAATGTTTGCATTGTCTCTGCTCAAATGTCATGTCTGGAACCCTTTGGAAAAAGCGAGATTATGGCTCTTGTGCCCTAATTAAGTATTCTGAGCTGTGGCCTCTGGAAAAGGGAGCAAGATTTCCTCTACCCTTCAGAGTCAACCTTCTACAGTGATACCCTATGGTTCTGGTTCCACCGCTGGCTGCTGAGACCACTCAGGAGAGACATTGCACATTTTGAGTTCAGTCCCCTGAGATGCCCCTGCTCAGTGAGCCTAATGTGGAACTCAAGCCCTGATGCAGAAAGGAGGCCTGTTTTGCAGGCTTCTTGCCTACTGCCTTCCTGGGACAAGGGGGAAAGCCCTGTGTGACTTGGCAGGCCTCAGGGCACAGAGGCTGTGAGCTGTGCAGGACAGCCAGCATTTTGACCTCACTTCCTCCTGGGAGGGGGTCCCACAGCCAGCTTAGGAACCCTCTGGCGGCAACCCCTGCCTTTTCTAGGGAAAGGAGAAAAAAATATTTTTAATAGGTTGTTTTTTTGTTCTATCAGCAGGGTAAGGAGTTCTAAATACTGCTTGGCAAGTACACTTTGGCAACTTCTTGACAAAGTTGTCTTTGCAGCCCAAGCCTAGCACAGAAATAGGAATGTCTGCTTCCAGCCAGTTTCAGCAAAATGAAACTCCACACACAGTTCTGGAGACGACAAGCAATCCCGTCAGTCCCGCTTTTCCGAGAGTCCATCTAGGCCTGAGTGGAGCAGGAGAAAGGGGGAACAAATGCTGACGTCTGGTTTGCCTGAGCTCTGCTTGAGGGCCAGCCGTGGCCCCAAGGCTCCCCTCCAGAGGACAATGGAGACATGCACTGGGATCCAGAGGACGATTGTCACCCTCAACCCCAAGGCAGAAAAACTGAATGTCAAGACTTCTTTTAGCCATGACACCAGCACAAGCATCATCAAAAGCACTTGTCCCTTCAGGCGTAAGACCATAGCTTTCCAAGCGAAGTAGCAAGGGACCTGCAGTCCTAAACTAGCCTCTCTCAGAAACTACCCCTTTGGGACAGAGTTAGTCAAGGTGCTTCTTGTTTTAAAATTTTTCCAGATCCTGTTCTGTGTCTTCCCACTTCATGGGGCCAGCTGTCCCCTTCTACCCTCCTGCCACATCCACTGCCATAAGCTCCGAGAACAGTAGCTTCCCCCTTTGTACAGCAGAGACTCCCACAGGCCCAGGACACAGGCCTGTTTCCATGTTGATCCAGGTTCTCCACGCCCTAGAGCCCCTGCCCACTTCTCCTCCAAGATCGACCGCTGTGACTCACCCACAGGCTGCCTGGCTCTGGTGCTATAGACCTGTGGTCCCCAACCCCCAGGCCGTGGCCCAGTACCAGTCTGTGGCCTATTAGGAAATGGGCGGCTCATCACTGCCTGAGCTCCACCCTCCACCCCCCCATGGACCTCCCCCCATCCCCGGTCCGTGGAAAAATTGTCTTCCATGAAACCAGTCCCTTGTGCCAAAAAGGTTGGGGACTGCTGCTATAGACTGAATGTTTGTGTCCCCCCAAAACTCTTATGCTGAAACCCCCAAGGTGATGGTATTAGGAAGTGAGGCCTTTGGGAGGTGATTAGGTTATGAGGGTGCAGCCCTCATGCATGGGATTAATGCTCTTATAAAAGAGACCCCAGAGAGATTCCTTGTCCCTTCCACCATGTGAGGTTATATCCAGAATAGCCATCTGGGAGGAAGTAGTCCCCCACGGAACTCTGAATCTGCTGGCACCTTAATCTTGGACTTCCCAGCCTCCAGAACCATGAGAGAGAAATTTCTGTTGTTTATAAGCAACCCAGTCTCTGATATTTAGTATAAGAATGGACTTAGAGCAGGGAGATAGCAGGCCTAGCAGGGACAAGCAGGGCTAAGACACACTGGGAAAGTGGCCAGAAGCCTTTCAACAACCTGGAGCTGACAACCTGGTGCGTCCCATCCCTGCACCAGGATGGAAGAATTTTTAAAAATTTTTTTCATAGATTTAGAGGGTACAAGTGCAGTTTTGTTACATGAGTATATTGCATAATGGTGAAGTGTGCACTTTTTGTGTAACCCTCACCTGATTAGTGTACATAGTACCCATTAGGTCATTTCTGATCCCACACCCCCTCCTACCCTCCCACCCTCCCGCCCTTCCGAGTCTCCTATGTCTATTATTCCACTCTCTATGGCGTATATACTCATTATTTAGCTCCCGCCTACAAGTGAGAACATGTGGTATTTGACTTTCTGTTTCTGAGTTATTTCACTTAAGATAATGGCCTCTAGTTGGGATAGAAGAATTTTCTACTCTAAGGATGCCCCAGACGATGACATCCCCAGGACAATGGCACAATCCTAGGACCAGCCCACTTCCAATCACAGGAAAAAGTGGATCCCCAAGAACTTCCATTGAATTATGCACCCATCTGGGAGCTCTGGAGGAGAGGCTCCTAGACACCCCAGTAGGGGTGCACACGTGTGCACACACTTGCACACACTTCTCACACCCTCTTCCTCACCTGGAGCTAGATGTACTTGGAGCCTCACTTTTGTCCAGGAAACTTGCCACATCGAAGGCATCTTCAAAAAGGATCTGAAAGAAAGCACAGAACTTCATGTGTCAGAAATAACTTAACAGTGTGACACTTGCTCTAGGCTGCTGGGGAGAGAGGATTGGAAAGGCAGAGGCATGCATGTCCGAGCTGGGGCCAAAGCCAGGGGCTCTGCTCAGTGATCTTCCCAGGGGCTGAATACTAAGCTCTAGATTTCCCAGGACAAACTGCCAACCCCAGATGTGGATGAGAGGGACAGGAAACTCTGGGGACTGTGCCTCCTCTTGCTAAAGTATGTGGGAGCTCAGGCAAGATGCAACAGCCAGAGCCTCAGCTTACAGCTGGGAAAGGCCCATCTAAACCTCCCAGCAAGGAGAGACTGACTGAGCCCAGGACCGACATTCTAGCAGCCTCATGCCAGGGCAGCTGAGTCCAGAGGTTCAGGAAGGCTCTGGGTTGGGCTTCAGGAGGACTGATTCCCTGCCATTCAAGAGCTGTGTGACATGGGACAAGTGACTTCATCTCTCGAATCCTCCTCTATAAAACAGGAATCACAACAGTGCCTACGCATAGGGCTGCAGCAAAAATTAAGACAGACAATATATGTGTACCACTTGGCACGTAATAATGACTATGTTAGCTATTATCGAAATTATGTGCTCTAGAAAAGAAATGCACATTCATTGTAGAAATTTTGAGAAGTAGAAATAGATAAAGCAAGTAAGAATCACTGAGAAACAATGAGATATCCATTGTTGACACATTGATCTATTTCCCTCCAGTCACTTCCCCAGGCATATTTTATCATATATTTCCAAATTTGGACTCTTGCTATTTAGACAGTTTTTTATTCTGCTTTTCCCTAATTTGTTAAAGAATATTAAATATGATACAGAAACATGGTTTACACTTAGGATTGCCAGATTTAGTAAATACAAATGCAAGTTAACTTTGAATTTCAGATAAAGAAAGAATTAATTTTTTAACATAAGAATGTTCCAAACATCACCTGGGACATTTTTGTATTAAAAATTTAACTGGGCATGCTTTACTTTATCTGATATCCCATTTATATCGGCAGTTATCGCAAGGAGAGGTGAGGGAGTTCTCCGGCCCTGAATTGGCAGGTACTGGCAGGTACTGCCAGGGTCTCACCTCACCCCTCCCTGGGACACACTGCTCTTCCCCAGACGGCTGCTGTCTGCCCTTTGCGTCTTCTTTCAATTTGCTTCCCCAGAACTGAATCCCTTGGGACTCTGGCCCTCCTCCTAGTTTTCTGTATATTTTCTGGTGTCCTTCTACTTGATATCTCTTTGGTCACTTCAAAGACAATCAGGAAAGGGGCTATGGAAAGGCCTGTGCTCCCGTGTCCATCAGCCCAGAAGCCCATCAGCTCCACATTCCTCCCCAGCAGGCCTGAGACAGGGACCCAGGACCTAAATTCCTGTCCTCAGCCAATCAGCCCACCAAAGTTGTGAGCCACACATTGTCTTTACCTATGCAAACCTGTCTCACAAGTCAGCCTGGGAGGGGAACCCTAGGCCAGGCTCCGAGGCCCTTCTGGAGTGCCCAATACACTTACTGGGCCTTGCCTCTTAGAACTGAAACTGCCTGAAAGTGCCTTCTGGGCACATCTGACCCTAAGTCCGGGTGCTGGCCTCTAGCACAATTGTTCCACAGTATAACCTGTCCAGATGGACCAGGAGGTGCAGCAGGTTCACTGCAGCTGATTTAGAAGCCACAGCAGGAGGAACTGTGGCTTTGTCCCTGCCTCAGGCATAAGCATTCTCTGTTTCACTTACCTTATCACTCAGCCCTGGCTTGGCCCAAACCTGGGCATGGCGGTGCAGGCAGAGCTCTGCTCCTGGGCACAGCTGAGGGAATCTGCTGCCAGCTTCCCTTAACACCAGGACATCATCAGCCCATAGCCCTCCCTGAAAAAAGTCCAGACAAGCTGTTTCCATGATTTGGGGACATTAGATTCTGCATGTTTTCTCTTTGGATCTGCTCTTCCTTGAGAAAGTATTCATGCTGGCAAATGCTCACGCAGTCAAATTTGACAGAATTGCTCAGGCATTTGGTATATACAGTCGTGCACGGCTTAATGATGAAGATGCACTCTGAGAAATGTGTCCTTAGGTGATTTCGTCATTGTGTGAATGTCATAGTGTGTACCTACACAAACCTAGATGGTATACATATTTTTATTTATTTATATTTTTTATATGGAAATTGAAATGTCCCAGCACCATTACTGAATATCAGTCATTTCCCCTACTTGATATGCAATGCCAATGTCTAGTACCATACATCAGGTTTCTATATAGGTCCATTATAATCTCATGGGACCACCAACATTGTTATGCAGCACATATCTGTATTTTCCTTTCGTCTTCTTTGTGTGAGACTCCGGGGCTAGGCACTCTGACGCTATAAAGACACCTGGCCTGGCTACCCTTTCATGCATGCTTCTGCTATGAGGTCTTTGGCTACCAGTCGTCTGGCTCTGCCTGAACCATTATGGAGGCAAACTCATATCTTCTCATGGTGGACCCAACATTAGAGGAAAAACAGATCAGAAGCCAAAGTCTGGTGGACCGATGACTGGGTGGGGGAGGGGGCTAAGGCAGTAGCTACTGACGCACCGAGAGTTCCCTCCAATAATGCTCATGTGCATCAGTCACCTGGGGTGCTTATTAAAAACTCAGATCCTGAGGCCCCACCCTCAGGGATTCTGATTTGTGGGTCTGGGGTAGGAGCCAGGCACCTGCCTTTTTACTGAACGCCAGGTGATTCAGGTGAGAAGCATCAGGGGAGATAATGGAGGGTTGACCATCAACAGGTGACTAACAGGCAGAGTCATTTGAGAAAAATGTGTGATAAACAATCCCTGAAGCAGAAACTGGGTGTCCTGCACGTGTCACACTGCTTGCTAGGCCTATAAACTGGAAGGACAGGACTGGGTGACATCTCTTTTATTGTCCAAGCTTGGGCCTGATAGCTGTAGAACCTTCCAGCAGGATGGGGGTATTCCAGCGTGTACCCCCTGGGGCAGAGGCAGTCGGAAGCTCTCTGGCTCTGACACTCCACAGCCAGACACTGGGAGACTAGCAGGGCCTTCTCCTTAAAGGGACACCGACTGAGGGGCATTCGCACAGTCAAGGCAAGGGGGTGGCATTTACTAGGTGGAGGCCATGGCTGCTAAATGTCCTACAAAGCACAAGACGCACAGAGAGCAAAGAACTGCCTGCCCCGGCGCTAGGGGAGCGAGGGCAGCCTCGGCCTGTGCAGCAGCAGCAGCAGCCGCCTTCCGAGGCTCTCCCAGTTCCGGAACAGCAGCAGTGGGCCCACTTTTATCTCACTGCAGGGCGACTGCGGATGCCACCTGACGCTCTGCCTTGCAGACCACGGCCGTCCTAACCAGCGTCCTCAAACGCCAAGCAACACCTTGCAGACGCCGCCGTGGTCGCCTGGTCTTCACTGAGAGATCGCGATGCTCTTGGGGTGGTAACTGACCGCCTTTCAGGGACTGGACCTGATTGGTCCAAATGTGAACCGCTCTCTCTCAGCTGCCAGTCATTGGTTCAGTCAGCTGGCCATCTGGCCAATGAGAGGGAAGGTGTAAGTTTCCGGAAAAGTTCCTCTTTGCCGCTTAAGAAAGAGCCTTCCCGGGAAATCCTTCCGTGTCCCACGTAGGGGAGGGAGAATGACGGCTCTATGGCTCCAGCTGCCCTTGCCCAGCCACAGGGGTGGGGGTGGGGAAGGACGAGAGAGCAGCCTTGGGGGCAGCGGGGCAGAGGCCGCGGACCCGGGCCTTGGGGCCGCCCGCGTGTGGGCGCTACGTGCCTGCGTGGTTCAATAACCAAGTCGCTGGCTGCCGAGAGAACGCGACGGAGACAGCCTTCTAAGGCTTCTCTTCTCTAGTACCCATGGAAAGGCCGGGAAACCACCAGGAGAAAAAGAAATGCCACTCCGCGGTCTTGGAGATGACGTTGAGAACCGGGGAAATCTGTGTGAGCCGACCGCACTCAGCGCCGCAGAGGCTGCCCGCAAGCCCCGCGCCCCCGGCCGCCCCCGGCCGCCCCCGCGAGGCCCGCTCACCTCCTCCGGCGTGGAGACCAGCGAGCAGCTGGCGCCTTGGCTGTCGACCCCGCTGTCCTTCACGCTGCCCTCGGGACAGGCTGGCTCCCGAGCCGCCCCCGCCTGCTTCTGCGTCCAGGCCTGCAGGAGGCTGGCCTTCCTCTCCTCCGACAGGTTCTGCCACAGGTGGGAGATGGCCGCCGAGACGATGGGCAGCGTCACCTCCTGCGAGGAGACGATGCCGTTGCCAGTCAGAAGGTCCATCGTCTGCTTGTAAAAGTTGAGATACCTGGAACAGAGGTGGCACCGTCTCTCAGGCCTGCAGCTCGCGGCTGAAGGCCCCTCCCTAAGCCGTCGCCTCAGAATTCCATCCCCGCCCGGCCCCAGCGCCCGGGCTGGCCAGCTGCTCAGCCTCACTGATCCCTGCAACCCCTGGCCCCTGGGGAGCGGAAGCCGTCTTGGGGGCCCCTCCCCGAGTCCTGCCAGTGCCCGGCGTCGTGACGCTCTCTGCCCTACAGAAGAGGAAAGATGTGGCTGGCTCACGTCTCATCCTATGGGAAAATTCCTTAAAACTCGGAGGCCGTGAATGTGCAGGCGTACTATGACTCCTGCTTCAGATTTAATTAAAAATTAAATTTGGGGCCTGTAA
Organism: Daubentonia madagascariensis; assembly: GCA_023783475.1. Taxonomy (NCBI): domain Eukaryota; kingdom Metazoa; phylum Chordata; class Mammalia; order Primates; family Daubentoniidae; genus Daubentonia; species Daubentonia madagascariensis. The sequence continues at coordinate 19,294,437 of JAKFHU010001569.1, forward strand.
GCTGTGCCTTCAGCTGTGGAGTGAGCTTCCTCCTAGTGGGCCAACACCTCTGGAAGCCACCATGGCTGCTGCGGGGGCTTGAGTCTGCGGAGGAGGCAGTGGCTGGGGATGTCTGAGCCGGCCGTTCACTGTCTTTCTTACTATGAGAACAGTGCAGATTTGTGGAGGGCGGTGTGGGGGTGTTGGGGGAGGTGAGGGGGGGAGCTGTAGCTCTCATAATCACCATCAACCCTCCCCCTGCCAAGGCACCCGAATAAACACCCAGTCTAAGTAAAAATCGTGTATGTGCTATACAAATGTAGCTTTGAGATTTTTTCTCTAGCCCCTCTACCAATCTCATCCCCAAGCCCCTCCTATATGAAAATTCTGGAGCTTCCATGATTCAGGGCCTGGTCTGAGTCATGCCTAGAGGCTGCAGCATACCCCAGCTGGAACCTCTGTCCCCTCCTCCACAGAAGGGAGCTCCCCACCCAGCTGTTCACACCGTTCAAATTCCATGAGGTCTGGTGACAAAGTGCCTGGGGAGTGTGTGAGCTCCACTTTTTTCTCCTCTTCCTCCTCTTCCTCTTCCTCTTCTTCTTCCTCTTCCTCTTCCTCCACCTCCTCCTCCTCCTCCTCCTCTTCTTCTTCTTGGTCTTCCTCTTCCTCTTCCTCCTCTTCCTCATCCTCAGCATCCTTCCCCACAGCCCCAGTTGGGCGCCAGGGGGAGGAGCCGTTCTGAGGAAACCCATTTAAGAACAGGCTGGGGGAGAAAACAGAAACAGTATCTAATATCTTTCATGAACTCGGGCACAGAAACTCAATGTGATTTTATCAATAATATATATAATCCAACTATATATGTACATATATGTATCAAAAAAGGTTAATACACTGTGACCAAGTAGGCTTTATCCTAGGAATGCAAGAGCTGGTTCAACATTTGAAAATCAGTGTAATTCACCATATCAACAGACTAAAGAAGAAAAACCATAACATCATCTCAATAGATGCAGAAAAAGCAACTGACAAAATCAACATCCATTCATGATAAAAACTCTCGGCAAATTAAGAATAGAAGGAAACTTTCTTAACCTGATAAAGGATATCTACAAAAAAACCTACCACTATTATACTATTATACTTAATTGTAAAAGACTAAGTGTTTCCCCCCTAAGATCAGGAATAAGACAAGGATGTCCACCCTTACCATTTCTATTCAAAATCATACTGGAGCTTTTAGTCAGTCCAATAAGGTCAGCAAAAGAAGTAAAAAGTATACAGATTGGAACGGAAGAAGTAAATCTGTCCTTATTTGCAGATCATGTAATTATCTACGTAGAAAATCTCAAAGAATCTACAAATGTGTGACTAGAACTAGGAAGGGAACTTAGCAAGGTTGAAGATACAAGGTCAATATATAAAAATCCATGGTATTTCTATATACTAGCAATAAACAATTGGAAATTGAAATTTTTAAAAGTATCATTACAATAGTGCCAAAAAACATGAAATTCTTAGGTTTGCACCAAAAGCTCAATCTATTAAAAAAAGGATAAGTTGGGCTCATCAAAATTTTAAAATTCTGCTATTCTAAAGACACTTTTAAGAGAATGAAACAACATGACACAATTTGGAAAGTTAGGACTCATGGGTATATTACATATATACACACATTTTACATATATATATAACTGGATTATATATTGTTGCTAAAATTGTGTTTAGCACACAATTATACCTATTATTATACCTATAGGAATAATCCTCAAGGTATCACGTTGAGTTAAAAAAGCAAGCTTACCAGAAAAAAACATAGGGAGATTCTTTTTTCTTTTACACTCTCAGAGCAGAGAAAGTCTTTCTAAGTATTTCCCCAAAATTCAGGTGCCATAGTAGATTGATACATTAGGCTTCAATTTTACATGGCAAAAGCAAGAAACACAAAAAAGCAAAAACAAAATAATAAAACAAATGACCAAAGGAAAATTTTTTGCAAGTCATGTAATAGAAAGAGAGCTAATTTCTCTGTATATATAAAGAGCTTGTATGATTAAATAAGAGAAAGACCACCAGCCTAAAAGAAAAATGAGCAAAAAATAGGTACAGTTCCCAGGAAGGGAAACACAAATGATCTTGAATAAAGGCACTTAAAGTTCACTCATACTTAATTAATGAATTAATATATAATAATTATAAAATATAGTGAATCTATTTGTATGCTGGGACCACACTTTTAATTGTTTTAGTGAAAAATCCTCCCTAATTATTATGATTTTAAGAGAAATTTAGCCATTTTTCTATGGGCAAGTGATACAACTATTGATGAGATTGTAGTATGTTAATGAAGTTCGTATCTTATAGCAGTAAGGAAAGGAGGCTTTTATTAATATAGTAAGTGGGATTAAGATCACTGGCTAACCATTTGGGAAAAGCAAACGTAGACTCCTCCCTCACTGAGACCATCTCCCAGGCTGATTGTAGGGGGGGCCCAGTCTGATTTTAAAAACAAGGCTAAAAACACACTGCCCCGCACATTCAACACATACGCACACCACACCCACCTCCTCCCCTCAGATCAAAATGGTGATCAAAGCTGTCTCTATAACAGCATAGGTGGTTATTTTCTTCTTGACACTTTTGTGAATTTTCACATTGTTACAATTTGAGTTTTACTTCATTTTTAATAATTTGTTATTTTCCCCTGATTGTTTCCTTTAGGATATAATACACATTCATTGTTAAAAAATTTTGGAAAATGTGGAAAAGCGCAGAGAGGAAATTAAGAGCCATGAGTGACTCCACTAAAAACATTAGGAAACACCATCGCTTCATTCAGGCAGGCTTTTGGTAGGCTCCGAATAGCAAGTAAGTCCCCTTCTCAGAGCGGGTAGAAATGGCTTGTCACCCTGTGTGTCTCATCAGAGGCCAGCCTGGATGTACACCATGCTGCTCAAACTGGACATGATCAGGGGCCCCCAGAGATGACAGGGGCCTGGCCATTGCCCCCAACATCCAGGCCACTGTCTAAGCAGCTCTGCATGATGAAGATGCAGTGCAGGGGTGAGGTCACCCTTTGAGAGCAGAGCAAAGACTATATCCACACAGTCTACATAAAAAGCCCAGACAGCGTAAAGAGTTAAATATGAAACATGAGAGCATAAAAGTACGAGAAAGGCATTTCTCAAATCAGTTTCTCTTTCACAGTTTTAATGTGACATTATTAATAATGTTCCCCCTTCAGTATCTGTGACACCTGGGTGTACTATAGTTCCTTTTCCTCTCTGAAGTCTCATTTGGCTTTTCTTAGGTTCCCATGAGGCTTGGGAAGTAGGCTAAGACTTGTATTTTCCTTATTTTCATATATCCTTTAATAAAGCTATTAGTTGAGTGTTTAAAAAAAGATATATAGGAAAAGCCATAATACAATATAAACACTGTGATCTCATTTCTATAAAAATGAATGTGCAAAATTTTTAAAAACTAGATGGATATTAAAAAAAACCTAGTACATATCAAGCAATTAAAAAAAAAAACCTAGATGACATGCTTCAAAATTAACATAAATTTTCTTTGAGAGGTAAGATGATATATATTTTCTGGCTTTTCTGTATTTTCTACGTCTATAATAAGCATGGATCATTTTTATAATCAGGAAAAAAATCCAATGCATGTTATTAGAATAAAAGAGAAAAGAATTATCTCCAGGATGAGACTGTTTTAAATGGGAGAGCAGCAGCCCTGTGGTTCTGCAGGATGGAGGGTGAGCTGCTACCATACGGCACCTGTGGCTGTGGGTACGAGGTGGCAGCTTCCCATCCTCCTGGGGCTTGCTGGGTCTTACCTCTCGTTTCCGGAGTATATGCTGGCATATTCTTCCTTGACCTCCTCTAAGCTGCTTGCATTCCCATCCTCCAGGTTGAAGGATTCTATCGGGGAGTTGAAGGCAAGGGTCACAAAGGGGAACGTCAGGCCTCTATCGCGTCTTTCCCGCATTTCTGGCCCAGGTGGACCTTGGATGGGGCCCTAAACACTCCCAGGGTCAGCGTTGGAGAGACCAGAGCCCAGTTTCCACCTCTCTTTCTAGGTGTGAGGGGAGAGCATTGGACTGGCCCACTTCTCCTCTGGCCTCTAAAGATGAGATCAGGTGCCTTTGGCGGCACCCCGAGAGGGAACTCATTGGAAACCAGTGACTCCTGCCTGTCCCACCAGACTGCAAGCTCCTGAGGATGGGGCAAGACTCTCAATCCTGGTCCACGCACAGTGCCTGGCACACAGTAGGCCCTCAATAAATATTTGTTGAGTCCGTGTAACCCAATCTCTCTGTTTTCAATAAAAAAACCGAACCAGCCTTTTCCAGGGAGGGAGATGGAAGTGGCAGGTAGGGGTCTATTACCTTTCAGCTTCAGCAAATTATCCAGGGTTTGTTCCAGTTCCTGAATATGATTCTTCGCCTTATTCAGAATCTGCCACTGAGGACAGAGAGAGACAATGCTGAAAAGCCAGTCTCTACTGCAGAGACTGGTTTTGTGGACCCAGGACCCACTTCCCTGGGCTGAGGCCATGCTCTCTCAGAGGCAAAGTCACATCCCTTGACCTTGTCAGTAAAAAGGATGGAAGGTTTGTTCTGATGCACAGAAGGCATGAAGTTTCGTTTGTATCCACATATGGATTCTCACAGAAATGCCAAAATATTTGTAAACAATTAAGCTTCATTCAGCAAACTACTAGTGCTATACAAAGGCAAATGACCACAGAGGCTACTTGAAGGTGGAATAAAGGGTGACTCTGGACGAGTGTCAACCCCAGGCTTGCACAAAGGCACAGAGCTAGCCTTCGGCTCAGTTGTAACAATGTGCAACTGGCTAGTTAATATTAAATGTGCTACTCACAATATTTTTTATTTGCTAAATGCAACTCCAGATGACCTAAAAACTTATCAAATACTCTGTCAACTTGAACTCTAAATTTCCCCCTTCTTCCTCCCTCCCTCCCTTCCTTCCTTCTTTCCTTCTTCCCTCCCTCTTTCCTTTCTTTCTTCCCTCCTTCCTTCTTGTATGTAACATTATTAAAGTCAAAATGGTAACTGCAAGATTATTCAAAAACAAGAAATGCTAAATATTATTGGTTAGGCTGACTACCTATATCTGTCAGGGGTTATATACATTGCTCAGGTATGTACAGGGGCAAAGCTGTGTGCTAAGCCCCAGGGACACAGAGTACATAAGACAGTCTCTGCTTTCAGGGTGCTGACATTCTAACAGGAAAGACAAGTGTGGAAACAACTCCTCATAACACAAGATAGAATTAAGTAAGTGCCAAAAAGTGGTAAAAGCAAAGCATTGTGGAAATGTACAAGGGGGAGGGAATAGTCCAACTGGAGTTGGAGAAGATTCTGTGGAGCAGGACAGCTGAGCAGAGTGAGCCAAGCCAAGCTTTGAAGTGTGCACAGAACCTCAAAGGCAGAGCTAACTGCAAGAGCAAGGACAGAGAGACTGGAAGGTTCAGGCCTTGTTCAGGAAACTGCCACAGGGAGATGTGGCCAGATTGTGGTGTGGGCAGTAGGAGGGGACCCCAAAGCAGCTAAGGGGTGGTACCCCACGTTCTACCATTCTAGATTCCCAGGGATTCTGGCTGGTGCCTAAAAACGAGACTTGAGGGGAGCTGGAAGCACAGCGATCTGCCAACCCAAAGAGAAGGTGGAGGAAACAGCAGCTACATGAGAATACAGTCAAACACTCTGAACACTCGTTTCAGAGCAAGGTCCACCCAATGCTCCTACACATTCTGCTTTGCCTAGTGCTGGGTTCATGATTATGCTGTTGAGTCAGCAAGGACTCAGAACCTAGGGCCAATTGATTGCCAGAATCTTTGGCTTGTTCTTAGGGCAAGAAGATGATTGTCTGGCTGCTTTGGTCTAAATGTTTGTGTCCCCCTAAAATTCAAATGTTGAAAACAGTGTGATAATATTAAGAGTTGGGACCTTTTGGGAGGTGATTAAGTCACGAGGGCAGAGCCTTCATGAATGGGATTAGTGTCCTTATAAAAGAGGCCCAAGGGAGCTTGTTTGCCCTTCTATCACGTGAGGACGCAGCAAGAAGCCCTGTCTATGAGCCACAGAGCAAGCCCTCACCAGACACCTAATCTGCTGGCACCTTGATCTAGGACTTTCCAGCCTCCAGAACTGTAAGCAAAAAATTTCTGTTGTTTATAAGTTACCTGGTCTAGGTTATTTGTTGCCACCCAGCAGGGGTGGCAGCTCCAGGCCAAGCCCCACCTTGCAGCACAGTCCTACCACGTGTGGAAACGTCTCCTCCCCACCCTAGGTCCCCATACCTTTGAGGCTGTGAGATCAGACTGGGAGTAAACGGTCTTCCTGAGGTTGCTGAAGAGCCCCGCCAGAGTGGCTCGGTGGCGGGCCTGGGACAGGCGTCTTCGGGCCACCCGCGGCTCAAGCTCTTGCAGTTGTTCCGGAGGCCCGGGTGTCGCTGTGCCACTGGGGTTACTGCCTTCTTCAGGGGTTGCCATTATAAGCTGCAATGTAATATGGATTTTTTTTTGCCCTAAATAATAAAAACACAATATTAAAGGGAAAGGAAGGCAGATTGAAGGAGACAAAGGAGGAGCCTCTCTCAAGTGAAAGGTCCCAAACCAATGAATATCATTAATAACAGACACAAAATAAATCACTGATGACACAAAATCTGTTACTGAAGCTTGACTCCTAAAATCACAAGCCACCCATATTGGATTTACACTTGAGGGTCACTGGGACTTACCTCAGGAATGTTCCAGCACATTGCAGGTATTCACCACTTGTTAATTTCAAGTGTGGCCAAAAGGAACAGCCATACCCTGAGATCTTGGGCTTTACAGTCTGCTCAAAGCTGGATAGGTATGTGTCCCACTCTGTAAGGTCTGTTCTACCTTAAGAATGACTCCTCTTTGATCTGAGTAGTGGTTACACAGGTATATTTTTATGAAAATTAATCCTTCAAGGTGTACACTTTATATTTGTGAAATTTTCTGTGAATACATTATACCTCAAAAAGGAAGAAGAAAATGTACTTTACCACCTGTGAAAGCAAGGAATCTCCTGATGACAGACAGGCAGAATGGGGTTTGCCTTGTCTTGCTTCTAGTGGGTTCTGGAGATGATCATTATGTCATCCTTTGTCACATCTGAGCTTACAAACCAGGAGCTCTTTCCAAAGTGAGGCGATTCTGGGACTGATAGGCAATAGTTATTTAATAAGAGACAGGGGCCAGGGCCTCTTACCTGAGCCATGGCACCCTCCATCAGGTGCTCACCTTGCTACTTAGAGGAGGTCTGCTCATCCTGCCCTGCCAGCTCTTAAGCAGAGGGGCTGCATCTCCATCACCTTTATACCCCCAGTGCCTGGCACAGAGCCCAGCCCCCAGTAGGTGCTCAGTGCTGGGGTTTCAGATGAATTAGAGGGGGAGGTCTCCACTGGGTCCACTGTCCCCTGAGCTCAGTTCTGCTGTACAGGGACAATGCATGACCTTGGTCAGAGGTTTGTCAATTTTGACGTATGTCAGAGTCACCTGGGGAGACTGTCAGAAACAGACATGCCCAGGACCTGCCTCAAAAACATTGGATCTGAATCCCCTGGGTAGGCCCAGCATCCAGATCCCCAGGTGATTCTCATACTTTCACCATGTCAGAGCCATCACTAGGGCACCACAGCTGGCAGCGGCTGGAAACAGAATCTCTTCCATAAAGAGAATATTGGAGAAGGGGATGGAAGAAACTTCTCCCATACTTTTTAGTGGGGAGAATCAGCCAATGGGATGATGAACCCAATAAGGCAGTATGGGATTTTAAAACGCTTTTTAGGCCAAAAAGCAACACTCTCATCAACAAAGTAGTCTTGCTTTGCTTCTCAGAACTGCGACAGGAGGATGGTAACTGGACGATGCTGTAATTGTTCGAGCTGATCCCTGCAAGCCTCTGTGACGTCTATTACCAGGAGTTATACCCTGCTGCCTTCTGAGGGAGGACAGCACTAAATCTGCTGAGGCCCCTTGGGCACAGCTCCAGGGCTGTGTCAGACTAGACTCCAGGCCTTTAAAGTCTGCGATTTCCAACTAATCTTTATTAGGAAGTAAAGTGAAACCATGAAGGTTTTGAATTGCCCAGGGAAAAATGAGAACCTTTGGAATAGAAGAACAGAGGTTTTCTTTACTTATTTAAATGAAAGAGAAACAGATACACCGGGACACCAGGGAATTTAGGTTAACATACATAAAATGGGAAGCTGGTGGGAAACATTATTCTAGGTGAAAGGAGGTATAAAGATACTAGGGTCCCCCAGGATCTCGAATTCTCTAGTAGTCTCAGAATACTAACACCAAAGGTCTCTGGGCTTGTGGGGATCTGCAGCTCTCCCAGTGCCAACGCTGAGAGTTTGGGTTTCCACCCAGGCTTCTACCCAAACACACCCTGCCTGAAATAGCTGGACGGCTGTGTGGACAGTTCCAGTCACTGGGGGCAGGTGCAGCCCTCTGCCTCCTCCATAGGGGCAGACTTTCCCAGTACTTGCTGCCTCTCTTGGTGGGGACCATCCTGGCCTCCAACTTGCCCCACCTGCCTCAGGCACCCCTGGGGCAGGGAGGGGACCCCACAGGAAAGATGGGAAAAGACCCTCCCACTCTGCTTTAAGGGGAGGATCAAGCCCAGTAGATGTTAAACTTAATTAGACCTTGTGTGAGTTGAAATGTCCTCTCCCCAAATGCTGTCTCCTGCTTACCACTAGGAATGATTTTGCTGTGATTCCCAAGGGGCATTCTTTCCGACTTATCTTTATTGACTTGGAATTTTGTTTTCTTTTCTGTGGCCCTGACAGGGGCTTAGGTGAATATTTTTCAGACAGAGCTTTTTATTGCAATAATACACTTGGGTCTGTCCTGTCAGCACTTGATTTGTGTGAAGGGCTGACTCACCCAGGACAAGCACCTCAGAAGTCACTGTCTGGGATGGGGGAGGAGAGGGCAGGATCCTCCTCCACCTTATTCTAAGGTTAGCTCTTTGGCTAGGAAAGGGAGAACAGAACATATTGCAAAAGGGGGAACTAACTGCATTTTAAAAATGAGATCAAGAAGTGATCTTTTATTTAAAAACAAAAACCTTTTCTCCTAACAGCCCTCTGCTGATACAAAGTGTGTTAAGGAAACTGCTCCCAGCAGTATAAGGAATTACAGAAGTGTAGAAAGTATAGTCTGGAATTCCATCCCTAGGGCCTGAAAGTCTGCATTTTAACAGCTTTGAAAAGTCAGAATCTTCTAATTTCCCCTTTCTTTCACTTTTGTTCTTGGTGGGCAGGAGATGCTTTTGCTCTCCTGCCCACCAACCTCTAGCCCAGTGCCTTTCCTCCCACCTACAACACTGCCCTTCTCTGCCTCCCCAGCCCCAGTTTCTATAGTTCTAGAGCCAAGGTGTCCTTCAATTTCCAGTTTAAGTCCCAATTCCTTTAAGGAGCATGCCAGCCCCAAATCACACTGGTTTCTAACTTAATCTTGTTTTGCCAACACATCAGTAAGATCTTTGGTGAGGATCCATGTATCAAGTATAGACAGTGTCCCTCCCAGGATGCAGGACCACGTGTAGGCATAAATGATTAACTCAAACACTCCCTTTCTTGGCTGCTTCTCCCGGACTAACACCACTAAGAGTCATCTGGACAACTAAGACAGAATCTCCCAGGCATGGGGATGGGCAGAGGTGCTGGGTTGAATGAGCTAAAGGAAAATGAAGATTTAGAGAAAAATTTGAGGGGGAGAGGAAATAACATCTTAATTCTGCCCTAACCCAAAACATCTTTCTGGATCCCATGCATTCATTCGCTCATGAATTCAATTCTCATATATTCAGAGAGGCAATACGTTTGAGAAACCTAAAAAAGCCCTTTGAAGGTGATGCTGGCCAATTGCTACTTAAGAAAGTAGGGAGAGATTATATAGGGACAAGAACCCAGGTATCCTATTTTGACTGAGGAAACTGGGCACGCTTGGAGGGGTGAATGTGAATGTTTGGGCATCTAAAACATGTGAGAATTGAGGGAACTGAGTACAGAGAAAGCAGTTTGAAGGAAGCTGGTCTTAAGAATCCAGGGCACGTGGGAGAATACAGGAACACACTCAAAGATGGTATACAGCCAGTGGATGATCTGGTGTAGGGAAGGACAGGCTGGATTATGGATTGGCTCACGACCTGGGTCATAACCCTAGCTTCAAGTTAACCAGCCATGTGACTTTGGATGAGCCAAGAAATCTCTCCAGGTCTTAATTTCTTTATCTGTATAAAGGAGGTGAAAATCCTTTAACTAGATTATAGTCTAAACTTTTTCACTTTTAAAAGGGTATGGTCATGATTCTATGGTTATCTGGAGCAAGGGCAAGTGTCACAAGCTGCTCACATTCCAACAGAAGTGGGGCACAGAGCACACAGCAGCCTGAGAAGCTGCATCTTAAAGGACTCAGGGGCCTGCAGTTCAATGAACATATGTTTACTGAGCACTTTCTCTGTGCAAAGCCCATTCATTTTGCAAGAAATTGGGGCCAAAAATAATATCAGACATTTCAGAATGGCCATAGCTCTAGCATATTTTCCCCTTTAAAAACTTATTGCTGTGTTCAACCTTGTTCCTGAGATCAGCTTGCTAAGCATAACCTTTCAGTCTAACAAAGTCAGGAGACAGCTTCACTGATACGTTCTTCTAAAAGGACATTTTGTGAAGATTCACACTGCCACATGCCATATTTTCATTACTTCTTATCTATAAAGCAAAGCACACTTTCACTACCAAATATTTTCTTATTAAAATACCACTTAATACCCACTTAGAGCTGACATTTAAAAAACTCCCTAAAGTTTAAAAAAATGACTTCAACTTTCTACAAGTTTCACAGAAACACTTAATCATTTTAAAGTATCACTTCACAGAACATTTGTGTGTGACCCATTCTCATTAGCAAACCCTAGGATAATGTATTGCAACCCACAGGCAGCTTCCTTTGACTCCCTATGCATATCAGATTATGTAAAAAAAAAAAAATCCCAATTCATTCTTAGACATGTAGGTTGTCACGATGACATATACAAATGCTCCTATGAACCCAGACCTAACTGTTCACCTGTGTAGTTCCACTGCAATGAATCCACTCGCACATACATGAACACTCACATGCCCAAGGGCACCTTTTTGGAGATGAGCGTTTACAGAAGATACACACGGAGGGAGGTGGGCATCCGTGCACTCGACGTCCCCACTCCAGGGACAGCAGTCATCTGGCCTCTCGCGCCAGAGTGGGGATCACTGCTCCTGTCTGGGGCAGAAAACAGACCTGGCACTTCACGGCACAGGAGCCGGGACCAATCACCGTCCTGTCACCATCCCCCACAGCCAATGGGGATGCGCGGTGGCTGGCCAATGGGAGTGCGGGTAGTGGAAGAAACAATGTTACGAGCTGTCTGAAGGTGACAAGAAAGGGCGGGGAGAGAGGAGGGAGGGGCGGGGCTGACCTTCTCACCTTGCGGGGTCGCGAGGGGGACAGGGAGGGGATGCCTGTGTCGGTCATCAGCTCTGGGCTCCTCACGGCCTGCATGTAACCACAGAGGACTGAAAGGATGTCCCCAACGGCTTCCACTCAGCTGACATTGAACCTGATTTCCCCATCCCTCAAATGGGGCAATGTCACCACCTTATAGGGTTGTCCTGAGGGTTAGGGAAGACACCTTAAATAAAAGGGCCGCAGTACCAGGCTCCCTGTCTCAAGGGAGAAGATGAGAAGATGTAGGCATGAAGGCAACGGACGCATAAAAGGGAGAGAGGGGAAGGACGTTTTAAATACGGCAGGGGGAAATGGGGGAGGGGGAGGGGCGGAGAGAAGAGACTTTTGAAAGTTCATATTAAAATATCAAGAAGAAAAGAGAAAAAGCGGTCACTGTTTGGGGCAGTAGGAAGCAGGTATTCTTCCAGCTTGGAAAAAAATTCATTTTTCCTCCCCAAGTATAGATGTCCTCTTGTCTTTAGGCCTCTATTTGCTGGTATCCCTGTGCGCAGAGTACTTCGCGCGGGTCATGAGGCCACCACATCGGTTGGACACTGGGAGTGCCAGCCGCGCGCTCAGGGACTGTGGCGGAGAAGAAGGCGCCTCCCTGCTGCTGCCTGAGCCCAGGCGAGCTGCTCCGGCCCGGGGCAGGGGTGAGACCGAGGTCACACGGTTTAGCAGAAGCAGCAGGGGCTTTGGTGGCACGCGGGTTTGGATTCTAACCCGGGGTCCGCCGCGCTGTGACGGAGGGGGCTATGTACCAGCCCTACGGAAACACGCAGCGAAGTACCGACATGCGGTACGCACTCCCTGAACTTAACCTTGGTGAGTCGCAGACTCGTCTTTAAAAGGATTTTGATAGAACATTAAATTAAACGATGCATGGTGTATAAAGAAACGGTCACATCAATATCATCCAGTAAGAGCCAATTCTTCTTGTCCCTTTCAAGGTAAATTTAAAGTGTTCATTTCACTCCAACATTCTGACTTGGTCAGTGGGCCATCCTTTCTGGCTCTGAGGCAGACTTTAACCCAGGGTCCCTGAGAGCCCTGAGGAGCTTCTGTCCCTGGTTTCTTTCTCCTGGCCCAGCCCCACACCTCCCACCACCAGCCCCACCTGTAGCGTTTCTGGGGCCTGGTGGGAACAGAGGGGACTCAGGGGTCTATGAAGCTCTTTCCTGGAAAGGCTTATTCTTTCACCAACGGGACACAGAGAAGTTTGGGAACCGACCTCTGACCTGCCCCAGGCTTTCGTGTAGTCACCCCTTCCCCCACCCACCCCAACCAGTACCACGCACACACATTTGTCTCCTTGGATGCGGCTCACTGGGGAACAGAGCTGCACCAGGAAGAAACCCATCCCTGAGGTGGGACATTACTAAGAAACTTACTTACCTGCACCAGCCCGATTTCTTTATTGAAAATGAGGATCTTGTTGACTTCAGTCAACCGTCCCCACAGCTACAAGGCAGAAGGCTCTGCCCGTGAACCCTAGGGACCTCCTGGTGACCTCTCACCAGCCCTGGATACACTGAGTTCTCCCCGGCAACATCCACACACACTGTCACCCTCTGAGCCTGACCTCTTCTTCCTAGTAGCATAGCTTCTGCTCTAGAATACAGCGCCCCCCCTGCACAGTAACAAAGGTCCTGTCCAGAAATGTCCTCCACTCCTAGTAACATAGATCCTTCCCTGAAATACACCCCCTCACAGTAACACAGATTCTTCCTTGAAATAAACCCCCACCCCCCAGTAACATAGATCCTGCCCTGAAATACCCTCCTCTCTCCCTAGTGTGAGAGCATTTTCTCCTCCCAGATCCAGCTCAGCACCAGTCCAGCCAGGAAGCCTTCGAAGATCCCTGTATTAGCACCAACCCAGGACAGCCACCCCTGTTCTGTGCCCCTCGGCCCTGACTTTCTGGCTGGAGGAACAGACTTTTGGAGTTGTTCTCCGTGTTGGTTTCTACCCATTTCATGGGATAAAGGGCAGGGGCCTCAGACTGTAGCATCTTTTTTATCCTTCAAAAAAAAATAAGTGATGGATCACATACTGAGAATCTATTGTGTTCCTAATCCTCGTGGACAACTTTGTGAAGACTCTTATCTCCAGATTCAGAGAGGGCCAGGGACTTGCCTAAGATCTTCTCTCTGGTCCTCTACTCTCCATGCCTCCTTGGGTGGCATTTAGTCCAATAAATATCAACTACCTTAGGCCAGAGAGAAATTCACATGATCTTATAACTTTCAGAACAAAAGGCCCCACAGATTTGAACTGAGGTCTGTAGACAGTGGCTCCTAGGGAGGGGTGAGAAAGGCAGAGACATAATGGAGGGGTGATCTCTCTGATTCCAGCGCTTCTGCAAAGATGAGCATGAGACACAAACCCTGACAAGCTTTTGCCCACCATGTCCTTTTCACAGGGCCATATTTTGGCTTCCAGGAAAGCCTGTGAATACAGTAAGTTCCTTTATGGAGAGCAGGCATCACTGGGCACTTTCTGCCATAGGAAGGCAGATGTATGACTCCCTAATGACTTGTCCAAGGGCAAGAGTTCCCAGAACTGTATAGTACAACTCTGAAGGGCTCATGGCCTGTCATCATAACTCAGCATCAACCTTCAATGGGACTTGCTTTTGAAGTTTCCATTTTAAGCATTTAATGTATATGTGGAAGTACTTCAAGATGTAGAAAGAGCTATACAATACTAATAAAGAAAGTTGAGACTTGAAACTATAAAACTCCTAGGAGAAAACTGCTCTAGTCTGAATATTTGTGTTCCCCCAAAATTCATACATTGAAACCTAATCTCCAATGCAATAGTATTATGAAGTGGGGCCTTTGGAAGGTGATGAGGTCATGAGGGCTCTGTCCTCATGAATGGGATTAGTGTCATTATAAAAGAAGCTTGAGGGGGCCTCTTTTATAAGGCCCTTCTGTTTGCCCCTTCTGCCATGTGCAGACATGGCTAGAAGGTGCCATCTTTGAAGCAGACAGCAAGCCCTCACCAGACATTGAATCTGCCAGTGCCTTGATGTTGGACTTCCTAGCCTCTAGAACTGTGAGCAGGCAATAAATTCTGGTGTCTGTAAATTATCCAGTCTAAGATATTTTGTTCTTGCAGCCTGAACAGGGTTAACACAAAAACACAGGGGAAAATGTTCATAACATTGGTCTTGTCAATGATTTCATAGATACGACAGAAAAGCACAGGCAACAAAACAAAAAAGAAGTGGGACTACATCAAACTAAAAATCTTCTGCACAGTAAAGGAAACAATCAACAGAGTGAAAAGGCAACCTACAGAATGGGAGAAGATATCTGCAAACTTTATATCTAATAAGGGATTAATATCCAAAATATGTAAGAACCTCCTATAACTCCATAGCAAAAAACTAAATAACCCAATTAAAAATGGGCAACAGACTTGAATAGACATTTCTCCAAAGAAGACATAAGATGGCCAGGTGTATAAAGTTCCACATCAGGAATCATTAGGGAAATGCAAATAAAAACCACAGTGAGGTATAACTTCACACCTGATAGGAGGCCATTACTAAAAAAAACAAAACAAAACAAAATCCAACAAGTGTTTGTGAGAATGTTGAAAAATTAGAACCCTTCTGCACTGTCTATGGGAATGTAAAATGGTGCAACCGCTATGGAAACCAGTATGGAAGTTTCTTAAAAAATTAAAAGTAGAACTACCATGTGATCCAGAAATCCCACTTCTGGGTATTTATCCAAAAGAATCAAAATCAGGTTCTCAAAGATATATTTATACTCCCATGTTCATTGTAGTATTATTTATAGTAGTCAAAAGGTAGAGACAACCTGTATGTCCACTGATGGCTGGATGGATAGAGAAAATGTGGAATATACACACAATGGAATATTATTCAGCCATAAAAAGAAGGAAATCCTGTCATAAGTTACTACGTGGATGAACCTTGAGGGTAATATGCTAAATGAAATAAGCCAGTCACAGAATAACAAATTCTACATGATTCCACTTATATGAGCTATCTAGAGTAGTCAAACTCAGAAACAGAGAGTGGAATGTTGATTGTCAGAGGCTGGGGGAGGGAGAAATGAGGAGTTGTTGTTCAGTAAGTATAGCGTTTCAGTCATGTAAGATGAAAATGTTCTAGGTATCTGCTATACATATAGTTAACACCACTGTATTTGACACTTAAAAATTCATTAAAACGGTAGCTCTCATGTTATGCGTTTTTTAAAATCACGATAAAAAAGAAAGTCGTGGCTAAGTAATTTACTCCAAGTTCAAAAGCTAAGTAGTGGTGCCTCAATATGGGGTTTTCCCCATTATTACAGTGTCACTCATGAAACTTTGTGGTCAAATATATTCTTTACTTAGTCAAGAAATATTTATTGTATATTCACTACATGCCAAACATTGCTTTAGGTCCTGGAGATACAATGATAAACACAACAAATACAATGCTGATCCTTGTTGAGTTTTAATTCTAGTGGTAGGGGGATATAAAACAAGATAGATGTGCTTATGGTATCTTAGAAAGTGATACATACTAAGGAGAAAAATAAAGCAGGAGAGGGAAATAGGGGTTTTAAGGGAGGAGGTCCATTTTATATAGGGTGGTCTAGGAGGTCCTCTCAGAAAAGATGAGTTTTGAGCCAAAACTTGAAGAAAGCCAAGGAGCAAGCCACGTGCTTATGGGGGGTGAGAGTGTTCCAGGCAGAGGGCACAGCAAATCCAGCAGCCCTGGAGCAGGGGTAGGACAAGTGCAAAGCAAGGTGTCCCTTGTGGCTGCAGCAGAGAGATGAGTGAGAATAGTGATGCAAAGAACAGGGATGCAGGGTTTTCCTGGGGCCACACTGGCTACTGTATTGAGGATAGACAGTTAGGGGGAAAAGTGGAAGCAGGGAGGCCAAAGCCATTATAATAATACAATACAATAATGAGAAATTATGAGAGGTGATGGTGGAGGAGGTGAGAAATCACTGGGTATTGAAGTTAATTAAAGCCAACAGAATACCCTGATGCATTGATTGTGGGGGTTGGAGGTATAAGAAAAAGAGAGGAGGGAGTTAAGGGTGACTCCCAGGTTTTCAGCCAGTAGAACTAGAAGGATGAAAAGAAAGGATGGAGAAGATTGTGGGTCAGGCAGTTTCAGTTCTTGTAAGTCAAATCATTGGTCAACTCCTTATTAATTTTCTTTATAAAATTACTTCTAATTATACAAATAACACACATTCCCCCGTAAAAATGAAGACATTTTGACCCCACCTCTGGTCTTCTCTCCACCTTTACAGAATTAACAACTGTTATAAGTTTGGTATGATTGCTTCCAGATCATTTGTTAGGTGTTTACATACCTACAGAGATTCCCTTGAAAAATACAGTATTTTTTATGGGTTTTTAGAAGAAAGCCATTTTCATAAATGTATGACTCTGCAACCTGCTGTTTTCACTCAACAATATGAGTTGGAGATGAGTTCACGTTAGTACGCAAAGATCTCACTCATTCATTTTCACTGCTGCATAATATTCCATATGTTAGATGATTGTAAAGGAATGGTGAATTCATTTGAAAGCAAAGAAACCTTTTGCAAGTTGTATTAGTCACAGTTTTCCAGAGAATCAGAACCAACTGAAGGTATGTACACATATATAGATTATCTATCTTTCTAACTAACTATAGTTGTCCCTCAGTATCTGTGTGGGAAATTGGTTCCAGGACCACCCCCTACCGTCCCCTCCTCACCCCCCCATGGATACCAAAATCCTCGGATGCTCAAGTCTCTTATATAAAATAGCATAGTATTTGCCTATAACTTTTGCACATCCTCCTGTATACTTTAAATCATCTCTACATTACTTATAATACTTAATACAATGTAAATGTTATGTAAATAGTTGTTATACGGTATTGTTTTTTGTGTTATTTTTTATTGTTTAATTTTTTTTATTGTCTTTTTTCAAATACTTTCAATCTTCAATTGGTTGAATCCATGGATGTGGAACCCATGGATACAGAGGGACAACTGTATCTATCTTTCTATCCATCTATCTATCAAGAGATTTAAAGGAATGGGCTCATGTGATTGTGGGGGTTGGCAAGTCCAAAATCTGCAGGGCAGGCTGGAAGGCTGTAAACTCAGGGAGGAGCTGATGTTGCAGCTCAAGTTTGAAGGCAGTCTGGAGACAGAATTCCTTCTCCCTCAGGGGACTTCAGTCTTTTCTCTTAAGACTTTCAACTGGTTATATGAGGATAGACAGTGAGGGGTAATCTGCTTTCCTGAAAGTCTGTTGCTATAAATGTTAATCACATCTAACAGAAAGTAAGGTGCTACTTTCACAGCAACATCTAGATTGGTGTTTGCCCAAACAACTGGGTATCATAGCCTAGCCAAGTTGACACATAAGATCATCCATCAAACAAGGCAAATGATTCCATCCCTAATTAATTTTCTTTGCAAATTCTGTATTTCGTATGTCAGGCCTGGCTTATCATTCCTTCATCAGTTCGTTCATCGAGCAAACATTTACCTAGCACTCGCTACCCATCAAGCGCATTGGTAGGGACTGGAGAGGCAAAGATGAATCTGAGAGGCTGCCTTGCAGGGATCAGGAGCCAGTGGGTGGGCATCGTGTGAATGGATAATTCTGCTTCCGGAAGACTTGACAAAATGTGCTCACAGAAGCCTTGGCCACGTGCTGAGGGAAGATTGAGGAGGGGCGAGCAACCGATTTTGCTGCATGGAGTCCAAGAAGGCTTCCCTGAGGAGGTGGTGTTTCCAGGCAAAAAAACAGGAGGAGCCTATTATAGACCAAAGGAACTGCATGTACAAAGGCACAGAGCTGTAAATGAATAAATTTAAGAGAATTTGAAACAAATTGAGAAGTCACTTATATATATTATATTTATAGAATGATTTTGTGATTGGCACATACGGTTTTGCAGTAGGGCTTCTCCCAGAATTGGTGAGATTATCATCCAATGGCTTTGAAACTGATAAACACCAATACAGAATAGATGGGATTAGCAATTGTAACTCACACTTAGGTAGCAGTATTGTTCTAAGTGATTTAAAAGTATTAATTTATTTACTCTATCCAGGTCCATGAGATGCATTACTGTTATAATCTCCATTTTGCAGAGTACGAAACTGAGGTATAGGGATGTTGAGTAACCTGCCTCAGGTCACATAGGTAGTAAGCAGCAGAGCCCAGACAGTCTGGCTCCAGAGCCCATGATCCCGTTGGATACTCTGCAATTCTGGCTCTCCAATTTTTTAGAGTCTTCTAATAGAGCAATCACCCCTGAAGAAATAACTTGTAAATATACAGGTAAGTCAATTGTGGTAACTAGGAGGGAGATGGATGTCTACACAAGTCACTTGATATTATGTACAAGTCTATAACTTGTAAATATACCCTTAAGTCAATCATGGTAAGAGGGAGGCTGATAACCTTGTCATTTTATAACTGAATTGTCTCAAAATAAATGTGAAGAGAGTAGAGGAGGAGGTCTGTATGGACTTTAACAAACAGAATATTGATGTGTTTTTAGGGCAATCTGAACACTGCCCATAGATCTTCCAGGCCCCAGTGTTGCCATCTGTTTAGATTCCCTTTCTTGCTTTGAGTCACTGCCCATCAAGCAACCCAAGTAACCTTCTGATCATATTATGTCTCCCACACACGCTCCTCAGGGGACAGAATGTGTCTCCACTTGGCCCAAGGGTTCCAGGACCCCTGACGGTTTCACCTTGTAAATCCATCGTTGGCATTCCAGATGGTGTAATTAGGCTCCTCTGAGTGGAACTGGCTGTGGTAACACGACCAGGAGCTGCCAGAAGGCAGCCAGTTTTCTTCCCGGATGTGGAATGCGCCTCGCGCAGTGCACGCAGGGAGAACACAGGAGTCTTCATTTAATTGATACTCAATACATCTCGGGGACGTGGATAGAATGGACTTCAGTGGTTTCATTGTGAATTAAAGTACATTCTTTGGGTCAGCTGCTCAGTGGTTTGACAGGGAACTTCTGCTGGAAGGAGTCACAATTTATTTCACTATAAAGATTAAAACCTTTTTCGTTCAATAGGTTAATAGATTTAATCTATTATGCTTGAAATTCACAGAGAAAATGCATAATGTTTTACCATTAAAATGGGCCAACTATTGCTTTGAAAGTTAGACTGTTTCTTTTGTGGATAAAATTTGATCATAGATCCTCAAATATGCTCAATTTAGATAGCGCTTCAATCTAGTGATATTAAGTCAATAAGTATTTCAGGGCTCTATAGTCATCTATTTCATTAGATTTGCTTCTAATCCATGCTGGGATTTATTTTGTTTCCTTTTAGTAAATGACTTTTACAGTTTTTATACCAGTCAGTTATTTTTCCAGAGGACAGAGGATTTGCATGTGTGATAAGATTCACTTCCTTCTTGATTATGTAAGACCATTTGGCCATCCCAATATTGAGCTACTTTGGGATGGAAGGGAGAGTTTAGTTTCTTGGGTGGGGTTGTGTGTGGGGCAGGGCAGACTCCTTGGAATAAGAGAGGTTACTAGGTCTAGGGTGTAGGGTCAGGGAGATAGAACCTGCATGCTCTGATGTTAAGGTGGCTCCTTAGCAACTCCAAAGGCAGGTTGGGGCAGCCCATTTCCTTGCAAGATGTAGTCATGATGTAACTTGTTTCCCTCCCAGTGTTGGGACAATCCTGACCCCTGCATGGACAGTCAAATGTTGGGTGAGAAATGGGGTTTGCCCCATCTCTGAGAGATTGACCTACCAGGATTCTTTTTCAACTATTTAACAGTTTTAAACGGATAGCTTTGCTTCCAGTATGGACTATGGCAGGGCTTAAATAACTGCCACAGCAGCAAGGCAGATGAAGATCTCCCTTCTTAGAAAAAGACAGAGTAGATGAGTCACTGAGAGTGACAAGGGCACTGGAGACTTCATATATTTTCTCAGATGGGTGCAAGATGGTGAGCAGCCCTAGGGCAGCCAAGGATTTCGTCAAGAGAGCAGTGGTTCCCCAGGCCTCAGCCCACTTTAATGACCACACCCAAGAGAGACAGTCTTACCTCATCTGCTGTGAGCTTTACATTGGGCGCAGTGCCCCACTTCAGTGTAGATAGCGGAGTTATGGGGGTCCTCCTTTTCATCTGCTTATTATTTTTCCCTTCTCCCTCCCACCATCGGAACTGATGTGGGTTCTCTGTTAGCTCTGGTCCATGGCAGCCTGGGCTCTCTTTCTTCACCACAACATCCTGGGTAGTGCTTATGAGAAAAAATCAGCACAACTTTACGCAGCCTGACTCAGGGCTGGGATAAGGACAAGGGGTCCCTCTCTTGATGGAGGAGACCATTTAGCTGGCTAAGAGGATGTAGATAGATTTTTAGACTCTGTCCAATCCCCTTGAAAGGGAGTGATTGCAAAACCACAAACTGTTAAGGAGATGCAAATGGAGATGTGTCCTTTGAAACAGACACAGAGCTGGTGACAGCAAATACAGACCTTGAAGCAGAGACAGAGGACGTTAGACTGGCATGATGAGGAGAGAGCTGGCCTCCTGAGGGAAGGAAATTAGGATCTCCATGGCCAGAGAGCACTAACACTTTTTCTTTTTTCTTTAATGGAAAAAGCAACACATACACATGATTATAAAAAAAATTCAAGCAGAATATGGTAGCATACTGTAAATTTTAAGTCCCTGTGATGGCCAGTTTTATGTGTCAATCTGGCAAAGCTAGTACCCAGTTGTTCACCATACACTGATCTAGGTATTGCTGCAAAGGTAATTTGTAGATGTGATTAATATTTATATACCAATAGTACATATTCCTAAAACTGGAAATGCTAAATCAAAGGGTAGATAAAGAGTAAATATTGGTATAAGGTGTAAAATTGCCCCTGAAAGGAATTGTGCCAATTGCACTAACACCTTCAGCATACGTGGTACCTACTTAACGCACCCTCATCAGTACTATGTATTATCAAAATTTTATGAGTGGCCAATCTGATAGGTAAAAAATGCTACTACTTTATTTTTATAACAGCTTTATTGAGATAAGAATTCACATACCATAAAATTCACCCTTGTAAACTGTACGATTTGGTGATTTTTAGTATGTTCACAGAGTTGTGCAACCATCTCCACTAATTTTAGAACATTTTTCTATCCCTAAAAAGAAGGCCTATCCGCACTAGCAGTCCCTCTCCATTCTCCCCCTCCCCCTTGTCATTGTGGCCACTAATCTACTTTATGGCTCTTATAGATATGCCTATTCTGGGTATTTCATATAAATGGGATTATACATATAAATGAGATCAAACAATCTGTGGCCACTTGAGTCTCTTATTCTTTGTCATGTTCAGCCTCAGAAACCTAAGCTTGGTTAACTTAGTGGTCATCTAGTGAGTGGACAGAGATTTCCCTAAATGCCTTGAATTAGTAAGTCTCTCAGCCTTTGCCAAGGCAAGTGCTTGTGTCGGGGCATGCCTTCAACACGCCTGCAATTGATAACTCTGCCTCAGCCTTCACTTCCTACCTGTACATAGTCTCAAAGTCAGCCAGCGATGAGAGCACAGAACCTTCTCAGGTCTTTCCTGGGCATACGTACACGTGTGTGGCCTTCTAGATCCCCTGTAATATGTTGGAGCTTTACACAGGTCCAAATGTGCCCTGTGGAAATCTCATTACACAACTTTTTCTGTTAAGGTTTTTGGCCAGCCTCCTGTAAGCCCCGACCGGTAGGTAGTACTGCCTCAGGCAGATGCAATGTTAAGCAATTGCTGATGATTGTCTTTGACAAATTCTCTAGGGATAGGCTGTTCAAACAGAACAAACTCTTGAGTCTGGCCAAATAAAGACACGCCCTGAGAATGGAGCTTTTTAGGGAGCTGCCAGACTGGTCAAATAGTAACAATTCTCTGGGGATGGAGATTTTGGGAGCTCCAGTCCCATTCTTTCACCTCCAATGACTCCTTGGCTGTTGGTTTTCACAGCTACTGTCATTCAAGGTTCTCGGTTTTCAAGGCTACAGCAGAGCTGAGGAGAAGGAGATGGGAGTAGAATGCATTAAAAGACAAAAGCATGACATTCCTACCAAGATGCAGCTGTTTTCTTGAATTAACACTCTTCAGATTGTTTCAAGCCTTTGATTAATTTTCAGAGTTTTGGAAAAGTTGATTTTGACCATTTTTGCCAGTGTTCTCATTTCTTTTATGGAGAAGCAGATTTTTTGAGGTCTTTATTCTGTTATTCTGGAAGTGCTTCCCTCTCCTCATTTATTGCTTAAATTTTGAATTAAAGTGTCGAGGGAAAAGAAGCCGAACTCTGTAAAATAATTTTAATGAGGTTTACTCTGAGCCAAATTTGAGGACCATGACCCAGAGCCACACCTAAGAAGCCTTGAGAAAGTGGACTCGCTGTGGTTGGGTTACAGTTTAGTTTTATACATTTCAGGGAGACAGAGATTACAGGTAAAGTCATAAATCAATACATGGAAGGCATATGTTGGTCTGGCCTGAAAAGGTGGGCCATCTTGAAGGGAGGGGGCTTACAGGTTATAGGTGGGTTTAAAGACTCCTTGACTTGTAATTGGTTAAAAAATGAAGCTTTGTCTAAAGGCTTGGAATGTTTTAGATAAGGAAGAGACAAGTCCCAGACTTATATTTGTTGTGTAAATTGAGGACCTGCAGGTTTGTCTTGCATAGCCTTAGGCCTGTTGGTGAGTTACAAAGGACATCTCCAAGAAGGGAGGGGGGCATGGTGCAGCATGGTGCTGACCTCCCTCCTCATGGCAGACAATTTAGTTTTAGGATATCCCCTTGGCCAGGAGGGGGTCCATTTAGTCAGCTGGTGGGGGGGACACCTTTTATTTAATTTTAGTTCATAGAAGTATCATTGGAAGGAAAAAAACTGAGCCAGGCTTCCTCAAACAAAAACAAAACAAAACAACAAAAGGCCAGGCAAGTGGTCTAAGAAGATGAAGCGAGAGGGTTCAGGACAGTGGTGGTCACCGGCCGGGCCGGGCTGTACCTTTGAATCACCTGGGGAGCTTTTAAGAAATGCTAATGCTTGGGGTCTGATTTAATTGATTTGGAGTATGGTGTCTACCTCGGTATTTTAAAAGCTCCCTGGGTGACTTAAATGTGCTACTAGAGTGAAAACCATTGGTCTAGAGTTGGTTTCAAGGCAGAGGTTGAAATTTTGACCCAGGGACAAGGTTTAATGATGTGAACCTAAACAGCAGTGTTTCTCAAAGTGTGTGCTGTAGGCTACTTCCATCCAAGTCACCTAGATCAGTGATTCCCACATTATATGTGTTGAAGGATCAGGTTTTCAAAATTATTTTTTATTTCCAATCTGCATGGATTAAAACTTTCATAAAATGCAATATAATGACTTACCAGAAGAATGGAATAAAAATGACATACAAAATGTAAGTCCAAATAATGCATTATTAGATCCAACAGACATTAAATTATTGTGTAAGACAGCTATCAAAATGTCTGAATTCTTAAGTCCGGTGGACCTTGTTGTGAACTGGCAACTAAGTACAGGAACCAGTAAGTATAGAGACCAGGTGAACTTGATTTTGAGTTCTTTGTTGAAGAGGCCAGTTTTAGGGAGGCATTCCTGCTGCACTGGGAAAGGTGGTCAAAGTGGTGGTGGGGACCTATAGGCAAGGCTCAAAAGTGAGTCCTTCTTTGCCCTTTTTGGCTAGCAATAAGGCAACTGCTAGAGAGGTGTATCTTGTAGGCACACAGTGATCTGGGGTGGATATTGAGAATTTTGAGGAAGGACAGCTAGCTTATGTGCCCTCTGCACAGGAAACTGGAATCCAGTAGACAGCGGTCATTGTCCCAGTTCCTGATATAAGACATAGAAGGTTCCCCCAAGAGAAGTGCTGGGTGACCCCCTACAGACAGTGGGAAGTGGTGTGAAGGGAAGCCCTGAGGAGGATGACAGTGATATGTCAGAAAGGGAAGATTCACAGCAGCTGTGGGCCATGACAGAGAAGCCAAGGGGAGGAACAGGGGGAGGGAGAGGGGGTATCTGCCGCAGGTATTACAGAAGGTGGAAGCTGGATTGGAGAGAGCACGGGAGTTGGTTTTTAGGAAGTGTGGCAACAGAGATGGAATGCTGTCCTCCAGTTGATGTTTGCGAAAGCCATATTACTTATTAACCCAGGAGACTTGAATTGTGCCAGCAGTGAAAGTGAACGATTTTCTAGACTCATAAACCTCCAGATTCCCACTACTGACAGTCTAACGGCATTACTGGTGGTTTGCTGCCTTCTGGGGTGGAAGGAAGTGGGGTAAAGGAGTGGCAGGTTCTCACTCTAATTTGAGGTGCTCCTCAAGGAGATATGATCACAGTCTGAGATCTGAAACAAGGTGGTTCACTTTCAGTCTCTCAGATCCTTTATCCCTAAACAGACAGACCAAGGCTCCCAGGAGGTGGCTGGCACCAGCATGAGGCTGGGAACTGTAAAAGCCGGAAGGAGCTCAGGGTTCTTCTGGCCCAAGGTCTTCACACTGCAGATGAGGAACCTGGGAGTCAGAGAAATGACACACTTGATGATCAGAGTTTAGGTGTAAAGTCCTACATTTGTTTCCAAAAATGGAATTGTAGAAGTGCAGGATTGGAAATTCTTAGTTTAGTAGTAATTTATGCTAAAAAGTTTTGGGGGGTTATTTGAGAAAAGCCTTGTTATGAATCAGCACTAAGATATGGTTGTTATGAAAAATGAACATGCTGTGATTAAAGATTCATTATATTTATAAATTATAAAATGAATACATATTCATAGTAAGGAATTTGAAAAATATTAAAAAGTACAAAGACAAACTCAGAAATCACCCATATAATCCAACACCTCTACTACCTAGAGCCAATAATTGTTAATATTTTGTGTGTGTACATGTTCATCAAAAATGTAATGTAAAGCAATGGTATTGCATCTATAGTTCTGTGTCACACTTTTTAAAATTAAACTTATTATTTTGATATAACTATAGATTAATATGCAGTTGTAAGAAGTAATACAGAGAAATGTTCACAATACAAAGAAATGATAAATTTTTGAGGTGATAGATATGCTAATTATGCTGATATGCTCATTACACATTGTATATATGTATGGAATATTGCTCTGTATCTCATAAATATGTACAATTATTACATGTCAACTAAAAATAAAAAGTAAAAAAAGAAAAGAAATAACACAGGGATCTCATGTACCCTTTACTGAGTTTTCCCCAATGGAAACATCTTGCAAAAATAAAGTTCAACATCACAACTAGGATATTGACATTTACAGTCTACTGATCTTATTTAGAATTCCCTGTTTTACTTGTAGATGTGTGTGTTTAGTTCTGTACAATTGTATTACATGTGTAGCTTCATGTATCCACACAGTCAAGCTGCAGAACAATTTCCTCACCGTGAGGATCCCTTGTGTTCCCCTTTTAAAAAATCACACCCCCTTCCTTCCTCACCTCCCTCCCACCTCCCCATCCCTCACCCATGGTATTCACTAATCTGTTCTCTGTGTCTAAATTTTGTCTTTTCAAAAACAGTACATAAATGGAATCATGCTTTTGAAGGATATCTGGGTCGTTTCCAGTTTGGGTTATTATGAGTAAACATTTGTGTACTGGTTTTTATGTAAAGATCTACGTTTTCATTTTTCTGGGACAAATGCCCAAGAGTGTGATTACTGGGTCATATGGTATTTGCATGTTTGTAAGAAACTGCCAAACTGGTTTCCAGAGTGTGAATCATACATTTTTAACACATAGTACGACTATTTCTCCAAGTAATTAAATATCCTTAAAAACCAAAATTTTTAAAAACTACAAAATATTGCATGGGGTGGATGTAGCATAATTTATAAAGATTTCCCCTAATGTTGAACATTTTGGTTGTTTCAGATTTCTTTCTCCCTGTGGAAATCAGTAATATGCTCCTGACTGTGGAATTGGTATGAAGAACAGGCCATCTGGAACTGGTTTTTGTTGTGCCCAGAAGTGACCAGGTTCTGAAAGACTGATTTGTGCTAACTACACTGCACAGGGCACTGAGGGAAACATCACAATGCCACTTTGTAAAATCTTTGAATGAGAAATGTAACTGTCACACAGACAGGGAGTATTTGTGGTAGCACTGGCATAAATAATACCCTCTTCCACCTACCTTGGAAGACTATCATACTCAGAAACTACCTTCCAGTTTACCAGGAGAAAGGCACCGGATGCCACAACTCTTTCATGCAGTCAAGTGCTGGGGGAGTTAGACCTTCCCTTCGCGAGCATGGTACCAGGCAAAGCGGAGTGGGATGCCTTTCAGGGCCCAATTCTGCGGTGGTGTAGTACCTCTTTCTCATTTTGGGAATGGCCTTGCCATAGGACAGAACACAGGATATCTGCTGGCCAAGTTGCACATGAGTGCTTGAATGGCTCTGCCCATGGTCACTCTCTGATTTCTGTGTGTCCGTGTTTACAACCTCTTCTGACTGACATAATATTTAATTTGAGTTAATGCTCTCAATCAAGACCTGTGAGCCTAGTAGTTTTTCTCTCTTTCCACTGATTTTGCATCTTTGAATTCTGATGCATTTTAGGTTGATCTTGCAGTTTAACTCTCAGTGAGAAATGCAGTTTCCTCATTCCCAGGTTCTTGGAGGGTATCTCACTATAGCCCCTAAATACTTACAACTTTCACTATTGTAAGTAACTTTCATTATTACAGATAATTTGCACTTTTATAAGAAACCTATTCTGCATGAATATTTTTATTTTTTCTTTCAGGGAAATTTTAGAAGTGGAATCATCAGGTTAAAGAGTAGAAAGATTTGGGGGGTTTTGATCATTTATAAATTGATCCTTAGAAAAGGAGCTCCTTCTGAATCTTAATGAGAATGCTCATTTCATTTTATGTTCATCAACAGTGGGCAATAAAATTAAAAAAATACTAATTTGAGAGGTGAAAAAGGGCATCTATTTTAATTTGTACATCACTGATTTTCAATGAGCTACATGCTAACACCTAAATAGGCTGCCTCCTAAGGCAAGCTTGTGGGCTATACATAGGGAACCTGTGAATTACTGCATGGGTCCTGGTGGGCCACTTCCAGTTTTCAGAGGTGCTCATAACTTTTTATAGAACTGACTATAGTAAGAAAAGATTTATCTGCCAAAGGCTATGGCTACACGTGCTCTGTACTGGACATGTAACCTGGTGCCATCTATGAACCAGATAGCGGGCCCTCACCAGATGCCTAATCTGCCAGTGCCTTGATTTTGAACTTCCCAGTTTCCAGAACTGTGAGAAATAAGTTTCTATTGTTTATAAGCCATCCAGTTTATGGCATTTTAAGGAGCAATCTGAAAAGACTAAGACAGTGACACTTGAGCAAACACGTGGAGAAAAGGAAGCTATGCTTGTGGATATCTGGGAGAAGACATTCCAGGTAGAAAAACAGCTTGTGCTAAGGCTCTGAGGAGCTGCATTTCACTGATCAGAAAACCAATCTTAGCTGGTTTTACAGGCTCTGGTCTGGGAAGTCCCAGGGCAGATGGAGGCGGGGAGGTGAGAGCTGTGGTTGCAGACTTCAGGTGCCCTTAGGGAAATCTAATTCTCAACTTTCCTGTAGGTGGAAGTTTTGGTGGTTGCTACTTGTCCAAATTTCCCAATTACACTTTTGATGATCTGGGATCTCAAAGAAGGAGTTGGTCTCCCAGTAGTCAAAGAGGTGACTCTCCTTTCCTTTCCTGCCCTTGGGTCAAGACTGGTTGCCTGGGGGATACATATGTGGAGACAGGTAAAGCAGACAAAGAGGGTCCAACATGTGTCTACCCTGTCTTGCTGTGGCTTGCTGTTTGTTACCTTTCTGGGTTTCTCTACTGCATCTCAGAGCCCCTTTGGAGCTGAATTTCCATATAGTAGGATTGGATAGTAGGATTGGAGGACTTCCCATATAGTAGGATCACGCAGGATTGAAGTGTCTGAGCAGAGTCGTAATAATGATTCTGAGTTGTACTTTGAAGAATGCAAAAAGTCATACCATTAGAGGGAAAGAGAAAGGAACAAACATTTATTGCATTTTACCAACAGGCCATTCACTGTGCTAAGCGTTCTACATACATTATCTTATTAAATCTTAATTACTACTCTGCAAGGTAGGTGTTATTGTCATCATTTTACAGATGAAGAAAGTAAGACTCAAAGACATTGGCTATTTTCCTGCTTACAAAAATATGAACACTTTGTAAAAATGTTGAAGTTTCATTGTTTGAACAATAAAAAAAATCTAAAAATAGGGCCAGGTGTGGTGGCTTATGCCTGTAATCCCAGTACTCTGGGAGGCTGAGGGGGGAGGATTGCTTGAGGCCTGGAGTTCAAGACCAGTCTGGGCAACATAGCAAGACCCTGTCTCTAAAAAAAAAAAAAAAAAAAAAAAAATTAGCTGGGTGTTGTGGTGCCCAGCCTGTAGTCCCAGCTACTCGGGAGGCTGAGGCAGGAGGATCGCTTGAGCCTAGGAGTTGGAGGTTTTAGTGAGCTATAATTGGGCCACTGCACTCCAGCCTTGGGTGACAGAGTGAGACACTGTCTCAAAAACAAATAAATAAATAAAAAATAGGAAGTGAAAGTCCCTCATCGTTTCACCTCTCAGAGAAAACCACTCCAATCGGTAACCGTGGGAGTTTGGTTCCAGGCCCTCTCCTAGGATACCAAAATCCATGGATGTTCAAGTCCCTGATAACATAAAATGGCTAGTATTTCCATATAACCTAAGGACATCCTGCCGTATAGTTTAAACCATCTCTAGATTGCTTATAATACCTAACACAATGTAAATGCTATGTAAATAGTTGTTATACTGCATTTTTAAATTTGTATTTAAATTTTTTTTTTTAATTTTCAATCCTCTTGGTTGAATCCGCAGATACGAATCTGAAGATAGGGAGGGCCGACTGTAAAGTTGGTGTTTACTCTTCCTGAATTTTAAAAATGTACACACATACACACACATACCTTTTTTTTTCCCACAAGAAACTGGGACGACGGTATACATACTGTTACGAAACTTGCCTTTTTCCTCTTAGCAGTGCATCTTGGTTATTTCGCTGTGTAGTCAATTAGTCTTATCAATTAAAGCAGGGCTTTTGGGGGAGTTCGAGCTCTCTGACGGCACACCTGGTTGTGTGACTTCACACAGGTCACTTTACCTCTTAGGACTCCAGTCTCCCCGATTTGCAAAAGGAGGGCAGGGGACAGGATTCTGCAATGTCATGCCAATACGCAGGGCACCTCACCCGCCGCCCGCCTCGTCAATATGTGGCATCTTCTCAAGGTCCAGTCCTATTTGACTTGGGCGGCAGCCGCCACTTTCATTAACTCAGATGACAAAGCCGCTGCCAGCGCTGCCAGGAAACTCAAAAGCGCAGAGCCTCGCCAGCCGCCCCCCGGGGCCGGGGACAATGACTAGAGCCGCGGGGCGGGGCCGGGGCCAGGGCCGGGGGCGGGGCCTAGGGCAGGGCGCTGGCAGAGGGGCGGGGCCGCAGGCCGGGGCGCGCAGTGCGTGCTGGCTGGTAGGCCGGCCGCGGCATGACGTGCTCGGCGCCCGCGCCCGGCTCCGCCCCATCTCGGGCTCGCCCTGTTCAGGCCCCGCCCCTCCGGCTCTCGCCGCGCGGCCCCTCAAGGCGCTGGCGCAGCGATGGCGGAGGCCGTGGAGCGCACTGACGAGCTGGTCCGCGAGTACTTGCTTTTCCGCGGCTTCACGCACACGCTGCGGCAGCTGGACGCCGAGATCAAGGCGGACAAGGAGAAGGGGTTCCGGGTGAGGGGCCGGCGGGCGCGGCGCGGGCAGAGGCGGCCCGAGGGGGCCCGGGAGCGGCTTCTCGGACTAGCGCTGCCCTCCGGGGCGGGAGCGGCGCTGTCACTCGCGCCGGGGGGACCGGAGACGTCAACGCGTTCGGCCCTCGCTTGACACATGAGCAACTGAGGCCCTCAGACGGACATGATTTGCCTGAAGATGCCCAGCCAGTCATGAGCATCGCCGAGGCTGGAGCTCAGATGCCCTGACTCCTGGTCCAGGGTTCTGTTCTCCACCCTAGCCTCCCAGCAGGTGCTGGCCAATCTTCGGCCAGGATGGCAGTGAGGTTTTAGGAGCAAGATTAGGTAGATGACTGAGTTTTGGCAACAGAAATATTTAAGGGTTAGCCGCCAATGGTAGTGGGAGCAAAGGGGTCTGCAGTCCAAAATGTTAGCTGGCTTCAAGTATCTGTGGTGTTTGTTTAAAATGGCCTTGTCAGGGACTCATTGGCAATTTTGCCTCTGCGGTTGAGGAAGACCTCATTGAACATTTTAAAACACAAACTTTCCCTGCTCTGATGGGATTTTCCATTGAGAGGTTCTTGGAATTTATATGTGTGTGATTTGTATGTTTATATGTGCTGACTTCAGCTTCTGTTGGCAGTGAATTGAGAGAGGCAGTGAGCTAGAACAAGAGCACTGGAGAGCAGTTAGATCTGGTTTCTTGTCTTGCCAAAGTTAGTGGCAAAAGCAAATCATTTCACCTCTCTGGCTGCAGTGGCCTGATCTGTAAAATAGGGAGTTGGATTGGTATTGGCATCCAAAACCTTTTCCAGGTTGTACACTCTGGTGTAATTGCTCCTCACAAGGAGGTGACTTCTTTGGCGGACACTCTGAGCAGCTACCAGGGCTTTGGTGGAATTTGATGACTTGAGGGAGTCAGTCAGTGCACCTCCTCGTGATCCTTGCAATCCTGGAATTGTGGAGCTGGGAGGAGGACCGTGGAGATTGCCTCACACTCTCTCTCTCCCCCCACCCCTTTTTTGGTTAAATGTGAGGCAACTGAGACCACAGTTAAAGTGACGTTACCAAGTTGGTCAAGTTAGTCATAGGCAGATCCAAGACCTGGAGCCAGATCTCTTGCTTCCTGGGCCAGAGACCTTTTACACCTGAAATTTCCCTGCTTGCTAGAGGGTCAGACCACATATCTAACATAAAAAATAACTCAAGAGCTGTTGCACTAATATGTTTTGAAAATTTTATAGATTGCTAACTTAAAATAATGTTTTTTTAAACATCCAGAAACAACAAGAGGAAAATGCTGTATTCTGTGGAGGGGAGTATTCACTTCTGTCCTTTACCACCTTCTCCATCCCATCTTTCTCTCGCTAGGTGGACAAGATTGTGGACCAGCTGCAGCAGTTAATGCAGGTGTATGATTTGGCTGCTCTTCGAGATTACTGGAGCTACCTGGAGCGTCGGCTATTTAGCCGCTTGGAGGATATATATAGACCCACCATCAACAAGCTGAAGACCAGCCTGTTCCGCTTTTATCTCGTCTACACAATCCAGGTGCTTGTTGATTCAGGGGTTCTGCTTCCCTTGGTGGAGAGAGCTCTGATCCAGAAACAGATTTTCTTCTAACCCCTAGGGAGGACTCTGTATGTTTCTATAGGAAAGAGTCTATAGGAAACAGTCACAGTGCAAATGGTTTTTGACTTTTTTCCACTTTTTTTCCCCTTGTCATCTGTAGATTATCTGACTTGTCTTCCCCATACCTCTTTCCCCTCTTGTTTTAAGCACGTAAGCCTGGGTGATGTATTAAAAAATATAAGTAGCTGGGTTAAAATTTGAGTAATAAAGTTATAGCTGACCTAGAGAATAAATCAGTTAGGTTATTTGAACATCAACTGGGATTAATTTTCGGGATGGAATGTATCATTAGAACTTCAGTTTAAACCAGCTTTGAAATTCCAAGGTCCTTGAGAAAAGAGTGATGATTTCCTTTATATTAGGTAGTTTGTAGATCCTGTTTTCCCACTAACCTGGCAGCCTGACATCGAAAGGCTGTCTGCTGTGCAGTGATGAAGAATCTTACCTCTGGACTTCTGTCTTTTCCGCCTCTTCACTACCTCCTTTGTGTCTTGGCAGACAAACAGAAATGACAAGGCTCAGGAGTTCTTTGCGAAGCAGGCCATGGAGCTCCAGAACCAGGCTGAGTGGAAGGATTGGTTTGTCCTGCCCTTCCTGCCATCCCCAGACACCAACCCCACCTTTGCTACCTACTTTTCCCGACAGTGGGCCGACACCTTCATTGTGTCCCTGCACAACTTCCTGAGTGTCCTGTTTCAGTGCATGCATATCCTTTCAGCTGCCTGGGGCTGTGGGCCCAGCCTGAGGCATACAGGCCTCGTGATCAGTAGCCTACTGCTCTTGATACAGCCATTTCTTCTACAAAATGCCCAAGGATCATTGTCATGGGTCACATGAGGGGACTGGACAGATTGTGGTTGTTTTGTCAGTAGGCCAGGGAATCATAATTCTTAGTTCTGACACTGTGCTGCTGAAGTAATAGCTGACATGCATGGGCGGGGATGGTGGCAGCAGCTGGGTGCTAGTACTGGGCTCTGTCAGCAGGCACAGGGGCTGGGAGGCAGCTGCTTCTTGGAGAAAGCGGCCAGCCTTGAGAGTACTCTCTCTGTGCCTGACATATGTCCCCAGGGATATCAGTTGCCTTTGCTGGGATTAATTAGCAGATGAGAACACTTCTTGGTTATGCTATGAACGTGTGGGTTGGAACTTCTGCCTGTTAGTGTTTGGGTTATTGTCTCTGATAGTGACCTCAGTGTTCCTCAACTTGCCAGAAAACAGTAGCGTTAAGAATATGTATGTGGGTATTTGGGAGAGA
This sequence comes from Daubentonia madagascariensis, assembly GCA_023783475.1. Taxonomy (NCBI): domain Eukaryota; kingdom Metazoa; phylum Chordata; class Mammalia; order Primates; family Daubentoniidae; genus Daubentonia; species Daubentonia madagascariensis. Next base: position 19,327,721 of record JAKFHU010001569.1, read on the forward strand.
GAGGGAGAGAGAGAGAGAATGAGCACGAGAATGTAGGTACATTTTGTCTTGGAAAGCCTGAGGTCCCTGGGCCTGGGGACGCGCCATTGCTCACGCTCTCTGGGCTGGAAATCTAGGGGAGGAGGAGGGAGTCCGGTTTGAATGGGGCTGCCTGGTAAGGCACTGATAAATTTGGGTGTTGTAGAGGCCCACCCACTGGTGGCCGTTTTGGCCTCTGGGAGGAACGTTTTCTGGTGGAGGGGGGAAGGGTGCCTTTCCCGCCTCTGCCCTTTCTTTCTGTGTCGTGGATGAGTGTGAATCCTGCCCTTGCCAGAGCTGCCTTCTCTCCCCGCTTCTGCCTCTCTTCATCCTGAGGGCTTTTCAGCCAAACCAGCAGGGTGGTTATGGCATGATCTTGTGGGCTCTCCAGGGAGATTGAAACTGTCGCTAAAGACCTTTTCAGTGCCTGAAACTGGGTCACGCACATTTGAGCTCCAGTCTTCTTCCCCAGTCCTGAGGTTCCATCTGCTCTGCTCCCTCCTGACGGAAGCTGTCTGAGGCAGTCGAGAAAGGCCGATACCCTAAGCTAGAATGCAGATGTTCTTGGGGTCGCATGTGGCTGTGCAATCTGCAGAAAGCTTCTCAGTCTAAACCTTTGCCAAGGAGAGGTTCAATTTAGGAGAGGAAGCCAAGTGGCTGATCCTTCTGCCTCTCTGGCCGTATGCTTGTGGAGCCACTGGCCTCCAGGGTTGCTTTTAGCTGAATGTCTGTATTGACCTTGCTAAAGCTTAGACTGGCTGTGAAGCCCACTGGTTACTACCTCTTTACTACTGGTTTTTGGGAGTGAATGCTCAGGGTTAGGTTTATGTCCTCTCTGTGGGCTGGCCAGGCTGATTGCCATGTGTCTGTGAGTCTGTCTGAACAAAATCAGGCTAGACCTAGAGTAATAGGCCCAGAGACAAGGAACACTGTTTCATAAAGCTGTGAAGAGCCCACAGCACTGATCTTGTACTCTTTTCTCTCTGTCTCATGTTCAAGTGTTTTGCTGCTGTGTCAAGAGTTTGGGAAGGACTTTTAAACATTTCATAGGTAGGTTTATTCTTTAACTTTGTGCACCAGTCCCTGTGATCCTGAACTTTGATGCAGAGTGTCAGAGGACCAACCAGGTTCAAGAAGAAAACGAAATTCTGCGTCAGAAGGTTTGTTGTGAACAGGCTTGCTTCTTGGAAAGTACTTCTGCTTTATGTGTGTGAAATTAGGTAGTGACAATGAAGGGCTGATTAAATATAGGAAGGCTGAGCTGTTCTCAGATGAATGTGAGTCACCAGTCAGTATTGGGGATTTGAAGACTGTAATGGTCTTTGAAAATCAGAGGCGAGATTCATATTTTAAATCATGTGCATAGCGTAAATAATATAGTAACAGTAATGAACTTTTAAGGAGAAAAAGACTATATGTACCCATGCCACCTTACAACTAACCTACTTTCATGTCCATTTTGTCTTCCCCATCTTTTCCCACTTATAGACATGTATATATTGTTTACAATCCACATATAATTTAATTGTTCCTAGTCAGCTATATGTTTCTCTAGTTTGATAAAAGGATAGAGCAGGGGGACCCACGTTTCCCTTTACATTTTCCCTGAGAAGCATTTCTCTGTCCTGAAATGCTGATCTCTATAGGTGATATTGTCAGAAAAAGGAATATTACAAGCTGTTTATGTTTTGGGGCTTAAGATTCATGGGTTTTGGGGGTATATGTGTATATGTGTAATTTCCTTCAGGAAAAATGTGAAAACTGCTATAATTCATTTAAAATATTTTTCTATGAGAGTCCCAAAGCCTACTTTTGTAGATTCCAAAGAACAAAGCAGGATTGGGTGGAGCTATTTTTCTCACTGAATTTAGGAAGCAAGTCAAATGGTAAAAAGGAAGCAAGTCAAATGACCAAAAAAAAGAGGGTTTTGGATTTCTAATGGTTTTTTGTTTTCTCACCTCACTATAGTCCAGTACCAGTGGTCACTTTTGCATGTTCCCAGTCTGCAGTGAGCAGAGGGTGAGATGAGCACCTTGAGGCTGAGGGCGAGTGGCCCTCCGAGCCAGTGAGGTTGGGTTTGCGTGTGCAGTGTCTAGAAATCTTCCCTAGCGGGGGGAAGGTTAGCTGAGATCACAGGCTAACTCAGCCCCACCCCTACGTAGCTTTTTGCACTGCAAGCCGAAATCCACCGACTGAGGAAAGAGGAGCAGCAGCCAGAAGAGGAAGAGGCTTTGGTCCAGCACAAATTGCCTCCTTATGTCTCCAATATGGACCGCCTGGGGGACTCGGAACTGTGAGTGTGCAGGAGGGCGTGTAGGTGGGAGGGAGCCGGCTCCTTCCTTGCCTTTGTCCTCTGTCCTCTCAGCCTTGAGGTTTGCTCCAACCCTGCCTCGCCTGTGGCCCACTGTGCTTGCTGAGGGTGAATTGCCACAGAGCCTCCTTGGCACACTGCTCTTGCTGCAGAGCTCTATGAGTAAGATCCTCATGGCCTCTTAGGTCCTTTAGGAGTTGTTCCCAACCTCTGAGCCTCTGGCTTTGCCCAGAGCTGGGGGAACTGCAGAGCAGAGCAGTGCCAAAGGCCTGCACATCCAGATGTGTGTAGTCTGGATAAATAAAAACACAACCACTATTGTAAAGTTTCAGGGAGTTTTTGTGCATTGGAAGGAGTGCCTCATATACGGAAAGATTGGCAACCACAGGTTGGCTGCATTCCTCAGTAGAAGCGTACACCTGTCTAAGGGTTTAAGGAGGTAGGCAGATTGAGAGATAGGTATTTGACCGAAAGCAGCTAGTTAAAGCAGAAGCTGGAGGTGGTGATGATAGTAGTGATTGAAGAAACACAGGCACAGACAGGTGACACAGTTAGCAGGTGAGTCAGGATGCAAACATAGGCAGCCAGGTTCCAGACCTACATGTAGCCAAGTACTGCAACAGATGAAATTGTTCTAGTTTCTGAGCCAGCACTGTTCGATGGAAGTATAATGTGAACAAAAGATGTAATTTAAAAATTTTTAGTAGCTACATTAAGAAAAGTAAAAAGAAACAAGTGAGGTTAATGCTAATGATTTATTTTTTAGCCCAGTATATCCCAAATATTTCAATATGTAATGAATATAAACAAAATATTAATGAGCTATTTTACACTTTTTTTCATGCTAAGTCTTTGAATTCCAGTGTGTATTTTATACCTCCAGCACATCTCGATTTGGACTAACCACATTTCATGTGCTCAGTAGCACATGTGGCCAGTGGCTTTCAGACAAGACAGCTCTGAGTTTTACTGTGGCCCTCAAAGAAGAGCTGCAGATGTTACTGCTGTGCCAGATGAGCTGCCGGCTCCCTTTGTACAAGAAATGGTACAGCATCATGCCACCTTAAAGCCCAGGCTCCTGAACCCAACTAAGGCCCTGGTCATTAGCAGTGTTCACAGCCCAGGAGGTCTGTGTTCTTGGTTTTGCCATGTACCTTTCCAGCCCTGTGACCCCGTGGTGTGTATGCTTGACCAGAGCCATGGTGTGCAGCCAGAGGAACACCTCCCTCTCCCAGTCGCCTCGTGTGGGCTTCCTGTCCTCACTGCTGCCTCAGAGTAAGAAGAGCCCGTCAAGGCTGTCACCTGCCCAGGGGCCCCCTCAGGCTCAGAGCTCGGCCAAGAAAGAGTCCTTCAGCGGTCAGGTAAGCAGAAGTCCCACCTTCCTAACTCATGCCAAGAAGCCTCTGACATCCGACTGTGCTCCCAGACCCCCTTGTCAAGTGCAGATTGTTTGCCCTCCCTTTAGGGCTGATCTCTTGGGCATGTTGATGAGACTCTAAATTCACATCTTACTCCCTTTCTACCTCCTTTCCTGTGTTTCCCCTCACAAAGTGATAGCTCTGCAGGATGAGAATATAAATAAGACTATAGTGGAGAAACTGAGAGAACAAGGAGGAAAATCCACCTAATGCATGCCCCTTGCCTCCCCATTCTCCCCTCTGGCTGGAACTGCAGGCGCTGTGGCGTTTGAGGCAGTCGGCAGACACGTGTGTACTGATCAAGGCAGTGCCGGACCTCAGACCCAGGTCTCCTGACCCAAGTGGCTGCTGTCCTCTGACCACCGCCTACACTCCTGTGCCAACTCTCAAAAGTCTGCAACACTCTCCGGTTGAAGCAGTGGGTAGCTGATGACAGGAAGTAGGCTTTGAAGGCTCCCCCGTCTTTTCTCATAAATTTCTTATGAACTTACGAGGGCTTATGACTGTGTTTTAGAGGCTCAAGTGTGAGTTCAAGCAATTCTGGAATTTTGAATTTTTGGTGATATAAAGTAGTGTCTGGCTAAAGAGAAAATTAAGAGTTACCTCTGAATCCATGTATTTTACCTACAAGTTGGTATTTGCTGATTCCTCAAAGGATTTTCACTATTTTTTACTTTTATGGAAGATTGCAAGAGAATTTCTTTGATGTCAGCTTATGTCCAAAACAGCCAAGCGTCCCACCAAGTAGTTTTCCTAGCAGAGAGATTGTTAGAATTCATTGCTTTCAGAAATGCCTGCCAGAGTGAAAGTTGAATAGACTCAGAGTTATACTTTATTGCTTGGGTAGGGACACTTTCTCTTTTTATGTGTTCTTATTAGTTACAGATAAAGTAAGTCGCCATAGTCTATGCCTTCCTTTCCTACCACCCTTGGCCTGAGACCAGTTGCAAGTGACGCAGCCGTTTGGGGCTGCTGGCTGTGTCCAGGGAGTCAGGGGTCTGCTCCAGGCTGCCATTGGAACACAGCACTTGGGTTTGGTGGTGTTGTTGAGCTGCAAACACTGAGTAGGACACTGGATCAGAAGGAGCGTGGGCTCTTTTTAAAACTTTACTTTTAGCTCTGGCTCCTTGTTTGGCATCGGTGCTCAGATTGTTTAAGTTAGGAGCTTGTTGTCTGGGTTGATTGCCTCCTGTGATGCAGAGCTCACTGCTTGTCAGAGTGGGAATGTATGCCTGTTAGAAAACCATTAGAAGAAACTTCGTTATAACTTTTACTCACCAGTCTTAGCTTTGCTTTCTGGAGCTACCTAGAATAAGTCTTCTTGTATAGGACAACTTTTCCTATCTATTCCATGCTGAGCACTCTTTGTTCACGCTCCTCTCAACTGTTTGCCCCTATGGCATGATTCCTAGACCTCTCACATCCTGGGCCCCTCCTCTAGGGGGACAGTCTAATGTTTTAGTCCCTTAATTACAATTGATACCCAAATCTGAGTGTACAATTCTAGATGCTGTCTCACCATACCGAATGCAGTGGGTGTTGGACACTACCTGTGATTGTGATAATATACTGCTTTGAACTCAGTATACAGTGGCACTGATTTTTAAATAAGCCACATTGCTTTGTCAGCCCACGTACAGCATGTAGACTTTTTCTCACTCCTTCCCCACCATTCCTCTGACGGGGCAGGAGTGAGAAAAGTCTATATGCTTTATTTACTACATGCGTTTTTTACAGTTAAAGAATAAGCACAATAAAACATAGACTATATTTTATTGTTAAATTAGCAATATGTAAAATGATTAGACTTTCCTATTTTAGATATTGTTTATATAGAGCATTGTAAATTTCACTCACATCAGCATTTTGCCTGCTTGTGATTGGTTGCTGTACCTGTTGTCATTATTACTAAGATGTTCATAGCATTATTCTTGCAAAATAGATGGTGATATACACTCTCCAGGCTTTCAGTGTGAGTCTGGAGAATTAAAAAAAAGAAAAAAGAAGTAACTGCAAAACCACAATTCCCAAACTCTTCTGGGATCTCTAATTGCAATAGGCAGGGAGGGCACATCAGTAGTGGCCTCGCCTGGGCTGCGCGTGGCTCACGCAGCCTGCAGTTTGTACTCCATCCTTCCCCCCGGCGGCAGTCCTGCTCCTTTCACACCCACTCAGTGAGCCGTGGGACTGCACGTGGGAATTACCTTATTACAGAGATAACCTTTAATTGGCTGAAATGTAAAGAAAGCAAAGTGTCCACAGACTTCTGTACTTGTACTCTTATTAGTACCAAATTAATTCCCAGTTATGGAGACATCAGTGGTGATAACCACTGCCCTGGGGTCCGTTCCCATGGATCTCGGCAGGAGGGGGAAGAGCCTGTCTTTCAGTCTATAATTTCTGTTTTATGAGGGCCCGTCTTCTGGGTGGCTTTGTTTTGCTTCAGGTAAGATCAAATTACTGGAACTTGTTTCCTCTCCCGTTTGGATGACTGCATGGCAAGCTCGATGAGGCTTTGCAGTCCCTCCTGATCTCCTGATCTACTCAGGCTACCGAAAATTAATGGGTGTCAATCACTCTGTAGAGTGAGAAGCGAGATGGTCAAATGATAAGACAGAGGTTACACTCTCTCTCCTGAACTGTAGGAGTCAGGTAGCTTGTGATAGAATATAATTGAGACCATTGCAATGTTATGTTATGTGAAGCCAATAGTTAAGATTTTTATGATGTTTGCCCTTAAAACAAAATAAAACTTTCAATTAACAGGTGTGTCACAGTAGACACACAAATTTACCTTAATCTACTTGTTAAAGTGTTTTGTGGACAGCTTTTAATATGTTTTCATCTTTCATGGTTGTTCACCCTTCTTTAGTGACTTAGATACAGTTTAAGGAGAAGCTCTCCTCTGCTTTAAGCAGGATCTGATAGGTCGTGTGTAGGTCCATCCCTCTGTTGGTATGAATTACCCTATCGTTACAAGAGCAGTTCTTGATTTATACTGGACACCATCCTTGCCTTCTTGACTTGTGAGGAAAGTGTTGCCTTTGTACTATACTTCTCAGTGTTGTATTTTCTGCTGTTTCTGGGGAAGCATTAGTGTTACAAGTGGCTTTTGAGTCAGCTAGAGGAACTTGCAGTCTCGTCATTCCATCAGTATGGGCCAATTGAATTGAACACTCTGAGCATCAAGCATTGAAAAAGGAAAAGACACTATTTATCAGGCAGAGGGGGTGAATAAAGTGAGAAGAGGCCCTCAGAGTGCCTGTTTCCCTCTATAGCATCTCCCACCTTTGGCCCCATGGCGGGATAACCCTGTGGCCATGTACAGCCTGCCATGCATGTAGCAGGCACAAAGTGTGGTGGGAGTGGCACCTCCTGCACCATGATGTGGCTGCTGCTTGGGGTCTACATTTTCAGTGACTTGTTCTTACAGGGGTTTCAGCGTGTTGTCTGAAGAGGCAGGACGTGACACAGCAGCCTCCTTCCCCCTCCCCACACCTTGACGGTGCTCCTGACTTGAAGAGGTCAGCTCTCCCTCTGTCTCCCTGAAGCCCATCTGAGAAGTGGACTTACCTCTCGTTGGCTTCTGTCTTCCCAGGATCTGTTCACAATTGTCATTGACACAGTTCTAATACTTGGAATTAAAATGTGTTTGTGTCTGATCGACACAGGTTTACCATTCTTCCTTTCTCTGTGGAAGTACTTGAAGTTTATAAACAGGCCAGCAGTTGTCTGAGTGTTCTGTTTGTCTCGAAGGGAACTATCGTGATATTCTGTAGGAAATTCCCCGTGCAAGAAGGCTGAAGGGAAAAAAGCAACAGAAGTTAAGCAGGCTTTCTTTGGATTTATGGGTCAATGCTACGCAAGTTTACCAGATAATGGGCCGTCGGTCCTTTCCTTGTTCTTTTGGCCCAACAGAGTCCTTGTCATTGTCTTTAGCTTGTCATCAGTCAGGGCTTCTGCTCAATCCGTGGTTTAGCTTTTCTAGCATTTTCTGGTAGGTTTGCATTATTCTTTATGATTTGAACTTACCACCCATTCCTCTGAGTGTTTCCTTTCTTTCTTACGGGGTCATAAAATAACCAGCATTTCATGTTTAGAATCTGTTATCCCTCACTCACATACTAATTATCTTTAAAATCTTGTCTTTTCTCTGGGTGTTCTGAGGTATGTTCCTACAAGTTAGATCATGGGTCTGGTTGTGCCGAAGTTCCAGTCGCATACCCTGACAGGATCACTTTCTCCCAGGAGTTTTTGTCACGGGAACGTAGCCAACCAGCTTTTCTCGTAAATCAAAAATAAGCCCAGCGTGCTGGATCTCCTTATCACTTCCTTTACTTTCTGGGAGGTGAAATTGTCAACAAAGCAATTCATCAGATGTTCTCCTTATCATAGAATAAGTCTGGTAGATGTCAGGATTGTCCTTCCGGCCACTCACTGCTACTGTAGCTTTGTCCATCCACCAGTCCATCCATTCGTGCATTTAGCCAGTCCTTAATGAGCGCCCAGCCTGTGCCAGGTAGGGTGCTGGGTGCTAGGGATGCAGAGGTGCGTAAGGTAGGATTGCTGCAGAAGAAGCTCACGGTGGGGCGTGAGCTTCTCTGTGGCAGGTGTCATCGTCTGGAGAGTTCGCAACTCTGCCACCATCCTTCCCTCTCTCCGGCTCTTTATCTATACAGAAGGTCTCGGCCAGAGCTTTATGGATTTGTTTGAAGATAATTACTCACATTGCATTGTGACTTTACACCTTCTTTCTTTGTTCTTATTTTTTTAGCTTTTTATTTTTTATACTTTAGAGTTTACAGAAAAGTTGTAAGAATAGTATAAAGAACTCTTTTTCTCCCCTGATCCATTTGGGTTTTACCATTTTGCATTCCTATCAGCAGTGGATGAGACCTCCTGGTTCCCCGCAGCCTCACCAACAGAATCTATTGTCCAGCCCTTGAGCTTTTGCTGGTATGATGGGTGAGAAATGGTATCTCAGTGTAGTTTTAATTTGCATTTCTCTTATGAGTGAAGTTGAACATCTGTTCATATGTTTAAAGGCCATTTTTGTTTATTTCTTGTATTTTATTTATTTCTTGAATTTATTCCATTAGTGCCTTTTTTCATTTTTCTATATAAATTTTGGTATTTTTTCCTCAATTAAAAAAAATCCCCCCCAAAGCAAAATAGGCGGTTCAGAGCAACTCCCTTTTTTTTATTTCTTCGATTTTTGAAAGTTTTTCATGTATCAGGGATACTAGGCATTTATTTGTGATATTCCTTGCAAATATTATCTCTCAATTTGTCCTTTATCTTTTAAGTTTGCTTGTGGTATTTTTTGGCCAAGCAAAAGTTTATTTTTTTTATGCAGTCAAATTTATCAGTCTCTTATTTTTATTGCATTTGGATTTTGTTTCTATTAATAGTTAGCCTTCCCCTATAATCAGGTTATCTAGGAACTTTTCCTCTAGAACTTGCATCGTTTCATTTTGTACATTTAGCTATCTGATTTGTTTGGAGTTTATTCTCATTTATAACATGAAGAATGGATCTAATTTTCTCTTTTTTTTCAAATGGCTATCTGATTGTCCCAACTCCATTTATTAAAATTCCGTCTTTGCTGCAGTAATTTGAAAATACCACTTTTATCATATATTAAGTTACCATGTGTAAATGGGTCTGTTTGTGCACTTTCTATTCCATTGACCTTTCTGTCCATTCATGTTCTGGAACCATTCTGTTTTAATCCTAGAGGCTTTGTTGTACGTTTATATATCTAGAAGTCTAGTCCTCTCTTACAGCTCTTCCTTTCTGGTGTCTTTCTGGCTATTCTTTTTTGTTTATTTTTCTGTATGAACTTTATCAACATTTTTAGCTCTAGGGAAAAAAAAAAACCCCACCATGTTGTTAATTTCATTGAGAGCACTTTAAATTTACACATTAGGAAGAACTGACATTTTGATGATGATGTTGAGATGTCCTGTCCGAGAAGCGATGCCTTTCCTTTATTCTAGACTACTTTCATGTCTTTTAGGGATGTTTTATAATTTTCTTTAAGTAGATTTCCCACATTCTTTTTGTCAAATTTATTCCCAGGTATCTTATTTTTGTTGTTGCTGTTGTAAGTGGTACTTTCTCTTACATTATATCCTATACCTGGTTATTATTTGTGTATATGAAGGCTCCTACTAATTTTGCATTTTATTGTTACATTTTGCTACCTTGTTGAGTTCGTTTAAGTTTTAGCATTTATTCTCAAAGATTTTTCAGGTATACTGTCATGTCATCTACAAAAAAAAGATAGCCTTGTTCCTTAGGACTGCTTGAAGTGTTTCCATTAAATATGATGCTGGCTTTAGGATGGGGGTGGTGGTGGTGTGTGTGTTATCCACACACACACATCCACATCCACATACATATGTATGTATGTACAGGGTTTTTTTGTTTTATTATGTTAAGGAAGTTTCCATTCATTTCTATTTTCCTAAGTCCTTTTATTAGCAATTGAGTTGAATTTGGTCAAAGGTTTTCAGCATCTACGGAGATAATGTATGACTTCTTCATGGATATGTTGAATTATACTAGTAGATTTTCTAATTTTGAGCCATCTTTGCTTTCCTAGTATGAATTGCACTTGTTCATGGTACATTATTTTTTTTCTTTTTCTTTTTTAACTATTAATATATTGATATTTATTTGTCATTCTTTGTGTTATTGTATTTACTTTTTAAAAAAAATTTATTTTTAATTATTATGGGTATATAATAGTTATATATATTTATAGGGTACATGTGATGTTTTGATACAGGCATACAATGTGAATTAATCAAATCAGGGTAATTGGAGTGTCCATCACCTCAGGCATTTATCATTTCTTTGTGTTAGGAACATTCCAATTACACTCCTTTAGTTATTTTAAAGTTTACCCTAACTTATTGTTGATTATAGTCACTTTGTTGTGCTATCAAATATTTTTCATTCTATCTAACTATCTAACTATATTTTTGCACCCATTAACCATCTGTACTTTATCCCCCCTCCCCACTACCCTTTCCAGCCTCTGGTAACTATCATTCTACTTTCTGTCTCCATGAGATCAATTGTTTTTAGTATTTAGCACCCACATATGAGTGAGAAGCAGCACAATTTGTCTTTCTGTGCTTGGCTTATTTTACTTAACATAATGTTCTCCAGTTCCATCCATGTTGTTGCAAATGGCAGGTCCCATTCTTTTTTATGGCTATTTAATATTCCATTGCGTAAATGTACCACAATTTCTTTATCTGTTTGTCTGTTGACGGACACTTAGGTTGATTCCATATCTTGACTATTGTGAATAGTGCTGCAAGAAACATGGGGGCACAGATACCTCTTTAATATACTGAATTCCCTTCCTTTGGATATATACCCAGCACTGGTAGTTCATAAGATAGTTCTATTTTTAGTTTTTTGAGGAACCTCCATAGTGTTCTCCATAGTGGTTGCACTAATTTACGTTCCCACCAACAGCGTCGAGGGTTCCCCTTTCTCCACATCCTCCCCAGCATTCGTTGTTGCCTGTCTTTTTGATAAAAGCCATGTTAACTGGGGTGAAATGATATCTCATTGTAATTTTGATTTGCATTTTTCTGATGACTAATGATGTTGAGCATTTTTTCATATATCTTTTGGCCATTTGTATGTCTTCTTTTGAGAAATGTCTATTCAGATCCTTTGCCCACTTATAAATCAGATTATTCTATTTTTTCCTACTGAGTTGTTGGAGTTCCTTATATATTTTAGTTGTTAATGCCTTGTCAGAAGGGTAGTTTGCAAATATTTTCCCCCATTTTGTGGGTTGTCTCTTCATTTTGTTGATTGTTTCCTTTGCTGTGCGGAAGCTTTTTAGTTTGATGTGATCCCATTTGTCCAATTTTGCTTTGGCTGCCTGTGCTTTGGAGTGTTACTTAAGAAGTCCTTGCCCAGACCAATCAGTGTTCTGAAGCATTTCCCCAATGTTTTCTTTTAGTGGTTTCATAGTTTCAGGTCTTAGATTTAAATCTTTAATCCATTTGGATTCGATTTTTGTATATAGTGAAGATAAGAGTCTACTTTCATTCTTCTGTATATGGATATCCAGTTTTCTCAGCACCATTTGTTGAAGATACTATCCTTTCCCCACTGTATGTTCTTGGCAACTTTGTCGAAAATAAGTTCACTATAGATATGTGGATTTATTTCTGGGTTCTCTGTTCTGTTCCATTGGTCTGTATGTCTTTTTTTATACCAGTCATGGTACATTATTTTCTTAATGTAGTGTTAAAGGGACTATACAGTAGGATTTTATATAGACATTTTGAATTAATATATTGATATTGATCTGTAATATCCTTTCTTGTGTGCTATCTTTATTAGCTTTAGATAAATGTTATACTTCATAAAAAAAAAGAATTGGAAGTTTTCCTTCATTTCTATGCTCTGAAATGATTTTTTTAGCATTAGGACCATTTGGTCCTTATGTGTTTGAAAGAATTCTCTGTGCAATCATCTGGGCCTGGTACTCTTTGGTGGAATGTTTTTTTGATAAATTTTGACAGCTTTGTCCCGCATTTTTCCCCCTACGAAAAATGGTCTGTTTAAGCTTTCTACCTCTTCGGTATTCTCCTTAGAAATTTTTCATTTCATCTAGGTTTACATAAAGGTCTGCAAAGAGGTAACCACAACCACAGGCTTTCCGGGTGACTCTGGTTCACTCTAGTTTGGGAACTAGTGCCTTTTTCTCTGCACATTGAACATACAGGCTCCTGAGACCAAGTATTAGCAAGTTTATCTGTTTGGTTCCTCTGAGACCTCCTCTCTGCTATTTCTTCTGCTCTCATACGTATCCTTCACAGAATCTAGTTTGCAATATTATATGGGTCCTTTTTCCTTTTATTCTCAAAAATCCAGTTTGAAGACATATTGGTCAGGTTGATAAATCTGTCAAACCTGCGTAACAGCTATTCCAGGCTTTTGAGATGTCCTCACTCATCAGGGGCCCACTATTTGGAAAACTGCCATCAACCCAGGAAACCAATCTTCCTTCTCCTCAGCACCATACATGGCTAGCTGTGGAGTTCCTGTGGCCGCCTTTTGGCCTCTGCTGCCAGTTCTTTTGTCTTTTCTATCAACACGTGAGAGCTTTTGGACACATGTTTTGGAATTCCTCAGTCTACACTCTTTTCCTTCTGGATCAGTTGATACAGGGAGGAATCAATGGATTTGTGCAATGAGAGTTGGCACCCGTGGATCACACCCCGGGGACCCTGTGAAGGTTGCCATGGTTACCTCAGCACCTCTCTGTTATCTGTTGTCTGGGTCACCTGTCGCTTCTGGGAAGGCAAGAGAAGTCTTCTTCCACTTTCTAATACTGCAGAAGCTGGTCAGTGTTCAGTGGACTTGGGATTCTTCTCAGGAATGGCCAGAAGCCTCGAGAGAAGGGACTTGTCCTGGTTATGTTATTTAGCTCCAGGATTATGAATGATATTTCTTCTTACCCTTTCTACTTGCCGTCACTTTCTTCTGTGTATCCCTTCCATGGTATTGCTTGCTTCAGGTTGCCGAGAGCATGGGCTTTGGTGTCAGATCTGGGTGCGAATTCCAGCTCTGCCAGGTCCTAGCTGTGTGGACAAGTAACTTAACCTCCCTAAGACTCGGTTTCCTCACCTTTAAGGTATTGTTTGTAAAGTTCTTAGCATAGTGCCTTGCATATGGTAAACATCCAATTAATAACATATAGCAGGGCTGTTGTCGGTTTTCTTGCTTATTTATTTTATCTTGACTAAGAACCCTACTTCTCCTAAAATAAACCAGAATTCAGAGAGGCAAGTACTTTCTCTAGAAGAATATGTGCTAGAAGCATAAGTAGATATAACTTGCGGTCACCCCAGGCAAAAAACCAAAAATAGCAAATACCCTGTAGGTTAGCCATAGCTAGGTTCCAGATAAACTAATAGTCCTTTAAAATTTTCTTTCTTAACTGTTCACATGGCTGCAGGTCCAAGGAATCTATGTTAATCATTTTAAATTGTTTACTGTTAACATAAAAAATAACAAATAGAAGAACTAGAAAGCAACAAGTAGACTTTGGTTGAGTTTATTCTCTTTGCTTAAGTCTTGTGTACCATAGTTTTTCAAGGAGGTTGGTCTCAAACCTGCACAGCTGTTTGCATCCATATCCCTTTGCTAAGAGTGTGAGAAAAGGGGGCAGGGAGAGGAGAGTTGGATCATCACAATTTGTGGGAATAAGGCCGGAAAAGGAGAGCCCTGCCTGACAACCTGGAAAGGTGATGAGGCAGCAGCTCCCTTTAAAGAGGCTCTAGATTAAAAATGGAGACTTCTTCTCTCAATGGGGCTGGGGTGGGGTGGGGAGGGGATTATTGAATTCATTCCTATTGCTATAACCTTGGGTGACCTTATCATTCTTGTTACGAAAATGAGCCAGAAAATATCAGTTTCTTTTCTGTCCGATTTATCTTTCTCAAAGGTCCTTGGGTTTCCAACAGTTTCTATTAAGAATTCATGGTTGTCTAGTGATCATTTTCAAATACCTCAGTATTTGTTAACATTACCTGGCTTCCTTGTACACTTGGCCCAAAAACAAGAGATGGTATTGTGTTCCTTTTTCCCTCCAGAGGTAATTGCTTGTTGCGTAGATATTTCTTAGGTTGCCCAAACTTATTGCTGCCTGTAAATGTTTGTAACACCTAGCTAGGCCCTGGCCTACCTTAGTCGTCACTTAGTAAGTGCTGGCTCTTCCCCCTTACTAGAGTTAATTGTTTCAATTAGGTCAAGGAGATTATATCTCTCTCCAGGTGAGAGATGCTGCAGGGTGAGGACTGCAGGTGACCTGGCCTGCTCTTAATGGGTAGAGAATGGAAAGGAGGAAGTCCAGGTGGCTTACAACCTTACTTTCCTTCGAGCCAGCACTTTCTAAACCAGCTGCTTAGCCCGGCCAGGGAGGACCTTACCTGGGAGCTGTTGGGTAGAGAAGCCACGCATGCCTTGGCTCTTGCTCTCCTCCTGGCCCAGTTGTTACAGCCTGGGCAGACTGGAAGAGATTTTTCCCAGCCAGCTTCTTGTCCTTTAGGCCACCAAGGGAAAGGACCCGACATCTGGGGCCAAGGATGGGAAGAGCCTCCTCAGCGGGCTGGCCACTGGAGAGTCCGGCTGGTCACAGCACCGGCAGCGGCGCCTGCAGGACCACGGCAAAGAGAGGAAGGAGCTTTTCTCTACCACCACTTCCCAGGTATGGCGTGTCCCGAACGCCCCCGGGGATGCTCACGTGGCTACTGAGGAGCGCTGTGGAGGGGGCCCTCTTACCTCTCCTCTGAGTTCTGCTGCTGTGCAGAGTGGTTTTGCCTAGTTTGTTTTAATGGCCTGCACTTCGGTTGTTTGGGTTCATATTTTGCGTGGGTCTTCTGTGGTCCTTTTCCCCATGCAGCATTTCCCTAAGTAGAGGCCAGAAAATGCAAGCCTCTGCAGGTATTCCCAGAGATGAGTTCTCTGAGGAAGTTGGCTTGGGAACCTTTGTGCACTAGTCCTTCCCTTGGGTTAACTGTGTGTATCAGCCTATCATGGGCTCTGAGACCTGGCTCTTTCTGTTTAACCCAAAGTTGCCCAGACTTGGCTTGGTCGCAGGGTCCCTTTCTCCAGCACTGCCTGAAGTCCAGCTGCTGGAGTTGCTGTGCTGAGGCCCACACAGTGGGATGTTGCGGCCCAGGTCCTTCCGTGCTGAGCCCTGGGCTCCAGGAACTCCCCTCCGTGGGGAATGTGAGCCAGGGCCTGCTCTGTCAGGCATTATAAGCTGCTTCTGTTTCTGCCAAATAGTCCAGATTGAAGGCAAAGGTCCAAGGGATTTACTGGTTCTCTTGCCCAAGTCACCTTCTTGACCTAATCTGTCTGCTAATCAGGGCTACTTGCCTACTTTAAAGGCATTTTCCCGATTACAAGTCCAGTAGTGGTTCCAGTGTGGTGGCAACAGGCCCTCAAGGCTCAGATCTCAAATCGATCTGTGCTGGCACTTTAGGATTAAAGATGCACCTGAGGTCCAGCCGTAACCCCATTAGGTCTGAGATTTCTCTGTCATTATTTATTTATTTTTTTGGCCATTGATATCCTGCCACCCTGAGGGAGCATGTCGAGGAGCATGAGGAACCCCAGGCGTGGTAGAGAACACCCTGGCTGCTGTCCCCAGCCGGGGTTTGTCTAGGTAAGCACCTAGTAATCGTGGTACCAACAGCTGGTGCCACAGGGAGGCAGAGACAGGGCAGCCTCAGACCTTTTTGCTGTCCCGGGTCTGTCTTTTTGCCTGGCCATCTGCCTTCATTTCCTAGTCTCCCGGTACCCACTGCCCAGGAGGAGATGCTGGTGGCCTGATGGTGTCCTGGGGGCCAGGCCTACCTCTCATGGGCCTGGCTTCACATCCAGGGTATCCCCCTTGCCAGCTGCGTGGCCTGGGCAAGGTATTTGGCTTCTGCTTTCAATCTCAGCTTCCACGGCTGTAAAATGGGGTAAATATTAGTATCTCACATGGTTTGGGGAGGATTACATGAGAAAAGCTATAAAACACTCAGCACAGTGCCTAGCATACAGTAGGCACTCGCTATAGGGTGTTTATTATCCTCGGCCTGCTGTTGTCAAGGCAGGTGTGTCCTGAGTCCCATCAGCGATGACAGGGAGGGACCCATGGCCCCCTCTCCCTCAGCAGGGCCTGTGCAGAGCAAAGTCTCCCGGAAGGGGCTGTCAGAGAAGCAGGCACCCACTCTGCTGGGGCGAGCTGAGCACCGTCCTTGCAGCTCAGAGCTCTCCTCTAGACCCCGCGACCACTGACAGCCCCTGGAGTGCTGTGACCTAGACACCCCGCAGTGTGCGGGTGTGGGGGACCCCTTCCCAGCTGACTTGTCCCCGCTTGTTTATGACAGTGTGCAGAGAAGAAGCCAGAGGCCAGTGGCCCAGAGGCAGAATCCTGCCCAGAGCTCCACATGGAGCCGGTGGAGCCACTGACTCGGGCCTCTGCAGCAGGCCCTGACGGTGGAGGAGTCCGTCCCGAGCAGCCCTTCATCGTGCTGGGGCAGGAGGAGTATGGGGAGCATCACTCGTCCATCATGCACTGCAGGTGGGTTTGGGCCTGGGGCCAGCGGCCAGCCAGGAAAAGTACAGAGAAGCCTGGATTTTTTGGCAGCGCATGTGAAGCTGTGGCTGCCAGGGGTGGGGGAGGACGGGGGTGCAGAGGGAAGGATGGTCCCTGGAGGGCCATGGTCACCCCCAAGAGTCACGGGGATCCCGCTCTGAGCTGCCGTTGGACTGGTCAGCCTCTCTGCCGTTTCTAATCATGTTTCTCAGAGTTTTAGGAACAAGTTACCCTTTATTTTAACCACCAAAACTCACTCAATTTTAATTTGCTTTATATTGGTAATTTTAGGTAAATATTTACCATTTATAAGTTTTTCCTTAAACATGGTAAAAGCATGACCTTTTAAGAACAAACCCTCAAAGAGTGTAATTTTCAGAAGATAGGTGGGTTTCTTGTTTTGACAGCCCTGACAGGCTTTCGGGGGCCCTGGGGCTGTTCTGGAGTGTGACTGGGGAGGCTCTAAATCTCCCTGCCGGCAAGTGCCCTGAGGGCAGCACCCTGGGAATCTTGGCCACGGTTCTGTGCCTGGTGTTGACCAGGAGAGGCACCTAAGAAGTATTTCTTAGACAAATGAACGAATGAATATTTCCAGAAATAGTCCACACCCATCCATTGAGTTTTGGCCTCTTGGGATTATTTTTAATGTAGTGGGGAAGTCGGAGGACTGGTCATCCTTGCAGTGGCTGAGGAGGACCAGGACTGAGCCGGGATGCTGATGGTGCTCCCTTCTCTCCCATTGCAGGGTGGACTGCTCTGGGAGGAGGGTCGCCAGCCTAGACGTAGATGGGGTCATCAAAGTGTGGTCCTTCAACCCCATCATGCAGACCAAAGCGTCCTCCATTTCCAAGTCGCCACTGCTGTCTTTAGAATGGGCCACCAAGCGGGACAGACTGGTGAGTAACACTGGCCTATGAGTTTGCTTTACCCTCCAAGTTGAAGCGTTGCTCAGGGATTCAGGGACCACACATCCAGGACTGGCCTAGCAGCCTCCTGTTTGGGGGTGGCAGTGAGGTTACTGGTTGACAGGAATTGAAATGAGCCACAGGGGGACCTGGAGAGCATGGCTTCTTACTGTCTGTGGTGGTCTGCCCCAGGGACCACCTGCCCGTTGGCCCCCATCTGTCTGTGTTTCCAACCACGGTCTCCGCTCTCCACCCGCCCACCAAGAGCCCATCCGGGCCAGGTCCCGTGGGAAGTGGCTTATACTGGTGAGGGGATGGTGTTCTGTTTTGTGGTTCCCATGGGTCTAATTGCTCCCACGAACAGTACAGTGTTCTTTTTCCCTCTGGATTCTAATATTTGAGATAGGATTTGTAGTTAAGGAGGTAAAATTGATTGATTGTTTTTTTCTTTTGCCCCATTTTTTGAGAATCATACCGTGTAGCCCAAGGGCAGACCCTGTTTTTGGCAGCTGGAGGAATTATCCTCATGGGCTGGGTTCTCAGGGCTTTCCCTGTACCAGTGTCAACTTGCCAAGCAAATGCTGAGGTCACAGCCTCCCTAATATTCCTGGGGGATACCCTCAGACCTGAGCTGCTTCTGGCGCTTTCTTCTGGTGGTACTTGTTATTATCTTTGAGGCTTCCCACCAAATAAGTCACAAGTCCCTGAAGGCGAGGATAGCCACTTTTCTTTTCTGGAGGCCTTTACAGGCCCAGAGCCAGAGCTGTCCCCTGAAGAGGCAAATGAGGCCCCCAGGCTCTGTGACCCGCTGGGCCAGTACCCAGGGAGGGGTGGTGGATAGATCGGGAGCGAGAAGGAAAGGTTGGAACAGCCGGGGTTTAAAACCAAAGAAGGGGGGGACAATCAGAGGGTCTCATGTAACCAACCAGAACATTTCCAGGCATATCCAAGGTGATGCAAATCTCCTATTCCACAGATGCTTTTTGTGGTTTTGCTTCTGGTCAGGGTCAGCTCTGATGTCTTTATTTAATTTTTAAGTGACGTCTATCGTAGCCAGATTTCCCTTGAGCTGCCTGGATGAGTGGAGGAGCCACCTCACCCCTGCAGCCTGCCCAGCCCGGCCCTCTCTGAGGACCTCCCTGACCGGGCATGACTCTACACTGTCCTTTTCTCCTCCTGCCTCTTGTCGTTCCAGCTCTTGCTGGGCAGTGGTGTGGGGACGGTACGTCTTTATGACACAGAAGCCAAGAAGAATCTCTGTGAAATCAGCATTGATGACGACATGCCCAGGTGAGCTGGAGGCCCCCAAGGCCGTAGGCTGCCAAATGGGCTCCTCGGGGCCTCGTGCCCCATGTCCTGTAGCAGGATCTGGCCTCAGGGCCCAAATGCGCCCTCCCTCTTGGGGCAGGCAGGGGATCTGACCCGGGCCCACGTGTGTTGCAGAATCCTGTCCCTCGCGTGCAGCCCCAGCGGGGCCTCTTTCGTCTGCTCGGCCGCAGCCCCGAGCCTCACTTCCCAGGTGGACTCCTCGGCACCTGACATCGGCAGCAAGGGCACGAACCAGGTTCCTGGCAAGCTGCTGCTGTGGGACACGAAGACCATGAAGCAGCAGGTACGGGCCCTGCCCTGTGAGGGGACACGCTGTCTGCACTCCCCTGTGTTTCTGACGAGTCTCTTCCTCTCTTTTTGCTTTGTTCTCCTCAGATTTTTCAAAAAGTTTAAGTGTTGAAAAGTAGTAGACCCTAGTTGGGCAGATTGTTAGCAACTCAAGTCATTCAGAATTGTGTCACAAACTTAGGAGTCACCCAGACCCTACCAGAGGGCCCTGTGGTTTATTTTTTAGGAGAGGACTCGTGCCGCCTGACTCCCTGTTAACTTAGAATTGCGTGAGAATTACAGTAGCAGCCAGCAGTAGTGAGGACACGTGCATATTCGTAAGAAGTGACAGCTGACCAGACAGCCTGGCCACCCTCCTCAGAGCCGAGGACACACTCCCTGCAGAATAGTAATAGATGCTTGCAGCTGCCACCCTCAGGCCCAGAGAGATTTAGTGATGTTAAACTCACCTGTTTAGAAGGCAGAGATGTTTCTTATTAAAATTATTAGTTTCAGTGCTCAAAAGTGGTGTGGCTGTTCTGCTGAACACATTGTTTCCTGGGGCTGCTGAACACACTCGAGGGTCCCTGCCTTCAGATGGGCCACGTTCCAGGTGTTCCCCTTGCGCCTTCCTGCATCTGCCTGCAGAAATGGTCTGTGTTCCCATGGGGAGGTCTCTCAGGCCAGTCAGGGCCACACCCGAATTCTTGGCCTCCACCCCCTGCCACCTCTGTCCCTCCTTTTGCAGTTTTCCTCGCCTTGGCAAACACAGGCCACTTAGAAACTGGGGATCTTCCAGGACCCATCCTTCTCCCTCTGCTCACACAATCCGTCCGCGAGCAAATGCTGTCAGTGCATTTCCAGTCCGAACACGACCTGCATTTCCAGCAACACACTCTAGACCTGTCTCTGGCGGCCCTTCTGTGGCCCTGCCCACTGTCCTCTCCACCAGTTCACTTCAGTCCTTCTTAGTTCTTGGCATTTGCTATTTCCCTCCAAAACTCTGACCACAATTTGTAATTTTGTTTACTTGTGATTTTCAAATTTTTAATTAAATATTGAATACATACAAAAGAATATTGAAATCATGGGTGCATGGTATCATGAGAAGAAAAGCAGTTAAATGGGCACCCGTGTACCCATCCCGGCTGAAATGGAGCATTGCCAGTGCTGGTTAGCTCCTGTGTGCCCCTCCACAGTCTCCCTCTCCTTCCCCTCCGGAGAGAACTTGTCTTGAATTTTGGCTTACTGTTGCCTTACATTTTAACAATTAGTTTACTACATTTACTACATTACTATATACCCACAAACAGTGTAGTTTTTGTTTTGCATGTTTTCTAACTTCATATCAATGGAACCATACCATATGTATTTTTCTAGAATGTTCTGTCAGGTTCTAGATTGAACACCGATTCTCGTACTTTATGACCTGGTTGTATCCTCTGGCTACCTTTGCTGAGACTGAGAAGTTGACTGTCAGCATAGTTGGCATCGTCAGTTGTCTTTTCTGTCTGGCAGCTTTTAAGATTATCTTATCTGGGGTATCTGGTTGTGGATTTTCTCTCTTTTAAGTTTTAAAATTTAGTTTTTTTAAAGTCCCGCTTGGGATTTGTTTGGTTTTCTGACTCAGGGGATTTGTGTCTTTGTTCAATTCTGGAAAATTCTGAGTCTGTGTTGTTTTTTCCAGTGTTACAGTTCTCTGATTATCTCTTGCCTTCTGGAACTCCAATTACATATGTGCTAGAACTTTTTTCTTCCTTTTTTTGTTTCACTTTGCTGCATTCTTGATGATAATTTCTTCAGATTTATGAGTTTGCTAATTCTCTCCACCACTGTATCTAATCTTCTATTGAACCTATCTATTAGAATATTAATTTCAGTTATTGTAGTTCTCATTTTTAGAAGCTCTGCTTCATTTTTTCAAATGTGCTTCATCATGTTTACAGTCTCCCATTTTTATCCATAATTTTTTTTTTTTTTTTTTAGAGATAAGGTCTCACCCTGATGCCCAGGCTGGGGTGCAGTGCTGTGGTCATAACTCACTGCAGCCTCGAACTCCTGGGCTCAAGCAATCCTCCCGTCTCAGCCTCCTGAGTAGCTGGGACGACAGGTGTAGCCACCACACCTGGCTTTTATCCATATTTTCAATTCCTCCTTTTATTTTGTTGAATATATTGGATGTTCTCACTGTATGTTCTATCTGATCATTTTAATATCTCAAGTCTTTGTGCATGTGACTCCGCTCTCTGCTGTTTCTGTGGGCGCATGCTCCATTTGCCTTATTTTCCTGTCTTATGAATTTTGATTGTGGGTTCATGTTTCTTGGACCTTTATTTTTGAGACTATCTTGAGGCTTGGGTTGGAGGTGCATTTCTCTAGAGAAGATTTGTATTCACTCTTGCCATGTGCCTGCAGGCACTGCCAACTTCTGCCAACTTTAAAATAAATTCTCTGCTTGAGGTTTCTCAGCCTACAAAGGGATTGTGAATTTGTGTCATAAACTCATGTCAGGGCCAGTTTGTGGTTACAACTTTGCAGAGAGGTAAGTTTTCTTGTTATCCCTTTCTGTGAAGTAGGTTTATTTCTAGTTCATTCCCACGCTGAGGTATAGCTCTTTGGAGTCCCCGCTTCACATGATGGTTTCTCATCACCTGACCCTGGGCAGGTCTTAATGCTGTTGTCTCCAGGCTCCCGAGCTCTGCGTGGCTGTCACAGTGGGAACTTGGGTCATCTGGATTCGATGACTGCCCCGTAGTGAAAGCCAGCTGTGGAGCTCACTAGTCCCTTGGACTCTTGCTGTCCCTCATTTTTGGCCTCAGATGAGTCCTTTATTTGCTAGCTCGGTACTGTGTGTGTGTGTGTTGTGTGTGTGTGTGTGTGTGTGTGTGTATTTTAAATAACATTCTATCTTATGTTTTTAGTTTCAGGAGGGTTATTTAGGGTTCTGTGGTTATTTCTATAGTGTTTAAAATGATATTCTTCATTAATTATCTGAATAATTAATATACCTTAAGTTCTGTGAGGTTGTTTTGTTTGCTGCTGTATTTCCAAGAGTTTCTGTGGGGGCCTTAGGGCTTGATGGGAAGGGAATGGAGCAGCCACGTGACCCTGGCACAACCAGTCTTCTATAAGGGGTGACTGTGATGAAAGGCAACTGATGAACTGTTATTCCCTGCTGGTGATAAGACTTTTCAATAAAAATTAGCTTGGAATGCACTCTGGGTGAAGTATAGGATGCTAAGATATGGATTACTCATTTTATAACTGAGCAAGCCTGGATTATTGTCTGTATGGAAACCAGGACGTGTACAGGCACAGAGACCTTGCCCTGGAAAGAGCTCAGAAGGTCACAAGCACAGCACTTGGGCAACGGCTCAGGTCCACCCAGCCTGGGGCACCTACATATGTGTCTGTGTTGGAGTAAGCAGAGTGCCTGGGCTCAGTGAGGGTCTGCTAATGGTTTTTTGTTTTTGTTTTGTTTTAATAGCTCCAGTTCTCCCTGGATCCAGAACCCATTGCTATCAACTGTACAGCCTTTAATCACAACGGGAACCTGCTGGTCACAGGGGCAGCTGACGGTGTCATCCGGTTGTTTGGTATGCAAGTGTGCTCATGGCAATCTTTGTCCTCTCCTCAGATGTCCCAGGCAAGAGAGCTGGATTTTTTGCCCCCTGGATTAGAGGCTATTGCAAAACCCTGATTTCAGGTGCATGTACTAGTACTTAACTTTGGTCAGAGTTTTCAAAACACCCACGATAATCAACTTGCACGTGGCTAGTGTCAGCAGATGGAGGGGCTGGAGCACAACAGTCCTGGGTCTTGAGCTGTTCCACTGGAGTCCTTGACACCCTTGTGTGATCCAGGAGGACACAGGAGAGTGATGCGTCCTCTCTGCCTGCTGCTGGCAGCTCATCCTCCTAACAAAAGCATCAGAACGGTGTTCCTTAACCAAAGGCATCCAAACCATCTGGTGTGCTATTTACAAATTCCCTGGCCAGGCCCTGTCCCCAGGAGACACCCCCAGGTCTGGACTATATCTTCAAGGGATCCCCAGGGTGCCCCAGGGGAAGTTACAGAGGACAGATGCTCGAGTGTTCCCCTGGACTTAGGGCTCCCTAGATGAGCTCCAGCTCCCCCCGGGGACTCCCAAACCTTGCTTTTGACCTGGTGAAAGAAGCCACTTCTGAAGCTCAGAGGTGGCCTGACCTCTGGGGCAGGGGCCGTTCTGTGACACCTGTTGGGTCCAGCAGGCCCTTGGCCTCCAGAATGCTGTCACCCCCAAGCATAAGGCCAGGGGCCTCCTGCTGTGGGCGGATGCCTGCCTTGGAGCCCGGGCCAGAATCTGAGTGGCAATGTTTCGTTGCCTCAGACATGCAGCAGCACGAGTGTGCGATGAGCTGGAGGGCCCATTGCGGGGAGGTGTACTCCGTGGAGTTCAGCTATGATGAGAACGCTGTGTACAGCATCGGCGAGGATGGGAAGGTAGGTGTCCCCAAGATTCAGATGAGAGAGCGCTGGGGTCATACAATGGGCTGGGTTTAGGTCCCACCCACACTGTTTACTAGCTCTGTGACTTTTGGCCTTTTTTTTTTGCCTCAGTTTTGTCATCTGTAAAATAGGGATAAAATAGTAATGTATCTCATAGGACCCTTTGCATGGTTTAAATGAGTTCTGTGGGAGTCGGCTATCCCTACGAAAGGGAGTGCCACGTCCTTTCTCCTTGTTGTAGCAAAAATAACTCATCTCGCCATAGATGGGGGTCCAATTTGGGGCCAAGATACACTTTGGTGAGCTTGGTAATGGGTGGTCTTGGGACCACTCGTGGATGCATAGTTTGCTGGGGGGCTGGGGACAGTTCCCCAGAGGCATACAGGCCTGAGTGGAGTCCAAAGATACAAGAAGGAAGTCAGAAAAAAAAGTAAAAGTAAAAGCAAGTGCCCCCTCATAGATTCCCTCTGTGGAGGTGCATTAGGGAGCGGGAACGGCGCCTGCCTTGGGAACAGCCGGGCAGTGGGCAGGGGTGGGAGAAAGACCAGCTTCCCATGCATGCCCTCCTGTACCTTTTAGATTTGGTACTGTCTGCCTTTTTATCCATTGAAAACAGGCACTACAAAATAAAGTCTTCATTTGAAAAGTGTGGGAAGGGATTATTAAAGCTTCACTTCCTATTTATGTGGGTAGGTCTCCCAGCGAAGAGGGGGTTACCACCGAGCAGCCCGCGCGTGGTGTGGGCTCGCGGGTTACACACACTGCGGTGAATGGAGCCAAGTTTATCACTGCATCAGTCAGTGCTCAACTGATAGGACTGCTGAGAAACTGGAAATATATTTGCAATCTGTCCTCTGTACCTTGTTCCTAAGACATAAAGATCTAGTTGGGTTCTAACTCTGTTGATGATGAGGAGGAGGAGGATAATGGCACCTGAAGCATTCCCCCTGCTAGAGAGACCAGAAATCCATGCAAAGCCAGGTGTTGTCCCTTTTTCTCTCCTGTTGGACTTTGATGTGAGGTTGCTGACTGTTTTTCTAGATTTTCTTCCTAAAATAATGCTTAAATCTTGTTGGTGAGAGATGGGACTTGGGGGTGGCCTGTGGACCCCTCACCCAAGCCCCTTTTCTACCTCTGGCAGTTGAAAGGCCTTTTTAAAGGTGTCAGAACTGTGGCCAGGGAGGGGGCTCCCCCTTGCCAGCCTCTGCTTTGGGGGTCGGTCCTTGCTCTCCGCCCCTACCCCCACCCCCAGCTCGGTCCCTGGGCCCGGCCAGCCTCTGCTAAGAGAACACTCCGGTTGTGCTTTGTGACTGCAGTTCATCCAGTGGAACATCCACAAGAGCGGCCTGAAGGTGTCTGAGTATGGCCTCCCCTCGGATGCCACGGGGCCCTTTGTGCTGTCTGGATACAGTGGCTACAAGCAGGTTCAAGTCCCCAGGGGCCGACTCTTCGCTTTTGACTCAGAGGGCAATTACATGCTGACATGTTCTGCCACGGGGGGCGTCATCTACAAGGTAACTGGGTGGGGTGTCGTGGTGGGCAGAGGCTTCTTCTCTGGAGGTCTGGGCCATGGCCGGGCTGAGTGTGACCCTCTGTCCCCGCACTGTGTGGCAGTGGAGATGCCTTTGACACAGGGTGGCCAGTGCCAAGAGCCTCCCTGCTGTGAGCCAGGCCAGGGCTGCTTCTCAGCTCAGGTGGAGAAGGTAGGATTGGGGTAGAACACGAGGCACCCGTCCCCTCTGCTCATCTAGGACAAGATTCTGCCCTTTACCTGCCTCTGTTCCTTGGCAATAACATCTATTATAGAAAATATTAAGGAATAAGAAGAGTTGGGAAGTGTTGGGGTGGGGGAACATGCCCCCAAACAGGTATGAGCCAGCTGGATTTTTTAGTTACTCTAATCTGGTATAGATTTATTATTTTATTGGATGTCCCATGGGTCAAGTACCTTCCAGTCCATGTTTTAGACAGAATTTGAGGGTATGATTTGTCAAATCATAATGTGAGTGTCCACATTGTTTTTGTCCCTCAGCTTACACATTTGTTTAAATTCTCAAGTTAGAGCTTCTGTTCCATGTCCTTTTTGTGTATAATTATGTGAAATTATATGTCTTCTATTTTACTAGTATTATGAAATAGACTAGTGATGAGGATTTGTGTTGTAGCCTAAGCTCCTGTGTCTGTACCAAGTGAGTTCATTCTCAGCCTCAGTGTTAATTTTTAATTATTTGCTTGATGGTCGTGTTTGGTGTAGGTATAGAGAGTCATTCAAGGTGGAATGTTCTCAGCGTCTCTCGTTGCCACAGCTCAGGGGTCAGTCAACACCACAACTTTTGGACAAATTGTGTGCCACGTGTTGGACTAGGCACCCTGGAGGGTACCAAGGAGATATAAACTATGATCTCTGCTCTCTTGGGGCACACACTCAAATTAGAGAGACAGACATAGCACCAACAGTGGGGGATGGTGCAGCGTGGAGCAGTTCTGAGAGGAGGAAGCTTTTAGTGGGGATCGAGTCCTCAGGGAAGACCCCAGGGAGGCCATGGAACCAGGAGGAGGAGGAGTTGTGTAGACGGGAGGAAGGCAGGCCTTGGGGCCCCACCTGGGCAGAGGCCAGTGAGAGCTCACGGTGGGGATAGGGGGTGCTGAGGTGGGAATGAGGTGCCTTCTAGACCGTGGCCTGAGGCATGTACAGTGAGGTCTGGGCTCACCAGCAGTAAGGCCCCTCTGGAGGGTGATGATTCTAGCAGCTCTTGCCCTGTCCTTAAAAATTAGCTCCAACCTTTCTCTTAGCTGCTTATCTCCCAGTGGAGATACTGTAAAAAGTTTTCAGTTTACAAGCCTGATTTTATTTTATTGTTTTAGTTGAGTTTCAGGGCTATTCAATAACTTGTTCTCTGTGTGTATATATGTGTGCATGCATATGTATTTTATTTTTAATCATGTAGCCATTGGCATTTGCCCTGGTCAGTTTATATGATTTGCAGTCAGATTTGCTCTGTAACCAATTAGTGGATTGAAAGATTTTCCTCTGTATGATTTTTAAAATGTCAATAATGGGGTCTAATTACTTACGGAATACACTGAGCGTCAAATTCCATTTTGACAATCTGTGAGCAATTTATGATCTTTGTAAGTGTTTTCTCATGCCTCTTGCTCACGGGTGTTGTCATATACAGCGGTATTGGTAGTGATTCAGTTTGCTCCTACTTCCCCCCTGTTAGAGTCTGACTCTGGATAGCTGGTGCTGGTGGGGTAGGGGAGGGCCATGTTATGCACTGTTCCGGGTGTGGCGGGATGGCTAAGACCATGCTCTCCTGCAGCTTGCATTCCCCGGCATGGCAAGTGAACCTTCAGCAAATAAGCAGACACACGAGCAGATGCCAGGTAGTGAGGAGTGCTGCTGTAGGAGAACAGCTGAGTGGGTGTGCCGCAGGCACTAGCCCACGGCCAATTCAAGGCTGCAGAGAAAATTCCGTCTTTTAAGGAGCTTCTCAGGTACTTGTTTTCCACTTCAGATGGACTGACTGTAGTTGGGAAAGCGAAGGCATTTCCTGGTTCAAGAACTTAAACTGACTTTCTGGAAAGGTGGATATCTGTGTCTGGCCCCTAGGAGGCTGGGGTGGCAGCCCCCAGGCCGGAGGCAGTTTGGCCACCAAAAGTGGATATGGTGGATGTGTTTGTGAGTGGTGTCTGCTGACACCTCTTCCTCTCTCCTGTCCTCTTGCAGCTGGGTGGTGACGAGAAGATTCTGGAGAGCTGCTTAAGCCTGGGTGGCCACCGGGCCCCTGTGGTCACCGTGGACTGGAGTACCGCCATGGACTGCGGGACCTGCCTCACCGCCTCCATGGACGGCAAGATCAAGCTGACCACCCTCCTGGCCCATAAACTCTGACAGACCTGCCCCCAAGGGGTGCTACGGAAGCAGTATTACCCTGGGGCGCAGGCAGATACAGGTGGAAGACAGGGCATCCCACTGGCAGCCCCCCACCAGCGCAGCGAGTCTTCAGGGAGAGACTGTCCGGGGAGCTCAGGCACTGCGCAGCTGTGGTAACTGCATGGGAGCCACATGGAGCAGGTGGCTCGTGCTTCCCAGAGCCCAGTATCGTGGGCTGTGCCAGACGCATGCTTCAGACCACAGGAAGAAAGCACTGGAAGGAGAAACACTGTGATGGCTGCTGTGTTGGCCCAGGAGAAACTGACAGTATTTTGTATATATTTGCTCATTTTTCTTCTTTTTTAAAAAAAGAATGCACTTGTGGTCCCTTGGGGTCTTTCTAGGATGTGTGTGTCACTTTGCCCTGGCAATAGCCAGCTGGGGGCTCCCTGCCCTGGGTCTGCGTACCCAGCCCTTATGCACCTCCAGCCCAGTGTTGCACTCCTGCAGCTATGCCTGTTGCTTTGCCACAGAGGTAGGACGCAGCCCACAGCTCTTGCCTGTCCTAATGGGTAACTAAGGTTTTGCGGTTCCTATTTGTCTGGGGTCCAGTCAAGGCCAGAAAGTGTACCTTCTCTTCCCTGAAAGTTGGTGGCTTTTGTTACAGAAGCTTCTCAGGACGAGGGCAGGGGCTGAGGCCTCTGCTGCTGGCTGCCCTCCCATCCGGGCGGCTGCTGGATAATGGCTGAGAATCCATGATCTGATATGCCTGGGACCGGAAGTGTTTCAGATTTTAGATTTTTTAAAAAATTGTGGAATGTTTGTAAATACATAATGAGATATCTTAGGGAGGGGACCCAAGTTTTAACATGAAATTCATTTATATTTCATATACACCTTATACACATAGCTGGGAGGCAATTTTATACAACATTCTAAATAATTTTGTGCATGAAACAAAGTTTTGACTGCAACTCATCACATGAGGTCAGGTGTGGAATTTTCCACTTGTGGTGTCATGTCTGTACTCAAAAAGTTTCAAATTTCGGAACATTTTAGATTTCGGGTTTTTGGATTAGGGATGCCAAGGGCACCTCTTTCATTTGGTGGCTCCTCTCATTCCTCCGGCTTAACCTCCGAGGTGGAAGGTGCCAGCCGCCTGCACCCCCTGCTGCTGGGTGGGTAGGGGGTCAGAGTGAGGCGGCCAGGTTGCCCGTGGGCACGTGGGGTTCAGGCCAGCCCAGCTGTGGCAGAGCTGAGCCTGACCAGCTGTGTCCACACCCCTGCCCGAGGCCTGCCCTCTACTCCCTGGTGGGCAGGAACTGGAGAACCGCTCCTGGGAGGAGTCACGACGGGATGTGGGCCTGGGCCTTGGGCTCCGACCCTTGGCAGAGGCGACCCTGTCCCTGAGCTGGGGAAGGCTGCAGCCATGATTCAATTTAGAGCCTCCAGCCCAGTTCTGGGGGTGCAGGCCTGGAATGGGGAATACTCCTAGTTACCTACTTTGGGAAAGGCACAAAGACATTGGTACTAAAGCCTTGGCTCCATTCTGCTGGGTTTTGAGGGAAAAGTAGGGAGGAATTTATGCGGCTTGATTATGGGAAAACACCAGAGACTTAGTAGTAAATAGTTACCCATTTTTACTCACTTCCACTTTGGTAATCATTCCCTCAAATGAAGAAACCAAGACTTCACCATGTGTTATTCTCTCACTTTCCCCATTGCAGTGAAACAGCAACCTTATTTATCTCACCCAGTGATTCTGTAGGACATTTAAGAAGTGGTTGTGGGTTTCATTTGAGTGAGAATTTAACTTTTCCTCTCTTCATCTTGAAGTTTCTCTGTCTTATTATCCGTTCCCTCCTCTTAATACGGTCTCCACACCTTGCTGAAATGGCTTTAAGGATTGCAGAGACACAAAAGAACACTTGGAATCCTAGTGTCCCTCCCTGTCCCACATCTTACCCCCTCCAGGATGAGCTGTCATCCTCAAATAGAGCATGTCAGAACTTAAACTTACCTCTCCTTCAAAATGCCGCTCAGCATCTACCCAAGAACCCAAGCAAGACTCCTCCGTTATCTTGGGGGAGGGTGGCATAGAAGAAAATCCATCAAGCCAGTCCAAGCCTCAGTCCCCTGAGCTGCACCTGGCCAGGTGTTGACCTTCTGCTCTGGCCAAAACTGCCCCAAGAGCCTTGCAGTGCACGTCCCCATTTCCTACCCTCTCCTCAGATACCTGCCTGCACTTGGCTGCTTCTGCTCTGGGGACTCAGGCCAAAATCCAGCCCCTTAGCGTGGCATTCAAATGCTTCAGGAGTTCAACATGGTGTCTTTTTTAAGGATATACACATTGTGGGAGGACTAAATCTAGCTAACTGACATATGCATTACCTCACATGATAAATGCAATTTTACCTGTCAGTTTAAAGACCAAAAAACCACATAGCTCTGGTTCCTCACCCCTGCTGGGGGAGGACGGTGGGTTTCTCTCCCTTCAAACAAAGCTTTTAAGGCAGACACGCTTGTTTCCTGCTCTTCAGGCCTCATTTTCCAGCTGGCTATGAAAAGAGGTTTTAAGGAGAGATGCATAGGAGGTGGCACTGTTAAAGAAAAATTGTTCAATGATACTCATTAAAGCACAGTAAGGAAGACTTTATTCAGGATTATCTCAATAGGTATAGGGAGCACTGCAACAAGGTCTTGTGGTGGGGGAGAGAAACTGGGCTCAACTTCAAATACAGCATGGGCCAGTGGGAATTTATAGCCCAGGAGCAGGGTGGGGGCCAGTGGATAGAAAATTACTCAGAGGAAACATCAGGGATGAGGAGATTCTGGCTAAACAGACCTAACGGGATTCTTGCTGAGACTGGCCAGGGTGGTCAGATGTCACCTGGTGGTGGAGGATAAGGAACCTGGTAAGGTAAGGAGGGTGATCAGATATCATCAAGGATGGGGATGTGTGGTTCTTACCAACCCTGGATTTTACAAAGAAGTGCACAGATGGGCCTAGTAGAAGATGCAGAAGCCTGACCAAAGTTTGGCCAAGTAAGGAATCTTTGTCAGTTCTAATAGCAAGTATTTTCTCTTCCTTTATTCACAAAACAAAATGATGCTTCTCCACCCCAGCTGCAGTTAGACTTGGGTCTGCCCTGGCTCACAGCCTGTGAGAGGGAGGACCCTCGAGGTCAGTGACTGGAACACCTTCATGGTGGTGGAGAAGCGTGTCCTGCCCCAGGGGGCTGCCCTCCTGAAGAGGCTGGAGGCCGACCCAGTCCAACCTGCTGCTAAACTGACCCCAACCGTGTAGGTTGGTTTTGTGATCGCTGATGTATCTATCTCCTTAAGCCTTGATTTCTTTAAACTTTTCGCGTGCAGCCTACTGCCTTAGGATGGAGGATTAGTATTCAGGAGCGCGGCGGAAGTGCTGCGGAGAAGTCAAAGCCACCACACAAGTGGAAGGAAGAGCTCGGGCTCGGTCTCAAGCTCTGTGCACCTCTGGTGTGTGGTAGTAATCATTCTGTTATTAGCTGATTTGTTGTAAAGCACATTTCAAACAGCCGTCTTGATTTCTCGTTTTAGGGGCAGACCGTGTCACGTCATCCTTTTTACTTCAAAATGCCCTAGGTGAAGGCTTCAGCTTGTGCCGGCGTTTTTGATCGTGTTTCCAAGTTGGGGGTTTCTTTCCTGGCCTCTTTTAGGCTGTTTTGAGCCGTGCGTTTTTTTTAACTAAAACGCAATGCTAATTCCACTGACAACTGCAGAGCTGGGCACCCAGGACACCTAGGCAGCTTGGTGGAGCCGCCCTGTCCCCAGGAAACCTCTCGGGCCGCCAATCTGAATATTAAATATTAGTGAGGCCTACTTTAAGATAACAAATGTGAGCAGAGGCTTTAATTTCTCTTCCTGCACCCAAGGGGCTCGTCGTTCGTCTCTGGCCCCCAGGATGCGTCGCCCAGCAGTGAGCGTTGAACTTGGTTTCTGTGGGAATCCCGGCGGGATTCACCAAAATACAGATCCCCCTTCCCTTCCTCTGATTTCTGATTCAGGGGCCCGGAAATTGACACTTCCGCTTTCCCGCAGCCTGGCCGCGCGGCTCCTCTTGCATCAGCAGCCGGCAAGAACCCCAGGTGCCGGCCGGGGCGCGGCCGTGGAGCGCGGCCTGCGGGGGCGCTCCAGGGCCTCCGCGCCAGCCAGCAGCGGGGAGTCGGGGCCACGGGGCGGGGGCGGGGCCGGGGCCGGGGGCGTGGCCAGGGACGCGAGGCGGGGCCGTGGGGTGTGGCTGGAGGCGCGAGGCGGGGTCGGAGGCGCGGGCCGGGAGCGCGGGGCGCGGGGCGCGGGGCCGGAAGGCGCTGGGAGCGCTACGAGGCCGGGCTGCAGGCCGAGGTGTGCGCTGCGCTGGGGCTGGCCCGGGATCGCGGGCTCTGAGGGTTGGCGGCTCGGGTCCCACGACCGCTCCTGATCCTCCCGGCTGCGCTCTGGAAGCCAATCGGGGACGCGGGGGAGCAGGGCAGCCAGTGCGCCGGGCCGGAGGAGCGCGTCGCCGGCAGTGGGCCTGGCCTGGGGCGGAGGCCCGCCCTGCGCGGAGCGCCCGGGCCTAGGGCCGGGTCCGAAGGAGTCGTCACAGCCAATTCCCGGGTCTGGGCAGCGCGGCCCGGCTCGGTCAGCGAGGCGCCGCGTGGGTGCTTCCGCCGCGTGTTCCCTTCCGCAGCCGCCGGCCCTCGGCTCCTCCCGCAGGCCGCACTGCCGGGTCCCCGAGAGCGAGCGGCGGGCTGTGAACCAGGAATGCGGGCAAATCCCGTTCGGCGGGGCCTCTGTTTCATCCAAGTAGTGAGGAGCTTGGGATGAGATTTTCTAAGGTCCCACGGGGCTCGGCGTCCCATGGGCGCTGAGCTCCAGAGAACGTGCTTCTACAAGATGCTGCGGCCCACCCTGGGGCCCTGAAGCAGAGCGGGCAGGCACAGGGTTTGGAGTCTGTAGGACCTGGCTGTTAATCCTGGATGACTGATTCCAAACTTTTGTGACCTTGTGCTAGTTAACTAAGTCTCAGTTCCTCGCTTGTAAAATGCACTAAATGTCCACCTCAGGGTCAGACAAATTTCTGCCTGCATAGACCGCAGCACTGTGCGCTCAGTAGGCTCATTAGATGGCAGGAATGACTGTTATCACCGTCTGAATTCTGACAGGAATGAAGGTAAATTGGCAAGGGTCTGTACTCTGGCCGCACAGATTAGAATGATGGCCTGTTAATTTTTTTCTTAAGCTGTAAACAGCCATCCTGGGTGAGCAATAAATGATCGAATTATGACTCAGAGAGGACTATCTCTTATTCTTTGCTGACTGCTCTTTTCTGGGCAAACCTCTGCGTCAGTAAGATCTTAGGCGGGAGCTTCAGGGTTGATTCCTAAGTGGAAGGCAGAGACCTAGACTGGTTGTCACAGCCCCTTCTCTCTGGGTGGGGACTGGGCTTCAGGACTGAAGGGCTGAGACAGAACAACTGGGGTAGGGAAGAGAGAAGCCACGTTAGAGCAGAGGCTGGGGGGCAGGTGGAGAAGGGGCCTGTGGGTTCTGCAAATCAGGGGAGTCAGCACAGTTATGCTCCCTGTCCCCTATTGCTGGTTAAAGTTTGATCAGAAGTATCTTTAGATTAAAGGGGAAATAGTAGCCAATGAAACCTTGTTGTGAATCAAAACGGCCTCAGGCAGGAGTTTGAGACTGGCCTGGGCGACACAGTGAGACCTGTCTCTACAAAAAATTTAAAAATGAGTGGAGCATGGTGGCCACGAGCCTATTGGCCCAGCTACGAGCCTGTAGTCCCAGGCTGAGATGGGAGGATAGCTTGAGCCCAGGAGTTCCACGTTACAGTGAGCTATGATTGCACCACTGCACTCCAGCCTGAGCAACAGAGCGAGGGACAGTGAGACCTTGTCTCAAAGAAGCAAAAACAAAAACACAAAAGGGCCTCAGGGTTTCTTCTAACTGAGCCAATATAGAGGAAATGAGTATCTGGAGTTGGGGCAGATGAGGGAGCAGTCACTGAGAAGTATTTTAGGGGTCGGGTAGGGTGGGCACCCTGAGGACAGTGGCATTTGGGGTGGTGAGGGAAGGGACTTTAGAGGGCTCCTTCCCTCCTTTCCCTAGGGAGGGTGTTCTTCCCTCCCCCTTGCTGACCCTATCGCCAAGGAGGCTGCCGGGAGGCATTTCTGCTTGCTTCTGGCTGCTGGTGTGGGGCACCCGGCACGGGGGCGGGTCCCAGGGCTGTCTCCAGCCCTGCTCACCCTCTGGTTTCCTCTGGCCTGCCCTGCCCAGTAACTGGCTGATGACTGGAAGTACTCTCGCTTATTAGAATTCACTGGACTTTCTTCTTCTTTGTAGGATTTAAAGATTGACTCCCATTGTGGACAAATAGACCTGTAATTCCTGGTGTGACAAGAGTGGGATCCGATCTCTGAATTAGAAAAGTAGGTCATTAAGCTCGGGTCCTGATTCCTCTTTGTGAGAAGGTACAGAGATGGAAACCTTAAAACCTGAGAATAAAAAGAGGGTCCTTCCCTCATGGATGACAGCCCAGGTGGCTGAGAAGAGAGTGGCACCAGCGAAGGCCCCCAAGAGGAGGAGAATGGCAGCGGAGCCGGTGGCAGCAGCAAGGTGGGACAACCTTTGGTCAGAGGGCTCCCGGGAAAAAACCAGAGTGGAGCGGGGGCTCCCAGGCACAGGCCGGGTCTTCCAGTGTGGGCAGAACAGCGAGGTGGGTGGGTGGTTCAGTGGACAGTCTCTCCTCGAGCTCTCAGGAGGTGCAGAGTCTGCGGGCGGGAGGCAGTGAGCTGTCCCCCCCTCAAGACAGGCGCCCGCTTCTGCCCCTGTGTTGGCGCGGGCTCTGCCGTCAGGACCTGGTCGTCAGCACACAGGCAGCGTTCCACGCGTTAGCCAAGCTCTCAGAGGCCAGTTGTCCAAAATACCGGTCTCTTTTTTTGCATCAAAGTTGTATTATAACATCGAGTGGGCAAATCAATGCACCAGGGAGTCCGGTCTCCTGCTCCTCCTGTGGGCAGATCTTTAGGGACACACAGAAGAGCAGCAGGCTGCTGGGCCAGTGGGAAAGCAGCAGCTGCGGGGGTGGCAGTTGTGGGGTGGGTCTTTAGGCCACTGGCATCCAGTGGGGGGACATCCTTGCCACCCTCCTGGCAGGGCATTGGGTGCTTAGGTCTCCTCTCTCTGGCCCCTCCTTTTCTACTTTTTCTTAACTGACCAGCGTCCCTTTGTGACTGCTGCAGTCTTCCCCTACATGTGTCCATGCATCCGGGCACGTTTCAGTCCTGTCTCAGCCTGATGGCCCTGCCTGCTTGCTCTCAGGAGCCAGCCATCATTCCCTATTTCCCTCCTTGTGGAGGAGTTGGCAGAGGGTGGGAAGCCCCCCAGTGTTGCCTCCACGAACCCCTGTGCCAGTCACTGGCCTGCAAGGATGAGGAAGTCGTGTCTGTGCCCGAGGAAGCTCCTCTGCTCAGAGGCGCCGGTGTCCTCATCCTGGTGGGAAGGCCGGGGGACAAGACCCTCTTGCTGTCGTCTCGTCCCCATTTTTCTCCTCATGTCCCCATCTGTGGCTTCGTGTCTTTGTTTCAGACCCCCCGCAGTGAAGACTGTGTACTGCATGAACGAAGCGGAGCTAGTGGATGTCGCAGTGGGGATCCTGATTGAGGTACAGCCAACTGTGTCTCTTCTTACTCTTGGGGCCAGAAGCTCTCCATGGGCGGAAACCGGACTAGGCCCTTGGTGCAGGCAACAGGAGAGACGCCGCTTCCGCAGGCTGCCGCGGGAACCCGCCTCTGTCAGCTTGTCCCCCACCTGCCCTCGAGCACCACTTCTCTCACTGCCCGCGTGCGGGAGCCGGGGCAGCTGCGCGGCTGGACACTGGGGACGGCGTGCGTGTGCGAGGAGAGACGCCCTCTGTTTGGGGGCGACTCTGTGCCAGTGTGCACGTGGAGGGGACGCAAGCGTTTACCTATTTGCGTTCTCGGAAGAGGTCTCGGTTGGGTGAGGTGACCTCTTAGCCACCGCACCCCTGCTGGGCCCAAGGCCGCTGCAGTTTCCTGGCTTCCTGGAGCAGTAATAACTGCACCGCCTTAATGTCGTGCAGCACCTTATAGTTTACAGGGGCTTTGGTATCGTGTGTTATCTCATTTAACACTCATGATAACCCTGGGGTATAGTTATTTCAGATGCTATTCTCCCCAAGAAATTGACTCTGGGACTTTTCCTTAGTTCCATAGCGAATAAGTGACCGAGCGTGGGCCCACACCCAGGTTTTGTGTCCTGGGCTCCTTCCATTCTGTCACCCTGCCTTTCCAGACACATTTTCTCTATTTGTTTCGTTTTCCTTTTGACTCAGCTATTCCTCGTGCCCCCGCCTGCTTCTCTCCCAAGTTGGTCCTGATTTCTTCAAGAGCTGTGGTGAGGTGGTTGGGGGTGGGGGAGTAGGGTGAAGAGAGAGGGTGCTCCCGATTTGGGAGCAGTGCCTGGCCTGGTCACACGTCGCTTCACGGTTGCTTCTGGGTACGTCCTGCGTCACTGACAGACAAACCAGTGTGTTAGGGAAATAAAACACATACGTTATGCCTGCCATCCCTTCTACTCCACAGAGCCGCAAACAGGAAAAGCCCCGGGAGCAGCTGTCTCCGGTGGGCGCTGATAAGCCGGAGCTCTCCCCCACCTGCTCCGTGTCCCCTCACACGAGTTCTGGGAGCGGCAGCGAGGAAGAGGACAGCGGGAAAGACGCCCCTGGCCCAGGCCTCAGCCCTTCCCCAGGGCCGGGGGGTTCCGACTCCGCCTGCAGCAGGAGCCCCAAGGAGGACGAGGATGTGTTAAAATACGTCAGGGAGATATTTTTCAGCTAAGGGTTAAACTGTTCACTGGACTTGCCTGCTGAGAGCAGCTGGAGGACAGCTGGACTTCTGCAGGGACTGCCGGGGGCTGTCCCCAGGGTGTAGGTGTAGCTGTTTGTGCTCCCAGCTTTGCGTCTCCCTGGGCCTGGCACATTCACCTTGGGCCAGGAGCCCCAGGACACCCGGGCCTTGGGGCTGTTGTTTTGAGTGTGTGGAAGGGGGGACTCAAATTGAGTTATCATTGGAATTCCTCTCTGCCCTGTGCCCTCTCCCACTCAGAGGCTCTGGAACTCCAGTCGTCTGCTTTATTCAGTTCCCAGGTTCCAGGCAATATGAGGTCATACGGTGGTCCAACTTTTTGGAACCAAAGAGACAATACTTTTCAAAGAATAGTATGGCTGGTAAGTATACTGGAATTCCTACTGTTTAGACAGCACGATCTCTCCTAAGGAGGAAGCCTATTTTAAAAATAGTTCCCATCACGGGGTGATCAGTCAATGAGCTCTCAGCCCTCTAGCCAGCCTGGAAGGCAGACGAGCTGCCCACAGTTCTCTGCCTCTTCTGGGAGCTTGAAGGTCACAGTGCACAGACCAGGAAGCCAGACAAGCCTCCTCCCCGCCTGCCTTCCACCTGGTGGCCTCCACCTTAGCCCCTGGGCAGCTGTAAAGCAGTAGTGAGACCTGAGCCCTGAGGAGGCCTCGAGGACAAGAGATTACACCAGAGCCCATGTTTCTGCCTCTGTATTTGGTGTGGCTTTTGCAGACATAGAATAAGTAAATCGTTCTCCATACAGGTTTTCCAATATACAGGTGCTGAAAAATGCACAAAATTCCCCAATGCGTAAGTCGTGCTTACATCCTTCCCAGCTCCAGCTGAGAAGTGAAGGGGATGTGGCGTTGTGTGTGTGCAGCCCTTCGGTCCGGCCACCTTCCCCTGCCAAGGATTTGGCCTACCCCTGGGTCTCACCATAGGAACGATTTACCAGTGACTGCTCTGCTCCTTCAGTTCCCGGGGCCTTTTCAGGGGAGTCTTCAAAGCCACCAAGGCTTCTCTTGTGCCTGTGTGCTCTGTCTTTGTGGAGTCCTTCGGATCACTCCTGGGCCTTTGGCAGTGGAGTCCCGGGGAGGTGCTCATCTTGGCCCAGTCTCCACAGGTGGAGGAGCAGAAGCTTGCTAACCAGGGCCCGAGGGACACCTCGGTGCTTTCTCTTTTAATATCCCCATTTGTTGCCATAATCTTTCCCTGGGTTCCAGTTTGGCATTCGGCAAATCAGCCTGGAAGTCTGGCCCAGGACAGGAAGCCTTACCTCTCCCCACGCCCCTGAGGCTAGAGTAAGAGTTGCTCAGATCAGTTAATTAAAGCAGGAATTCATGTGACAACGAGCTGTGTGGTTTTAGGGTGTCCTTGGAAGTGCTGAAGGACAGACATCCTACACTAAGAAGCCACAGGTGCCCCAACCTCCCTTACTGCCTCTTGGCCTCCTTGATGCTGGGGGCCCCACCTGCCCTGCAGTGGGGTCCACATGCTGGAGCTTGCGATCAGCATTAGCTATGAAACGAGGTGGCTGAGCAGACATGCCACCTTCTCTGAGTGTGGTTGGAACTAAACCGCTGCCATCACATAAGCCTCTACACAGGACTAGCAGCTCTCAAGCTGGCTCTTGTCTTTCTTGGCCCTGGGAGGGAACACAGCTGTGGCCATAAGCAAGAGGATAAGTAAGGCCTGGGCACTGCCCAGAGCTAGAAACCCAGGCCCCAGGAGGGAGAGCCTGACCCACTTCCACACGTAGGAGAGGAAGAGGCCCAGGCCGCTGGCCAGCAGCACAGAAGCCGCCGCCAGGAAGCTCACTGCCAGCTGCCACTCTCCCTCATTGCCGTTGCACCAGGCCAGGAAGAGAGGCAGGGGGACAAAGAAGGTGAGGACCAGGGCCCCGTATGCACCAAGCCTGGCTAGGGCCAAGCCAACCTGAGGCACCCCCAGGGCCTCCAGCTCAGGGAAGTGGAGACACTGCAGGGAGCTGGCATCCTCGTTCCACAGGCAGAAGTTGTAGAAGCCGATTCTCAGGTTGGGCAGGTCAGTGAGGTTGCCAGCCTTCCAGAGCAGAGCGTAGAACATCAGGTAGAGGACCACGACTGTGAGGATCAGGATGCTCAGGAACAGCAGGTGGTTGCCCCACCGTGGCCTTGAGATGGTCATCTCTCTTGTCCTTTGCAGGGGGACCTGTGCGGAAGTCACATCTGTGAGTGTCCAGCTCTGCCTTTGACATTCCATAAAAACCCATGGTAAACTTCCCTCCTACCCTGCCTGCCACCAAGGACAAGAAATCGGAGGTAACCTACAGCCAGGACCCACTTGATAGGTTATCAGCTGCCTTTGGTTTGAGATCAGGAGGAAAATCTCTCCCAGGCAGCTTTGAAGGACTGAACCATCTTAACTGAAGTGGCCCTTTGGTCAAAGGCTTTGCTGCAGCCCAAGTACAACAAAAACAAACCACTGGGAACATTTGTGAGGGAGTTTCTCAGATCCTTATCCAGGGTGGGTTTTGACTGAGGTCAAAAGGATTAAGGCTCACTTTTTTTAGGGACGTGAAGGTGGAGGAAGGTTTCACCGCAGTTGCCGTGACAACCACCAGGGTTGCTATAAAAGCTACCCATTGCTGGGCCATAAATCAAAGCACAACTTCTACGCTTGGAGCCAGGCACTGGTGTGATTTCTAAGCTGCGCAGCTTGTTCTCATGTGAGCCTGGGCGAGGCCCACTGCCACACCCACTCTGGAATTTTATCTGCTCTGCTTTGGGAACTCATTACTGGGTTAAGATAAGATGTCACCTGGCAATGAAATCACATCGTAGTACTCTTTACTTTTAAAAGTCTACAATTTTTCTTGGAAATAACAGTGATATATGTTAATTATAGAAAACTTAGAAAATATTTTTAAAACTTCGTATCCCACCACACACATAGAACCACTATTATTTAATTATTAAAATATCTTGCCAATTTTTTTTTCCTGTGCTGATACATTTTTAAATAATCATACTGTTGAACATAATGCCTTTTTCCACTGGATATTGTGAACATTTTTCAAAGCTGTTAAATATTCTTCAAAAACAATTAATGACTGCATAATAGTTCCTGTCAAAGAATTATCCATTACACTATTATTAGACAAATCATTTCCATTTTTCACAGTCATAAGTGATAGTTAATGAAGATGCTTATATGAGCCTTGTTTGGAATCTGATTTTTCCTTAGGCAAGATACCTAAAAGCACAATCACTGGGTCAAGGGTAGAAATATCTTTTCGTGTTCTAACTGCATATTGCCAAACTGACCTACTGAAAACTTGCTAGTTATAGTCCCTCTAGTTGTATATAAAAGTGCCCATTTCATTACCCTCTTATTCTTTCAAAAAATCTTTTCACTGCTTTTTTAATCAGAAGGGCTTCGTCAAGTTGGCCTGTAAAACAGCAGTCTGCTTTATGTATGTCTGTTTTGTAATGTGGAATAAAATGGCTATTTACATCCAGAAGTGACTAGCAACACCGTGCTGCATGCTTTGTGAGGCACAAGGCACTGGGGCCACGATCCAAAATGGTCTGGAAGCCCCAGCCAGCAGTGCCATGTCGTGTCCAGAAGTGAACTGAGTGGTGGCCCTGGGGAGGGACCAGTCCTGATCAACTACTGAGGGGACTCCTCAGGGGGACAGCCCCCTCTTCTTTCCCAAAGCTGACCGGAGAGTTTGTCTGATCCCATACACTACATTCGTTCTGCAGGAACATTTAGGGACCAAATGGAACAGAAGAACTTGGGATAGGCTGAGAGAGGGCTGCTCCATCGCGTGTGCCAAAAATGAGAATGAAAATTTACCAGCGAGTCCTTGAGCGGAGCCCTGGGCATGCTGGCTGGCGGTGAGCAGGAGCCTGTTGGGACAGCGAGGGCCTGGGTCCACGTTGCCACTGCCTCACCTCGGATGCCGCTGGCCTGGGCCCCGGCAGCACTGGGCAGTCCGCCCGGTTGCGCTGTGGCTTCTGCTCCAGAGGAGCCCAGAGGGGACACTCAGAGGGGGAGGAACGAGGGCCGTCCCAGCGAGGCCCTGGCTGCGGCCTCTCTGTGGTGTTAGGGACAGGAGCATGCTGGCAGTACTAACCACAGGAAAAGGGGGGTGGCCAATGAGCACGTAACAACCAAACCTGCAACAGCAGGAACTTGACGCTAGGGACTTTTCCCAGCCAGGAGCACGCGCAGAAACTAGGAGCTCGTGACTTGCCCTCATTAACATACATTAGCATGGTAAAAATCACACCCACCAGCGCCCTGACAGTTTACAAATGTCATGGCAACCCCTGGAAATTACCCTGTTGGAAATAAGGATAAAATTGGGGAGGACCCTTAGCTCCAAGAACTCTCCACCCTTTTCTCAGAAAAATAACGAACATCCCGCCCATCCTTTAGCATATCATAGGGAGTAACATGAAAGAAGTGTGTTAAGACCTCAGGGTCTTCTCCACTAGTGGAGACAGGGCCATTTCCCCTCCGGAAACATACTTCTCTTTGTAATGCTTGAAGCCTGCAACAAAAGCCGCTTGTGTGGAAGTGCCAAGTGTCTGCCATCACTTCGTGGCACGGTCCCTGCTTGCGATTTTTCCAAGCAGGGAGCCAAAGAACCGGGACTGGTATGATAAGGAGTTTTGACCAGTCTAGCCCATGGTATGGCAGAGATTCCCAACAGGAACACGTTTTGTATGGTTTTAAATATTTAACAAATGTGTTTGTAGAAACCTGTTTCTGTGTTTTTAATGTTTTTTTTAAATAGGTATTTTAGGGTGTGGAATGGATTTCCAGGGTGGGAACACCGATTTACACTGTTGTGCTCTGGGAAACAAGGTTTGACATGCCTTCGTTGTCCAGGAACCAACTGGGGTGGGAGTGGGGGTGCCTTTGTTTCAATGCTCCCTCTTGTTTCTCCTATTTGAGACCTGTTACAACTGGGATCTAAAAAATCATTATTAAACATTTTTGCCTTCAAAACAGAGCTCAATTTTTAAAAATGGATGTGACTGCTCAGAGGGAGAGATTGCATCAGCCACCTGGCTGCAGCTCCTGCCAGGCGCCGGGAGCCTTTGTTTTGACTTTCTCATTTTCTCTCATCTGACCTTTTGCGCGTTCGAAATGGAGAGTGGAACAAAATAAAACTGGAGCCAAGAAGCCCAGGACCAGGCACGTGGAGAAGGTGGCAGTCCCTGGTTCCCTTTTTCTTCTCATCTCTGTATGTTCAGTCCCAGCTCCTGCATGCAGTGCTCGAGGCTCGCCCTTCACCACTTGCTGCGAGTCGGAATGTGCCCTTCTCTGGCAAGGCCCAGCTTCCACCCTTGCTCTGCGCAGTCCAGCACCTGCTCCGGGTGTGCCCCTTCCATCTGCCCACCCTCAGCCACTCCGCAGCCCCTAAGTCCTGCCTTATTTTGTGCTTCCCCAGATCTTACTAGTGCTGCGTGGGCATTCCCGGCTCCTGCAGCCCACAATGGTTTAGCCATAATTAGAATGTACGCTCCACCAGAATGTAATCTCTCTGAGGAACAATCTTTATCTCTTTGGCTGTTTTGATACACAGCAAGAGCCCTTTTTTTGTTTTGTTTTTGAATGAGTGAGTGAAGATGCCATGTGGTCTCCCTGAGTTCTTTCCTGTACATGTCTTAGTTGTACATCTTAACGGGACAGCAGAGCTGCTTGAGTCTGGAGCCGTGTTTTATGTGTCACACATGCTCGGCACAGTGCTGGGATGGTCCATCCATGCTGGAAATATGGACAGACTTCAAGAACTCCTGTGTGGAGAGGTTGGGGGCTAGTCCTTGCTTCCTTTCCCGAATGTTTCTCGGTGACAACATGTGGATCTTTGCTTGGAAGCCCCGTGAGGCGGCTCTCCTCTGCTGCCCCAAGGGCAGGCCTGTTTTTTTGGTTTTTAACAATCTTGGTAATCACGCCGTCACCATTAGGAGCTTTTTAATTCCCTTTAATGATAAGCGACTGCTTCCTTCAGAGGGCAAAAGGGGAGACTGCTGAGTCACTGTGGCCATTTTTAGATGAACTTTTTCCTGTTTATAATAAAGTAATACATGCTGATTGCAGAAAACTAGAAAATATGTGAAAATGTAGAGAAAAGACTAAAAATTATCTGTAAGTTCAAGTCATAAAAATAACCACTCTTAGCAGCACATTTCTTTCTATAATGTTGTTTTATGTAGTTGGGATCACGTAAATATATGTTTGTGTCCCACTTTGTGAACATTGTTATCTCATGAACTAGAAACGTTTCCTAAACACGATCTTTGAGGGCTGCATATGGATGTATCATAGTTTATAGTTTTTATATATTATGCTTTATATCATTATTTTGTAATATAAATAATGCTATGGTGAATATGTTTGTGAATCAATTTATCCTTTAAGAGGTTTAAGAGAATGCTTGTCTCATCCTCCCTAATATTACCTATTCTTGAGTCTTTTAATCTTTGATAGTGACAAATGATGAATCAGTTATTTTTTGTTTCATAATTAGTAAAGTTTAACATTTTCAAGTGTTTGTTGGCTGTCTGTATTTCTTCTGTTGTGAAGTGCTATCAGTTCTTCTGCTTTTAAAAAAAAATCATTTTGAGTTTTAGTTTTTGATTGTTGGTCTGTATGAG
The DNA here is from genome assembly GCA_023783475.1 of Daubentonia madagascariensis. Classification (NCBI taxonomy): domain Eukaryota; kingdom Metazoa; phylum Chordata; class Mammalia; order Primates; family Daubentoniidae; genus Daubentonia; species Daubentonia madagascariensis. The sequence continues at coordinate 19,371,028 of JAKFHU010001569.1, forward strand.
CCCTTTATAAATAAAGACTGTTAACCTTTTGCCATCATAATTGTCATAGTAAAGCATAAACCTTTTGCTGCTCTAGGTGCCCTGGACCAAAACACAGATTTAGACTCCAAGTCACTGTGTGGGGGTGACCGCTGTCACTCGAGAGCCACAGTGTGAGCAGGGCCATAGGAAGGAGATCATTTCTGCTCAGAGGGGAAGCAAATTCCCAATTAGGGAAATAGATGGAAAATGTTCTCAGGAGATTAATCTGAGGCAGGTTTTTGTTTGCTTGTTTAAGCATCCCTAAAATTTTCATACTGGTTATGGAGAATGGGATGGTGGGCTGAAAGAGACACAACATTATATTGTTTAATTGTGAATTATGTTCTTGTCAGGTTCATGGTAAAAGAGTGAAACTTTCATGAGGGTGTGACTGAGGGACAATAAGAATTCTGGCAGATTGTTGCATTAAAATCCCTCTGGCTGTCTCTGGTGCTGGGTAACAGGAGTATCAGGCACCAAACAGGCAGAGAAACAGGATGAAGTGGAGAATTTCCTAGCTTAGACTAGCATTCCAGCTGTGGCTCTGAACACAAATTGCACCTCACTAAGAGCCACTTCTTGCCTATAAAGAATACTTGACTAGGGTTGAATGAGCAGGGAGACCATTTCTTGCTTTTGACTTATTTACTTATTTAGCCTATTTACTTCAGATGGCTGAAGTACCACTTGTACTCGAGTTGAAGAATTAAAATGAAATTTGCAAACTACCCACAGGAGCTGGTGTCCCTTTTCATAGCGGAAGGGTTGTAGCTCCAATCTCCACCTTCCAGGAACACTTTGTACTTTTCTCCATATAAGCTAAAATATCTATTCACTTAAACATTATATAACTGTATTGTATTGATCATATAATTGCTTATAACTTCTGATTTGTCACTGCTCCTAATCATCGCTTTACATAGTACATTCTTATCGCAGATTTTGAGATCCTTATAAAACCCCCTTCTCTACTTTTTCTTATACAAAAAACAAATACAAACAAAAAACAACTCATTCTATTTTTTCAATTCATCCTTCCTACTCGAATGTCTGATGATGTTGGGTGACCAGACTTTACATATAGCTGGGCTTATTTAGTCTCCTGCCTTTTACCCACCTTCACCACCTGCATGCCTCTGTCACTAGTGGCACCCTATGGGCTTTGCCTTTCCCCACAAGGCTAGCCTCATGGTGCACCCCACGCTGTCTTTTGTGTCAGATGATAGCTCACCCACCACCCGTGGAAATTCTATTTCATTCATTGTTGCATAAATCCTTATAGTGTGCCCAGTGGAGAGGAGTGGAGTGCTGGTAGAGAATGTCCCCTTCCCTTACGGTTCCCTTTCCAGGAGGGTGGGGGCTAGACAGGAACATTTGAATTCCTCCACCAGTGAGTAATAGCACATTCTCTACCTGGCAGGCATTCATATAGTCTGCAACTGGCTACCAAGAAAGGCTGTTGCTACCAAAGGAGCCCTCTTGGGCGACATTAACAATACTCTGGCATTCTTCCTGCCTCTTTAGGAACAGGATACCTGGATGCTGTCACTGCAAGTGTTCCTTCCTGGACTTCTATTACTCTTGCTCTCTTCTCCCTCAGCTCCCGCTATGATGGCTTCTTTGGTCTTTCCCAAAAACCTTGGGCAAGCTCATGACTTTTATACATGACGTTCCCTCTCCCTGGAAGGCTTTTCTGTTCAGCACGTGTCTCCCTCCCAGCCTCCCCGCTCCTCTGCTTCAGGTCTCTGTTCAAATGTCCCTTACTCAGGGACACCCTTCCTGGTTAGCATTTTAAAAACTGCAGCACCCCCCTTCACATGGCACTGGCTGCTCTTCCTCCAGAGCACTTACCTCCAACCAACGGTCTAAGTATTTTGCTTATTCCCCTCTGTCCCCAGTAGAGTGTAAACTCCATGACGGCAAGGACTTTTGTCTGTTATTCATTTTTATGTATCTGTGTCTGTCTGTCTGTCATCTATTATCACCATCTATCTAACGTCTATCTTTTCCTGTTCTATTCCCAATCCCCAAGGCTGCACGTGGCATGTAGGAGGCACTCCACAGGGATACCTCCTGAATGACACATGACTGACTGGAGGGCTGTCAGCAGTGGCACATGTGGCTTTCCCTAAACTGCTCCCTGTTTATTTTCTTGACCTACGTCTCTGTCCTAGGCCGTCTCTCTTTTTTTAATTCTTCCCATTTCCTAAGTGTACGTTTCCACTGGGTCATCCCAGCCTGCCGCTTCAAGAGTGGATGGCTTTGAGAATACTGGAAAGGATGGGCACTAGCTAGCTGTGGTGGCGGCTGAGACTGGTGTGGCAGCCCCTGTCCGACCTGGCACCACCAGCTGCTGCCATGGCCTTGAGGCTACCAGGCAGGACTTGCAAATTTTGCAGAACAGAAGCTTAAAAGAAAAAACAGGTGAGTCATTAGGTTCTTAGAGCCTTTCTTTCATTAATGATTTAATGGAGGGGAGAACATGCTTTGAGAAGTCTCTTCCATCAGTGGAAGGAGTCTGAGAAGGAATCTGATTTTATTAAGGGCTTGTTAATGATTGAAAACAGACCTCAGAATCTCTTGAGCTTTTACTGTGTGCCAGGCCCTGTACTAAGCACTTAACAGGTATTATTTTATCAGTTTCTCACAACAACTTTATGGGGTAGATTTACTATTTTCATCTTCATTTTCCAAGGAGAAAACAGGCCTAATGAGGATCAGGAACTGGTGCAAGTTCCATCAGCCAGGGGATGGTCGATTGTCCTAAGCATTGCCCCGGGTAACCTTCACCGCAGCCGCGGGTGTTACCATCGTCCCTCTCATTTGATGTAAAGGACACGGTGTGGATCAATGGTTCTGAGCATAGACTTTGAAGCCATGTCTTGTGGGTTCTAGTGCCAGCTCTTCCATTTACCAGCTGTGTGACCTTAGTTAATTTACGTCCCTCTGCCTAGTTTTCTGATCTGTAAAGTGAGTATGATTATAGAACTTATTTTGTAGATGTGATGGAAATTAAATGAGGTAATTTATGTAGAGCACTTAGAACATTACCTGATAAGTATGATTTAAATTATTTTATTATTATAGTGAGGAAACTGAGGCTCAGAGGAGTTAAGCCCAGGGCCACACAGCCTGACAGTGGTGAGATTTTAGGGAGGCAGATAGTGCTGGTGTCCATTCGCAGAGCTGACCTCCAGGAAGCTGGCCTTGTGTATGTTTGGTGGTGAGGACTCCAGGAGCTGAGAAGCGGCGGAGCGCGGTGGTGAGGAGCATGGGCTTTAGAGTCAGACCACCTGGCTGCATGTTGCTGTTCTGTCCCTCACTAGTTGTGTGACTTTGGGCCCATGCCTCACGCCCTCATCTGTGATGCACAGGCTGTCACGTTCCTCAGGGGCTGTGGTGAGGCTGAAATAAGTTCACACACATATATAAACAGATCAGAGCCTGGCGCACGCCTGGAGGAAGTGTCTGCTCTGATGGTGATGCTGAAGCAATGGTTCGGGGAGAAAAGGGAAGTGAGGGAAGGTCACGTAGAGATGGAGGGGCAGGTGTGCAGCATGAATGGAGACAGAAGAGGAGCGCAGGGAAGAAAACTTTAGCAGAATAAAGCCAGAGCGGCAGAACTGGCCAGGGTACAGAGCAAAGGTGAAGGTTTACTCAGAGGAGGCCATCAGCCCTGACTAAAATCTTTCTGGCTGGACACATTTAAGATCAATGTGTTCATGGTTTGGGTGTGGCTGTCACAAAAATAAAAAGGGAAGAAGAAATAGAAATGTGTCATATTTCGTTTGGCAGAAACATGAGTCCAGGTTCTAATTTTTCAAAACTGGGCCCCCTCAACGTTTCTCCAATGAGTTTAGGTGGTGGCAGCGCCCTGGATTTCGCAGTTTTCTGTGGATGGCCATTTCTACCACCAGGCTTTTTATGGAACACTATGACGTTTTGATTTACTTAATTCTTCCATGTAAATAAAAACAGCTTTACCAGCAGAAATGGGACTACACCAGGAGATTGTGATATAAAGTCAGAAGTGTGAGTCCAGGCACCCACATGTACAACAAGCCATTGAAATACCTGTTTAAATGGTTCCATCAATATTAACTTGCAATTTGTGCAATTGTTTTGTTGCTTATTAGCCCTCACTAGCAGATCATCCAGCTGAGAACAAAGGTTATAAAAAATTTAGAGGGAGAAAAAAAATCCTTAAAAACAAGAAAATCACTATGAACTGGGGAACCCATCCTCATTTGATTTTTATTGGCAGGACTCCACAGTCCGGTTTATGGGAGACTGCGATTCACAGGGCCTAAAGCAGAGTTTGAGGGTCAACAGCACTAGAAACTAGCGACCGCCATGGCTGTCACCTGCTGGTCCTGCTCCAGCCCTCTCTCCTGCAGTTATGAAGGAGACTTGCTACCTCCCTCTCGGATGAAGTCAGCATTTCATCTTGTGACCTTATTAATGATGCATTTTGGATAAGTCCCTGGGTCAGAGGCCCTGGGGAATACAGGCCATAGGGCAAACCTGCTGCCTGCCTTCACTGAGCTTCCACTCTAGTTGGGAAGACAAGCACCAACATATTTTTAAAAATATATAATTATAATTATTGAAAAGCTTTGGGAAGAAAATAAACAGGGTGAAGTGAGGGAGAGAAATTGGCAGGAGGAAGTGATGACTCTAGATTGGAGGGTCAGGGAAGGCCTCTCTGCAGAGAGGCATTTGGTTTGAGGCCTGAAAACATTTTTCATTAACTAACGCTGAAGCAGTTTATTAGCTAACTGAAAAAGAAAAAAAGAAAAAACAAAACCAAAAAAAACCCAACAACAAAACAACTATTTTAGGTCCTTACTTCACACCACATACCAAAATAAATTTCACATGGATCCAGGAGTGAAATGTAATGAACAAGCAGATAAAAAAAACTAGAAAAATGTAAATATTTGATGTATGAGTGAGAAATGACATTCTGAACTTAAAAGTAAATTGAAACTACAAAGAATTGTATAGGTTTTAAAATATAGATATCTATACACTAAAAACAACATAAATAAAATTAAAAGTCAATGAGCATGGTGAATACTTGCAACAAATAGGAAATAATTAATATACCTAATGTATATGATGTTCATGCAGTTAAGAAAAACATTAAACCCCATAAGAATGGACAAGAAATTCACAAGAGATAATTCACAGAAGAAAGAATGCAAAGTAGTTAACTAACATGATAAAGAATTCTTTACTTTTCCTAATATAATAAAAAATATGCCAAGTAAAATAACCTATGAGTTTCCCTATCAAAACTGTAGATAAGAAACACCTGCTGATACCAAGAATGTGGTAAACTGGCATTCTCACACAATGATGGTAGGTGTGAAAATTTGTTCAGACTTTCTGGGAGGCAGTTTGGCAATACACATTAAAAAGTCTAAAAATAGTCATATCCTTTTGGCCTAGTAATCCCACTTTTATAAATCTATCCTAAACCAGAAATCAGAAATGCAATCAATGATTTATACATAGGAACGTTCATCACAGTATAACTTTTGACAAAAATAGGAAGTAACTTGAATGCCCAATATTAGAAGTAAATTATGACACATCAAGATGATGAAATACCATGCAGCTTTTAGAAAAAGCAGGTATAAAATCACCCTACAAAATGAGACTGCATCTACATAAAGACGAAGAGAAGAAAGAGACTAAGGACACATTTTAAAATGTTAATGTTCGCTGTGGTATCTCTGGGTGCTGGCATTATAGGCAATTGTTCTTTTGCATTAGAAATATTTCCAGAATTATGTACTATATTTATGAAAAAGTGAAATTTATAAAACAATCATAAACACCTTAGTAATTAGATTAAGCAGGGACTAAGCTGGAGAGAAATTTGAGAAAGGGGAATATGTGCAAAATTCAAAGAAGAATGTCACATGAACTGAATCTCAGACAAGAGATTGTGGGAGGGAAGGATTTATGGGAAAACGATATGAAAAAGGCACTTTTGTTGTCCTGAAGGGAGAAGGAAAGAAGGAAATATGCATTGTTTTCCCCCTTTCAAAGAAGATTTTATTTTACAGGTGAAGAATTATAGTTGAAATTGTTAGTGAAAGTAAGCCCATATTTTTAAAAAATCTCTTAAGATATGCATCAGGAGAACTAAAATCCCACCATGAACTTCCACTGGGGCATGAAAAACAATCTAGTAGAATAACATAGGGTCTAAAAATCTCTTAGATCCTATTATATTCTTTGAGGCAAGAACACAGGTCTTTCTGACAGTCTTAATCTCGTGTGTATTTTAAGGTTTCATAGTGTCGTAACTACCTTTGAATAATAGTTTATCTACTGCTGGCCAGTGACCCACTTTTGTTTGACTCCCTATGTTGATGAACAGTGTGTTCCACAAGCCAAGGCATTTGTTTGTACAGACTGTGTGCGAGACCCTGTGTATTTCTAACTGGTTATACTGGCATTCCCTTCATTATTTTTGAGGCCAGAGATACACAGGATGATGCTGAGAAGAGCGGAGGGAAGGACGGCTGAAAGTAAAGGGGGTAGATTTGTCAGTTTCAGGAATAATCTATGGACTCCCAACTGTTAGGCTGAACCCAGAGGCTGGTGGGAAGTTCTATGGGAACTTTGCCTTTAAGACCCCCTCCTCTTTTGAGGACCCGCCCAAACCAGCCTATAAAAGCCCCAGAAGCCCGCCCATTTGGGGCTGAGGCCATTGTACCCAGATGCTCCAATAAATCTCTTTCCATCTACCATGGCCTTGTGAATTCCTCCCTCAGCGTTCCTAACGCCAACTATAGAAGGTGAAGATTTAGCTTTCTTCTTCCCAACTCTGGGTTCTACAATTGTGCTTCCTATCTCCCTCTATCCAAATTGGCTATATTGTAATTTCATTTAAATCAATATTCAGTGTTTACAATATTGTGACTATGTACAGGGGGTAGATCATACAGAGGAGAGGGAAGGAGGGAAGGTCACAAACACTGAACAACCAATTATTTCCCCTATGCAGATTGCTAGAATGTGAAATATTTGAGAAGAAAACAAAATTGTCTTACAGGGTGATGGGCATCTGGGCAGGCTGCAGTGCTGTAGGGTCGATACTTACAAAAAGAAGGTGCAGAGCCCACGGGAACACTCGTGAAAAGGAGGCGCAGGAAATCAGGGCCGTTGGTTGAATCCTCCTTCTCGCTGGCTTTCTGATGTCAGGCTCCAGAAGGGAGGACAGTGGAGAGGGGAATCGCAGATAGATGCAGTCCTGAGCTCTGCCCCGCTTGCATTCACAGTTGTGTCTAAGTAAACAGCTCTCTGAACTTTGGTACATTTGTGCTGACTGATGTCACTATCAGCTGATTTCACTTTCGTTTCTTAACTTGCTGGGAGCTCGTGACTTTTCAGAAATAAGGAAGGTAAACAATATTTTGTTGTGCATCATTTCATATTGTTTACCCGCACAGTAGCCAACAAACCAACTGGTTTGAAGAGCCAGGTAAGTGTCTTGATTATATCCATAATAATTCCAGAAAAGAAAGTAGCCAAAGAACTCTCAAGGCTTCCAGTGATTTAAACTCCAAGATAACACAACCTAGAATCTTATTCAAAGGGGACCTTCAAGATCATCTGGTTCAAGCTCCCAGCTAGTGCAGCAGTTAGGACCCAGGTCAAGTCCTACGCGTTTTCTTGGGAAGCAGCTATGACATCTGTCCTACCACTTCCCACCCTTTTTCAGAAATCAGCTTTGTTATGATCACCAGGCTTCTCTGCACACAAAACTTTGTCTCTTAGCATTCTCACTAGGGAATGTAGGCCCATGTTGGAGCAGCTGGAACATCTATTTTATTTCAAAATAAGAGCAGAACAAAGCTTTTATTTTTGTAATCATGGAGGTTCCTGGCCAGAGTTTAAAAATTGTCCGCTTGAATGACCAGCTGGAAATTTCGACTGGGCGTTAAGCTTGGTTAAGTCAATAGACAGCTACCTAGTAATTTTTCTGAATCCTTCCGGGTTTCTCTTCCTCTCCCCTTGCCTTTCCCCCAAAGGAGAAGTTCTTTGAACTGCTACATCCTTCCGCCTCTGCCCTCCCCCTCAGTTCATTTAAACTCAAACTTAAAAAGAGGTGATATGATCTAGTAAAAAGAAGAACAGAGAGGCTTTGGGATCAGAGAGTTCTGCTACATAACAGCAAATTACTTAATGTCTCTGAGCATCCGTTTCTTGTCTGTAAAATGGAAACGATCCCTGCTTGGCATGGCTGTTAGGAGGACTGGAGATAATGTAAGTGTTTAGTACAGTACTGGGTACATAGTAATGGTAGCTATTATTATTAAAAGCAGAATTTCTGTGTATCTAGTCTAGCCTTCCTATTAATGCCTTCAAGACAGAGACAAAATTAACTTTTAGGTACTAATATGAACTAGTAACTCTGAAAACTGAATACTGGTGAGTGAAGTGAAGTGATATAGAAGAGATAGAAATACATGCCTATACTTAAAAAATTATTCAAAGTTATAATGCACAGAGTTTTTAAAGAGTCAAACAGTTCTTCAAAGCTTGTTATGAAAATCAGCAGTCCCAAACTCTTCCTTTCTTCTTATTCTGAGGCAAGCCCTTTCCCTGTTTTAGCTGATTCTTTAGGTATCTACCTCAGTTCTCTAAATAACATGCTTGTATTGGTACTTCTTGGTTTTTCAGTTTCAGGCATAATCTATTGACTCCCAACCATAAAAAGTGAAGATTTAGCTTTCTTCTTCCCAACTCCGTGCTGCGCAAGTTTGATTCCTATCTCCCTCCTCTATCCAAATTGGGTATATTATAATTTTGCTTAAATCCATATTCAGAGTTTATAATATTGTGACTATGGACAGGGATACTTCATTTTATTGCGCTTTGCTTTACTGCTCTTTGCAGATATTGCATTTTTTACAAATTGAAGGTTTGTGGCAACCCTGCATCAAGCAAGTCTTTTGGCACCATTTTTCCAACAGCATGGGCTCACTTTCTGTCTCTGCTTCACATTTTGGTAATTCTCACAAAATTTCAAACTTTATTATTATATTTGTTGTGTTGATCTGTGATCAGTGATCTTTGGTGATACTATTGTAATTGTTTTGGGGCACCATGAAACACAGTCATATAAGACAGTGAACTTAATCGATAAATGTAGTGTGTGTGTTCTGACTGCTTCACCAACCAGCCATTCTCCATCTCTCTCCCTCTCCTCAGGCCTCCCTATTCCCTGAGACAGGACAATATTGAAATTAGGCCAATTAATATCCTTACAGTGGCCTCTGAGTGTTCAAGTGAAAGGAAGACTCCCACATCTCTCACTTTAAATCAGAAGCTAGAAATGATTAAGCATAAGTGAGGATGGCATATTGAAAACCAAGATAAGCTGAAAGCTAGGGCTTTTGCACCAAACAGTTAGCCAAGTTGTTAACGCAAAGGAAAAGTTCTTGAAGAAAATTAAAAGTGCTACTCCAGTGAACATACAATGATAAGAAAGTAAAACGGCCTTATTGCTGATAGGAAGAAAGTTTTAGAGATCTAGATAGAAGATCAAACTAGCCACAAAATTCCCTTAAGCCAAAGCTTAATCCAAAGCCAGACCCTAATTCTCTTGAATTCTGTGGAAGCTGAGAGAGGCGAGGAAGCTGCAGAAAGAAAGCTTTAAGCTAGTAGAGGTTGGTTCATGAGGTTTAAGAAAAGGAAAGGAAAGAAAAGAAGCCATCTGCATCACATAAAATGGGAAAGTGAAGCAGCAAATGCTGATGTAGAAGCTGCAGCAAGTTACCCAGAAGATCTAGCTAAGATCATTGATGAAGATGGCTACACTAAACAACAGATTTTTCAGTGTAGATGAAACAGCCTTCTACTGGAAGAATATAACATCTAGGACTTTCATAGCTGTAGAGGAGAAGTCAATGCCTGGCTTCAAAGCTTCAAAGGACAGGCTGACTCTTGTTAGAAGCCAACGCAGCTGGCAACTTGTACTAGAAACCAATGCTCATTTGCAATACTGAAAATCCTAGGGCCCTTTGGAATTATACTAAATCTACTCTGAGTTTATAGATAAATGAAACAACAAAGGCTGAATGACAGCATATCTATTTAAAATATGGTTTACTGAATTTATTTTAAGCCCACTGTTGAGACCTACTGCTCAAAAAAAAAAAAAAAAGATTTTGACAATATTACTGCTCATTGACAATACACCTGGTCACCCAAGAGCTCTGATGGAGATGTACAAGGAGAATAATATTGTTTTCATGCCTGATAACACAACATCCATTCTGTAACCCATGGATCAAGGACTAATCTCAACTTTCAAGTCGTATTATTTAAGAAATATATTTTGTAAGGCTATAGGTGCCATAGATAGTGATTCCACTGATGGATCTGGACACAGCAAATTGAAAACCTTCTGGAAAGCATTCACCATTCTAGATGCCATTAAGAACATTCATGATTCATGGGAGGAGGTAAAAATATCAACATTAATAGGAGTTTGAAAAAAGTTGACTCCAGCCCTCGTGGATGACTTTGAGAGGTTCAGGACTTCAGTGGAGGAAGGAACTGCAGATGTGGTGGAAACAGCAAGAGAACTAGAATGAGAAGTAGAGCCTGAAGATGTGACTGAATTGCTGCAATCTCATGATAAGACTTGAATGGATGAGGAGTTGCTTCTTATGGGTGAGCAAAGAAAGTGATTTCTGGAGATGGAATCTACCCCTGGTGAAGATGCTGTGAACACTGTTGAAATGACAACAAAAGATTTAGAATATCCCATAAACTTAGTTGAAAATGCAGTGGCAGGGTTTGAGAGAGGAGTGACTCCAAGTTTGAAAGAGGTTCTACTGTGGATAAAATGCTATCAGACAGCATTACATGCTACAGAGAAATCTTTCATGAAAGAAAGAGTCAATTGCTGTGGCAAACTACTTCATCTTCATCTTATTTTGATAAATTGTCACAGCCACCTCAACCTTCAGCAACCACCACCCTGATCAGTCAACAGCCATCAACATCAAGGCAAGATCCTCCACCAGCAAAAAGATTATGACTTGCTCAAGGTTCAGATGATTATTAACATTTTTTTTTAGTAATATAGTATTTTAAAGGGAGATAGATACCTTTTTTTAGACACAATGCTATTGCACACTTAATAGACCATAGTATAGTGTAAACATAACTTTGATATGCACCAGGAAGCCAAAAAATTTGTGTGACTCACATTATTGTGATATTTGTTTTATTGCGGTGGTCTGGAACTAAACTTGCAATATCTCCAAGTTATGCCTGTAAATACCATTCATGGCAGCTGAGCTATGTAGAAAATTAGGATTATTTTTCCTATCCTGCATATGTTTTGTCTTCCCTGAAGATAATTGCCTCTTTTTTTGGTTGGTTTGTTTGCTTGGTTTTGTGCATACTTAACACTAATCCAACCCTCAAAGCTTTATCAAATGTTCTATTTGTATACATCAGGTACTCTGTGTCTTCCTAAGAAAGGCTATCTCAGGGCCTTCCAACCTGCTCCAGTCTGGGCTGAGGGCCCTGACACTTGCTACATAGCTGTTATCCTGGAGTCTCACTTCACCACCATCCTTGGGATTCCCTTTGCCTCTATCCTAGGTTGGATCTCCGATTTCCTGCATCACAGGCTTTTCTCTTTCTTGACTTACTCAATTTTGGTGTAGTTAATTTCCCATAACTTCCTGAGAAATGGGCAGACTGAAGGTAATTTTTTGAGAACTTGCAAAACTGAAAATTTCTTCATTCTAACTTGATCTGGTCTATTCAAACTTGATCAAATTTAAACCAAGTATAGAATTTTAGGTTAAAAATAATTTTCTTTTATAATTTTGAAGGTTTCATTCCATTTCATCTAGTTTTCATGTTATTGTTGAGAAGTTTAAAGTCATTCTGCTTTCTAGATTCCAAAATGTTCTCCTCTACTTTCAGCTTTATGGCTTAAAAAATAAAAGTTATTTTAGTGAGGTTTTGAGAGGGAGCAGAACTAAATATATATCCAGTTTATCCTTTTTAACTGGAAGTCTAAAATATTTCTTTCTTCTCTTCTTTATCTGTCCTTTTCTTTGTTTTCACCCTGGGAGGGCTGGCTCTTGCTGTTTCTTTCATTGGTCCTCTCTGGTAACTTAGCTGGCTTGTGATTGAGCTTATTGCTTTTTTCAAGCTACTAAGCCCTCTTAATTGCTTGCCACCAAAATCACCATTGTTTTTGGCAGCACGCTTAACCTTGAACTTCCCCACACTGTATTTTAAACAAGTGACCTCTTGGCCACATTTTCCTGGAGTTTTGCCTTGGCTGCATGGAGGTAGGGATATAAGAAATGTTGGCAGCCTGCCCTTCCCGAGGGAGATGCCATTGCTCTTGACTGGGAACTGGAGAAGTGCAGTCCCAGGGCTCTTGGCCACACCCTCCCAGAGTGGAGCTTCCCTCCTCTCGAATTGGGGTGAAGGGAAGGAGTGGGTAATGGCTTAAGTGCCATGGACTGTCACTCGTCTCACTGAGATTTAGTAAATTTCCTTGAGTGAATGTGTTTTCATCTGAAAGGACAATTTCCTGAGACTTTAAATGGGTTTTTCTAAAAAATAGAATTTTTACCAGTTTTTTTTTCACCAAGGAGTGGGAGAGGAGCTCCTCAGGCTGCCATTCTAAAAGTGGATCTCTGCCCATTTTTTAAAAAGGAATTTTAAATGAAAGACTTCATTCTTTAGAGTGGTTTTAAGTTCACTCAAAATTTAGAGAAAGGTACAGAGATTTCCCATATTATCTTCTAGGAAATTTATAGTTTTGCATTTTACATTTAGGTCTGTGATCCATTTTGAGTTAACTTTTGTGAAGGGTGTAAGGTCTGTGTCTGGATTTGCTTTTTGGATGTGGATATCCAGTTGTTCCAGCACTGTTTCCATTGTATTGTCTTTCCTCCTTTGTTAAATATCAGATGACTATATTTGTGTGAATCTTCTTCTGGGCTCTCCATTCTGTTCCACTGATCTATTCTTTTGACAGTACTACACTGTATTGATTACTGCAGCTTTATAGTAAGTCTTGAAGTCAGGTAATGTCAGTCCTTTGACTTTGTTCTTCTTTATTATTGTGTTGGATATTCTGGGTCTTTTGCTTATCCGTATAAACTTTAGAATCAGTTTGTTGATATCCACAAAATAAGTTGCTGGGATTTTGATTGGGATTGATCTATAGATAATGTTGGGAAGAACTGACATCTTGACAATATTGAGTCTTCCTATCCATGAACATAGAATATCTCCCCATTTATTTCATTCTTTGATTTTTTTTTTCATCAGAGTTTTGTGGTTTTCCTTTACATATTCTGTTAGACTTATACTTAAGTATTTCACTTTTTGGGTGCTAATGTCAATGGTATTGTGTTTTTAATTTCAAACTTCAAATGTTCATTGCTGGTATATAAGATAGCAATTGACTTTTGTATATTAATTTTGTATCTTACAATCTTGCTATTATCATATTACTTACAGGAGTTTTTTATGTTGTTGATCCTTTGGGGTTTCCTACATAGACAATCATGTTATCTGTGAACAAATACAGTTTACCCTTGAACAACACAGGAGTGAGAAGCTAAAAATTCACATATAACTTTTGACTCCCCAAAAACTTAACTACTAAATAGCTTACTGTTGATCAGAAGCCCTACTGATAACATAAACAGTTGATAAACACATATTGTGTATGTTGTATGTATAAAATACTGCGTTCTTACAATAAATAAGCTAGAGAAAAGAAAATGCTAAAATCATAGGTAAAAATACATTTACAGTACTGCAATATATTTATTGATACTGTAAGTTTGTCATCTGTTTACAAGATGAGTCATCTGTCTGAAATGGGTGTTAACTTGAGCTGCAGACCTCAATCTATTGTACACATTAAGCAATTAAAGTTTTTGTTGTAATGTCATGACTTTTCTCTGCTTCTTGGAAGTACTTCCAGGATCACTAGGTACTTCATATGGGTTACATGGTGTTAGTCAATGCTGTAAATATGGTATTGCACTAAACACAACGAAAAATATGCGAGAACCATGAGATATTACTTTTTACTGCCATATGTAATTTACTGGAGAGAACTGCTCATGGCTCATGTGGAGATGATTAGCAACACACATCATTTTAAGTAGATACTCCCAACACATAAGGTCACCTCAATAGCAACAGGAGGCAGCTACCAAATGATTATAGTAGTACAGTATGTACTACAGTTAATTTTATGCATTTATGACTTAATACTGCCTCTTTACATTTGTTTGTTTACATTTCTGTCCACTGCTAATAGTGCCATGTATGGTCTGTGCTTGTGTGCGTAAGTTTTGATAAATTTTAACTTCTAATAATAGATTTGTATGTAATTTATGGTAGGAAATGATAAAATAGACTAGTATCTACATATATTTTATGCATTCATGACATATCTTTTTCTTAATTTTTTTGACATTTCTAGGCTAGTTTGTGAGTTTTTAAAAATTGCTGCAAATCTCCAAAAACTTTTCCAACATATTTATTGAAAAAAATCCACATATAAGTGGATCCACTCAGTTCAAACCTATGTTGTTCAAGGGTCAAATGTGCAGTTTTATTTATTTCTTTCCAATCTATATACCTTTTTATTTTCTTTCCTTATTGAATTAGCTAAGACTCCCAGGATGATGTTGAATAGTAGTGGTGAGAGCAGACATCTTTGCCTTATTCCTGGTCTCAGCAGGAAAGCATCTATTAATAGTTTCCCACCATTAAGTATGATGTGAGTTTAGTTGTGTTTTTTTTGTTGTTTATTTATTTATTTTTTGTAGATGTTCTTTATCAAGTTGAGAAAGTTTCTCTGCATTCCTAGTTTGCTGAGAGTTTTTAATCATGCATAGATGTAGGATTTTGTCAGATACTTTTTCTGCATCTATTGATGTGATCATATGATTTTGCTTCCTTATTCTGTTGATGCAATGGATTATATTGATATTTGAATATTAAACTGGCCTCACATAACTGGAATAAATCCTACTTGACTATGATATATAATTCTTTTTATACACTGTTGAATTCTATTTTCTAATATTTTGTTGAGGAATTTTACATCTATGTTCATGATATTGGTCTGTAGTTTTCCTTTCTTGTAATATCTTTGTTTGGCTTTGGTATGGTAATACTGGCCTCACAGAATGAGTTAGAACATATTCTTTCTGCTTCTATCTTCTGGAAGAAATTGTAGAAAAATGGTATAATTTCTTTCTTAAATGATTGGTAGAATTTAGTAATAAGCCCATCCAGGCCTGGTTATATCTTTTGGGTAGGTTTTAATTTATTCAATTTATTTAGTAAGCCCATTCAGATTGTCCGTTTCTTTTTGTGTACTCACTGTCAGTCTTCTGGCAGACTATGTCTTTTGAAGAATTGGTTCATTTCATCTAGATTATCAAATTTGTGGGCAGAGAGTTGTTCATAATATTTTTTTATTATCCTTTTAATGTCTAAGAGATCAGTAGTGATTGGTCCCTCTTGCATTTCTGATATTTTTTATGTCTTTTCTCTTTTTTTCTTAGCTAACATCACTAGAGATTATAAATTTTATTGATCTTTTCAAAAGAACTAGCTTTTTGTTTTATTGTTTTTCTCTATTGATTTCCTGCTTTCAGTTTCATTGATTTCTGCTCTAATTTTTATTACTTTTTCTTTTATATACTTTGAGAATAATTTGTTCTTCTTTTTCTAGTTTCCTAAGGTAGAAGCTTAGATTATTGATTTTAGATTATCTTTTCTAATAAACAAATTCTGTGCTATAAATTTCCCAGTAAGTGCTGCTTTCATTGTATCCCACAAATTTTAAGTTGCATTTTCATCTAGTTTGAAAATTTTTTTAATTCAAGACTTCTTTGCATTGTTTAGAAATGTGTTGCTTAATCTCCAAGCATCTTGGGATTTTTCAGCTATCTGTCTGTTATTGATTTCCAGTTTAATTCCATTGTTGTCTGAAAGCATACTTAGTATGATTCCTATTCTTTTAAATTTGCTAAGGTGTGTTTTATGGCCCACAATTGATGAATGTTCCATGTAAATTTTGGAAGAATGTATATTCTGCTGTTGTTAGACAAAGTATTCTATAAATGTGAATTAGATCCAGTTGATTGATGGTTACTGATTTTCTGCCTGCTGGATCTTTCAATTAGTGACAGAAAGGTGTTGAAGTCTCCAGCTATAAAGTGGATTCATCTGTTTCTTATTTGCCTCACATATTTTGATGCTCTGTTGTTAGACACATATACATTAAGGATTGTTATATCCTCTTTGGGAATTGACCCCTCTTTATCCCTGATAAT
Source organism: Daubentonia madagascariensis (assembly GCA_023783475.1). Taxonomy (NCBI): domain Eukaryota; kingdom Metazoa; phylum Chordata; class Mammalia; order Primates; family Daubentoniidae; genus Daubentonia; species Daubentonia madagascariensis. The sequence continues at coordinate 19,387,428 of JAKFHU010001569.1, forward strand.
TTTCCTTGCTCTGAAGTCTTCATTGTCTGAAAGTAATATAGCTACTCCAGCTTTCTTTTGATTAGTGCTAATTTAGATATATCTTTCTCCATTCTTTTACTTTTAATCTATCTGTGTCTTTATATTAAATGGATTTCTTGACAACATATAGTTGGGTCTTGCCTTTTTGTCCATTCTGACACTCTCCTGTCTTATAATTGCTGTATTTAGACTATTGACTTTTAAAGTGATTATTGATATGATTGGATTAATATCTACCATATTTGTTACTGTTTTCTATTCATTGCATGTGGGTTTTTTTTCCTCCTATGACACATGTTCAATCATTGTCTTTGTTTTTTGTTTCTTATTTGGTCTTCCACTCTTTTTCTACCTCCTCTTGTTTTAATTGAGTATTTTGTATTCCTTTTTCCCCCTGTTTTAGCATATCACTTATACTTCTTTTTTTAAATCTTGAATTTACAGAATACCTTTACAAATAACACTATACCACTCACTCCCTGGGTAGTGCAAGTGTTTTATAGCAGAGTATTCCCAACTCCTCCCTCCTATGCCTTATAACATTGCTGCTATTCATTTCACTTATCCATAAGCTATAATCTCTGAATACACTGTTACTATTATTATTTTGAACAAATTGTTATTTATTAAATCATTTAAGAGAAACAAAAGATTTTATTTTACCTTCACCTATTCCTTCTCTATTGCTCTTCCTTTCTTTATGTAGACCAGAGTTTTCCTTCCCTCTGAAGAATTTGTCTTAACATTTCTTATAAGGCAGGTCTACTGGCAACAAATTCCCTCAATTCTTGTTTGTCTGAAAAAGTCAATTTGTCCTTCACTTTTCAAGGGCAATTTCACCAGATACAGAATTCTAGCTTGTTGATTGTTACAGACTGATGTTGTGTCTCCCAAAATTTACATGTTGAAATCCTAACCCCAGTGTGATGGTATTAGAATATGGGACCTTTGGGTGGTAATTAGGTTATGAGGGTGGAGTTCTCCTCAATGAGATTAGTGCTGTTACAAGAAGAGACACAAGAAAGAGATTATCTCTCTCTCTCATGTGAGGATACAACAAGAAGATGGCCATCTGTGAACCGGAATGAGTGCCCTCACCAGACACTGGAGGTATTGGCATCTCGTTCTCGAACCTTCCAGACTCAGAACTGTGAGAGACATAGTTCTGTTGTTCAAGCAACTCTGTGGTATTTTGTTACAGCTGCCCAAGCTAAGACAGTGGTTCTTTTAACACTTTAAATATTTCACTCCACTCTCTTCTTGCTTGCATGGTTTCTGAAAAGATATCTGATGCAATTCTCATCCTTGCTCATCTATACATAGGTGTTTTTTTCCTCTGGCTTCTTTCAGCATTTTGTTCTTGGTCTTTGATTTTCTTCAGTTGGACTATGATATGTCTAAGTGTAGAATTTTTGGTATCATTTTTTGGTTTAGTGTCATTAATTTTGGAAAATTCTCACTCATTATTGCTTCAAATATTTCTTCTGTTACTTTCCCTTTCTTTTACTTCTGGCATTCCCTTTATACATATGTTACACCTTCTGTAATTGTCCCATAGTTGTTGGATATTCTGTATTTTTCATTATTTTTTTCTCTTTGTATTTAAGTTTTGGGAGGTTATATTGACATTTCTTCAAGCTTACTGATTCTTTCCTCAGTTGTGTCCAACCTATTGATCATTCATTCCATCACAGTGTTTTGATTTCTAGCATTTCCTTTTGTTTCTTAGAGTTTCCATCTCTCTGCTTATGTTACCCATCTGCTCTTGCATGTTGTCCACTTTTCCCATTAGAACCCTTAGCATATTAATCATAGTTGTTTTAAATTCCTTGGGGTATCTAGGGAAGGTTTTTCAGGAAAGGTAGCACTTGAATTGAATCTTAAAGAAGTAGGGGCTTGCTAGGTGTACCACTAGGAGGGGAGAATGCTAGGTAGGGAGAATAAATGGTCTTTATGAGAGTGGCATGCTCAGAAAACTAAAAGTTAAGTGTTATAGCATGAAGTGCAGAGTGGGGAAGTGGCCTACGGATCCTCCTACTTCAGGTAAAGCATCTTATACACTATTTGTATCAAATGATAAGATACAGGGAGAGCAAGTATGGGTGAGGAACCAGGTAAAATTGTTTAGGCAGTATCTCTGCATCCCTAAATCTTCCAAGAAACTGGTTTTTCACTTTTTTTGTTATTCACAAAGATAATCAACTCCGGAGTTTACAATTTCAAACTCTCAGACAACTAAAGGTTCAAATGATATTTCACTGAATTAAAAATCAAGATTTCCCTGAAGCTCAGGCTTTTGTCCTGATCTATGAGGATAAGGGCAAAGCAAACTGAATTTTGAGAGCTCCTACTCCATCATGATGTCAGCTACAATAAATGCTGTGATCCAGAACATTATTCTCCTACTTTTCCAAGCCTGAGCACCTGTCTGGCAGATGGTGTCCCAGAAGGGAGTTGACCTCTGCTCTTGCCCCAGAGAATCACTGAGAATAAAAATTTTGAGCCAAAAAGTTGGGGGACCTCTGAGGACCAGGATACTTCCCTCTGAAGCACAATCTCATTTATTCAGAAGATAGCTGTTTCCCACCAGTTGTTAAAGATTCTTGGGGAAATCTATGGACACATTTCTTTAAAATACAATGGTTACTCTTTTCATGTTCCAACGTGCTCTCCTTGAACTTCCTTAGCTACTAGAAATATTGTTGCGAGTAGATCACCCAGCCTAGGTCTTCCTAGTTCCACCCTGCCTTAATTAGGCTTGTGGCCAGCACTTTTAATGCACCTCACCTACCTCACCCTCTTTTTGCTTAGCCTCATCCTGTAATGGATGCCATTGTTAAGTCAAGACTCTAGGCTGGTTGACTCTGTTTTCTCACTTACCACGTCCATCTCGACCTGTTTGCCTGACATACTTGTTCCTTGGTGTGTCCTTCAGGAATCCCTCCCAGTGCTCATCACCTTATGAATGGCAAACTATGAGGTGCTGGACTTGCTCCAGAATGTTCACGTGAATAAACAGCTGGAGATGTACACTCATTTGCTCTAAAGGAAACCGTAAATCTAATCTTTTACATCTTTGCTAAATTTTGAGACATAAAATGATGATTTTAAACCATAGTCTATGCATTTCAGTGTCATTTTGTGCCACACTTTTTCTCTGTGCAATTAGTACCTTTTAATATGTAGTATTTTCTCTAACTGTTGGAGGGCACAACTTAACACTTTACTATGCACTTTTTTATTCTGTAATCATTTTATTCATGTATGTTTTATCTGTATTATTATATGATAATCTTCTAGTGGAGAGAAATTTCTTTTCTATCATCAGTGGTTCCTAGCACAGCAACAATATAACAGAAATTCAGGAAATGATGTTTGTTGACTGATTCATTAAAGTGCCTAGTACGGAGATTAAAATCAGTGATATAGTGCATGTCATTCCTTCCTTGAGTTCTTAGTTTTTTGGTATTGTATGCAAAGTAATTTTTGAAGAAATCAAAAGTTCAGAGACTTTTTTCCATGTTGGCAAAAATTAAATATAAATATCTAGGTGTTTTAAAATTTTCTGTATTTTCTCTGGATTTCTTTTTAAATTTCTGAAAGATGTTCCCACTAAAGAAGATGGGATGTCTAGAATTTGTAATTTAGTAGATGGATGTGTAGGGGGAGGAATAAGGAAGGAGGAAGGGGAGTGCTTTTCTTTTTTTCTCCTTACTATGCAGGCATATGTTATCTTTCATCCACAGTTTTTACAGCAGCATAAAGCTAGATTAACTGTCCCTTTCCAACTTCAGATGGAAGATGGGTTGTCCATCATTCTTATTTAGTTGCTCCTCCTTATTTTTAGTTAGATGGGGGGATACACGCTTAGAGCTTTGCTGGTTGGATTCTTCAGCTCGAAGACTTTCATATTTTATACTGTTTGCATCTACTTCAAAACTTGAGGGAGCAGTCTCCCATTTGCTGGTGAGAGGTTTCATGTCTTCATTCTTTATGGACTCTATTTGAGAATGTTTTTTCCTCTTCTTGGGACCTTTAAGAGGTGACAAACTTTCAAACGACCTATAGGGCATAGACTGGAACCATTCTGGAGAGTTTGGCATAAGATTCCTTTGGGTTATAAAAGGGTGATTTTTGGGTGGTGTCCAAGATGTGCTGTATCTCTTTATATTTAGGCAAGTAGCTGGCTTTAGTCTAGAAAAGAAATGAAATATGTGAGTTTTTGACCAACATGTACCGACTTTGTAGTCCTAGGTATATTGTCTTAGTGTGAATCATATTTTTCCTTTTGGTGAGTTCATCCTCAAGACTTTTACCGTCATTTCTAAGTCTAAGTCTCTGATCATGATTTTTTAGCACTACTCCAATCCTGTATTTCTAAATGCCTAGAGGATATGCTTATTTGGATCCCTGCCCTGATCCCGGCCTTCCTGATATAATAGCCACTCTAGGCCTCAGCTCCTTATCTGTACATCTAGTTATAGCAGATGGTCTCTAAAATTCCACTTTGCTCCAGAAACCTATTCTGTTTATTCTATTAGAATAGATTAAGTATACAGGCTATAAAATTTTTTTCTATAACCAGTAAAATGATCAATATGAATCCAAGAGAGAGAAGTTTTTCTCAAGAGAGGGAGGTTTTGTAAATTACTAATTGCAGCCATTTAAAGTCTTTCAGGTTTTTGTTAGAATTCTGTTTTTTAACCCTAGACTTTCAAGTATATTTTTAATTAACCTTTTAAATTTTGAGATAATTGTAGACTCACATTCATTTGGAAGAAATAATACAGAGAGATCCCATGTACCCTTCACTGAGTTCTCCGCAAATGCATTACCTTGCAACACTATAGAACAATACCACAATCAGTATATTGACATTGATGTAGTCAATATACAGAACAGTGCCCTGCCCTCATGTTGTCCTTTTATAGTACCTACCTTCCCTCCTTCTGCATCCCCTTGTTAACTCCTGGCAACCTTTAATCTGTTATCCAAATTATATTATTTTGTTATTTCAAGACTTACATAAAGGGAATCATACTGTATATAACCTTTTGGGATCAGTTTTTTTATATTTTAATTATTTATTTTTTAATTTTTATTTTTTATTTCAGAATATTACAGGGTTACAAACATTTTGGTTACATGGATTGCTTTTGTACAGTTTGAGTCAAATTTATGTGTGCCCATCACCTACATAATGTGCATTGTACCAGTTAGGTATGAATTTACCCATTCCCTCCTCACCCTCCTACCTGCTTGATTTCCGTTGAGTTTTACTTCCATATGTGGATATAAGGTTGATCAATTAGTTCCAATTTAATAGTGAGTGCATGTGGTATTTGTTTTTCCATTCTTGAGACACCTCACTTAGAAGAATGGTCTCCAGTTCCATCCAAGTTTTTACTAAAGGTATTAGTTCACCATTTTTTTATGGCTGAATAGTACTTCCTGGTATAAATATACCACATTTTATTAATACACTCATGTATTGATGGGCACTTGGGTTGATTCCACATCTATGTGATTGCGAATTGTGCTGCAATAAACATTTGAGTGCAAGTGTCTTTTTGATAAAATGACTTTTTTTCCTTTGGGTAAATACCCAACAGTGGGATTGCTGGATCAAATGGTAGATCTACTTTTAGTTCTTTGAGATATCTCCATACTACTTTCCATAGAGGTTGTACTAGTTTGCAGTCCCATCAACAGTGCATAAGTGTTCCTTTCTGTCTGCATCCATGCCAGCATCTGTTGTTTTGGCACTTTTTGATGAAAGCCGTTTTCACTGGAGTTAGGTGATATCTCATTGTGGGTTTGATTTGCATTTTCCTAATGATTACAGATGTTGAGCATTTTTCATATTTTTTTGGCCATTAGTCTATCTTCTTTTGAAAAGCTTCTGTTCATGTCTTTTGCCTACTTTTTAATGGGGTTGTTTGATTTTTTTCTTGCTGATTTGCTTGAGTTCTTTGTAGATTCTGGTTATCAGCCCTTTATTGGATGTTAGCATGCAAATATTTCTCCCATTCTGTAGGTTGTCTATTTGCTCTAGTGATTGTTTCCTTGGCTGTGTAGAAGCTTTTTAATTTGATCAGGTCCCATTTATTTATTTTTGTTGTTGCTGTGATTACTTTTGGGATCTTATTCATAAATTCTTTGCCTAGGCCAATATCTTTAACAGTTTTTCCAGCATTTTCTTCCAGAATTCTTACTGTTTCATGTCTTAGGTTTAAGTCTGTTATCCATTGTGAATTAAATTTTGTGAGTGGTGAGAGGTGCGGATCCTGTTTCAGTCTTCTACATATGACTATCCAATTTTCCCAGCACCATTTATTGAATAGGGATTAATTTTCCCAGTGTATGTTTTTGTCTACTTTGTCAAAGATCACATGGCTATATGAGGATGGTTTTATACCTGTGTTCTCTGTTCTGATCCATTGGTCTATGTCTCTGTTCTTGTGCCAGTACTGTGCTGTTTTGGTTACTATAGCCTTGTAGTATAGCTTGAAGTCTGGTAAATTGATGCCTCTGGATTTGTTCTTTTTGCTTAAGGTTGCTTTGGCTATACAGGGTCTTTTCTGGTTCCATACGAAGCATAGAATTATTTTTTCTAGATCTGCAAAAAATGACATTGGTATTTTAATGGGGATTGCATTAAATCTGTAAGTCACTTTAGGTAGTATAGACATTTTAAGAATGTTGATTCTGTTGATCCATGAGCATGATATGTTTTTCCATTTGTTTACATCCTCTGCGATTTCCTTCCTCAGTGTGTTGTAGTTGTCCCTGTAGAAGTCTTTCCCCTCCTTGGTTAAATATATTCCTAGGTATTTTATTTTCTTTGTTGCTACTGTGAAAGATATTGAGTCTTTGATTTGATTCTCAGCTTGAATGTTGTTGGTGTATAGGAATGCTACTGATTTATGAACATTGATTTTGTAACCTGAGACTTTGCTGAATTTATTTATCAATTCCAGGAGTCTCTTGGCAGAATTTTTGGGGTTTTCTAGATATAAGATCATATCATCAGCAAAGAGCAATAGTTTGACCTCCTCTTTCCCCATTTGGATACACTTAATTTCCTTTTCTTGGCTGATTGCTCTGGCTAGGACTTCCAGCACTATGTTGAATAGAAGTGGTGACAGTGGGCACCTTGTCTGGTTCCAGTTCTAAGTGGGAATGCTTCAATTTTTCCCCATTCAGTATGATGTTGGCATGGGTTTGCCATATATGGCTTTTATAATTTTGAGGTATATTCCATCTATGCCTATTTTGTAAAGAGTTTTTATCATAAAAGGGTGCTGAATTTTGTCAAATGCTTTTTCTGCATCTATTGAGATGATCATATAGTCTTTGTTTTTCTTCTATTTATGTGGTGAATCACATTTATTGATTCACATATGTTGAACCATCCTTGCATTTCTAGGATGAAGCCCACCTGGTCATGGTGGATTATTTTTTTGATACGCAGCTGAATTCAGTTTGCTAGGATTTTATTGAGAATTTTTGCATCTATGTTCATAAAGAATATTGGTCTGTAGTTTTTTTTTGTTGTGTCCTTTCCTGGCCTTTTTATCAAGGTTATATTGGCTTCATAGAATGAGTTGGAGAGGATTCCTTCCTTCTTGATGTTATGGGATAATTTCTGCAGTATAGGTACCAGTTCTTCTTTATAGGTCTGGTAAAATTCAGGTGTGAAACAATTTGGTCTGGGACTTTTTTTGTTGGAAGACTTTTTTATTGCTGCTTCAATTTTATTACTTGATATTGGTCTGTTCAGGAGTTCTATTTCTTCCTGACTGAACCTAGGGAGGTTACGTGTTTCCAAGAATTCATCCATTTCCTCAACGTTTTTAAGTTTATGTGCATAGAGATTTTTATAGTATTCAGAGATGATACTTTGTATTTCTGTGGTGTCAGTTGTAATATCTTCTTTTTCATTTCTGATTGAGCTTATTAGGGTCCTTTCTTTTCTGTTTCTGGTTAATCTAGTGAAAGGCCTGTTGATTTTGTTTATCTTTTCAAAGAATCAACTTTTTGTTTTATTAATCTTTTGTATAATTCTTTTGGAATCAACTTCATTTAGTTCTGCTCTGACCTAAATCAATTTCATTTAGTTCCGCTGGGTTTGGGATTGGTTTGCTCTTCCTTTTCCAATTTCTTGAGATGATTCATTAGATTATTGATTTGTGATCTTTCTGTCTTTTGGATGTAGGCATTTAAGGCCATGAATTTTCCTCTCAGGACTGCTTTTGCTGAATCCCACAGATTTTGATAACTTGTGTCCCCTTTGTCATTTAGTTCAAAGAATCTTTCGATTTCCATCTTAATTTCCTCCTTGATCCAAAAACTGTTCAGCAGTACGTTGTTTAATTTCCATGATTTTGTGTAGAGTTGAATGTTTCTGTTGGAATTGATTTCTAATTTTATTCCACTGTGGTCTGAGAAGATACATTGTATAATTTCTATTTTTTTTAAATTTGTTGAGGTATGTTTTGTGGTCTAGGATGTGATCAATCTTAGAGAACGTTCTGTGAGCTGATGAGAAGAACATATATTCAATAATTTTGGGGTAGAATGTTCTGTAAATGTCTGTTAGGCCCATTTGTTCTAGAGTCCTGTTTAAGTCCATTGTTTCTTTGTTTATTTTCTGCCTGGAGGATCTGTCCTCTTCTGTCAGTAGGGTGTTAAGTCCCTGGCTGTTATGATGCTGCTGTTTATCATATTGTTTAGATCAAGTAGGGATTGGCTTTATGAATCTGGGTGCACCTGTGTTAGGTGCATAAATATTTAGGATTGTTATGTCTTCTTGTTGAATTGTTCCCTTCACCATCAAATAATGACCATCTTTGTGTTTCCTGACTTTTGTTGACTTGAAATCTGTTATCTGATATGAGAATGGCTACACCAGCTTTCTTTTGGTTTACACTTGTGTGGAATATTGTTTTCCATCCCTTCACCTTGAGTTTGAATGAGTCTTTGTGGTTAGATGCATTTCCTGGGACAGCAGATACTTGGCTTGTATTTTTTTTTTAATCCATTCAGCCAGCCTATGTCTCTTCAGTGGGGAGTTCAAGCCATTCACATTTATTGAAAGAATTGATAAGTAGGGTGGATTTCTGTTCATCCTATTGCATAGGACTTTATTGCTTTGTTTTACCTCTTGAGCCACTGTGGTATCTAGGCTTTGACTTTTAGCTTTTGGGTGATTTTACACTGGTGGGTGTCTATTGTGCTGATCCATGTATAATGTAGATCTGAGTACTTCCTGCAGGGCAGGTCTTGCCTTGACAAATTTCCTCAATGTTTGCTTGTCGGGAAAAGACATAATTTAGCCACAAAATGTGAAACTTAGTTTTGCAGGATACAAAATTCTAAGCTGGCAGTTGTTTTGTTTAAGAAGATTGAAGATGGGAGCCCACTCCCATCTGGAGTGGTTTCCACTGAGAAGTCTGCTGTTATTCTGATGGGTTTTCCCTTGAAGGTCAGTTACTGCTTATGTCTAGCTGCTTGTAGAATTTTCTCTTTCATTTTGACTTTGGCCAGGTTGACTACTATGTGTCTTGGAGATGTCCTATTTGCTATGAATCTTCCTGGAGTTCAATCACCATCTTGTATCTGGATGTCTGGATCTCTGGTGATACTAGGGAAGTTTTCCTCAATAATTCCCTCAAATAGATTTTTTATGCTTTTAGCGCTTTCTTCTTCTCCCTCAGGAATACCTATAATTCATACATTTGTTCACTTCACATAGTCCCATATCTCACTAAGTGATTGCTCTGCCTTTGTTGTTTTCTTCTCTGCCTCTTTAAATGATCAGGTTAGCTCAAGAGCCTGGTCTTCAAGCTCTGAGATTCTTTCTTCTCCTTGGTTTAATCTGTTGCTGAAATTTTCTGCTGTGTTTTGGAAACCCCTGAAAGACTCTTTCATTTCTTTAAGTTCTATTATATCTTTCCTAATTTTGTCTAGTTCTTTAGTGACTTTTTCATTAATTTCCTGAAATATTTTTTGGGCTTCTTTTTGTTGGTTTTCAATTTTCTCTTCAATTCCATTCATCTTATTTGCCATCCATATTCTGAATTCCATTTCTCTCAGTTTGACAATTTGTAGTCAAATTTGTAGTTGGAGTTCACTGCTGTAGTTCCATTGTGATCCCTTGGGGGTGTTGATCTGTTTTTGATTTTTCATGTTGCCAGGGTTCTTCTGCTGGTTTCTTCTCATCTGAGACCTCTTTTCTCAACTTGGCTTATGGGTTTGCAGGGCTCCTGTTCCTTGCTGGACACTATTGCTTGATTATAGTAATGGGAGGTCACTAGATGGTGCTCTTTTTTCCCCCTACTCTGGAATGTTGGCATGGCAGAGGAGGGGCGTGTGCACTAGTAGCCTGTAATGCAGCTGTTCTGATTTTTTCCGTTCCCCTGTGATTGCCTCTGCTCAAGCCTGTGCTGAATGCTGTTTGGGTTGAGTGTTGGTAGGATGTTCGAGTTGGGAGCTGGGTGAGACCATCTTTACTGAGGCTGGTGTTGTAGGGATTGCTGTATCCAAGGTATCTCCACAGAGGTAACAGCAGCAGCTGGATGCAGTTGTCATGGGTTACCGGGCTCTGTGTGTTTGCTCAAACCAGGTCGCAGAGTACTGGCAGCTTGAGGCTGGGGGGGGGTGGTGCCTGGCAGGGTGTTGGACTTAGGAATAGTTCTTCCAGCCTTGTGGTGGTGGTGGAGGCTCTAGGGTGGGGTCTTGGTATCCAGGTGCAGCGCTAGAGACTTGAAGATGGTGTCTCAGGCCTGGAGGGGTGGGTTCTGGAGGATCGAAGGCAGAGTGTCAGGCTCCAGCATGAGAGCCTCAGAGTTGGGACTGGGGAGGAGCCAGAAGCAGAGCTTTTGAGCAGGGCTAAGGCACCAGAAGCAGGGCCATGCAGATGGTGGGTCTGATCCGACCTGGAGGGTGGGGTCAGGGCCAAGGAGGCAGGAGGCCTGGAGAGTGGCATCAGGGCTGAACAAGTGGCAGGTTGTTCTGTAGGCTCAGGGGACCCATGGATGCCAAGTCAGGTGGGCAGGTGTCAGTTCTGGTGGCCCAGGGACTGTGGAGTACTCCACTCCCCACCCAGAGCCTGCTGAAGCAGTCACCCAAAGCCTCTCAAGTCAGAACCTGCTGTGCCCCAGTCAATTCCCATGTTCAGATCCCATTATGCTCTAGGGGAGAAGTGCTTGGCTTCAAGTCACTGGGTATGGCCCAATCCACTCCCTCCCCAGCCCAGTGCAGACCTGGCAAGATGCACTTAAGAGCTCAGGATTTCTTTATCTGCTGCTCAGTCCCCACCGTGCCTGTTGTCTGGTGCAACAGCTGTGCACAGACTCTAAGCAAGTCCCCAGTCCAACCAACCAGAGGTCTGTGGGGGTGGTGGGAGCCATCTTGCAGTTCAGTTCGCACTGTGCCAGTAGAGCAAGGATGGCACCTTAGCACTCTATCCTCATTGTTCCCTGCGTGTTCTCTGATCTTGTTATATGTATCACCCCGTTGCCTTTTTTTCCCACTCTGAGTGTCCTGCACTACTTCTCTGTGATTTCACAATGCTGATTCAGAGAAGAGTGATCAGTATGCAGGCAACTGTCTGCACCTTTCACTTCTTTCCTTGGGAACAGCATGATGGCAGGCTGCTTCTAGTCTGCCATTTTTTTTTCTCCAATCAGCTTTTTTTTTTCACTCAACACAATTCTTTGGCGATTCATCCAGGCTGTTTTATGTATCAGTAGTTCATTCCTTATTATGCTGAGTCCATGACATGAATGTACCACAATTTGTTTAATAATTCTTCCATTGAAGGACATATGGATTGAAAGACATATGGATTGTTTCTAGTTTATGGCTGTTAGAAGTAAAGTTGCATAAACATTTGTGTACAGGTTTTTCTGTGTGTGAACATAAGTCCTCATTTCTCTGGGATTAATTCCTAGGAGAGGGATTGCTGGGTTTTGTGGTAGTTACATATTTAGTTTTTAAGGAAATTGCCAAACTGTTTTCCAGAGTGGCTACCCCATTTTACATTCCCAACAGCAATATACGAGTGATCCAGTTTCTCTGCATCCTCACTAGAATTTGATGTTGTCACTATTATTTATTTTAGCTATTCTGATAAATAATATCTCATTGTGGGTTTAATTTGCATTTCCCTAATGGCTAGCAGTTTTTTTCCCCTAACAGTGGAATGTGGCTAGTGATATTGAACATCTTTTCATGTGGTTATATGCTATATATTCTGTTTGGTGAAATATCTATTCATGTCTTTTGCCCATTTTCTAAATAAAATATTTGTTTTCTTATTGTTGAATTTTGAGAGTTCTTTAATCTAAATACTAGTCTTGTATTTATGTAGTTTGCCAATATTTTCTCCTACTTTATAGCTTGTCTTTTTATCTTCTTAACAGGATCTCTCACAGAGCAAACATTTTTATTTTGATAAAGTCCAATTTACCAATTTTTTCTTTTATGAATCATGTTTTTGGTGTCAAGTCTAAGAACTCTTTGCCCAACCTTAGATCCTGAACATTTTCTCCTTATTTTTCTAAAAGTTTTATGGTTTTATGTTGTACACTTAAGTATATGATCCATTGTGAGTTAATTTTTATATAAGATGTGAGTTTAAGTCAAAGTTCATTTTTTTGGCCAATAGATGTCCAGTTGTTTCAGCACCGTTTGTTGAAAATTCTCTCTTTTCTCCATTGAATTACTTTTGCATTTTTGTCAAAATCAGTTGAGCATATTTGTGTGGATCTATTTTTTGGTCCTCTACTCAGTTTCATTGGTATATATTCCTCCTCCATAACTACACTGTTTTGATTACTGTAGCTATATAAAAGGTCTTAAATTCAGATAGACTAATTCCTCTAATTTTATCCTTCTTTTTCAAACTTGTTTTCATTATTTTAGTGCCTTTGTATACAAAGTTTAGAATAATCTTGTCCATATCTACAAAAAGTCTTGCTGGAATTTTAATAGGAATTGTGGTGAAACTGTTTATCAATTTGAGAAGAACTGACATCTTTATTGTGTTGAGTCTTCCAATCCATGAACATACTATGTCTCTCCATTCACTTAGATCTTTTTTGATTTCTCTTATTCATGTTGTGTAGTTTCAGCATACAAGCCCTGTACATATTTTGTAGATTTACAACACAATATTTCATTTTTTGGAGAGATCGTAAATGGTATTATATTTGCAATTTTGGTGTCCATGTGTTCATTGCTTATATATAGAAATGCAATTAATTCTATATATTTATCTTATATTCTGAGGCCTAGCAGAACTTGATTATTAGTTTTAGGAGGTTTTTTGTTTTTTGAGGGTTTTTTGGATAAATTTCTTGGGATTTACTACATAGAGAATAACATCTTTCACAGGTAGGGACCATTTTATTTCTTCCTTTCTGATCCCTATACTTTTTATTTCTTTTTCTTGCCTTATTGTAGTAGCTAGAACTTCTAGCACAATGTTCAATAAGAGTCGTAAAAGTGGACTTTATCAAGTTAAGTTCCCTTCTATTTCTATTTTTTTCTGAGAATTTTTATCCTGAATGGGTGTTGAATTTTGCAAAATGCTTTTTCTGTGCCAGTTAATATGATAATGTGATTTTTCTTCTTTAGCTTGTTAATATGGAGGACTACATTGATTTTTGAATATGAAACCAAACTTGAATTCCTGAGATAGACTTCACTTGTTCTTATTTAGTGGTGAATTCTATTTGCTAATATTTTGTTAGATTTAGATTTTTGAATCTATATTTATGAGGGATCTTATTCTGTTTCCTTTTTTCTTTTTTGTCTGATTTTGGTATCAGGCCAACAGTAGCTTCATAAAATGAACTGATAATGACTCTTCTGACTGCTTTAAAAATTTTTGTCAGAAAATTCTAACATCACTGTCATCTCAGTGTTTGTGTCTACTAATTGTCTTTCTTCAGTTTTAGATTTTTCTGGTTCTTGGTATGACAATTTATTTCTGATTAAAACATACACATTTTCATATTATATTATGAGACTTGGGATCTTATTTAAACCTTCTGTTTTAGCTGCCTTTTTGTGATTCTGCTCCAACAAGGGAAGCAGGGGGATAAGACCGCCTTACTGCCGGATGGAAGTGGAAGTCCAGGTTCCCTACTTGTACTCCATTGACAGCAGAGAGGAAAGGCTCCTAATTACCACTGGACTGATGTGAGAGTTCCATCTCCACTGACACTGCTGTGGAGATGGCTTCATTGCTACCAGGCATTGGTAAAAATCCTGACTCTTCACTAGGCCTCCTCTGACATTAACCCAATGGGGGAGGGAAGAGGCACCTCATTTCTGTCCAGTGAGTGTAAGTCTAGGTTCCCTATTTGCTTTCCAGTGACATACTGCAGTGGGGGAGAGTTCTTTATAGGCCAGTGGAGGTAAAAGTTCTGGCTTCTACTTGTCCTTCTTTGACACCACCCTAAAAGGGTGTTGAGGTACCTTGTTATACCTCATAAGAGTGGAAGTGTAGGCACCTCACACAGCCTCTGCTTACATGGGTGGAAGTGGGACCACTGTTTATCTGTGGTGTTTGGCTGGAGTACACTGGTTATTGTCTAAAAATTTTCTATCTTGGAAGGCTGTGCCTTTCTTGGTTCTTTGGTTATATAGTTCAGGCTCTTGTTAGAGTTTTTTGTGCATGTGTCTGTGCCCATTGGTGTTTTCAGGTTACTGGATTCTTTAGCTCCAAGTCTTTGATATATGAGACAAAAAGAAAACCCAGGCGACTTGCCAGTGTGTCATTCCTTGGTTCTGGAAATCTCTAGCTAGCCTGCTTTCTTTTTTCCACCTTTCAGAATTGTCTTATGTTTGTTTTATATGTCCAGAGGTTTTAGTTGTCTTTAGTGGGAAGACTAGTGAAAACATGTCTACTTCATCTTCTGGAAGTGAAAATCTCTCCAATAACATATTGATTTGCATAATTCTTTCTCAAGAATTTTCATCATTACCAAATGGAATGCCAAATATGAGATGTATTCCTCAATATTTGAGGAATATCTGATCAATGTTTGACCAGAAATAAATTTAAGGGATATAAATCCTCTTGCTAACATGCTATTGATTAGTAATCTACCTAGATCCTATTCATTTTGGCTTAAGAACAGAACATACAATTTAAGCTCCAGTCCTATAATTACATTCAGACGTTATATCCTTCACTATGATAATTCTGCAAACTGTTATGGCACGTTAACCAGTTGCTCCTTAATCCAAACTTGGATTGATGTCCAAGATGGTTTAGCAAAGGTGTGATCTTCTCATTCTTTGCTTGTTCTTACTTTACCCTGTTATCACTTACAGGGTAAGTGATACTATGTAATAGTATTGAGCCAGTCAGACAAAGGATATATAAAACAGAGAAAAGGCAGCCATAAGGAAATAAATTGTAAGAACAAAAAAATCACCTTAATAACGTTTAGGTATGCTGTGAGATCATTTGTGAAGAATGGCTTTGCTTGCTGCTTTCCTACTTTTTAATATTTCCATATATACCTATATTAAATACTTTCGGGAGTGTCTACCCCAGGAACAATTTTTGCCCTTCTCTGGGGACTGCCTCTAGATCAACAAGGGTAAGGCTTCTAATAGCTGTGTCTGTAATTGTGTGAGGTCTACCCACCGACATGGCTGCCGATCAGATTATCTTTCCCTATAATTTAGAATCGGGAATGAGAGATTAGGAGTCAGTCTTATAAGTGAAACTGCTGTAGGATGCAAATTGGACATTTAGGTTCTTTCTTTTTTTTTTTTTTGACTGTTATGAACAGTACTGAAATGAACATCACTCTACACAAGCCTTTTAGCCTTTATTTACGTTTATTCCTTAGGATCAATTTCTAAAAGTGGAATTTCTTAGTCAAAGTGAAAGTATGAGATTAAGAATTTTTCACTTATATTGGATGGCCTTCCAGAAACTTTGTACCAGTTTATATTCCCACAGTCAGAGAATTAATTCTTCCACTGAGAAGAAAAAATGAATGGTATTGCTTTATGGTTTTAATCTGCAGTCTTTGGATTTAAGTGAAATTGAACAATTCTAAATTTCATTGGCCACATTTTTTTCTTTTGTAAATTGCTCATTCATAGCCTTTGCCCATTTTCCTGTTAAAATAGGCATAATTTTTTAGTTGATTTGTAAGCACTCTTTGTATATTAAGTATATCGATCCTGTTTTTCATTTGTGTTATAAAGAGAAATGGCAAAGCATAATGATGAAATTCAGAAGGACGCTGGAGTCAGAATGTCTAGATGAATTTGAATCCAGATTCTGCTACCCATGGCTTGTGTGGCTTTGGACAAATTACCTAACCTCTTAGCACCTCAGTTTTCTCATGTGTAAAATGTGAAGTGTATATGCACATATAACTTAAAACAGTGTCGAGCACATAGGAAGTACTTTATGAAAATTTGTTGATAATACTAGTATTATATTTATTACTTTAGCTTGTTACTATCTTTACTTTTATTTACATGTGTTTTCTTTTGGCCTAAGAGATGTTTCTGTTTTTTGTCTTTAAAAGAAATCTGGCCAGGCGTGGTGGCTCACACCTGTAATCCTAGCACTTTGGGAGGCTGAAGTGGGAGAATTACTTGAAGTCAGGAGTTCGAGACCAGCCTGAGCAAGAGCGAGACCCCGCCTCTACAAAAAATAGAAAAATTAGCCAGGCGTGGTGGCGCAACCTGTTGTCCCAGCTACTTGAGAGGCTGAGGCAGGAGGATTGCTTGAGCCCAGGAGTGTGAGGTTGTAGTGAGCTGTGATAATGCCACTGTACTCTAGCCCAGGTGACAGAGCAGAGACTGTCTCCAAAAAAAAAATCTGGTCTCACCCTCTTCTGCTTTCCTCTGAGTATGAAATAAACCAAAGTAGCTCAGGTTAATTATTTTTAATTCTGGTTGTCCCCTAGGATTATAAGGTTTAAAAATACTTGAAAATTTTCAAGTCAAGCTATGATCATACTTTATTTATGCATACTTTATTCATAGATCCAAATTAATGAGTAATTTCATGCAAATAACCAATCACATAAGGACTGATAACTTACTTCTTCACTTATCTAGTGTTTTCTGATGGTTTTGGGCCTTTGTCCCTTTGTCAAATGAGGTGTAGCTGACAACATTTTCAAGAGCTTATGTTTGTTTCTTAGGATAATGAGTTAATAAAGGAATGCTTCCTTATAAAAGAATATATTAAATAGCTAAGAATGATAAAATTTTACCGACTTACTGATGTTGGATTTGGAAGTTGGTTCTTGAATTGAATAGCTGTTTTATCTGAGTGGTTTGCATGTTTTTAGTGCTATCAATGATAGGGAGCAAATATTGCAATATTTCTTGAGTTTGAGCTATTTTTTTGTCCCTGTAGATTCTTTTTTCATCATCTGTCCAATTTCTGCCAGTCTTCTTGCTTTGGAAAGATGTGCATTCTTTTATTTTGCTTTTTAAGTTGTGATGCAGATCTGGGGAGCAACCACAAAAATATGTACAGATATATGAACTGTATTTATTCAACAATTATTTATCAAGCATTATTATATGCCAAGGGTTTTATCTAAAATTCCTTGCCTATCTGAAGCTTATACTCTAATGACAGTGGGCAGAAAATATACAAACAAGTAAAATATATAGTATGTCAGATAATGATAGTGTTTACAGGATAAAATAAAGCTGGGGAGGGGAATAGAGAATTCTTGGGCGGTTGATTTCCGTTTAAAAAGATGTTAAGAGAAGGCCTCCCTGTGAATCTGACATGTCATAAGAGTTAGGAAGTGAATCAAGCAGATTTCAGGGGAAAGAGCATTCTAGGCAAGGGGAAGAGTAAGTGCAAAGGCCCTTACTGAGGTAGGAGCATGGTAGCGTGTTCAAGAACACCATGATGGCATCAGCAGCTGAAGCAGAACATACTAAGGGGAAAATTATAAGATATGAGTTTAGGCAGGCAACTTGGACTCAGCTCATGTAGGTGTCATAGGCTATTGGAAGGACTTTGATTTTTTCTGAGTGTGAAACGGTGACCCACTGGAAGGCATTGAGCAGAGGAGCGTCACAGTCTCAGATTTGTTTTAACAAGGTTGTGCTGGTTGCTGAGTTGAGAACAGACTGAAGAGAGGCAAGAGTGAATAAGCAGGGAGATCTCCTGAAGGCTCTTGAAACAATCCATCTGGGAAAGAGGATGGTAAGCTTGGACTAGGGTGGGGGAAGTGGCTAGGAGCATGAGAAGTGGGGGGGAGATTTCCTGAAAAATTGGATGTGAAGTGAGAGAATTAAGAGAGGAATCAATGGCGGCTCCCAAGGTTCCAATTTCAGGAAATGGCAGCATAGGGATATGGGGAAGACTGTGAGAAGAACATGTTAGAAATCCCTTCTTTATTAGACAATATAAAGGAATTATTGTTTGTTAATTGAGACTAGAGTATAAAAATGATTTTTAAAAAGTGTTTATCCTAGCCCATACCCATTAGGATGGCTGCTATCAAAAAAACAGAAAATAACAAGTGTTGGCAAGGATTTGGAGAAACTGGAACCCTTGTGCACTGTTGATGACAATATAAAATGGTACAGCCAGTGTAGAAAACAGTATGATGATTCCTCAAAAAATTAAAAATAGAATTACTATATGATTCAGCAATTCTACTTCTTGGTATATACCCAAAAGAATTGAAAGCAGGGTCTTAAAGAGACATTTGTAAACCCATAAATCCATAGCAGCATTGTTCACAAAAACCGAAAGGTAGAAGTATCCCATGTGTCCATTGTCAGGTGAATGGGTAAACAAAATGAGGTATATTAATATAATGGAATGTTATTCTGCCTTAAAAAGGAAGAAAATACTGATACATGCTACAGCACTGATAAACCTTGAGGCCATTATGCTAAGTGAAATAAACCAGTCACAAAAAGACAAATATTTTATTTGTCTTCCAAATAGTTGACTCCACTTATATGAGGTACCTAGAATAGTCAAATTCATAGATATAAAAAGTAGGATGCTTTTCAGGGGACTGTAGGAAGGGAGAAGTGAGTTGTTGTTTAATGGGCATAGAGTTTCACTTTTAATAGAGAAAAAGAATTCTGGAGATTGCACAACAAAGTGAATGTACTTAATGTTACTGAACTGTACCCTTAAAAATAGTAAATTTTATGTTATATGTATTTTGCCACAATTAAAAAAATCAACATACTCAGGAAGAGAGAGGGGAAAAAAATCCCTGAGTAAAGCCTGAAGGAAGACTAGTAGTCAGACATTTTCAAGAATATGGCAGGATTAATTATGATTATAATGCCTAAATTGGTGCATAGACAGCATAGGAAAAAGTAGAATACACTTAGAATAAAACCAAGAAATACACTGTGCTTTGTCAAGAAAAATTGTTTATCTAGTTAGGGATATACTCTGAACTATTTATGGGCAAAACAATATGATTTGTGGAATTTATTTTAAAATGCTCTAGGCAGAAAGTGGTGGGAAAATAGATGAAACAAGAGTAGCAGGATGCTGGTAAGCATGGGTGATGGGCATCCATGGGTTCATTATTCTATTCTCTCTACTTTTGTTTATGTTTGGAAATTTCCACAAAAAAGTTTTTTTTTTTAAATAAAGGAATTGTCCATTCTTAAAAGGAAAATAAACCGATAACTAAAGTGCTCATTGACTTGAGCTAGATCTGAAAGATAATGTATAATTACAATATCTGGCAAGTGAAATAAACTTATCTACAGTTTCTTGAGAGGCCATTCCTAGGTCACTCAATAAACATTCACTGAATGCTTATTATGCACCTGGCACTATGTTTGGTTTGGTAAATAGATACGAAAAACATTCCTTGCCTTCAATATGCTATGAGTCACGACTAGACAGAAAAAAGTAAAGTATAAGTTAGAATATATTTCTATAGAGGTAAACCACGGCACTTACATAGAATTACAGAAGAGGAACTGGGTAAATACCTAGTATTTAGTTCTCTTCCAGAACTGAAGAAGTCTGACTAGGCCCCTCATTAACCTCAGACAGAAACCATACAATTCCCTTCTTGGTAATTTCAATAATGGGAAAGGACAGACATCCTTCTGTAAGAAACTGAGTGATAATGAAGATATGACATTTTAGAAGAAAATGTATTGCCTTAAGTGCATGTATTATAAAAAGGGGGACAACACCAAAGAATAAAAGTGGATAGCTTCCTGTGAAATAGATTTACTTTAGTTAAAAAGAAAACTATAGAATTTTTATTAGTGTGTCACCAAGATTTACCAGGACATAAGTCTATAAGATAAAGTAGTCAAGAAGATATGAGAATATAAGATTGGACAAGGCTCAAAAACATAATTTTTAAATTAAATACTGTGGTGGAGGCTGTGGGGAACATAGTGAAGAAAAGAAACCTTTCCTTTTTGCAGCAAAATTCCGTGAATACTACCTGCCACCAGTTCTCCTCTTCCTACTCTACAATGCACATCACTTAGGTTGTACCCCTGTCACTCTACTGGCGGGCCTGTGAGCAGGCTCCTCAGCAGCCTCCGTGCTGGAAACTCCAGTAGTCACGCTCACTACGCCCATCACAAGCATCAGACTCAGCTGACCATTCCCTCGTCTTTGATGCAGTTTCCCACTTGGCTTCCAGGATAACACATTCTCTTGGTTTTCTTCCTACCACACGGGGTTTTCCTCCTACCCCAAACTCTTCTTTGTTGGTTCCTACTTTTCCCTTGACCCATCAATGTAGGAGTTCCCAACGACCTGGCTCTTAACCCTTTTCTATCTCTAAACTCACTGTCTTAAGAATCTCATTCAGCCTTATGCCTTAAAATACTATCTATATGCTGAAAATTCCATGTATTCCCAGTCCAGATCTCTTTCCTGAACTTTAGACTCATATCTATCTGCTTATCCATACCTCAATGCTTAAAAGATATTTCAAATGGTGTTTTTTGAATAATTTTGTATTTAAGGAATCTTCGATCATTCCAACATCACAACGATTTTCTCCTATGCTTTCTCTTGTAAATTTTATAATTTTAGCTTTGATATTTAGATCTATGAAACAGTGTGAGATAAGGGATAGTGTTAATTTTTTATATGGATATTTAAGAGCCAAATAGATGATTATTTATATGATTTGGAGATGGGGCAAAACCTTCCAAGTATTAGAGCAATGAAAAAAAAAAACCCACAAGAGAAAGGACCAAAATAAATAAAGATAATTGAAATGTTACATATAAAAATATGCTAGATAAAATATGAAAGCAAACAATAATTTAGGGAAAATATCTACAAAACTTATGATAAAGAGAGGAGAATTAATAGTCAATATGTTAGGCACTCTTGCAAATCATTAAGATGGAGACTTTAATAGAAAAAGGAGAGCGGGACACTGTGGCTCATGCCTGTAATCCCAGCTCTTTGGAAGAATTGCTTAAGGCCGGGAGTTAGAGACCAGTCTGGGCAACAGAGTGAGACCCCGTCTCCACAAAAAATTAAAAACTCAGGTAGGCACACATGCATCTATAGTCCTAGCTACTCGGGAGGCTGAGGCAGGAGGATCGCTTGGGCCCAGGAGTTCGAGGCTGTGGTGAGCTATGATTGCATCACTGCACTTCAGTCTGGGTGACAGAGAGAGACCCTGCCTCATGGGGAAAAAAAAAAAAAGAAAAAGAAAGAAAAACGAAAAAAATGTATCATATGACAGTTCGTAAAAGAAGACATTCAAAGGGCTAGCAAAATGCTAAAAAATTTCAACACTAAGAATACTCACAGATATTTCTAATATAAAGTTCTCTAACATTGACAGCAATCTGGATGAAAATTTAAGCCTTCATGAAATGGTCTATTGGCTTATCATAGCCACAAAAAATTGAGAACCTAAGTGAGTGTGGTGCATATTTTGAGGTGCATTTTTTCAATGCTTTGGATTATGTCAACAGAATGTAAAATTCTATTGACCAATTATTCCATCTGGTTACCTTTGAGATTATAAAAATTTTTCAAGAATTAATAAGAAGAATGGCTCCATTTTTGATGAAACACTCTGGGGAAGACAAATTAAAAATGCTAATTTATTCCAGAAATAAAAGAAAAGGAAATATCATGATAAACATAATTTCCATGGGAATCTAATTTTTAAGACCAAACGAAGAAACTTTGTGGTCCACTGAAGGTCAGCAGGCAAGATTTAAGTAATCACAGATTTGGAGCAGGTGAATTTGACTTTAATTTTATTTACTATAATTTAAACTAAAATGAATTACTATGATGGAATTAGGGTTGGAACAATCTTCTCTGGTCTTCTATAGGGGCACTTTAGTATAGACACATCCAAGACAGAAACCATAAAGTACAATAGTATTATTAGTTTAGGGCCACTCTAAAGAGTTATGAAGTGATTTTCAAGCAAAAATCCTATGTCTAGGAAGCAGAAGCTACTTCTGGCATGTCTTTTTATTTTATTGAGGGGTAGTGGTAAGGATGAAGGGCATCAGTAACAGGAAGATACTGGGAATAAGGCAATCAAAAATTTTTTTCAAGGTTGTATTAAACCAAAAAAATTTTCTTCTATATTCAACTCATATAGAGATTAAATAAGGCAAGTATTTTTCAGAGACAGGACTAAAATGGCTATCAATCCCCTCTGTTTACAAAAGCATTTCCCATAATCCAGGTTTCACAGGATTTATTAATGATGACATAAACACCATCTTTGTATTTATTAAAATTCTAAACAATAAAAAAAAAAAACAACCTTCTGTTGGTATTCTTGTTTTCTCAGTCCAAGTGGAAGTTTGTTTGCTCATAGGACACTTCAAGGATGTCACTTTGAAAGAGATTCCATGTACTTCAGTTCCCTTGAGCTGAATTGTTTCCTGGAATGACCTCTTACTTGTTTCTAAGAAATATCTTTGTTGGTCTTTGCTATGGCTCTGAATCATACTTTGGGAGCTGAAAAAAATTGGGTACTCTGATTTCAATTTTGACAGTGAACTACCCATGCAAGAGTAATGTAATGCCACGGTATATTTGCATATTACACCTCAAAGTATGCAAAGTCTTTTTATATGTATTATCTTACTTGGGGCTCTCACCAGTCCTGTGAGGTAGGTAAGATGGCCAGTGTTATCCCCATATTACATAAGGGGAATCAAAGAGGTTAAGTTATTTGTTCAAGATCACATAGCTAATAAGAAGCAGCGGCAGGTCTAGAATTTGCATCGTCTAACTCCAGTACTTTTTCTATTACCTTCTTTTGTCTTGATATATCTTTTGATTTATTTCCATAGGATATGTTATATAATATATTTTTAAAAATTAAGTCTTGGTTTAAAATAATCACTTGCAGACCCAAGTATGGGTATGCCCAAAGATGCCTTACATATTGGTCTCTCTCACCTTAATTTTCTAGGTTTCTGGGGCAAGAGAGTCTACATCTTTCATTAGAACCCATTTTATTTACCAGAACCAACTTGTTAGAAGAGAAGCCAAGGAAAGAAAAAAGGACATACCACGGTGTCTCTGCAAATTTAGTCAGTTCTCAAATACTTTACCTATGGTTACCTATTGCACTGTCCAGATAGTTGTTCATATCATTATTCTTAAAGACAGGGGGACTTACCAAGGGTGACAGAGATATAATTACTGGTTTAGACAAAACTACAAAGTTTGTTTATGTTATCTATGACTTCCCTTTCTATTCTTTTCTGGTTTTAAGTACTAGTTTTATTCCCACGCAACCAATGTTCCAATTGCTACTACAGATAGTAAAACATTTGATTATCATTCATTTTAAAATCCTAAATAATTATCTTACACCACAAGTATTTCTTTTTAAAAAGAGAAACTTTTTAAAGATAATGAAAATTTTAAAGACAAGGCAATGATAAATGCATAGAAATAAATGTCTAACTGTGGTTTTAAGGCATTCATTGGAGATGGTTTGGGGATATTGAAATCTTTTCAGAATCCACCAAAATTCATCTTATGGGTATTCCTATGTATAAAACTGACTTAGTCACAGAGACTATGTAGAATATAAGGAGACATCTGTTTATCAATGGTTATGAAAAAGTCACTTTTACCTGTTGCTTTAATTTAAAATCAAAATCTTATGAGACAGGGGAAAAGAAGTAAGATAGTCAGGTAGAAGAAATCAAGTACAGTCCTCCTACCTCAAATATTTTTTTAGAAGCCAAGAAGGGACTCGTTCAGGTATTTTCACTAAAAAAGAGAATATACCATAAAATATCTGGTTAGGTTTTTAATATCAACAAAATTTGATTTTTTACTTTCTTGACAATTACTTCATCCCTATATTTAATGGCTAGCTTAATTGAGCTTATCTTCAATTAAACTACCATTGTCTCATTCAGATATATGACATATATGAGTACATATTCCCCTGGAATCCTTTTAATTAAACTGTTTCAAGAATAGCAAACAGTAGAAATCTCTATCTGATAACTGTCAAACAATTCAGAACTAAGTATATGTATGTTTGGATCTATGAAGGACATCTACATGTACACGAAAATGACCAACTTTTTTATAGAACTAATCCAGGACACAGATATATACCAGACCAAAGAAAATAATATAATATGTAATAAATAATTATATGCACATGTGTTATTTTAACATAAAATATAAAAATAGGTGTTTAAAATTATGTATTATTCTGTATTATTTGTTTTGCTGTTATCTACATGCTATTATGCAAGCAAAACGGCAAGAGGACTAGTTAACAGTGGCAATTAGTAGTAATTTAATAGTAAAACAAATTAAATAAATAGTATATGTGAGAAAAATATAATATTTTCATAATGTTTCTTTCTCTCCTCTGATACAGATTTTAACTCTTTATTGGATATTTAAATTTTATAGGTCATATTATTATTGTATATTCTTAAGAGATATATAAGACCTTTTAAAAGTTGACTGTAAATACAATGGGGCTAATTAAATAGATATTACCTGTATTTAATAAAAATTAACAATGACATGTTTCTTTGTGTCCCATGATAAAGTAGAATATTTTTTCTCTTTCTGTTTACTTTTCCAATAATACTTCTCTGAACTGCTTGCACCTTTAGGATATCTTTCTTTTCTTTTATGCAACAGTAAAACAGAATACACTTAAGTGTCAAATTCCCTTTGACTTGTAGGTCTGCTCTTATCAAGCTCACATTACACTGATCCTGGTGTCAGTCCAACGCAATGACATCAAGTTAGATATCCTGTCATCAAAAATGTTTTGAGCATGGAATACAATCAGCCTTCTGTATCCATGGGTTCCAAAT
Organism: Daubentonia madagascariensis; assembly: GCA_023783475.1. Lineage (NCBI taxonomy): Eukaryota > Metazoa > Chordata > Mammalia > Primates > Daubentoniidae > Daubentonia > Daubentonia madagascariensis. Next base: position 19,412,781 of record JAKFHU010001569.1, read on the forward strand.
CTGTGGCTTCAACCAACTGTGGATGGAAGATATTTGGGGAAAAAATGCGTCTGTAGTGAACACGTGCAGACTTTTTTTCCTTGTCATTATTCCCTAAACAATACAGCATAACAACTATTTACATAGCATTTACATTGTATCAGGTATTATAAATAATCTAGAGATGATTTAAAATATACTGGGAGGATTTGCGTAAGTCATATGCAAATACTACACCTTTTTTTTTATTTCAGAATATTATGGGGGTACAACACTTTGGCTATATACATTGCCCATGCACTGCCCGTGTCAGAGCTACAATCATGGACATCCCCCAAACTGTGTTCCCCGCGTCCATTCAGTGAGAGTTTTCCCATCCCCTCCAACCCCCTCCCGCCTGCCTGCCCCCTGATAAATATTATTGCCATGTGTGACGTAAGTGTTGATCAGTTAGTACCAATTTGATGTTGAGTACCAGTGGTGCTTGTTTTTCCATTCTTGTGACACTTTGCTTTGAAGAATGGGCTCTAGCTCCAACCAGGACAATACCAGATGTGTTAATTCACCATTGTTTTTTATTGCTGAGTAATACTTCATGGTATACATATACCATATTTTATTAATCCACTCATGTATTGATGGGCACCTGGGTTGTTTCCACATCTTTGCAATTGTGAATTGTGCTGCTATAAACATTCGCGTGCAGATGTCTTTATTATAGAATGTCTTTTTTTCCTTTGGGTAAATACCCAGTAGTGGGATTGCTGGATCAAATGGTAGTTCTACTTTTAATTCTTTGAGGTATTTCCATATTACTTTCCATAGAGGTTGTACTAATTTGCAGTCCCACCAGCAGTGTATGAGTGTTCCTATCTGTCTGCATCCCCGCCAACATTTGTTGTTTTGGGACTTTTTGATATGAGCCAATCTCACTGGAGTTAAGTGATATCTCATTGTGGTTTTGATTTGCATGTCCCTGATGATTAGAGAAGTTGAGCAATTTTTTATGTGCTTGTTGACCATTATTCTATCTTCTTTTGAAAAGTTTCTGTTCATGTCCTTCACCCATTTTTTATGGGATCGTTTGATTTTTTCTTGATGATTTTCCTAAGTTCTGTATAGATTCTGGTTATCAGCCCTTTATCAGAGGTGTAGCATGCAAATATTTGCTCCCATTCTGTAGGTTGTCTGTTCACTCTAGTGATAGTTTCCTTGGCTGTGCAGAAGCTTTTCAATTTGATCCGGTCCCATGTATTTATTTTTGTTGCTGCTGTGATTGCTTTGGGGGTCTTCTTCATAAATTCTTTGCCTAGGCCAATGTCCATAAGAGTTTTTCCAATGTTTTCTTCAAGAATTCTTATGGTTTCATGTCTTAGGTTTACATCTGTTATCCATCGTGAGTTGATTTTTGTGAGAGGTGAGAGGTGTGGGTCCAGTTTCAGTCTTCTACATATGGCCATCCAGTTTTCCCAGTGCCATTTATTGATTGGGGAATCTTTTCCCCAGTGTATGTTTTTGTGGAATTTGTCAAAGATCAGATGTCCGTATGAGATTGGTTTTATATTTGGGTTCTCAGTCCTGTTCCATTGGTCTATGTCTCTGTTCTTGTGCCAGTACCATGCAGTTTTGGTTACTATAGCCTTGTAGTATAGTTTGAAGTCTGGTAGATAGATGCCTTCCAATTTGTTCTTTTTGCTTAAGATTGCTTTGGCTAGACGGGGTCTTCTTTGGTTCCACACGAAGCGTAGAATTATTTTTTCTAAATCAGCAAAAAATGATGTTGGTATTTTGATAGGGACTGCATTGATTCTGTAAATCACTTTAGGTAGCAAAGACATTTTTACAATGTTGATTCTACCTATCCAAGAACATGGTAGGGTTTTCCATCTGTTTACATCCTCAGCAATTTCTTTTCTCAGTGTTTCATAATTTTCTCTATATAGGTCTTTCACCTCCTTACTTAGATATGTTCCTAAATATTTAGTTTTCTTCGGTGCTATTGTGAAAGGTATTGCATCTTTAATTTGTTTCTCAGCTTGATTGTTATTAGCATATACGAAGGCTATGGATTTGTGTGCATTGATTTTGTATCCTGATACTTTGCTGAATTCATTTATCAATTCCAGTAATCTCTTGGTGGAATCTTTGGGGTTTTCTAGATATAATATCATATCATCTGCCAATAGTGAAAGTTTGACCTCTTCTGCCCCCATTTGGACACCCCTGATTCCTCTCTCTTGTCTGATTGCTCTGGCAAGGACTTCCAGCACTATGTTGAATAGAAGTGGAGATAGTGGGCAACCTGGTCTGGTTCCAGTTTTAAGGGGGAATGCTTTCAATTTTTCCCCATTCAGTATGATATTGGCTGTGGGTTTATCATATGTGGCTTTAATAATTTTGAGGTATGAGCCATCTATGCCTATATTGTTAAGAGCTCTTATCATAAAAGGATGCTGGATTCTGTCAAAAGACTTTTCTGCATCTATTGAAAGGATCATATAACCTTTGTTCTTGCTTTTATTTATGTGGTGAATTACATTTATAGATTTGCGTATGTTGAACCATCCCTGCATCTTGGGGATGAAGCCCACATGTTCGTGATGAATTTTTTTTTGATGTACATGTGAATTCAGTTTGATAGAATTTTATTGAGAAATTTTGCATCTATATTCATAAGGGATATTGGTCTGTAGTTTTCTTTTCTTGTTATGCCCTTTCCTAGCTTTGGTATCAAGCTGATATTGGCTTCGTAGAATGAGTTTGGGCAGATTCCATCCTGCTGGATGTTTTCAAATAATTTCTGCAGTATAGGCACCAGTTCTTCTTTGTAGGCTTGGTAGAATTCAGGTGTGAACCCACCTCATCCAGGATTTTTTTTTTGTTGGAAGATTTTTTATTACTGCTTCAATTTTGGTGCTTGATATTGGTTTGTTTAGAAATTCTATTTCTTCCTGGTTCAGCCTAGGGAGGTAGTATGTTTCTAAGAATTTGTCCATTTCCCCCACATTTTTGTGTTTTTGGGCATAGAGATTTTTGTAGTATTCGAAGATGATGTTTTGTTTGTCCATGATATCAGTTGTGACCTCTCCTTTTTCATTTCTAATTGAGCTTGTTAGGGTCCTTTCCTTTCTGCTTCTGGTCAACTTGGCAAGTGGTCTATTTTGTTTATCTTTTCAAAGAACCAACTTTTCATTTTATTAATCTTCTGTATTGTTCTTTTGTTCTCAATTTCATTTAATTCTTCTCTGATCTTGGTTATTTCTTTTCTTCTACTGGCTTTAGGATTGCTTTGCTCTTCCTTTTCCAGTTCCTTAAGATGATTCATTAGTTTATTGATTTGTGACCTTTCTGTCCTTTGGATGTGGCCATTTAAGGCGATAAGTTTTCCTCTCGGGACTGCTTTTGCTGTATCCCACAGATTTTGATAACTTGTGTCCCCATTATCATTTACTTTGAAGAATCTTTTAATTTCCATTTGAATCTACTCCTTGACCCAATAGTCATTCAGCAACAGATTGTTTAATTTCCATGTTTTTGGATGAAGATGTGAGTTTTTGTTGGAATTGATTTCTAATTTTATTCCGCCGTGGTCTGAAAAGATACATGGTATGATTTCTATTTTTTCAAATTTATTGAGATATGTTTTGTGGCCTAGGATGTGATCAATTTTAGAGAAAGTTCCATGAGCTGATGAGAAGAATGTATATTCAGTGTTATTTGGGAGAAGTGTTCTGTAGATATCTGTTAGGCCCTAAAATTCTAGAGTCCTGTTTAGGTCCATTTTTCTTTGCTTATTTTCTGTTTGGAGGATCTGTCTTGTTCTGTCAGTGGGGTGTTGAAGTCCCCTGCTATTATGGCATTGCTATTTATTATGTTGTTTAGATCTAGCAGTATTTGCTTTATGTACATGGGCGCTCCTGTGTTGGATGTGTAAATGTTTAGGATTATTAAATCCTCTTGTAAGATTTTTCCCTTCACCACTATATAGTGTCCATTTTTGTCCTTCTTTACTTTTGTTGCTTTAAAGTTTATATCATCTGAAATAAGGATGGCTACTCCAGATTTCTTTTGGTTTCCATTAGCCTGGAAAATTGTATTCTATCCTTTCACCTTGAGTCTGAATGAGTCCTTGTGTGTAAGGTGTGTTTCCTGGAGACAGCAGGTACTTGTCTTGTATTTTTTAATCCATTCAGCCAGCCTATGTCTCTTCAATGGGCAATTCAAGCCATTCACATTTATTGAGAGAATTGATATTTGGGGTAGATTTCTGTTTATGCTATTGGGTAGTCTCTTCTGTTTTACCTCTTGTGTCATTGTGAAATCTGGGTTCTGGAGTTTTAGCTTTTGTGTAGTTTTACATTGGTGGGTGTCTGTTGTGCTGGTTAGTGTACAATGCAAGTCTAAGCACTTCTTGCAAGGCCGGTCTGGACTTCACAAATTTTATCAGTGATTGCTTGTCTGGAAACGTCTTTATTTCTCCCTCATATAAGAAGCTTAGTTTGGCAGGATACAGAATTCTGGGTTGGCCTTTGTTTTGTTTTAGGAGACTGATGATGTCTCCCCATTCCCTTCTGGCTTGTAAGGTTTCAGCTGAGAAATCTGCAGTTAATCTGATTGGTTTCCCTTTGTAGGTTACCTGCTCTTTTCGCCTTACAGCTCTGAGGAGTGCCTCTTTTGTGTTTACTTTGGTCAGTCTAATAATTATGTGGCGTGGTGAATGCCTTTTCACGTTGACTCTCCCAGGAGTCCTGTGTGCTTCTTGTACTTCTTGTACTTGGATATCGATTTCTGGCTAGGACATGGAAATTTTCCTCTATTATTCCTTCAAATAGATTTTCCAGCCCATGTGAATTTTCTTCCTCTCCCTCAGGGATGCCTATGATCCTTATGTTTGGCCTCTTTACATAATCCCACATTTCTTGTATGCTTTGTTCCTGCCTCTTGTTTTTGTGTTCTTTCTCTTCGACTGATTTATTTAGCACAGAGGAGTTGTCTTCTAGCTCTGAAATTCTTTCCTCTGCATGGTCCAGCCTATTCTTAAGGCTTTCCACTGTGTTTTGTAGATCCTTGAATACTTCTTTCATTTCTAAAATTTCTATTTGATTTTTCTGTAAACTTCTGTTTCTTTGGAAAAATTTTCATTCATTTCTTGCATTGTTCTTGTGGTTTCTTTGTGCCGGGATTCAATTTTCTCTTGAATTTCATTGAGCTTTCTTATAATCCATAAATGAAATTCCTCTTCTGTCATTCTACCCATTTCATTTGACTTGGTGTCCATTGCTAAGGAACTGATGATTTCTTTTGGGGGTGACTTTTCACTCTGCTTTTTCATGTTTCCTGAATTCTTTCACTGTTTTTTTCTCATCTGGCCTCTTGGTCAAGAGCTGAGGGTGTTAGAACTAGTTTATGGCCCTGTCTGCAAGCCCTCGAGGTTCGTTCCTTGGCAGAGCCAGGGAGAGGAGTAGTGGCCTGTATTGCCTTAGGTGTATTTTATCAAGTTTGGTGGATCTTGGGTTATCTCTGACCTGTTGTATTCTCCTCTTCCCGGTGGAGTGTAGTGAGATTGTCCTCCCAGCTTGAGCTCCAAGCTGGTGGATTGTACTTGAGGGTATGAATCCATAGCTCCCTAATAGCTAGGTATTCTGTTATGTCATGGCAGACTCTGATCCCCCAGTTGGGGTGTGCAAAAGCCCCGAGTTTTGGGAGAAGCCTTGTAGCTCCTAGGGGTTACTTTGACCCTGCTCCTCCTGAGGTGTGGGTAGAAACACAATTTCTTTTGGCTGCAGCGTGAGAGCTGGGTTGGAAAAATTCTATACATCTCAGAGGTTGCTTATCTAGCCACATGTGTCTGTCCCTCTGATGTGCGTTTCCACGTGATACTGGCTGATGGGGTATCTCCAATTGTGCACCCCTTTTCCACTACTAGACCCCAAGGCAAGGCGGGTGGGTGTCTCTATCCCCAGAAGTCTCCGCCAGGAGGATGTTCCCACAGGGGGGAATAGTGGCCACTGGAGGCACTCTTGGATGGCGCAAAATTCCCTAATTAAGTGGGCAAGATTACGAGGAGCTGCTCTGGTTCAGCCTGTGGCTCTTGAGGTATTCGGTTGTCATGAGAACCGGCAGTTATACAAAATGGGTCACTATACCCAGCAACCTTCAAAATGACTGATCTCTGGGGTACAGGAGGGCTGGGACCTGAAGAGCAGGCACTAGGACCAGCATGTAGCGGACTCGTCGGAGGGCAGAGCTGGGGTAGCAGGACCAGATGGACGATCTGCAAACTGTTTCCAATACACAAAGGTCCTGCCACTATAGTTCCGGGATCTCATCCCACCTGGAACCCACAGATGCAGCTGTCCCTGGCCACCAAGGGCAAAGCCTGTGTCGCCCCAGCGGAAGAGCCTGTGGGCCAGGGCAGGGCGGAGCTAGAGACCCGGCTCACAGCTCCGGGCAGGCAGCTTTAAAGGTGGCTGCCGCCGCCAGCCTGGCGCACAGCAGGACTCCGATTGCGCCCGGGAACACAGCTTTTCTCAACCAGCCTGTGGCCCACGGAGGCAATTGCTAGTAGCCCCTAAGGGCGTGTCCCGCTCTCCCTTCAACTCCTGGTCCCAGTCCCACTGACTTCCAGTGCTGCGATGCCGGCCTGCAGGTTCCCGCACACTGTCCCGGGAAGCTGTATCTCCACCCAGTCCCTACCCGGCCCTGAGCAGTCCCTGTATATTGCAGCTGAGAGTTCCGTTTGGCTCTCGCAATTGCTTCCTCTCCACAGAGCCTGCTGTCGCCAGCAACAGCTTTGCCCCAACTCTGGGCTTATCCCTGACTGAGTGGATGGGAAGTCTGTGGGGAGGTGCGTAACCGCTTGGAGGTCAGGTTGCGCTGTGCTGACCTGGCAAGCGCATCCTTCCTGAGCTCTGGGCTCTATTGTACTCCCTGCGCTCTCTGATCTTTGTGAATGATTCTGTCACCTGTTTTCTTGGGCTGAGCGTCCCATGATGTTTCTCTGTAATTCACAATGCTGTTTTCGGAGTGAGCAGTCCGCGTGTGCAGGCAGCCGATGGCGTTTTTCACCTCCTTCCCTGGGAGCAGTGAGGTGGGAAGACTCTATCAGACCACCATTTTTTCTGTCCCAATACTACACCTTTTTATATCAGGGACCTGAGCAGCCACAGATTTTGGTATCTATGGGAGGTCTGGAACCATTCCCTTATGATACCAAAGGATGACTGTACTTTGGACTTTACTTATTAGCAATGGCAGGTGTTTAGATTTCTAGGAATTAGTTTCAAGCTTTTCAAAAATGTCCATCCACTTTGTATCTGCAGACTTATTTTGGTAGACTAGCTGTTTGTCATTTAGGACGTTTGCATCTATAAATTCATCATGTAGGGACTCCATATCTAAAATCCTGTTTTTAGATGCTCTAAAGCACATTAAGAAAGACTTCTCTTTCTCAGGGAAAATGTTTTTCCCTGAGCACTGAGGTAATCTGAACTTAATCTGAATGTGGATTCCAAATAAATTACAGTTTTAGTGCTGTTTAACATATATGCTCCTTTCTGGTGACACATTTTTGAGTTCTGAGTCGGTCTTATTTCCCCCAACATGTCATTTTTTTCACCATATGAGTTTTTGTCACAACCTATGCATAATATCAAACAACAGAGGTGCAGTCAGTTCATCCTTTTCTTGGCTCCTTATGGCCTCTTCAAAGATCATCAAACAAAAATTCCATTTTACTGTAGTCCTTTCTTCTATTCTCATTCTCATCCTCAAAGTGTTTCCGAATTAGAGAAGGACATTCTTCTTGTCCCATATGTTAAAAATATGATTTAATGGCAGACCAACATTTTAACATCTTCCCTATGGCAGGCAACAATGATGTAGCTAGCTTGTAGGCACATAATTAAGGAGGTTATCTTCTTCCATTTCTATAAAGTCAAAAATCTCATTAAGTGCTTCTGCATGTTTCCGCACTTTTTAGGAAACTAAAAAGTGACCAAAGACTTTTATTATGAAAGCCTCAATGTTACAGGTTAGAAAATCATACCCTTTTGTGGTACAAGGTGTGGAAGACATTTAGCAGGTAAGATCCTTTCATTTTCTTTGGTAAGAAGTTCATAGACTGAATGAAACTTGCCAAAATTTACATTTTCATTGCCAACTATGCAGATTGATGAGCAAACTCCAGTTTGTATTTGGACAAAATATTAGCAAACTTTGGTTTTATTAAAATATTCATAGAAATCAAGATTATATGAAGCCCTATTTTCCAAATCAAAGTACCTAAGACCCAGAGGGAATGTGTTTTTTGCTGCTATGATTGAGTATATCACTTGATACATTTACGGAAAACATTCTGTAAGATCTGACAAAATGAGCTCTACGCTGTAAGAGGTCAACACGTCTGTCATCAAAATTTTCCTTTTTGCTGACCCACAGGATATTTTAGTGGCAACCTCTGAATCAGGAAATGTAAACTTTTACTCTGTTTCATCCATCATTCAAGAGAATGAGTGATATAATGAGTGTTCATTTGTGTGGTATGCTCAAGCAATTATTTTTGACTGAGCATTGGTGTCTTTTTGGGTGGTGAAAAAACTTTCATTTGATCTAGAAGTACTTGCTTGTCCCCTCTGGACTTGTGACATTCAGTTTCCATATGTATTAAACTTTCACTTCCTTTCCTTTATGATGCCCAATCCCCAATGTGCATATTGTGCCATATGCTCTATTTCAGTTATTTATCTCCGTAACTAGTTGTATGTGTCCTTCCATCTGTCATTAAAATAACACAGTCTTCTTCCTTCTTTTCTTTTTCTTCCTTTCTTTCCTTTTCTTTCCTTCCTTCCTTCCTTCCCTCCCTTCCTCTTTCCCTTCCTCCCTTCCTCCCTTTCTCCTTTTCTCCCTTTCTCTCTTTCTCTCTTTTTTGGTGATGTCTGGGTCATGCCAGCATTGGTATTATGCTCATTCTCTTTTCTTTATCTGAACTCTTAGAGAACATGGTCCCAATATTCACAACATTAAAATTAAACTAGCACCATCTCCATACAAGGCCCAACAGTTAATTCACAGGTAAAGTCAAAGATGAATTGTTAACACTCCAGATTGCAACACACTGAAGTTGCGCTACTGGCCGATCCATTATTATGAACAGAAAATCGTAGTAGCCAACATTAGCGGTCAAGGGAAAAAACAATGACAGTTGACTATGAAAGGGAGATAATCTGTGCTGTATCCATTTGACATAAAAAACAGTATTGCTTCCAGTCTCTGTTTTTTGGGACTGAAAGCAAAGATGGCATATGGGATTTGAACTTTCTTGCCTTTTAAAATGCCTTATAATTTTTTTGTTAGACATAGGGCAGTGGGTAACAGGAACTGAGGTTAATAGGCCTTTAGTGTGGGGCTTTATATTAATCTGACAAGAATTTGGACAGTGCTTAATGTTTGCTATAGTCACTGGTACCAGCAGCTTTAAATTCCTTTAGGATCTTTGTCTCTCCTGTTGTCTTTGGAATACCCTAAGAACTATTTATCAAATAGAATCTGTGTCTTTCTTGCAGCTCTTCAGCAGTAAAACACTGTTATTATATTGCAGCCATGTCGGTGTGGTGGTAAGGTACGGTGAAGAGAAAGCATCCTATACGTTTATTATTAAATCTTTTAGTGACACTGTGTCTCTGGGCTGTGACCTTAACAAGTGTTTCTTAGCTTTTCTTCCCCTGACCCTTTGGTGAGACAGGAAGGCTAGAGGAGGCTGGAGTTGGAGAAATACTCTTCAGATGGCTCCGGTAAAGCATTTTCCCCTTAGCAATGTTCCAGGCTTAATTGACATCAGGGACTCCATATTGGCTACTGACTTAATGTTGAACTGCTGATGAACTTTGAGACCCACAAAGGAACTATGAAAACCACATTCCTTTGCAAACATCTGTGCTCTCAACAATGCAAGGAAACTGATCCCAATCTTTAAGAACATTTTGTATATAGCTTTTCCTTGCCAACTGACAAAAACGCACCATTCTACTAATGATTAAAAACTTCTTTTTTTGATCAACCAATGAAATAATCTGACAAACAATTTATATAATCTGAACAAATTCCTATAAATGTAAGCCCTCTTGCCCCTCTTGGGTGATATGGTCTCTGACTGCTACCCAGGTTGCAGCTCTTATTCCTGAATAAGTGATTCATTTGTCTCTGACCTGTTGATTTTCTCCTTTTACATTTGACATCCTGGAGAGTAGGCCTTTATTATGGAGAATGTCCTAGGTGTATTTCACAATGTTTATTCTTCCTCTCCCCTTGCCAGAGCCACTAGGAGATTGTTCTAAGCTCTTTACTTTGAGAACCTGGTGGGGTTCGTGGAGGTAAAATCACTCAAGTGTGATGCTCCTCCCAAGACTATGGTCCCCAGGAGTTTCTCACTTTCAAGCTAGTGCGCACAGCCTCCAGCAATTTGTTAAAATTACTGTTTAAGTGTTCCTTCCAGTTTATGACTCTAGCAGCTTCTGCTTCAGGTAAGCAGATCTTAGCTCTGACTTTCTGGATTCATCTGTCTCTTCAGATTTTAGGGTGGTGGTTTACCAAGCAGCCTCAGTTCTCTGATGGATCCAAAAAGTTGTTGATTTTTAGTTTGTTCAGCTTTTTCTTGTAAGGACAGAAATGATGACTTTCAAGCTTTATTCATGTTGGAGCTAAAACCAGAAATGCCCTTACTATGTTTAAATAGTAAGTTTATGTCTTCTTCTAAGAGTAGTTTTAGCTCTTATATTTGGGTCCATGATCCATTTTGAATTATTTTTAGCACGTGGTGTAGGAACAGGTCCAACTTCATTCTTTTGCATGTGGATATCCAGTTGTCCCGGAAGCATTTGTTGAAGAGACTATTTTTCCCTATCAAATTGTCTTGGCACCTTTGTTGAAAAATCAATTTACAATAAATATAAGGTTTATTTCTGTTTTTTCAATTCTATTTCATTGATTTATATGTCTACCCTTGTGCCAGTACCACACTGTCTTGATTACTATAGGTTGGTAGTAAGTTTTGAAATCAGGAAGTGTGAATTCTCAAACTTTGTTCTTCTTCTTAAAAATTCTTTTGGTTATTCTGGGTCCTCTGAATTTCCATATTAATTGCAGGTTCAGTTTGCTAGTTTCTGCATAAAATATAACTGAGGTTTTGACAGGAATTGCACTGAATCTGCCAATTTGGGAAGCATTGGCATCTTACCAATATTAAGTCTTCTGATCCATGAACGTGGGAATATTTTGCATTTATTTAGAGCTTCTTTAATATATTTCAACACTATTTTATAGTTTTCAGTGTACAAGTCTTGAACTCCCTTTGTTAAATTTATTCCTAAGTATTTTATTATTTTTGATGTAAATGGAATTTGCTTAATGTTTATTGCTAGTGTATAAAAATACAATTGATTTTTATAACAGATTTATTGAGATGTAATTCACATACCATATAGTCCATCAATTACAATTGATTTTTGCCTATTGATCTTTTATCCTGCAACCTTGCTGAACTCATTTATTAGCTCCAATAGGTTTTTTTATTTGGGGGAATTCCCTAATATTTTCTATATAGAAGATCATGTGTTTCTGCAAATAGAGAAATAGAGAGTATGGATGCCTTCATTTCTTCTTCTTGCTTAGTTGTACTGCCTAAACCTCCATTATAATGTTGAATAGAAGAGTTGAAGTGGATATCCCTGTCTTGTTCCTGATCTTAGGGAAAAAAAGCATTTAGTCTTACACCACCAACTGTGACGTTAGTTGTGGGATTTTCAAAGATGGCCTTTTATAGGTGGGAGAAGATTCCATTTATTTCTAATTTTTTTAGTGTTTTTTTTTTAATCATGAAAGAATGTTGGATTTTGCCAAATGATTTTTCTGCATCTATTGAGATGATTACTTTTTCTTTTTATTCTATTAATATGGTATATTATATTGTTTAATTTTCATAATTTCATATGTTAAACCAACCTTACATTTCTGAGATAAATGCAACTTGGTCATTGTGTATAATCCTTTTTGTATGTTGCTGAATGTGGTTTGCTTGTATTTTGTCTTACTCTTTTGTCTTAATTCTTAATAGATACAGAACTTGGTAAAAAAAAAAAAAAAGATGCTATTTATTTGGCTCCTAGAATCTTAACAGTTAATTACTGTTTCTGAGAAACCTTCTCTGATTCACCCCTACCCCAAACTAACTTCTATGTAATCCCATAACACGGTAAATAGCAATTATCCCATTATATCGCTATTGTCTGTTTACTTGTCACCTTCTTGGCTTCTTGGAAATAGACTATATTTTATTTACCATTGTACCCAGTATCCAGCACAATCACTGAATATTACAACTTGGAACCTTTGGGAAGCAGACAGACATCAGATTTTAAAAGAACATGAACAACGATGGAAAGGAGATTGTGTAACAAAGGTTGAATATAAGAAAGTGGCTGAAACAGAATAGTGTCAGGATGTTAAACCTCAAATGAATTAAGATTTGAAAAAAATATTGACAACAAAAGTTGAACTTAGCTATATTCCGAATGAAAATATATCAAGAAATATTTAGATTTATACTTCTGGGATTATTTTATAATACTTATGGATGACAAAGCAGAATTCCTCAGATCTTAAATTGCTTCTGGCTTTTCTATCAAATAGAGTTTTCTTCTGACTAGAAAGGGGAGACTAAATATTGGAAGAGATGACAGAAGTCAAAACATTGTGAATGAGTTATCTTAATCCCTGTGGTTTTGTGATATATATATTACCTTTCACCCACGGTTTCTGGCTCATAACTCCCACAGTCCTTGTTAAAATGTTGGGGCACTTTAGGCCTCAGGAGAAGGCCTCAGGAAACAGAATCTCTCTCTGACCTTTTCCTGTCCTCCTTTCACCTGCCCAAGGCAGGACTCTAATCTGATTATTGGTCAAAAGACCCTCATTTCAGAGAGGGTCCTGCCCCATATGCTGGAGGAAGGAACGCTACACAAAGAGGCCAGGAAGAATCTGAACACATAGGCCTTGCTGGGTTTAGATCATGTGCTTTTTGTCCAATCACATTTCTACATGGTTGTCAATCATGTCAATGTAACGAAGCCTCCATAAAAACCCCAAAGGACAGAGTTCAGAGAGCTTCTGGATAGCTGAACATGTGGAGGTTCCTGGAGGGTGGTGCACCTAGGGAGGGCATGGAAGCTCCGTGCTCCTTCCCCCGTACCTCACCCTACACATCAATTCATCCATATCCTTTATAATAAATCAGTAAATATAAGTAAGTGTTTCCCTGAGTTCTGTGAACTGCTCCAGCAAAACTCAAATGAACCCGGTATGTCAGAGGTTCTGGAGCCTATACTTGCTCCCCCAAGTGGGGGAAGTTTTGGGGACTGAGCCCATAACCTGTGGTATCTGATGCTATCCCCAGGTAGAGTATTAGAATTGAATTAGAGGACACCAAGCTGGTGTCTGCTACTTGGTGTGTGGGGAAAAATCCCCACATTTGGTCACCAAAGTCTTCTTCTGTGTTGATGATTATTGTGGTGTGAGAACAGAGGGGAAAACACAGTTTGAAAGTTTTTCCTACACAATCCCAGACATACTATATCACAAGTAAGGAAAACATTTACATATAAGATCATAGAACCATTGACAATAGTCTTTTAAGAAGTCAAGGAAATGATTTTCCCCACCCACCTAAATGCCTACCTTATCATTTAAGACTCCATCATGATTTACGGATTAATTCCTTCAAGAAAACATTCCCTGAGATTTCCAGGTGAACTAGATCTCCTTCTCTGAGCCATCAGACAAACTTGTGCATACTATTCTTACTCAATCTATCTCGCTCTTATTTTAAGGAACTGTTGGGGTCTTATTAAACCTTGATGCATATGACTTAAATGATGAGTAGCTAATCTAGTTATAGGGAGGGATAAGTATGTTTCAGGAAGAGAAGGCAGCATGAGCAAAAGCAAGGAGGTGAGAAGAAGACTGATGTGTTCTGAGGCAAGAAGATCGACTGTGTAAAGATCAGAAGCCAGGTCATTGGAAGTTTTGCATGTCATGTTAGAGAATTTGATTTTCTATGCTGCAGCTAGTAGTTGTGAAAAAAATCTTTTTGGTTTCTCAAAGTGATGTCAACAGGAGGGCTGACTAGAAGCCCCTAGTGCTTGTCCGCATCATAGAGAACAATGCATCAACAACTACACTTGACTCTTGAACAACATGGGTTTGAACTGTATGAGTTCTCTTACACGTGGATTTTTTTCAACCAAACATGGATTGAAAATACAGCATTCAAGGGAGGTGAAACTTGCATATATACAGAGGGCTGACTTTTTGTGTATGTGGATTCCACAGGGCTAAGGGACTTGATTGCATGGATTTTGGTGTACAAAGGGGTCCTGGAACAAATCCCCCAGGTATACTGAGGGATGACTGTATGTTTTAACAAAAATAACTGAGGGAGAGCACTAGTGTGCATCAGAGAAGTAACAGAAACCTGGTGAGCACGGAAACTAGGGATGGCCACATAGAAAATGGAAAGAAACACTGGACCACCCCATCTTCCAACTGGGATCAGCTGGGAACCAGGAGGAACTTCTTCCCATGGTGAGGAGATAAGCAAGAGGATCCCAGCAACCCTCATCTACACCATGGACACCTACTGACCTCACCACTGTGGTCCCCTGCAGTTCTCACAGACACTAAGCCCAGCTCAGAGAGCTGCCTGGGGTCCACATAGCTGTGATCTCCCCAGAGAAGGATCCAACACTGTGCCCTGCCCACTGTAGTCTATGTGACTATTGCAGTATGTCATCTTGGAATTGGAACTATGGCTTGAGTATGTCCTGCTCCAGGGGTGAGTAGACACAGCTCCCCTTCATCCCTGAGGCTAAGGTGCTGCTGAAACACCCCAGCCCAATGGCTTGACATCCCTCAAGCTGAGCTGTGAGTAGCTGTTACACACTCCTTTCCCCTGACCCCTCAGGCTAGAGCTGAAGTAGTACCCTGTCTACTGGGAAAACAATACCTTGGCTGCTCACAGTATTCACACCTCCCTGGTGCCTAAGTTGAAGCAACTCCCTACATCCCAGGAAGTGATGCTTTGGCCTCCCAGCATGGTCATACACCCCGGTACCTAAGCTGAAGTCGTGCCCTGCATCCCATGGAAACAGTGCATGGGTTGCCCAGAACAGTCACACCCCCCCATGCCTGAGCTGAAGCAGCATATCACCCCTTGGGGAATTGGTGCCCTGGATGAGCTGAGCAGCTGCACATCCCAGGGCTGAGCTGACATAGTACTCCATGTCCCAGGGAAACACAGCACTGGCTGAGCTGAAACATCTCACTTCACAGGCCAAACAACGCTATTACCCTGCTTCCCTGGAGCTGGACTAACTCCTTAAAGTCTGAGCTGCTGAGTTATCCCTCTCCCTGGGAAGTGGAGTCATCACTGTGCTGTTCACTGTCTTTCCAGGGTCCAAACAATAGCTGTATTTTGCCATTCTGGAGTATTTACTGCTGCTGTACCTGGCCTCACAGAGTCTGGGATACTGCCGAGCCCCAGCATTCCAAGGTCTAGAGTTACTTCTATGCAGTGCCTCATCCCCTGGGACCCTGGTTCCATTGAACTCTAGTATCTCAGGTACCCAAATTGCAGCTGTACCCTGCTCCCTGGGCCCAA
Source organism: Daubentonia madagascariensis (assembly GCA_023783475.1). Taxonomy (NCBI): domain Eukaryota; kingdom Metazoa; phylum Chordata; class Mammalia; order Primates; family Daubentoniidae; genus Daubentonia; species Daubentonia madagascariensis. The sequence continues at coordinate 19,428,469 of JAKFHU010001569.1, forward strand.
ACCTCCAGAGCCCCCCTTATTCCTTGGAGTCAGGTTACTACTGAGTCCTGCTCCTCAGGGGTAGAATCACAGCTACAATCTGGCCCCTGGGCCCAAGCAGCTAGGGGATACCTCAAAGTCACAGATTCTGGCTCTATGAGCAGCCTACATCTGCCATAGAGAGCAAACCTGCACTCTAAGACCCCGGTTCCACAATAGGTTCATGAGACCCTGAGCCAAGGACACTGGACCCACAACCACTCCAAGTACCTGCACTCAGAGCCCAGTAGTGCTACAGCTGCTTGTAGGCCATGTCAGATCTAACAACAAGAGAGATCCCCTAAGCTAAGTCTCCCTGTTGTGGGGAAAACAAAAATAGGAGGGTCCCAAAAGCCCCTACACTGAAGACATTAACAAGCTATGCTCCTGCTGCTGTTGCCACAAGCTTCTACAGCCTGGGCCACTGAGGTGTGTACAGTTATTACTATTGTTGAATGCAGGTAAGAAACTGCATGGAACCTATACCACTGCACCTATCCAGAAATAGAGTGACCGCACCCTTCCCAACCGGCACACTAAAACTCAACTGCAGGTGAAAGTTTTCCTCCGCAAAAGCCCTTCCAGAAAGTTTGGAAGAGGCAGTTGTTACACCAGATGCACAGACATCAATGCAGGGACAAAAGAAACACAAAAAAGCAAGTAAATATGACACCACCAAAGGACCATAATAACGCTCTAGTAACAGACCCCAATGAAAAGGAAATCAATGAACTGCTGGAAAAGGAATTCCAAATGATGATCTTAAGGAAACTCAATAAGATACAAGAAAATACAGATAGCTGATTCAACAATTCATGATATGACCAAGAAATTCAACAAAGAGAGAGAAATCATAAAAAATAACAAAAAGAAATCTTGTGGATCAATAATTCAATAAATGAAATAAAAAATACAGTTGAGAGCTTTAACACGTTGACTGCCACACAAAAAAAACCCCAGAAACTTTTCCTTGGGGCCACAGTGTTTTATTATGAAAATAGTATAAAAACTTTGAGTGTAATTTAAAGGTAAACATAAATAGAAAAATGAAATTTATTGACTTCTATTCATTTAACCCACGTTTTTAGAATGAAATTGTCAATATTAATTGTAATGATAAGAACATCAACAAGTAAGATTTCACATGGCCCCAGGGTCAAAACTAGAGTGAGTTAAAAACAACTCTCACGGCAGTTAATGTGTTAATAGTGACTTGATCAAGCAGAAGAAAGAATCTCTGAACTTGGAGATAGGTTGTTTGAAATATCCAGTCAGAGAAAATAAAAGAAATAAGAATTAAAAAGAGCAAAGAAAGCCTACAAGACTTATAAGACACCATTAAGCAAACAAATACTCATTTTTATTTATGTATTTACTTTTTTAGAGACAGGGTCTCATTCTGTTGCCCAGCTAGAGTGCAGTGGCATGATCACAGTTCACTGCAACCTCAAACTGCTGGGCTCAAGCAATCCTCCCACCTCGGCCTTCCAAAATAGCTAGGATCACAGGCGTGCACCACCATACCCAGGTAATTTTTTAAACTGTTTTGTAGAGATGACGTCTTGCTATTGCCCAGGCTGGTCCCAAACTCTTGGCCTCAAGCAATAGTCCCACCTAGGACTCACAAAACACTGGTACTATAGACATGAACCACTGTGCCTGGCCAACAAATACTCATATTATGGGAGGTCCAGAAGGAGAAGAGAAGGGGAAAGATATAGAAAACCTATCTAATAAAATAATAGCTGAAAAATTCCCAAGTCTGGGGAGAGATGTGGACATCCAGACCCAGGAAGCTCAAAGGTTCTCAAATAGATTCAACCAAAAACATCCTCCCTGAGGCATATTATAGTCAAATTGTCAAAAGTCAAAGACAAAGACATAATTCTAAAAACAGCAAAAGTGTCAAGTCACATATAAGGGAATCCTAATTAGATTAACAGCAGATTTCTCTACAGAAACCTTACAGGCAAGCAGAGAATGGGATGATATATTCAAAGTGCTGGGAATACTATACCTAGCAAAGCTATCCTTCAGAAATGAGGGAGAAATTCACAGACAACAAAAAACTGAGGGAATTCATCACTACTAGACTGGCCTCATATGCTCAAGGAAATCCTACATCTGGAAGCAAAAACATGATAATCACTGTTACAGTAACACATAAAAGTATAAAACTCACTGGTAGAGCAGATACACAAAGAATAAAGAGAAAAGAATCACAACTTATCACTGCAGAAAACCACTATACTGCAATGATAAACAATAAGAGAGAAAGAAAGGATATACTAAACAACCAGAAAACAATTAACAAAATGATAGATATATGTCCTCACCTATCAACAACAACCTTGAGTGTAAATGAATTAAATTCCTCACTTAAAAGATATAGACTGGCTGAATGGATAAAAATATATAACCCAAATATGGTGCCTACAAGAAACTTACTTTACTGTAAAGACACATAGATTGAGAGTGAAGGGTTGGGAAAAACATTCCACATAAACAGAAACCAAAAGTGAGCAGCAGTAGCTATAGTTATATCAAATAAACAGACTATAACTCAAAAACTGTACAAAGAGACAAAGAAGGTCATTATATAATGATAAAGGGATCAATTCAACAAGAGGATATAACAATTATAAATATATATGCACCCAACACTGGAGCACCTAGATATATAAAGCAAATATTATTAGATATAAAAGGAGATACAAACTAATACAATAATAGTTGGGGACTTTAACACCTCACTCTCAGCATTGGACAGATCATCTACACAGAAAATCAACAAAGAAACATTGGACTTAAACTGTACTTTAGACCAAATGGACCTAACATTCCCAGAACATTTCATCCAACAGCTGCAGAATACACATTCTTTTCATCAGTACATGGAACATTCTCCAGGACAGACCACATGTTATGCCACAAAACAATTAAAAGTATTGAAATCATGTGAAGTATCTTTTCTGACCACAAGAGAACAAAACTAGAAATCAGTAACAAGAGGAACTTTCAAAATTGTATAAATACATGGAAATTAAACAATATGCTTATGAATGACCAATAATTCAATGAAGAAATTAAGAAGGAAATTTTTAAAATTGCTTAAAACAAATGTAAATAGAAACACAAAATACCAAAACCTATGGGATACAGCAAAAGCATTATTAAGAGGAAAGTTTATAGCAATAAATGGCTACATCAAAAAAGTAGAAAGATTACCAATAAACAACCGAAGGATGCATCTCAAGGAACTAGAAAAGCAAAAGAAAACCAAATCCAAAATTACTAGAAGAGAAGAAATAACAAAGATTAGAGCAGAAATAAATGAAATTGAGATTTAAAAAAATAGAAAAAAATAAATGGAACAAAAATTTGGTTTTTGAAAAGATAAAATTGACAAACCATTAGCTAGACTAACCAAGAAAAAAAGAGAAAAGACCCAAATAAACAAAATCAGAAATGAAAAAGACATTTCAACTGATGCCACAGCAATACAAAGGATCATTAGAGAGAGTTACATGAACTAATTTCCCTGATTTGATCATTACACTTTGTATATCAAAATATCACACTGTACCCCATAGTTATGTCCAAATATGTGTCAATTAAAAAATAACAAAAACAAAAATTTTTTAAAAGAAACAGATCATTATTGAAAGAAAAATTGTATGAGGAAGCTATTCAGGATGAAAAAGGGTTAAATGGCCTAGGTCCCAACTGCTTGGCCTCCTACTGGTTCTCACTGCAGCCCCCAAAGTGATAAGTTGCAAAGTGTGGTCTGCAGATCACCAATATCAAAAGTACCTGAGGTGCCTAATAAAAATACAAATTCAAGGGGTGACACCAAGACCTACTCAATCAGAAGCTGTGGTTTTCATAAACTCCTTAGGTAATTCTTGTCTACTAAAATTGAGCCTAGATCCTCTAATGCTGTGGTCCCCAACCCTGGGTCTGCGGACTGTTAGGGACCAGGCTGCAGAACTCCACCACACTCCTCCCACCCCCCACCCCCACCAGTGGAAAAATTGTCTTCCATGAAACCAGTCCCTGGTGTTAAAAAGTTTGGGGACTGCTGCTGTAATGAGTAGGAGGTGAGACTAGAATACTTTCAAGGTCTCTCTGCTCTAAGATTTGGTGAGATGGGAATGAAAAGATTAGAAAATTAGATGAATATTCTTTTTTTTTAGACTGGGTAAAATTACAAGAATGCAAATTGATGTACAATGAATATCTACTGGTTTTCCCTATGTATTCCTAGAGCTAGAGAGAAAAATAACATATCATAGGTGACAACTCATTACTGTCTATGTTCCTATTTTACTCACCCAAACCTTGATCAGGCAACTGTCTTCTCAAATAATCAACTATATAATCACCTGGTTCATTTGGCCTTGTATCTAGAGGAGACAGTAGAAGATCATAGCACCAAGAAAACGATTCATTGACTCATTTATATTTCATATTTTTCTTTTTTTTCCAAAGTAAAAAATGCTACTAAGTAATGTATGAGCAGTAGTTTAGCTCAATGAAATTAATATAAGCAGTATTCAAATATTACAAATTTTAATTGCATTTTAAAATGTTCATACCTTTTGGGCCAGCAATCCTTTTCTAGGAATTTATTATAAGGAAATAATTAAGACTACACACAAATAGAGAGTTATAAGATTTTCACTGTTGTTTATAATAGGAAAAAAATTGGAACAAAAAAGGTTTAACAATGGGGGTGGCTACATAAAGATCTACTAATAGAATGGAATACTTTGTTGCCATTTATTCATATGCAAAGAGGTTTATATTATAATATATTATGATTTTAAAAAAATTTTTTAAAAAGTAGGTTGCAAAATAACATGAAGATTATATGATTTATTAACATGGAGTATATATGTATAGACATAGGAAAAGGCCTAAAATAAATATTCTGAAATGTGATTTTTACTTTCTTTTGCTTATCTTTATTTCTAATTTTTGACATTAAATTTTTAACAAAAGAATATATAAAAGTTAAATATAAAAAGCAGCTGAATTGCTTGGCTGATCATGATCAGAAAGATTTGTTAATTAAAGGTTCAAGTGAATTAACAGAATCATTATTATAATGCTATTTTTCCCTGTCCTTGGTATGGTTCTTATCTCCATTTTTATTTTTAATTATTCTGCTATGTAGTAAATCAAATGGATATATAGATGTTTATATATATTTTTAAGGTTAGGTTGCCTGTAGTCCTTTTGGGAAGTAGGTGTAGTATAAATGTATAATAAATTAATACATATATACATAAAATTATTTAGATAAAATATTGCTTAAATTATATGATTTTTTCCAAAGGACCTCACCTAAAGATAAGGTGATAGAAATCAAGGAAAAATTAATTTCTCTTCTGGGCTCATACTCAAATTATGGAAGGAGGGGAACAAGACCATTTTTAAAACATAAAATCCCTATACTCTGTTTGAGGAAAAACCTTTCAAAACCTTGGGGACATCCCTCAAATATTACACATGGACCTGTCTACCCAACAATGTAATTGACACTCTTTTTCTGTGCTGTCTGGGACCCTTAAACAGATTACTGGCATTACACCTGTAACACTGTGCTTAACTTGTTTATTTATTTTTCTTTTCTGATTAAAAGATGAGCTCCTGCAGGGAAGAAATGGTATCTCATATATATGATATACTTCCTTAATATCCCTAGCACCAAGCATAGTGGCAACCTCAAGGTTGTGGCACACACACACAAAAAATGTTTGCTGAGTAAATTGTTTATGAGAAGGCAGAAGTAGAACATTACCTTTCACATCAGAATTTAATTCTTTGTGTTTTTGTAGTAAAGGTCCTCTATTGTATACCTAATGGAACACAGAATCAGAAGTAAAACAATACTATGTTATCAACATGAAAACAGGGTATATTTCCTATATTATTTATGGTATGGTCGGTTTTCAAGAAACATTTCTTATTTTATCCTTATAGGTTTAGAATGGCCAAAAATATCTCATAAATCAGAATCTTCTAAAATCTTTCACAACACTATTTTTCTCTTGCATCAATGAAGAAAATATTAATATTATATTTGGCACTAAAGGGAATTTAAAATTTTTCCACATCACACAGAACTTATTTATAAGGAGAAAGATACAAAAAATGTTATGCACATAATCTCACTTATTTAAATGAGGAGAATAAAGATATAGGAAGAGTGTGAAATGGGTGAAAATATATAAAATTATATGAAAATATATAAACAGACTGCAAAATTGTGCTTATGTAGAAAAGTAGAAAAAATTTTCTTGACATTTGTAAAGAAGGCTAGAATAAGGACATAAACGTATAACACTGCTTTCTATCCTGAAAGGATTTGTCAATATGGCCCAGATGGACTAAAAGAGGCACAAAATACCGTGGAAGTATGACTGCAAATCTTGAGTAGTCTACGGATCATTGTTACCTGAAACATTTTAAACCCTTCCAAAGTTTTGTTTCTGTATCTGTGATATATGAATATTATAAAGAATTTACCAAAAAGGCCTGAGGAAAGCAAAAAAAGAATTGAAAACATTTTTGCCAACATGTAATACATATCAACTCACCATAAAAGTAGACCATGAAATGGAGTTAAAAGCTAATATCTACTTCTTTGTGGATATAATTGATTGGCAGCAAAAAAAAAATGGACATAGTCAGCATTAAAATGGGAGAAAAATGTAAAAATCAAAATTTGATTATTGAAGGGATGGAGAAAGAGAAATATTCTAGAAGAATGTACACAAAGTTAAAAGTAGTGATATTATGTAATTATTAGGATTTGGTGAAGGATGAAAGGGATGAAAGCAGGCTGAAGAAAATTCATTTAATAAGACATGATTTAGGGAGATACAAGAAAAATGGTGGTTTGGTAGAGGCCTCCTACATCACTGCTCCCAGGGAAGGAGGTGAAGAGCACAGACAGCTGCCTCTGCATAGATCACTCACTCTGAAAACAGCATTGTGAAATTGCAGAGAAGCATCGTGGGGCACTCAGTACAAGAAAAAAGGTGACAGGGAGATACATTCACAAAGATCAGAGAGCACAGGGAATACAATAGAGATCAGAGCATGGGAAGGACATGCTCACCAGGTCAGCACAGTGCAACCTGACCTACAGGTGGTCACGTACCATCCCCACAGACTTCCCATCCACTCAGTCAGAGACAAGCCCAGAATTGGTGCAAAGTTGTTGCACGAAACAGCAGGCTCTGTGGAGAGGAAGCAATTGTGGGAACCATATGGTTCCCACAGGTGCATTATACAGGGACTTTGCAGGGCTGGGGAGGGACCGGGTTGAGATACAGCTTCCCGGGACAGTATGCTGGAATTTGGAGATGGCACCTCACCCCTTGAAGTCAGCAGGACCAGGGCACAGGAGTTGAGTGGAGAGCAATGGGCTATGCCCTTGGTGGCTGCCAGCAATTGCCTCCACAGGACCCAGGCAGGTTGAGGAGAGTTGCGTTCACAGAGTGATCTGAGCCCTGCTGTACGCCAGATTGGCAGTCAGCAGCTATCTTTAAGGTCCCCCCCTGGAGCTGACTGTTAGCTAGGTCTCTAGCTTCACCCCACCCCCAGCCCAGGGGCTCTCCTGCCTGGGCATGACAGGCTATGGTCATGCATGGACAGCTGCCTCCATGGGTTCCAGGTGGGATGAGGTCTTGACCTGTATTGGTGGGGCCTTTGTGTATTGGAAACAGTTTGCAGCCCATCCATCCGGTCCTGCCTCCCTGGCTCTGACCTTCTCCTATGTGATTGGCCCTAGTGCCTGCTCTCCAGGTCCTCATCCTCCCCTACACCAGAGAACGGTCATATTGAAGGTTTCTGTGCCATAGTGACTCAATTTGTATAAGTACTGGTTCCCATGGCAACCGAATGCCTCAGGTGCCGCAGGCTGAACCAGAGCAGCTGCCCCCAAACCCATTCACTTTATTAGGGAGTTTTGCTTGATCCAAGAGTGCCTTCAGCTGCTACTATTTCCCCCCCAGTGGGAGCATCCCCCTGGCAGAGACTTCTGGGGATAGAAGGCCCACCCACCTTGCCTTGGGGTCTAGTGGTGGAAAAGGGGTGCACTATTGGAGATTCCCCCATCAGCCAGTGACATGCAGAGATGCACATCAGAGGGCCAGACACATGAACTGTGAGGAAGCTCAAGAGCCCACAAGTGGTCTGGCCAGAGGTGAAAGTGCCTGAGCTTGTGGACAGGGAAGAAAAAATCTGGCTAGAGACCTCAGCAATCACACCAGTTGGTCCCTCCCATCAGGAGCAGTCCTCCGAGCCCAGACAGAGAGAACTCTGAACTCCATAACAGTGTCCCCCCGCCAGTGGCCGGATAAGCAACCTCTGAGCTGCATAGAATTTCACTCACCCTAGTTCTTACACTGCAGCTGAAAGCTATCTTGCTCTTATCCCCACCTCAGGGGGAGTAGGGTCAAAGTAATCCTTAGGAGCTACAGGCCCCTCCCAAAGCTTGAGCTTTTGTATACCCCACCTGGGGGACCAGAGCCTGCCACAGGCACAACAGATTACCTAGGTAACCGGCTCCCCCACACAAACTACAATCAATGACAGCAGGAACAGCCCCATAGCTAAAAATATTGCTTTCCATCTCAAGCTATTAGGGAGCAGTGGATTCGTACCCTCAAGTACAATACACCAGCTTGGAGCCCAAGCTGGGAGAACAAACTCACTATACTCCACTGGGAAGAAGTGAAGACAACAGGTCAGAGGTAACCCAAGAGGTCCACCAAACTTGCTAAAATACACCTAAAGCAATACAGACCAGCATTCCTCTCCCCAGCTCTGCCAGGGAATGATTCTTAGGGTCTTGGAGATAGGGCCATAAACTAGCCCTAGCACCCTAGCTCTCAACTGAGAGGCCAGATGAGAAAGAATCAGTGAAAGAACACAGGAACCATGAAAAATCAGAGCGAAGTCACCCCCAAAAGAAATCATTAGCTCCTCAGCAATGGATACCAACTTAAATGAAATGGGTAAAATGACAAAGGAAGAATTTCATTTATGGATTGTAAGAAAGCTCAATGAAATTCAAGAGAAAATTGAATCCCAGCACAAAGAAACCACAAGACAAGCAAGAATGAATGAAAAAATTCTCTAAAGAAATTGAAGAATTATGGAAAAACCAAACAGAAATACTGGAAATGAAAGAGGCATTCAAGGATCTACAAAACACAGTGGAAAGCCTTAAGAATAGACTGGACGATGCAGAGTAAAGAATCTCACAGCTGGAAGATAACTCCTATGCACTAAACAAATCAGTCGAAGAGAAAGAACACAGAAGCAAAAGATATGAACAAAGCATACAAGCAATGTTAGATTATGTAAAGAGGCTAAAAATAAGAACCATAGGCATCCCTGAGGGAGAAGAAGAAAATATGAAAGGGCTGGAAAATCTATTTGAAGGAAGAATATAGGAAAATTTCATGGCCTAGCCATAAATCTTGATATCCAGGTATAAGAAGCACACAGGACTTCTGGGAGAGTCAGTGTGAAAAGGCAATCACCACACCGCATAGTTATTAGGCTGGCCAAAGTAAACATGAAAGAGGCACTCCTTCGAGCAGTAAGGCAAAAACAGCAGGTAACCTACAAAGGAAAACCAAGACTTCCAGACAAGCAATCACTGATGGAATTTGTGAAGACCAGACCTGCCCTGCAGGAAGTACTCAGACCTGCATTGTACACTAACCAGCTCAATAGACACCCACCAGTGTAAAATTACCCAAAAGCTAAAAGTCCAGAACCCAGATTCCACAATGGCTTGAGAGAGAAAACAAAATAATAAGAGTCTACCCAACAGGATAAACAGAAATCCACCCCAAATATCAATTTTCTCAATAAATGTAAATGGCTTGAATTGCCCATTGAAGAGATGTAGCCTAGCTGAATGGATAAAAAAAATACAAGCCAAGTATCTGCTGCTTCCTGGAAATGCATCTTATACACAAGGACTCGTTCAGACCCAAGGTGAAGGGATGGTGTACAATTTTCCAGGCAAATGGAAACCAAAAGAAATCTGGGGTAGCCATTCTTATATCAGATATCAAAAACTTTAAAGCAAGAAAAGTAAAGAAAGACAAAGATGGTCACTATATAGTGGTGAAGGGAAGAATCCAACAAGAAGACTTAACAATCCTAAATATTTATGCACCCAAACAGGAGCGCCCAGATACATAAAGCAAATACTGCTAGATCTAGACAACATAATAAATACCAATGCCATAATATCAGGGGACTTCAACACCCCAATGACAGACCTGGACAGATCCTCCAAGCAGAAAATAAGCAAAGAAACAGTGGACCTAGACAGGACTCTAGAACATTTGGGCCTAACAGACATCCACAGAACACTCCACCCAAATAACACTGAATATACATTCTTCTCATCAGCTCATGGAACTTTCTCTAAAATTGATCACATTCTAGGCCACAAAACAGATCTCAACAAATTTGAAAAAATAGAAATCATATTATGTATTTTTTCAGACCACAGTGGAATAAAATTAGAAATCAATTCCAGGAGAAACACACATCACTATCAGAAAACATGGAAATTAAACAATCTGTTGCTGAATGACTATTGGGTCAAGGAGGAGATTCAGATGGAAATCAAAAGATTCTTCGAACTAAATGATAATGGGGACACAAGTTATTAATATCTGTGGGCTACAGCAAAAGCAGTTCTGAGAGGAAAACTCATCACCTTAAATGCCCACATCCAAAAGACAGAAAGGTTACAAATCAGCAAACTAATGAATCATCTCATGGCAATGGAAAAGAAAGAGCAAATCAACCCCAAACCCAGCAGAAGAAAAGAAATAACCAAGATCAGAGCAGAACTAAATGAAATCTAGAACAAAGGAACTATACAGAAGATTAATAAAACAAAAAGTTGGTTCTTTGAAAAGATAAACAAAATAGGTCACTTGCTAGACTGACCAGAAGTAGAAATGAAAGGACTCTAATAAGCTCAATTAGAAATGAAAAAGGAGAGGTCACAACTGATATCACAGAAATACAAAACATCATCTTTGAATACTATAAAAATCTCTATGCCCAAAAACATGAAAATGTGGAGAAAATGGACAAATTCTTAGAAACACACAACCTCTGTAGGTTCAATCAGGAAGAAATAGAATTCCTAAACAGACTAATATCAAGCACCAAAATTGAAGTGGTAATAAAAAATCTTCCAACAAAAAAAAGTCCTGGATCAGATGGGTTCATGCCTGAATTCTACCAAACCTACAAAAAAGAACTGGTACCTATACTGCAGAAATTATTCCATAACATCGAGAAGGATGGAATCCTCCCAAACTCATTCTATGAAGCCAGTATCAGCTTGATACCAAAGCCAGGAAAGGACACAACAAAAAAAGAAAACTGTAGACCAATATCCCTTATGAATATAGATGCAAAAATTCTCAATAAAATCCTAGCAAACTGAATTCAAATGTACATCAAAAAAATAATTCATCACAATCAGGTGGGCTTCATCCCTGAGATGCAGGGATGGTTCAACATACGCAAATCCATTAATGGAATTCACTATATAAATAAAAGCAAGAACAAAGACTATATGATCCTCTCAATAGATGTAGAAAAGGCTTTTGAAAAAATTCAGCACCCTTTTATGATAAGAACTCTTAACACTATAGGCATAGATGGCTCATACTGTAAAATTATTAAAGCCATATATGATAAACCCACAGCCAATATCATACTGAATGGGGAAAAATTGAAAGCATTCCCCCTTAAAACTGGAATGAGACCAGGTTGCTCACTATCTCCACTTCTATTCAACATAGTGCTGGAAGTCCTTGCCAGAGCAATCAGACAAGAGAGAGGAATCAGGGGTGTCCAAATGGGGGCAGAAGAGATCAAACTTTCACTCTTAGCTGATGATATGATATTATATCTAGAAAACCCCAAATATTCAACCAAGAGACTACTAGAATTGATAAATGAATTCAGCAAAGTCTCAGGACACAAAATCAATGCACACAAATCAGTAGCCTTCATATATGCCAATAACAGTCAAGCCGAAAAACAAATCAAAGACACAATACCCTTCACAATAGTATCAAAGAAAATTAAATATTTAGGAATATATTTAATTAAGGAGTGAGAGACCTATATAGGAAGAACTATGAAACACTGAGAAAAGAAATTGCAGAGGATGTAAACAGATGGAAAAGCCTACCATGCTCTTGGATTGGTAGAATCAACATTGTTAAAATATCTATATTACTAAAGTGACCTATAGAATCAATGCAGTCCCTATCAAAATATCAACATCATTTTTTGCAGTTCTAGAAGAAATAATTCTAAGCTTATGCCAGAGAAGACCCCGTCTAGCCTAAACAATCTTAGGCAAAAAGAACAAATTGGAAGGCATCAATCTACCAGACTTCTAACTATACTACAAGGCTATAGTAAACAAAACAGCATGGTACTGGCACAAGAACAGAGACATAGACCAATGGAACAGGACTGAGAACTCAGATATAAAAACATCCTCATACTGTCATCTGATCTTTGACAAATGCCACAAAAACATTTTTGTGGGAAAAAGTAGGGAAAAGATTCCATATTCAATAAATGGTGCTGGGAAAACTGGATGGCCACATGTAGAAGACTGAAACTGGACCCACACCTCTCACCACTCACAAAAATCAACTCATGATGGATAACAGACTTAAACCTAAGATGTGACACCATAAGAATTCTAGAAGAAAACTTCGGAAAAACTCTTATAGACATGGGCCTAGGCAAAGAATTTATGAAGAAGACCCCCAAAGCAATCACAGCAGCAACAAAAATAAATAAATGGGACCTGATCAAATCAAAAAGCTTCTGCCCAGCCAAGAAAACTATCACTAGAGTGAATAGACAACCTACAGAATGGGAAAAAATATTTGCATGATACACATCTGATAAAGGGCTGATAACCAGAATCTATACAGAACTTAGGAAAATCAACAAGAAAAAATCAAACAACCCCATTAAAAAGTGGGCAAAGGACATGAACAGAAACTTTTCAAAAGAAGACAGAATAATGGCCAGCAAACATATAAAAAATTGCTCAACTTCTCCAATCATCAGGGAAATGCAAATCAAAACCACAATGAGATATCACTTAACTCCAGTGAGACTGGCTTATATCAAAAGGTCCCAAAACAACAAATGTTGGTGTGGACGCAGAGAGAGAGGAACACTCATACACTGCTGGTGGGACTAAAAATTAGTACAACCTCTATGGAAAGTAATATGGAGATACCTCAAAGAACTAAAAGTAGAACTACCATTTGATCCAGCAATCCCACTACTGGGCATTTACCCAAAGAAAAAAAGACATTTTATAACAAAAACATCTGCACTCGAATGTTTTTAGCAGCACAATTCACAATTGCAAAGATGTAGAAACAACCCAAGTGCCCATCAATACATGAGTGGATTAATAAAATGTGGTATATGTATACCATGGAGTACTACTCAGCCATAAAAAACAATGGTGAAGTAATACCTCTGGTATTTCCTGGATATAGCTAGAGCCCATTCTTCAAAGCAAAGTATCACAAGAATGGAAAAACAAGCACCACTGGTACTCACCATCAAATTGGTACTAACTGATCAATACTTAAGTGCACACACGGAAATAATATTCATCAGTGGTTGTACAGGTGGCGGGGGGTGGAGGGGATGGGAAAACTCACATCTAATGGGTGTGGGGTGCATTGTCTGGGGGATATTCATGATTGTAGCTCTGACTTGGGCAGTGTATAGGCAATATATGTAACCAAAGTTTTTGTACCCCCATAATATTCTGAAATAAAAACAAAGACATGATTTAACAAATTCTTGGTGTAATTTTTTGCCCTCATCCCTTGAGTAAAATGATGCTGTGAGCCATAATAAACAATTATATTTATCCCATGGAAAAATATCACCATGCCAGTGATCTTATAAATGTGATCTATAATTTCTAACCACAGTAATATAAAATTGTTTTTGTTAAAAGTCTTCCAAATCAATTGTTGAGAGTGTCTTGGTGGGAAATAAAGTTAACTAAAATATTTTAGAAATAATTCACCAGTATTATTTTAGGGATGTATTGATGTCTTACAAGCAAACAGTTAAAATAAGAAATAGTTCAAGAGCATGAATTTAAATTGTCCTCAGCCATTTACCTCAGCTAAGTTGAGATTGTTCACTTTTTTTGTCAAAGATAATTTGAAAAGTAATTTCAGGGTCAGTGACCAAGAACTCCTGTTAGCTTATAGGCACACTTAGAATGTATACAACTTTCTCGGCACATTTGACCAGATGAAGATTATTTTCCATTTGGAAATATCCAATACTAAATGTAGATTATGATTTCACGACAATTTTTAAAGCTTCAATCAAGAAAGATGCAAATATATGAGCATTTAATTATAAAAGAGTTTATCATAGTTTACATTAAATATATCTTGGATAGGTGAGGAAACCCACTATATGGATATATTTTTGAGAACTAAATAAGTATGTATCTTGCAATATATATTAATACATACAAAAAAATCCCCAAACAAAACCTACTTTGTTTATTGCCCCCTGCAAATGACTTAACAGAAGGAGATCAATTAGAGGGTTTGTTTACCATAAAAAAATTTAAAATCCTATTCATATAACATTCTTGACATAAAGTAATTCTAGAATGGAGGACAGATTGGTGGTTGCCAGGAGCTAGAATTTGTAAGGGAACGGAGCAGGGATGGCTATAAAGGGGTAGCATGAGGAAGACCTGTGGTGATGAGAGAGCTCTGTACCTTGATTGTGGTAATAGAACTGTATGGACACACACACACACACACACACACACAAATGAGTGCATGCATTTTTATAATCAGAATAAGCTCTGTAGACTATATCAATATTAATTTCATGGTGTTGAAATAGTACTGTATTTATGCTAGAGGCTAACATTGGAGGAGGAGGTGTAAAGAGTGCTGGGACCTCCTATGCATATATACATTTTTTACAACTTCCTATAAATCTATAAGTTTTTACAAATAAAAGGTTAAAAAACTAAATGAGGAAGAGAGAAAAATACTTGTAAAAGTTTGTGGAAAATTACATTCTGTTAATTCAGTCCACATTCGGCAGATGACAGTGTATTTGATGCTCAATACTGCTGAATGAAGTTGTCACTGCTTACTTTAAATTTCCCACTGGGGCTTGATCATCATTATTAACATAGGAAATATTTTTAAAGCAACTTCTGATATTCTTATTGGTTTGAATGTCTGAATATAAATCTTCTAATCTTCTGAGTGTGGTACTCAGGTCTTCAACAACTTCTGGATTCTCTGCAGGTGACAAATGCTTAAGAATGGATTGATAGGATCCTGTCAACTAGGGATTATATTTTAATTGTTCTTCATTTGTGTTTGTCAAGTTTATTTCCTAACTAGACAATTCTATTGAACTCTGGGTACTGGTCTTCCTGCCCCCCACCTCTACCAGGGCTTGTTGTTATTTGCTTGTTTGTTCAGTGACTGGCTGGATTAGGCCAGCGAATCCTGTTTCCCCTGCAGTGCTAAACCTCTGAAGTTGGTGCTCAGGGTGCAGACTTGGGGATGTTCACATCATCCTGGGATGACAGTGGTTTGGGCAGGGTTCTCCTTGACTGTCTCCTAGACCACACCCAACTGTTAAACTCCTCTAATTTCTGGGTGATTGCTCTATTATCTTCAACAGTGCCCTGGGGCATAACTTGTATTCAGACTAATCCAGTGAAATACAGGATCCTTTGAAAGGGTAGTTCAGAAGGTCAGTGTTTAAGATTTGTTCTGATTCCCGCAGGGCTCCTCCCAGCTGTCTCTTTCTCCAGTTCTCTCCTGCAAACTAGCCAGTATACGGTTTAGCTTATACCTCCAATGAATCTACCAATCACCACCTCCCAATTATTTATTTTACCATACTTACACTGGTTTTGAGAATGCCCTTGAGCTTGAACTTCTCCATGCTCTGTTGCAAATGAAGTCAGTTCTTCCGGGAAGAGATTAGGAGCTATCTGTTTTGTGGCCTGGTTCTTCCCTCAAGGCGGAATTTTCAAGCCCTGACTCTGGAGCTGGGGGTAGGGACAATGGCACTCATCTCTCTGAGTGATACCCCTGCTTCAGGAGCTAAAGTGTAGGTAGAGGTAGGGCAGTAACCTTAGATCTTCTCCACTTACCTCTCCCAGTGGTGGCATCACCATTGTACAAGCCAAGGCAAGGGTCATCAGGGCCCAAGTATTCTCAGTGGTGTAGCACCCAGGGTAGAGCCTCCATCCCATGAATAGGGTCTGGGTAGAAGAAGGGAGCCCCCATTTCCTGTCTGTACTCACCTGGAACTTAGCCTCAGCAACAGGTAGCTAGAGACAGTATAAAAAAATACTGATTTCCTGCCTTTCCTGAGAAAATAGCCTTCTGGTAGCTATGGGGAGAGGGAGCCCTATTTTCTTGGCTGTACTAATCTGAAGTGGAGTTTCTATCTTACTGAGCTGGGAGGTGGGGAGGGAAGAGCAATTTTGATCAAATACCACAGGCTGTCACTGTTTTTAATGAATTTTAGTAGATTTTCTTGAATAGATTTTTTTTCATTTCCTATATGCCCTTAGCACCATTTCTAGAGACGTCAAATGTTTTTTTTTTTTTCTTAAATAATTTTCACCAGTTTGGCTGGTGAATGGGTTTGTAGAGCTCTTCATGCTGTCATGGCAGAAGTTGATCTCCCAGTACTATATACCCTTATATTCTCATTCAATTTTTCTTAGTTTTAGTATGTTTCTTCTTGCTACCCTGGATGCATCTTGTAAGCTTCCTCAAATACTTTTTAGAGTAAGGTAGGTATAAATGAAATTTAAATATGTCACCTTAATTAAGACCACCTCTCATCTGTCAAGGACCTTTTGTGTTTTTATAAACAGTAAATAATATGAACTACATTTTAATCATTAACTTTTCCTGGGGAAAAATTGGGGTATAAGAGTATAAGAGAAAATAACTTGCCATTCTCTTGCATTCATTATTTTTCAAAAACCATTAACCAGATAGATGAAGATTTACCTCTTGCTCTTCTCTGGCATTTTGATGGCTTGCTGTGGTAGAATTCCTTTCCTTCTTTGTTTTAAGATATTTTTTCCTGGTTTTTATCTGGGTAAAAGAATCATATTTAAAATCAATATTTAATCAACACATCAAAGGCAATATATGTGCAGACATGAAACTATCTTGAGATTCCTGGTTCTAAAATGGGGAAGTACTTTCGCTGTTCCTCCCACTAAGTACAACTAAAAACTCTAGATATTATATACAAAAAATACTTAAGAAGCTTTAAAAGATGGAAAGGAGAAGTCAGCTGGTTTGGGAATTCAGGACCAGAGGAGCAGCATGATGGTGAGTTCCCTGGGTTTTGTATGTTAGGCCTCCAGAACTTAGTCATCTTATAAGTAGGTTTGTGCCTCTTCACTGACATTTCCTCAACCCTTGTAATGACCCTTCTATCCTCTATTAGGTCAAATTTTTTAGATTCCACATAAAAGTGAGATCATGCAGTATTTGTCTTTCTGTGTCTGGCTTATTTCACTTAGTATAATGTCCTCCAGATTCATCCATGTTGTCACAAATGGCAAGATTATCTTCTCTTTTAAGGCTGAATAATATTACATTGCATATATGTACCACATTATCTTCATCCATTCATCCATTGACAGACACTTAAGTTGTTTCCAAATCTTGGCTATTGTAAATAATGCTGCAATAAACATGGGAGTGCTAAAATGTCTTTAGGATCTGGATTTCAATTCTTTTGGATAAACACCAGAAGTAAGATTTCTGGATCATATGGTAGTTCAATTTTTAATTTTTTGAAGAACTTCCATATTGTTTTCCATAATGGCTGTATCAATTTACATTCTTGCCAGCAATATATAAGGGTTCCATTTTCCCTTACATATTTCCTTATCAATACTTATCAGTTTTTGACTTTTTGACCTAACAGGTGTGAGGTGATATCTCATTGTGGTTTTGATTTGCATTTCCCTGATAATTAGTGATGTTGAGTTCCTTTTCATATACCTATTGGCCATTTGTATGTCTTCTTTGGAGAAATGTCTATTCAAGTACTTAGCCCATTTTGAAATCGGGTTATTGAGTTTTTTGCTGTTGAGTTGCAGGAGTTCCTTATATATTTTGGAGATTAACCCCTTGTCAGATATATGGTTTATAAATATTTTCTCCCATTCTGTAAGTTGAATTTTCACTCTATTAATTGTTTTCTTTGTTGTACAGAAACTTTTTAATTTGATGTAGTCCCACATGTTTATTTTTGTTTTTGTTGCCTATGCTTTTGGTGTTAATATCCATGAAATCATTGCCAAGATCCATGCCACGAAGCTTTTTCCCCCTCTGTTTCTTCTAGGAGTTTTATAGTTTCAGGTCTTACATTTCAGTGTTTCATCCATTTTGAGTTGATTTTTTTGTATAGTATAGGCCCAATTTCATTCTCTTGCATGTGATTATCCAGTTTTCCCAACACTATTTGTTGAGGAGACTATCTTTTCCCCATTGTGTATTCTTGGCACCCTGTCAAAAATCAGTTGACTGGATATGCATGGGTTTATATCAAGGCTCCCTATTCTGTTCCATTGGTCTATGTTTCTGTTTTTATGCCAGTACCATAGTGTTTTGATTATTGAAGCTTTGTAATATATTTTGAAATCAGGAAGTCCAATGCCTCCAGCTTTGTTCTTCTTGCTCAAGATTGCTTTAGCTATTTGGGCTCTTTTGTGATTCCTTATGAATTTTAGGATTGTTTGCTTCTATGTCTGTAAAAAATGCCATTGGAATTTTGATAGGGATTATTGAATCTGTAGATTGCTTTGGGTAGTACGGATTTTGACAATATTAATTCTTTTGATCCATGAACACAGGATACCTTTTTACTTATTTATCTTCTTCAATTTCTTTCATCAACATTTTACAGTTTTCAGTGCACAGATCTTCACCTCCTTGGTTAAAATTTCAAGCTCTACATTTCTGAGGGAGCTACTGGAAAGGACACTGTCTCTACCAGACTGAGTATTGTGAGGATTTGAGGCTGGATTTCTATAGCCATGTTGCTGCCAAGAGAGGAGAGTCTATCTGAGAATGGAACCAATCAAGAAGAGGCATAAATGAGATAAAAATGGAAAAAAAAAAACCTTTAGGACCTTAGTGACATCATTTGAGCCCCTCATTTAAGCCATGGCTAAAGCCGCCTTTGTCCCTATACTTTTTATTTAGTAATCCAACAATTTCCCTTGTAGTTAAGCCATTTTGAAAGTTTTTTTTGCTCTTTGCAATGGAAAAAGTCCTGATACACCTTCAGAACATGATTTAGTCACTAGAGAAAAAAATTAATTTTACTGCTTTACCATTGTCCCCACGTCAGAAAATGGAGGCTGTAATCTCCAGACGCTCAAACCCAAAATTCTGGAGACCATCTTCTCTCCTTTCTATTTCTCAATATTATAAAAAAGTTATCAGCAAATTCTCTTAACTCTATCTTTAAAATATATCTAAAATCCTATCACTTCTATTCCCTTTACTGGTACCATCTTGACCCAGCCACCACTTTATCTTGCCTAGATTATTGTAAGAGCCCCCTAATTGGTCTCCTTTGTGGCTGTTGGCTCTTAACACAATAGCCAACCCTGCTAACACTTAAAGCAGATAATGTCACTCCTCTGTTTGATCAAAACCCTCCAAACTTACTTAGAGCAAAAACTGATGTCCTAAGCCTACAAGTCTTTACATGACCCACTCTGCTAATCCCTCTCTGACTTCTTACCACTGTTCTCCTTGTTCAGTCTTCTCTAGCCACAGTGGCCTCCTCTTGGATTTCCTAGAAAGTGATAGGCCTTCCTTTCTTAGGCCTTCCTTTCTTAGGGCCTTTGCACATTTAGTACTCTTGGTCTGGGAAAAGATACTCCTGGATTGTTCCTAAATTTTTACTCCTTCACTATTATAGAATTATACTTGCCAACCTCATTGATGTTGGATTTGGGCATATGACTGGATTTGGCCAGTGGAATGTTAAACAGATACTTTAAACATATTTGCATGGTTTGTTTTGCCCTCTTGAACTCTTGTGATTAGCCATGAGCAGAACATGCCCTAGCTGGCTGCTGATCTGAGGCAAGGAAGAAAGGTGGAATAGACCTGAACCCAACCCACAGTCTCTGATTAGTCCAGGAGAGCCATAGATGTCCTGCAGCGATAGAAAACTAATGCACATTCTTTGTTAAAACCTTAGAAATTATTAAGGTGGCACCGAATCCTTGCAGTTGGACAAAATGGCTCTTAGAAAGATTAAGTATGTGGTCTCATGGAACGCCTAAGTAATATATGTATGTATCTATTTACCCACATCTCATAAAGAATTGTGAGTGTGGCTTTGATTTATGAGGTTTACTAGAATCAAATATATATAAAGCCTACAGTTTTTCTGTAGTGGCAAAAATATTGTCAGCCTGAATTAAAAGGGACTGTCACTGTTCAAAAAGAAAAAGGATTTTTTTGTCTTCCCACTTCCTATAGGTAAAAAGCAGGGTGAGAAAGATGCTCAGCTACCAAGAAGAGCATATGCTCAAAGTTCTCTTGAGAAATGGTCAGGGAAACTGGATGAAGAGTATACAGGAACACTCTGCACTCTGTAACTCTAAAATTACACCAAATTACAGCTTATTTTTTAAAAAAGAGTAGGGGGCAAGACTATAATTATGCTTGTGCTTGTATCTGCTGAGCCTCTCTCCTTAAAGGACATGGGGGAAAAATACAGTTACAGAGTTGCCTCCAGGAACAGAACTGGATAGCTGGAAAAATTGGTAGGAGGTAGATTTCACTGTAACCTATTTTGTACTTTTAAAAGATTAAACCACATTAATGTATTTCCTATGAAAAAATTTAAATTGATATTTAAATGGCCAGGGGAGATAATAGGAAAAGAAGTAACTTCCAAAGAACGGAGCTAGAAGCCATGGTGAAAGATGGCCTGAGTAGCTCATCAGGGAGCATAACTGGAGTCCAATCAGGAAACATTGCCCAATCCCAAGGATAGGGCATATCTTACATGTTTGCACAATAAAATTTCAGAATAATTTTGGTTCAGTGACTGCTACATGCTCCCCATTCTTCCTTTTTTTATTTTGAATGGGGGTGTTCATTATAATTTTCCTATTTCTGTTCCACCATTATAGGTTGAGGATGTGTCTGGGTTCAGATAATCTGTCTTGTTATTTTACAGGTCTCTGGATCAAGAGGAGATAACTCCAGACCTGATAAAGATGATTTTAGGATTGAGTGAGACTTTTGGGGTATTTCAGAGGTGATGAACACTAGTGCATTTTATATTTGGGTGGGAAGTGAATAACCATGACACAGAAGGTTGAGTCTGGAATATTGGATTGTTGTTTCCAATTCTTCACTCCCTTACATCCTCAGTCTTTGCCATATAACTTTGTAGCACCTCCCACTCTAGGTAGAGTATATTTCCCCATCCTGTTGTTGTTGGGTCTGGCTATGTGACTTACTATGGTTAACAGAACATTAGTGAATATGCTATAAGGTAGTGTTGTAATATGACATATGGTTGCAAGGAGGAAATGTAGCTTAAAATGGGCTTATATTGCTTAGTTTTCACCAGAGGATCTTTCCTGGGTAATCTCTGGTCCAAGGAAAATGAGAAACATGTGGAACATAATTGAACTCAACCTGAAGCCAAGTCTAGTATAGCCAACGTGCAGACCCATGTGTGAGAAAATAAAAGTTTGTTGTAAGCCACTGAAGTTTGGAAATTGTTTGTTATGTAGCAACAAGCAGCTAACATACCTAGTGTCTACTTGGCTTGCTCCCTCACTTCCTTTAAGTTCTTACTTAAGTAGTACCTTCTCAATTTCGTAACTCCTATCCAAAACTGTAATTTCCACTTAAACTCCTTATTCCCCTCTTCTGCTTTAATTTCCCCCTTAGGCACTTATCCCCATTTAACACATCATGTATTTTACCTATTTATCTTGTTTATTGTGTATTTCCCCCAACCAGAATATAAGCTTTTGTTTTACTTTTCTTCACTCTTCTATCCCCATCACCTAGACAGTACCTGATACTTAGTTGGAGCTCAACATATAGTTGAGTAATGAATATAGAAATGAATATTGGACTAACAGTCAGGTGATATATATTAGGCTACAACCTCTGGGACTAACAAGTGGTGTGGCTTTTGAGAAGCAGTTTAATCTTTCTGGATCTTAAGTGTTTTCATCTATACAGTAAAGGTGTTAGAATAAAAAACCCCTAAGGTTAGAAAATTCTATGACTTAAAGATATGTACATAATCAGAAAATAATAACTATTACTATACAATAATTATACATCTGCAAACATTTTTTTGCCTGATTGTTGCAATAAGAAAAGTACCTATTAGCATATTCATATCATAAGCAAAACTATTCAATCATACCTGAGAAGTTAAATTGAGAGGATAAGTCTGAGAGTCATTGGATTCTGAACTGTCAGAGCCTCGGCTACTACAAAAAAATTAATAACTTTAGTTTACGTAGCGTTTTGTTGGCATGTAAAAATTTCAACTGTTGCTTTTACTTTATCATCTTATTTGAATGGTTGAAAAGTTCTAATTATAAGAAGAAGGTTTACAAAGGTGGTTTAGATGTGTGGTAGTTCCAGACATCTTAGATACAGAGATTTTTGTTGAATGCATGGAGAGGTACAAAGGTTTGGGAATGTGTTGCTCCAGAAAAGTAAGACTTTTTTTCTGTCTTACTGCTCTATAACCAGAGTGGAAATAGTTCCTGGCACATAGTAGGTACTCAATACTATTTGTTAATAAGTGAATGAATAAATGATAAATCTGGGGAGTTTCCTAGCTCTGAAAACTGAAATCATACTAAGTGTTATTACTGACCACAATGGAGTGAAACTAGAAATCAATAGCAGAGGGAAAACTGGAACATTCACACACATATTGAAATTAAACAGCACACTCTTGACCAGTCATTGGGTCAAAGAAGAAATCAAAAAGGAAATTAAAAAATACCTTGAGACAAACAAAAATGAAAATATAACACACCAAAATTTATGGGATACAATTAAAGCAGTATAACCAGGGAAATTTATTGTGATAGATGTCTACATTTTAAAAAGAATAAAGATCTCAAACACCTCAAGGACCTAAAAAGAAACAAACTAAGCCCAAAATTAGCAGAAGGAAGGAAATAACAAAGATTAGAGCAGAAATAAATGAAACAGAAAATAGAAAAAAATAGAAAAAGTCAATGAAACTAAGAATTGGTTTTTTGAAAAGATAAACAAAATTAACAAGTTCTTAGCTAAACTAATTAAGAAAAAATAGAGAAGACTCAAAATCAGAAATAAAAGAGGAAACTTTACAATTGATAGCACAGAAATAAAAAGAATCACAAGATACAATTATGAACAGTTGTACACCAACAATCTGAATAATCTGAAAGAAATGGATAAATTTCTAGAAACATACAAACTACCAAGACTAATTTAAGAAGAAATAGGAAGTCAAACAGACATGTAAATACTATGGAGATTGAATCAGTAATCAAAAATCTCCCAACAAAGAAAAGCCCAAGACTAGATGACTTCGCTGGTGAATTCTATCAAATATTTAAAGAAGAATTAATGCCAGTTCTTCTCAAATGCTCCCAAAAAACCAAAGAGGAGAGAACTTTTAATTCATTTTAAAAGACCCATATTAAACTGACACCAAAGATCTAGGCAAAGATACTACAAGAAAAGAAAGCCACAGGCCTATATCCATGATGAACATAGATGCAAAAATTCTCAACAAAATACTAGAAAACTGAATCCAACAGCACATTAAAAGGATCATCCACCATGACCAAGAGGAATTTATCCCTGGCATGCAATGATGGTTCAACATATGAAAATTAATTAATGTGATATACCACATAAACAGAATAAAGAATAAAAATCCATGATCTTCTTGATAGATGTAGCAAAAGCATTTGACAAAATTCAACATCCTTTTGTGATTAAAAAACTCTCAAAAACTAGGAATAGAAGGAAAGTACTTCAACATAGTAAAGAACACATATGAAAAGCCCACAACATACTTAATGGTGAAAAACTGAAAGCTTTTACTCTAAGATTAGAAACAAGGCAAGGATACCCACTGTCCCCACTTGTATTCAACATAGTACTGGAAGTCCAAGCCAGAGCAATTAGACAAGAAAAAGAATTAAAATTTCCAAATTGGAAAGGAAGAAGTAAAACTGTCCTTGTTTGCAGATAACATGATCTTATATATATACAGAAACCCCTAAAGAAGTAATAAACAAATTCAGCAAAGTTGCAGGTTATAAAATCTACATATAAAAATCAGTTGTGTTTCTAATAGAGTGAAAAGATAGCCTGCATAATGGGAGAAAATATTTGCAAACCATCTATCTTATAAGGGGTTAATCTACAAAATATATAAAGAACTCCTACAATTTAACAGCAAAAACCCCAATAACCCAATTTAAAAATGGGCTAAATACTTGAATAGATATTTCTCCAAGGAAGACATACAAATGGCCAACAGGTATATGAACAGGTGCTCAACATCATTAAACATCAGGGAAACGCAAATCAAAACCACAATGAGACATCACCTGTCAGGATGGCTACTATCCAAAAAACAAAAGATAGCAAGTGTTGGGAAGGATGTACCCTATTGGTGGGAATGCAAAATGGGGCAGCTGCTATTGAAAACAGCATAAAAGTTCCTCAAAAAACTAAGCATAGAACTATCATATGATCCAGCAATGCCACTTCTGGGTATTTATCCAAAAAAATTGCAATCCAGATTCTGAAGAGGTATTAGCACTTCCATGTTCATTGTAGCACTATTTACAATAGCCAAGACATGGAGACAATCTTAATATTCATCAACAGATGAAAGGATAAAGACAATATGACCTTTCTACATACAATGGAATACTATTCAGCTTTAAAAAAGAAGAAAATTCTGCAATATGCAACAACAACATGGATGAACCTGGAAGACATTTTGCTTAGTGAAATAAGCCAGTCATAGAAAGACCAAAAATGCATGATTCCACTTATGTGAAGTATCCAAAATAGCCGAATTCATAAAATAAAAGAGTGGAATGCTGATTTCTAGGGGCTGAGATGGTGGAGGAAATGGGAGTTTCTAATTAATGGGTATATTTCAGTTAAGCAAGATGAATAAACTCTAGAGATCTGCTCTACAACTTTGTGTATATAATATATCGTACACTTAAAAATTTAAGAGGGTAGATTTTATACTAAGTGTTCTTACCACAATAAAATAAAATAAAATAAAATAAAATAAAATAAAATAAAATAAAATAAAATAAAGAGACAGCAATCTACTGCAATTCCGGGAGAAAAGAAAAAAAAACTAAACATACTCTTATCACACGATCTAGCAATCATGCTCCTTGGTATCTACCCAAAGGAGTCAAAAATTTAACGTCTTACACAGAAACCTGCACACGGATGTTTATAGCAGCTTTATTCACAATTGCCAACACTTGGAAGCAACCAAGATGCCCTTCAATAGCTGAATGGATAAATAAACTGTGGTACATTCAGACAATGGAATATTATTCGGTGCTAAAAAGAAATGAGCTATTAAGCTGTGAAAAGACATGGAGGAAACTTAAATGCATATTAGTAAGTGAAAGAAGCCAATCTGAAAAGGCTATATACTGTATGATTCCAATTCCAACTATATGACATTCTGGAAAAGGCAAAACTATGGAGACAGTTAAAAAGTTCTGTGGTTGCTAGGGGTTAGAGGGGAGGGAGGGATGAATAAATGGATTCTTAGGGTGAATCTATACAGTGAAAATACTCTGTATGATGCTTTAATGGTGGATACATGTCATTATAAATTTGTCCAAACCCATAGAATATACAACACCAAGAGTGAACCCTATGGCAGGGTGCAGTGGCTCATGCCTATAATCCCAGCACTCTGGGAGGCCAAGGCGGGAGGATTGCTTGAGCTCAGGAGTTCAAGACTAGCCTGAGCTCTAGAGTGAGACCCCATCTCTACTAAAAGAAAAATTGGCCAGGCATCGTGGTACGCGCCTGTAGTCCCAGCTACTTGGGTGGCTGAGGCAAGAGGATCGCTTGGGTCTGGGAGTTTGAGGTTGCAGTGAGCTATGATGACGCCACTGCACTCTACCCAGGGCGACAGAGCGAGACTCTGTGTCAAAAAGAAAGAGTGAACCCTATGTATATTATGAACTTTGAGTGATAATGATGTGTCAATGTAGACTCATTAATTGTAACATATGCACCACTCTGGTAGGAAATGACGATAGGAATGCTATGCATGTGTGGGGATAAGGGATATATAGGAAATCTCTGTACTTCCCACTCAATTTTGCTGTGAACCTAAAACTACTTTAAAGCTAAAGTCTATTAAAAAAAAGAGAGAAACAAAAACAAAAACAAAAGCAAACAAAAACCAATTTGGTATGTCTTTCATATACAATAAGTACACTATACACAGTAATGCTTATATTATTTGAATAAAAGAATAAATCAAATGAACTCTTGATGAAGTCTGGCCAAACTAATGTGCATGAGAAAATTTTTTCCCACTTATAGTCAGAATTTTCAGTTGAGAATTGAAAATAATATCTTAATAGTATTATAAAGAGCATAGTAAAACAGCACAACAAATTGCATTACTTCAATAGCCTTGAGTTACCTAGACTCTGGATCCCACGTAATTTCTATCATAGAAGTATCTGAATCATCAAAGACTTTTTCCAAGTTTATGTGTTTTTCCATTTCTTCTAATTCTTTCAGGCACTGATAATACTAGGGGAAAATGATAAATGAGTTCATTACAAAATAACTTTATTTCTTAATTAAACTATTTGAATATTTATAGACACCTAGAACAATAGTTATTGGGACATTAAGTACCCAAAACCAAGAATACTGTTAGGATACTAAAGGGAAAAACTGCTGTAGGCCCACAGGCAGGTTATGTTATTTGATAGACTGGAATCTGACGCATTACCAAATGGACTTTGCTTACCTTGGTGTGGTCGGGATCACAATAGTCCAAAAGAGAATCACAAAAATGGTATCCCATTGACCCCAAGTCCTTTGTGTTGAAATGAGTGCCTCGTTTATTACCTAAAACATCAATAAGTTTATCCATCCTTGAGGATGAGTTAATTTTTTCTTAGCAGGTAGGCCTAAATTGTAAAACAGAGAGTATAAACAAATCATTGATATGGTTTGGCACCCTGTCCTTTGGATTTTCTTCTCTGGGGCAGGTCATTTAACAGCTTATTGCTTTCCCTTGTTCCTTTTCCACCCACTGGACCAAAGCTGACTTAACACAAATTAGCCTATGTTGTAAGGCAGAAGAAGATTCAATAAGACAGTTATGGAATATTTAGTTATCAGTTGTAAATAGCCCTAATAATCTCTGAGAAAAACCTGGGTAAAGATTTTATGAGAAAATGTTTTCATCATCATGAATAATGTTATATCAGTTTCAAGGTGCTTTAAAAACTAGTTAGAAATTACATATATGGGTTTCCAGCAATTTCCCTTGAGTTGATACATTTTCTGACAATGTGACAATTATCTTAATACATAGTATTCCATATCCATATATCCTAACAATGTTAGGATGTGCTAGATGTAACTAAAAGATTTCTTAAATGAGACTATAGAGCATGCTTTTATTTTTTGTTCAGGGAACCAAGTGCTCCCATTTAAACATAAATTGACCAAAAAAGCTGTCTATTTTGCCTTGCAAATAGCAAATCCAAGAAAAACCATTTCTACCATGTATTTTAGGTATGTGCATTGCTTTTTCTTGAAATCATTAGGAACCTACATTTTTTAAAAATCTGCAGAAACCCCCTTAAAAATAATAAGCATTTGAAGATTAGTTTATTATACAACCAATTAGTGTATTCTATCTACATGCTAAAACTTTCCTTTTTAAACAAAAGGAAATGATGAAATAGAGATACTATATAGTGAGAGTTTATTCATTCTATTTATAGAATTGATTAAATATCAGTATGTATTTAAATGGGAAGAAAGTGCTCACTATCAAATTGTCTACACTATTAATTTTACATTAAAAATATCTTTGGTTTAAAGCTCTGAGAGCTGAGGATGAGAACACTTGGTCTTACCCAGAGTAGATCCACAAAAGGTGGCCTCCATGGTAAAGCTGTTTCTGATTCCCATTTTCCACATTACTACCCTTCCTGTTCCTTCTTTGCTCTTCTGAATGTTAAACTTGCAAGCTGAGAATGAAAACTGAAAAGAAGCAAATAAAAATGAGACTCATTGTTCTGGTACCTATATCTTTTTTAGGAAGTAAGGTTGAAAATGAAAAAGTAGTTGTGCAAAATCTGTGATTCTCACTAAAACTTCAGGAGCTACTTTTAATTTCTTGACCAGTGGAAAAATTCATTTTAAGGATGATATATCTGCATGTCTGAGAACTATAGATTCTAATTCCTGCAATAAAATTTACTTTTTATCTTTATATAACATATGTATACAAAATCAGTTGATTACTTTTTGCTACTGTTGGGATAACATCTTATATTTTTAAAAAGTTCTAGGAAGGGGTTCAAACATATTTAGGAATGAAGATTAGTGTTGGAGATTTCTAGAAATAGAATAAATGTTCTTTATTTTCATAAGATGGACCATTTGAAAGATGTCC
Source organism: Daubentonia madagascariensis (assembly GCA_023783475.1). Classification (NCBI taxonomy): domain Eukaryota; kingdom Metazoa; phylum Chordata; class Mammalia; order Primates; family Daubentoniidae; genus Daubentonia; species Daubentonia madagascariensis. The sequence goes on from JAKFHU010001569.1 coordinate 19,457,374, forward strand.
TGAAAGATTGTCTACAAAGATATCAATATCTACAAAGAGATTTTTTGGGGCAAATTTATTTTTTAATTAACCTACAATAAATCGACTTTTTTGTGTTTCATTCTATGTATTTCAGCACATGTATAGA